>JARFIW010001215.1:1932500-3265000 GCA_036346225.1 Platerodrilus igneus
CTAGCTAGACCCCAATTTAGAGGTGGTATATTATCCTCTTTAAGCAATACTAAATCACCAATCTTTAAATTGTTTTTAGACACCTTCCATTTTGGACGGTGTTGTAGTTGATTTAGATAGTCCATAGACCACCTTTTCCAAAAATCTTGTCTCAATTTAGAACAATGTTGCCACAAATTCAGACGGTTTTCTGGAACGTCTAAACCAATACGTTCGGGAAAGGCAGTCATCGGCTGACCGATAAGAAAATGTCCCGGAGTCAGACAACTCAAATCAGGAATTGAGTTTGACATAGGCTGTAGTGGCCTTGAATTAAGAATAGCCTCGATTTGGGCCAAAACAGTTGATAAACATTCAAAAGACAGAACTGATTTTCCCACAATCCTTTTAGATGGTACTTAATACTCTTGATACCTGCCTCCCAGATACCTCCCAGTGCGGACTGTTAGGAGGATAAACTTCCAACTAATTTCCGCCGTTGACAAGAAGTCTTGAATTTTACTGCCATGAACTTGAAGAAATCTGTATACCTCTTTTAAACTATTATCCGTTCCTTTAAAATAAGTAGCGTTGTCGCTAGTAATCGAAAGTGGATTACCTCTACGTGAAACAAACCTTTTTAATGTTAGTAAAAAATCTTCGGTCGAAAGACTTGACACCAGCTCGATGTGGACATCTTTAGTCGCCATACACAGAAACAAAGCTATATAAGCTTTGGACACAATTGCTTTACGTAACCTTGATTGCTTGACCATGACTGGTCCTGCAAAATCTATTCCAACGTGTAAAAATGGACGAACTAATTGAACCCGTTCAACTGGTAGCGAGCCCATTAACTGTTTGGCTAAAAGTGCCTTAAACCTGTGACATGTAATGCATTTTAGTAATATATTTTTTATACGTCTTAACCCATGGACGGGCCAAAAACGTTGCCGGAGACTATTAAGCACAGCAAGTGGTCCAGCATGACCCAACTGCTTATGTTGATGTTCAATTAATAAGTCAGTTACATGACATTTTGACGGAAGAATAATTGGATGTTTAACAGCAAACGACAGTGGTGCGTTATCAATCTTCCACCAACCCTTAGCAAGCCATTAGAATCCAGAAATGGATTTAATTCCAAAGAGAACTCTTTTTGGCAATGACGTGTTATCCCTTAAACAAGTAATTTCATCCAAAAAATATCCATGTTGTATAGCCTTAAAAACTTGATTTGATGCTAGATTTAGTTCCTCAACCGTCAGGGAACCACAAACCTTTGTTGAAGTAATTTTTGAATTACAAATAAACCTAAGCATAAATGCAATGCATCTTTGCATTCTAGAAAATGAAGAAAACCTAAGAAAAATTGAAGGATCACCTTCGACGTTAGTTTGAACATGAGACACATGTTTTTCTTCTGGTACGGAACTTATATCCAATGTAGTATGTTCTATCAGACTTAAATTCCAATTAGGATCTAGCAGAAAATCTGGACCTTTCCACCAAATCTTACAATTTATTAAACTGTTAGGATAAAGACCGCGAGAAATGTAGTCGGCGGGATTTGATTCAGACGAAACATGCCTCCACTCCATGTGACTGGAAAGATCTTGTATTTCTGACACCCTGTTAGCCACAAACGTTGTCCAACGTGACGGTGGCAAATGCAGCCAAGCAAGAACTATTTGCGAATCCGTAAATAGGATAGTTTTGTCAAATTTAAAATTCATGCACGAGATGAATTTATTACACATACGAGCAAGCAGTAAAAATCCACATAATTCCAACCTTGGTAAAGATACCGTTTTTAGTGGAGCCACTCTTGACTTGGAACAGACAAGATTACATGAAATCCCATTGCCTTGATATAAAACCCTTACATACAAACAAATGCCGTATGCTTGCATCGATGCGTCCGAAAACCCTATTAATTGAATACTTAAAACCATTTCTGGAAGAAATATCCAACGTGGGATGCTGATATCTTTCAGTCTAGGTAAAAGTTTGTAAAACTGCAGCCATTCACGTAACAAATCTTCGGGTAAAACCTCATCCCAATCAATTTTAATGAGCCACAATTTTTGCATTATAATTTTTGCTACAATGATCACTGCACCAACAAAGCCCATAGGATCAAAGACTTGTGCAATAATTCCTAAAACCTCTCGTTTTGTAAAACTGCCTTTGTCAATTAAATCTGGTACAGATACTTGAAACGAATCTAAAATAGGATTCCATGATACACCTAAAACCTTAGAATTTTCAGATTGCCACTCAGTAAATAAAGCCCTATCGTTTGAATTCCACTTATGCAATACGAATCCAGCTGACTCTAAGAGTTGCACTAACTCTTTTTGTAGCTGAGTTAATTCCTCAAGTGTGCTTGCACCTCCTAAAATGTCATCTACGTACGTTTGCCTCAACAACGTATCTGCTGCCAATGGAAAGGCATTAATACCCCTATTAGCTAATTCGACCAAAGTTCTTGTCGCTAGAAATGGTGCACAATTAGTTCCATACGTGACTGTTTGGAGTTCAATGTGTCTTAGTGGACGAGAAGTATCATCTCTCCAAATGATGTTTTGCAAGAACCGATCTTGTGAATTGATTCTAATACATCTATACATTTTCTGTATATCGCTTGTAAGCACATATCTAAATGTTCGAAACCTAGAAATAATGTCAAACAGCTCCGGCTGTACCGGACTTCCCTTCAGCATAATGTCATTCAGACTTAAGCCTGATGTGGTTTTCATAGACCCATCAAAAACTACACGATAGTTTGTCGTGAGCTTATCCTCGCGTACAACACAGTGATGAGGAAAGTAGTACCTAGTTGGCATAATAGATTTTTCAATTTGACTAATTTCCAAACTAATGTCCCTTGCATGCCCTAGAGCTATGTATTCGTCTATAAATGCCTTATACTCCATTTTTAGCTTAGGATCTTTGTCAAATCTCCTTTCTAGTGAATAAAACCTTCTAACAGCATTTGAAAGTGAGTCACCTAAACAGGAGACACTGTAATCAGGGTTGATCGGTAATCTTACTTCAAAAACACCTGACTCAATTCTTGTTGTTGTGTTAGAATAAATTTCCTCACTAATTCTATCTACTGGGGCCATGTGTCTTTTATTAGAAACCTCTTCTAATTTCCAGAATTGCGAAATTAATGTATCTAAATCAATCCCTTGTGAAAATAAAGCCACGCTCAAGTTTGAGCAAGAGGTCTGTGTGCTAGAAATGCTTCCACCTACAATCCAGCCTAACAAACTATTTTGTAGGACAGGAAGACCTTCGCCTAACCTTAAAAGTCCTGATTGAATTATATCAAAGTACACGTCCGCTCCTAATAAAGCATCTATTTCACCAGGTACGAAAAACCTTTCGTCAGCCAAGAATAAATCATCTGGGATATGTAACTCGTTTATATTGATGTAAGTAAGCGGCAAAGGACAAGTGATTTTCTTGAGAATGCCACAAACCGTAGAAACCTTTTTTCTTGGGTCTCTCTGAGACTCAATTGTAACCTTAATGGCTTCTGAAATACGAACAGTGCTTTGTCCGATCCCTGAAACCTGAATGCTCGTGGAGCTGATCTGCAAATTTAACTTGTTTGCAGCGTGCAAAGTTATAAACGAACTTTGTGAGCCAGAGTCCAATAGAACTCGTGCCTTTACCTTAGATCCATTATGAGTTACTAAATTTACCATAGCCGTAGCTAAAAGAATTTGTTTGTTTGTGTTAGACATCAAACATGGAGTGTTTGGAGAGGATTTTACCTCAACCGACGTGTTTGCTACTGAAGATGACGTCGCTGGAAGCGAATCATTTTCATGAGTATTTGTTTCTTGATTATTTGATTGTGCAGAACCTTTCTTATATGGGTCCTGACTTGCTTCAAATTTACGTTCCTTATCCTCGTGGAGTGTACTATGGTGTCTGCCCTTGCAAACCTGACATCCACTTGACTTACAGTTGCTAACTCTGTGTTTAGAACCAAGACAATTAATTATAGCACAACCTATGCTTTGCAACAAATTCCCTTTTTTGAATCAAAGCTAATTTTGAAAATCTATTGCATTTAAAAAGAGGATGATAATCTAAATTGCAACATGCGCACCTTCCCTTATAATCTGAGTTTGCATCAGATACTGAATGATAATTTGACCTAGTGACCTTTTGTCTAGATTCAGGAGTCGCCAAGGCTTCTAGAGCTTGGCAGCATTTCTCTACAAAATCTAGAAATTCCTTAAAAGTTGGCAGTACTTGCGGATCTCTTTCCAACTCATATGCCTTGTGAGTATTAAAGTTCAATTTTGAGGACATAATGTAAACTAAAATAAGATCCCATTCTTTTACAGATATACCTATCGCTTCTAACGCATTGTAATGCTGTTTGATCTTGACTATAAATTCTCTTAAACTAGCTGGATTACCCTTTGTTAGTTGAACTTCCATTAAGTTCCGTATGTGACAGTTTATTGTAACCAGCTTATTATCATAACGCTTTTTCAGCAAATCAAGAGACACATCATAATTTGCATCTGTAATCTGTAAATCCTTTATTAATGATAGCGGCTCATTTTTAAAACCGATTTTAAATATAAGAATTTTGAGCTTTGCTTAAATGAACATCTAAATCTATTAATGACGTAAAAGTTCAATGAATGAATTGTAATCTTCATACTGACCTGAAAAGATAGGAATATTTATATTGGGTAACCTTACCTGAGAGGTGGGGAATGTTGACTGGGTAACTGCATTATTTGAGCTTACACCTGACGCACCGCTTGTACTCTACTGGCATTGTTTGAACCCATCCTAGTTTGAATAATTGTTTTAGTTTACTGTGCAGTGAAGTATATTGTTATTCTACAGCTATTCTATCCTCCTCCTCGGCAGGTTCCTGCTCCTCTAACTGATCCTGAATACAATCATAATCTTCGTAAATTTTAACTAGAATAGATTCCCTAATTATAAATTCATTAGTATCAATCTCTAAATTATGCTCATTTGCTTTGACATAGTTTTCCATTCTAGTTATTTTAGCCTTAATTCTACCTCGTTTTTGAACCTTAATGTCCTTATCTGCCATTATGTTTAGACTACAGTGACACTGTAGAATTGTAAACTGCCCTTTGTATCCAAGATCCTATACCTTATTTTTATGTAAAAATGTACCACGATACAAGTTCGTGAACCCAACCTTAATAAAGCATTAGAGCAACTACGTAAATAACTGGACGAATCTGACCTTATAATCCTCTGTTCAGTGTTAACCTGTAACTGAATCAGTGTGTAGAATCTTCACCCTTGTAAATATCCTTGCAACAATTCATAAACCATTGCCTTGTCGAAGAAAATCCTTAATGGCTTAAGACGTTACTAGTGAAGATTTTTTGTATAAAAGTGCTGCTTGTGAAGGACCGTTTGTATGTGCTTTTGTACCAATTACTCCTTGTTTTCCTGACCTAAAATATCCGGTTCGAAGTCGACCATATGGTCAATCCTGAGGGAAAGGTATACAAAATGTTTTCCATCGATAGCTCTGTATACATTCGTTGTTGTTAGCACAAAAAACACATTTTGCTTGTAAATATATAATTAACTTAAAGTTACATTATTTGACATAACAAATAGAACTTGTCCATAAAAAACCCGTAACCATAACAACTACTAGTGTAAGCATCTTGATCAAATACATTTTATAATTATCAAAGAACAGTAAACCAAAACCAACTAGACACTAATAGAAAATTAATTCTCAACAGTAAATATACAGAGAGCGTCAGTGTTAAATTTATTGACGTGCATCAACAATGACTATGTTTCTGTGAGGAGCTATGTATGGTCCCGAGTAAAATACGTACTGATTATATCCTGTAATAACTTTAGATAGTTATTAACGATAAATATTTAGAGCTGTGGTTTTTAGGGGGGAAATTTTGTTCTTTTCTTTTCTTTCTTTTGGGTAATTAACTAGGGTCGGAACCTAAAAACTACAGTTCTCCCTGTTAAATGTATAGCATGCTTATGCGCTATTCTTATTTACATTTGTTAGGGCACTGCTGCGCTGATATAACATCTTTTTTTGTTTGTTTAGTTATAATTTTTTTATGTTGTGTGTGGATTTATTGAATGATTGCGAGGATGTTTTTTTATTTCGGACTTTTCTTCCTTTTTAGTAATTGAATTACCTTGCCTACTCACCGACTGAGTCCGGCCATTTTTTTTCGTTGATTATTTTTTTGTTAGGCTACGTCGATGCACGTAGCATGTTGTAAAACAAACATCAATCGATAAAGCAGATTGATTATAGGTTCCTTGAACCGAAACACAGCGAAATGGAACGTACATACAAAAATCTAACTGTGTCCGTAAAACTATTACAAATATATTTAGATAATTTACGGTTCCTATTACAATTAAGATTCAGGTTAAAAAATCATATTTCACAATTAGGAAATCAAACGTGTTGCACAAAATAAAAAATAAGCTTATTTCTTATTCCTTAGTTTTTTGGTATAAAAATTAAGGGTTAGAATTAGGAGATCGGAGCTTACTTACTTACATTCTTACTTACTTACTTACTTACTTACTTGCTTGCTTGCTTGCCTTACTTATTACTTGCTTGCTTGCTTGCTTGCTTGCTTGCCTTGCTTGCCTTGCTGCTTGCCTTGCTTGCTTGCTTGCCTTGCTTGCTTGCCTTGCTTGCCTTGCTTGCCTTGCTTGCCTTGCCTTGCTTGCCTTGCCTTGCTTGCTTGCTTGCTTGCTTGCTTGCTTGCTTGCCTTGCTTGCTTGCCTTGCCTTGCCTTGCTTGCATGCTTGCCTTGCCTTGCCTTGCCTTGCTTGCCTTGCCTTGCTTGCTTGCCTTGCTTGCTTGCTTGCCTTGCTTGCTTGCTTGCTTGCCTTGCCTTGCCTTGCTTGCCTTGCCTTGCCTTGCCTTGCTTCCTTGCTTGCCTTGCTTGCTTGCCTTGCCTTGCCTTCTGCTTGCTTGCCTTGCCTTGCTTGCCTTGCTTGCTCTTGCCTTGCCTTGCCTTGCTTGCTTGCTTGCCTTGCTTGCCTTGCCTTGCCTTGCCTTGCCTTGCCTTGCCTTGCCTTGCCTTGCCTTGCTTGCCTTGCTTGCTTGCCTTGCCTTGCTTGCCTTGCCTTGCCTTGCTTGCCTTGCCTTGCTTGCTTGCTTGCCTTGCTTGCCTTGCTTGCCTTGCTTGCCTTGCCTTGCCTTGCTTGCTTGCCTTGCCTTGCCTTGCCTTGCTTGCCTTGCCTTGCTTGCTTGCCTTGCCTTGCTTGCCTTGCCTTGCTCATTGCTTGCCTTGCCTTGCTTGCCTTGCCTTGCCTTGCCTTGCCTTGCCTTGCTTGCCTTGCTCACTGCCTCATGCTTGCTTGCTTGCCTTGCTTCTTGCCTTGCTTGCCTTGCCTTGCCTTGCCTTGCCTTGCCTTGCTTGCTTGCCTACATTGCTTCACTTGCCGCTTGCTTGCGCCTTGCTTGCCTTGCTTGCCTTGCTTGCTTGCCTTGCTCTTGGTTTCTCTTGCTACTATCTCACCTTGCCCTTGACACTTGCTGACTTGTTCAAACATTCGACCAAGCGCAAGTATAGCTACAGATGCACAAAAGTTGTAATTATTTATCCTAGACACTATGCTTTTTACTTATTATAAGCAGTTCTACCAACCGCACAAGAACAAATTTATTGACAATTTCTAAATATTGATAATCGAAATAAATTATGCCAGATTATAAGTGATTTTACTTAAAACTTAATGTTTAACAAGAAGCACTATAAGAAACAAATATATGTGACAATTTCTAAAATTATTAATCAAAAAAATAACGATTAAAAGCACAGACGAAGTTAAAGTTTAATATAGAACGCAATTATTCCATTTATACAAATTATTATTACTAGTAAGACAAAACAAATTTTATTGACAAATTTCTAAATATTATTATCGCAATTTAATATTTATGCCATTTACTAAAAGAATCTACTCAGAGAATTTGTTTTAACAAGAAAACTATAAGAGACGCATTTATGTGCACAATTTACTACAAATTATTAATATAAAACAAAACGATTTAATTCAGCAAAACCGAAGTTAAAGTTTAAATATAGAACGCAATTATTTTTACCATTTTATTCACAGCAATTATTATTACTAAAAGCTTAACGTATACATAAAACGCAAATCTTATTATAACAATTAATTACGGAAAAGATTTATTCAAAACTTAATTTTTATCAAGTTCTACAAATTAAACACTTTGGTGCAACAATTGACGGAAGTGTACAATTATAAAAGCATTTTTCTAATTTATTTACTCAGCACAGGTTTGAAACAAAGTGTGTAAATTTATAACGCAATTTTCATACAAATTATTACCGGAAACTATCACTGAGATAAAAACTATTCAGAAAAATCCGAAAGACGTAACGCTTATCACAACTTTATAAAGCTATAATTGGATATATTCAGTACCAAAGTATTTAATTATAAAGAAAACTTTATGCAATTTATTATTACAAAACGATTTATTGAAATAGCATCACTCAAAAAACCTGAAACTCTATAATTAGACATTCAAGGTATTGAGACTACATTATAAAGGAAATTTACGCACTTATTAATGCAACCCCTGACGAGATAAGTATAGCAAATTATGACTGCAAACACTTAGTTACTCAGCAGGATTAAAATATAAACGTACAATTATTATCTCCATAAAACCATTCCGAAAATTAAAAGTCGATTCGCAACAACTACAACATCTGTAAAGTATAAACATACACAAAATGCTAGAGTAATTGACGAGACAACACCAAACAGAAATTATTTAATGTAATCATAACAATTGATAACTACGTATTAAAAATAAGTCAAGCTATTCTTTAAATAACTTGTTGCAAACCAATCCGGAAAGTAAATTTCAATTTATACAAAAAACTTGATAATAATTAGAATTGAGAGTAAGGATTAATTCTTTAGAACAACCATGAATTTAGACATGAAGATTTACCGAGTAAGTATTCCGCATTATAACGAAGATCAAGTACTATTAGTTAACTTTATTCCCACGTGCGAAATATTTTTAAAAATCTTTTTATAAACCAGGAGACAACGAACGCAATGTTTTACTTTTACACCTGATTATAAGTAAACTGACCGGAAGGGCACTAACGCTAATTGTCAGCAAAGATGACCATCGAATGGGACGACTTCAAACGCATCCTAATTGCATATTTCGGCGACCAACACAACATCAAATGTCTGATCCGCAATTTGATAAACCTTAGAATGGAAAGTAGCCAATCACCATACCAATTCGGAATGAAATGTCAAGACATACAAAGTTTAATTTTGACGAAACTAAAATTGACGAACCCGATCAAAATATCCGATTGAAGACAAAAATGTACGACGAAATGGCATTAGACACCTACATAAACGCACTACCTGAATGGTTTTCAGACAAAATAAGATTCTAACATTCCCAAAATTTAGAAGAGGCAATGAATATGATTATAGAAAAAGAAAACGTTATGTATTACCAAAACAGACTATAAAACCTTAACGCAAATAAAATTACTCACCGATAAAAACCATACAAGCCGCGAGACAAATAGCCATAAGAACCCTAACAGTTATTACAAACCAACCGTTATGGACACTTTATCTGGTAACACCAGACAAAATATAAAAATATCACAAATCAAACCAAATTATAATCAGAGACTAAACTTCATTTCCGAAGAACTATTCCACCGAAAAGTGGAAGAATTTAATAAAGACAGGAATAATTACACACACTCCAGTAGAGACGATCAACCAAATCATTTAGAAAACTACGAGCCTGACGAACCATGTGAAAGTTATGAAGAGGACGACGACGAAAATGCGTGCTTAAATTTTCAGTTAGACCGATTTAAATACGACCGAACGTAATTAATTTAAATAATATTAATCAACAAATATTGCCATACATAAAAATACCCCACGCAGAACTTAAATTATTAATCAATACCGGATATTTAAAAACACCAATTAGTCCCCGAACCGTAAAAGAACATAATTTAGATTTTGTAGAAAGAGAACCCTTTAAAATCAAAACAGCCCTTCAAACGACATTACATCGATTTATCACCAATTTAGTGTCATACGCACTAATTACTTACAACAATACAATCCACCATCAACAAATTTTACACCCCTAGAATTAACATTAGGACATTCAGATTCCCGTAACCCTTACGACATACATTACAACAAGAAGTATACCAACAGTATGCTAAAGACCATAAAGAAAAACTAAAAATACCGTATGATAAGGTAAAAGTTAAGTTAGATAATGACAAGGAATGTATTACAACAACTCGCAACAAGAATACAGACATAAATAAATTTTCAATAGGACAAACCGTATATGAGAAGAACTTTCAAAGTAAAAAACACAAAACGGCCCCTAGAAATTTAGACACGATTAAAATCAAAAAATATCAGGAAAAAATATAGCCGTAATAGACAACGGAAAAATAGTAAAATATATTTATTTAAAAAATTGAGACACCATATAATTTCAGATGGACAGCCATCACCCTTGCTGTCAACCTCAACCCACGTAGAACGGACGACAAATTAGTTAAAGACTTTAAAAACAACCCCGGTATACTTCCAGTAAAAATGGGAAGTATGCAAAATACAATAGATTACTGGACATTCGCACAAAAATTTGAATTAACTAAATAAAAAAAATTTTTACATAATCAGACACAACTATTACAGATTGAAACAATCGATGGACACAGCCACATTCGGAAAAGAGTACGCGATAGAAATGATAAATTACAACAGTATAATAGAAAACATTTTAAGAAACATAGAAGATAAATTTAATAGATGAATATCGACAGAACAAATTACAAGACGAGAAAGAGGACTTAGTAACGGATTAGGTAATATAATAAAAACTACCACAGGCAATTTAGACAACCAAGATGCAGAACGATATGACAACGCCATACAACAGTTAATTGGAAACCAAAACAACATAAAAACCATCGTTAGAAATCAAATATCTCTAACACAGTCCACTATAATAAAATTTCATGATACGTTAAGAAAGCTGGTAAAAAAATCAAGGCAGTATTGCCAATGAAATACAAACCCTTGAAACTAGCATGCAATCCACAATGCTAGAAATGCGAGACTTAATCAGATTCAATACAATATTCACTCAAATAATATCAATCCTTAATGTTATCCAACAGATTTTAGCCACATTAGAAAACGCTGTAACATTTGCAAAACTAAACACATTACACTCTAGTATTATAGAACCAAGTGACTTATTAAAAGAATTATTAAAAATTAGATCATTTATAACTAACAGTAAACTACCCTTCGAAGTAGTAGAATCAAATATACTCATATTTGAAAACTAGCCATAGTAAAAGGTTATGTAAAGAAGAACGAAATCACATTTTAATAGAAATCCCCATAGTAGAAAGTAACACTTATAATTATTATCATTTATTTACTTTACCCGTGAAAATTACTAGCATGTATCAAGTTATTATCCCTAAAATCAAGTTCCTTTTCTTAAATGAACTCAGATATGGTTACACGAACGAAAAATGTAACGAAGTAACACCAAGTCAATATTTATGCCAATCATTAACAACAACAGCTATTCTAGAAGGTAGCCCTTGTGAAGTACAATTTTTAAGATTTTCAAATCATTACAACTGTGAAACAAAACCAGTACAAATCACCAATATGAAAATTCAAAGAGTTACGGAGAACAAATGAATTGCTGTATTTCCACAAGAAGTAATAGCAACCGCCCAGTGCAACCAAGACGAAAACAATTTAGCATTAACTGGAAGTAAAGTAATCACCCATAAGGAAGACTGTTATCTAAAATTGAAGAACGAAATAATTTGAGTATATCAGAATCCAACAGTAACAAGAAATTCGCAAATTTACCAGAACTACTATTCAAGATTACACAAACCGAAGATGACGAAAGCAACCAGAAACCAATCCAACTAGAACACCTAGACTTAGACGATCTCAACTAAGCTGTAAAACTAATGGACAACTACAAAGAACACTTAAGTGAGTTAAAATTGCCAAAACTACATAACGATAGCATAAGTGCTTGGACAATTTTATTAATCATTTTACTAACTATGTATGTATTGTACAAAATGTATCTTATATATAAAAATAAAGAAAGAAATTTTAGTCATAGGGAAACAAAGGTAAATTTAAAAAAAATAAATGTACCCTTAGGGACAATAATATTTTAAAATTTAAGCAAAATCCTTAATTTTTCATCTACGTAGGGAGGGGCTACATATCCCCCAAATCAAAATATGTATAATTAAAAAGAAATTATTAAGAAACTTAAATTAGATGCAATATTGTAATTCAAGGATAAAAAAAGAAAAGGTTAATGAAAGTTCACAAGCAAGTTGTGAGAATGGATGTGAGTACGATGTATTCCAGACGTAAGTGATACTTCAGGTGCAGGTCACAGACGGTTATGAAACCGCAATTATTAGAATTAAGATTATTACTTGTTATTATATTGTAACGTATTTTTTTTCTTGTTACGCTTCGTTCTTTAATATAGAATAAATCAGCAATAAAATAAAATATATAATTTATAACTTTTCGTTCGGTAACAAATTAATACATAAAATTAATAATAACATATAGACTCCTTTACCTTTATGGTCTAAGATTCGTTACTAAGCTTCGTCGAGTTGTCAATTTGTCACTTCTTTATCAGCGTTCGAACGGGTAAGCTGCTCGGCAGGATAGTGAAGTCAAGATGGTCGTGTCTAAACACGTGGCCTCTAACACAGTAAGAAAAAGATGAATAATTGATTGATTCTTGGTGTCTGGAGGTCGAACCTTGCAGCTGTAGCGTAAAGATGTTTTTCTATAAGTTCCACCTAGCGCGGTTCAGTTGATCCTTGCAGGCCTAAGAAGATGGAAGGCCTCCTTACATCATTAATACAGTTGGTATAAATTAATTAAATAAATTATATTAATATTTTTCCTCATAGTGTAATATCATAGAAGGCAATTTCATATATGTTTCGTATAATTCAACTTTACAAATAAATAATATCGAATAAGCAAATCTTGGATCTAGAAATTTTGTTGGAGTATTAAATTTAATCAAGCAGTCTTAGTTTCGTTAAATAATGGTTGTATTCAGAAGAACTTTTAAAATCGATAGTTATGGAAATTTCCGACAGTTGAGGTCAAGGTCCTATTTCTTTCGTTCAAAGCAGTATCACAACACGTGAGTGTTCCTTAGAATTTAATCACTTTGAATATTAATTAAGTTGCAATAAGAAACTAGAACATTAAAAATTTTGTAACGTAAAAGGCTTTTAAGAAAACAGCGAATTAAATAACAAATCTATTGTTTGTCAGAATGTTTGCACATGCACACAAAGTGTACTTTTAAAAGTTGTGAATGACATTTTATGTCAGAGATAAAAAAAACATAGATTCAGTTGTCCTATTTAGACCTCACATGTCGTCTTACGTTAATTTAAAGTATGTTTAAATATTTTGAGGTCATGAACTTTAATTTTTAATCGACATGTGGAATTCGCGTATTAACTGTTAAGTAAAAGTAACTTAGGGTAACTACATACTATTTTATCAGCGCTTAGGTAATTAAATTTCTCTGTGAAGGTCGAAGAAATACTTCTATGGCTTAGAAAGAATATTATGTAATATGAATAATTTAGAAAATCTCAAGTCAGTACATTTAAATTGTGTAGAAAGATCCATTGAGAGATCTTTATATTATCGGATACAATTCTTTACTAGTATATTTCTGTTCCCTAAAAATTATTAAGTGAAAATATTATAGAGATACGAATTAAAATATTATAGTAACATGAATCCAGAAATTTATTCAAATAGAATCTATTTTGTTTTTGAATGACTTTTTATTATTAAAAATTCAAGTAAAAATTACAAGTCATCCCTGATTAGAAATTGTGTGTAATGAAAACAAATTCCCTGGGTGTATATTTTAGAAATCTAAATTCCATTATTTTATTTTTGGCAGATATTTTTGAGGACACAAATGGTGTCCATGTTGTACCTTTGTTTGTTCACAGATCAAGCTGAGACATCTGTATGACATCTGGTGTTTGAGGTTTTGGTAAGTGTGTTTAAAAGAGTGAAATTCAGGTTTTAGGGCTAGGTTAGTGGTGTTGACATAAGGTTTCCGCATTCCCCTAATACAAGCACAGTTAAATTTTGGTGGTTATTGTATTGAAAAATACGGTGGCGCTCATTAAATATATTTTTGGTCTTTTGACAACCCATGACCCAAGCTCATGATCTACCCAGAGCTAACACTCGACTAGCCGTTTATGTCTTAAGAGTTTTTCTTTTTCTCAGGCCATTTTCCATCCAACTTTACCTTGGGCTTGCATTAATAATAAGAAATTCTCGACCTTGTGATATCAGGTTAGGGTTTTAGCTGATAGTCACGAGGATAATTATACTTAATTAAAAAAAAAACAAGTTTAAGAAAAAAAATTTTTATTACAATATAATTGAATAAAGAAATAAACAGACTTGAGCTCTGAAATTCCCACAGAAATGTGAGAGGCAGGGACAACATAAATACCCCGGGAGCCTCAAAATAGTCAGTCAGTCTTGAGCCTCATAGCTTTTACATTGTTGGTTGTTCAGGATACTTGCCCTAATTTAAATTCATTTAACAGTAATTTCGACTTAGAGAAATTTTATATAGTATTGTAAAATTCCATTTGTAATTTCTGATTAAATAAAAATTGTTACAAGAGTTTTGGAAAGAAGACTTTTTAAAGAGGCAGCTACCAAGGCTTAAAGCGTAACTCGCGCAACAAGAGTAACTTGTAACACGTGAACTACTCTTTTATCCCTTCGAGTAATTTAATCGTAATTTATTATACCGTCTTTTTTCGAAGTCCATATCATATAATTAATATAATCGATCCTGAAACGTTGGTTAGAAACTCGATTTTTAGGTTGTTCCTATGTGTTTCTTTGACTCTACTGCAAAACTGACGGTTTCTAGATTCACTACTTTACCAGCGTGGCTACAATATTAACCAAACTAAATAAAAACATCTCACAACAAAAGCGTGTTGATTGTATATAAATACATAGTCAACCTAGAGCTTAAAAATGCAGTAACCCAATTTACTGACAGAATTATTTGGGTCTCGATGTCTGGGATTTTTTTAGCAAAATGCTTCCGGAACTGAAAACAGTAATGTTTTATTTAACATTGGCAGCTTTTAATAGATAATAGTTTGATGAAATATGTATGGAGTCTGAGTGAAATGTTAAAAAATAACGCCTGTGATATCAACTTTATGCATCAAATTAAATTATATATCTGGTTTCAAAACAAAGAAAAAACATTTTCGATTGTTTATTTTTATGTCGAAATAAGATTAACAAACAAGCAAATCAAATTGAAAACCAGACGTTGTTCACTCAATATTGCACATGACCCTCACAGCAGATAATAGTGTGGGTAATGCAGTATTAAGGTCACTGAAAATCACCTGACACCGATTTTGCCATTTATTATGTATAGGTTGCCGTTTTTATAACTTCTATTTGTAACGTGCTTTTAACGCCGAGTTTAAAGTCGATATGCGTTTCCTACGGATGGAAACGGAGATACGGTGATACTTTTAATTTTGAATTTAGCTTTTCGTGAGGGGGCGAGGACGCCATAACAGAGTATTTGCAGACTATGGTATTTCGGGAGCCCCGAGACCAGTCAGTCAGTCAAAGTATTTCAGCTTTAACATTGCAGTTTGCTTAGGCTACTCATAATAGTTCAATTAGTAATTATTTTTCGACTTATAGAGTATTTTAAATCAAGATTGTCAAAATTCCATATTAACATCTGTATAAAGTAAATAAATTGTTACGAAGTTTTTGAAAGCAGTTTTTAAAAACACCGCTCCCAAGGTCCGAAACGTAACTGACGCAGCAAGTAGGTTCCAAAAGGGCACAACGAATCCAAAAATCGGAAGGCTGGTGACCAAGAATTTCAATTTACAATTCTGGAAAAACCTAAACAAAGTTAGAAGAGGTACAAGCATCGACCGAACCCAACCAAACAAACTTGAACGAGATACAAGCATCGATCAAATCCAAAAAAACACAACGTGGACGAAATGCAAAATCGACTGAGTCCACAGCCAGAAAACAAAAGAAACAGGCGATAAAACTAATGTAAGTGTATTTTCCTTAAAACCAATTGATTTTTTACAAATATATTCGCTAGTAATGGATTTTTTTTATTTTCATTATTTTTTGTATGTACACAAATTTTTACTTTTTAATTATTGCAATTTATGCCATTTAATGAAAATAATTTACTTATATATTAAGGGAAATTATTTTCAAATACGATTGATTATTATTATAGCAAGGGAATTTTTACGCAATATTTAGTATCATTATTACAATTATTAAACATACCAAAACATAACTGACGTACGAATTATTGAAACAAAGCAAAAACGATTTTAAAATATCAAAAACAGAACGTAATAATTTTTACAATTTTAGGTACAGAAAATTTAATACCGTGTAACAATTACGATTTTCTGCTATTTAAATATACGCTTTTGTTCAATACACCTATTCAATAAATATTAAACTTCTATTGAAACCTTATATTAGGAATTCATACCACGTTGGGCGCCATTGATGTAGCATACTAAATTTCTCAAAAGGTAAATAGTATGTCTGCTCTACCATATAGGCAGCAGAGCCTTGATAGATTACGAGGGGTTCCTGTTTAACGGTTAAGCCCAGGGTGAAAAGGATGTTAAATGGCTTTGATAGAAAAGGGACCCTCTAAAGAGATCTTCCAGCCAGCTAAACTTCTTCAACTTAGGGCAGAGCTATGAGCTAGGGTCGTAGGATGGTATACGAGAAAACGAAAGAACTACACCCCTTGCGTAGTGCGAAAGCACATATGATTGAGCGCTTTATTGAGGAAAAAGTATTTTTAGTTTTTGGTGTGCCTCAATTTCTTATATGTGACAATAGTACTCAATTGTAGGTCGCATTTTTAAAGGTTTATTTAACAAATTTGAGATTCAAAAAATATGGTATACGGCAGTATATGCACCTCAATGCAATTTCGTGGAACGCACAAATAGAACAATTGGTACCGCCATTAGGTCATATATAGATGATCATGACACATGGGACGTAGAGATACCCCAAATACAGTACGCTATAAATTCCTCAAAACATCAATCGACTGGTTATACCCCTAATTTTTTAGTTTTTGGTCCTAGTGTTCCGATCAGCGGAAAATTTTATGGTGCTGGAGTTCTTCCAACTGATGATTGTGAAGTCATCCCTGGGAATCGTCCTTTGTACGTCTCAGACAGACAAGGGTTATGGGAAATTTTCAAGGATGTCCATTCGAGGTTGCATCAGGCTTATGAACGTGCAAGCAGCCAGTACAATTTGAGAAGAGGAGATATTTCTTTTAGAGTCAGTGATAAAGTTTGGAGAACCAACAAAGTACTATCCAGAGCTGGCGATAAATTTAGTGCAAAACTTGCTCCCAAATTTGTTTTGTGTATCGTTCGTAAGAAAATTTCGAATTTGGTATATGACCTGAATAATATTGATGGTTCTAAAGCCGGTAGATGGCACCTCAAAGATTTGAAACCATATTCTGCTTTAGATTTAAATAATGACGTTCTAGAAAAGTAAATTTTGACACTGATTTCTATTTGTCAAAGAAAACTTTTGCAGTCTGAAGTATGTCGAGCATTTCGGTGATAATTTTGCTTAGGTAACAGTCAAGCTTTCGTGTTTGTACATATTTTTTTGTAGGGACTATATTAGTATTAAATATGTATAAGTTTAGTGTCATAAGGATTTTTTTTGAAAGACTTGGGCGTAGATAATGTTAAAAGAGTTGAAGTTGATGTTTAGTAGGTTGGTATTCTTTGAGATACTTGCACGTAGACTATGTCAACGTAGACTATGTCAACGTAGATTATGTCAACGTAGATAATGTTAATAGAGTTAATGTTGATTGTATTGAGTACGTTGATTATATTAGTAGGTCGATTCTATTGATAAGGTTGATGTTTGTTATGACGACTGTGGCGATGATATTGTTTAAGTTTAGGTTGTCGATTTTGGATGATGCTGAAAAAGTTGAGTATGGAGGTTGTGTTGGCATTGATGATGTTGACTGTATTTGAGATTTTGGAGTATAGGTAAGCGAGAGTCGCTTGCATCTTGTATAGTTTTTTTGTGAAGTAGGCCAAAGTTGATGATTATATTTTGGGTAGTAAAGGTGTTGACCACAATATTGGTATAGAGATTTGGTTTGATAGCAAATCAAATAGTTTTTGGTGTGTCCACTGTGGTGCGGACATATAATGGTGAAATTAAATTTTATGAACTCCGTTAAAAGTTAATGAAGTATAGCGTTGAGATATGATAGTCTAGGTAGGACTATGCGTTTTGGAGTTGAAAGTCTAATGAGGTAGTTTTACCGAATTTTTTATGAAAGGTAGGACGTAGTACTCAAGTACTTTCTTTTTTTTTGTTTAAGTTTATGATGTCGAGTTCTAAAAGACAATTTTTGGGAAAGTTTATGTGGGTAGGGTTGTCAAAAATTTGTTTGATAGACAATCATAATTCCCGACTCGAAATTTTTTGTTGCTCTTAGGACTTCACGAAGTCTAGTTCGAATGGCAAATTGTCCGTGTGTGAATATTCGTGACTTAAAGTTAGTGTTGGACATAAAGAATCTTATGTAAAGTATTTATAGGTCTATAAGTCTTTCTTTTTTCGTTGGTTTATTTTTTTTGGTTAGTGATTAGTAATATGGTTGTACATATGCAATTACTTATTGTTGTTGCTACTTCATTGAGTGACTTTTGAGTGTCAGACCTTCCCGATTAAGCCCTATCTATTTTGTCTTCCCGGATATAACTCCTATTTGGACGTCTTGTACGCGTTAGTTACTATTACACTCGCTCGCTTATAACATTTTTTGTTTTTTTTATTTTCATCTCCCCATATTACAAGTCAAGTAGGCTAAAAATTTTTTTTTGAGATGATCTTACGTCAATGTTTAGGACTAAGTTAGTTGGTATTTGTTTATCGTCAATTAGTTAGTTAGCTATGTTGAGATTATTATTGCGACGATTATAAAAAAAAATCTTTGATCCTTCTTTAGAATTTGTTTTGTTTATCCAAGATTTTTTTCTTTTTGGAGAGAGGCTGTGTAACAATTACGACTTTCTGCTATTTAAATATACGCTTTTGTTTAATACACCTATTCAATAAATATTAAACTTCTATTGAAACCTTATACTACGAATTCATACATAGTGCCCCATCTACATTAGAATAGTCAAAGTAACCTTTAAGTGCTCTTCTATTTGTTTGTATCTTGATTCAATATCCTCTTTCCCGGCGCATGCTTGAATAATTAACATTGCTTCGTGGTCAAGCCATTTTGATATCAGCATGTAATCCGTATAGAAGTGTTATCGAGGGCCTGCAGGTTTTTAATTAAACATGCCGTCCCAGCAAGTAGTAAAGTGGAGTCAACGTATACCATGAGTTCAGTTTTAGTTGTGCCATCGACCTAAGATCGTTGTAAATATATTTCTACGTGCAAGTTTTTTAAAGTACCAAGTATTAAATATGAAGCAAGTTTTTTAAAGTATCAAGCATTAAATATGAAACAAGTTTTTTAAAGTACCAAGTATTAAATATGAAGCAAGTTTTTTTTAAAGTATGAAGTACAGTATTGCCCGAAATAAACAGTACTGAAACTAAGTTGGCGGTGTTTTTATGCGTGCGCTGTCACACTCAAGTTAGCTAGTATAGACCTGTCAAGTAAACCTCAAACAAGTAATTAGTAAGGCCTAATTGTTAAAAATGGTGTTAAGTACAGAGGAGAAAGTGTTTCTGGTAGAGCATTATTTTCGTTCATACGGAATCGGCCGACGTAATGGTGCAAGTTTGCTATACGTGTCTGATCAATTCACACAAAGGTTTAATAAACGTTCTCCAAGTAATGCTGTAATTTTGAAGGTTATTGAAAAGTTTAGAAATACAGGTAGTGTATTGTGCCAACGAAAAGGAAACTCGGGGCGTCCCAGGACAGCTAACAACAACAATAACCATGAACGTGTTTTTGAGCAAATCTTAGAAAATCCGAAAGTCAGCCAAGCAAGGACAGCGTTACAACTTGATTTAAAAGAACTTCCTTTCAAAGAATCCTGAAGGAGCTGGGTACATTTTCGTATGTGATTCAGGTACATCAACAACTACATCCTCGGGATTATCGCAGTAGAGTGGAATATTGCGCCAGAATTCTCGCGTTACAGTATGAAAATCCTGAATTTTTGAAAAATGTTTGGTTTTCAGACAAAGCACTTTTTCACTTGTCAGGCTATGTGAATCGTCGCACAAATCGATTTCTGGGCTTTGCCAGACCCGATGAGGTTCAAGAGGTTCCTTTACATAGTGAAAAAGTGAGTGTCTGGTGTGCTGTTTCCAGACACGGAATCATTGGTCCGTACTTTATCGAAGAGAATGGTAGGCAAGTCACACTTAATCAACAGAGGTACAGACAAATTTTAACACGATTTATCCCTGATCTACGTCAATTCTGTCGTGCACGTAACTTGGCATTTCGAAACCAATTTTTTCAGCAGGACGGGGCAACTTGCCATACTGCTGCCGCAATTCGTCAATTTCTTCAAGAAAATTTTCCAAGCAAATTCATATCACGATTTACTGACTTCCCTTATCCTTCACATTCTCCAGACCTCACACCTCCAGACGCATACATTTGGGGCATGGCTAAAAATGCCGTTTTCAAACGGGCACCACAAACCATCGATGAATTAAAGGATGCCGTTAGAGTCTTCTTCGCAGCACTGAGACAACCCTTATTCAATAACATGACCAGAAACTTAGAACATCGTTATGAAGTCTGTCTCGAACGAGGAGGTGCACATTTAGAACATATAATAAAGTGTCAATAAGATGTATTTTTTAAATATACAAAACAATTACAATTTCAGTACTGTTTATTTTGGGCAATACTGTATTATGCCCGTGTTATGCAAATAGCAAGTTTTAAGTATTAATTCCAAGTTTAAAATATTAATTTCAAGTCTCAAGTATTAAAGTAATGAAAATTATGTATTATATAAAATAATCGTTAACCATAATGCAAGTACGAGACTGAAGTAAAGTAAAGACACGTTTTAAATTCTTTTGGAAATTGGTTAAGCTTTAGATGCAGTTTTAATTGTTGCTAGGCAAGGAAGTGGAAGCCCCCACATATGATTGGTTAGTGTGAAGGTCAAATCCGGACCCCTGCGTCAGACCCGGCCGCCCAGTAAATAGCTAGCGGTGAGTCATCCTCCATTTTATACCTATATTCTTTTCAAGGAACATCCATTTAAGATGTACAAATAATTTTCGCAGAAGCTATAAATGTTTATTTAAAGTTAATTCTCGAATTTTTGTGAAGGTTTGAAGATCAGTTAAATTGATTCACGTAAAATTTAGTTCAAAATTTAGTATTTGAATAATGCATAAATGATCTTATTATTTTCAAGGTATTTCTGTAAGATTGTTTTTGAAGTTACAAAGTTGTATTAAAATGTTTGCATAACTAAACATGTGATACGATAAGAATTGTTTGCCGAATTATTGTGTATAACACATTTTGACAGTACACCTGAAGTACAGCTTAATGCCGACAATAAGAATTTTTCTTTGATCTTTGATTCCATTAAAGAGGTCTATTAAAAATATAGTTCTATAATCTATAAAAACTTTTTTCGAGCATTTAATTTGTTTCTTGTAAACTGAACAGGATCCTATTCAAGTACCATGATAAACTGTAGCATGAAAAATGCAAATCATATATTTCTTATAGAGAATTAATGTAAAGTGTGCAATTAAAAAATATTCCATGAATATTCAGAGATTATTGTTAAATCGTAATAAAAAACTGTTTTGAAAGTCTCTGTACAGTTAGCTTTATATAAACAATGTATATATTTTTTTAAATTTATAGAAAAAATAATAAGTTATCGTAAAACTTTCTTTCTTTGAAGTCAGCAATAATTGTCATATAGAAGCAAACATTTTACAAATATGAAAGTTTGGTATTGAAGAAAGATATTAGTGGTGTTAAAGTTAAAAGTTTTTTTTTGAAAGTATAATTTTGACTAGTGGATCTATTTATAATTTTTTTGTGATAAAGTGACTAGGCTCTAACGAAGCCCTAGTTCGAGCATGTTTAGATGTGGTTAAATTTTCAGATAGCACGAGATCGTCGTTCCCATTCCAGATTGCAAAGACAAAATTTAGTATTTTTTTATGTTGCTCGTCTTAAGATTTTTTTTCATTCGAAGATTTCTGTATCTGATCTTCGGATAGTTTCTTATCATAACACTGTTTAAGATATGGTGGCGTCCAATAAAATTTCTTTCGTTTTATCGTATACCATCCTACGACCCTAGCTCATAGCTCTGCCCTAAGTTGAAGAAGCTTAGCTGGCTGGAAGATCTCTTTAGAGGAACCCTTTTCTCCCAACGCCATTTAACATCCTTTTTACCCTGGGCTTAACCGATAAACAGGAACCCCTCGTAATATATCGAGGCTCTGCCGCCTATATCGTAGAGCAGACATACTATTTACCTTTTGAGGAATTTAGTATGCTATAACCGAAAGCTTATGTATAAAACGCAACTAATTATAGAAACGACTATTTAAAACTTAACCTTTATCGCACTTTTATAAAATATAGAAACACCTTGTAATTATGATTATTAAATTAAACAATTACAAATTAAAACAGAGCGTGCAAATTTATAGCGCAATTCTCACATAAATTACGACCAGAAATCCTCATCATTGAATAAAACCATTCAGTAAGAATATATCTAATTATAGCGAAACAATTACTGAATAAGATTCATCCTAAAAACGCACATCGCAACTTTATAAAAAGCAACATTTAAACGTAACATTTTATAATTAAATATTTCAGCAATTAACGAGGTATATAATTGTAAAAGACGCGATTTATTTATCACAGATTGGAAACAAAACCTTTCATAAAATCATTTACAACTTCATAAAGTATAATTGCATATGTTAGTTACGAAGATATTTAATTATATAAAAGCGTTACGCAATTTATTTAAAACCATTCCCAGAGACTGAAATTACATCTTCAGCAGACTTAAAACTTTATAATTTAACAACTTATTGTATAAATTGTAAAGGAGACCTTGATGCAACTACTGTAACGAAACGGTATACTGAAACTTGCAAATTTATATTTAACGCTCAAGGTAACGAGGCAATACAGTTACAGAGAGACATTTTATGCTCAGACGTTGTTCACTCAATATTGCACATGACCCTCATAGCAGATAATAAAGTGTGGGTAATACAATATTAAGGTCACTGCATATGTTAGTTACAAAGATATTTAATTTATAAAAAGCGTTACGCAATTTATTTAAAACCATTCCCAGAGACTGAAATTACATCTTCAGCAGACTTAAAACTTTATAATTTAACAACTTATTGTATAAATTATAAAGGAGACCTTGATGCAACTACTGTAACGAAACGGTAGACTGAAACTTGCAAATTTATATTTAACGCTCAAGGTAACGAGGCAATACAGTTACAGAGAGACATTTTATGCTCAGACGTTGTTCACTCAATATTGCACATGACCCTCATAGCAGATAATAAAGTGTCGGCAATACAACATTAAGGTCACTGAAAAGCACCCGACACCGATTTTGCCATTTATTATGTATGGGTTGCCATTTTTATACCTTCTATTTGTGACGTGGTTTTGAACACCGAGTTTTTTAAAGTCGTTATGCGTTCCCTACGGGTGGAAACGGATTTACATTAATACTTATAATTTTGAATTTAGCTTTCCGTGAGGTGGCGAGGACAGAATATTTGCTGACTATCTGAAGTGGACTAGGAGTGGTTCCTAAGAAAAGAAAATACAAAAATGGGACTCTGAAATTACTAAAAGGTACGTTACGATGCACATTTACTTTGAAAGGCGTTTAGATTGGGTTTGTCACAATTGGTAGGGCGCCAACTCACCGTTGTCTCGGCAAACCTTCATCACGACATTCTTCCCATCCTGAAAGGTAGTTATTCAAAGTAGGTAACATTTGCTTTTCGTTTTCTTGATTTCTACTACTAACTAATTTATTCATTTCGATTACAAGCTCTCTGTTCTAGCTAATACGAAATTCATTAAATATCTCAAATTTTAAATTTAAAAAAATACCCTGAAGCTTTTGCATTTCCTCTTGCAAATATGATGCTTCTACTTTGATACCTCAGTGACACTTAATCTATATTACATGTACGAGAAAACAACATCCGCTCATTATTAATGGTATGGAAAAGCAAACTGAAAAAAACTAACTTTTTACCTACGGCTGGCCAGGTGCACGCTTATATTCCTGAAATCTAAAAAAAAAATACCAAAATTTAACACTTAAAATTTTTTATTCCTAACAAAATATTGATTATTAAATGCCGTGTAACGCCTTGCGTTACGCTAGCTATAAATTAAATGAGAAAGAAAATGTAGTAAATTTGAAAAGACAAACTAAAATATATATGTACCTTGTGTAATAGGTTTTACAAATTATTAAGCATGGTATTTAAAATTTTGTGTCTATAAAGATTATTTAGTTAGTAAGGTATAATATTATTTTCTTTAAATACATCATAAACATGATTATCCTGGACGATGACTTATTTTGAAACCGCAAATAAAAACATATCTCGATATAACAAGACGCTGCTTAGGCGTTCCTTATGAACAAAATAATTTACAATTAATAAATATCGTCCGTTTCGACCACAAAGAACATGAGAATAATACCATATTATAACACATACATAGCAACGTATCAATAACCTCGTACGTAAGCACAACTTAAAAGTATGCTACATTGTGGAAACAAATTTTTATAGTGGATAAAACGATATCAGTTAAACCCGGACGGAATATAATAGATTAATTATTTGCGAGTAGGGAAGTGGAAAACGTAAATGTAGTAATACAAGCAAGCAGAAAGGGAAAGCAAATTGAAAAGAAACCCATCTTTAAGTTCAAGACGTGCGGTTTTTTTTAACTTATGCTTGCATGGGCAGGGTACGTTTTTATTCAGGTATTTTGGAAAAATGTCATTACGAGCGGTTAAAGCGGTTGCGACCGGTTAAATTGTAATTTTGTGTTACGTCGGGTTAAGGAAGCTGTTGTTTGTTGGAAAAGCAAAGAAATTAATGCGAAAAATTGGCATTTTTGGACATCCTGAATATAATTAGTGAGTAAAATGAGCTTTTATATTTAGGTTTGTTAATTTTACACTTGGAATAAAAATGTCAAAAATTTGTATTTAAATCATAAGAAATTAATTAAAGGAAAAGTAATTATTCTGTTGGCGTAAGTTGCGACGGAATTACTGTACATAGATTTTAAATGTAAGTTTCATTAGTGAAATTATTGTTTTAAAAAGAATAAATATTTAGCAATTTTAATGCACATTCGAATTGTTAATGAAAAAGTTCATATTGCGCTATGCAAGTAAATTTGTAACAGTTTGGAAATATCCTGGTGGGTTGATGTCCAAAGGTATTATTGGACAGAGAGTTCAATAATCTTTCAAGGCAAGTGTAAAAGTATTTAATAAAATTGTTGCAATTTTTATACCCTTAAAAGTTATTTGCTTTTATAGAATCCACCCCGCACCACAAAAGTTAGTCGATACACTAATTAACTGTAATCACTTCGTCACCGGTGGAGTAAAATTGATTCAGGTACTTAACGTCAATTCAGCACGTAATATATGGCGCGATACCTGTATGCCCTTAACCTACATAACTGCATATTCATGATAAAGTATTTTGTTGTATCCGTGTGAACTTGTACAAATCTTTCTAACATGAAAGGTGATTTCCCAAATCTGTGTGTAATTGTTTTAATTTAATACAAGGGGATGTAAAGTACTAAAATTCATCAACATGTCTATAGAATTACTTAACGTTCATGGTGCTTTTCTATTTATTTATCCACCATAATTTAATACTACACGTATCGTTTGGGTGTTACGAGATATAATCAAATGAGAAAGGGGGTAAGACATTTAAAACAAACAACTTACTATTAAAGCACCCTGTGTAAGTTTGATTTCTTGTAATAATGTTTAAAAGGTGATCCTTCTATTACCAAATTCATTGAGATTATTTCAGTGATTTTTTCTGCGGTAATCTTTCTACATCTTCAATAAAGCCATTCACGTTAATAACCATCCCACACTAGGTTGTTCTACATTAAAAGGTGTTCCTTCGATTACCAGGTTAATTGTCATTCTTTTTCAGTGACTTTTTCTGCAGTAATCTTTTCTACATTTTCAATAAAACGACTTTTATCATCTTCATTACCATCTTTTACGCCACCATTCACCTTTACGATAAAGTAGACATTAATAACCATCCTACACCAGGTTGTTCTACATTAAAAGGTGATCCTCCTTTTACCAATTTAATTGGGATTATTTCAGTGATTTTTTCTGCGGTAATCTTTTCTACGTCTTCAATAAAGCGAATTCTGTCATCTTCATTACCATCTTCTACATCATCATTCGTCTTTTCGATAAAGTATACTTTAATAACCATTTTACACTAGGCTGTTCTACATTAAAAGGTGGTCCTTCTATTACCAGCTTAATTGTGATTAATTTTCAGTGACTTTTTCTGCGGTAATTTTTTCTACATTTTCAATAAAACAACTTTTGTCATCTTCATTACCATCTTCTACAACACCATTCGCCTTTACGACAAAGTAGATCTTAATAACCATGCCACACCACGTTGTTCTACATTAAAAGGTGATCCTGCTATTACCAATTTGATTGGGATTATTTCAGTAATTTTTTCTGTGGTAATCTTTTCTACGTCTTCAATAAAGCGAATTTTGTCATCTTCATTACCATCTTCTACATCACTATTCGCCTTTACGACAAAGTAGACCCTAATAAGCATGCCACACCAGGTTCTTCTACATTAAAAGATGATTTTTTTATTACCAAGTTATTTGGAATTATTTTAGTGATTCTTTCTGCAATAATCTTTTCTACATCTTCAATAAAGCAAATTCAGCGATCTTCATCACTATCTTCTACAACACCATTCGCCTTTACGACAAAGTATACCTTAATAACCATCCCACACCACGTTGTTCTACATTAAAAGGTGATCCTCCTATTACCAATTTAATTGGGATTATTTCAGTAATTTTTTCTGCGGTAATCTTTTCTACGTCTTCAATACAGCGAATTCTGTCATTTTCATTAACATCTTCTACATCATCATTTCCCTTTACGACAAAGTGGGTCCTAATAAGCATGCCACACCAGGTTGTTCTACATTAAAAGATTATCCTTTTATTATCAATATTATCAAGTTATTTGGAGTTATTTTAGTGATTCTTTCTGCGATAATCTTTTCTACATCTTCAATAAAGCGAATTCGGTCATCTTCATCACCATCTTCTACATCACCATTCGCCTTTACGACAAAGTAAACCTTAATAACCATCCCACACTAGGTTGTTCTACATTAAAAGGTGTTCCTTCGATTATCAGGTTAATTGTGATTAATTTTCAGTGACTTTTTCTGCGGTAACCTTTTCTACATTTTCAATAAAACGACTTTTGTCATCTTCATTATCATCTTCTACACCACTATTTGCCTTTACGACAAAGTAGACCTTAAAAACCATCTCACACCAGGTTGTTCTACATTAAAAGTTGATCCTCCTATTACCAAGTTAATTAGGATTATTTCAGTGATTTTTTCTGCGGTATTGTCGATCCCAAAATTGATCTGTTTTTACAATATTACTAACCTAAATTTCACTATTAAGTCGGGCATCTTAAGTCACTATTCACTCTTTTCCTCGCCAATTAGTCCAATCCAACAATTTATTTCATCTTTAAAATAATTTCTTTTAAACAAATAACAACCAGTAAGCATTTTGGTTCGCAAATACATAATTAAAATTGCTAAACGTACAAACTATATACTCACCGCGTAATTCGAGGGTGTCCAACAACACGAATGTTGCTTTTAATCGTTCGTTCAAGTTTCCAACACAGAAAGCCGTCTTGTACTACATAAGTCACAAATCACCAATTTAATGGAAGGATGACTCACCCGGTCCTACCTCTTTGTTTTCAAACTGTTCTCGCGGCATTATATTCGCGCTCGAGCCTTTATGAAACTACCATTCCACTTGCAGATGTATGGCACAACTTATTCGTCGCTTGCCGCGTTATTTCCTTTCGGGATTGCCTTCAAATTTTTCTTAGAGCTTCTGTACCTTCAACCATAGTTGAAAACGAGCATTATTTCAAGCCTTCATTAAAAATCCCTTCTGCTTTATTCATGCATATCTCTACTTCTTGATGTTACTGTATTGCTGGTTCACAATTGATTTATTTCAGATCTCAGTCTGATGTAATCATTGTCCTTTAATTCAACTTTATCTTTGTATGTCGTCGGTAGTTTTCATGTTATTGTACACTCTTGCTAATGAGTTTTATGATAAATGACAAGCAGGAAGTTCGTGTTACCACGAAACTTACGTAGGTGTATATTTTTATTTCTTTATTTGAGGCTATATAAATATATACATTGTAATCTCTTGTATAAAGTGAGTAAGTTATTTCTTTAACCCTACACTTATTTATTCATTTTTGCACAGCGTCTGGATTGATATATTGTGGTAAATTACAGATGTGATTTACTTTAGCGGTAGTTGAAGTTATATCTTGTAGAAACAGTCATATTGCATGGGATTTATTAAATTAGACTTTCTAAAGCTGATATTTGGGTGCATATTAATAAGTTTACTATTATTTTCTCAATCTAAGGCTTACTTAAACACATGACGTGCTTTCACTATGAAATTTTATGATTATAATTATTTTGTTTACATTTTTACGGTTTAAAAAAATTTACAACCCTTGATTGAGTTTCAATACCTGTTTAACAGAAATAAAACAATTATGGTTGTAGGTTTTAGTTTATGATTCGAATACAAATACAGATTTAGTTGCAAGTCTTGTTTTTGAACACCAACACCAACATGAGAATTAAAATTATACAAGGTGATTCAATAACAAGTTTGTTCAACTAAGGTTTTATTTTCTTTCCTTCACTTCTAATTTTTTATTAGCACATCCCTCTTGCAAACGGATTTTTTCTAAATACCTACTCTGATGTTAATCTAGTATTCGTCCATTCTATGTCAAAAGTCAGAAGTCCAAAAAATTAAAAATAAAACAAAAAGTCTAAGATCAAAAGTAAAAACTCTTAAACCCTAAATTATATAATACTGCGAATACCACTAAAGGAGAATATTCGTGAAATATCCTTCTCTAGTCCAAAAGGGAATAAAATACCCAATGGGGTCAAGCTCTTCTACCTTGGTAAATGCAGCGCTAGAATAATACCATCTGAGAAACGGATCGTCCCTCAGTCAAATGTTACACCAACCTTATGGGCATGATTTACGATTGAATAATTTGACCATAAAGTCCATTCGAAAATCGACCTCAGCAACCTTTCTCCCGATGCCTCATAAAAAATCCCCTGAAAGAAATTTAAAAATTCTACCCGCTATAACCCCCTAATTTACATAAATGCCCGTAAAAACCGTTAAGAATATCCCACCTAAGTCAAAAATAAAATTTTTTTTTTAAAATAAAGGGTTAGCTAATATTATCCAACAACATTCAAAAATTTCTCCAAAATAAAAATTAAAAATTAAAATAAGCAAACTATTTTGAATCTCAGTTTCTTGCTTTCATTTTACTAGAAGTTCCATATGGTGAAAAGAATTTTTTCTTAAGCCAAATCCGTTAGGATTGACTTATATTATCATTTCTTTACACCTTTTTATCAAAAGCTTATCGATAATAAAAAACAAATCTATAAATTTAAATACTCATTTGGCCCAGAAAAAGTACGTCGCGTCTGAAAGTAAAATATTTTTCCTAGACTTTGTTTCCAACTCGACAACTATCTCCATGCTGTCATACGTCCTAAGAGTGCTTTCTCAAAGAATTTTTCAATCCGGTAACTGTCAAAGTATTATTTTTTTTTTACATTTACAAACGACTTAAAAATTTAGTGTTAAAAATTTCAACCCTATAAAAAACTAACAAAATCACACAGAAAACCATTTCATATTTAAAAAATACCCTATTGGAGAAAAAGTGCCCTAATAAAAACAAAACTGCTTTGAAGTTAAAAAATTACTACAACATGAAAAAGCTGCCTCTGTTTAAATAATTTTACTGTTTTAAAAAAAGCACCTAAATTTTCTTTAAGAAAACTATTCTATTGAAAAACAACGGTCCTAATGAAGAAACATTATTACATGTGATTTTCCAATGCTCCACCCGAAGGTACTACATTGGCCAGGAAGCGAGTTTTTGTTACCTGGAAAATTTTGAATTTTGCCGAACCCTTGCTGTTCCAAGCAAGGTAGGGATCTTTAACGTGCGTGACAACACACACACGGGACCTCCATTTTATCTCTCATCCGAACGAGGGTGTATTTTTGTGAAAAATGCTCGCCTAACATTTTTCAAGCGGACCGTGTCGGGATTCGAACCCGGGACCTTGGGCGTAGTAGTCACACACATACCACTACGCCATGGAGCCGCCCCTAATGAAGAAACAACATAAAAGTTTAAAAAAAAATAAAAGCCCTGACATTTAAAAAGACTTCCTATCGAAAAGCTCCTGAAGATGTCCCTAAAAGATTTCAAGGAGCAGCTAAAATTTAAAAAAAAAACAGCCTTACCACAAAAAAAAATTGCAGTAATGAAAAAATGCTCTAAAATTAAATACCAAGAAATTTAAAAATCAAGCAAACATTTTTACTATAAGGTAATGCAAAACTACCTTGATGCCTCATCAATAAAAAAAGAGAGCTAGAGATTATGCGTCGAAAATTACTGTTGCGGAAAAAATAAGTGTTGAATGAATTAATTTTGAATTGCCTTGAAGAGAAGGGGACTCCGTAACAAATTAAGGGTGCGTCGGCTAACTGCAGTGGTGCAGGAGTAGGTTCCTATGGAAAAATGACAACAGTAAATAAAGAAAAATTAAAGAAAAACAAAAATAATAAATAACAAGACTTTAAAGCAAAAATTCTACTTTACGTGAACAATTATTTCGAAATGTTCTTTCTATTATTAAACTCCAGGGGCGCCAAACCGTCGGTCACAGCAATTCTTTTGCCGTTATTTCTATATGGAAGACGGTTATTCTGGTTATCCCTTGCTTTGGTGTGCTAAAGTTGGTTATAATTAAAGACATTTTTTGAAACAGAATGCTCCTTTTGAATTAAGATTATTGGGGTATCTGGAAATCCTTTACAAAACACTGATTTTACCTATTTCGTATATAAATTAAAATGAAAATCCTCCTAAATGTAAACTTTATTAACACAAAATTATTTCAAGACATACAAATACACATTACTAGAAAATAAATTTCTAACCACAAATAAAAATATGCTAAAGACACATCATTAAACCTAAGCCACCAACAAAACTATTTGCCACTCATTCATAAATCTTAAATTATTGGTACTGTCGTTAATAACAAACAAAGAAGACAGTTAAATTCCAACTTGTTCTATATTTTTCATTGTACATTGCACATTTTATACTACTAACTTAAATTTTCACTAACAAATCGAGCACTTCAAGTCACTACTCACACCTTTTCTTGCTAATTAGTCTAATCCAAATTTATATTTTCAGCTTTAGATAAATTCCTTATTTCACACCTTTACAACTGAGTTTTCTGAAAAATTACACGCGGGAAGTCATGTTATCATATAATATACGTAGGCACATATTTTTATTTTTTTATCTCAAGATATATATATATATATATATATATATATATATATATATATATATATATATGTTGCTGTGTTACTCGCAGCCCCTACGCTTGGGCAGCCCATATTTATGCTGTGTTATTACCCTTATATTAGGCCCCACGGTTTGGGCATGTCACATTTATGCTGTGATTTATTCTTTTATTACCCAAGCACTTGTAAAAATGTTAATTTAGAAATTTCTTTGCCTCGACTAGCTGATTCGATTAAATAAAGCAATTCTACAATACACAGTATAATGATTAAATATTTACAACCTTCTTAAATATCTTCTCCCTTTTTAAATTATTTACATCTGTCAGATTTTTAGAAAATGAAACCAGCAAAACGAGCTTTTTATTACATTTAGAGACCTTTTGAAACGTTTCAAGATGTCTATTGCCTTTCATAAATTTATTCAAGAAACCCCAGTTTGTCGGTTTTTACATTTCTGAATTATTATTGAAATAAAAACAGTTTATAGAAATAAATCATATCAAATTATCTAACCTGAAGTGGTTTAGTAGGTGCTCTGCATTCCCAAGAATTTTTGTGTCTAGTCTGAATGTTCTGAGTCTAATTTGAAGTCGACATCCAACCAAATTAGTATCCAAATCGTTATTGGTGAGTTTATTCCAATGAAAGGTTTCTCATTTCCGTAATAGAATATTTACCATTTTCTGAGATTATCAAATTGCTTTAACAGGTAGCATTCTCCAGAGTCGCGTATCCAAAATTGTATTTAAGATCGTAATTGATCGTTATTAAAAGTTTTAACAGGAGTCGTAACAAGATCTTTATTAGGATCGTTATTTAAATTGTAATTAAGAGCCCTGTTTTATTTATTATTAGAAATGGTATAATTTTACTAAATCTGATCTACTTACGTCTTTAGAAGTACGGCTCGCTTGCACAATTATACACTCTTTTAAAATAATTTTTCATTTTAATTTATTTAACTGTTCACGTAAATATTTAGCATTTTCAAGTATTGTGACTGCCCAGTTTTAAAATATACTAACTCGTTGTTCAATTGTCATCATATTTATATGACCGGCCTTTTTTGTTTGCGATTCGTTGACTCCACGTGTTGGGCGACACCAAGTGTTTTATCTCTTGTTATTTTGGGAAACTTTACCAACTGTATAGTTCAATTGCATGGAACGATGCTCAGTTTGTCACGTAATTTAATGTTATACGTCACATTTAATTCAAAAATCCCAGGAATTTTTGTTCATTAAAGCACGTACTATTGTTGTTGGCCTTATTCTAATCAGAATGGAATAAATTTGGTGTTTGTTTACTTCCTAGTTAAATTGGATTTTTGAACAAATGTGATACCTTTATATCACGTACGCTTTTCAAATAATGCATAATTTCTGTCTGCATTTATGATGATATGTTAACGCACTTTTTAAACATTTATCTAGCCAATTCATACAGGTTTGCCATTGATTTAATTTCAATGCGCTTTGTTACATTCTTAAATTCTCATCTTTGCTGGTAGCTACTCTTGGATATGCGTTTTAATCGCTTGTACTGCTATATACAGTGTGCTCTTAACTAATAATATTTATAATGACCTATTTACACTTCTAATATCTGTAATTATGTGCTTTTGCACCTACCCCTAAATTAACCCTAAAATTACAGCAATATATATTACTGTGGTATTAGCAAGGTCAAATAATTAGTTATTGCAAGGTAGAGCGTGTATATAAAGGTCAAGAAAAGTTTGAAACATTTTTCAGAAAAATCGGATAATAATTGACAAATTTTCATTAAATATTAGGGTTAATTGTACGTAGTTGTATAATTCACTGTAAATATTAATTACAATTAGGTTAGGTAGGGAACTTAATTTCTTAAACCATAGTTGCATAAATATATGGGAAACGTAAGTCAGTAAAGCATAGTTAAGATTTATTATGAAATAGTGTATAGATGTGTTAATGCGAAAGCTTTTATGTTTGTAGCATAACAATCGATAATTGAAAAGGGTTTTCATTATTTAGTAAACGCGTATTAAAAGCGTCAGTTATTTATTTGTGTAACGTAAAATACAAAACTTGAGCACGTATAATATTTCTAAGAAAATTTAGCATTGTAAACAGGTTCTAGGTATCGAGTATAAAGCCTGTCAACAAGTATTATAGTTGTTGGAATAAGACGGTTGAGCAACAAACACAGGCACGTACGAAAAACAGATCGATAATATAAAGAAAAGACAATATTTTACACGAGGTAGCAAAGGAAGGACAATAGCATGTGTTTAGTGATCATTGACTTTGAAACGTCTGTTAGACAAGGAAATTTAGAGGCCAACAAGCGAAACAAAGACGCAATGTGTTTTCTGAAGATATTTGTTGAAATGGGAATGAGAAATTAGTAGAGGGGTACAAACAGAGTACTACTGTTAGATTAGGCGAACAAAGGCAAAATAGACGATAGTATCGATCGGTTAGGTAGAACAGAGTTTATTATTATAAGGGGGATAAAAACAACTAGATATAACATACTGGTTAGACAAAGATAAGAGAAAAGCACAACTAATATTGCAAATTAAGTAAGGGAAAATGACAAAAGGTGGAAGATTTTAAATGCAGGTTAGAGGGAAATGACGAATATGCGCGTGCATTAGGGGCGTAATTTGGAGGCTAGAATAGACGACAGTTATCGAACGATTTCATGGAAAGCGGCAGCCGTTGACAATTTTAAAGAGCATTTCTTCATAAAGCACTTGTTTGTTATTTAAAATTCTGGGATTTCTGCGACGGTTAAGAAGTTTTACATAGAATAACTCGAGAATAATCGTGTGTTTGTGAAATTGAGCGACCGTTTGGTGTTGGTGCTGTGTATTAGTTTCTGGAACCGGTAAAGAGTTGGAAACGTTACCGAGAAAGTATGTTATAGGGGTAGTGAGAATAGTTGCGAGGAGCTAGTTTTGGAGACTATATAAACATGAAGTAAGTGGTAAAGGCTCTCTTTTCTTTTGTACTTTCGTTCGCCAACCAAGTTACTTACAAGTGCAAATATAATTAAGTAAGTTTTGATTGCATTAAAATTTAATAAGAACAAGTGGGTGCTAAAGTATATGGCAATTCTGAAGTAAATAAAATGCTGTAAATAATTGAAGCTAAAGACAAAGTAAGTACAATTTTACTACTTGTGGTTGGAGGCGCTTTGTGTACTCTGGGTACATGTCGAGTATATGGATGGACCAGTAAGCAGAGCATGGAAGTACCGTGCTTTTGTATAGAAAAATCTGGGTAACAGCGTGCTATTCCGGAAGGTAAGAGGCTACCTGGAGAAAGATTTTGAACGTGCAGTCTGGAGGGACGACTACGTAGGAGATCGTTTTCACCTAGAGAGCTGGTGGTGCTACACTCCAGGTAACTCTACCTGTGTAAAACTTAAGCTTTTTGTGATTTTGTGGGTGATTTTGACAACCTGGTGGTTTTTGGTGTATTTTATTATATTGTAAAGACATTTTAATTAATGACTTACCTTGAAAAAGGAATATATGAAAGCTTAAGTATGTAATATTTGCTGGTATGAAATGAAGGTGTAATTTTGGCTTTTTGTACAAAGTAAAAGGGTTTTTGGTAATTTCAATGCCGTAGTCAGCACATAGGTACATAAAGGTTTTTACTATGAGCTCGTATTAGACCTGGGGTTTAAAGTAAAGTTTGGGGATATGCTCAGTTACTTTTGATTAATTATTTACGTAATTAGAAGAATTTTAAAATTAATTTCTTTAAAATGATTTTTCTTTCAAAATTGATAATATGTGTTAAATATTAAAATGTTTGAGGAATGTAACCGAAATTTTTGAATAGTAATTGGATGTGCATATAAATCGTGATGTACTTTTTGCAGTCAACTCTTATTGAAATAGTAGGATAGGATTTTCAGTAAACGAGTGAGCAGCCGTGGCAAATATTCTTGAGGAAGCTGGAGGTTTTGGCGTCCGAATTGGAAAGCATCTTCAGAGGATATTGTTATGAGGTGATATGAATTGCAAGTCTAGGTGGTAGGAATTCAATTTCAGGTAGGTGCAAAATTTTGGTGACGACATAAATATTAGGGAAGTTCCATCCAGGTAAGCTACATACCAATATGTCGCCTAAAGTGCGAGGCACGAATTTTTAGAGCTTCCTTCCGAGCAAAGCTATAGAGCATTTAGGCGACCCAAAGCTGAGGCTCGATGGAAAGGAAGCTACATACCATTATGGCAACCCAAACGTGAGGGGCTCGAAGTCAGTTAGAATTTTTTTATTTTAATTTCAAGAAACTGACGATCCTGAGGTAAAGAGTTAAGTGTTTGTAAATATTTTTTTTATAATTAATTTTAGTGAGTGTGTGGGAATTGGTTAGTGTATGAATAGTGTGGTGTGGACAAATGTTGAGAAAGGAGTGGCTTAGAAATGAAGGCGTAGAAATAGGAAGTAACGATAGTGCTCTTTTAGAAAAACCCGACCAGAAATGGCAGAAGAAGGAGGTTGTAGGGATCAGTCGAGGACAGAGTCCGGAAAAGCTGGAAATGAGTTAATTTTGAGAATGTTAGAGAGGATGAATAAAGAATCAAACCGAAAGTTTGACGAAATTATGAAAATGGGTGAAGAGTCTAGAAGAAAAGTTGAACAAAAGAGTCACGAATCGAACCGAAAATTTGAACAGATAAGTGAGAAGGTCGATAAATCAACGAAAGAGCGTACTGAATTTAAAAATAGCTTTACAGTAAAAATAGGGAAAGTAGAAACCAGGGTAGACAGGAATGAGAAAAATATAGTCGGTTTGAGGCAGGAATTTGGACAAATAAAATCAGAGGTTAGAATTTTCTGTGAGGAGGAAATTAATGTAAAAATGACTGAAGTGACTGATTCTTGTAGGGACTAAATAGGACGTGTAAAAAGAGAAGTCAGCGGAATTAAACATAATATGACGGCTTTAACGGGGGATGGTCCGAGGTTCTTTGCAGGGAACATATCATTGGAACAACAGATGAAATTTTACGGGGATAATTGGGTGAATCCCCAAATCTTTGTAAATAGTGTTAGGAACTTACCTTTTAATTTATTTGATGAACAGGTTAAGCTTAACACAGTAAAAGCCTTATTAAAAGATAATGCTGAAGCCTGGTACAATTTAGTAGGACAGGATATAGAATCGTCTAATGATTTTGAGGAGAAATTTTTGAAACACTACTGGAGTGATCATAAACAAGATCAGGTGCGCGCTGACTTAATCATGGGGAAGTATAAAGGCGAATTTGCGTGATCTAAGGAACAATATGCGATTCGCAAATATAGCATTGCTAAACAGTTGAGTCCACCTTTAACGAACCGGCAGATAATTGAGTATCTGTCAAGACATTTTGAAGTTGAGGTTAGGCAACATGTAGCGTTGCAGAACATCGTCGAAAGAGAGTCATTTTTGGAACACCTTCAAAGGTATGACGATGTTAGTACAGTTTGACCTAGAGATACTAGGGAAAGAAACGTCAACCTAGCTAGATTTGAAAATATGCGAGAGAATTTCCAAAGACGGGAAACCAATTTCAATAGGTATTTTAGGAATAGCTGGGAACCTAGGGGACCGTTTCATAAAAGCAGTAGTGACACCAGAGGGCCAACACCGAGACCCGGAGTGCAGTGACAGAACAGCTCACCGAAGATGAGCAGGACCTAGGAGAATCCAAGTGATAGAAACACGGAAAGCATAAATAACACGGGAGCGTCACGACGAACATATGCCGAGGTAGTCAAGGGGCAACCAGGACCCAGCAGTGAGAGTAGAAGCAGGCAGGATTTTTAAGTCACGACAAACCACTAGAAATTGAAGTGTATAAATACGAACATCCGCGTGAATTTTTAAAAATAGAAGAAGAGGTAGAACCAGAAACAGTAGAAAAGATTTGTTTGCCAGTAGTGGAAGTAAAAATTTTTAATCATAATTTAGGAGCGTTGCCTGATTCAGAAGCAGAGGCGAGTTTAGTATCGGAGGAATTCGTCAGCGAAATTAGGGAAAAGGTTTGTGATAGGATTACGCCAATCAAGAGGGGTCATTTGTTAGCTCCAAATAAAAAGAGGTTTGCTGTGGTGAATAGCGTTGTGGTTTTGAATATTGAAATAGCAACATTAAGATGTGAGCCGGAGTTTGTTATAGTGCCTGGACTGAAGTTTTAGAGTGTTTTAGGTGTCGATTGTATCATGAAGTTGAAATTAGTTATTGATAGGGAAAGGAGGATAGTTGGGATTAGGGACATGGTATTGCCCTGGGAAAAGTGTTATGATATCACGGAAGATGACATGGGTTTAAACATTATTATGGAGTTAGATGAAGAAGAGGTTAGAGGAATCGACACAATAAAATGTCCAGAGGACAAGTTAGAAGAGCTTCAAGTTTTAATAAATAAACATTCGGATTTGTAGATGTAGAGGCGAGCACAACGTTAGGCTACGAACACGTATTGGAAGTAGATAATTCCGAGCCATTCAATGCGAAAATTTATCCAATACCTGCAGCATATAGGGAGCAAATAAATCAAGAATTAACCAAGATGTTAGAGGATGGCATAATCGAGTTGTCAAGCACGCATTTTTTTAATCCGTTGGTTGTGGTAAAAAAGAAAGATAATAGTATTCGTTTCTGTTTAGATGCAAGGAAGATTAATCAACGGAGTAAACCACAATTTCATTGTCCACCTTCCATAGACACACTATTGACAAGATTAAGTGGCAAATTTATCTTTAGTAAATTAAACTTGAGGAATTCTTTCTGTTCGCTTCCTTAACACAAAAATTCTAGAAGGTTCACAGGGTTTCCGTAGAGGGAAAGGTTTATAATTTTAAGGTGGTACCGTACGGTTTGTCTACGTCGAGTACAGCATTGATTAAGACCATGCAGACAATTCTAGGGTGTATGAACAATTCTGTATTCGATACGTCGATGATATTTTGATCTTTAGTGAGAATGAACAGCAGCACTATTTTCATTTAGAAAGAATTTTGTTGGAGCTTAAATTAGCAGACTTAAGATTAAATATTGAAAAGTGTAAGTTCTTTTCTAAAACTGTCAAATTTTTGGGTTGTATCGTGAATAACCAGGACACGCATATAGACAAGGTAAGTTTGTCTGAGATTTTAAGATATCCGAGGTCGAAGAATATTGGAAATTTAAGGGCATTTTTGGGTGTATTGTATAGTTCGCTGTTCAAACTTTTGAAAAGGGGTATAAAATAGCGATGGTCTGAAGGTGAGGAGGCGGCCTACTTAACATTATTAGAGTAGAGTCACGAGCAGTTGATTTTGAGGCATACTAGATTCGATTTAGATTTCATATTATAAAGACGAGCGGAAAAATATGTGCGTATATATAATGAATGCACGTATTAGGAATAGGGTGAAATTTAAAGTTGAGGATCTCGCAGTAGTGAAAAGTCTACGTGTAGGTGTAAATAGTTAGAAGTTAGTTATAGTATAGTGTTAGGTAGTAATAATAATTCATATAGGGGATGATAATATAAGAATGATAATAGTGGGTGTAAAGAGTTAGAAGTTTGGTATAGAGGAGTGTTAGGGATCAGCAATAATTGTATAGGTCTTAAGGATAGGGATAAATATTGATAAAAATTGGACATATAAACACTTCATATTTGAATGCAAAGAAAACTGACTTTGCAGTTATTCTTTGTATTTAAATAAGGGAAAATACTGTGGTTTTATAGGTTATAAGAGGTATTAGCAAGGTCAAATAATTAGTTATTGCAAGGTAAAGCGTGTATATAACGGCCAAGGAAAGTTTGAGACATTTTTCAGAAAGATCGGAAAATAATTGACAAATTTTCATTAAATATTAGGGTTAATTGTACGTAGTTGTAAAATTCACTGTAAATATTAATTACAATTAGGTTAGGTAGGGAACTTAATTTCGTAAAGCATAGTTGCATAAATATATGGGAAACGTAAGTCAGTAAAGCATAGTTAAGATTTACTATGAATTAGTGTATAAATGTGTTAATACGAAAGCTTTTATGTTTGTAGCATATAAATCGATAATTGAAGAGGGTTTTCATTATTTCGTAAACGCATATTCAAAGCGTCAGTTATTTATTTGTGTAACGTAAAATACAAAACTTGAGCTCGTATAACATTTCTAGGAAAATTTAGCATTGTAAACAGGTGGTAGGTATCGAGTATAAAGCCTGTCAACAAGTATTATAGTTGTTGGAAGAAGACGGTTGAGCAACAAACACAGGCACGTACGAAAAGCAGATCGGTAATATAAAGAGAAAGACAATATTTTACACGAAGTAGCAAAGGAAGAACAATAGCATCTTCTCTCTTGTACTTTCGATCGCCAACCAAGTTACTTATAAGTGCAAATATAATTAAGTAAGTTTTGATTGCATTAAAATTTAATAAGAACAAGTGGGTGCTAAAGTGTATGGCAATTCTGAAGTAAATAAAATGCTGTAAATAATTGAAGCTAAAGACAAAATAAGTACAATTTTACTACTTATGGTTGAAAGTGCTTTGTGTACTCTGAGTACATATCGAGTATATGGATGGATCAGTAGCAGAGCATGGAATTACCGTGCATTTGTATGGAGGAATCTGGGTAGAAGTGTACTGTAAAATTGTTATCACTGTAACTCTACACTTATGTATTCTCCTTGCACAAGGTCTGGTATAGTAAAGTATATCTGTGGTTTACTGTTGTGGTAGTTGAAACTCTGTTATTTAAAAACTAAGTTGCATTGCATGGAATTTATTTGACTAAACTTTCTAAAGCCCATATTGGCTGCATATTAATAAGTTGACTATTATTTCATCAATCTTAAAGCTTACTTAAAAACATGACATGGTTCACTATGACATTTTATGATTATAATTGGTTTATTTACATTCTTGGGGTTTAAAATAATTTACAACCTTTGGTTTGAGTTCCCATATGTATTTAACACAAATAAAACGTTATCTTTGTGGTTTTTAGTTTATGATTCGAATACAAATACGGATTTAATTACAAGGTTTACTTTGAACACCAATCTACATAAAAATAAAAATTATACAGGATAATTCAGTAACAAGTTTGCCTATTCAAGATTAAATTTTCTTTCTTCAATTTCTAATTTTTTATTAGCGTAACGCAAGGCGTTACAATATACAGGCGCGAGCTACAATTTCAAATGCCAACTGTCGATAATAAAAAGAAGAGATTATCTACAAAAAACCCGAGCTCACTAGACCATTTGAAAAATTTTATTTCTATCTAACCATTCACAAAAAAAGTTTTTTTAAAATTTATATCCTCGATAACGTTGGCAGGTACGAAATGCTGCAAGAAACGAAAAAGCTTTTAAACAAAACAGAAAACTCATTTTGTATTTTAAAATCTACCCATTGTGCACAGCAAACAAGTTCAGTGGAGGTAAATGGGTAATGACACCTAAAAAAATATCATTCTGTAGATTTTCACTAATTAACATGCCCAATGACAAGCCCTACAGCAAAATCTATACCCAAATTTGATCTAAGTATCTGAAGAACTGCAGGAGCTATATTGGAAAAAACAAAAAAATTGTAGTTTTTACACACTATGGATCCGTAACGAAGTGTTTGCGGATTTATGTGTCTATGAACTTTTGATCATGAAATCAGCAAAAAAATTGCTTCCTTGCGTATGTATATAATATTTAGGAACACCGTATACCATGTTATATTTTATTTTGCTGCTTGGAAATGAGGTCGTATTAAATTTTGTAGGGGAATGTTGGGTAAAACGGGATGGTCTGGTAAAACAGGATACCCTGTTTTATTTCAAAACATGCAGTACGATCTATCGGATATGACCGTAAATGATAACTCTCGGTACCTACCGATGGCCAGCAAGTCATCTACCAACTCTAGTTTCCCTCTAGAGGCGTAAGAGGTGGATGTGTCGAATTGTGAGGTTAAACTAAAATATTTAGCGTGCTTTCAAACGGTGATTTTTTAGTTTACAGACAAAATTAATTGATGGTGAGTAGATTTAGGGGATACTGTGTTTGTTTACTATAGTTATGTACAATAAGTTCTAGGAATTTGCTTTGTTTGTTATTAAAATATAGTCACATGTTTTAGCAATCCACAGTTGGGTAAAACCGGACACTGTGTGGTTGGGTAAAACGGGAGGCATCCCGTTTTACCCAACTACATCGTCAATGTCTTTTTCAGGCTAGAATTGCAATGGGAAAGTATACAAGAACAACGCAAAGGCAGTCTTGGGATGAGAACAGTATGCGTCAGGCTGTTGAGGAGGTACTGGAGGGAAGAATGGGGTATCTCAAAGCTTCTAAAGAATATGGGGTTCCTCGTACAACCATTGAAGCAAGGGTGAAGAAAATTAAACAGGGTGTTCTTAACAGAGAGGATTCAGCAAAAAAAGAACTAGGACGTCATAAACCTGTTTTTAGTCCTGCTCAGGAAGAGGAATTAGTGGAATATATTTTGTGTATGGAATCACGCCTGTTTGGTTTAAATCTCAATGCATTAAGGTGTTTGGCATTTGAATTAGCAGAACGCAACGGCTTGCCTAATAGATTTAATAAGAGCAAGAAAAAGGCTGGTAAAGCATGGCTGTATGCTTTTCTCAATCGGCATCCGACTATTAAACTTCGATCTCCTGAGCCAACCTCACTAGCTAGGGCAATAGGTTTCAATAGGCCTTCCGTAAACAAATTTTTCTCGCTGATTACTGAAACGATGGAGAAACACAAAATACCCCCTGAGCGTATTTATAACGTCGATGAAACAGGGATTATGACAGTACCAAAATAACGGTCTAAATGTTTATCATTGTGTGGAAAGCGACGAGTTGGCTGCTTGTCTTCGGCTGAACGTGGAGTTCTGGTTACAGTGGAGATCTGCATGAGTGCTAGTGGTGCATTAATGCCACCGTTGTTCGTTTTCAAAAGAGCTAGGGCAAAACCAGAACTGTTAGATGATGCTCCCCCTGGTAGTACAGCTCATTACCATCCTTCAGGGTGGATGCAAACGGAAATATTTTTGAGTTGGTTCGATAAATTTATTGCTTTTTCCAACCCTTCTAAAGAAAATCCAGTTCTTTTGCTTCTAGATGGCAATGCCACCCATACCAAGAATATAGAGCTAATTCATAGAGCTAGGGATAACGGTGTTGTGTTACTGTGCTTTCCACCGCATACAACACACCGTCTACAACCAATAGACGTAAGTTTTATGTCACCAATCAGCTCATATTACAGTTCAGAGGTCCAGAGATGGATGCAACAACATTCAGGCAGGCCTATTACTATTTCTCAAATAGGCAAACTTTTTGGAAATGCTTTTATGAAAGCCGCTAGCGTCCAAACCGCAGTTAGGGGATTTAGAAAAACGGGGATACATCCAGTAAATCCAGAGATCTTCCCAGACTGGATGTTTGAACCGGCCGAGACTACAAATAGGCCCACTCAAGGTGAAATAAATGATAACCAGTTACCAGAACCTAGAAACTCTCCACCTAGAACACCATTGAGAACACCACCGAGGACACCACCAAGGACACCACCAAGAAGTTTACCGAGATCACCACTGAGAAAACCACCAAGCACAACACCGATTCCTACAGAGCAGTTTTATGCAAATTCGACTCCTTCATGTTCCCATACCACGCAGAATTTTGTTATAACGCCACAACAGGTTGTTCCAGTTCCTCATTGTGAACGAAAATTAAATCTAAATGATAGAAGAAGGGGTAAAACTGCAGTGTTAACATCGACACCATATAAAGAGGAACTAGAAGAATCAATTTCTAAAAGACTTTCTACAAAGAAGCCAAAATTAAACTTAGGAGATACTGAAAAAACAGCCCATATAGCCAACCTAAATAAAAAAGGCAAAATAAATGACAATGGGATGACGACTAGAAAAGACGTAACAGTAAATAACGCAAATAAGAAAGACAGCAGCAGTGCAAAAGAAACGAGCGTGAGAAACAAAAAACAAAATGATACCAAGGGTCAAAAAAATATAAAAAGAAGGAAGTTGAGAGAAAGTGATGATTCAAGTTCAGAAGATGAATGCGAAGAAGCAGTTTGTATATTTTGCAGCGAACTTTATTCCAATTCTAAGGCAGAAGAAGGTTGGATAAGGTGTCAACATTGCGAAGGCTGGACCCATGATGCTTGTGCGGGAGTGGGGGAAGACGAAGACGAAGTTTTTACCTGTGACTTCTGTCAGTAACATATTTAAATTTTTTTTTTGTTAACCTTTCCTTTTATATTATTAAGAATAATAATAAATTTTCTTTATTTGCCATGTTGTGTCTTATTTGCTGGGGACTAAACGTTATGGAAACTATACAAGCTTAAGTATCCCGTTTTATCCGACTAGGTGGATAAAACGGGATACTTGCTGCTTTTTTATTATGCATTTTTTTTGTCGTGTGGCTTCTGTTTTTTGCATAAAAAATGGTATCAATCAAAAGCCAATTAATAACTGAAACTGGAGCCAAAATATAGTCCCCAGCATTGCTTTATTCAAGAAGTTATGAGATCTAGAACACTAAGTATCCCGTTTTACCCAACTTTCCCCTACTTCAGCTCGTGAGATTATTCCAAACTTTCGGTTTTCATACCAAACGTTTCAGCTGTAGGTCATAGCCTCCACTGGGATTTAAAAGTGATGGATGTACTTAGTAAGAGCTTCAAACATTCGTTTTTTTACTTAACGATTAACCTTAACATTTAGACAATAAACTGTTTCCATCTGGGTGGACTTTATCACAGAGAACACTCACATCTTTGAGTTATATCTCAGCGCATGTCAAATATGCTACAATGAAGTAAGTACCACTAATTCAAACGTCACCACTACAAAAGTAACCGACAAAAGATTTCCACACAATTGCATACCCTTGATATCTACACGCAATTCCAAAGAACGAATTAGCCGCAGAATCACAACGATGTTTAAAGAATATTTCCAGATAAGAGCTTTTACAATTTAATTTAACGTAGCCTGTCGAGTTCTATAATGACAAATTGTAGTGAAGGGGGTTTTTTCTATTGTGATCTGGTAGTTCCTTTGTGACGTGTCACTGAGAAAGAAATTTAACTACTCCTGGCTGAACACTAGTTTAAACGACTCTTATTTTTAGGGTTTATTTGTTTGAATACACAATCCTTCAAAATAAACTCACTCCATAGGAAAGGGCTGCACCTTCTATAAAGCAAAGACATTTTGCGATCTGCATAGCTAATTATCATGCATCAATATACTTATTCAGACCGTCATATTTCGTCCTCTTTATCTACTTTAAGCGGTTCTAAAACTATATGTTCTGACGTCATAACAACAACGTACTTTGTTACAGCTCTAAATGGTATTACAAAAACAAAATCAGTCTAGTGCTAGCAACATAAATAAACTACGACCCAAGTAAGTTTCAGTGCTGCTGCGGATCATCGGATGAGAACGGTCCTGTCACTACAAGGTTACTTTCAGGTAAAGGTATTAGTTACTCGCTTGCCTGCACTGAGGGCGCAATATATTGCATAGAATTTACAAATAAAATAAAATAATTTATGTTTTAAATTAATAATAAATTTATTATAGCTCTGTTTACTTTCTAATGCCTATTAACAAGTTAGGTAACGAATACGATGTGCCTCAGTGCTTGGCGGATATGCCTGATTGGCTCTTTTAACTCATATTCCCGTAGTAAAGCTCTTTGCTAATGCCTACCACCGTAAGACTTTTGGTCGTGCATAAGATGATAAATGTCTATTTTCTAGCTTTGGAGTTTACTCCAGCGTTAGAACGATACGCAGGGGGTGTTCACTCTGAAACGATGATGTGAAAGAATTAAAATGAGGCAGCCCTACACTTGTTTAAATATTAGTTGTTATGAACCTAAGGATGGTGTCGGAAACCTAAGGTAAATATCCCTAACAACAAAGATTGATTATGAACAGGGTATGCCTGAAATAAAAACAAGTTATTATAATACAAATGGAGAAATCAGTTTGTTACGTTCATTTTCGTAAATAATGAATTAGTTATATACAATAATTTTTATCTTAAATTCCTTTGGCGTTCAACACAGAAATTAATTCCGTTAATTAAAAATAACCCTTTCGGGTATTAAAATTTGTATGGTAATTAATAATAAATATCCTATCTATGTCAGTTGATAAATCTTTTGTGCTTCATTAGAAAAATAAATATCCTTTCTAAGAATTTCGTCCCGTGGAATTTACGCTTTAATTAGATAGGCGACTTTCCAAGTATTTTAATAATTAAATGCTTTTGTGTTTTCCCTTTTTAAAGAATTTGGCTTATTTATTTTAATAAAATTAGAGTTTTCCTGGTTTATTTCCTTGCTTTGGTGCTTTAACCAATGTAACAAGGCATTTGCTGTTCGATTAGCGTCCAGAAAACACGTTGTTTTATTTCGCTCGTTTTTTTGATGCAAATTTCCGGCACGCATTATTTAGCGTGGTGAGTATATGGAGTTTGTATATAAAACCATACGTTTCGGCTTCATTAAAATAATTTATTGTATGTAACAATTCTAGCTTCCTGCGGGGGACACGTTAACCTCTTGAGCTGCGTTTCTTTTGGGGGACTGCGAAGTCCAATGCGCTCCGCTTGGCCGTAAGCTTGCCTGTTCGCTGACGCAGACCAGCGACAGCCTCCCCCCCGATGTCAGTAACTCAAGGGTGAGTCCTTTTTTTTTCTTGGGATGCGATTTTTACTTCGGAACAAGAACGCCTGTGATTTTACCATTCTAAGATGGCATTTCTAAATTTGATTTTTATATATAAAAATTCTTGAACTATTTTGGTATTTACTACTTATTAATGAAAATGTTGTTGCTATTGTTTGAAAAAAAATAGGTTAAGTGTATGTTTACGATACTCTAGAGCTATGGTTTTTAGGGTTGCCTGTGGTTCTTTCTTTTTTCTAATTACTGTCAAGGGGTAGTTGCCTAAAAGCTACAGCTCGCCATTTTTTTTTATAAGACCCCGCCCACTCACCGCCTGAGCCCGGACTTTCTTTGTCTTTCTTTTTCTTGGTTTTTTTTTATGTTACGTCAATGTACGTAGCAAGTTTGCGCGTCAAAATAATAATAAAATAGATAATAATATTTAGGTAAACTTCCGAAGGATTCAAGATTTTACAATAATCACACATGTACATCAAGATCACCTCAATAAAAAATATGTTCTCGCAAATATTAATTGTTTACTAAATTTCATTACTGAACAAAAAAAAATTATAATAAACACGTTTATGGTGTGTACTTAAGAAAGTCTCCTTGTTTGAAGTCGTTAGAAAATTTTAATATTACTGAACTAATTCGAATCTAGTTTCGGTTTATGTTTAAACAAAAAAATTAAAAAAATTAAATTGAATAAACCTGAGGTGTTAAAAGTTTAGTTCAGCAAAAAGAATTATCCTTACATTACATGATAAAGCACAAAATATTTGATAGCCGCTTTTAAATCAATGACCAAATCTTAGATCTTTAAGTTATTAACGAAACTAACAGTGATTCTAATATGAGTCAGATCTGCCGTCCATATTCCATATTCCAAATTATTTACCGAGATACTTTCTATTGTAAAAATATAACTAATACATAGTCGAGTTTAACAACTGTAGTAAATATTTAGGAATCAAATTTACAACATAAGGATACAAAAGTTATCAAGTTTCATATCGTTGCTATTTAGAAACAAATACTAAAAGCTCAGTACATTTAATAAAGTTTTATGATAGTTCTGACTCAAATAATTGTGTATTAGGAATGTTTATAAAATCCTTGAAAACAAATGTCCAACCAAAAGAAATTTCTGGTGGTAGTCAAACGATATGCAGATGTTTTCAATTCAATAAACAAACAAATTCACAGATTTAACTTTACCGTCTATTGAAGAAACCTTTTTTAAGCATACGAAAAGTAGGTGAAATCCACGTTCTTCATAAGAATAAAACATAAGGTTGTAAATCCTATCCATAATTTTCAATATGGAAACAGATGATTACTCTTCACAAAGTATCTACTACATGATGCTTAATTAGATAAACCCATTACAAAGTTAATTAATAAATTATATAGAACTTTAGCTAAATAAAATCATAACATTATTTCTAAAAATATTAATCCTTAAATTATGTAAAACGTTAATAATATAAAACCATGATAACGCTGTTTCTAAAGATGTAAATGCTTAAATGCGCTGTAAAAAGATATTAAATAAAATTTTGTATTTATTTTATACGAACAATTGGCTAGAACAGAAAGTTAGATTTTTCATCCTATCGACCACAACATTTTTAAAGCAATTTGCAAGTCGTGCTTTAAGATTACAAAAGTCATTGTAAACTTGTCTGATACTTAAACACAACTGATTTCTTTACGACGCGCAGTTACATATTTCCCATATTAAAATACATATAAGAATAAATGTAATTAATATGTCTTAGTAATAGAGTGTTACATTGTATTAAATGAAGGATATAAATAAAGGTTAATCAAAGTTCATATTAGAAATAAGAAAGAAAACGACTACTATGTATACCAAGTGCAACCTGATGCTGCAGGTGCAGAAACAATGAACTGCAATAAAGCAGTCTTAATTAAAATTACTTAGAATAAGACATTGTATGTTTATCGAGAAACTGCAGACAGCAAGATCTGCACTTTCCCACAAGATGAAGTGAGGTCAGAGGTTTCATAAATACTGTGAAGAGCCCCTGATCGTCAGTCAGCTTTTGAACTTCATAACTTTAACATTGTTGGTTGTTCAAGCGACCCAATATAACTATTGATTATTGATTTATTAAAATATTAATTTATAGTATTTATCAATTTCAATTACTTAATGTTTAAGGAACATAAACGTTCAAGTGTTGTAAAAAAAATAAGTTATTTTATATAATTAAAACAAATTTGAGAGGTATTTTTGGAATAAATGTTTTTTTAAAAGAAGCTCTCAACGGCCCAAAACCTATCTGGCGCAGTCGGTAGGATTCCAGAAGGGCACTAGCGATTCCAAAATCATAGAACTAGTAGCCGTGAATTTCAATTCTTAACTGGAACAGAAACACAAAGATTGGACAAAATACAGAATCGACCGAATCCATTACAGAAGGAAGGCTAATGGAACTGGCAATCAAATTATTGTGAGTTCCTATAGTGCATTTTCCTCACAATTTTTTTCAATTGCATATTGATATTAGCAAGTAAGATTGAAACAAAAGAATTTTATATACGCATTTATGTATAATTTATTACTGAAATAATTATTCTGCAAAAGTCTGAACTTGATAAGATTATAACAAAGGTTTATAATTGCACCCTTCCTTTTTACATGTAGGAATGGGTGTACAACAGTCTAAATAAAACTCTGACGGGATTAACGTCGACCGTTTGTGGCTGCGGTAGATTGCAAAAGACTATATCTCAGGGGTTTAGAGAACAAAGTTAAATTATACCCAGACAAGTTAAAGAAATGCAATTTAGAAGGTGACAAAAGAAAATGCCTTAATACAACTAATATATTGACGTTTAGTAATAACATTAATAAAAAAATTAAATATATATCGTTATTTTCTTAAAACCAAAGTTTCAAACGATAAAATCACTAAGTGTAGTTTAATTATCTACACTCTCATAATTTTAAAATTTGTCCCAAACTCTACCAGGTAATATATTAGAAAATCTAAATTTATTATTGTTCTTAGACACAATTTCTAGTTAAACGTTCTAAGTAAAACAAAATCATAAATACGCTTTGTTGTATTTAACATTAGTTAAGAGAATTATAATTAAACATTTAAATTGAACATAACCTCCATGAAAGCTTTTCTGTATACAACTCAATAGGTTATATAGGAAAGCAAAGATAATATTAAATTAGTTAAAGTAATCGATAAATAAAGTTATGACTATATTTTGCATGCATTATTTTTCAGATAAATGAGATTTAAAATGTATGCATGCACGTCGTTCCGTAACAAATATAAATAAGATATACTCCTACCTGTATTCCAGATATATGAAAGGAAACGTATACTTAATTGTTGAGCTTACGGCTTGTTCAGAAGTATAGGATCTTCTTACGGTTTGTTGAGACGAACACCATCGTTAATTATTTTGGTTGTTAACCTCAAACTTCTAATTTGTAAGTTCCAATCCTTGTTTGTTCCACTGCCATATGTTTCATCAACGGACATTTAATTTATGTTAGAAGGTACATATAACGTAAACATAACATTCTTGTACGATAAAAGATAATATTTGTAGGTAGTCAAATTAGTGCATAGGCTTAGACAGCCTAGCACAGATAATTAGGTACTTCACCAAAGGAATATGCTACTGGATGATATGCCATCCAAGGATATGCTACGGGAGGACCCATCCATTAATATTTTAAACAAGTTACTCAAGTAGGCTTTTTTCATAAGCATTTTGCTTATATTCAGGCACGACACCATGGCCTTAGAAAGGACAACTTTATCGAAAGACGGCATGTGCTCAAAAAGGACCGTTAGATATGAAGACAAACAAAAATTTGTTCTGGTTTACAGATAACCACACATTTTGAGAGAGGGACAAAAGAAGAAAACTATCCTAAATAACAGATTTATATATACACCAGTTGTATATTTTATGGACATTATTCAAAGGTTAACCAATAGGAAAATTACATGTGATCTTAGTTATTTGTATTATTTATACAAACGAAAGAATATTAAATTCAGACTAAAGATAGATGTATGTAGTGTATAATTTAATAATACTAAAGAGAAATGTTACACAAATCAAAACTAACTTGTGATTGTAAACGGTATCAGTATTAAATTAAGACGAATAATGCTTTTATATTGAAGAAAATTGGACCACAATGTAACATAGTAAGGGAACAGTGAATTGACATGTTACGTAATTATACACATTTTATGAGACAATTATTTAGCAGAAGTCTGAAATTGATGTAATTATAGCAAAGGTTTATAATTACACGCAACACAAGTAACAGTAATTGATTCTTTAAATAACTTTAGTGCAAACTTGACTAAGGTAACAGAGAATAAATAATTTATAAAGATAAATTCTGAAAACTTAGGGTAATTTTTAGATTCAATTCCAATGTACGACGGTTATCAAGCTTTGTCAGGAATATTCATTACCGCGTGCGATACATTTCTGAAGTATTTTTACATAAGGGAAACCTTGAAAGGAATATGTGGTTTTTAAGATTAATCCTTAGTAAATTAACGGGCAGAGCTTTAACATTGATAGCAAGTAGGGATGACTTAACTGACTGGGAGGACTATAAAAAAATATTAATTGCGTATTTCGGCAAGCAGCGCAATATCAAATGCCTTATTAGAGACTTATTGAATTTAAGAATAGAACACAATTAATCACCATATCAATTTGGTATGCAATGTCAAGACGTGAGAAGTTTAATTCTAACCAAACTGAAATTAAAAAAACCGGACCCTAGCGAACGTTTAATTAAAACTAAAATGTAGGATAAAATGGCTTTAGATACGTATATAAACGCATTACCCGAGCGATTATCAAACAAAATACGATTTATAAATTCCCAAAACTTAGAAGAGGGGATGAACTTAATAATAGAGGAAGAAAACGTAACGTATTATAGAAACAGGATTTACAACCCTAATGTTAACAAAAATTACCTACCAATTAAAACTATATAAGCAACGAGACAAATACCGACACAACCCAAATTTGCATCATTTAACACACCAATAAATCAATCGAGAAATAATAATCCAAACGTAAATAATACAAATTTCAATAATTAATTTCGACAATTTCCCAAACTTACATTTACACCGAAGTTTAATCAGAACGCAAATCAAACGAGGCAAAGATTTGGCGTAAATTCTAACAGAAATGCACCAATAACCAATAACAACAACAACCCCAATAATTATTACAAACCAACCCCTATGAACACTTTATCTGGTAACACCAGACAGAACACTAAAATATCTCAAATTAAACCCGACTATACACAATAGCGAAACTTCGCTTTTGAGTAACTATTACATCAAGAAGTAGAGATTTTCATAATCAAACTATATCCGAGGACACAAGTAATTATACGAACGCAATTAGAGACGATAAAGCAAATTACTACAAAAACTACAAACCTAACAACCTTTACGAAAATTGCGAAGAGGACAATGACGAAAACGCGTACTCAAATTTTCAGTTGAACAGAACTATAAACGACCAGACGTAATAAATTTAAACAATATTAATCAACACATTTTACCCTGTATAGGAATACCTGTTACATGCCGAAAATCGGCCTGTAAATACTTCTAATTTTAATTTCTAATTTGCAAGTGATTTCGCGCCAATAATTTGAAAGACTTGTGCGTGCATATCCGTCCCTTTAGATAGTTGCGTCGGCGCTCGAGATTGCGCAGACGCAGAGTGATTCCCGACACGTCGGAACTAGTCAGCCAGACGTCGACCTGAGTGGTTATCTCTGTGTGTTTTTCTTCTTTTTCAGATTATGTAGGTTCCTTTGCCTTATCTCTGCCCTGTATCGTCCCTTACCCTATTCCTGTGTTCCGCTACAGAATAGAGAGAACAAATTTTAAATTTGGATTCAACCGGGGCAAAAGAACTATCCACGTCCACAATGCTCAACGACGCCCAGCTGCCGCCGAAATAGCCGTAATGTTGTAAGGAGTCCTACAGTTTACGTGAGTACTTTTATCTTTTTTGCATGTGATAATAATTTGATCATAAGTATGACGTAATCGCTTATTGCGCAAAATTTTGCAAATATCTTTCGTGTTACCAACTGTCGTAGTGTCTCTCATACATTAATCGCCGGGACCTTAAAAGTATACCCTAGAGTGTAGACCTAAAGTGTAACATACTAAATGCTGAAATTAAATTATTAATCGACACAGGATCTTCAAAAACTTTAATTAGCCCCAAAACCGTGTAGAAACATTATTTGAACTTTGTAGAAAGAGAACCTTTTAAAATCAAAACAGCACACAAAACGACACTAAACCAGTTTATTGCGAATATACCCTTACCAAAAACTTTTAATGGAAAATGAAACACAAATTTTGCATTTTTGAATTTCACGACAAATACGACGGATTGATAGGCATGGACCTTTTAAGACAATTAGGAGCGAATATTGATATAAAAAATCGATAATAAATACGGACAAATTCCAATTAAATTCCAAAACAGCAATATTCAAACCGATCAAAAATACACCATCGAACCTAAGTCAGAAAAACAAGTAAATGTTTTAGTAAATTCAAACAGTGATATAGGAATCATAAAAATCACACGTCATTTCGACGTCGAGTAGAAACACGCACCGCATTAGTACATATAGAAGACAATTACACAACTACAACAATTTTAAACTCAAACTACTACCCCCATAGAAGTATTCTTAACAACACCGATAGAAGTGGAAGAAGTGAATTTTAGTGAAATCGAAATCGATGAAGACTCTGAAAATAATTCCAAGCACACAGATCACGATAAAATGTTAAAAGAAAATCTAATTCACATTGTTTTTAATGACAATATTAATACCGAAGAAAAAAACAATAAAAGATTTATGTTTTGAATACCGAGATATATTCCATTGTGAAGGTGTTACGTTTTTTTCATGGCAGCCACGTTGGGCGCCAAATTTATGCTACGTAACACAAAGAAAGTCAAAGAAATGACCGGGCTCAATCGGAGAGTAGGGGGGGTTGTAGAAAACAGACTGACCTATTATGTATGCGGCGGTAAGGAGTTAGTAACAGTACCTGCAATAAGAGAAATTAGAATAGCAAACCTGCAATAAAAAAGATTAGTCCTGCAAACCTGAAATAAAGAAAAAGCATAGCAGCAATGCATAGTCTAAGTTATTCAGTACTTGGTAGAATGTAAAAAAAACTGTTTAGATAATCTATATAATATAACAACGGTAAAAGCAATACAGAAAAATGTTTAGTACAAAGTGAGGTAATATTGGGGAGTAGCAGAAACGTTTCCTCACACACCAATTAAACATAAATCAGACAAAATGTTGACAAAAGATAAATAGATAAGACACAATTGGTATGAGTAATTCAGTAGTATTGATTTTTCTTTCTTTTTTTTTCTGTTTTAAAATAGCATGCAAGTCTATTGTAAAAGGTATCAGAACCACAAATATATGGTAAAGCAACGGATAGATATTTAAAGTAATAACCAGTAGGAAATAGTTCAACTTACAAAAGTCCTTCAGCAACGCTTCCTTGCAATTGAAGTGTGGGATTCACCATGTCCTGCACTAACGAAGCACTTCACCCTTGACTGTGAGGGTGTTGATGGAATTTCTTACACTTTACACTAATCACACCTACGTATTTCACTGGTGTTAGCAGCAGACATTATCAGGCTGATGGAACTATGTAGCATTAATAAATTTATTGTTAATTCTATTTCCTGAGACAATAATGTCGAAATATTTGGTAACACAAATAAAAAAAAAGGTAATAAAGATTTAGAATCACGGGCTTTCAAGGCACGATGTAATGCATTAAACTAACAGTAACGTGAGGTGTTTTATTTGCTACCTATGGTAACAAAGAAAAATCTAAGGCTTTAAAAAAAAGGACCACGAAGACTAGATCGCACACACAGTTTAAATAGCAAAAGACAAAGCATCAACAAAAAAAACACAATAAGTAAAGCAACGCGTATCACTAAGTCAATCTTCCGTAGAACGCACGACAAGTTCTACTACTTTTATTTCCAACAGAAAAGCAACTAAAACCAATTAGTAAAGCAACGCGCATCACTAAGTCAATGTTCCGTAAACAAGCACGTGCGGTCGAGTAAAAAAACGTTCGCCTATAAAACATCTTTCCTTCAATGTAATCAGAACTACACTGCTACAGTTAATATACAACTTTATTTCACAAGAAAAACAACTAAAAATCGTGTCGTGTTTGTTCGTGAACAATTCGAAAAATTTATACCGCGTTCTTACTATTTTCAAAGCAACAAGGAAAACGTATTTTTAAAGTACTTAATGTATAGGAACAAAGAACCAAACGACAACTTTCAGAGCAAACAGGATACAGTATTATCAACGTAAACAATATATTGGAACGAAGAACAAACGACAACTGCCAGTCTGTAGATATAAAATCGTTGTTATTACAACCGCTTATCGCCTATCAACTCGACTCGTATATCCACATAAGGAACAAAAATGTATATCTACTAATTACTTACGAGCTGTTTTTCATTTTCGATAAGTTTATTAATGAAAATCAATCTTCAATTAATCTATCTTTAAATTACTACACACGAGTTAAATTGCATACACTTCTGAATTATTCTGAAGTATTTACTTTATACTAATAAATATAAAATATAGAACTAGTAGTTGCAGGAATGTATTTACGAATTGAGAAAAAGCGTAAAATGTTAAACGATTAAAAATGCCCGTTACAAATTGATACCTTAAACTTTCACCAACACAGTCAAACATAGTGTTCAATTAACAGACGTGAAACCGATTTTCACCAAAGCATATAGACTACCACAAGCAAGTCAAGAAGAAGCAGATAGACAGGTAGCAGACATTAAATCAGGATATCATTCAACATTCAAACTCACCAAGGAGCAGCTCCGTACTAATTGTACTAAAGAAATTAGATGCCTCAGGCAAACCCAAATACCGAATGGTTATATCGATTACAGGAAACTCAGCGAGAAGACTGTAGACAATAAGTACCCATTACCAAATATCACAGAAATATTGGACAAACCAGGAAAATGTCAATATTTTTCGACATTACACCTTGCATCAGGATACCACCAAGTGGAAATGGAGTAGAAAGACATGACCACAACAGCATTCAGGACACTATGAGTAGAAACGCATGCCGTTTGGCTTAAATAACGCACCCGTCACTTTTCAGAGGGTTATAGACAATATTTTGAGAGGGATACATAAAGAAAAATGTCTTGTGTATCTTGACAACATAATTGTATATTCAACGTCACTCAACGAACACATCGAAAGATTAAAAGAAGTTTTTGAACGTTTAAGAAAAGTCTACTTGAAAGTACGAATAAAAGTGAATTTTCACCAAAAAAAACAGCATTCTTGATACACATAATAAAGTCCCTAGGTGTTTTGCCAAACCCGGACAAAACAAATGCCGCATTAAACTACCCTTTAGCAAAAACAAACAAAGAAATAAAAGGATTTGTAGGACTCAGTGGATATTATAAAAAATTCATTAAAGGTTATGCACAAATAACTAAACCACTAACAAATTGTTTAAAGAAAGGTTACAAAATCGAACACACACCGAAATTTATTAAAGCAGCAGAGAAAATTAAATGCATTTTTATGAATCACCCTTTGTGAGAGTATCCTGACTTTTCAAAGCCGTTTATATTAACAACATACGAATCCAATGTTGCTTTAGGCACAGTATTGAGTCAAGGCAAAGTAAGTGGCGATAAACCAATCAGTTACGCATCACGAACATTAAACGAAACTGAACGGAAACATAGTACCATTGAAAAGAACCCAATTCGAAATTACAGAGATGGAGGATTAGATTAAAAAAGTACAACTACGAAATCATATACAAGAAAGGTATATATAACAATAATGCGAACGCATTGAGCCAAATACAACTCAACGCCATAGAGACAGAGTCAGTTGCAGGTAACATTGACGAAACCGAGATGAGAGAATATTTAGAAGAAATAGAAACTATACATTCAACTCAAAATGACGAACCAAAAACTGCAATTAAAATTCTAAACGAAGCGATAGATACGAAACCAAATCAACTTATAATAGAATAAACGAAACCCTAAAACAATTCATAAAGAGATATTATTTTGAAGACATTAAAGAATTAACTACAGATTTTATTAATCAATACGAACTATGTGACAGAGCAAAGTACGACAGATCACCACCAAAAGTACCGTTAATGTTGACTAAAACACCCGACAAACCTTTTCAAAAATTACATGCAGACATTTGGTAGTAGAAGCTCCGAACCTTTTATCAATCGTAGATGCATTCACAAAGATAGGACAAGCGATACCCATTACTTCGAAAAACAGTATTGATGTAACTTAAGGTTATTTACAATACTTTACCTGAATCAGTAACTTTAGATAATGGAAGTGAATTCAGAAACGAGACAGTATAGAACTTCATAAAATAAATATTCATTTTATAACAGAACATCACCTGGAATCAAATGGATTAATTGAACGATTTCATTTAACCTTATTAGAACAGATCAGACTTTTAAGACTAACATATAAGAAAGAACCTATCACTAATTTAATATCGTATGCCCTAATTACTTATAACAATACAATTCAGTCTTCAACTAACTTTACACCCCTCGAATTAACATTAGGAAATTCAGACTTCTCTTGGTACCATTCACACGTGCACACGCTTTACTGTCTTCGTACATCGCTCTGATAGATTTTATCAAACAGTTGCTTACACCGGATTCCCGCAGCGCCTTCCATAATTCACTTCTCTTCTCAGAGTCATACGCCTTTTCCAGATCCACAAATGCTGCATACATTTTCTTTCAGGCATACATACACTTTTCAACAATTTGTTGCATTGCAAACATCTAATCCACACATTTTTTTTCAGGCATAAAACCACATTGAACGTCTCATATCTTACTTTGCGTTCTCTTGCGAACTCTCTCAATCACAATTTTTTTATACACTTTACTGGGCACACTTAACAGACTCATCCCACGATAATTTTTGCATTCATACTTGCTACCTTCACCGTTGTGCAAAGGGATAATGATTGCATTCTTCTAAATCACTCTGCATTTTTTCACCCCATCTCTCCATCAGTTGCTCTTTGCTTGCCTTCACTACTTCTTTCGCATATCGCCTTTTGTCCTTATATACTTCCTGAAGGACCTTTTTTAACTCAACACCTTTTTATGCAATGATTCTCTTATACGCCAGTTTCTTTTCCCCGACGACTTTTTTGACCTCATCGCTCCACCATACATTTTTGTTACATGTACCAATCATTGTCGTTCCACATACTTCCAAAGCACATTTTCTGATACTGTTCTTCTAACAATCCCATGCTTTCTCCACATCTTCAGACTTCAGAGCATTCTCCCATTCTTGTTTGCAGTCATACAATTCCTTCTCTATCATAGTATAGTCGAAATCAGGAAAGAATGAATGCACGTCATAGGTTTCTGAATTAAAAAATGACATACTTTTAAAGGATCTATCGGAATATACTTAATACATAAGATTTGAAAGTATGTCGTTTTTTAATTCAGCAACCTATGACGTGCATTCATTCTTTCCTGATTTCGACTATAGTATACTCTCTTTGAGTCGACTCTTCCAACAAGCGTTCTACTTTCACTCTTGATTGTCTCACATTCTGTCATCTTCTCTACACTCACTTTCGGCTAAGATCATTTCTGGACAAAAACTAGAAAATGATCGGTTCCACATTCAGATCCTCTCACTACTCTTTTACCGGTTGTCTTAGACTTTTATCAAATACAACCCAATTATACTTTTCGCAGTTACCCTTTGCCATGTGCACTTGTGTATGTCCTTATGTTTATACCGTTCATTTACATTTCCAATGCTCCACCCGAAGGTACTACATTGGCCAGGAGGCGAGTTTATTTGTTGCCTGGAAATTTAGAATTTTGCCGAACCCTTGCCGTTCCAGGCAAGGTAGGGATCTTTAACGTGCGTGACAACACTCACACACGGGACCTCCATTTAACCTCTCATCCGAACGAGGGCGTAATTTTTGTGAAAAATGCTCACCTGCCATTTTTCAAGCAGTCGGCCGTGTCGGGATTTGAATCCAGGACCTTGGAATCCGTAGTCTTATGCTTACTACATTGATCCACGGCGACGCCCCCTTATGTTTATACCACGTGTTGGATACAAACAGTTCTCTTTCCATACATATACTAACTAACATACCACCATTTTCGTTCGTTCTTGGATCGCTAAACGGACCTACCACATGTTCAGCATTTTCTCTGTGTACTTCGACCCAACTATTTATATCGCCTACTAGAACCATACTGTCATTCCTTCGTGTTTGTCCAATACATTTTTCAACTCTTGCCAAAATTTCCCACACTCTCTATCGTAATTCACCGGAGCATAGCATGCTACAAAAAAGATCTTTCTGAAGCCCATTTTCATTCTAACTCATAAGAATCAAAGATTCAACAGCAAGGTAATCTCTTAAATTTTTTAGAAATTTCTGAAATTATTTCAAGGAATAACTTTAGGAGTGTTAACTTTCGTTTTCGTTTTCGTTTATATCTAAAGAACTTCAATAAAGAACTGCTTTTCTACAACCTAATTTCAGAATAATTTCAAATTAACTATATAGTAACATTTGTCTACCACTATCATCAATTGTCATTAAATTTTTAATATTTTTCTGTCACTGTCAATGTAACATATTTATACATAGTAAGTTTTACTTTTAATTCTATTTGTTACACCATTAATAGTTTAATGTTTACTTATAGAATTTGAAAATGTTACCAGTATAGGCAACGAAACATGTTGTTTGTTTAAATAAAGATTGTGGGAAGCATTAAAAATTTATTAAAAACCTAATCTATGCGTTATAATTAGAACTGGATTATGCAAAATTTTTCACACAATAAAACCAGATGTAAAGAACATATTTTACCTCATTTGATTGCATGGTCTTTAATTAATCTTTATTCCAAAAAAATTTAATGTATTTGTCTTGTAAATTCTAACGTGACCTAAATAGGTAAAGCAAACTATGTGAGCTGACTTACAGAAAATCAAAATATCAATACACAGAAAGAAAATATATACATTCAATGGTGGAATGTGCCTTCAAAAGGTGCACTTTCGACGTCCACTCTTCGTCCATGGAAAATTCTACAAAAGTGGAACCATCATTAAAGAAATTCAGCAAAACCAACACCGCTCTGATTCTACCATATGTTTCTAAACCATGATCAACGATGTGTACAAAGACAGATTGCAGGAAAACAGTTCTCGTATCTTTAAGCCATTAATCAAAAATCAAACAGTCTGTGATGATTATATTATTGAATAATTTGTATATAGCGATATTCACGTTCACCAACAATCACGTTAACTATATTTAAATCGGTATCAGGGTATGTCAAAATAATTGCTGGGAAAAATTGTAAAAGTTCAATACTGTATTTGTATGTATACAAACCGATCCGAAGCGCATTTAATCATTATACTGTGTATTGTGGAATTGCTTTATTTAATTGAATCAGCTAGTCGAGGCAAAGAAAATTGTAAATTAACATTTTTACAAGTGCTTGAGTAATAAAAGAATAAATCACAGCATAAATATTGCGTCCAAGCGTAGGGACTAACAGGGGTTAACACAGCATAAATATGGTCTGCCCAACCGAGGGACGAGAATAACAAGGGTTTTATTTTTCCTACAGGAAGATAACACGACATAAATATGTACGCCTAAGCCGTGGGGCGAGTTATCACATTTATGTTGTGATAACTCGCTCCACGGCTTGGGCGTACATATTTATGCTATGATAATCGAGCCCCACGATTTGGGCTTGTCATATTTATGTCGTGTTATCTTCCTGTAAAAAAAATAAAACCCTTGTTATTCTCGCCCCTCGGTTGGGCAGATATATTTATGCTATGTTAATCCCTGTTAGCCTCTACGCTTGGACACAATATTTATGCTGTGATTTATTCTTTTATTACTCAAGCACTTGTAGAAATGTTAATTTATAATTTTCTTTGCCTCGACTAGCTGATTCAATTAAATAAAGCAATTCTACAATACACAGTATAATGATTATATATTTACAACCTTTTTAAATATCTTCTCCCCTTTTAAATTATTTACATCTGTCAGAGTTTTAGAAAATCAAGCCAGCAAAATGAACTTTTTATTACATTTAGAGACCTTTTGAAACGTTTCAAGATGTTTATTACTTTTCATAAATTTATACAAGAAACCCAAATTTGTCGGCTCTTACACTTTGAATTATTATTGCGATAATTCAAAGTGTAAGAGCAGACAAATTGGGGTTTTTTGTATAAATTTATGAAAAGTAATAAACATCTTGAAACGTTTCAAAAGGTCTCTAAATGTAATAAAATCTCGTTTCCTCGTCCGACCTTAATTTGCAATTACAAATCATTTCTAACATTTCGTGCGAAACTGCAGTAATATCTATAAAACTGCTGCTTCTATGCCCCTCAAACGTAGGTGAATCATTAGTGTTTATCACACTAAGGTCCCATTCCGTAAAAAGATCAGCAACCTGCAAGCCTCTATCGTGTTCGATAGAGCTGCCCCATAGTGGCGACTTGGCATTAAAATCTCCCTCGATAATTAGATTTTTATTTCTGCCGATTTTTCGAATAATATTATCTACTTGATTTATCAAGTCCTCGGTTTGGGAATTTTCCCGCCGGGAATCGACCTGCGGGAGGTACGCGCTTATTACGTAGAACGCATTTCTCCCTGATATGATTTCGGCCGTCGTTAAAAATTCGTTCGATAAATTATTTAATATAATTCCGGCGCACGTCCCATTATTTATTATTATCCCGCTACGCGGTCGTTCACTATTCGCGTTTAAGACGGTAACACACCTCCCAAAACCTGTTATTTTGTGACCATACAGGTGCGGTTCCTGTATAAGCCCGATGTCTATATTATTTTCGATGAATAACTTTACGAAGTTATTTGTTGCCCCTTTACCTTTCCCGAGATTTAGTTGCGCGAATTTTATCTTCTTGCTTCGTATGGACTTTGTTTTATCTGCACAGTCCATAATCGATGTTTCGTGTGATTGCGTGCTTCAGACGTTGCATCGTGGGGCATCTACTCGACTTGGCGTCGTAGCGCGTATCGACCCCCGCGCCACCGACAGTTCTGTCGTTTGCCCTAGCGCAAACCACACAGCAGGGGACTGCCTTCCGGCAATTCTTGAATTCATGCCCGACCTCGGCACAGTTACCTCACCACTGTACCTTCTCCCTGCATTCCATCGATCGACGGCTGTACTCGTAGCACCGGTAACACTGGGTCATCGAGAAGTGGTCCCGGGCCCATACTCTTCGCCACCTGAGGTTAATAGCATCGGCTAAAATACGCCTTCGAAGGGTGGGGGTCACTTCGAAGACTACGTTGGCAAAGGGATCCCTAGGGCTCTTTCCACCAAACCTGAACTTCTCTCTCAGGTGGTCTTCTAGCTTCAAATCGCCGAAGCGGGGATTCTGGCTCGCAATCAACCGCACGAGTTCTTCAGCCTTCATCCCCGCTTCGACCCCCGGAAGAACGACCCGTGGACGTTTCTTCTCGATGGTCTTCGCCACGAGTTCTTTGCAGTTCCCGCCGACCTTCAACTGCAGCTTCTTGACGTCGTCGCGACCTGCGCACTCCACAACGACACCGCCCCGGCGCGTCCTACGAGCTCCGACAACGACAAACCCATCTCGAGCGGGATCGACCTTCTGCTTCAGGGTCGTCATCACGTCGTCCTTCTGGCCTGGCGTCGACCCTGACAGCAAACGTAGAGGCAGAACCTAAAGCTGCAGCGGCGTAGGAAACCTTGCGCTGCACCGACGTACCCTGACTCTGGCCTCCTGAAACAACAGAATTTACCGCCGGACTTCCCCCAACAACACTTGCTCTCCCTGAACCGTCTAAACAAAGACGCAGCGCCCTAACCATGCCTATAAGTTGGTTTTTAACAAAAATAAAACAAGCACTAAGCGTCAAAATAACAACTAGAATCAAATAAATTCCCTAACGCAATAAAAATGTCTCGATTCAAAATGTACCGTAAAGAACACTATTTATTTATTTTAAATTTTTTTAAACCGCCAAATCAAATTTAAATAAACTAATTACTTCAAAATATTAAAATATCTAATTTATAAATAACAACACTTTATTTTTAAATGTGTAATTAACAAAATAAGGTCGAGCGCAATCGGAATGCGGTCACCGGAAATGACCTTTCACTTCATCGCTTGGTAACTAGCACAACTTGTAACTGTTACATCGCTTAATTACACCAAAATCGATTTTAAAGGAACTTATAAGTACGCGTGTACTTAAATTACGGAAAATTTATATTAAAATTGTTTTAAAATTTACAGTTTTTGAGTTATTTATTTGATTTAAAAAGGGTTAGATTTTTGTTTTTTGGTTATTATTTGATTATACGCGCACTATAAAAAATTCACACACTTTTTGATTGTTTTACCCGGTTTTTTACTCGATTTACGCGGTTTTTATTTTAATTTTATTATTAAAAACGCCTTTTTAAGTTATTCGAAATTATTTTTGAGTATTTGTTTGAATTTTTTTTTTATTTTATTAGCCCGAAATCTAGTCGGTTTAGTTGGTTTTATTTTAGAAACGCGGATTTAATTTAAATTGCAAAGAAAAACGCGATTTATTTAGTATTTATTAGGTTTTAAATTCTGTTTTTAAATTTTATTTTACTACCCTGTATTTAAAATTTGATGGCACACAATTATAAAAATAAAACAATAAAAAGCAAAGCTTCAAATAAAATAATTTAAAATAAATAGCAAAAACCCTAGATAAAAACTTACTTCTTAGTTGCTGAAGCGGAGCTCTGCTAAACACGTCCGCTCGCTTCAAGCGGTAACTAGAATTCCCAGAATAAATCACAGTTCATTTACATTTCCAATGCTCCACCTGTAGGTACTACATTGGCCAGGAGGCGAGTTTTTTTTTTGTTGCCTGGAAATTTAGAATTTTGCCGAACCCTTGCCGTTCCAGGCAAGGTAGGGATCTTTAACGTGCGTGACAACACTCACACACGGGACCTCCATTTAACCTCTCATCCGAACGAGGGCGTAATTCTTGTGAAAAATGCTCACCTGCCATTTTTCAAGCAGTCGGCCGTGTCGGGATTTGAACCCGGGACCTTGGGATCCGTAGTCTTACGCTTACTACATTGATCCACGGCGACGCCTAGAATAAATCACAGCATAACTATTGCGTACAAGCGTAGGGGCTAACAGAAGTTATCACAGCATAAATATTTCGTAATTCTTACCGATACTAGTCATAGGAGCATAACAAAGCTTTTTATATTTGGAATGGCGTTAGCCTTATTACTTATATGGCTAAAAATAATAGTCAGAGAGCAATAAATTGAATCGTAACATTAGAACACTCAGGGCGAACTACAACACTATATCACGTAACAAGTTTTTTATAACAGAAAGCAATTCTATTTTTGTTCAAGCAAGGAAAGCAAATGCAGTAATAATACTATTCCAATCGTAACTTACCTCGAAAACATCCATGTGTAGATAATCAATAGCATGAATAATATTTTTCTCAAAACGTCTATCATAGGATAAACAGAAAACTAATTTAGTTAAACGCGTTAAACTTTTACATCAACACGTATTATATCATTTTAACAAGCGACACTACGATTAACAAATGGAAAACCGGTTCTAGCGTTCTCAATTACACGAATGTATGCCAAGATGTCCACATGCGAGATAAGAAATATAGACAACCAAACTTGTAAAATTATAAAGACACGTAGGATGAGTTACCTAACCTCCTGTTTGGTAAAAGAAACACCATATTTCTAATACCATAAGAAAATAGAGTAAATTTAAGTGTTTTAAATAATAATTTGAAGTATTTAACGTAATTTGAGATAATTAAATAGCAACCGTTTAAATTGAAACGGTAGTCAAAATCATTAATAAATATTTAGATGCTGAAACTTCACGTAGCAAAAGATAAATACATAATTTTTATTTAGCAACATTAATTAAGGGTAAAATTTCAAAGGTAATTTCCAAGTTGTAGCACTATATAAAATGTCAAACTTTACCGTAAAAACGTCAGTTGCCAGATGACAGCACTGACAACGCAATTCCAAAATAAAAGCCACCCCCATATTTGTACGTGATGAGTAACGGTATACACTATTATCGCACAATTGAATAACTAAAAATGTGGAATCAATTGATTTTAAGCCCGCAATTTCAAAATGCGCCGACTGTGCCAACGCTATTACCTTATATTATTAGTAGGCTAAAAGCTGTTACAAACAAAATATGGCGAGTAACGGTACAATAATAAAGAGTAAACAGAATCTCGGTTTCTTTCTTATTCTTTTTTATATGGAATCACCCGGTTATCTTTGTATGATTCTCAAAAGGGCATTTATCTTAACAGATAAACGCAAGTGGAACACTGCTTTGTTTTCGTCTGCAAATTCTAACATGCAATGCTCTTTTCATTTCGTGCCACATCTGAAAGCGCTTTTGAACCTACAAAAAAGAAAGAAAATTTCAGTGCAAAACCCTACAAGCAACATTAATCTATTTGAAGCTAAGGTCGATTTAAAACGAGAGTTGTGATAGACAACTTAGCTTTGCTTCTATCGTTGTTTGTATTACGGTATCATAGAAGGCATCCTGTTACCCTACAGTGAACATATTTACCCTAATTTCAATTGCAAAACAAGTATATGTCAATTTCGCGGTTTGTCAAAATACAGTCTTTGTTTGTTGAAGAAATTAGTAACAACAAATATTGGAAGTTGTCTTGTAAATTTTTGTCAATCTTCTATATTGTTCATTCATAATATAGTCGTGGAACTAGTTGTTATATAAAGTAGGTATTAGTAACTGGCGTGCTTGCATAGAAAGCGTACCAAGTTTTACAGAATTTACAGCATAATTTACGTTTAAAATTAATAATGTAAATTAACTAATAGCTCTGCTTAACTTCTAAACTAATGCATAGCAAGCTCGGTAATGGATAATTATTGTTATACCTAAGGGTTGTTCGTCGTGGATGCGGATTGCCGATTTAGTCCATATCCTTTGTAATGGAGCCTCTGGTAGTTTTTAAAACATACACCGAACCAGACAAGTTAACATAATGGAATTTGAGTAAAAATTTACGGGTGAAACTCCACTCCGTTATGTATAATCTTGCTTAATCCCTCCTACAACCCCTTTGTTGTGGGACCAGTCCACCTAATACTTAAGAAACTCTTGTAATGGCAAACTTTCTATCTCCCAAAAGTATTGGGGGAAAACATAAACGCTAAATTTATTTACTATTGATAGCCTTGGCTAACGATCAATCAAGAGCATGGAACTTTTACTGGTCTTTCCAGGGGTGGAACGACCTGTATAGCTTAACAATGAATTGCCCAATTGAGTAGGTACTTTCTTACCCGCGACAGTGTGCGAGTGACAAAGAATTGCTTTCGTATTTCTGAAGAAAGCTTTTGAAGCGACGGTGCTCTACAACGTGAAACAGACATCATGTTGCTACTGAGAGCGGACGTCACTGCTGATCAGTTAAACAGTGAGTTGTTTGCGCATTCACCTTATTGCACCATTCACTAGAATGGCACATTTACTTAAATTATTATAAACGTTGAATAAAAGTGAAGGAGTTGTGGTTAATTGCGTGCTCGCCTAAAGGACGTAATGTATTGCACCGAATTTCTAAATAAAATAAATAACTTTTTGCAATTATAATGTAAATTAATTAATTCACTGCTTATCTTTGGATTACTGCATATTAGCAAGCTTGATAACCAATATTAGTTGTTCTTTCTCGGGGTTGTCAAAAGCCCGGGAGATCAATGCTTTTCTAAACCAAATTTATTGGTGCTTTTAGATTTACCCTGACGGGGCGGGAACTCCGTAACAACTTAAAGGTACGCCGTCCATTTACAGTAGTACGAGAGTAGGTTCCTGATAGAATAAATAATTAAAAAATAGAAATATTAAAAGCATTAAAATGGCTGAAGTACAAGCAAACTACATTACAATATTCAGTTACTCTAAAAGCTCTATCTATGGTCATAATTAAGGAAATTCTCAAAATTATGGTCACCCCCAAACACGATTCCAACACTGGGTGACTGGATATCCTTTTACAATGACCTACCTTTTGTCTAATTCATAAATAAATGCAAATGTAGCCTTATTGCCATTAATTAGTTGCAATATAAATACAAATATACTATTCTTAAAAATACTCAATTTCTTAACCTCACTCTGACCAGATATTACTAAAAGAATTTCTAAAAAAATTTAAGTCATACTATCAAAAACATTAACACAACAATTTTCCAGTTTCTCATATTAAATTACATATTCTTAATTACATTTCTGGAAATACACTTAAAAACAAACAAAAAAATATTTGAATATCAACTTCCCGTTTTATTATTTCATTGTTTATTTAAAATAATTTAAAATTAATATGTACATATTTTGAATATTTTAAAACGTTCCAAGTTCCCTGTACAATCAGATCATGCTTAAACTTAATCAACACTAATTTATTTTCTAACAAAATAAATACTTTCATTGATGAATACAAACCCGTTTACATTTAAAATTTACATATACATAAACCTTAAAGCTTATATATTACTTACTGTTTAATTCTTCTGTTAAAAGGTTAAAAAGGTTTAAAAAATCAGACTATCTCAACTATATTTCTATCTAATACAACTCCGTTAACACACACAACACAAAATTTCTAGTTATTGAAGGGTAAACTCTCTAGATCTTAATACCTCAACGGGTTGTCAATTCCATTAACTCTACAAACCTTTCAACTGAAATTTACCCGGCCCGTGCAAGCGTAGTTCAAACAAATAAATTACAAACCGCATCTCCCCTCATCTTTCGCAAACTTGCGTGTATTACTACATTTTGACGTTTCTAATTAACTGCTCGAAAATAACTAATCAATCTTTTTCTGTCGAGTGTCTAATTACTGTCATTTCTCCTACTATATGGAAATTTCCAGAGACCTGTCGCATTCACATTAGCGAAAAAGGTCTTACATAAAGTTCTGACCTCAGAGAATCTAGCCGGTAATTCATAGAAAAACTTGGTGAAGTACCACCCTAAAAATTTTGTTTCGATAAAGTACTGAGAAACTCGACCATACTAACCAGAATAGTTGTGGACTATCTTAGTAAGAAGGGTGGTGTAAGTGTTTAAATAGGGACCCAGTATGCTGTCGTGTGTGAAATTTGACTTAGTGGGGAATTATCTTGTACACCACTTATCCTTGAAATACGGGGATTTCTAGAGAAGAGCACATAAAGAAATAACAAGAGGATCCCAAAACGAGAAATCATGAAAGTGATTATAACCGAAAACTCACATGAGAAGTAATAGAGTACAGTAATGCTGAAACCAACCTAAAATAAACGTTAGCAATAAAGACTAAGTACCTATTTATAAATTGCTAGCTGAAATGAAAATTTTCAAAAGCAAATGTTGAATTATATTAGTCACATCTCTAGGTAATTGCAATATGTTTTATTACCAGGCTGGAACTTTTTACAATAGTTGTGAAAAGCAAATAAAGGAATATTAAACAATCACATTTTCAACAATTACATATAAAGTTAATAAACACAAAATGAAATAAACAAATAGCTCAAAAATTTACTTAGCTTAGTGATAAACGTTTTCGGTGAACAAAATTACTTTCTAAATTCTTGAACTAACAACAAGAACGTACTTTGGATACGTATGCAATTAATTAAAAAATTTCATTCATTTACAATTACTGTAACTTATAGCTTCAGTGGGTTGATGATAAATACCTGATGAATAATTCTTGACTGTAGGCAACTCGAAAATAACTACAAGCCATTACTTCCTGTACTTAATTCGCTTTTAACCAGATTTTACTGAGACTTCGCAAAGAAAACTAGATGTTTTGAATTAATATGCTTTTGTCCAACACGAAGTTGTCAATTTATGGAAACCCATTTGCTCCTAAAATTAAAAGTACCCAAACCGGTAGGGCATTTTCCGAACTTCATGGACTAATTGCATTAATTGGTACGATATCTTCTCCAAGGTTAATTGCAGCTACTAAAGTATGCATGTTCTGTTGTTCAAGTATCTTTTAGTATCCTCAAGTATCCTCTATAAAAATTATCTTCCCTGCATACAGAATTGGAAATATATTCTACACAATTTAGAGAGGTTGATTAAAACTGCAAAGTGAAATACTGTATGGTGTTTTTCCTTATTGTAGCGTACCCAATATTTTATAGCATAGTGCAAAACTAATGCAGAAGATCAGATAGAATATACAAAGTAGGGTGGTGGAGATGGTTTAGAATGGCGATACGGAGAAAGGAGGGCAGTAATCGCTGGTCTTGGAGACCGTTATGGGGTTGCTTGAAGCGACGCGCAGGTTTGTTTGCGACTACTTAGTCTAGTTATGAACAATCACAATATTGTAATTATAGTTAGCAGTATTAAATAAGGTTGTAAAAGTGCACGGAGCAATGCCGGTTGCGTTTGTCTTCGTTAACAGAATAATATTAAAAGTGGTACTGAATCCAGTAGTGTAAAAACAAGGATTAAATTTCTGCTTGATGTTGAGGCTCCACTGTTACTACAATTTGCAGGAAGTCGTTGCGCGAGACGATTTACCTGTTCGGGACTTGGAATGCAAATAGTTTTTATGTTGTTTAAGATTATATTACTTATTTTACTGGTAGTAGTTGGTCGTCAATCCAGTATTACCTTAAAATTTTAGTAACAATGGCTGGGATTGACGGCCGAGTTAGATTGAACTTTGTGTTTGTCGGTTGCGATTAATTAAGCCCTTTGGTAGTAATTAGATTAGGTAGCAACAAACTTTAGTTTGATTCGTTGACAGTTAAATAGTAATTATTCTTAATAAGTAACGAGTGTTCATTAGTTTTATACAAACATTTATTCTTTTTCATTAAAACGATATCAACACTTGTGGGTTTTCTTTAGTTCATAAGCGTATGTTTTCTTAATAGTTATCATCAAGAACCCCTGCCCAGCAGTGCATAGGCGGGCCTTTTATACTTGGCGCCCAACATGGAGCAGAAAAATTTAAGAAAATAGTTCAATACGCTATAAAAACAGTTATTTCGTAGATAAGTGACGGTCGAAGGTATCCGCTAAAATTTATAGTAAAACGGGTTAATGATGGAAAAGGGAACTGTAAAGAAGGATGATAATAATGATGGGGAAAAGGAGGAAAATGAAGCTAGGGTTTCTGGACTAGAGAAAAAGTTAAATGAATTAGCATTAGGGATGGCGGGTATTCAAGAATCCATAGGAAAACTTGTGGATTGTAAAAAGGGGGGATGTGGAATCTGTGCATGGAGGAGACGACCCCCAGGTCGTAAGTAGTCAGCAAAACATATCAACAAATATGAGAGAGCGTCAACGTAAATGGTTCGCAAAGTGGAAAGACATAGGTGGAAATTCGCTTTTTTTAATCCGGAGGACCCAGTGCACCCCATGGCTTTCCTCAATAAATTAAAAACTTTATTAGACGACGCGGAATACCCCGCGAATTGCCTTCGCGGCATGGCCGTTTATTGGGCAATTTTAAGGGAGTCATCGTTCTATAATTTTGAAGATTTTGAACGAGCCTTTTGTCAGAGGTATTGGAAGGTGGATCATGAAAGAGAGTCCTTTTTGAGAGTTAAATATAACAAATTCGAACGCGGAAATCGCGCAGAATATTTTTTAAAATCCGCGAAAAAGGCAAATTATCGTAGGGATAGAATGCCGGAGAAAGACATAGTTAAAATGATTAGTTCACATTTTCCAGCAGAAATAAGGAGAGGTATTCTAAATTCCGGATATTCTGAAATTGAAGATCTCAAGATATTTTGCAAAAAATCGATAAAACATACGAGGCGGAATCCAGAAATAGAACACAACCACCAAGGTTTATATCTCGCAATAAAGAGCCTAACAACGAAAGAAGTGATTTGGGACGCGAGTCTAGAGATCATAGAGAAAATCCGCGAATGGGAGGCACCTCGTCGCCAAAAGAAGGCGCGGTGTCCACGATTTTCAATCGCGACCCTATAAATGACTTACTATCGGACAACGAAAAAGCGGAAAACAGTAGTGTGCGAATACCAATGTTGCCGTGACTACCCTGATTAAAATAAAAAACAATGATGTTGAGATACGGGCTCTACTAGATTCTGGCGCCCAGTATAACTATATGTCGCCTTTGTTGTATTAGGAACTGGTGAAAATAGAAGTAAATATGCCGTGTTTCCGGTAACAAACCTTAAAGTTTCAGGGGTGATAGGAAATAGTACTAGCAAGGTGCGCAAACAAGTCTTAATAGCAGACGAATTGGGGGGTGTGAGCTAGAAATTCCGTGCATAGTCGAGCCCTGACTGTCAAGAAAAATGACAATGGGTTGTGCGTTTTTACGAAAATTAAAAGCCAATGCGTTGTTTGAAAAAAAAGAAGTCGGTTTACAAATAGGTGGCGGAAAGTATACGGTAAAATTCGACGAATGTGTTACCGAGGCTACCTGGCAATTGAACGAAATCGCAAGGAAAGCGTGGTTAGCTGAATCTAAAAAAATTGATACTATTTTCAGGTTTTACACGTAAGGAGATCGTAGGCAGATGGCATTTTCTGCTGAAATGTTCGATCTGCCACAACAGGGCAAACTGTTGGATATATTAAACGATAATAAAGTATTATTTTCTAATCTTCCTGGTCGGACAAACATATATCAGCATACCATTAAAATGCACGATGCGTCGCCATTTTATCAAAACTCATACCCAATACCACACGCTTACAGGGAAGAGGCGAAATTACAAATTCAGGAAATGTTACGCTGGGGGGTGATTATACCGGTTCGAACCGAATATATGAATCCGCTTGTGGTCCTGATAAAAAAGGATAAGTCAGTGCGGGCCTGTCTAAAAGCCCGCTTTCTGAACAGTAGGATGGAAAAGAATCGTGTGATGCCACCGAACCCAGACATACTACTGTTTAATTTTCAAGCAGGTCAATGTCTTAGTACTATTGATTTTACCACTAGTTACTGGTAATTGATAGGATCGTAAATATACGGGTTTCAATTTCGAGGGCAATAGCTATGTATTTTGTGTACTACCATTTGGACTGTACATCCGTTGGAAGTTTTATTAGATGCCTATGTTTGGCGATGGGGCCGGAAGTAGAGCCCCTTACGTGTCCATACGTGGATGACATTTTAATATTTTCTTAGAGCCCAGATGAAAGCGTGAGTCATTTGAAGCTACTATTCAAAAAACTTTTACTACCTGATTTCACTATTAAGCTTTGAAAATGTCTGTTTGCGAAAAGGAAAGTGCCCTATATGGGCCACATTCTGAGCTCGGATGGGATACAAATTGACTCGTCGCGTATTGAGGTGATTAATCAATTTCCCGCTCAACGTAATATAAAACGCTTACGGGCCTTTCTTGGGCTCTGTAATTACGAACGCCGGTTTGTAGAAAGTTATTCGGACCTGACGATCACGTTATTAAAATTGTTAAAAAGGATGTGAGATGGAAGTGGACGGAGACGGATCAGGAAGTTCTTAATATGATAAAAAAAGCGATTTTTAGAGGTTTATTTTCTGTACCAACCTAAAGTGGGAGAAAGATATTGTATTCAAACTGATTCCTTGGGATATGCTGTGGGTGCAATTTTGTTCCAACGGGGTACTGGTGCTGGAGATAGGCAAATAATTGCTTTTAGCAGCCGCACACTTAGGGGTAATGAGCTTCAATATTGCACGTCAGAGAAGGAGGGGTTAGCAATCGTGCATGCTCTAGGTCAGTGGCGTGTATTTATATTAGGTAACCCCTTGTCAATATTAACAGACCACAAATCTCTATCGTTTCTATTGAAGTGTCGTTTGCTCAACAGCAGATTGACGGGATGGATTTTTTTAATTCAGGAGTGCGCCTTTGACGTATTGTACCTACATCAAGGAAAAAGAAAATATTTTAGCGGATTGCCTCCCCAGTGAATTTAAAATCTATAATGGATCAACCATCAAAGCCAAATGTTATTGAAATAAACAATATTATAAAACACAGTACGGCTTTTCACTGGGCCAAGGAGAAAATTACTAGTCTGGAAGCGGCCAAGGACGATGACTCCTTTGGGGCAATTAAGCCTAAATTCACAGATAATGATCCTGATAAAATCAATAAATAGTACCTTATCCATATTGGCATATTATTTCGCAAGGGATCAACAAACGACCCCAATTCTAAAGTTTGTATTTCAAAATGTCATATTATTGATATTGTTCTGTCTGAGCACGAGGGTATGGGGCATTTTGGTACTTCGAAATGTTACTTTGCATTAAGGAAGCATTTCTATTGGCCCAAAATGCGAGCTAGAATTTGCAAGATAGTTGCGGGATGTCAGGTATGTCAAAAATCAAAGATCAATAAAAAAGGGGAAGGGGAGGTACAAAGTGTAATCCTCGAAAGACCATCCCAACTAGTTTGTTTGGATTTAGTAGGGCCACAGCCAAGGTCGCGTTTTGGCGCCACTCAGTTATTGGTGCTGATCGACGCATTTTTTAAATTCGTGGCATTGTTTCTATTAACACGAGCCACTACAAATATAACATTTGAAAAACTACAGGTATATTTCATACGGTTGGAAAACTCAAGGGGTGCTAACCGAGAATGGGTCACAATTCTCTGTGAAATGAAAATCACTGTTGAATAAGGAAGGAGTAAAAATGTATCAAACGAGTTTCTATTACCCCCAGGGCAGTATAACTGAACGTTTAAATCGAGAGGTGACTAGATTGTTGAGGGTAATGTGTCACGAACGTCATACAAAATGGGCACATGTCATTGAAATGGTACAAACTGCTATAAATGAATCGGTACACGACAGTACCGGGTTTACTCCCAACGAAGTATATTTTGGAAAAACGGGTGAACAAACCTTATTAACTACTATTAATATGCCGGTGACCGGCCAAATTCTTAAAGATGCGAATATGATCATTAAACTCGCGCGTGAGTGTTTAACATCAAAGGCTCGGCGCCGTCAGGAGTGTCATAATGCCCTGCGCAAACCTACGAGTTTTCAAGTTGGTGATTTGGTATAGACACACACAGCCACAGTCATCCGCGGATGATGCAAAAATTGAAAAATTCTTTCTGTGTATGATGGGTCATTTGTGGTTAAAGCAAAGCCTGGCACGAATGTCTTAGAAAGTGAGGATCGCCATGAGGTTGGTAAATATAATATAAAAAATTTGAAAAAATTTACACCGCCATGTACGGAGATCTAGACTCTCTTTACAAACTGTTTTTTTGATGTGAATAATCTATTTGTAGGCAATATAATATTATAGGATTAGATGTTAAAGTAACGTCAATGCTTTCTGTTTACTTTAATGGGGGGGTGTAACGTACCCAATATTTATAGCATAGTGTGAACCTAATGCAGAGGATCAGGTAGGGTGATAGAGATCGTTTAGAATAGCGGTACGGAGAAGGGAGGGCAGTAATCGCTGGTCTTGGAGACCGTTAAGGTGTTGCTTGAAGCGACGCGTGGGTTTGTTTGCGACTATTTGGTCTAGTAATGTAAAATCACAATATTGTAATTATAGTAAGCAGGAAGTTGTTGCGCGAGACGATTTATCGGTAACATCAACCCACCTGTTCGGAACTTGGAATGTAGATAATTTTTATGTTGTTTAAGATTATTTTACTTGAATTCTGGGAAATCGCATTAATGGTAGTAGTTGGACGTCAATCCTGTATTAGATTAATATTTTAGTAACGATGGCTGGGGTTGACGGCCGAGTTAGATTGAACTTTATGTTTGTCGGTTGCGATTAATTAAACCCTTTGGTAGTAATTAGATTAGGTAGCAACGAACTGTAGTTTGATTCGTTGACAGTTAAATAGTGATTATTCTTAATAAGTAACGAGTGTTCATTAGTTTTATACAAACATTTATTCTTTTTCATTAAAACAATATCAACACTTGTGGGTTTTTTTTAGTTCAGAAGCGTATGTTTTCTTAACAGTTATCATCAAGAAACCCCGCCTAGCAGTGCATAGGCGGGCCTTTTATACTATCTAATACATGTAATATTTATCTTACTAACATATTAACTTAAACCACACACAAGTATCTTTTACTTCTGTTAGCACAATTTTGCGTGTGAACTTTCTTTGTTTCAAAACGATGAGGTCATAGATGCCAGCGTTGTGCATTATTAATCAAAACAAGTGAATCATAAAACTGTAATAATCTAGGGTACAAGGTCACCATGTTATCATTCTTAACCTTAAAATCCGCCATAATGAATTTGACAACCTTCGAGTTTGAACAATATAAGATACAAAAATGATCCTTTCTTTGATTGAGATTACGCGCAACTTAAAAATGATATTTTTGAAAGGATATAACCGTAGCCTTATTACGTTTTGCCTTACTAATGGATTACTCCTGTTGCCAACTGAAAGGCACAAGGATAATTAGCGAGGGTTTCCTGATGAAAAGCCTGATGAAGAGCCCAAGGTTAGTTTAGATAGAAAACGGCTCATAGATAAGGAAACCTTCAAAGGCTAAGCGGCTAGTCGAGTGATTTGCTCTGGGTAGAACATGAGTTTGGGTCGGGGTTGGATTTCGACCAAAAATATAGCGAATATGGCGCCACAGAATTTTTGGATACAATGAAGACTTAATTTTAGTCTGTTTGTATAAGGGGAATGCGGAAACCTATGTTCAAATACCGCTGTTCAAAAAATATTACGCGAACATAACCCTTCCAATTGCTTACCTTCTGGCTCGATATTGATTGTTAAAGATGCACTGCTACACCTGTAATCAAATTAAACCAAGACTAGCACAGTTTGTGCATTCTGTTAATTAATTTTAAAAAGTTTATAATTACTAGGAACCAAACCTTATTCATTCCAACTAATAATCATAGACATGACCGAAATGAATTTCTATTCTCTTAAATCAATCAGTTGAAAATTATTTACAATGATTTCACATAACAAATTTACTTCAAAAAATTGGACTAAATTATAGTTAGGAAAGATATGTACTTATATACACGATAATCTTCTCAACACCTATATCTCACAAAAATTTGGTAGGGTTGTTATTTTTACATTATAAAAATCTAACAATGATCATTTTTGTTAATTGTTTAAACTTGATCATTAAAATGACGAAAGGTATACTACAGGATTTTTTTATTATTAGCTTTCGGTAGTAATACTTAGAAACTTCACATTTAAATTGTATTTTAAATATTTCAATTAATAAATATTGTAGAGCAAAATGAAACAACTTAGTTAACTGAACTTAGATAATTTTATATTCAAATGATAGCTTCAATTTTGTTAGTCCTGAAAGTTAACCCTTAATATACATTTTTTCATTTGCACTAATGAAAAATAAAAGTTAAGTTTATCAGGTTTTTTCACCAATAACAAAGTTATCCAGAGTTCAACAACATAACGAACTAAAAAATTTCCACGTTGAACCAATAAAAAACTTACTTGTTTGTCATTCCAAATGTTACAACTTGATGTACTTAAAGGGCACTAATTACATACCAGATGTTGAACCATTTTCGGAATATTTAATAATAATTGAAATCTTCTTGTTACAATAATAATCAGGTTAGAATTCCCCAATGCCACACACATTAATTAATCTTGTTACAGAATATCAAACGAACATCACGTGTTTCCACATCAAGTAAATTGCACTGAAAATTTAAATTAACAAGGGCCCTGAGGCTCGATAATACTTACTGCTGTTCTAACGCCAATATTTTACACTTACGTCTAGTTTAGTGCACACATATTCTGTGAAGCGTCGACATAGAGGCACTAACAAAGACGATTTCAATTTTAAATCGACTTTTTTTTCATCACATGGTTCCAACACCTAATGTAACCACCTGATGCCATGTTCTTATCACAAGAACAAACGACTTTTTAAAGCAACAGCCCAGGTGAAAGTGTCGTATTCTGACGTATCCTACTGCTTGACAACAGTTACAACGATCTTTATAATTATTGAAGGAGGGAGCTCTTGTAATGACACTTGTAAATGGTATTTTATGTCACCGCTCAACTTGTAATTTATGCTCGCGGTTTAGATTAAACAACATGTAATAAATATTACGTAAAAATGTGTAGAGATATTAGGCTTGAATCGACCATCTATACAAATAATAACATAAATACTTGTCAAAATATTGCAGAAAAATAAACTTGTTACAACCTTATTAATGGAATTTACTAATACAGCAACTATTAAAATATAATTATACATATTTCAAAGAAACGTCCGAAAAAATAAAGTGATTGAATGTCTGCAATAGTAAGCTACAAGTATTCGAGCTCAAAATATCGTTTTTACGTATTTTCCCATAATAAAATCTACGGTTCAAGAATACAATTTTATGAGTTCTAAATTTATCTACTCGAAGATCACCTGACCCATTACCACGGTTGTTCGACCGTTGCTGGGCGGGCCGCGCTTGCGAGCCCTTTATTGGTGGGACCGTGGTAATTGGCTCACGCTATTTCGAATGGGTGACTTTGAATCTCATAAAAATTGTTTTGTGTACCTTCAATTTTCTTATGGGAAAATACATATCAAAACCGATTTTTGCTTTCGTAGTGCTATAGCTTGTCTACTGTCTACACTTAACCAAAAATTTGAAAGGTGTCCAGACTAGTGAAAATAAAAAAAAAACTATTAATATTTCAGAATTATATCAACTTGTACAAGGTAGGTCTTCGAATGTAAATGTGTAAATAAGATTCGTTCCCTGCATGATGTTAAATAACTGCAGTGGGGAAATCTCTTCTCAAAATTTAAAAGAATAAAAAGCGAACTGAGAACCACAGTTGGTCAAGAACGTTAGGATATTCTGCGCTTATGTCTACAGAAAGTGATGTGCTTAGAAAGATAGACCTTCAGAGCGTCATTAATAATTTTGAAAATGAAAAATAGCTTTTTTGTTATATTCACCGCATAATAGTTTGTAACTTCTCAAATATACAAAAAAAATTATAATCAGTAGATAGGTTATAGCCGTACGAGCGCAAAAAATTAGTTTTAAACGTGTACTTTATTATAAGAAAATTTACGGCCCAAAACGTCCTCACTTAACGCCGATATGACGCATGACATATCGAGCACCTAGGGTGCGCGACACGAATATGTTGGGGGGTCAACTGGGGTGAATGACTTATGTATCTATAAAAAATGGTCCTTTTGGACTTTAAATCTCTTTAGGAGAAAATACAAGCAAGAAACCGCTCGTACACATCCACCTTATCTACTATAACCAAACTGTGTTTTCTCTGGTTAATTCCAGTTGGTAGTCCAAATTTCTGTAAAGGCGCCCTATACATCTCAAATTTCCCAGGTCCTCCACTTAGCTAAAGCTAGCACTGTCACCGATCCTTGAAATATTCATTCAAAGGGCGATAGTCGTAATTTAGTTTTAGAAGAACCTGTTTCTATAGAAAGGAAGTAGTTTAGTAAAGTGCAAAATGTTAATAAGACAACAACTGAGAACTTCAAGTAGTTGAATTTGCAAGAAGTTCTTTGCGATAAAATAATGTCTTAGAAAACTGCAAACTTCAGACTAAATTACCGCACGGTCACTAACAAAAATACATGAGTTTTCCTAGTTATTTTTAATGTTCTGTCTGCAAACACTCGTGTTTTATTACATTGTATGACGTCATTCACAATAAGAGAGAATTAAGTATAATTCTAGAAAATGAATTGCACACAGGAACAGTGTAATGTTTCAGGAAATTATCCGGAAGTCCTTAACAATTTAATTTAATGCTGCCTTTTGGGTTTTATAACGATACGTTGTACTCGAGGTAAATTTTTCTTATTGTGAACTGAAAAGTGCTTTCAAGCGTGACAGAATAGAAAGGGTTTCAAGCTAGCTTTTGTGGATGTGGTAAAACATATTTATGCTGCAATTTATTTATTTATAAAAACTATTTAAATTTCTTGCAATAAAAAAATATTTTGCCTCCTTGTGTTACACAAATTGACAATTATTGATATTTGGCTTGCTGTGATGATTTTCTATTAGCTACAAAACAGTGCTGAAGTAGTTCCTATGCACATTAAAAGTTCTTTGTGACCACCGAAAGGTCCTTTGGGAAATCATGTTAATTTGGGGGGTGTATGGATAAAATCGAGGTTCTCCGAAAGGTTGAGTATGAAGAAAAATAATCCTGATCCATTTTCATTTATGAAGGTTATAATAAATAGCAATACATAAATTGTAGCGATTTTTGCATCCTGAGTAAAATATAAGTACATAAAATATTGGTACATAGAGTACAAGTTATGACAATCATCACACGGTAGGAATCGGACTGAGTGCAGCCGTCTATCTTGACGCTACATCAAATAATTTATCTAAAAAGGTGGTATTATAGGGAACGTGTACTTATTTAACCATTTAGTTCTGTTTTGTGGGTGATGTGAAATTCGTGCATCAAATTTCTAGTTTATAATAAAAATAAAATCAGTTTTTGTATGAATGAACACGATTTCTTTGTGTATATAAACTTATTTTGATAAAAATAATTTATAAATTCAATTTTATTTATTTAATATTTATTTGTAACAATGGCACTGAACGGTCTAGAATTGAAATGATAAAGTTATTGAACGAATAATCGATGACTATTAAAAGAGCTAAAGAATCGAGAGAGTTCCGAATACCGTTAGAATAACGTTCAATGTATCATAGCCCGATACATAAACCGTAAGATCAGACAGGGAGTTCAGTTCAATTTAGGTATTAATCCACAAGTAGCACGACTAAACTGTTATTCGTGCAGTTAAAATAATTACATTTAATGTGTATATTAATTAAAATGGAACAGTTAGTGCTTGTGTAAATAAATTAGCCTCCTGTATAGTGAAACTGTAATAAATATAGGGTAATCGCGTTAAGAAATAAATTAGTGCAGTGTATGGGCATTTGGGTATATTAAGAGTTTCTTGTAAATAATTAAACTTGTATTGCGCCGAATAAAGAAATATAAATTGAAAGTCGTTCTAATATTATATTTTAGTATTTATTCTTATTTCATAATAACGCAATTAATTATTTTTATCGAAAAATAAAAATTCTTTTAGTAAATTATGCCTACTCATATAATACGTAGCACTCACTTCTACGCATCATCTTAGTATATACGATATTTTTTAATTATATTTTGATTATTCAGATTGCCAGTTCAGTTCTAAAATAAAAAGTATCTATTTCAGACACACGCGCTGACATTTTAATAGTCTAATCGCTTATTTATTTTTAAAATACAAAATTCAATATCGACGTAAGTTACGTTTCGGACCTTGGGAGCGGTGTTTTTAAAAACTTCTCTCAAAGCTTCGTAGCATTTTATTTATTTTTCAACAGATATTAATTATGGAACTCTGACAATCTTGATTTAAAATTACTCTAAGTCGAAAAATAATTAATAATTGAACTAATATGAGTGAGTAGCCTAAACAAACTGCAATGTTAAATCTGAAATACTTGAGACTAAGTGACTGATCTGGGGCTCCCGGGGTATTTATGTTGTCCCTGCCCCTCATATGTCTGTGGGAACTTGCAGAACTCATATCTGCTTATTTCTTAATTCTATTCATTATACAATGTAACAATCTTATTTTCTAGGTAATCACGGTTCTTAACCGTCTGTGACCTGCCACCTGCAGTATCACTATCATCTGGAATACAATGTGTTGAATCCGTTCTCACAGCTGTTAGTAACCTTTATTTAATTATTCTTGAATTACATTGTTACACTTGACTTAATAATTTCTTTAACAATTTCTAATAATTCCTAATAACTTCTATTTTGTTATACATACATAGATTGGGGAATACATAACTCGTGTAGTACTACAATAACAATTTCTACGCGTAGATCTCAATCTAAGAATATTTAATTTTTTTGAGTCGCTAAAAAGTTTTACACTATCGAATCTTTCCCACTCAGGGATTGATCATCGTAATAGCTCTTTTGCATGTCTTGTAGCTTTTAGAAATTGTCGTCTCTTACATTGTTTGCTTATGTGGTACCGTTTCTTTTTAATAGCCTACGCGTTAAGAGGCGCTGCAGAAAAGATTATGGTGAATAATTAATTTTAGGTATTTTTTGCATAATTATTTTAGGTATATTACACATACTTGTCTAAATAGTTAGAAACTAGGACAAGTGCATTAACTTCTGCGTGTTTTAGGAACAGCCAGCTATTATTGTGTAATCTTGTGGGAAAGATGGTTCTCATGCTTTATAATAGACATATGTAACCTTTCCCAACAATCGAAGTGGCGGGCGAAGAAGGGTCGTAGTTTACAAGTTGAAAAGCATCGTCCATGATTCATTCCGGGATTAACCTATCTTATCTTTAACTACTTATGCTGTAGTGATGCATTATAGATAATGTAGTAAAGTGTTTAGCCGTAAATTCTTTTATCAAATTTTTCGTCCTACCTTATTTTACATGTTTTCCTTGTCTACGGTTTTATTGTAGACAAACAAACTTCACTACGTAGAATTTGGTCTAGAAAAGGCAATCTGCATTGCACGCGGCAACTGTGAGGTAAAAAAATAGTTATCTGTTACCTAGCTTGCAAATTTTCAATAATTTAGGACGATGAGCCAGAATAATGTATCTACATTATTAATTTGAAGCGTAAAATATACTATATAGTTTGTAATTTTTGTCACACCTGGTACGACCTCAATGCAGGCACGCGATTAACTTTTGTTTGTACTAGCAATAAACTATTGATGTAATAAAAATAAATTAAAATTAAATCTAAAAATGTGTAATAAATATTGACTGTTATCTATGGTTAACCTAGGAAACAGGTTCAAAGCGATAAATAAGTTAACTAGGTAAGAGACAATAGAATATTTTTCAACTGGCAAGTTAAGGTAGCCATTACTCATTCAGAGCACGCTAGCGCTAGCTGCGTAATCCGATTGTGTAATGGCCATAACTCGCGAGTAGGGTACTACACTTTCTTCACGACTACAAAATCTTCATTATCTGATATTTTCTATATTTAACTAATATCACAATCACTGATAAGTAAAGATTTATTTGTCAATGCGTAACAGCCTACTTTGCATGGTACAAAAAATTTACCTAGTGGATTATAAAGTATGTAGGTTTGCACTGAAGGGTTAGAGGTGTTGGATTATGATCATAACCCACACCTAGATGCTCCTGATTGGTTAAAAGAGTTAGATTATGGATCCATATACACCTACAGAGGGCTATTATAAACCTAATCTTAAATGTATAAGAAGTGCATAACTAGATAATCATAGGAAAAATTGTTTATTTAACATGTACTTCCCCTTAAGATAATTTGAAATCCAAAAATACCATTTTTGCTAAATACAATATTCAACCCCGCTTGATCTCTACATTCAAGGATCACACGACACAAAACCGACATATTGCCTTACACAACGTCAATGTCAGGTAACGTGTGTTACCCTAAAACCCCTTCGATAACATACAATATAACAATTTGATCAGGGGCTTGAAAACGGGCGCGAATTTGAGATAGAACTTCATTAATTATTGTAAAATGTAAAAAAAAATTTTTAAGAGTTCAAATTCGAGCCAAGAGTGGATTTGGTGTTTAATATTTCGATATCGTGCTAAAGTGCTGTCGGAAAACAACTCGACCGAGCTTTTAAATATCTGATCGTCTGTGCAACGTGGGAAAATTTTCATATCCTCTATTCGTCCGAGAAAACATGCTAAAGAAATTTTTGAAGTTGATCCTCAAAAAATGAGGTTTCATTTTTAAACAGGTCGGATTTAGGAACGTCTACATTTTCAACAGGTAACGATAAATTATTTAATTTAGAAGTAATTGTTGAAAGCTATGAATAAATATCTAACTTTTCTAAGACAAGTCCTTCGACACGGAACAAATCGAACTTCGCTTTTAAGTTTGTATTATTCGTCAAAATTAATAGGTGAAATTAGATCGAGCCATTGTTTTACATGAATTAATCTTGAACAAACATGCGTTAATTCTAATTTTGTAGGCAGACCTACGGTCAGTGGAATAAATCATTGACTTCAAATCAACCATAGAATCGGTAATTTCTTCTAAATTCGTATTTGCGTTCATAATATTTACGTTAGTGTTAAGGGGAATATTAGGATTGTTTAACACGACAGATTTAAATTGTAAACGACGTTAATCTTAAGTAGGGGTAGGTGCTATATCTCGAATAAGCAGTTCCCAGGATAATTCTTTGGGTTTTTAAGTGGGGCTCGTTCATATTTATGATTCTTTTTTAAAAGATATGTTAACCTAAATATTGTTTTTTCTTATTAAGTAACTATTGCAGGTTATTCGATATTAAATGTTTAAGGAAATAAACGGAATTAGATGTTTCAAATACATTGAGAAGGAAAGCAATTCTTGCTTAAGGTTATAGACACACGAAAATTCATGTAGGCAGATCATAAAAATCAATTAAAGCGTTTCGCAATTAGGAAGGTTTCCCAATGCAGGATGAATTCTTTATGAAAAAAAAAGCGTAACACTTGTCCATGTAAAATCATGTGAATTCTAAATGTAGAGTGAATAACTCTGGTATCTACTAAAAATAGTATTTTTGAACCTTAGATTTTCTTACGGGTGAGTGCATATAAATTAAACGATTAACTTGCACCAAAGTAACTTATGTACTTACAAATTAACAGAAAACTATAAACGATGTTAAAAGCGCGACCCCCTTAATATACAAGACCCACCGTGCTCTCAAAAATGTTGAGTGCCTTGAATAATCTTTTGTTAATCGGACACACTCCAAAATCAGCGCTATAGATACCATTATTCAAACCCTATTTTGAGTTTTTATTTTAGTTCGTTAGATTTTTATTTAGGATCGATTAATTTTGAAGTTAGATTACATTTGAAGGACGTTTAATTTCGCGTTTAAACCCAATGTAGTACCTTCGGGTAGAGCATTGGGTGCGTGGCCACAGGCAGAGCGGCCCTTATTCAAATTATAATATCTTGAATAGTCTAACATGAAACTATAATTCAATTTCTTAGTTTTCTTTTGTTTGAACCGACTTTTTATGAACCAAACATTTTAGTTTTTCCAAAAAGAATAATCTGAAATACTCAAATCAGGGAACCCTTAAACAGGTTCAAAAATTCACTGACTTTATACTGAAATGTTCAAGAGCATCGTCGTTCATAAACCACTTTGATTTCCGATGCTATCCATATATGTTTACATATCGGTTTATGTTTTATTGACTGTACATAGGCCTGCGGTCCACCCTAGCTGTACATGCTAACGAAATACATACATTTACCAGAAAAAATTAATTCTTGTAATAAATAAAATAAAATAAAATGCTTGTTCTGAGATTGAGGCTCTTTGCGCTAATCTTGTCACTTTATGGGTGGATGGAGTGGAGCATGTAGTTGGTAGCCAACTTAGCCGTGTTTGTGTGACGCTAGTGTGAAGTAGCATCTGCGTGTGTTTGTGAGCATGGGTGTGTGAGTGCGCAGAAAAGAGAGTGAGTGGAGTAGGGTAAGTGTGTCCATCCTCAGGTTTAGTATAGGAGGTTTGATAAGAAAGTTTCGCTAAGGAAAATGTTAAATTCTGAAAGAAAAGTTACTAAAAAGTTTAGGTTAGCAGTGGGGGAAAAATAAATCAAGATTAACAGCGTTTTGAACTAGCTTTATAACGGGGGGTAAACGCGAAAACTATTAGATTAGGTGAGTGGAAGTTTCTGGGTAGAGTTGTGCGTCACAGGGACAATAATGTGATGAGGCTAAGTGGAAATGGTACAATTTGTCTCGAAAATTTTTATGTTCTGTCAATAAGTTGGATTGTCGGCCTGCTGTAAAAAGAAATGTGAGAGAGGGTGTCTGTAATATCTGGGAATAGGTCATAGGAATGTCTGCCGGTAGTGGAAATGGACCAAGCTCCTTATCTAGAGTGAAAGAGGGAGTTGTAAATGTGGGATTTAATTACCGTTTTGGGGAGAGTATAGTACTCGCTGTAGAGTAGCTTTCTGTCATGTAAGGATGTTGGAAGATTGCGCTTAAAGTAACCGATTGGCTTCCCATTCAATCGGTGACATTTGGAGCAGAGTGTGCAGGACCGCGGTTTTCTATGGTTCTGAGGGGTATAGAAAGAAAGGTCTTATAGTTGTTTTGATGGGAGCGTCTGAAGGATTGAGGAATTAGAGGGACCCCGGAGTCTACAGCGTATCAAGTAATAGGGATATGATCTGGTTTAGTATTAGTCTGCCCGTAGGTTTGTCGAGTTAACATAGTGGAAAGAACGTGGTGCAGATTTTTAAGGATTATTTGGTTTTGGCGCGGAGTTTCGCGTTTTTAATCTGGTGTCTATGTGCATACTAAAGTAGGAAACTGTATGGGAGAAGGTGATGGGTGATTTCAGGATGTAGATTTTCGGTGTGCAGCATAAGTTTAAATAGCCTTTGAGGAGGATCGCTTTTCATTTGTTATGGAAAGTGGTTGCTTATTCACGGAGGACCAGGATTAAACGGAGTTTATGAAAAGGGACGCTGCGTTTTGTAAACAAGCTCGGGAGTTGCTATGAATAAGGGAGGCGTAAGCAAATATAGATACATTTGGAATGTTATGGCCTAGGAAAAGATTGAATGCCAAATTCCAGAAAGTTCGGTATAGGCGGAAACCTTGTACACAACCTTGGATTAATAGTTTGGATATGGAGTGGTAACTAGGTGGGGTTGCTATTCGAGAGTAAACAAGTCATTTAATAATTAAAAATAGGTTGGAAAGAAAATTGGCTGCTTTAATTTAATTGAGAGGGTTTGGCCACCAAAGGAGGTTAAGAGCAGAATGGAAATCTAGGAGTAGGGCGACTACATTATTATGTGGACATGATTGGATTGTCGAGTTGACCGAGTTACTGGTTCGCTTTGCGCTATAGCCTGGGCGGAAACCGTGCTGGGTAGGAGTTAGCAGGGAATGTGTGTTGTCCGTGCATTGAACTTAAGGAAGATATTCTGTTTTAAGAGTCTTCGGAAGGTTGGAATGAGAGCTATAGGTTTGTACGATTTGGGTTTTTCCGCGGCTTGTTTGGTTTTAGCATGAAGGTGATGGAGGCTAATTTGAAAGAATTGGGGAAGGTTTCTGAACATAGGCACTTTTGCAACAAGAGATGCGTAGATTTCCTGATTAAGGGAGCAGATTTTTGAAGATAGTGTTTGTTATACGATATTGGCATGAGGATTTATGCAGGAGTAATTTGGCTATGAAGATATCAAGTTGGTAGATGTCTATGATGTGTGGGACTCTGTCTGGCAGAATTGAGGAGTTGGTAATCGGAAGTTGTTTTGCTATGGTGAAAACGTCTGGAGTAGCAAAGGGGTTTACTAAATCTAACAAGATAGACATGGTGTTCTCAAAGATGATCAAGATTGCATATGATGGAGTTGTTAAGATGTAGTTTTCAAGGATTTTATTAGTTTATGGTAGGTGGTCCAAGTGTCTGTATGCTGTTTGTGGATAGGCTTGTAGTAGTGCTGTTTCTTTGAGGTTGCAACAGGGTCTTCTGTCAGCCGTATAAGTTAATACGAGATTATTGATTAAGGACGTGCTTGGGTTAGTGACTTCTTGCTCTTGATAGCCTATGCCAGGTTGAGCTAAGTGTGCGTCCTGAAGTGGTGAGTTCAGGTATCCACCACAACGAGGCTCATGGGGTGTAGTTTTCCCTTACACTTGATTTTCCAATTCTCCACCCGAAGGTACTACATTGGTCAAGAAGCGAGTTTTTTAAACTAGAAATTGTGAATTATGCCGAACTCTTGCTATTGCAAGCTACGAATCTTTACGTACTTGACTACATTCACACACGTGACCTCCATTTTACCTCTCATCCGAACGAGTTTGTACTTTTGTGAAAAATACTCGCCTGACATTTTTCAAGTTCTGCGTGTCGGGAATTGAACCCGGGACCTTTGGCTTAATACTCACACGCGAACCAACCACGCAGACGCTAATGTAGTTTTTCGTGGGATGCAGTTGGTGGGCGGCAATGTGGATGTTCTAGATGATGGATTTGACTAGGTAATGGGGTTGAAGTCCGCGTGAACGATTAAAAAAAGCGAGCTCAGTTTTGTCAAAGAGTTTAAGTATAGAGTCCAGTCTCCTTTGCGTGTGTTGTAAGTTGAATTTTTGTAGAGTTCTTGGTGGGAAATTGGAGAGACTTATAGAAGTAATGGTATTATAGAAGCTAGCCTGGTAGATGTGGGAGACATTCCGGGAATAGAATAATTTGGCGGTAGAGGGAGTGGTAAGTGTGAGGTCTATATTAGAATCGTTATGCAAGAATTTCCAGGTGCTAATAAAAAAGGGGGTTATCTGGATGTGAAACCGATAGTGGTCAATGAAATCTTCTAGTAGTGTTCCGTTTTTCTCGGTGTCGTCGCTAAACCATATAGTTGATTTAGCTTGGTGTCAGAAGCTAAAATGGTCGGTTTGTTGCCAATTTCAGTTAGTATACGAACCACGCGGTTCAAGTAAGTGTTGATGTCTTTCCTGTATTGGAAGTAGGCGGAGATTACAAAGTGGAATCTGTTTTTCAATAGAGTTCAATTACTGTGATTTGAGGGTGTGATAAGGAATTAAGGTAGATTGCATCCAATTGCGGATCGGATATGAAAATAGCGGAGGTAAGGTTTGGCTCCGTACGTTTGGGATGACTGTGGCGCTGGAATTAGGAGAGAAAAATGCGATTTTATTGTGGATTCGGTATGATTCTTGTACTAGTGCAATGTGAAATTTGTGGTTTTAAAGACTGTGGGACAGTTCCAGGGTAGCTACGCGGGACTGCTGGAGATTTATGTGAATGGTTCGTTATGTAAGGTGGAAATGGTGTGGGTCTAGTGTCTGTCTTCTTAACTGGTGTCTAGAACCTACAGTCAATGCGTAATTTGTTCATGTGCAAAGATTGTTTGCAGACAGAACGTTTGGGTCTAGTGACAGAATGGTTGTGGCAACGGTTGATTCTGGAACAATTGGCACAAATGGGAACGGAATTGGAGGGATTACGGATGCCTTTGGTGATATCGGGAGCGGTACAACGTCTACAGGTTGTTAGGGAGCGACAGGATTTGGCCGAATGGCCTAAACGCTGGTAGTTGTAACCGCGGGTGACTGGTACAAAGTTCCTGATTATACAGGACTCGTATCCGATGAAGATACGAGTGTTTGTAATGGGAATAGATCTCAATATGAGAGAAACGTTCAGGATTAACTTGTCGGAGTAGTCAGTTTTGGAACGACGGATGACTGCGGAGACTCTGGATGTGAAGGAATCTTCATGAATTAGGGTGCCTAGGGCGAATTTCTTAATCTTCTTTTCCTCGGGCTAGGGACGAGTGCGAACTAGTATTTTATCGCTTACCTTAAAATCAATATATTTCTTTTAACATTTTGATGTAATTTACGATGTTCTGTTTTAGACTGTACCTCATTACAGGCCAAAATTAGAATTTCTTTCCTACGATCATTTCGTACAGCTGTAGTAAGAAAAGCAATCTTCTTTACTGCAGGATTTTCGATAAATGCTCTAAAACACAATTAAAAAGAACTAGAATCTGTAAAATAATATGTTGTCTATTTATCCAATTTTTCATTTTATTTAATACCAGCGCTCTCCAACTCCCACTAAATAGCAGCACAAAAACCTTAAAATCATCAAAATTTTTGTATTAAAACGCTTCGCCGCGTTCTCTGAGGGAAGTACCCCGGACGTGTAATCACCTGCTTACCTTACAACGAATCCTTCCATCTCAATAGATGCTTCGAAATGCAATTCAAAAGGAATAAATCCTATAGAATCATGTGCTGCCCTATTTGTCCAAATTTTCACTCTATCAGTACCAGATTCCCCACCCCCCATTAGCTAAATAACACAGCGACTTTAAAATATGCACAATTTCTCTATTAACACGTTCCGCTATGATTCCTTGAAGGAAGTACACGAACGTGTGGTCACTTTCACACCTAACGACTACAATGATCCAATCCATTTTTATTCGCAAACTGGCTGCTGTTATAAGATTGAGTAACCTCTGGTTTGCCAATCTCAACAAATTACTTCTTTAGCAAACATCGAAGAATATCGGCTGTGTTAGCCCGTTTAAGAGGATCCAAACTAACTAATTAGCTAAATACGTGAACCACAACCAATAACTGGACTGCTGCTGCCTTTGATAAAACATTTGATTTTCCAATGCTACACCCGAAGGTACTACATTGGCCAGGAATCAATTTTTTTACCTGGAATATTTTGAATTTTGCCGAACCCTTGCTGTTTCAAGCAAGGTAGGGATTTTTAACGTACGTTACAACACACACACACGGGACCTCCATTTTACCTCTAATTCGAACGAGGGCGTATTTTTGTGGTAAACGCTTGCCTAACATTTTTCAAGCTGGGATTTGAACCTGGGACCAGTAGTCATACGCATACCAACTACGCCACGGACCCGCCTGCTTTTGATACTACTACATGTAATTTTCCAATACGTGGAGTAAGTTGTTTAACTCTTCACGTACCTTACATGTGATTTTCTATTGCTCCACCCGAAGGTACTACATTGGCCAGGAAGCGAGTTTTTTCTTTACCTGGAAAATTTTGAATTTTGCCGAACCCTTGCTGTTCCAACAAGATAGGGATGTTTAACGTGCGTGACAACACTTAGACGCGGGACTTCCATTTTACTTCTCATCCGAACGAGGGTGTATTTTTTGACAGAAACTTTCCTAACATTTTTCAAGGGGACAGTGCCGGGATTCGAACCTGGGACCTTGGGCTTAGTTGTCACACGCATACCAGCCACGCCTGCCCTTGATACTGGAAGCGGATCCATCAAATCTACACATATGATTTTATTAGGTGACTTGGCCAACACACTATGGTATTTGTAACAACCCTTAATGGAACTTTTCGCCTTCTGGTACAAACCGCAGCTTGAAATGATTTTCCGGATGAAATGTTTCATGCTCTCATAATAATAATCAGGACGTAAATTTAAAAATACATTTCACCCTAAAATGTCCGTTATCTTTATGCTCTTGTCAAATCAACCTAATTATCTAAGAACCAGGCACACATATTTTAAACCCATACTACCCTTCATGATGTCGTTTAAACAAAACACCTTCATAACGTACCAGTCCGCGTACTTTTTCATCACATGTACCTTTGCTAGCTACGACCTTACTTTACAACAAAATTTATCCTTGTTCATCCACAATATTTTTCATATCCAACATAAACCCTCTAAATAATTCGCACTTTTTCAATACACAAATTTTAGTCGAACTTCTTTTTTGGGGTTTTCTATTGACGATATCTGCCGTGACATCAATAAATTAGTCATTTAATTATCGTACTTTATGGCTGTTCATACAACTTGTTAATCTAAAAGGGTTTTGCAGCATGCAATGTGAAATAAGCTGCTTCACGTTAAAAAGCGCTCAACAAATTATTTCTAGTAATTAATTTTTAGGGAATTTTTGTATAATTAATTTAGTAATCATAAACATATATGAGTAGTATAGTTTTATGAATTAGGATTCTGTGAATTACCTTTTGTGTTTTTTATACCGTGGGAAAAGAGTGTTAAATATAATTTCCCACTTTTCATGATAGACATATGGTTTTCAAGTTGTTGGAAGGGTACCATCATATATATGTATGCTGTGACTAACTCATCTTTAACAGTTTGTGTGAGAGTAGCGCATTATAGACCGGTAAAGCTTTACCCGTCGATTTTCTCTGCCTATCGTTTTATCCATATTATATGCTTTGTGTTCCTGATACGTTTTAGGTAAGCAACAAACTTCGCTAGGAACATCCACTCCGCACAAGCCTAAGATATAAGAATAATTATGTTAATAAACTTGTACATATGCAAATGTAATTGATTTAGATTGTAAGAAGAGTAATTTATATTGTCAATTGGAAACATAAATTGTGGTATCTCATTTGTACATTCTGTAAAACCTAGTACGCTCTCTTCGCAAGTAGGCAAGTAACTACTGTACGTTTGTTTGCTAGTAATAAAGGTTGATGGATTCGTCAAGTTCATTGTCAACAGTGTTACGCTGGAACATTTGTTACGTGTGAAATTGAGGCTAATAACCTTCTGAAATTTACATTATCACGAAGGCGTAACAAAAGAAAAACAACTGCAAAGCTTTTAGAGGTTTACAAACTGTAACATTTTCACATACTTGGAAAGATCTCTGAACTTTTAGTTAAATAAAAGTGATAGACTACAACCTACATGGATTTATCTTATCTCGCTAGACGATGGATGGTCTACAAGATGGCTGATGAATTATCTTGTATTTCGACAGATTGACAGAACCCTGTGTACACTGTCTTTCTTCTAGTAATTTAAACTAAGCATAAATAGTAAAAATCGGCAAGACCTTCGCCTAACTTATATTAGAAAAAATAAAAATTATAGTATTTAACAATCACAACCAACACAAGTAAACTAAGTTCTAACCTAATTGGCCAAAGACGGTATATCTAAGAGAAAAAAAATATCTTAAATTTAATCTAGTTTAATTATCCAACAAAGTTAACTGGTATATGCAAATTTCTACGAATACAATATTGCGCTTTTAGTAAGCGTGCACCAACGTAGTAATTTAAATACTAATAAATTGTGCGTGAATAATAGAACATACGACAACAGAAAATGAAGCAGCTAGAAATTTAAAATATCATCACTTACAACCTTTGGTTCGTGTACAAGGTTCAACCAACTTTTTCAGAGCAGGATATACTAGGGTTTTAGTAATCCATAATCCAACTTCTTTCTATTGCTGAAAAATAACGGCACTTGAATCCGCGAGTCTTTTCGCGTTTGCAGTTTGTTTCCACAAACTACAATTTAAATTACCATTACTCGAAATATCGATAAACTGGTTTATCCGCTTGACGATAGTGCTTGTCACTCAACTAAAGCTATAAGTTTGTCATCAAAGGTTTGAATTAATCTGAATGAAATACCCCTTTCATTATGTTATGGCTATATTATTTTAGAGAATTCCATAATTTCTTATATTCACACGGTATTTACAATTTGAACTGAGCTTGCGGTTAAGATCAAGGGGCTCGCAGTGCATGGGAATATTATATACTTTCACAGTTGCTATTTAATATTGGCATTTCCGTCATTGGGCGAGTCCGATACGTCTTAAACGTTGTACCATTTCATGGGCTTTTGTCGGTTTGAATAAATTAAGTTGATTACGGTTTTTTTTAATTTGTGAGAATGTTTTTGGAATACACGTGCGTAGAGAAAATATGAAAAATACCTTGGTGCTTTTTAATTTGGTATGTCTATTGTGAAGTCTCGATTTTTAATTGCAGGTTGTAAAAGAACGTGCTGGTTCTTTAACTCATGTTGTAATTATGTAGTGTGATAAAATAGCCATGTTACCAAATTGTATTCCGCTCAACTTCTATACAATTTTACAGGCATTTTCACAAAAAAAGTTTCTGAACTAGCTAAAATTGATAAATGCTTTTCTATTTACGAATGTATGCTTTATGCCATTAGCTTTACACATCATTTAAATATAATAGTGTGGGCTATGTGCAATCATTAAAGAACAATAAACTTACATCATACCAAATTAGAATTTTTAATTTTTTTATTTATTTAAACGTCTTTATTGTACATGCAAATAGAGGCGAACCCAGCGAAGTTTTGGCTATTGAGCCCACTCTTACACTTAACTAAGGTCACCCATTTACACACCAAAAAATTACAAAATAGTAAATTAACTAAATCGAACAGTACACACCATAACAAACACCCACTCTCGCCCTCTCACACACACTTGGCCCTATTTTCCTCTCGCCCCAAATCATATTAATAGCGTGCAAGTAGATACTCCCGATACGCTTTCCGGAACTTAACCAACGACAACATTGTGATATTTGTTGAGTTCCATAGGATTGCGACGTATTGTCCCTCCATTTTAAGTTTGAATCGAAAACAACACCTAGGTTTTTAACAGTTGTGGTAATTTTGATTTCAGTGTCATTTAAAAGTATCTGTGGCAAAGAGGCATGATTAATGGAATGCAATAATTTTGATGTGCCAGCCAACATGGCTTGGTATTTAGTCGGGTTTAACGTGAACTGATTCTTGTCCCCCTTCATTTAATATTGAGCAGTTCTAAATTAATTTTATCTAGAGCATTGGGTGAACAATGCAAATAAATTTGAACATCGTTCGCGCGACAGTGGTACTTGCAGTATGTTAAAATTTCAGGAAAATCTTGACTGTACAGCGAGAATAAGATGGGTCCCAATACACTGCCTTGGGGAACACCAGCATTTAAATCTTCCCAACGGCAGAGTCGGTCACCCTCTTCACCAATAACATATTGTCGACGTAAACAGAGATAAGGCCTAACCCATAGCATAGCATTATCAGAAAAGTTATATATCTTTAACTTAGCAAGTAAGATGTCAAAATTGACGTTAGCAAAAACCGAGCTAAAATCGATTAAAACCATAATAGTATAATGTGTGTCTGTCCATAACCTCAAGGAAATTATCCACTACATGAATAACTGCGGTCGTGGTACTGTCGTTTCTGCGAAAACCAAACTGCAAGTGGTCAAAGACCTCATGACGCTGGAGATAGTCTGACAACCGATCTAAAGCAATGTATTTAAGAGATTTTGAGAGTGCTGGCAGTATGCTGATAGGGCGGTAATCGGATATAAGTATAGGGTTAATAACTTTTGGAAGAGGCCGAACCAAGGCGTATTTCGTGTCTCTAGTACGATACATATACAATAGAACGTTACCTAACGGGGTTGCACATTACAAAAGTAAATCTTGTTTTAATTTGACTATCAAGTTCCTGTACAGCGTACATTCATAAATTTATAGAAAGTTTTGGTGACGATACGATTAATAGAAACATGAAGTTCCTTTCGCATTGTATGTTACAAATCTGTTTTTAATATAATAAGTTGTACGTATAAAATGCAAAAGACACTTCCTATTACTCATCATGGCAAATTTGTTTACGTAGCGAGTTACATATCCCCCAAATTAATATATTTGTATATTTAAATAAAATTATTAAGTCTTAAGAAATAGATTGTTACATTGTATAATTGAAGGACATATTATAAAAGGTTAATGAAAGTTCATTAATCAGACGTGAGAAAGGAAAGAGTTAAACTTTGTATTCCAGACGTAATATGACACTGCAGGTGCAGGTCACAGTAGACAATAAGAAACCAGTTGTTAGAAATAAGATTATTAAAATGTAATACTCTGTATTGTATCAAGAAATAGCAGACATTAGATCTGCATTTCCCACAAGTGGTGTAAGAGCAGGGATAGCATAATTATCCTCAACAGCCCAATATGGCCAGTCAGTCTGAGAACTTCATAACTTTAGCATTGTTAGTGGTTCAAAGCTACTCATTTGTAAATATTAGTTATTGATTTGAATTATTAATTAGTAACATTAACTTTGATTATTTTGAAACTAAGACGTTTATGAATATAACGTACAATTTGTAAAAATCATCATTGTAATTATTATAAAAGTACACTTGATAGGAGTGTTTTGGAAGTTAAGTTTTTTTTAAAAAAGGATATCTCAGCGGCCCAAAACCTATCTGGCGCAGTCAATTGTAGGCTTGCAGAAGGGCATTAGCGAATGAAAAAATTAGAAACTGGTGATTGTGAATTTCAATTCTTTACCTGGAAGAAAAACATTTGGACGAAGTACAAAAATCGACCAAGTTCAATACGAAGAAGGAAGGCAATCAAATTATTGTAAGTACCATAAGTTCATTTTCCTAACCATTGTCAATTGCATATTGGTATTAACTAGTAAGAAACAAAAGAATTTTATATATACGCATTTAAGCACAATTTATTACGATTTATTAATGAAACGATCTATTCAGCAAAAGTCTAAAGCTTTATTGTATAATATAACACAATTCTTGGTACCATTTTATTACAGCAAATATTACTGAAACAATTTATTCAGAACTTGATTTTCATCACATTTATAAAGGTTTATAATTAAACGCATTTTTATGTACTTTATCATTGTAACAATTTAACAAAGGTTTATAATTAAACGCATTTATCTACTGTATTCTTGTAACAATTTAATGAAATAATTATTCAGCAGAAGTCTGAAACCGATGTAATTATAACTAAGGTTATTATAATTACACACAATATACGTAACGATAGGTAATTCTTTACTGACTTTAATACAAACTAGACTGAAAAGTAACGCTTTAGTTACTAAAACATGAAACTTTATCTAGGTGCAATTCCCTTATATGATGGAATCCAGGCACTGTTAGGAATTTTGATTACTGCTTGCGAGACATTTTTAAAATCTTTTTATAAACAAAGTGACGTCGAAAACAATGTCTTTCTTTTACGCCTAGTAATAAGTACGTTAACGTGCAGAGCATGAGCATTGGTTGCAAGTCGCGACGTTCTCATACAATAAGACGATTACAAATGAATATTAATAGCGTAGTTCGGTGATCAAAGAAATATCAAATGTCTTATCAGGGATTTAATAAATTTATAGATGGAAGCTAACCAACCACCCCCTATCAATTTGGTATGAGATGTCAAGTCTTGAGCAGCTTGATCTTAATCAAATTAAAAATCGAGGAACTCAACCAAAACATAAGTTTAATAAAGACGAAGATGTGTACGACGAAATAGCGTTAGACATATACATCAATGCATTACCCGAACGACTGTCGTACAAAATAAGATTCCAACATCTCCAAAACTTAGAAGAAGCTATAAACATGATTGTAGAAAACAAAACGTAATGTGCTACAAAAATAGACTATATAATCCTAACGCTAATAAAAATTACTCACCGAATAAAACAATACAAGCCGCGAAACAAATTCCAACACAACCGAAGTTTACACCATTTAACGCACCAATGAATCAATCACGAATTAACAATCCAAACTTTAATGACACAAATTTCAACAACCAATTTTAGAATTTCCTAAAACTAACAGTTAAATCAAACTTTACAAAACCCCCATTTACACCAAGTTTTAATCAAAACGTAAATTAACCAAAGCAAACATTCGACGCAAAGCCCAACATAAACACACCGGTGACGAATAACAACAACTCTAAGAATTATTACAAACTAACCCCTATGAACACTTCATCTGGTAACACCAGGCAGAATACTAAAATATCTCAAATTAAACCCGATTACACCTAAAAACGAAACTTCACTTCCGAGGAACTATTCCACCAAGAAGTGGAAGATTTTAATAATCATGATACGGATAACTATGCAAACTCCAGTAGAGGCGATAAAACAAATCATTGAGAAAACTATGAACGTAACAACCCTTACGAAAACTACGAAGAGGACGACGAAGAAAATGCGTACTCACATTTTCAGTTGGACAGATTCAAATATGACTAAACAAAATAAATTTAAATAACATTAATCAACAAATTTTACCTTATATAGAAATACCTTATGCGGAACTCAAATTTCTAATCGATACAGGATCTTTAAAAACTTTAATTAGCCCGAAAACCTTACAGAAGCATTATTTAGATTTAGTAGAAAAAGAACCTTTTAAAAAGATTAATGAAAGTTCATAAACCAGACATAAAAACGGAAACAGTTACTTTGTATTCCAGACGTAATATAATACTGCAGGTGCAGGTCACAGTAGGTTGTCAGACAGTAGTTATTAGAATTAAGATAATTAAAATGTAATACTTTGTTTTGTAACAAGAAATAGCAGACATAAGATCTGCATTTCCCACAAGTAATGTAACAGCAAAGATAGCATAAATACTTTCAAGAGCCCAAGATGGCCAGTTAGTCAGAGAACTCCATAACTTTAGCATTGTTAGTTGTTCAAAGCTACCCATTTGTAAATATTAGTTATTGATTTTAATTATTAATTAGTAACATTAACTTTGATTATTTTGAAACTAAGACGTTAATGAATATAACGTACAATTTGTAAAAATCATCATTGTAACTATTATAAAAATATACTTGATAGGAGTGTTTTGAAAATAAAATCTTTTTAAAAAGAAGCTATCTAGCGCAGTCGATTGTAGGATTCCCGAAAGGCACTAGCAATTTCAAAATAGAAAAACTGATGGTCGTGAATTCCAATTCTTTGTCTGGAAGAAAACCAATTGAACGAAGTACAAAAATCGACCAAGTCCAATAACAAAAGGGAAAGACTATAATGGAATTGGAATCAAATTATTGTAAGTACCATAGGTACATTTTCCTAACCATGACAATTGCATATTGATATTAGCTAGTAAGAAACAAAAGAATTTTTATATATGCATTTATATGTACAATTTTATTATCGCAATTTACTACTATTATTTCTGAAAGAATTTACTCAGCAAGGTCTGAAGCTTTAGTATATAATTATAACACAATTCTTGTACCTTTTTATTACAGCAAATATCATTTAGAAAAATCTGAAAACTTGATTCTCATCAACCTTATAATCTCTTATAAGGTTTATAATTAAATACTTCTATTGCAACAAATTAACAATCTACAAACATTTTACGTACTGTATTATTGCAACAATTTAATTAAATAATTATTCAGCAAAAGTCTGAAACCGATGTAATTATAACCAAGATTATTATAATTACACACAATATACGTAAAGATAAGTGATTCTTTATATAACTCAATACAAACTCGACTGAAGTAACTTAGAATTAATTTATAAAAACAATGACCCTGATAACATGAAACTGTATCTAGACTCAATTCCTTTATACAACAGAAATCAGTCACTATCAGCTATTTTCATTACTGCTTGCCGGATATTTTTAAAATCTTTTTATAAACAAGACGAGGTTAAACACAACGTTTTGTTTTTACGCCCAATAATCAGTAGATTAGCCGGTAGAGCAAGAACATTGATTGCGAGCCGTGATGACCTCGTAGAGTGAGACGACTTTAAACGAATCTTAATAGCACATTTCGGAGATCAAAGAAATATCAAATGTCTTGTCCAAGATTTAATAAATTTACAGATGGAAGCTAACCAATCACCTTATCAATTCGGTATGAGATGTCAGAACGTACGAAGTTTAATTTTGGCCAATCTAAAAATCGAAGAACCCAACCAAACCATACGATTAATAAAGACGAAGATGTACAACGAAATGGCCTTAGATACATACATCAATGCATTACCCGAACGACTATCGGACAAAATAAAATTTCAATATCTCCAAAATTTAGAAGAAGCGATGTACATGGCTGTAGAGGAAGAAAACGTTGTGTATTACCGAAATAGACTATATAATCTTAACGCGAATAAAAATTACTCACCGATGAAAACAATACCAGCCGCGAGATAAATTCCAACACAACCGAAATTTACACAATTTAACGCATCAATGAATTAATCTCGAATTAACAATCCAAATCTTAATAACACAAATTTCAACAACCAATTTTACAATTTCCTAAAACTAACAGTTAAATCAAACTTTACAAAACCCCTATTTACACCAAGGTTTAATCAAAACGTAAATCAACCAAAGCAAACATTCGGCGCAAACCCCAACAGTAACACACCGATGACGAATAACAACAACTCTTAATAATTATTACAAACCAACCTGTATGGACACCTTATCTGGTAACACCAGGCAGAATACTAAAATATCTCAAATTAGACCCGATTACACCCAAAAACGTAACTTCACTTCTGAGGAACTATTCCACCAAGAAGTGGAAGATTTTAATATCCATCACACGGATAACTATGCAAACTCCAGTAGAGGCGATGAAACAAATCATTCAGAAAACTATGAACGTAACAACCCTTACGAAAACTACAAAGAGGACGACGAAAAAAATGCGTACTCAAATTTTCAGTTGGACAGATTCAAATACGACCAAACATAATAAATTTAAATAACATTAATCAACAAATTTTATCTTATATAGAAATACCACATGCGGAACCCAAATTACTAATCGATACAATATCTTCAAAAACTTTAATTAGCTCCAAAACCGTACAGAAGCATTATTTAGATTTTGTAGAAAGAGAACTTTTAAAATCAAAACAGCACACGAAACAACATTACACCAATTTATAGCAAATATACCCTTACCCAAAACTTTTAACGTAAAAATGAAACACAAATTTTGCGTCTTTGAATTTAACGACAAATACGACGAATTAATAGGTATGGATCTTCTACTAAAAATAGGAGCAAATATTGATATAAAAAACCGATTATTAAGAACGAAACACGGAGAAATTTCCATTAAATTTCAAAACAGTAACATTCAAACCGACCAAAAATACACCATCGAGCCTAGGGCAGAAAAACAAATACAAGTTTAGGTAAATCTAAAAAACGAAATAGGACTTATAAATCACATATCTATTCAACCCGGAGTAGACACACCCACCGCGTTAGTACAAATAAAAAACAATTATGCCACTACAACAATTTTGTGAAGAGATACCTTTAACTTTCACCAATACAGTGAAACATAATATTGAGCTAACAGATAATAAACCAATTTTTACCAAAGCATATAGACTACCCAAAGCAAGTCAAAAAGAAGCAGATAGACAGGTAGCAGACCTATTGAAGCAAGATATCGTTCAACATTCAAATTCACCATGGAGTAGCCCCGTATTAATAGTACTAAAGAAATTAGACGCCTCAGGCAAACGCAAATATCGAATGATTGTCGATAACAGAAAACTTAACGAGAAGACGATAGACGATAAACACCCACTACCCAATATCACCGAGACTCTAGACAAATTAGGAAAGTGTCAATATTTTTCGGCATTACACCTCGCCAAAGGATACCGCCAAGTGAAGATGGACGAGAAAGAAAACAGCATTCAGTATCACTTTGGTAGTAGAAGCTCAAACTTTCTAACAATCGTAGACGCATTCACCAAAGTAGGCCAAGCGATACCCATTATTTCAAAAAACAGTATTGATGTAACCCAAGGATTCTTACAATACTTTACATTTTACTGTACACCCGAATAAATAACTTTAGACAATGGCAGCGAATTTAGGACCGAGACCATACAAAATATCATTTTATAACAGAAAATCATCCGGAATGAAATGGACTAATTGAAAGAGCATTATTGGAACAAATTAGACTGTTAAAATTAACCTATAAGAAAGAGCATATCACTAATTTAATGTTGTTACATGCCAAAAATCGGCTATGTATCACATTTAGATCAAGTATAAATTATAAGCTAGTTCCCGCGGATATTTTTTAATGAACTTGTCAATTTCCGTCATTCCGGACAGTTGCGTTTGCGCAATTGAATGCGCAGGTGCGGAGTGTGTGAAAGGACGCCATTAAGCGCCGAGACCTGAAACCAAGAACATCTACCTGTGTTGTGTGTGAGCTTTTTCTCTTTTTAGGGGCGTAGGTTCCTTATCTTTACCTTTGTGTTCCTTATGCTTAGTTGTTCCTATCATTTCGCTACGATGGGAAAACGGGTTTAGGACGGATTGGCAATCTGACTCAGCAATGGCGTGATGTGACCCACAAAATGTGATGGCCGTGGGATTTGGCTGTAAGGTGCGATTTAAGTGAATGCATTGCTTTTATTTATATTGTGCATAACATTTGACCATTGCATCACTTTTAAACGTGTTTCGTATTTGATACAAAATGGCGCGTAATTTGCCGCAAAATTATACGTTATATTAAACAAGTGCGCAATATTAAAAAACGCGGAAAAGCACAGCAAAGTCATACGCACTAATTGCTTACAACAACACAATCCACTTATCAACTAATTTTATACACTTCGAATTAAAATTAGGACACTCAGATCCCCGCAACCCTTACGATATACACTACAATAAAGAAGTATATCAACAGTAGCAAAAAATCACAAAGAAAAATTAAAACTAACTTATAATAATGTTAAAAATAAATTAGATAACGATAAGAAACGTATTACAAAAACCCGTAACGAAAACGCCAATATAAATAAATTTTCAGTAGGACAAACCATGTACGAGAGGACTTTTAAAGGTAAGAAACACAAAACGGCCCCTAGAAATTTAGGCCTTTTTAAAATAAAAAAAATATCAGATAAAAAATGTAGCCGTAGTAGATAACGGCAAAATCGTAAAGTACATTCACTAACAGAATTTAAGACACCCTGTAATTTCAGATGGACAGCCATCGCCCTTGCCTGGACGACAACGACATAATAGTAGAAGATATAAAAAAACAACCGCGGTATACTACCAGTAAAATTGGGAAGTATGCAAAACACAGTAGATTATTGAACTTTCGCACAGAAGTTTGATTTAACTGAATTAAAACAAAAAATTTATATAATTAGAAACAATTACTACAGACTGAAGTAATCAATGGACACAACCAAATTTGGAAAAGGATATGCGATAGAAATGCGTAACTACAAAAGAATAATGGAGAACATCTTAAAGAACACAGGCGACAAATTCAATCGATGGATACCAACAGACCAAATTACAAGACAGAAAAGAGGAATTATTATTGGATTAGGTAATATTATAGAGGCTATCACAGGTAATTTTGACAACCAAGATGCTGAACGATACGACAACGCAATACAACACTTAACTGAAAACCAGAATGACATAAAAACCATTGTTAGAAATCAAATATACTTAACTCAGTCAACCATAGAATAATTTAACGATACATTACAAAAATTAGTAAAGAACCAAGACAGTATAACAAATAGAATAATAATTCTTGAAAGTAACATGCAAATCACGATGCTAGGAATGCGAGATTTAATAAAATTCAACACGATATTCAATCAAATGATGTCAACCCTTACTGTATGTAATTCAACAAATTTTAGCCACATTAAAAAACGCTGCAACATTTGCTAAATTAAACACATTACACGCTAGTATTATAGAACCAATTGATTTATTAAATGAATTATTAGGAATTAGATCACTTATAACTAATACTACACTACCCTTTGAAGTAACAGAATCTAACATACTTATATTTGAAAAAATAGTCATAGTAAAGGGTTATGTAAACATTAATAAAATTAAGTTTTTAATAGAAATCCTTATTGTAGAGATTAACATTTATAATTATTATCATAGTTACTAGCCAGTATCAAGTTATTATCCCTAAAACCAAGTTCCTTTCCTGAATGAACTTAGGTATGACTTTACGATTGAAAAATGCAAAGCAGTAGCACCTAGTTAATATTTATGTCAATCATTAACAACAACAGTTATTCAAACAGATAGTCCTTGTAAAGTACAATAATTAAGATTCTCAAATCGCTATGAGAATTGTGAGCCAATACCAGTACAAATTACGAATATGAAAATTCAGAAAGTCACGAACAACAAATGGATTGCTGTATTTCCGCAAGAAGTAATAGCAACCGCCCATTGCAACCAAGACGAAAACAGTCTAGCCTTAATTGGAAGTAAAGTAATCACCATAAAAGAAGTGTAATGCATTTTATAGCATTTTTAGTGACATATGATCACTTTATATTATTCTGGTTTGATATTTACATTATCAAAGTTTCTTTCCTGTTATCGCCTATCCTATAACATATACATACAACTTTGGATATTGGAAGGAATGCGCGCGAGTGCTTTTTTGTGTTCGTGTACACAGTTCAACACGCCCATTAGACAGAAGAACATTATTAACTTGGCAACGGGAGTGACCGTATGATTCGGTTTGATGTGCTTTCCCCATGAGATTTTCTATGGTGAAAACGCCGCAAGAATAGTGAACTTTCGTTTATGCAGTTTACGGCGGTTATGCAGATGCAGATTACAGTCCACTACATTTTTCTTACCAGCGCAATTGGCAACCATTACAGGTTAGTGCTTTTTAATCGATTAACTGTTTTAAAATGCTGTTGATCGATAAAAACATATAGACAAGAAGATTGCTATTTAAAATTAAAAAACAAAATTATTCGAGTATATCAAGACCCAGCATTAACAAAGAAATTCGCAAATTTACCCGAACTACAGTTTAAGATTACACAAACTGAAGACGACGAAACCATCAAGAAACCAATGCAACTAGAACATCTAGACCTAGATGATCTCAACCAAGCCGTAAAATTAATGGACAGTTATAAACAACACTTAAGTGAATTAAAAGTGTCAAAGTTACATTACGATAATATCAGTGTGTGGACAATTTTATTGATTATTGTAATAATTTTATTAACTGTATATTTATTGTACAAAATGTATCTTAGATATAGAAAAAAGAAAACTAATTTTAGGCGTAATAACCAAGAATCAAAGGTAAATAAAGAAATAATAAATGAACTTCTAGGGACGAGTTTTAGAAATTAAGTTCAACCCTTGATTTTCATCTACGTCGGGAGGAGTTACATACCCCCAAATTAAAATATATGTGTATATTCAAATGAAACTATTAAGTCTTAAGAAATATATTGTTACATTGTATAATTAAAGGACACATAAAAGGTTAATGTAAGTTCATAAACCATACATAAAAACGGAAACAGTTACTTTGTATTCTAGGCGTAATATGACACTGTAGATGCGGGTCACAATAGACTATAAGAAACCAGTTAGGATTAAGATTATTAAAGTGTAATACATTGTATTGTATCAAGAAATAGCAGACATGAGATCTGCATTTCCCACAAGTGATGTAAAAGCAGGAATTGCATAAATATCCTGAGAAAACCATGATGGCCAGTCCGTTTTGAGCTTCACAACTTTAACATTGTTGGTTGTTCAAGTTACTCATCCTAGTTTTAATTAATTTATTTAGTGAATAATAACTTTGATTATTTTTGATTTCAATACGTTAATGAACATAACGTACCTGTTATTTGAAACCATTTGTAATTTCTGTTTAAATAAAAATTGATAGGGGAGATTTTGGAAGAAAGCCTTTTTAAAAAGAAGCTTCAAGAGCCCAAAATCTATCTAGCGGTGTGAAAAAAACTTAATAAATAACTGAAAACTTCCAAAGAATGTCATTGAAATATGTAGATAGCTTTTTTACGTTTTCAAAACTATAAAACCTAATGCCGAGGGTTTCCTTAAACAAACGGAGTTCGTGAACTAAAAGTATAGAGTTAACGTAGAAACTCAGGAATAATAGACAATTACCTACTAGTAATTGGTAAACAACTTGAATTTTGATATTTACACAAAAGGAGCCAATGTAAAGCGCGTCACTTCATCTTCCTTCTGCTACATACCTAAACGTAGCCGGAAGAAAAGTAAATACTAGGCTAACTACCAACCGCGGAGAGTAGTAGGATTTGCCTATATACCAAAAAAAAAACAAAAAAAAATAAAGTACATCGCCCACGATTATCCATTAACACATAAAAATTAATAAAGGATTCTGTACAAACAAGTAAAAAAAATAAATTAAGTATTACTATTTTACAGCAAACAATTATATTATACGGACAATTTAAGACTCTAGATACGAAGTGCGCATCTCGTATTTACACAAAATAAAATTAATCAGTAGTAAATAAAAACTGTGAGAGCTTTTGTCAAATGTTTTTAAAATTTTACCTAATACTTTTTATAAAATAACTACTTAGTAGGAAAGAATTAACGTGTGAAAGCTTTGTGAAACGTTTTTAAAATTTCACTTAATAATTTTTGTAAAATAACTAATTTGTAAAGCGAATAAACGTGCGCGTTCTTTTGACACGCATCTTTAAAAATAGTACATCGCACCTGTAGAGCGATAGTATCTATTAGCGGCCACAAATAATAGTTTTCCGATATCACGTTTCTACACCAAACGTTGATACGGAATATGCCATTGACACACACACAAAAGAAAACGAGTTACATACCTGTAAATGTCCAGATACTTAGCTCGCAATCCGTCGGAGGTGAGTCAGCACAGGAACGCCATGATCGTCAGCATACTTTTACCCTGCTACCATAATTGCAGCAGCGGTCTACCGATAAAAGTAGTTGGTCTACAGACCAAAGCAGTTGTTCTACATAAAGGAAGAACCCATTTGGCCTCTAGCTAAAGAAAAGCTAAAAAGAGAACGTGATTAGAATGGTTACGCACGGGGAGACTCACCAAAACACGCAAGACACCTCATAGTTGTCGAACAGAAAAAACCAACGTGCATTGCTTTTGAAATACGGTGATGAATACTGTAGAAAATATTTCGACGTACAAGCTGTAGAATCATATTCAACAATGGTTCGAACAACACGGACTCGAACTGCAAATTGTAGCTTATCGAAACGCGGTAAAACTGGAAAACTAGGTTTATATCGGATAGTGCGCGACCTTATTTCAACAAGTCGTTACATTGGAACAATAGATATAACCATTATACGGCGGTCGTAAGGTATACCAAGATAACAGGTACCTAAAAATAGGATATAACTATTTAATTGTAGCATAAACTTGCCGTTTCAAAGCAATTAGATTTAAGTTGAGGAATTTATTTGAGAGCGTGTTTATTATTAATTATGTTGAAAATAAACATAACACTCCAACCGCAGTTTACAACGCAAACTGTCTATTTTTATTATTTTTTATTTTGGACAATACATTAATCTATGTTATCTTATATAAAGACAGAATTAATTACAAAATTTCACTTTTAAACAAAAAGCGATTTACATTGAATTCGAGACCATTATTGCAAGTAATGTTCTTAGAAAACTGTAAAAACAAAAATATGGTCTTAGTGACCAAACAGCAAAGTCGACAGTGTTAAAACATGTTGAACATCCCTTATATGGAATTAGCAGGACTATAATACGATATTTAGAAGTACCTAAGTTCGAAAAGTGCTTTTACTAATACATATAAGATTAAAGATTGACTAACTTGCCTGAGAGATAAATGGGACAAGTTATAAAAGCCAGAAATTTATGAGATTAGCTATTCGGGGTTTGTTCATTTGGGTTACAGACAATACGCTTTGATGATCAAAGAACCATAGGTAAATACCCTGCTGTAAATGTACACGTTACTCTGCATAGTGAGGATGTTATTCCTGGGAAGGTCTTTGAACACCTTTATTATAATGGTTTTGTTCTGATAATGGCCACAGTAGTGGAAGTAGGCATAAAACTTATATACAATTTTGTGCTAAAGCATTTACTGTATTTTTAATCTTAATCGTATCGTAGAATCCTTATTTAACATCAAAACTTTAATAAGTAAGAAATACGAGATGCTTTAAGCTGTGAAAACAGTTTTCCAAGTACCTTGTAAGCTACCAGGAAAGTATATATATATATATATATATATATATATATATATATATATATCTGAAGGTTTGTTACATAATCTATATCTCACATCCGTACTTTTTGAGAATTTGAGTTAACACCATTAACATTTACTTGAACAGCTGCAAATTTAACGAAGTCGATAACATAATAAATTGTACGATTTGAATTTGATGTTGCGTAACTTCAATCAATCAATACTTGATATTCAAACAAAGAGCAAGAAAAACTTGATACTTGTAAAATGGTTTTCACAAAAGAAGTTATTACCTACGCCTGGAAAAGTATAGGGTACAAACGTTTGTTTTTGCATGTGGTAATTTCAGATATAGCGGTCATTCTTTGCAACACAATTTTCTATGCGTGCAATACAACTTAAATAACTGTTTGAAAATATATAAAATATTCCGCTTTGTATTACTGATGACATCACTTTTAGTTTAACCAAATTTGTACACGCGCGGGGGGTCTTATAAATTTATAAATCGACTTACCTCCGCGGTGTTTTGTTTTTCTATGCTGCAGTTCCTATTCTTTCAACCAAGTGGACTGTATGCGAATTGAGTTTATATGTTACGTAACACTTGCACTATGTTTTTTAGGGTTTAACAACGAAAGTCTGGGGCACTTGACTAACTTACGGTACACTGAACGAAGAAACCGACGACCGTTCTGCTTCAATATCCATAAGCAAGTGTTTGTTCACTACTCTGTCCACTTATTCACACATGCCCAACGAATTTTTATGGCAGGATATAAGGGAACAAGGGATGACAGTTTTACTATTAGATTTACGACTACAAAATTTACGACTTAAAATTAAAACACGCAAACGTGCGACAAAGAGACCGAACATCCCGCCCACCAAAATAAGTATGAACTAACTTATTTTATATTTAAAACTAATTAGAGCTATTAACTAAGAAACCTAACCGACAAACTTATATAAGTGAATATATGTGTACATACCATTAAATATCAAGTAACTGGCAGTAAACATAGTTTCACTAGGGAGCGTTTAACTAACCCTTGGGCTGTCTTGATGGTAGGTATCCGAACGATACCGTCCCTACCAGCATGTAAATATCTTTCATGGCAATCTAAGATAATAATTTCAGTCAACCGATGCGACCGAGGAAGCAAAATTGGACATTTTGCATCATGCGACAAGTCAGAATTACGTAGGCGACCGCCCACCCTCAACAAATCACGACTATCTAGAAACGGACTAAGGCTACGAAGTTGTTTACTAACAAGTTTTCCAGTTTTAATATTAGCAATGTCTTGGGAAAAAACATTTGTTTGAACTCTTTTAATCAATAACTGTATAGCCTCTTGCTGTTGAGCTAGAGACAAACTATCAGAATATTTTGAACGCAAATCTGGACATTGAACATTACGAATGAAATGACGAATACATGTAATAATCCTACAAATTTTCTGCAGTTTTGAAAATTTATCCAACAACATATCTAAGAAATTGTCAGACATAACGACTGTTAACGACAGAGGGCGATATTCGATGTCCATCCGAGATGGGTCGATAAGTTTTGGCAGCGATGTTACTGGCCATTCTTCATTACGACGCACTAACCAGGAAGGTCCTGTCCACCATAATGGATGATGAACCAACTCTGAAGCCAAAAGTCCACGTGAGGCACAATCCGCAGGGTTATCCTGGGACTTAACATGAAACCACGAAGATGGAGGAATACGTTCTTGAATATGCGAAATACGATTGCTAACGAATGTCTTCCACTTATGCGAGGAAGACCGAATCCAAGACAAAACAACAGTAGAATCTGACCACGCGAAAATATTACTAAATGATAAAATATCTGTATAAGTATTTTTGACAAAATCTACTAAATCTGCCAAGAGTACGGCAGCACACAATTCGAGACGGGGCAATGAAACGCGATTAGTAGGAGCAACCTTCGATTTTGCGCATACTAATGAAATGGTAATATTACCTTCTAGATCGAACGAACGGAAATAGATGACAGCTGCATACCCGGCTTCAGAAGCATCACAGAATCCATGCAACTCCACCCTTTTAAAATTATGACATACGATGCGACGCGAAATCTCAATATTCGAAACCGCTGGCAATTCACCCAAAAATGTTTCCATTTTGTATGACTTCAATGGAGGCTCTTGGTCCCACCGAGACCTAATAGCCAAAGATCTTGAACTAAACGTTTAGCGAACAGTACTACAGGTGCTATCAAACCGAGAGGATCAAAATTTTGCGATAGCCGACAAAATATTACGCTTAGTGCAAGTGCGCTCTTCAACGTCTAAGTTGTATAAAATGCATCTGTAAGAGCACGCCACGAAAGGCCCAAAATTTTATTGAACCACTATCTTTATCTTGAAATGTAATTGCGTCCGAACTGGACAGGGACTCCCTCAAGTTGGACATCACTTCCGGGCAATTACTACTCCATTTTCTTAATTGAAAACCACCACTAGAGCAAATACTATTCAATTCACCAATTAATTGATTAGCAGCTTCAATCGAATTACATCCAGTGACTAAGTCATCAACATAGGTATCGCTCGCCAATACGGATGACGCGAAAGGAAAATTAATTGATTCTAACCTTGCCAATTCTTGAACAGTACGCAAGGCCAAAAAAGGCGACGACGAAACTCCATAAGTTACAGTATTTAATTTAAAGTCCATAATAGGATCTGACGGAGAAAATCTCCAGACGATACGTTGATAATCACGATGAGTATCTTTAACCAAAATCTGCCGATACATTTGTTTAATGTCAGCTGTAATTACGATAGGGTGTACACGAAAGTGCAATAACAAAACTGCAATGTCCTTTTGCAAAGCAGGGCCAATAGCCAAGCTATCATTTAACGACTTTCCAGATTGATCCTGACACGAAGCATCGAAAACCACACGTAATTTGGTGGTAGTGCTATCCCGCATATGTACAGCATGATGGGGAATGTAATACATTTTTCATAACCTGACGAATTTTCAGGCGATTTCACTTGAACCATGTGACCGCTTGTCAAATAATCCTCCATAAATTTTTATAATCTGAATACAATTCAGGATTTTTAGCAAACGACGTTCTAACGACAAAAATCTTTTAATACAAATTGATCTCATACCCACAAATGAGGGTTCCGAAATTTTAAAGGGCAAGGACACTACAAAACGACCGTCCTTGTTACGTCTATAACCTTCCACAAATTGATTTTCACACCTTTCTTCTTCAGGAGAAATGTGTTTTTGAAGGAATATTTTGTAATTCCCAAAATCGACGAATGTCACTGTCTAAGGGTTCAACGAAAGTACACAACGACGTAATAGAACTATTCGGGAAACGAACTTTCCGTTAAAACCCAACCAAAGGTTGTGTTAATAGCAACTGGCTCGTTAGCGACACCCCAACGAGACTCGTTCAACAAAACCTGAGCAAAGATTTCCGCTCCGAGTAGCATGTCAATTTTACCAGGAACATTAAAATTAGGATCAGCTAAGGCCAAACCTCGAGTATGCGACCATTCCTTGACCCCTATCGACGACGAAGGTAATTGATTACAAATGTTCGGTAAAATATAACAATCAATTCCATATGCTGGAGACCGTGCTCCGAGGGACTGACTACACACGATAGTGCACCAGACACCAACGACGAATTCAAGCCAAGTCCTTGAACAGTGACATTGGCTCTCCGTTTCCTTAAACCTAATTTCTGACGGCACCTTTCAGTCATAAAACTTTCCATGGATCAGTTATCTAATATTACACGAACAGATTGAAATGTTCCTGTATAATCAAGCACCGACACCATTGCCGTAGCTAACAGCGTGGTTGTGTGTTCTAATGATGTCGAAATCAACGAGCTAGTGGCAGGTTGTTCAAGCACAACCGACGACAACAGATTGTCTTCACTAGGTCTACTAGTAGAAGTAAGTTTAGGCGCCGCTCTCCGAGGAGACGCTGACCTTTGCCGATGGGTTTGTCGGCGTGGCGACACCGATTTTTCTTGTTTATCGAAGTGAAGCAACGAATTGTGCGACTGATGACATTTTCTACACGACCAATCTAACGTACAATTTTTCATCGAACGTGAAGGATTTAAACATTTAATGCAAAGATTTTTAAGCTTTACCACCTCAAATCTTTCTTGAGGGGTTTTATCGAGAAACTGCTTACATCTATAAATAGGATGCACAGCTTGACAGAAACTACAATTTTAACATCATTGGTGGTACCAACTAAAGAAGTTTTAGTCGAAGTGCTAACGAACCTTCCTTTTCTCTTTCTTTAACGGAATCTCGAGATTTTAAGCATGTTCCTGAAGCAATGTCATTTATTTCCAACACTTTACATTGTTTTTCAATGTACGACCTTAAATCTTTGAACGAGGGAATTTCGTCATTATTTCCTAATTCGAAACGCTTTAAAATGTTTGTATCTAATTTTTCGATAACAGATTAAACAACATGAAATCTAATAAATCTATTTCCATCTGCCTTAACGCGAATATATTTTCATCAAAACAACTAATTAATTGCCGGAGTTCCGCATGCGAGTCTGAGGAACTGACCTTAGGGCATTTTTCGAGAGCATTAAAATATGTTGAAAGTAATAACTCTTGGACTGAAAACGATTAGTAATGATTTTATAGGCTTCCACGTATGCATAATCATTTAATGGCAAGTGTTTTATCAACGCACGCGACGACTCATCTAATGTATCAACAAGATGGCAAAATTTTTCAACGGGTGACAAACTGACATTATCATGAATCAACCGCTTATAGATTGCATTGTAACTCTCGAAATCTGAAATTCGTCCGGAGAAGCGGGGAACGGAAAGATGTTTCAAGCGAATTCCACAATTTGACGAAAAAGAATTATTCATATTTTCCAACTTTGGCTTATTTTCTACCCGATCTAATTCGCATTGTTCAGCGATAATACAAATATCTAATAGATAATCATCGATTTTCACCCTAAGAGCCGAAAATTCATCCAATTGTTCACTTTCTTCATCAAAGAAAATATCCTTGCAAAAGGATTTGAAAAGCGTTTCAATCTGTTCGACAGTTTTAATCGACGCTCTAATTAAAGCAATCGATACGTCTTCCGATTGGTTGATCTTACTGTAAATGTGATCCAACCTTTTAACTACAAATTTAGCTTCAAGAATAGCTTTATCAATTGATATAACCATATTTGATTAATGATTAATGAACGACAATAAATTAATGTAAAAACAATGCGTAACTCGAATACGCTAAATTACTAATTCATCTACGAAATTAAATTATTAATAGAAAAGTGCAACTAACTACAGTGCTTGCCCCACAAAGCTTTTAAGGTTTCAAATAAATACCAATAACCCCTTTGTTATACAAGTTGCATGAACCCGAATAGTTCCTCCAACTTGAACTGACAAATAAGGTAAAGCTTTACAATACAATAACCCCTCATAAATAGTTTACCTAAAAGGATACCGACGACGACGACCCTAATTTTTGCCACAAAGGATAAGGAATGTATTGTAAAATCTACCGTTATAACCAGATGTATTTAGCATTAAATGTGTAAGCAAGATGTTCTTTTCTGTGTAACACGTTTAACCATAATAAAACTACAACAATTTTATAAATTTAAATTTAAATATAAGGAGTTTAAAGGATAGGAACTAATTATTTAATTAAAGATCCAGCGATGAAGGCCAATTTTGTACACGCGCGGGGTCTTATAAATTTATAAATCGACTTACCTCCGCGGTGTTTTGTTTTCTATGCTGCAGTTCCTATTCTTTCAACCAAGTGGACTGTATGCGAATTGAGTTTATATGTTACGTAACACTTGCACTATGTTTTTTAGGGTTTAACAACGAAAGTCTGGGGCACTTGACTAACTTACGGTACACTAAACGAAGAAACCGACGACCGTTCTGCTTCAATATCCATAAGCAAGTGTTTGTTCACTACTCTGTCCACTTATTCACACATGCCCAACGAATTTTTATGGCAGGATATAAGGGAACAAGGGATGACAGTTTTACTATTAGATTTACGACTACAAAATTTACGACTTAAAATTAAAACACGCAAACGTGCGACAAAGAGACCGAACAAAATTTTTGCGTTGAGCTTTAGACAGATTTCTGTCTATAAAATCCGATAGAATGCATACCTAGAAAAACTGTATTCATTTTAAGTAAAAAAAACGCTAGTGCGTTGTTTAAGCAAACATTGGGTAGTAGAATTGAGTTTATTAATTTTGGGTAACTAAATGAGCGTTTAGTACGACAGCAGTCTGTAAAACTTAAAAGCGTTGGTAGTTAACATTTAGCAACATTACTATTTTAATGTAATATTACAACAGAATGAAAAATTAAAATAAAAAGTACCCAGTACGATAAATAAAAACGATAATAAATATCGGTACTTTACACCCCGTTGTATTAAATTCAAAAAATTAAAGATAGAAACCGGAAAATAACCGTCCGCATTAAAGTTGCTTGTATAAATTTACACGAGTTGAAGAAGCCATCAACTATGGGAAATTCACCATTTACTCATAAATACAGCCATAAAATTAATATGTTGAGAACGACGGAATGACGTAACGTTTGGTATTAACTGTAAAAGCGTAGAAACGAACTGAAGATATACACGGGTAGAACGACATTGGCTCAAAAATCGTGCAGTTTAGACGCGCTCTGGGAACGGAAATAACATGCACTGAACCCTGCAGCGTTGAAACTTATAGAAAGACCCATGTATAGTAAAAGAGGATCAGATCAAATCAGTATATTCATGAACAGACATTCGATGCGAACTTGCAAATTCGAGCGATAAACAGGTATCGAAGGTCGGAAGCAAGTATGATGGTTAACGAGACGGTATTCATAATCAAAGCTATTAGTAACATGCAACGTTTTGTATGCGGAAAAAAAGACGCGGAAAAAAGGCGCGGACGTGATATACCAGTAGTTAACGTAAAAACTGCTAGTGTGTACTGGTTCGCCTTGTAGTAGATATCCTTTTGTGTTAAAATATCTTAGGTATAAGTCACTGGAGTTACAGACTGTATTTGCATACAATTTAATTTGTAAACTTTGTTAGTGGTTGAGTATTTCAATAATTAAATAGTGTAGTAGCGATTAGCAACATTAAAATTATGCTTCATATGGTCGTTAGTGCTTCCGCAACAAAAAGTTGTAACCAACTTTCAACTTAGAAATTTGAAGTCAAATATTTCCAAAACGGGTATTGCGGCTGCGTTAGGATTTTAAGCGCAATGAAGCACTAACAAAGCACTAAAGAGTTTGCTACATATAATTGTTATTGCTTCCATAAAGAAAGTTGTAATCAACTTCCGTATTTGAATCTGAAAGTCCAATATTTCCGAAACTGCAAGAGCGGCTACTTTGAGATGAGATTTGATCAGAATGAAGCACTAACAAAGCACTAAAGTTCATTATTTATATGCCGATTAGTACTTCCGCAAAAAAAAAGTTGTAAATAAGTTCCATATCAGAAACTTCCACACTCAATACCCGAAAAAACTTAAAGTTTGGGTTGGTATAGTAGGTAACAAAATAATGGAACCCTTTTTCATCAAAGCGAATTAAAATGGCCTGGTTTATTTGTTACAAAACAGTATTATTCCTTAGTTGGCTCGGTCATTGCTTAACACAATTAGGTATTTTCCAGTCTTTTATTTTAAAAATTTTATTTATTGTAACTTTTAGACAATAACAATACCCCAAACAATGATTAATGGTTTCACTGTGTTATTTTGTTACATGCCAAAATTGGCAATGTACATTTTTAAATTTAGTTATAATTAATAAGGTAATTCCCGCGTATTTTTTAAATTAAAAACGCCAACTTCCGTCGTGGCGGGTAGTCGCGCCTGCGCAGAGTGAATGCAAGGATGCGCGAGTGTCAAAAGCGGGTCTAAGTTACGAGCCCTCGACGAAGCAACAACTATCTTCAGTGGTGTGTGTTTTTTCTTTTTAGGAATATGTATGTAGGTTCCTTGTACCTTTCACCTTTTATAGTACCTGTTACCTAATCCTGTCATTCCCCTACAAGTGCAGTAAAAGGAAGGACGGATGGTAATTTAATTCAACATGGCGTAACTAGACCCAACCTCACAAAGCACCAAGGGATCCTGAGATTAATTTCCGAAATACCACCACGTAGTAATTTAATTTTATTTAAATTGTGCTTGCAAATTTTACTTTAAAAGCGGTGACATCACCCTAAAGCGTGGTCGGTATAAGTTATAAAATGGAGGAAATTATACCGCGTATAACGATAACAATTGCGCAATAGTATAACAAATGCCGCCCAAAAGTATAACAATAGCGTCCTTACACGTGTTTGTTGAAATTAAATCCGGTTATAATTAACCTTATTTTAACTTGTAAGATATTAGCTTTGAAAATGTGAATATTTTTTTAGGAAAAGTTGTTACAGGCGGAAAAGCTACTACGTATGCAAAATTATAAAATGGGGGCGGCCTGTAAAACAAAAATTAAAGGGTGGTCACCGGCACTAGCTAGCGGAAGGTCGTGGATCATATAGAGGGTTAAAATTTTGAAAAAAAAAAGGGTTAAATTACTTTATAATATACTACAAAAGATTTGGCACTTACCTTTCATAAAATATTGTGACTTAATGACAATTGCCAAAGGCGCCAGACAAGTCGAGAATGTCCAAATGTTCGTACAAAACCTTGAGAGACTTGTCATCCCAAGGAGGACCATTGTTCCTTTTAATCAATTCCTCACTTTTTTCCTACTTATGCAACTTCCATGATAAAAAAATTAAAAAATTATTGACTTAATCAACGGCAAACAAAACTATTTAATTCACAGAGCGAAAAAGGTGAACCTCTTACATTCATTGATTTTAATTTAGAAATTTAAGTGAATAGGTGACTATGGAATTTATGAAAATTTTGAGTACATAAGTAGTTCTCAAACACTTGTATATGAAAGAATACTTATATTATAAATCTTACACTATATAATCCTACGGTTTATTGCCAAAACGTCCTAACAAACAAACTAACTAAAAATTGGTCATGCTACTTAACTATAAAAACTTACTAAAAATTATCCATTGTTTGAGGGTTTGTCTTCCAACGTAGAACAGTTCTTAAATTTGGGAAGAGAATCTCGCTTGTTGCTTCTGTTTATAATTTTTAAAGAATTGACTGGCACACGAACCCGGCAGAATCTTGACAATATCACTTTCTTGTGCGTCACACGCCTACAAGCTTTTTAACATTTACCTTGTATCACTATAAATCCGCGAACATATGGGCATAACCCTCGCGACCTGGAAAAGTATCACTTCTTTTCAATTTTTTACTAACGTGATACGAAGTGGAATATTCTATCTGTGATGCCGGAGAACGCTACCCGCAAACTACGTTTCTTTCTACTTCTTGACCACGGACGGCCCCATTGGAAAAACTCTCCCTTTTGGCTAAAGCTTTAAGTTATATAGTCTAATTCCTACCCTAATAATTTGTACGTTATTTTCTGTTATCCAATGACTGAACAGAACCTCCCACCAAACAAGATTTCAGAAACCAAATCCAACCCCTTTTTACATAAGAGTCACGGAAGCAATTATTTTCCCAAGGGCTTAAATTATGTTGCACCTTCTACGAATTTCTTAATTATTGAAATGTGGAACATACCTATGGCGACAGTAGTCTGCCATTAACAAAGACCGGCTAGCCTACTTGAGCCAAAATGGATTTTAAATAAAATGGATGTCTCCAGACTACTTAAAATTACTTGTAATATTTGAATAAATCAAATTGGAAATAGTTTTCGCTATTTATAATGTTTCGTTTTCTATAACCCGCTGTCAATCAACGAAAGTATTAAGAAGGTTAAGTTTTTCAAACTGAAAATTGCTTTCCTTTATTTACGCTAAAAGGTACTATTCCATTTTAATTTTATCAGATTTGTCAATCTGTAACCGACCTAAACTTTAAGAGGTTTATTGTATTTGATTTACAAGAAAGGGTAGAGCTTTAAATTATGACCTGCCGCTGAAATTCTAATAGTTTAGTAGCCTGAAGCTATTTGTAAAGCTGGTCTTTTATTATAAGGGAGCCTAACTAAAATGAGGTAATTTATTGTGGAATTTTGGTCTATAAGTTATGCAAGTTACTGAATTTTAATTAATTGATCTGTTTATTCGTTAACATTACAAAATAATGTTACAAAGTGGTTTGTTCACTAAAAATCAATAATTAAATAAGTTTAATTTCTAGTGACTTTTAAAAAAAAATGCAATTTGGCAACACCAAATTTAGTTACCTATAGTTAATTTTTTATCTTATGTGGTGGTAATATTTGAAGAAAGCTATATGTTAATAAAACTTGTTTAAACTGTCATTTTAAATAGTTATTTGTTTACTTTTAGCTTAACTTATTTATGCTATTTTAAACCTAGTGTAATTTGGATTTCTTTTAGAAAAACAGTGTTATTTAAATTTTCCTTACAAAAACGGTGTATTTATATTTAAAATATGTTTGATAGTTAACATCTAACCTCAAATTGGATTAAACTCAAATAGGTTATTTTGGATATAGATTATTCCTTAAGTAAGTATTGTTAGTTATAGATAATTTACTAATCTAATTCCTTCATTTGTTATCCCTTATCTTAAAATTTTTTGAAAACCACATTACGTTTGGTTAAATACTTGTTTTGACGTGCTTTTTAGATTACTAAAAACTTACCTTTTCTGTTCTAAATTTAAGTACAATTACTATATCTGTAACTTGTATTTAGTAAACCCAACTTAAATAAGTAACTAGTTTTTATAAATCATTTTTAGAAAAAATTTATTTTCTTGAAAAACTATTATCGTTTATTTGCCTTAATCTTATCTTAGGATATCTACTTTTTAAAATACAGAAATATGATGAATCCATCACATCTTAAGTCTCTCAAAACTATCTTCGAACTTGAATCACGCAGTATCCAACCTGCGTCAAATCAAAACGATAGACGTTTGCAATTAAAAGCCGTATTAGCACAAGAAGCTGACGGACAATTAATTCCTAGTACACTAACTTCCGATCTATCACAAAATACCTTTAAGATCAAACAATCTCTAGATGATATTAACAATATAGTTTACAAAATAAATTCAGCACTTTCAAATTTAGAAATAAAACGTATTAGATTTCGTATAATACATTTAAAACAACGTTTAGACTTGTTATCATTACTTACGGATAAATAGGCTAATGAAACGAAATAAACTTTCTTATCTGACGTTCTCTTAATTGAAGGAATCATTCTCGAAACACGTAACTTAGATTCAGATGAAAATGTGCTTTTTGCCTTCCCTAATCTCACAATCTCGCAACCTGCTACCTTCTCTCCGAAATCTATACCAGTTTATAAATGGGGTATTTCTTTCTCGGGGTTTGATTCCCAAATTTTGATGTCATTCCTAGACCGCGTAAATGATTTTAAGATCTCACGTAATTGTACAAATCAAGATTTATTTCTCTCAGCAGGAGAATTATTTTCTGGCTCAGCCTTCATTGGTGTAGAAATATACGAAACCAGATTTCTACCTGGGAAGAGTTAGTTACTAGCTTAAAGCGCGATTTCTTACCTCATGGCTATATAACTAGTCTCTGGAATAAAATTAAAAATCGTACCCAGGGACCTAACGAAAACGTAATCTCCTTTATCGCCTCAATTGAAACTTTATATAGCAGATTAGATAAAAAAAAACCATCCGAACACGAAATTATTGATCAACTTTTAAGAAACCTAAATCCGTATTTCTCTGAACGTTTAGCTTTACAACATATCTCTTCTTTACCTCAATTTAAAGATTTATGCCGCCCTCTTCAAGAAATGAAGTTACGTATAGATAAATATCGTCCTCCCCCCGCAAAACAATCCGGCCTCTAGAACCTGACCCAGCACGTCAGTCAGAACCCTCTCGTAAACTATCTATTATTAATCTTCCCGTTTCTCCAGCGCCAACTCTGTTACCTTCTAGAATTGGTAAAAAGAATTGAGCAGACAGGCATGTTGCAAAATATATTATGTAGTTTTAAAGATCGCTTGGCTTGTTGTTTGGAAGTAGATGGACAACATTTTGTGCATCAAATCTAAATGCTTTTGATTTGTGTTTATTATTCAAATTATTTTAGATGAGTTCAATTAGTATAAAATGATCACTTCAACATTTAATATTTAGATCAATTTATTTCTAAAAGTGTTACATTTAGGTATAGGGAGTATTACATAAAAATTATTTTGAATATCATAAGCACTTTAAAAACAATAAAATATATAAAGTGATCTATTTGAAATAACAAAGTTCTCCACATTTTCGGAAAAATGAAAGATCTGACAACGTAAATACCACTGCAAAATCGGCCATATTACACAATTCTCACGAATCAAATTTCATATACATCACACTAGCCATTTCTGAAACGTTTCATCTGTACAAATTCCTGTTCTTACAGTGACGATTTTTCGTATATCATAAAACGGTTCTGATGGACGATCCAACATTAATTTGTCATCCACATTTTGAAAAACAACGAAAAAATAAAATGATTTTCAAAAAGAATCCTACTCGATGCGTGCGCCGCCTAGTCGATATGTTCAAATCTTACCGACTGCACCATGTTGCATTAAATATATCTTTATTTATCTCAATATTTGTTAATATAATGGTTTATGAAATACTCGTTTTACTCTTCTCGAAGTGATCATGCTGTCATTAGCGGCCATGAACAACAACCCGGCCGTATCTCTTCTACCTCTAAAATACACTTTATAATATTACAACACCTATCACCATTGTCATCTAACTGAGAACTGAGATTGAACCAACATCTAGGATGTTTCCTTTCCAATTCGAGGAACCCAACCGTGGGCACAGCCTACATATGCGAGTACGAGTAAAGAGGGAGAAAAATCTAACCACACTCGCATTCTCGAATATATTCGTCGGTAGACTGGAGGATCTAAATAAGCTTATTAGGAGAGTTATTTTTCCTTTCAAAGTTATGACATGCCGTAAAAATCCCAAAGCATTAAAACACAAAAAAATTTTACTACATAGTCTATACTCTAAAGGATAAATTCGGGAGAACGACCGACAGGAAACTGATACTATTATCATCTCTTACAATTTTCCAACAATTTAAGTATTATTATACCATTTAAGAAAATTGCATTTGTATATCATCGTAAACCACAAAAGCAATTTGCAAAACTGCAAGTAAGTATTTAAAATAAGTTTCCAACTGAAAAGACCGCCTCATACTTGAATTTAACCGCAAACTGCAATCTTGGCCCGTTCTCTCGCACTTTCTTGCTCATTGTTTCCGGTACATTTGCCTTGTTTCCGCGCCATATTCTAGTCCTATCGCCCTTCTATCGTTTTCTCTCCGATTATCACAATGACCCTATATTATGTTATCTCGACTATTGTCAGAGCACGAGTTTTAAAAGTTTGTGAGTTTCCATTTTCTTTATTGCAACACTTTCTAAATTATGAACTTACTAAAATAATTGGACAAAGGAAACCTTTTTACCGAATGAATCTGTAGCCTATAAAAGGATTAGTACAAATCTATTACTAATCGCTAGACAGTGAGTTATTTTGGACTTGTAGGTTGCTTATTTAGATACATAACTCACTAATAAGGTTTAGTATTTTTTCTACTTAGAATCGGTAGTTGATACAAATAATCCAGTTTACTGGGTGAGTTTGAAAAGATTTTCACCCTCGACTCTTATTTAATGTTTATTTTACAATACGTTCCTAAAAACTACTCTTTTGACTAGGTAGAGAAGTTGGTTGGCCGAGTGGAAGTCACTCCAAAAGCATTCGCAGGTACGTAGCGGTTGGTACACCTGTACACATTGTAGCAATCTTATTTTCCACCTAATATATATCCGTGTAATTAATCCTTTTATTTAATAGTAAATAATATAATGCATTATAATGCTATCCAATCCATTTAATTTAATATCATCTATTGTCCAATAAAGTATTAGCAGTTAGTTCATATTAAAAATTAATTTCTACGGTGACAATATAAAGCTCTTGTTTAGTATCCTTCCTAAAGCCCCCTCTACTCAGAAACTGCAAGGTAACGTTGTTACCGGGCAGCGACACGCTCGGCCCGTCACTTCTAACACAGCTGTGGGAAAAAGCAGATTGAAATTGTTCTTAGGAACGATGTTCTGGGATGACTTTTTGTGTTGGAAGCGTGTACGATTGAAGTTTGGTACGTGTAGGCCATCTTCGAAAATTATTTTAGATGGTCGATTTCTTAGTTAAACAACTCGTGGAGAACGAGGAGGTGTTCTGTTAAAGGACCGTTAGGAACAGTAAGTGAATTTGTTTCTATAACGATATTAATTAAAAAATTTTCAGTGTAACTTTAAGGAATAATGTAAATTAACATATAATGCAACGTAAATTATAAATAAGCAATTTTTCTGAATGGTATTCAAGCGAAATTAATAAAAACAATTCTATTCTTATATAACATGGAATCCCATATATAATTTATTCAAGTTAATTACAAACAAAATTCGCTCTTTCTTGTGGTTTGAATTACTCCTGGAACATCTGTAAATTGAAGCGTAGATAATGGAGGTCAAGCGATGTGTTTTTCAGAGTGCAGCACAACTATTTGTTTAAAATGGAAGATTCCGTTGTTAATGGTGACGTAAGCTCGAAGCAGGTATTTTGGTATTTTGGTGCAAATTGGAGTTCTGGTATGTACAAAAAATTACGTTCGTATGTTATTTGAACTATCGACGTAGTAACGAGATAAATTTTACTTTACCCGACTTGTGTTAACTTTGAACAGGTCAAGGACAGACCTCAATTATATTTTTCGATGTTATGCGATATGAATCTGTAATTCGCTCTTACTAAATTCTCTTATTAACTCAATGAAACATCAGAAGATGTCACTACTAATTAGATAAAGTGAATTCTTACAATTTTGAGTACTTAAAAATTAAATTTTTACATTTGATATTTTATGAATACTTATCTGTAATTATCTACTGTGAAATTAAGGTAGATCTACCGTAATTAACTTTTTGCTATAAATAAGCAATTTATGCTTTGTCAATTTGTTATATAAACCGCATTAAATAGTAATTGGTGCGGATCTTATCCAGTGCCATTGTAATTAATTCTTCATTATCCAAATTAACTTATAAAGAAAGAAATATTTTTTTGTAGAAAAGTACATTATTGAATACCAAAAGAATAGACTCTTATTTCCGGACTAAAGACTATTTTTATTTAAGATGAATGAAAGATGATTCTGATTGTAATTAGTTATTTTTGAGTTTGAACGCACAAACAGTGCTTTTCTTTGTTTAATCTGTTCACAGGTGCAGAGGAGGATTGCTAAGGTCAAGGTCGAGCCATAAGGTAAGAAACTTCAAAGATTAGGTGATCTTTGAAAATTATATAGCGGTTATAGGAGAAAGGTTTCCGCATTAGCCTTGTACAAGGGACTTGTATCAGGTCTTCTCAGTATAAAAAAATACGGTGGCGCCTTATTCTGATTATTAGTGGTTGCAATTACACCCCGACCCAGAGCTCATTCTCTACCCAGAGCATATAGTTCGACTAGCCGCTTTACCTTTGAGATTTCCTCAACATAGAGCCACCTTCCATCTTAACTTGCCGTGGGCTCCTTTCCTAATTATCGGAAATTCTCGTTAAACTAAAAGAAAATAGTTAAAGGATATAACATTAACAAGTCTTCCATTGTCGAGAATCTTGCCGCAACAGTAGCATAATTAACATAAATCCTAAAACTTACCCTCCCCAAGGTGCTGTACATTGAAAAGTAGGGTGTTGAGAATAACACTTTAATTTATTAATTGTAAGGGTTTAAGCCATTTTTTCATATTTACGTAAAGTTCCTTCGGAAAATAATGTCTTTTTCACTACTAAAAGGTTTGATAGCTTGCTTTTCTGGGATAGTTTGAAATACCTTAAAAACTACCGCATTTGGAGCTTACTACAGTTACTATTTAACACATATAACCTCAATTTTTTACTCGGGGATTGAATTCGCCGAGGCGACTAAATACGTCGCTAAGTTATTATAACTAACACTTACTCGCGATATCTTGCTCCCGATATAGCGGCTTCAACCTGCAGGAGTTTTGTAGTGGCGTTCTGTTGTCCCGGTGTTTGCTTGACTGTAGCCCTCTTGGACAAAGTGCCGAAAACGCTATGTTGTAATGTTTTCTATACCACCTTTTGTTAGTTATGGATGTGACCCTAACCAAACTATAACGAAAACAAAAAGAGCTCAAGTTTCATGTCTTTGAAATTATGGCCCAGGGTTAGAAGTTTAGAAAATTACAAATAGGAGCAAGAAAACGTAATTAAACAGAGCGGCTAGCGGATTTATTGGGTCAGTGGAGGCAATCAGCGTAGGGTGGGATCTTTGACGTATTACAAGATGGAAATTTATTCGTAGGGTCAAATATATGAACTATAGATGACATAAAGGGCGCCACTATACCCTGTCGTATGATTGAGGTGTAACTGATTTCTTAGAGGCGGGTGTAGAAACCTCAAGACAATTCAAGACGGGCCTGGCACCCTCTATGGATAAATGGCCCCCGTTCAAGAAGGAATTTGACTAGCCAAGTGGTTTCGAGATGGCAAACCCTCCCAAACGCCACACGTCCCGGCGGCCTGTGACGACAGCAGAATCCGGCGCTGGGCTTTTCCCTGTTTGATCGCCGCTACTAGGGCAATCCTAGTTAGTTTCTTTTCCTCCGCTTACTAATATGCTTAAATTCGGCGGGTAGTCTGGCCTGCTCTCAAGTCGCGTAAAATTTAAATCGTGAGATGCGCCGGATCGAAAACGATCGTCCGGTGTATTCGCGGACAGTCGGACGTCTGTAGTCTGCAGATACGAAGCTTCTAGGACACGATCTTAGTACCGCCCGAACGACCCGTACTGGCCGGCGACGCGCACCGTCGCGGGAGAAAAGTACCGCTCGATCGCGGACGACCGGTGTACGGCTGCCGCAGAGCTATCCTTCTCTCCTTTATTCGAGGGCACGCCGGCGCGCGGACGAACTTGTTCACGATGCGCCGGCGAAGGCCCCATTTATGCTCCGCCGCTAGCAAGCGAGCGCGAGCAATCGTTACAATAGATACTACCCTCAGCCAGACGTAGTCCGAGTATTCTGTACCTTTGTAGGTCTAGAACCAAATCTTCCGCATAGCGGTCGGTAGCACGTAATTATTTCTAGACGGCAAGTACTCGATACCACCCAAATAGAGAATTAGATGCTCGATGTCTGTTAAGTTCCAATTCTTTCGTAAAAGGTAGAAAATCTTGGTCAATCATCCGTCTAACTTATACTTCGACCAGCTCCCGTTCTGATAATTTCCAAACTTTTTCAAACGACAATGGTCTCAGAATTTTTAAACCTCCGAGGGATCTATAAGTTGTGATCAATTACACGTCTGAGCTACCCGTAAACTAACATATTTTATAGTAACAGTGCGCTGTATAATACATACATACCCCTTCTCTGCGCTACTGCTATTCTTGTAGTTGCTTAAAAAAGTCAGTCGACTTTTTTTTACTGATAGGACCGCTGCAAAGCACCATTCTATACTTTCTTTAAAAGTATAGCACATAGCGCACTTTTTTTGTCTGATAATTAAATTTTGTGTATGTAGGTTTTTACACTTTCGCATATTTAAACATCCAATACGATCGATTAACCACTTTCGATTATTCTAACGGGAACCACCATACATTCCACCGCACCGTTCTTTTTGAATTCAACGATCCGATGGATTTCCACACACTAACACCTAACGTATCTTTCCTAATATTTGTTAAACAGAAACTACCGGCATCGCCATGTCCGTTTGTGGATGTGTACGAGAATATGTAACCATATACATTAATCAGTCAAAGCTATTTTATTTAGTCCACCAAAACTACTATTTTTCTAAACCACAATTAATAATCACCTTTATAGGTTTAACATTTTTACCATTTCCCAATAGCTGGTGCTACGTCCATAGAAACTTTAATTTCTTATTGGAGAGAATCCTCATTCTCCACGCACTGTTGCGTAGTTGCATGCCCACCACTTTTGGGAATATATGCTCGTTATAGGTTGTAGGACCCTCGGTTTTACTTAACTACACTTCGTGAAATCCCTTTAACCTTTTTAATCGTGTTTTTCTCGCTTACAATACAGTAGGACTTGGCTCTTGTACCGACGAATTCTAATAGTAGACCCCCATTAAATTCGTCTTTGAAATTTCCTACAACTCTTTTTGTTGACATCGGTATATTGTATTTATTATCCGCGGGGTAGTCACTCTTTTAAGATAACTATATCTTGTTTAGTATTAGCTAATTTCTAGGGAGCCCAAATCTGCAAATAGATTTTAAATAGGACCACCGCTTACAAAATTACGCCTTTTAAAGAACCAAACCTTTTTTTTTGCTACTCAAGACATATGCTTTAACCAACCATTTTCCGAGAAATCTAAAACCGCTGTGCCCAGCGAACACCACATGGAGATAACACGTATACACTGTCTACCAGGATAGAAGCAGGAAGGATTTGGAAGAAGGGAAGGTGGGAGAAGAACTTAAAAATTATGGAATCTTAAAACTAATATATTCAATAGATTTACAAAATTTATACAAATATAAACAACTATCTTAGACCTATATCTTTATGCCCCCATGCGTAGATTGATATGCTTCCAGGAATGACGTTGCGCTTGTCATCTTCGCTCGATAAACTAATTTTATTAATAAGCTGCGTGTACAAATCGTGTTTTTTTAACTCCGGACATATACGCCGGCTAGTACTCCATACCACCCAAATAGGAATTAGATGCTTGGTGACTGTTAACTTCCACTTCCCTCGTGTACGCCCAGACACATCCCAGCTTATGCGCACCCTTGACCATGCGCACCCTTGCCCATGCGCATCCCTGCCCATGCGCACCCTCTCTGTGTGACTGCTATTTCGTGGGGACGTCATAGTCTTTTGTAAATAAAGAGCAATGTAATACCATTCTAAAATTTTTATTTTGACATATACATAGCAAAATTTAAAACTATTTAATACCAAGCATGAAGCCATTTAAACTTAATTTTAATACAAAGTTATACACAGAAGACAGTCCTTTCTTGATGTTTGTTTGAAGTGGTTTTAATTTTATCTGATTTTATTCGCAGCTTAAAATTTAAATCGACACCCAAGTCCTCTGTCTTCTTTTCTAGCTAATAGTTTGATACATAGAAACCGTCTAGGTTTTCGAAATGCAAAATGTACCGAAGTTTATCTCTATATATAAAGTATTTGATTCCACTGACAACCAGATCCATTCCTTCGCGTAATTCTTGCAGCTTATGACAATCCTTTAATCGCAGTTTTCCCACTATATCCTGCATACGTATCTTGTTAGCTTGATCGACTTCTTTTTGTCGGTATTGGAGGGAATCCTTATTCTCCTACTCACTGTTGTGTAGTTGCATGTCTACCACTTTTAGGAGTATATGGTTGTTATTGGTTGTAGGGCCCTTGGTTTTAAATGATCCGAAAGGTTCTTTACTAGGTATACGGATTTAGTACCATCCTTTTCCGCAAGGACACCTACATAACTAAAAGAGTCTTTCTTACTAACCGCAAATGCATACAGCTTGTAAAACCCGTATGTTTTTAAGTCAGTCCATCGGCACATAAAATAATCTTTTAGTTCTTCCTCATTTTCTCTAATAAAATGTTCTTTGTCAAACATATCATTGTATTGCTCGCGTATTGTCGCAGTGTTTTCCATATAGTCCAACTTTTGCCTTTTGCATCCGTTTCCTCAAATTCCAGTTGTCTTTTTCTTCCACTTACAGCGTATGGTATGCATAATGGTGCAATTTCTTTTAACGTAAACGGATAGAGTTTATTGCTAATATTTACGCGTTGTCGTACAACCTCTGGCTGAATGTTAGGCGTATCTGTCAACCCCAATTCTGAAATGACTATTTCTTTTGGAGTTGTAGAATATGGTGTTGCAGATTGTGTAAAATATGTACTACCTGTTTTAATGTAGCACTTGTGTAAGATTTTTATTTTACCTTGGCTGTCTTCCTCCTCTACTATTTCCAAATAATTTACAGGTAAATGGTTGAAGCTAAAAGCCGAAAGCACATACTTTATCAATTTTTCCCTTTCCTCTGATTTTTCGAACAACTTAATTTGCAAGCCCGTCAATTTTTTTGTATTGCCATTTCCTCAATACACGTACTGTAGTAGGTTAGTATACACTAAACAGCAGCTATTTTGTAGCTTGTCCGATAGCTTACTCCACATTTTGGCAAGTGGTACCGAGTACATTGGCGCCTTTAGGAAGTATAACTTACTATCTTCCAATAAGGTTAAACAGTTTTTTAAAGGATTATACGCCCTTTCCGCACTGACATAGTTTCTAATTGTACAGCTGTACATTGTAGCTTCCAATCGCGCAATACCATGTGCTTTGGCCAAAGTCGACGCAAATGTTTCTCTTAAACGTACATCTGGACAACGTAAAAAATCTAGTATATGATTGCCAAGTTGTTTATTAACACCAGGACTTGTTATCTGACACACAAATTTGTTGTATATCTTAATTCTTGCATTGGTTGTTAGCAATCGATTCCCACAGTTTTATCGTTGTCACCTATAATATTACACTTTTTTTCGTATTCGCCCTTGTAGCAAAAGTTATGGTTTGTAGTTAAATAATTACACATCTCTATCTTGCTAAATATGCCCGCAAAATCTTGGGTTACATCCATGTCAAAAGATAGTAATTATTTTTTTTTGAGTTCGTCTAATATATCTGGTAGTTCCTACAACAAAGTTTCCAACTTAACACCTGCTACTTCCACTTTGTACGGAACACATATAGGATTTTGGAATTTTTTATTAATGCTTTCGAGGTGGCGCTGACCTAACGTATCAATTTTTCCTTTTATCTAACCTAAGTCCGCATAAGTCCAACTAACTTATCCTAACTCAAGACAACACTAGCTATCCTAACTCCTGACAAGTCCACATCCAACCTAGGTCGGAGGCAATTTCACCCTATAGTAATCTGGAAAATATGTACGAGGTCTTAAGCGAAACCATGAGAACAAAATCAGAGGAACTTGAAACACGTGGGTGCGGTTGGTCTTTGGAAAAGGTGCTGTATATGGAAATAAATATTAATAAATATAAGCCAATGTGAGGAGTTTTAGGTTAAGAATAAAAATTGTGAATATGTATTTAGAAATGTGGTTTACAAAATTTAAAATGTATTGGTAAAAATTATCTGTAATAAAAAGTTTTAAGAATGGTTTTAGATTTTCTTTTAGGTATGAGCTGCAGGAAAGTTATAATTTAGAGGGTATGTGTGTAAAACGGTAAGGAGTGATCCGATTTTGATGTATTGCATGACTAAAAAATTTGTAAGGACGGTCAGAAATCGTTGCTGGTGAAAAATCTTAAAATGAAGGTAGGTAGCTTTCTGGGGGGTTATGCAATCTGAAAAATTCCTAGAAATTCAGGTAGCTTAAAAAAATCTAATATTAATTGATTCCAAACAAGGTATATTTATCTCCTGGGTAGAAATGTGGAGAAAGATTTATCTCGCAGAGGGTATATGTGTAAAACGGTAAGGGGTGGTCCTATTTTAAATCTGTTTGCATATTTGGATTCTGCGTAGAATTGTAGACTAATTTGATGTATCGCATCGCTAAAAAATTTATAAGGACGGTTAGAAATCGCTGCTAGTAAAAAAATTTAAAATGAGGGTATCTCTCGGGGGGATGATGCAATCTAAAAAATTCCTAGAGATTCGGGTAGCTGAAAAAATCTAATATTAAGTGATACCAAACAAAAATATTTTTCTCGAAAGATGAAATGGCTAGTCGAAGAAAACTATTTGGTCCAGAATGTTAGCGGTAAAAATAAAATTGGGGTAGCTCCCTGGGAGATGATACTATCTAAAAAATTCCTAGAAATTCGGGTAGCTGAGAAAAGTCTAATATTATTTGATACCAAACAAGATATATTTATCTCGAAAGATGAAATGGCTAGTCGAAGAAAACTATTTGGTCCAGAATGTTAGCGGTAAAAAAATCTTAAAATTGGGGTAGCTTCCTGGGGGTTGATGCTATCTAAAAAAATTCCTAGAAATTTAGGTAGCTGAAAAAAATTTAATATTAATCGATACTAAACAATATAGATTTATCTCGTGGGTGCGGTGCCAATAGGCACCGAGAGGTATCTCGAAAATTTTAGGGGTTAGGTTACCGATTTTTTAGGGTTGGGATTGTTGGAGTAAAAATCCCACAAGGAGGTCCACAAGGTGGGAGCAAGGAGAAGATCCATCTCCTCAAATCCTCTTTATGGGAATTTACATGTAAATTTGGTCCAGATGTGTGAGGAAATGAGGATGCTGGAGGAAATGTGGTCACAGAAGCCCTGATTTTACACTACTTACATCCGATTTTATTCTGCCCGTTTAACATTAATTTCTACTTTTTTATCTGATTTCTGTCTAATGTAAGGAAACGCGTTACAAATTCGTCGAGTATCTTCGAAAGAATTTAAACAACCCCGTATTTTGCCATGACATTATGAGCTTTTATAACTGTTAGCCTTTCCTCCAGCGAAAAGTATTTGTTGTAGGCTCAATAAGAAAATGACAGTTTTTATCCTTAGAGGGAAAGAGCTCAATATATTTTCATACATGTGAAAGTATATTTTGATCAATAGTTAAACTTTAAAATTTTCACGAGTATCTGAAGCTTTAGCTAAATTTCCTTCCGTCTCATGTTAAGTAAAATTTGTAGCTTGGAAAACAATTAGATATAAGGGTGTATAGCTTGCTTTCATGTCTTTCCTTAAGGTGTTTGATGTCAAGTACATGCTTCCTTGTGATCTAGGCCGTGTAAAAAGATTAACCTAGCATTCGGTTTATTTCAAAAAGTAATAAAAATGCAAATTTTACGGAATTACATATTATCATTCTATTAGAATCATCAATAAATATGTAAATCACACATTTCAGTTTAATCCCTCTTCAATACCCATAAACTCGTTACAATAATGACACCAAAATACAGCGATCTCGAAATACATTCTGGGGACCAGTTAACTCTTATATCTTTCTGGTCCAATATTTACTGTGTAATTTGTGGTACGCTAACCATAAATGGGGGCTGTAACAACCTATGAGATGTATATATCACAGCGAATAGGACAGGATGAGCTATCGTTTCGGATGAAGGTCCATCGCTTGTGTTACGGGTCAGTGCATACAAGCTCCGGGAATTGCTACAATTGCACTTTGCCTCAATTTCTTCGTCCTTATAATAAGTTGGATAGGGAATACTTATATTGAGTTTTTTCAGACGGAAGGTATTACTTCTTTAATCTAGTATAAAAGAAGCTTTTGTGAAGTAAATAAAAAGCAAAAAGAACTTTCATATGTTCTTATGAAGTAACTTCCGGACCAAGTTTCTAAAGTAGTTTATAAGGAACTATAAAGCAACTATTCCTTTATTTTGTGGCAGATTTATTATTTTAAATTGTAAAAATTTGATTTACTAACGATTTTTAAGCTTCTGTTATTTTAGGGAATTTACTATCGCAGTTGGTAATGTAGAATTTTTAGTTTGAAATTACGTAAACATTCTCTGACTTAATTAGAATCAAAAATTTGTATTAGAGGACATTGTACAATACCAGAGTAAGGTGAAAAGTTCTCGGCCTGACACAGAGATGGCGTTCCAATCAGCAAAAATTTGTGCTTACTATCTCAAGTAGTTTGTTTATACGAATTTTTTCAAGAAGACGTCTTATGCGTGTTTCCTTAAGATGGATAAACTTGAATATCGTGCGGTCATAAAATTCTTCGTTTTGGACGGATTAACCCCTCAGAAGTTGACAAAAGTTTAAGGAGACTTTGCCCCTTCCCTGTCAACCGTTAAAAAGTGGGTAGCTGAATTGAATCGTGGTCGCACGTCTCTCGAAGATGACCCACGTGAAAGACGACCAAAAACCGCAACCACACCGGAAACGATCGAAAAAGTGCATGATATCGTGTTGGACGATACGCGAGTAAAAGTGAGGGAGATAGCTGAGGCTGTAGGGATATCGGACGAAAGGGTGCGAAACATCTTACACAAAAAGTTAGGGATGCGAAAGCTCTCCGCGAGATGGGTGCCGCATTTGCTGAATGCCGATCAAAAGCAAATGCGCAGTAACCTTTGGCCCGGTTCAATAAGGATCCGAGCTATTTTATGCGGCGATTTGTCACTATGGATGAGACATGGGTCCACCATTATACGTCAGAAACGAAACAGCAGTCGAAGTAGTGGGTGGATGCCAGTTGTTCAGTGCCAAAGAAAGCGAAGTCGATCGCATCTGCTGGAAAGGTGATGGCCAGCGTGTTTATGATGCGAAAGGGATCCTGTTCCATTTTTATGTAAGTAATTTATAGCTAAATTTTATTTCATTGAGTTTGTTAGTTATTTTAAATCCGTCGCGGTATGTTTAAATTGTAGAGTTGGGTTTACTTAAGCACCCGCCAAGTGCCGTGACTGATAAAGCTCTGTGTGTTAGTCCGCATGTGCAACAACAAGTATCGATCAGAAAATCCACGAAGCCAACAGAGTATAGTTTTGTTTCGTCCTGCGAACACGCCACATCGCTCTTACACGTTCTACAGGCCAGAGTCTTGTTTCGTCTGTCGAATCCGCCGCATCGCCAGTTTACACGCTCAACATAGTGGAGAATCGATTTGTCTTTAAAACTGTTCGCATCGCTATTGTCCATGAACCGCTTGTTTGTAGAACACCGCAATTGTTCTAAATGTGCTTCGATCCATCCGCCAAAGAGAAGAGTAGATGCTACATCGTTGTTTGCATTATCACGACTTCGTCAACAACCAGGTGCGTACTTTTAAGTAAACGCTCTGCTTTGATTTGATTAAGAACATTTAATTATTTGTTGTTTGTTACAATATCATTTAAATTTAATACAGTCCATTTTTCTCTCCTAATTAGCTTTTCAAAATTTACACCGCAATTATTTTACATTTGGTATGCTTCTCGCCGAATTCGGAGTAAACAACAAACTCATAATTAATTATACCGCTCGTCAAAGCAGCGACAGCTAATTAGCATAATTTGTATCTTTGAGTTTACGATTATTTCTTATCTGCCGTGCAATAGGCATACGTGATTGTTATCGCCGCTAGGCTATAAATTGTCAAGTTTTTGTCTTTCTTATCTCATCCGCGTTTGCGTTCCATTTATATTTAACTATGGCAGACAAGCTAAAACGTAATTGTTTTCTACGTAATATCGCTATCAATTCGCTAAAAAAAAATGTTTGAGATTGCTCAAAAATCTACAGAAGACACCGCTTTTCTAGATTTATTTCGCGCTCAGTATAAATCTTTGGAAATTGTCAAAGAAAATTTCTTTATACAGCACAATTGGATAGAGGGTGCAATTTCTTCAGCCGATAACACTGATGAAAAATTTGAATTTGAAGATGCTATCCGTAGACGGTTTGACAACAACTATTTTAAAATAAAAGCGCTGTTTACCAGTCAATCTTCACCCCAGGTTGAGGTGTTCCCGCCGCTAGATAACTTATGACCAAAAGTATTATTACCCCCGCTGACGCTGCTTACATTTGATGGGGAAAGTTCTCTGTTTGAAAGCTTTATTGATCGTTTTGATAGTCTCGTTCGTTTTAATAACGATTTGTCCGACGTGGATAAATTTTCATATCTTCAATCATCACTAAAAAGTTCCGCACTCCTAACCATTAAAAATTTCGACCTTACTGAAGCCAACTACGCTCTTGCATACACAAAATTTCGTGAAAAATATCGTAATATTCGTCACCTAACATCAGCTCTATGGAACAATATTAATATATTTCCTAAATTAAACTCCGATAACCCCGTCGGTTTGCAAAAATTAGTTAATACTTTTGTGGATAACTTATAAGCGCTTAAAAAATTTGATTTGCCCGTAGAGCAATGGGATTTTAGTCTTGTACAAATGATTTTAAACCGCTTGGATGTACACACCGCTCGTAGTATTGAATTGCATCAAGTTTCGACCGCTATCCCATCTTATACAAAGTTAATTAGTAATTCTCACATTTTAAATAAATGTAAGTCAACTTTTTCATGCCGCCAGTGCAAACAACGTCATCATTCGTTATTGCACTTCGATCACGTTTCGTCTAAACCCGCTGCTAGTAGCCAGTCTCGCTTGAGCACGGACACCGCCGCCTCTAAGGTATCACATCGCTCTATTCCCGCTATTCAAGACCGCTACAAATTTTCCGCACCTCGGGCTTCTGAGGAATCTTTGACTTCGTTTAGCTGTAGTGGTCCGTCAACTTCGAATGTCGTTTTATTTAATTCTTTAGCTAAACCTTCAGTTGTTCTACTTTCCACCGTTCAAGTGGAAATTGCTGATTGCTCTGGTTCTTTCCAGCAATTTCGCGGTTTACTAAATTCGTACAGCAAAACTTCTTTTATTTTGCAAAGTAGTGTGAAAAGTTTAGGTTTTCGTTCTTCTCCACATTCTCTTACCGTTAGAGGTTTAGGTTCCATGCGCTCAGCTGCTCAGCATGGCACTGTTGCCGTTTCGCTCAAACCAATAGGTGTTTCTTCACCGATTATTAATTTTCAAGTTGTAGTACTTCCCAAAATTTGTGACGATTTACCTACTTCTAATATTTCTTTACAACATTTCAATCATCTGGCTAACCTCAAGCTAGCTGATCCGCTCTTTGCTCAATCTGGACCCATTTATTTCTTACTTAGCGCGGATATTTCCCCCAAGTGTTATTAGACGGTCGCATCCAGGGTGATAGCGATCAACCTGTTGCTATTAATACCATTTTCGGATATGTTTTAATCGGAAACATACCTTCCTCGCCCACTTCTGAAATAACTAGCTTGTTTTGCATGACAGATTCTACTTCCCCAATGGAAGATATTGTCGCTAAATTCTGGAAAGTCGAAGCTGTCCCCGCCGCTCAACCTTTCACGCCTGAAGAAACTCTTGTTGAAAAATATTTTGTAGATACGTTTCGCTGCAATGAACAAGGTCGATATGTCGTCTCACTGCCGTTTAGAGATCAAGAACCATTTTTTTCAGGTAGTCGTGATCTTGCCTTACAACGGTTTGTCGCTTTAGAAAATCGTCTACTTAAGCAACCTCGTGTTTACGAACAATACGTTTCGTTCATGCGTGAATATCTTGATTCTCAACATATGCAATCTGTTGTTATTGGGTTTCAGTTGGACTTTTCTTATAACATCCCGCATCATTGCGTTGAGAACCCGAAAGCGTAAGTACGAAATTACGAGTTGTTTTCAACGTTTCCGCTAAAACTCTGTCTCAATCGTTCTTAAACGATCACTTGTTTGTTGGGATGAAGTTGCAACCCGATATCACCGCCATTTTGTTACAATTTCGTTTACATCCTTATGCTGTCACTGCCGATATTCGTCAGATGTACAGACAAATTCTTGTAAATTTCGCTCAGTGTGACTATCAACAAATTGTTTGGCGCTTCTCCCCTGAGGAGCCCATTCAGGATTTTAAATTAAATACCGTTACGTATGGAATCAATTGTGCTCCAATTTCTTGCCATACGAACGCTTCCACAGTTGGCCGTGGACGAAAGGAATTCTTATCCGTTAGCCGCTTTCGCACTTCGCCACCATACTTATATTCATAACATCGCTACTGGTGGAGATTCTATTGAATCAACCCTCGCTATACATAATCAACTAATTGCTCTTTTAAAACTTGGTGGTTTCGAACTTCATTAATGGTCAAGCAACCATCCCGAATTATTAAAAGATCTTTCTGCTACGCAGCAATTCGCGCAACCCCGCTCCTTTGAGGATCCTGATACTCAACCCTTAAAAGTTTTAGGTCTTCAATGGAATCTTGTTCAGCCACTAAGTACCTGCTGTACCAAACGCAACCTACTTTCTAACTTAGCCCGTATTTTCGACCCCATGGGACTTTTATCCTCTCTTACTTTTTTGGTAAAACACTTCATTCAACGTTTATGGTCGTTAAAATTAGATTGGGATGCTCCCCCTAAAATGAAAATTTAGTAAAATGAAAATTTTTTTTTTCTAAGCTTCCTTGTTGATGGATAAAGTGAAGCTTTAACTATTCGCGGCTAAGTCTGGGAACTACCCCAAGGGTGAGCAATGAGAAAAGGGTGTGGTGATGGTCTAAACTCTACGATAAACTAACAAAAGGGAAATGGGTTGAGCGCCACTGTATCTGTATGAACGGTTACACTAAAGATTCAATACTCCTATGAGAAGATACAGAAACTCACGGGATATAAATGCAATCAAAACTTACAACTTACTAAACTGATGTATCTGGAAACCTCTGGAGCATACTTACGACCTCTCCGATCTCGATGAACATGGAACAAAATACACAACAAATTCTTTATTAGAAAAACACAGTTTGTGCTTTCCAATAAAAATACCTGTCAATAATTATAGGTGGATAAAATTGAGATTACCACACCAAAGCTATTTAAATCAGGAATAAATACCTAGAACAACCCAGTTGTAGCATATATGGGTTTGTTTAAATTACTTCAGCCTCGTATAATTTCATAGATCACCAAACTTATTTACATTAAAGATTTAGTAAATTTAATTATGCATGGAATAAAAAACTTGAGTCCAAAAATGAAATTTAATATGGTTTCTCTTTCTTGAATTTTTCTTTAAATGTGTTTATAAAATGTACAAATAAAATTAAGTTTCAATACATCTGTCTTTGACATAACAGATCCTTAAGTTAATAATAATGTATCAAAAACAAGTTTTAGCACCAAGCTTTCAGATCTGAGTTCTGGTTTACATATGTGTCTCAAACATTATTTCTACTAAAAACGAATCACATGTGGTTAACTTAGACAAACAACTTTTCATTTAAATCTGGTATTAGAGGCTTATTAAAATTTTAATATGAGTAAATAAATATTTTAAGAGTAAAAAAGTGGACTGAAATTTCATATTGTTAGCAAGTGAATTTATGCAAATTTTACAAAACTATCACTGTAGTAATTCTTATCTATTTTCTCTCACGCTGTTCTAAACATACAAAATTTAACTCGACCAAACGATCTTCGAAAATTATTTATGTAAGCATTCACGAATCCTCACACACAGAACATAAAGAAGGTTTGATACCTGTAGGTTTTGTTGCTTTCAAATCTAATTATTGATCGTCGACACACATGCTCCAAAATCTGCTCTTCAACCTGTTATTACCAAACATTAATCCACAGCTGTAGTTGCTCCGATAAATGAACAGCTCTCCAATCTTGGATTCAATTACAACATCTACCTTCTAGACCATCATTTTAATTATTCCGTAATGTCATACTCATTAACAAATCTTAACACGACATATCAAGGAACGGCGTGTTTTAATGCTTTGCCGGTTTTGCAGGAGCCTGGCGCTTCGTACCGCGTCCCAAAGCAAACTCGCCTCCTTCTACCATAACTATTACAAACCGATGCAAAGGCCCCACTTGTGCAAGGCCTGAGGATTCATGTTCGTTTTTTTTCAGGAAAAGAATGCCAACGCGACTACATCTATCAGAACAATGGCTGACCTCGTTTCCAGCGGCACCTTATTAGCGTGTCGTATCCCGTGACCAGCACGCACATGCGCTATTCTGATTATAACGAATGTAGAGGAAATATTCGCCTGTAAGATAGACAACACAACCTACTAAACCCCATATAAATACGTTTCCTGATAATTATAAAAATACCAAATATCTCCGTACAAAACATTTAAGTTCTTTAAGTGAACATGACTTCCTGTTTTCATATAGAATTGTTTCTCTAAGATATTATAACATCAAATACAAGGATCAAATACCACAGAATAAATTTATGCTGAAGAGGTTCTTACGACCATGGTGCTATAGAATATATTTTCGTTACACCCCTCCCCCTGACCTCCTCCGTTTGTGGGAGAGATACTTGCATGAGTTACCGTTTCTTTCGGATTTCGCTTTACCCCGCTTGCTTATCTCGCCACAGTTTACTACGTGCGAAGTTCACTGCTTTACTGACACTTCCGAACGTGGTTACTGTGCTGTTGTTTATTTTCGCTTTGTTACTCTTTCCGCCGTTGAGGTTCGCTTAGTGTGCGCTAAGTCTAAAGTCGCACCCCTTCGTACAATCTCTTTACCCCGTCTAGAATTGTTGGTCGTCACATTAGCATCAAAATTATTAACCTTTGTCCTCAAAACTTTTGATTCGAACTTTACTTTTCATAAAATTTATTGTTGGTCTGATTCCATGGTAGTACTTTCGTGGATTCGTTCTCCGTCGCAGCGTTGGAAAACTTTTGTCGCCAATCGTGTTGCTTACATTCAGGAAAACACGTCTCGCGCCTCTTGACATCACATCTCTCCACCGAAAATTCTGCCGATGTCGGGTCACGTGGTTTACTCCTTAGCGAATTGTGCCAATATTCTCTATGGTGGGCGGCTTCACCAACCTTGTATGGGTCTTTCGAAAACTATAGTCCATATATTCTGCCTTTAGATATTCCTAAAGTTCTCACTGAACAACGCTCTATTGTTTTATCCGCTATCGTAACATCCTCTTGGATTCAATCAATTCTAGAAAATCACTCCTCCTTTCCTTTTATTACTCGCATTGTTGCTTGGATTCTCCGTTTTGTCATAATCTACGTCACCCACTCGAAAAGATACTCCGGACCTTTGTCATCTTCTGAGTTGCACAATCCTTTGATCCTTTTGCTTGTGTATACTCAACAATCGTATTTCGCTATCGAACTTGAAGCAATTCATTCTGGATCTCCTTTAAAAAAGGGTTTTCGCAAGTTGGCCCCTTTAACCGCCATCCCGGAGCCTGCACTTTCTCACCTACCGATCAACCGCCTCTCTCGCTGGCAACTGCTCCAGCGCATTCACCAAGATTTCTGGTCCCGTTGGTCCAAAGAGTACTTACACTCGCCACAACAGCGCTCAAAGTGGCACACCCCGTCTCCTAAAGTTGATTTGGGCACCTTAGTACTAATTAAGGTCGCTATTGTTCCTCCACTACGTTGGTCCCTCGGCCGTGTTGTGGCTGTACATCCTGGAACAAATGGTGTTGTTAGGGTGGTCACACTTAAAACCGCTCATGGCGAGCTGAAACGTCCTGTGTCAAAGCTCTGCCCTTTGCCCGCAATGTAGAAAAAAGAATTCTCCTTTTTTTTTCTTTTGTTTTTGTAGATTCTTTTTTTCTTTTTTGCTTGGCCATTCTGCCCCCCCCCCCCGCCTTATAATTATTTTTTCTTTAAAATGTTTTGCATTTTGGTGGGCGGTATGTTCCGTTTTTATTGTAAGTAATTTATAGCTGAATTTTATTTCATTGTGTTTGTTGGTTATTTTAAATCCGCTGCGGTATGTTTAAATTGTAGAGTGGAATTTCCTTGGGTTTAATCAAGCACCCGCCAAGTGCCGTGAGTGATAAAGCTCTGTGTGTTAGTCCGCATGTGCAACAACAAGCATCGATTGGAAAATCCACGAAGCCAGCAAAGTATAGTTTTGTTTCGTCCTTACACGTTCTACAGACCAGAGTCTCGATTCTTCTGTCGAATCCGCCGCATCCCCAGTTTACACGCTCAACATAGTGGAGAATCGATTTGTCTTTAAAACTGTTCGCATCGCTATTGTCCATGAACCGCTTGTTTGTAAAACACCGCAATTGTTCTAAATGTGCTTCGATCCATCCGCCAAAGAGAAAAGTAGATGCTACATCGTTATTTGCATTAGCACGACTTCGTCAACAACCAGGTGCGTACTTTTAAGTGAACGCTTTGCTTTGATTTGATTAAGAACATTTAATTATTTGTTGTTTGTTACAATATCATTTAAATTTAATACAGTCCACTTTTTCTATTCTAATTAGCTTTTCGAAATATACACCTCAATTATTTTACAGATCCAGTTAATAAATTACCTTGAAAAAGGCAGCACAATTACAGCCCAATATTACTGCATGCCAAAATTCGCGATAAGAAACCTGGCTTGAAGAAGAAAAATTCATCTTTCACCAAGACCACGCACCTGCACACAAAGTGCGTTGGCGATGGGAAAATTGACGGATTTTGGGACGACTTGCTCGGCCATACCCCCTATTTTCCTGATTTGGCGCCCTCAGACTTCTATCTGTTCCCAAACTTAAAGGAATTTATTTCTGGGAAGCGCTTTATGTCCAATGAAAAAGTTGAGAGGGACGTAGACGAATATTTTCACAGCCTTCCAGACTCTCACTTCCGGGAAGAAATACTGATGTTAGAGAAACGTTGGACCAAGTGTGTTGAAGTTAATGGGGATTATGTCGAAAAATAAGACCATTTTTTTATACTGAAAATTGCAGTCTTTCATTTGTAACATTATTTTGTAATGTTAACGATTAAATAAATTAATTAATTAAAATTCAGTAACTTGAATAAAGTATAGACAAAAATTCCCACAATAAATTACTTTACATTCAGTCAGGCTCCTTTATAATAAAAAGACCACATTTACCGATAGCTTCGGGCTACTAAATTCCAGCGGCAGGTCATCATTTAAAGCTCTAGACCCCATCGTAAGTCAAATACAATAAACTGCTTAAAAGTTAGGTCGGTAACAGACTAACAAATCCGATTAAATTAAAATGTAATAGTACCTTTTTAGCGTAAATAAAGGAAAAACCAATTTCAGTTTGAAAAGCTTAATACTTTCGTTGATTTACAGCGGGTTAGACAAAACAAAATATTATAATAGCACAAAACTATTTCCAAGTTAATTTGTTCAAATATTACAAGTAATTTTAAGTAGTCTGGAGACATCCTTTGTATTTAAAATCCATTTCGGCTCAAGTAGGTTTGCCGGTCTTTGTTAATGCCAGACTACGGCCGCCATAGGTAGATCCCACATTGCAATAATTAGGTAATTCGTAGCAGGAATAGATAATTTAAATTCTTGGGAAAAAATAGTTGCTTCCGTGATTCTCATCTAGAAAGGGGTTGGATTTGGTTTCTGAAATCTTGTTTTGTGGGAGGTTCTGTTCAGTCATTGGATAATAGAAAATGACGCTCATAATTATTAGGATAGGAATAGTCTATATATTTGAAGGCTTAGCCAAAAGACGAGAGTTTTTTTTCCAATGGGGCCGACCGTGGTTAAGAAGTAGAGAGAAACGTAGTTTCGCGGTTAGCGTTCTCTGGCATGACATAGAAATTAAACTTCGTATCACGTTAGAAAAAAATTGGAAAGAAGGTTACTCTTCCAGTTTCGCGAGGGTTATGCCCATAGTTCGCAGATTTAAAGTGATGCAAGATATATATTTAAAAACTTGTAAACGTGTGACGCACAAGTAAATGATATTGTCAAAATTCTGCCAAGTTCGTGTGCCAGTCAATTTTCTTAAACATTACAAACAGAAGCAACAAGCGAGATTCTCTTCCCAAATTTAATAACTGCTCTACGTTGGAAAACAAACCCTCAACCAATGGACAATTATTAGTAAGTAAGCTTTTATAGTTTAGTAGCATGACCAATTTTAGTTAGTTTATTTGTTAGGACGTTTTGGCCATAAACCGTAGGATTAATTTAATGTACGATTTATAATATAAGTTCTTTCATATACAAACGTTTGATAACTACTTATGTACTCAAAATTTTCATAAATTCCATAGTCACCTATTCACTTAAATTTATAAACTAAAATCAATGCATGTAAGAGGTTCACGTTTATTGCTCTGTGAATTAAATAGTTTTGTTTGCCGTTGATTAAGTCAATAGTTTTTCTTATTTTTTATATAAGTAGTAAAAAAGTGAGGAATTGATTAAAAGAAACAATTGTCCTCCTTGGGATGACAAGTCTCTCAAGGTTTTGTACGAACATTTGGACATTCTCGACTTGTCTGGCGCCCTTGGCAATTGTCATTAAGCCACAATATTTTATGAAAGGTAAGTGCCACATTTTTGTAGTATATTATAAATTAATTTAACCCTGTTTTCAAAATTTTAACCCTCTATATGATCCACGACCTTCCGCTAGCTAGTGCCGGTGACCCCCCTTTTAATTTTGTTTTACAGGCCGCCCCCATTTTATAATTTGACTGGAAAGGATACACTTAGTAGCTTTTCCGCCTGTAACACATTGTAGGCCGAGAACTTTTCACCTCAGCCTCGTACTATAAAGGAATGACACCCACGGTTAGCTAAAATAAAAATCAATTAAAGATTCACTTTCTGATCAGTAAGTCTTAACTATTAAAATAAAAGAGGCCAAATCTAATATTTAAAATATTCTAAAGATAGGTAATTAATCCCAATTATTCGTAAAAGTCATCAAAGGAATCATCACACCCAGTGATGGATTTGAGCCGAGCCGAGCCGAGCCAAGCTTTCCTTAGGCTCGGCTCGGCTCGAAAGTAGTGGTCTCAAGCTCGACTCGAAGCTCGGCTCGAGAATTTTCCTTAGGTTTGGCTCGAAGCTCGGCTCCAGTTCGAGCCGTGCCGAGCTAAGCTCGAGAGCTGAATGTTAACCTATTTTCATTGCTTTACAGTAACTATTTTAGTCCAAATTATGATACTACGGTTGAACGGTGCATGAAACTTGAATCTTATAGGTATTCACAAAAACTATAAGAGATATCAATATTGCATATAATGACAGTAATAGAGGGTAGCGAGTAGTTATACATTCTTTTGTACAAAATGCTATATGTACATTTACTTAACCACGTCATACAGTGCATTTTCATTACAAAAAAATACGGTTGTGCAAAAGTAGGTAAGCTACGTTCGTACAAGCGCAAAAAACAAGTTTTCTTATGGGATTTAACATTGGAAATTCTAAGGTCCAAAAAGACCATTTTTGGTAGATACAAAGGTCATTCACCCTACCATTGACCAGTCACATGCAAACCTCCACAGCGCAAAACCGGTTTTCTTATGGGATTTAACATGGGAATTCTAAGGTCCGTTCTGGTCATTTTGTCAGATACAAAGGTCATTCAACCCGGGTGATCATACGTTCACAGTTCACGTGACTTTTGCTTATACGTTTTATATAGGAATTCTGGTGCAGTCCGATCCGCAATCCTCCCACTCTGCCTCACCTTCCTAACTTAAATAAAAACGTGCAATCATTAAAATACTTTATTACACATTGCACTTACATACATTGGTTTTATATACTATAACATACATATCTTTAATATTACATATATTGTATGGGTTTATCCGAATTAACATATATTACACATATATTGATTGCTTATATCTAAGTTAACATTATTTAGAGTAGCGTACCCAAATACTACGTTAACAAATAACTACATTTACAATAGGATTGGAGATACCAATTCAATTAACATATAATGTATAACTCTACATGTATTACATTTAAATTAACATTTTATTTATATATTTACACTTATTTACTAGATGAACATATTTACACTTACATACTACATGTATATATTAGAGTAATTTATTATAGTTTAAACTGCCTCCTCAATTTACATGCTATCGATGGAATAATGACTTATGGATAATGTCTTGTATGATCCCGATATTAAATATCTTTTATCGTCGTGTGGACTTAAGGCTATTTTATCTTGAATGATTGTATGAATATAATGTTTAGATGAGTGGATCAAATTTTGTAAAATGAACTTTTCTTTATACTCGTCTACACAACGAGCAAAGTTGTCAAATGTGATATGGTCTTTAATGACAGATTTTTTAATTCTCTTCACCTTTTGGGTTACACCAAATGAGAAAGAGCTGTTGGCGGCATAGAAGTATTTTCTTGTATACGCAAGCGTTCAGCTTCCTCCTCTTCCGATGTTTTGAAAACCATCGTCGCATATATTTGGATCTCAGTCCGATAAAGTTGGTCATAATCCGTCCATTATTCTCATCATTTATCATTCTCAATACTTTTTTATTTACTAGAGGAATTTTATTGATGTTATCTTGTGGATAGTCAAAATATTTGTAACAGTCCCGCCTCATAACCTCATACGGATCGTGGTTTATTATTTTATAGATAAGGCTATCGATATCAGTATATAAAACATTACAATCGTTTCCAAATCTGGCACTCATATATTTATAATGGAAGTTATAGATCGTAAGCTTAGATAAATCCAAAACACACATGCCCACGTATATCGGTTTATTAAAATAGGTTTCTGATTTGTGTAATTCAACCAGTATAAGATTTTCATCAAATACCGTTAGATTTTTAAACAGATGATTGGATGTACGAGTTTCGACACCATACCTACCATCCCAATTTTGAACAAGCTTAACATTACAATGTTTGTGCCTGTTCTCTATTGTTTTCCAAAACCAGCATTGTTCATTAATTTGAACAAATTTTTTTCGAATTTATTCTTTGCACGTTTCCGAAGCTCAGTATTCAGATCAATGTAGGACTTTAACTAACAACTCTGCTTAAATTTGAGAACTCCATGAATGGTTTCTAATTCGAGTCTTTTTAACAACACCTGCTTCAGATTCCTGTAGTGGATCACATATTTACATTTAGAATTCAACGTGGCCATTAATTTAGTATTTTGGATTCTCTCCACAGGTGGTCCTCCAGTCTTCGGATGAATGTGCTCTAGACAGAAAGGAATATCTTTATGTAGGTCATAGATATGTTTAAGATACTTCAAATCAACCTCTGGAGCATCATCCGAAATTAAAGCAACATCGAGAACAGTGGGCGCCAATTCAAAGTCACCATACGGAAGCGGTTGACTCATAGCCCACCAATACTGATTGTTTATATCGAAATACGGTAGATATTCATCGGGTTTGGATGAATCATAAGTGGGTCGATATTTATTGTTAGCAGAAGCACGGTGTTCCGAACACACTTGACTAAGACCTCTTCGTATACCCTTCTCAATGAACAAGAGTTGATCAATATCAGTTAGTAGTTCCTGTCCCTGGCCTGTATGCTTCATCATCGCCTCTCAAGTATATCCAGGCAGTATAGTATAGTATATAGTATAGTAGCGGGCAGGACCAAGTCCGTAAGTGGAATGACAACTTGAACGGAATTGTTCAAAAACTACAGCTAACAACAATACCTCAGTTTCTAGGTATAAATCCGAATATTGACCCAAGTTTTGAATATTAAATGTTGTCTATACTCTTTGAGCATGCGCATACTGCTTATTAGAAATTTCCTTATCTTCTAATGTACTATAAAATTGCTGCTGGCTAGGTAAACAGATATTATAATGTAATTAAGGGCCGCTATGCTTGTGGCCACGTCCCCAATGCTCCACCCAAAGGTACTACATTGGGTTTAAACGCGAAAAGTTAACGTGCTTCAAATTTAATCTTACTTCAGGTTAATCAATACTAAATAAAAATCTAACAAACTGAAACTAAAAATAGGATTTAACGAATGGTATCCTTAGCGTTGATTCTGGAGTTAGCCTGATCCACAAGACACACGCAAAAGTGAATGAGGAGGATACGTAATACCGGATAACATCTGCCAGCTCTGCTTACCGGTGCGACCTAAAGGGTCTTTTTAAAACTATTCAAATCTAGCTAGTTAATATTAAAAATGGATTCAAATCTTCTAAGCATTTGCCAAATGTTTAATAGTGAGTCCAGCTATTTTGCCTGTTTATTTACAATTTCGTCCTCCCTGGTCTAAGTATTTTCAAATTTCACTGTAAATTTGTCCCTAGCGTTCCCTATCATTCCCTAACTTACATATTATAAGTACAGTCTTCTTTCCTATATATACTGCCACCAAAAATTGGCGTCAAAACGTCTAGCAAATAAAACTAAGCCACAGAACAAAAATACAGGCAAAAATATAAAATAAGTATAAATATAATGTAAGTATAAATAAAAATAAACTAAATATATAAATAAATTAATAAATATCTAAATAAGCAAAAGCATGCAACAGTGCATAAATTAGAAAAAGCATCGCCCAAATTATCAGTTGCACTCGCATAAGAATTAATATGGCTAGCGCCATTACGCACTAAAACATGCTCGTTAAATTATTCAAAATTTCCTTATTAATACAAGTCAATGCTTATGCGAGTACAGCCGCCACAATTTTAATCCTACCTTGTATATAAATTTTCCAAGCATACGAAAATCTGGTAGTCCTCTTACGTCTATTGGTATCTTACTGCTAAGGGGAGATGGTGCACTGTTAAAGTTATGGTGGGTATGCACTAAACGTTCTAGGGGGATCACAATCACTATCACTTTTAAGTCCTGGGAGGGATCGCGGTTTCACTCTACTTCATTTTCTTTATTTATTTGCTGATTTAAGTTAATAAGGGTTTACTGATTTATTTTGTTATTTATTCGTTTTAGTTTATTCCCGATTCCGATTTTTCCACGCGTATAAGGTGGGACAGTGATTGTTTTAGTGGTGTGGGGTTTGTCGTGCATACTAGATTTTGGTTATTGATTTTTGTTTTTGCTTTTCTTTTTTTTAATTTTTTTTGTTTTTTTTTCTAATACAGGTTTTCGTTATATCATGTTCATGTCCGTTTTTCATTCCAAGTCAAAATCAAAAATTTACAATCCTCCCCTACCCCTTCCGATTTACGCACGGTTATCACCGTCTAATCTCGCTATCCTTCTCGAAAATTCTTTGAAGACCGTCCAGAACGCCTTCTGGTTAGCCACTTCCCTGACTTCCTCTAGGCTCTTTGGCCATGCTAGTCCTGCGATAGCAAATTTCATATCAGCTAACCCTCGATTTGCCACCTTAAGTGGGCAATCGAAGAGCACGTGCTCTGCGCTTTCTGCGCCCTCACCGCATTCGCAGCGCTCGTTGTCGGTTAAACCAAATCTTTGTAAATACGCTTTCAGGGCGCCGTGTCCTGTTATCAGTTGCACCATTTTATGATCGAGTTTCACTTTGATCTTACCTCTAGCTTCAATGCTCGGTATGAATTTGTGCGTCAACCTGCCTGTGGCAGCGTTGTTCCACCTCTCTTCCCATTGTCGAATTGACTTTTCGCGCAACTTTCTTTTAATTAGAGGCCTCGGTATCGACGAATGTGATATCCGAAAGGCTTTTATCGCGGCCTCTTTAGCTAATTCATCAGCCCTATCGTTTCCTACGTTACCATCGTGCGACCTAACCCAACAGAACTTTAAACGTCGGAACTCGAGCGCCGTATGCGCTATCCTCCAGAAGTCTACTTGGAGGTCCGTCGAGGTGTTCATATTTGTTAAACCCGTAGCGCCGATTTACTATCACTGATTATATAATACTCGTCTCTGCTCGTATGGTTTATTACGTAATCGGTAAACAGATATTGTTAAACTTTGCAAGAGAATCAATGAAATCATATGGATAGACACTTTTTCGGGTCAATAATAGAAACTGTTCATCGTTTAAATGTGAGAATCGGCTTTTTAACAGTGGATATTCAGTCAGATTTGAGGCAAGTGTGTCTAAGGAGGAGCTCATGAAGCGGAAGCAATCAGTGAATCGAAAATTGACCAGGTTTTCTGTAATAAATTTAGTAAATAATATGTATTTTTTTTTCGTTACCGGTAGCACATCTACACGGCCTTCTAAATTAATAGCAATATCTTTGATGATAAAATGACTATCATAACCGCTTAAGTTGTGGAAAACGATGGGGATTGTTCGAGAATCTTGATGATTTATATTACAACCCGAATGTGCTGGTCCTCTATAGTTGTCAGTTGGTATAAAATGATCATGATCACGAACCTTTATATCTCCGACACTAAAGAGTTTATCACAGAAATAGCAGTGTGTTGCAGCTATGAAAGCAGTTTCCTGTTGTAGTGTTACCAGGGTCATATCAAATGGACACATGAAAACGGTTTCAACATCTTCTGCAAACTGTTGTAGTTCCATTGAAAACCAATTTATGCAGTCTTCACCACGATATGACCGATAAAACGATAACGAGTTATCGTACTCACATTTAACATAATACCTTACACTACACGGTATATGTTCTTGGAACTTTTTTAGTGTCTCCTGTAAACATCAAAAGACACTCTAAATCTGCATATATAACGAATGGAACTTTAACGTTTCTAAAATTTCTAAAACAGAGGATTTTATTTTCTTCTGTAGGTAACCGAGGTACACACAATTGTTTCATTTTACAATCATCGATATGCTTTATTAATTTTTCCTCTATAGTGAAGTAGTGGAGACAACGATCACAAAAAATGTTTCTTGCCATGATTAGAATTAAGTTGAGAAGACACTAATCGACTCAAATCCTTGATCCATAATGGGAATTAAACGGTTCAATTTCATCATAGTACTGGTTATGAATCATCAAGAGAATAACATGTTTGTTTCTCTATTATCCGATATGAACAAGGGAACTATTGTCAATTTTCGATTGTTTAGTTTAAGAGTGTATATATTAACTGAAATATTATTTTGAGATTCAAAATTTGTAATTTGGTTTATTGTCATAGAAATTGGATCCCTTTTAAGTTTAATATGGATGAATAATGAGGATATTTAGAGAGCCTTTGAGGATCACGAGCGACAGGGTAAAGTGCAGATACTAGACCATGCAAAACATGCCTGATCATTATTCTTTACGTTAATACACGCCTATTTATGTTGTATTTGAGGTGGTAGCTCAATATATGATAAACCCCGCATGGGATTGGCCCCACATGGGATTGTACTTATTTATATTAATACCTAAATTATAAATACTTTTTAATCTCCAGCCACTATCACGTTCCTGGAAGTCTTCTATTTCCGTTGCTATTGGTTTTGTAGCGTTAGTCAAAGCTCTGCCCTTTGCCCGCAATGTAGAAAAAAGAATTCTCCTTTTTTTTTCTTTTGTTTTTGTAGATTCTTTTTTTCTTTTTTGCTTGGCCATTCTGCCCCCCCCCCGCCTTATAATTATTTTTTCTTTAAAATGCTTTGCATTTTGGTGGGCGGTATGTTCCGTTTTTATTGTAAGTAATTTATAGCTGAATTTTATTTCATTGTGTTTGTTGGTTATTTTAAATCCGCTGCGGTATGTTTAAATTGTAGAGTGGAATTTCCTTGGGTTTAATCAAGCACCCGCCAAGTGCCGTGAGTGATAAAGCTCTGTGTGTTAGTCCGCATGTGCAACAACAAGCATCGATTGGAAAATCCACGAAGCCAGCAAAGTATAGTTTTGTTTCGTCCTTACACGTTCTACAGACCAGAGTCTCGATTCTTCTGTCGAATCCGCCGCATCCCCAGTTTACACGCTCAACATAGTGGAGAATCGATTTGTCTTTAAAACTGTTCGCATCGCTATTGTCCATGAACCGCTTGTTTGTAAAACACCGCAATTGTTCTAAATGTGCTTCGATCCATCCGCCAAAGAGAAAAGTAGATGCTACATCGTTATTTGCATTAGCACGACTTCGTCAACAACCAGGTGCGTACTTTTAAGTGAACGCTTTGCTTTGATTTGATTAAGAACATTTAATTATTTGTTGTTTGTTACAATATCATTTAAATTTAATACAGTCCACTTTTTCTATTCTAATTAGCTTTTCGAAATATACACCTCAATTATTTTACAGATCCAGTTAATAAATTACCTTGAAAAAGGCAGCACAATTACAGCCCAATATTACTGGATGCCAAAATTCGCGATAAGAAACCTGGCTTGAAGAAGAAAAAATTCATCTTTCACCAAGACCACGCACCTGCACACAAAAGTGCGTTGGCGATGGGAAAATTGACGGATTTTGGGACGACTTGCTCGGCCATACCCCCTATTTTCCTGATTTGGCGCCCTCAGACTTCTATCTGTTCCCAAACTTAAAGGAATTTATTTCTGGGAAGCGCTTTATGTCCAATGAAAAAGTTGAGAGGGACGTAGACGAATATTTTCACAGCCTTCCAGACTCTCACTTCCGGGAAGAAATACTGATGTTAGAGAAACGTTGGACCAAGTGTGTTGAAGTTAATGGGGATTATGTCGAAAAATAAGACCATTTTTTTATACTGAAAATTGCAGTCTTTCATTTGTAACATTATTTTGTAATGTTAACGATTAAATAAATTAATTAATTAAAATTCAGTAACTTGAATAAAGTATAGACAAAAATTCCCACAATAAATTACTTTACATTCAGTCAGGCTCCTTTATAATAAAAAGACCACATTTACCGATAGCTTCGGGCTACTAAATTCCAGCGGCAGGTCATCATTTAAAGCTCTAGACCCCATCGTAAGTCAAATACAATAAACTGCTTAAAAGTTAGGTCGGTAACAGACTAACAAATCCGATTAAATTAAAATGTAATAGTACCTTTTAGCGTAAATAAAGGAAAAACCAATTTCAGTTTGAAAAGCTTAATACTTTCGTTGATTTACAGCGGGTTAGACAAAACAAAATATTATAATAGCACAAAACTATTTCCAAGTTAATTTGTTCAAATATTACAAGTAATTTTAAGTAGTCTGGAGACATCCTTTGTATTTAAAATCCATTTCGGCTCAAGTAGGTTTGCCGGTCTTTGTTAATGCCAGACTACGGCCGCCATAGGTAGATCCCACATTGCAATAATTAGGTAATTCGTAGCAGGAATAGATAATTTAAATTCTTGGGAAAAAATAGTTGCTTCCGTGATTCTCATCTAGAAAGGGGTTGGATTTGGTTTCTGAAATCTTGTTTTGTGGGAGGTTCTGTTCAGTCATTGGATAATAGAAAATGACGCTCATAATTATTAGGATAGGAATAGTCTATATATTTGAAGGCTTAGCCAAAAGACGAGAGTTTTTTCCAATGGGGCCGACCGTGGTTAAGAAGTAGAGAGAAACGTAGTTTCGCGGTTAGCGTTCTCTGGCATGACATAGAAATTAAACTTCGTATCACGTTAGAAAAAAATTGGAAAGAAGGTTACTCTTCCAGTTTCGCGAGGGTTATGCCCATAGTTCGCAGATTTAAAGTGATGCAAGATATATATTTAAAACTTGTAAACGTGTGACGCACAAGTAAATGATATTGTCAAAATTCTGCCAAGTTCGTGTGCCAGTCAATTTTCTTAAACATTACAAACAGAAGCAACAAGCGAGATTCTCTTCCCAAATTTAATAACTGCTCTACGTTGGAAAACAAACCCTCAACCAATGGACAATTATTAGTAAGTAAGCTTTTATAGTTTAGTAGCATGACCAATTTTAGTTAGTTTATTTGTTAGGACGTTTTGGCCATAAACCGTAGGATTAATTTAATGTACGATTTATAATATAAGTTCTTTCATATACAAACGTTTGATAACTACTTATGTACTCAAAATTTTCATAAATTCCATAGTCACCTATTCACTTAAATTTATAAACTAAAATCAATGCATGTAAGAGGTTCACGTTTATTGCTCTGTGAATTAAATAGTTTTGTTTGCCGTTGATTAAGTCAATAGTTTTTCTTATTTTTTTTATATAAGTAGTAAAAAAGTGAGGAATTGATTAAAAGAAACAATTGTCCTCCTTGGGATGACAAGTCTCTCAAGGTTTTGTACGAACATTTGGACATTCTCGACTTGTCTGGCGCCCTTGGCAATTGTCATTAAGCCACAATATTTTATGAAAGGTAAGTGCCACATTTTTGTAGTATATTATAAATTAACTTAACCCTGTTTTCAAAATTTTAACCCTCTATATGATCCACGACCTTCCGCTAGCTAGTGCCGGTGACCCCCCTTTTAATTTTGTTTTACAGGCCGCCCCCCATTTTATAATTTGACTGGAAAGGATACACTTAGTAGCTTTTCCGCCTGTAACACATTGTAGGCCGAGAACTTTTCACCTCAGCCTCGTACTATAAAGGAATGACACCCACGGTTAGCTAAAATAAAAATCAATTAAAGATTCACTTTCTGATCAGTAAGTCTTAACTATTAAAATAAAAGAGGCCAAATCTAATATTTAAAATATTCTAAAGATAGGTAATTAATCCCAATTATTCGTAAAAGTCATCAAAGGAATCATCACACCCAGTGATGGATTTGAGCCGAGCCGAGCCGAGCCAAGCTTTCCTTAGGCTCGGCTCGGCTCGAAAGTAGTGGTCTCAAGCTCGACTCGAAGCTCGGCTCGAGAATTTTTCCTTAGGTTTGGCTCGAAGCTCGGCTCCAGTTCGAGCCGTGCCGAGCTAAGCTCGAGAGCTGAATGTTAACCTATTTTCATTGCTTTACAGTAACTATTTTAGTCCAAATTATGATACTACGGTTGAACGGTGCATGAAACTTGAATCTTATAGGTATTCACAAAAACTATAAGAGATATCAATATTGCATATAATGACAGTAATAGAGGGTAGCGAGTAGTTATACATTCTTTTGTACAAAATGCTATATGTACATTTACTTAACCACGTCATACAGTGCATTTTCATTACAAAAAAATACGGTTGTGCAAAAGTAGGTAAGCTACGTTCGTACAAGCGCAAAAAACAAGTTTTCTTATGGGATTTAACATTGGAAATTCTAAGGTCCAAAAAGACCATTTTTGGTAGATACAAAGGTCATTCACCCTACCATTGACCAGTCACATGCAAACCTCCACAGCGCAAAAACCGGTTTTCTTATGGGATTTAACATGGGGAATTCTAAGGTCCGTTCTGGTCATTTTTGTCAGATACAAAGGTCATTCAACCCGGGTGATCATACGTTCACAGTTCACGTGACTTTTGCTTATACGTTTTATATAGGAATTCTGGTGCAGTCCGATCCGCAATCCTCCCACTCTGCCTCACCTTCCTAACTTAAATAAAAACGTGCAATCATTAAAATACTTTATTACACATTGCACTTACATACATTGGTTTTATATACTATAACATACATATCTTTAATATTACATATATTGTATGGGTTTATCCGAATTAACATATATTACACATATATTGATTGCTTATATCTAAGTTAACATTATTTAGAGTAGCGTACCCAAATACTACGTTAACAAATAACTACATTTACAATAGGATTGGAGATACCAATTCAATTAACATATAATGTATAACTCTACATGTATTACATTTAAATTAACATTTTATTTATATATTTACACTTATTTACTAGATGAACATATTTACACTTACATACTACATGTATATATTAGAGTAATTTATTATAGTTTAAACTGCCTCCTCAATTTACATGCTATCGATGGAATAATGACTTATGGATAATGTCTTGTATGATCCCGATATTAAATATCTTTTATCGTCGTGTGGACTTAAGGCTATTTTATCTTGAATGATTGTATGAATATAATGTTTAGATGAGTGGATCAAATTTTGTAAAATGAACTTTTCTTTATACTCGTCTACACAACGAGCAAAGTTGTCAAATGTGATATGGTCTTTAATGACAGATTTTTTAATTCTCTTCACCTTTTGGGTTACACCAAATGAGAAAGAGCTGTTGGCGGCATAGAAGTATTTTCTTGTATACGCAAGCGTTCAGCTTCCTCCTCTTCCGATGTTTTGAAAACCATCGTCGCATATATTTGGATCTCAGTCCGATAAAGTTGGTCATAATCCGTCCATTATTCTCATCATTTATCATTCTCAATACTTTTTTATTTACTAGAGGAATTTTATTGATGTTATCTTGTGGATAGTCAAAATATTTGTAACAGTCCCGCCTCATAACCTCATACGGATCGTGGTTTATTATTTTATAGATAAGGCTATCGATATCAGTATATAAAACATTACAATCGTTTCCAAATCTGGCACTCATATATTTATAATGGAAGTTATAGATCGTAAGCTTAGATAAATCCAAAACACACATGCCCACGTATATCGGTTTATTAAAATAGGTTTCTGATTTGTGTAATTCAACCAGTATAAGATTTTCATCAAATACCGTTAGATTTTTAAACAGATGATTGGATGTACGAGTTTCGACACCATACCTACCATCCCAATTTTGAACAAGCTTAACATTACAATGTTTGTGCCTGTTCTCTATTGTTTTTCCAAAACCAGCATTGTTCATTAATTTGAACAAATTTTTTTCGAATTTATTCTTTGCACGTTTCCGAAGCTCAGTATTCAGATCAATGTAGGACTTTAACTAACAACTCTGCTTAAATTTGAGAACTCCATGAATGGTTTCTAATTCGAGTCTTTTTAACAACACCTGCTTCAGATTCCTGTAGTGGATCACATATTTACATTTAGAATTCAACGTGGCCATTAATTTAGTATTTTGGATTCTCTCCACAGGTGGTCCTCCAGTCTTCGGATGAATGTGCTCTAGACAGAAAGGAATATCTTTATGTAGGTCATAGATATGTTTAAGATACTTCAAATCAACCTCTGGAGCATCATCCGAAGTTAAAGCAACATCGAGAACAGTGGGCGCCAATTCAAAGTCACCATACGGAAGCGGTTGACTCATAGCCCACCAATACTGATTGTTTATATCGAAATACGGTAGATATTCATCGGGTTTGGATGAATCATAAGTGGGTCGATATTTATTGTTAGCAGAAGCACGGTGTTCCGAACACACTTGACTAAGACCTCTTCGTATACCCTTCTCAATGAACAAGAGTTGATCAATATCAGTTAGTAGTTCCTGTCCCTGGCCTGTATGCTTCATCATCGCCTCTCAAGTATATCCAGGCAGTATAGTATAGTATATAGTATAGTAGCGGGCAGGACCAAGTCCGTAAGTGGAATGACAACTTGAACGGAATTGTTCAAAAAACTACAGCTAACAACAATACCTCAGTTTCTAGGTATAAATCCGAATATTGACCCAAGTTTTGAATATTAAATGTTGTCTATACTCTTTGAGCATGCGCATACTGCTTATTAGAAATTTCCTTATCTTCTAATGTACTATAAAATTGCTGCTGGCTAGGTAAACAGATATTATAATGTAATTAAGGGCCGCTATGCTTGTGGCCACGTCCCCAATGCTCCACCCAAAGGTACTACATTGGGTTTAAACGCGAAAAGTTAACGTGCTTCAAATTTAATCTTACTTCAGGTTAATCAATACTAAATAAAAATCTAACAAACTGAAACTAAAAATAGGATTTAACGAATGGTATCCTTAGCGTTGATTCTGGAGTTAGCCTGATCCACAAGACACACGCAAAAGTGAATGAGGAGGGATACGTAATACCGGATAACATCTGCCAGCTCTGCTTACCGGTGCGACCTAAAGGGTCTTTTTAAAACTATTCAAATCTAGCTAGTTAATATTAAAAATGGATTCAAATCTTCTAAGCATTTGCCAAATGTTTAATAGTGAGTCCAGCTATTTTGCCTGTTTATTTACAATTTCGTCCTCCCTGGTCTAAGTATTTTCAAATTTCACTGTAAATTTGTCCCTAGCGTTCCCTATCATTCCCTAACTTACATATTATAAGTACAGTCTTCTTTCCTATATATACTGCCACCAAAAATTGGCGTCAAAACGTCTAGCAAATAAAACTAAGCCACAGAACAAAAATACAGGCAAAAATATAAAATAAGTATAAATATAATGTAAGTATAAATAAAAATAAACTAAATATATAAATAAATTAATAAATATCTAAATAAGCAAAAGCATGCAACAGTGCATAAATTAGAAAAAGCATCGCCCAAATTATCAGTTGCACTCGCATAAGAATTAATATGGCTAGCGCCATTACGCACTAAAACATGCTCGTTAAATTATTCAAAATTTCCTTATTAATACAAGTCAATGCTTATGCGAGTACAGCCGCCACAATTTTAATCCTACCTTGTATATAAATTTTCCAAGCATACGAAAATCTGGTAGTCCTCTTACGTCTATTGGTATCTTACTGCTAAGGGGAGATGGTGCACTGTTAAAGTTATGGTGGGTATGCACTAAACGTTCTAGGGGGATCACAATCACTATCACTTTTAAGTCCTGGGAGGGATCGCGGTTTCACTCTACTTCATTTTCTTTATTTATTTGCTGATTTAAGTTAATAAGGGTTTACTGATTTATTTTGTTATTTATTCGTTTTAGTTTATTCCCGATTCCGATTTTTCCACGCGTATAAGGTGGGACAGTGATTGTTTTAGTGGTGTGGGGTTTGTCGTGCATACTAGATTTTGGTTATTGATTTTGTTTTGCTTTTCTTTTTTAATTTTTTGTTTTTTTCTAATACAGGTTTTCGTTATATCATGTTCATGTCCGTTTTTCATTCCAAGTCAAAATCAAAATTTACAATCCTCCCTACCCTTCCGATTTACGCACGGTTATCACCGTCTAATCTCGCTATCCTTCTCGAAAATTCTTTGAAGACCGTCCAGAACGCCTTCTGGTTAGCCACTTCCCTGACTTCCTCTAGGCTCTTTGGCCATGCTAGTCCTGCGATAGCAAATTTCATATCAGCTAACCCTCGATTTGCCACCTTAAGTGGGCAATCGAAGAGCACGTGCTCTGCGCTTTCTGCGCCCTCACCGCATTCGCAGCGCTCGTTGTCGGTTAAACCAAATCTTTGTAAATACGCTTTCAGGGCGCCGTGTCCTGTTATCAGTTGCACCATTTTATGATCGAGTTTCACTTTGATCTTACCTCTAGCTTCAATGCTCGGTATGAATTTGTACGTCAACCTGCCTGTGGCAGCGTTGTTCCACCTCTCTTCCCATTGTCGAATTGACTTTTCGCGCAACTTTCTTTTAATTAGAGGCCTCGGTATCGACGAATGTGATATCCGAAAGGCTTCCATCGCGGCCTCTTTAGCTAATTCATCAGCCCTATCGTTTCCTACGTTACCATCGTGCGACCTAACCCAACAGAACTTTAAACGTCGGAACTCGAGCGCCGTATGCGCTATCCTCCAGAAGTCTACTTGGAGGTCCGTCGAGGTGTTCATATTTGTTAAACCCGTAGCGCCGATTTACTATCACTGATTATATAATACTCGTCTCTGCTCGTATGGTTTATTACGTAATCGGTAAACAGATATTGTTAAACTTTGCAAGAGAATCAATGAAATCATATGGATAGACACTTTTCGGGTCAATAATAGAAACTGTTTATCGTTTAAATGTGAGAATCGGCTTTTTAACAGTGGATATTCAGTCAGATATGAGGCAAGTGTGTCTAAGGAGGAGCTCATGAAGCGGTAGCTATCAGTGAATCGAAAATTGACCAGGTTTTCTGTAATAAATTTAGTAAATAATATGTATTTTTTTTTCGTTACCGGTAGCACATCTACACGGCCTTCTAAATTAATAGCAATATCTTTGATGATAAAATGACTATCATAACCGCTTAAGTTGTGGAAAACGATGGGGATTGTTCGAGAATCTTGATGATTTATATTACAACCCGAATGTGCTGGTCCTCTATAGTTGTCAGTTGGTATAAAATGATCATGATCACGAACCTTTATATCTCCGACACTAAAGAGTTTATCACAGAAATAGCAGTGTGTTGCAGCTATGAAAGCAGTTTCCTGTTGTAGTGTTACCAGGGTCATATCAAATGGACACATGAAAACGGTTTCAACATCTTCTGCAAACTGTTGTAGTTCCATTGAAAACCAATTTATGCAGTCTTCACCACGATATGACCGATAAAACGATAACGAGTTATCGTACTCACATTTAACATAATACCTTACACTACACGGTATATGTTCTTGGAACTTTTTAGTGTCTCCTGTAAACATCAAAAGACACTCTAAATCTGCATATATAACGAATGGAACTTTAACGTTTCTAAAATTTCTAAAACAGAGGATTTTATTTTCTTCTGTAGGTAACCGAGGTACACACAATTGTTTCATTTTACAATCATCGATATGCTTTATTAATTTTTCCTCTATAGTGAAGTAGTGGAGACAACGATCACAAAAATGTTTCTTGCCATGATTAGAATTAAGTTGAGAAGACACTAATCGACTCAAATCCTTGATCCATAATGGGAATTAAACGGTTCAATTTCATCATAGTACTGGTTATGAATCATCAAGAGAATAACATGTTTGTTTCTCTATTATCCGATATGAACAAGGGAACTATTGTCAATTTTCGATTGTTTAGTTTAAGAGTGTATATATTAACTGAAATATTATTTTGAGATTCAAAATTTGTAATTTGGTTTATTGTCATAGAAATTGGATCCCTTTTAAGTTTAATATGGATGAATAATGAGGATATTTAGAGAGCCTTTGAGGATCACGAGCGACAGGGTAAAGTGCAGATACTAGACCATGCAAAACATGCCTGATCATTATTCTTTACGTTAATACACGCCTATTTATGTTGTATTTGAGGTGGTAGCTCAATATATGATAAACCCCGCATGGGATTGGCCCCACATGGGATTGTACTTATTTATATTAATACCTAAATTATAAATACTTTTTAATCTCCAGCCACTATCACGTTCCTGGAAGTCTTCTATTTCCGTTGCTATTGGTTTTGTAGCGTTAGTATCAAACCACTTGTCCAGATCTGTGTTCTTAAATATTGCGACGTTAGATGTTGTGAAGTATGTATACTCCCGTTTAACTTGAGAACCAGAAGTAATCTTAAATTCGCCGCAAAAGACGGTATTAACTTAAACAGCTTCATTGTTCTTTAGTATATCATTAATTCTTTTTTTGAAAACACTTTTACAATCTGTTAGAAAGGCCTTCACATCCTTGTGTTTGAGATTACTAATTACGCCTGCATGAATACGTCCTTTGAAGGCTGAGATGGAATCCTCCCAATGCACTCGGTGGTTAGCGGTTTCTTTTTTTGCATCAATTCCAGCTCCGATTTTTTGTGCCACCTTCAAATGACTACGCAGGGTCTTTATATTTGCCAACGATGCTAATAGCTGTTGTTTTTCCCTAACAGACTTTGCATTCTTTATAGCACTTTTTATTCTGTTAACTCCAGTCCTGCATAACTGTAGTCCTTCATTATGATGTTGCACCATCCCAAGGAGGGACGCAATATTTTTAATCAATTCAATAAAACGAGACATCTTGCTTGTTCCGCGTTCTACAAACAGAATGATTGAATTAGCGCACGCCCATATATTTATAGTATACCCCCAGCCCAAATAGCGAACTGAAGGTCATCTAATACATGCAAGTCATTAAACAGACTAAATTGTGATTAATTAAAAAACAAGTGCACCGTGGCCGGTATACCAAAAACAAATTGCAACAATTTAACCCAACTTATTTGATGTGTTTTAAGACCGCCACGACCAACATGACGGCCGCCCAATGGTGGCCACCATAACCGCCCCATGGCGGCTACCATGGCTGCCCCATAGCAGTCACCATGTTGGCCACCATGGCAACATGACGGCCACCATGCAAAATTAAAAATCTATGTTCACTGGTCAAATGCTTTAAAATATACAACCGTTCATCCCCGGAGAATGATTGTAATGTTTGGTCCAAGATGACTCGGAGTGTCGTTTTAAAAGAATAAATATCTACGATCGTGTGAGAAACGCGTATGTCAAAGGTGATAAAATATTGTTATTTTTTCTTAAAAATTAGACTATATATTTTGGAAATTACCACAGACTGAGAGGTGAAATTTATTTTTAGGTCTCTTACTATGCATTAGACATTTTATCGTTTATATTTTTCTATTGAAAATTGTAAATCATATTTCAAGTACTGAATGTAAGCTTTCAAAGGTGTGCGTGCATGTGCGTTCGTCAAGGTTCAAAAATTTTCAATATATTTTCATAAAAATTAAAACCTGTATTTGAAAAAGTACAGAAAGCATACATGAAATGCAATTAAGTCTTTCAACATGTACTAAATGTTTAATAGCGCCATAATAGCAAAAATTTGACTTAAAACGCCACATACAAGGTAGTATATGGTATAATCAGCGTACTCTCTTTCAAGTTAAATATTTTAAGAATGTAAGCGTGTAACATTCCAGCCGTATGTTGACAGGTTGTTTTCTGTGTTTCGGGAAATCGAGGGTGTACTGATTTTATTTCGTTCAACCTAATATAGGTTAGGTGTCATTTTTATCTTGAGTTTTATTTACAAGAAAGCTAAAAGTTGGTAAGAACAAATCCAAAAGCTTCAGGTGTTTTTTTGCTTAATTCAAATGTCAAAAATTTAACGAAATACCGACGAACTAGAACAGGGACCTTGCAACCTAAAGTAAAAGTAGAAGGTGTGCTACGTACCTAGACGTAGCCGAAAGAAAAGTAAATACCAGGTTAACTACCAGACGGGAAGAGTGGAGGGATTCGCCTACATACAAAAAAAAAATAAAACACGTAGCCCACGATTATCTATTAACAAATAAAAAAAATAAAGGATTCTGTACAAACAAGCGGAAGAAATAAATTCAGAGTTACTATTTTACAGCAAATAATTATATTATACTGACAATTTAGGAATCTAGATACGAAGTGCACATCTCGTATTTCTCACAAAATAAAATTAATCGGTAGTAAATCAATATGTGAGAGCTTTTGTCAAGCGTTTTTAAAATCTCACCTAATACTTTTTGTAAAATAACTAATTAGTAGGAAAGAATGAACGTGTGAGAGCTTTTGTCAGACATCTTTTAAGTTGTACATAGTACCGTTTGTAAAATAAACCAATCAGTATAAAAGAATAAGCGGGTGCCGATCCAACATTTTTAACAATAGTACATCAAACCTGAAGAGCGATAATATCGATTAGCAGCAACGAACAATAGTTCTACAATGTCACGTTTCTTATCACGTAACTACACCAAACGTTGATACGGAATATGCCGTTGACACACACAAAAAAACGAGTTACATACTTGTAGGTATCTGGATACTTAGCTCGCAAACCGTCGGGGGTGAGTCGTGGTCGTCAGGATCCATCTACCCTGCTACCATAACTAAAGCAGCGGTCTACGGACCAAAGCAGTTGGTCTACAGATAAAAGCAGTTTGTCTACATAAAGAAAGAACCCATTTAGCATCCAGCTAACAAAAAGCGAATACACGCAAGACACCTCCTGGTTGTCGAACAGTAAAACGTGCATCGCTTTTGAAATACGGTGACGAATAAATGTAGAAAACATTTCCACGCACAAGCTGTAAAATAAAATTCAACCATGCTTCAAACAACACGAATTCGAACTGCAAACCCCTCGCTTATCGAAGCACAATTGTAACTGGAAAACACGGGTTTTATCAGATAGTTCGCGACTTTATTTCAACAAGGCTTTACATTGGAACAATAGAGAAAACCATTATACGCGGTTATAAGGTATACCAAGATAACGGGTACCTAAATACAGGATATAATTATTTAATTGAAGCATAAACTTGTCGTTTCAAAGCAACTAGATTTAAGTTGAGGAATTTATTCGAGAACGTGTTTATTCTTAATTATGTTGAAAATAAATGTAACAAATCCCCCTCTAGCAAAATTAACAGTCGGAGCAGGAAAACAAAAGTACGGGAATGGGCAGGACAAAAAAACCCAAAGAAAAAAGAAAACCTCGAATAAAAAAAAATTCGCTTGAGAACTAAAAGAAAATTCTCTACAAGAACGAAACAAAAAGAAAACAGAAAAAGGAAAAAAGGAACGCCCCAAAATAAAAAGAGAACTCTCGTCCGGCTCGAAGTTCCAATAATAGAAGAGAAAAAAAATGAAGGCATGGAGGGAAGCAAGCAACGAGGACTAAGATAGAATGGCACTGACACTGCAGAAAAGCTGTCGGAGTACGGATATTTCTAGTGAAGAAACAGCAAAGTCTTCAACCTCAGGAAAAGAAATTGGTTTTTCGCGAAAAAACCAAAGTAAGAAAAGGAACGTGGAAGAAAACCAACAGTGCCAACCAAAACAGGACCCATTTGGTCTTCAGCTAACAAAAAGCGAATACACGCAAGACACCTCCTAGTTGTCGATCAGAAAAACGTGCATCGCTTTTGAAATACGGTGACGAATAAATGTAGAAAACACTTGCACGCACAAGCTGTAAAATAAAATTCAACCATGCTTCAAACTACACGAATTCGAACTGCAAACCCTCGCTTATCGAAGCACAATTGTAACTGGAAAACACGGGTTTTATCGGATAGTGCGCTACTTTATTTCAACAAGGCTTTACATTAGAACAATAGAGAAAACCATTATACGCGGTTATAAGGTATACCAAAATAACGGGTACCTAAATACAGGATATAGTTATTTAATTGAAGCATAAACTTGTCGTTTCAAAGCAACTAGATTTAAGTTTAGGAATTTATTTGAGAACGTGTTTATTCTTAATTATGTTGAAAATAAATGTAACAAATCCCCCCCCCAGCAAAATTAACAAGTCGGGGTAAAAAAACAAAAGTACGTGAATGGGCAGGACAAAAATACCCAAAGAAAAAAGAAAACCCCAAACAAAAAAATATCGCTTAAGAACTAAAAGAAAATTCGCTACAAGTACGAAACAAAAAGAAAACAGAAAAAGGAAAAAAGAAACGCCCCAAAATAAAAAAAGAAGAACTCTCGTCCGGCTCGAAGTTCCAATAATAGAAGAGAAAAAAAGGAAGGCATGGTGGGAAGCAAGCAACGAGGACTAAGATGGAATGGCACTGACACTGCAGAAAAGCTATCGGAGTATGAATATTTTTAGTGAAGAAATAGTAAAGTCTTCAAACCTCAGGAAAAGAAATTGGTTTCTCGCGAAAAAACCAAAGTAAGAAGAGGAACGTGGAAGAAAACCAACAGTGCCAACCAAAACAGGGCCCAAAGGTCAAGGCTCAAGTAAACAAAGGGACAACAAGGGAGAACAAGAGGAAGAGAGAAAAGACGCTAGTAAAAGAAACGATATACTACAAACTGTGGTAACCAAAAATCGTAACCGAAGAATTAAAGAAAAGAAATGCTGACTAGTCCTAAAGTCGACTGGGTCGTGGTTTCCGAGAAAATTAAAACGGACTAGAAAGCACCTACCACAGAAGCGGATAGACGAAGCACAATCGGTATAGGGACCGACAGCAAAGAAGACCAGTGACCGGCAAAAGGATAGGGAAAGCAAAGCTGAAGTGGGCACATTAGTATCTAGGCAAGTTGTTTAAGCTTTGGGTGCGACAGCGACTCGAAAACGAGTCAGTTGTTACACGGCGTGCATGCGATGAGCATTGAAACTCATGGCTGCTCTTAATACTTAATATTAATAATAATCTAGTACTTTATAGATTAATAATTTGATGACAGTATAGTTTTCGTAGTGTGTCTTTAGTTACATTGTTCATACTCGTTATATGAGAATTCACGCTTTCTTTAATAAAATAAAATGTTTATCCCTGAGATTTTCATGTATTATTGTACGAGTAGCTGTGGCAGTTTAATTTAACAAATATAAACTAAAAGAGTATCATCTCAAAGTGGAATGAAATGAACGAGAAAAAAAAGAAAAAACCAAAAAGAATAACACTAACACCAAGTACAAAACCCAAAAAAAAAAAACTAAGAATCGTACAAAAGAAAATAAAACAGAATCCCAGTGTAGTTATGTATGAGTAGGAATTGACGTGTGTGTGCGTGCGTGTGTATGTGTGTATGCGTGGGAGTATAAGAAGGGTGTGTGTATGTGTAATTGCTTGTATAAAGTGTGCGTGTGTGTATGTGTTAGACCGCTGTAGTCGCCTCTTACGACAGGTAGCTCGTACCATGGGGCTATTCTATTCCCAGACCCACGCGGGTTCAAGGAGTACAAGGAAAAGACAGAAGAAAGGACCAAGAAGAGAACGGAAGAAAGGTGAACCAAGTAGAAGTGTTTGTTTATGAAGTGTGTGGGTGTATGTGTAGGTGTATGAAGTGTGTGGGTATAGATTGGACGTATATAAAATGTGTGTGTATGTGTTGGGCCGCTGTAGTCGCCTCTTACGATAGGCAGGTCGTACCTTGGGTCTATTCTATTCCCGACCACACGGGTGCCAGAATTTATGCTACGTACCTAGACATAACCGAAAGAAAAGTAAATACCAGGCTAATTAACAGACGCGGATATTGGGGGGATTCGCCTACATACTAAAACAATAATAAAGCACGTCGCCCACGGTTACCTATTAACAAATAACAATAAATAAAAAACTGTACAAACAAGCGAAAAAAATAAATTCAGAGTTACTATTTTACAGCATATAATTATATTATACTGACAATTTAGGAATCTAGATACAAAGTGCGCATCTCGTATTTCTCACAAAATAAAGTTAATCGGTAGTAAATCGATATGTGAGAGCTTTTGTCAAGCGTTTTTAAAATTTTACCTAATACTTTTTGTAAAATAACTAGCTAGTAGGAAAGAATTAACGTGTGAGAGCTTTTGTCAGACATCTTTTAAGTTGTACATAGTACCGCTTCTAAAATAAACTAATCAGTATAAAAGAATAAGCGGGTGCCGGTCTAACATTTTTAACAATTGTACATCAGACCTGTAGAGCGATAATATCGATTAGCAGCAACAAACAATAGTTCTACAATGTCACGTTTTTATCACGTAACTACACCAAACGCTGATACGGAATATGCTATTGACACACACAAAAGAAAACGAGTTGTATACCTGTAGGTATCTGGATACTTAGCTCGCAAACCGTCGGGGGGTGAGTCTACACATAAACGCCATGGTCGTTAGGATCCATTTACCTACAGGTATGCAATTCGTTTTCTTTTTGTGTGTGTCAATGGCATATTCCGTTCCTTTCATTTACGGCTGATGAATTAAAAACCACATAAATTCCGTTTCTCCCCTTCCATACGTCAATAACATCCTATATATTTTACCTGCTCATAATAAATACGATTGCGAATAATTTTCAATTTCAATCTATCTACTTTAAAACGACGAGTTTACGCAATAAATTCTATAGTTGGCACCTTGTTTTGAGTATCCGTTAACTGGCTACACATTACTATAGCATAAACTTAATCCTTATACTACTACAATCAAAAGATTCGTTGAAATAGTGTATTGTAGTATTTGACAAAGCTTAGTTTTCTAATCTCCTTTTGGTATGTTGATAACGAGAGGATTGACGCTCGAATTCTTGTTAAGTAAAACAATTTTCAATTTGATTCTGCAGTTCGTCCTCAAATGTATTTTTCTAAACTACTCGTTCTATTACTCCAAGAGCGATGCACGTTTTTCTTTATAAGAAGTGTAGATTTTGGGTGAATCGGTAAGTGCTTCTGAGTTATTAATACTAGTAAGACTCTTTTTCTAGCTCTTAGCTAGAGGTCAATTGTTGTACGTAGGCCGATTATTCTTCTTAAGTAGAACCAACTGCGCTAGTATCTGTTCCGCTGTTGCAGAGTGTCGCAGCGCTCAACACCTGTCGACCGTGGTGACGCTACATCTGGACCCCAGCACCCGGATGCTTCGCTGACTCACCCCCGTGGATGCAATGGGCACACGATAATAGCAGGCACTTGGAGGTATGTTGTATTGGTGTTCCCATATATCGGGAGCACCTCTTTTCTTCCTACTTTTGTTGTTCGTGCTTCGTTGGTGCTCCATGGTACTTCACTACATGATTATTAGAATTTGTTCTACCGTAAATAATTTTTTTTTCTTTAACACCCTGGTGTTATGAGCAAGCATAAATAGTAATTTTTCTTTTCTTTCTTTTATTAATGAATACTAAATGTCAAACAAAATGCGCACTTTGTACGTAAATTTCTAAAATTTGATCTTTATATTATAACTATTTATTTATTTTTTGTTGATGCAAAACGGATTCTTTTTTTTAATGTTTACTGTAAATAGAAAATCCAGGACTATGTATCTTTTTGTGTTGCTAGGAATCCCCCCTCTTCGCATTGGTAGTTAGCCCGGTATTTCTACGTTTCTTCTGTTCTGTTTCGTCCTCGTGATTCGTACGGGTCCGCACTTTAAAAATCCTTTCTATTTCTATCGGACCCGTACGCTGCATAACTTAGCATAGGGTAGATTAGTGACAGATTTAGAAAACATAATGTAAAGGTGACCTGCTTGGGATAAGCACCTCTCTGGTAGGTAGGTAGGAACATCAAAAGGGGAGCTTTGCCGAAAAATGAGGTGGTTTGGCGCCCTACTAATTACGACAGAAAGAAAAATTAGAAAGCCTTTTAAGATAAGTGTATATTTTAACGTAGTTTTTGTAAACTAACAGTTCCTATTTTTATATTTTTTTCCATGGAAACCCATCCCTCATCACTGTAATTAGACCATGCACCGTTTAAACCCGTTACGCCCTCCCGCTCCTTCAAGGTAGATTAGAATAGTAACGTAAAGCCAATTCTGCACATAACATGTGTTTTTATAAATGCCCCCATAAAATAAAACCAAACCTAACTTTAAACTTTCAAATTCTTCGAGCTTAAAGCTGCCATTACTTAGGGGCTACGTTAGAACCCAACACACATCGCAACCATTGTCCATACCCATTTATCACCCTAACCCGTTTCACATTAAACGCTTCAAGGGGAAAAATGTGAAAGAGGATTGGGATACTTGTAAATGTGAGGGAATCGATTTTGTCAGGTTTTGTTTTTCACAACCAAGCTTATACGCTGTAGAAATTCAGACGAAAATTGATATGTAGTATAACAATAGAACCGCATCTCATCCAGGAGTATTAAAGTCGACAAGCGTTAAGGTTTTAACTTCAGTGATCAGAAACGGTTTGTTTTACAACCAAATACCGATTTTCATGTCATCTAATTTATAATATTCAATCAAACGTTAATCACGTACAGGTTAACAAGGAGTGACGGTGTATAATAAATGTATTGTGATTCAAGTGCATTCAATACACAGAGGAGCACACAATATCTATGTATTCAGTGCTAATGTAATCTGTAAATCTGGAGACATCCTCTTTCAGGTTTTGAAGTTGCTTCCTGAAATTTTAATACGAAAGTCGTTGACTTTCTTCACCTAAAAGTTTTATGTTGAATAAACAAGTTTTGTATCTGGTTTTATATTTATAAATCTATTGTTTGGCGCTACTTCGTTGAAGTAAGTTTGCTATAGCAGTCAGCTTCAAGTCAGTAGTAATGTCATTCGATGTAAACTCGTACATGTCCAAGATCTCATATTTTCCATCTTTCAATTATTAGGTCGATTTGGAATGATCATTTGGGCTTTGCATAAAAGTCTAAGTTATTATTTCATTTTATTAACTGGAATACGATAGTATTTATCAACTTACCATATGTAATTAACTACCTAATATATATAAATATATATATTACTCATATTTAGACCAGGGTAGAAAATTATATAATCACATCAAATAATTTTAATCACTGTGTAGAAGCTTTTGGAAAAGGTACGCGTTATTAAATAAAAGCGTGAAGCATAAAAATTCATTCGTTTCATTAAACATAAGAGATTTAAATCATGTACAAGACGCTTTATATCAAAAGAAACAGTATTAAAAAGCTCCACATGTAATTTAATTATTCCTAATAAGGAAACAAATGGAAATTACGTGCAAAATTTATATTAATTAACCCTATTTTAAGTAACCGGTATTAAACAAAGTGTACACATAATAATTAATATTTAACTTGTATTCGCTAAAAATGAAAGGATAGAAGTCAATTTTAATTGGAGTTAATTAAACCATTATTAATAATAAGCATAAAAGTCTGTGAAAATCCAAGATTATAATACCAGAAATAAAGCTCTGAGAATTAATATTATGTTTGAACACCTGCGTAGTTTAAATATCACGTACGGCGAAAATTTTGTAGATAACAAATGGTTTCAGAGAATCTTGTAGAAACCGTCGCATAATAGTTACGAGAAATGCTAAAGGTGGGTTATTTCACACTCCACATGGACTAAAATAATCGATAATAAAGAATATCAATTTGCATCAATAAGAACAGGTTAGATAGAGACAGATAATATGCGCAAGACCGAGACACATATAGTAAAAGGCGTGAGTAGAGCAACGTCATGGGGTTGCGATTGGTTGAAAGTAAAATGCAAAATTTGAGAGGTAAAATAACATTTCTTTATAAAAGTCAATTAGTTATTTCCAGACTTTGCGTGCCGTGTTGAAATTTATGAGATTTAACTGGGGTGAGTACTAAATTCGTAAAAACCGACGCGCGAGCGACGGAATGGGAACATTGCATGAGAAATTCTTAAGAATTGTCTGTTTTGAGGACAAAAGCGACGTGCCGGCTATCCGCTATATATACCGGTGGTAATATGAATTTCGTTCTCTTAGACTTTTGACTATTCGATGCGTTAAAAGCTCTCTTAGATCTTCGACTTGATTGAACGCGTTAAACAGTGCTTTTTAGTTTTCCGGTTTTAATATTAAATAATTTAAACAGTATGCTCGAATATTATGTGATTTAAAACAGTTTGTTATTTACGTGCTAACATGAATATACTTTAGTGCACTTAGATACAAGGTAATAAAGTTTAGTATCACTGTACCAATTGGTAAAAATTTACAACGACAAATATATACACAAAAGTAGGCAGTTTTGGCGTATATTGGTGAAAGAAGTATGAATTTCTTTGTTATTTTTCGGGGGTATTAATAATTAAATGGTTCATAAACGTGTCTGGATCCACAAGACTAGGGTCAGATATACACAGATTAGTTCCGGAAAAGCCCTGAAACAACTTTAAATAAATGGTGATGGAGAAAATTTTTAAAGCGTTGAGAATCAGAAGCCGTAAATATAACCCAGTTGGAATGGTGTGATTAACAAAAGGGACGATGTACATTGAAGCTACGAGTGCAAGTAACCTTCAGGTAAATTATACTATTTTGTTTGAACTTTGAGATTTTTGTGTGGGTTGAATAACTTTATAATTGATTTACTCAAAATGGACAGTAGTGAAATGGTATTAACAATAATATTTTAATTTTAAGGTAAAATTTGCTTGTTTAAGTAGAAAGGGGTATTTAGTATTGATGTTCTGGATTATGATGAAAATTTAGGGTATGTCTTTGAGCTCAATTAGACGAACCTGGTTAATTAACGTAAAGGGGTGGTAGATGCTCCCTTTGTACTCTGCTTATATTGTTATAGTAATTAGTAGGCATCCTACAAGGACTTTAATTCTGGATGCACATTAAAATGATAATAAATTTAATTTTGAAATTTTCCGATATTAAAATTTATGCTGAATATTAATTTTGAAATTTTAATGTATTGTGAATATTGATGTAAATAGAGTTGACGTTGATGTTTGTGGTAGGAATGTGTTTGTTTTTTTTATGTATGAGGATGAAAGCTATCTAGAGGAGCAGCCGAGGCGATTAACGGAAGAAAGTCAATGGACCAACACAGTTAAGGTAATGAATAGCTTTTTGTAGGTTTCACAGCATTCTTGACATCCAATTCGTAGGGGCTCGATTCGAAAAGCGGAGTACCCGGATTTTGGTGGTATCACAGCATTCTTTGACGCCCAATTCGTGAGGCTCGAACTCGGATATTGGTAGCTTTCACAGAAATATATATATATATATATATATATATATATATATTTTTGCCGTGGAACTCCGGTAAAAGCCTCACCAACAAAAATATATTCGAAATTTTTTTTTTATTTTTAAAACTCGAAAATTGCACATAATAGAAAAATTTTCAAAAATTAAATAATTCAAAAAAATATAATTTCTTACCCGTTTTCCTCTGTTCCTCGGTTGAATTGCTTTCTTCAACTGCTTCCGGCTAGCTCAGTTGGACCTCCTCTTGGATATCTAGATTCACTCTCATATTCTCTATCATTCACGCACACTCCCAATAAAACCACAAAATACAACAAACATACAATCTTTTATATATCACTATTTACAAATAAAATTCAATATTATCCACATTTCAGTGATCAAGTTACACCTCAATAAATCCTATTTTGTAATGTCCTGTATTTTAATTTAAATTATCAAACACATAGAATGTACCCGGAGTAAACGGGCCCTGAATAATACCTTATTTCTCATTCCTTCTTTATAATTTATTTTAAATCTACGTAACTCTGGAGTATGGTGAGCTCATGATAACCCAGTTAATTATGAATAATGTATGCCCTTATACTTTGCATACTCTTACAACAAACTAAAAAAACAACCCATGTACTCTTCACAAAATTTAACTTCCTGATGGCACGTTAATAAGCTTTATATACACCTTCAGATTTCTATTTAAATACCATAATAAAGTTAGTTATACGAATTATCTTCAATACGCAAAATAATGCACAATAGTTTCAAAATTCACTCTTATACGTCACCCAATATTCATAGTTTCATAGTTTATAACAACACAATTTCAAAGCGTTACCTGGAATTTCTAGAGGATCTCTGCTCCGTTGACGATGCCGTGTATTTGCTTCTTTCTGCTCTGCAGGTCGTTTCTAGCTATTAGTAGAAGAACCCCATTTAAGTTGTGCTCTTACGCTGCCTTCACGGTGTATCCAATTTCCAAATCCAAATTAATTATACTTCTTTCATAATTATTTAATTTAATCCACGTTACGTACGTCACTACATGAGCTTGTTAAAAGATATAGGTAATACCGCAATAAAATCTAAACTCGGCACAACCCGCGTACAAATTATGAGGCTAACACCGTGCAATATAATTTAAAATAATTTTATTATACTTACAAACTCGTGGTAACTTTCATACGTAGTCTGAAGCGATCAAAATATTAAGGGCTTTTATTCTATTTTGAAAAAGTATTTATACAATTTCCAATGCCACCTCTGGCCGCATTTCATCCGAAGTCCTTCATTTACAACAACACGTTCTTAAAATTTTGAGCTCAACCGATTTCTAAGTCCGCGAAATTCAGCGCATCGTTACGATCTTTTCTGAAAATTAATATACACTATTCTCGTGTTTGTCCGATGTCCAACTAACAATATCGACCAATAGTCTATCCATTGACGTCTCACAAATCCCGCCTATACTAACGCTGTCTCTTGCTTATGCATTTTGTACGTCTCTTTCTAACCTTGTTTGAGTGGCTTCACAGCAATTTTTTTATAAAATTAATCATAGGAAATTTTAATCTTTAATTTACAGTATATTACACATAGTGGTGTAAAATGGATTTAGTATCGAGAGTATTACACATTGTAATTCAGCTAGCAAGTAGGTCGTTTGGTTATGGCAGGGTTTTCTAGAATTAGTTTTTAGTATTAAGCACTGTACGGTTTTGAGTTCCCAGCAATGTTTCAGGCTATTCAATATTATTGGGTACTTTGTAGCGTAGACGTTTTCCCACGTTGCAACCAATGAGGATGCGTGACGAAAAAGGATGGTGGTTTTGATAGGGAAAAGAGCAGCCACCATGATGAATTTTACACGTAATTGGCGTATCTGAAAGACGAGTGAGAAGTAGTGCTTAATAACGTAGTGGTTGAGTTTACTCGTCGAAACCTTATATCTTTCCTAGTGTCGTATCTTTACTTTTGTCCTGTCCGTTGATGTTGTAGGTAAACAACGAACTCAGTTACCAATCTGATCTAGAGAGGCAACTGAAGTCCAACGACCTGTAGAGCCAAAAAAGAGGAACGATATGTAGTAATATTTTAGTTGTGCCACAAATCGTTATACAAGGCTTCAATAATTGGTTGTACCTTAACTTAATTATCTAGATGGATAAAAGGTGGATTTAATCCTATTATATTTTACTCATGCGTTTTTTGTAAATATTTTTAGAATATTGTCTGTGTATTCATGTGGCACCAATTACGCCCTCGTACGATCAAGTGATGTACTATTATACTGTAACTTTTTTTTTATTAATTGACGCTTGTAATAGCCATCATCATTGCTACACAGGCATATTTGTGTGATTTTAACTGGGAATGAGGCATAAAAATATGCTGTTGAAAAGGTGCCATGGCTTGTTCTGCTATGTCCAATCTCTGACACTAAGAGTTCTGATTTCCAATTAGACTTTGAAGGTACGGAAGGACCCTAGATTTTCTTATAGGGATTTACATGTTAAAGTTTATTTTGGTTCCGTACGAAGGTGGCGTGTCTACTGTCTGCTACATATTGTCAGCGAGTACCTGTCCCCTGGCATTCTTATGCATTGCCACTTTCCCGTGTACACATCCTTTAAAATGCAACTGCTAAGCTACACTTGACGAGCCACACGTCACGATTTACATCCTTTTTTGTAATGCGCTGATTGGAAACCTATATTTCATTTACGTTTAAAGCTTTAAGATAACGAGGATTTATATTGCTTACTATAAATCATCGCTATCTTAAAACTTTATACGCAATTGAAATATAGCTTTCCAATCAGCGTATTACGAACGAGTGTGCAATATCGCCACGTATAGCTTAGCAGAGTTGAGCTTTATAGGATGTAAACAAGGAAAAGTGATAACGAACAAAAGATATACATGCATATACTATATAAAAACTGGACAGTAGATAAGCTATCCTAGTGGAGAGCCAAAATTCTGATTTTATGATACTTTCAAGGTCTATCGATCAGAAACCACAACTTCTATTATCAGTTTTTACGCTTATTTTTTAACATAAATGAAAAACCCTGTATAGTGTACCTGTTCAGAATAAGCCCGCTCTAACATAATTTTGACTCTTCACTCAAATCCATTTTCCTTTTAAAACGAAAATTTATTTGATTAATTAAATAATGAATACCTTGTTTTAGGTATCCGTTAATTTGTTAAACATTTCGATAACGTATAATTGCGCTCTCTTGTGTTTCCCATCTAAAGACTTGTCAAAATAATGGATCCTACTATTATTTGATAGCGTGTCTTTCAGTTTGCTAATCGCGGTTTGATAACGCGAGGATTGTAGTTTGAACTCGCGTTAATCGAACCAATTTTTAATTTTAATTCTGCAGCTTGTGCGTTGAAATATTTTCTACATTACTCGTTCCAGTACTTCAAGAGCGATGCACGTTTTTTTGTTCGACAAGATGGAAGTATCTTGCGTGTATCGGTGAGTTTTTCCGCGCTTACCCATCCTAATCAGATTCTCTTTATAGCTCTTAGCTGGAAGCCAAATTGGTTTTTTTTATGTAGGCCCAACTGTTCCTTGCCACAGATCAATGCCGTTGCCTGTAAATCGCTAGTGCCGTTAGGGTAACAGGGTAAATAGATCCCGACGACCGTGGAGATGTGGTGCTGATTCACTCCCAATGGCGTGTAAGCTAAGTATCCTGACACATACAGGTATACAACTGGTTTTCTTTTGTGTATATCAGGGGAATATTCCTTATCAGCGTTTGATGTAGTTACGTGAAAAAAAACGTGACACTGTAGGACTATTGTTTGTTGCTGCGAATCGATATTATCGCTCTACAGGTGTGATGAACCATTGTTAAAAATGTTTGACAAAAGTTCCCACACGCTTATTCTTTTTTACTGATTAGTTTATTTTACAAAAGGTATTATGTACAATTTTTAAAACGCTTGACAAAAGCTCTCACATGTTTATTTACTACTGATTAGTTCTATTTTGTGTAAAATACGAGATGCGCACTTCGTATCGAAAGTACTAAATTGTTTGTATCACATAATTGTTTGCTGTCAAATAGTAACGCTTAATTTATTTTCTTTTTGCTCGTTTGTACAGAATCCTTTATTTTTTTTGTGGATAACTGATAATCGTGAGCGATGTGTTTTTTTTTGTATTTAAATGAATCTTCCCACTCTCTTCGGTTGGGTGTTAGCCTGGTATTTAGGTTTTTCCGGCTACGTCTAAGGTACGTAGTAAGTTATTTGCCATAATAAAACAAAACGCAACGCCTCCTCAGCTACATATCTTTATGCCCTACTCCCAATTACAGCTGCGATATTTAATACGACTGCTACAATTACGACTAAAACAAAAATGACGACTCCGACGAGTACTGCTATATTTATAACGATTCTGACGACTTTGACTAGTACTACTATTACACTTGCAACGATTATGTTGTAAAAGCAGTTAAAAGCTGTTACTGGTCAAAATAACGTTATGTTACGAAATTCGATTTGTCTAGAAAGAGCGCGAACCCCGTAACAATTTTAAGTGTACACCGGCTAATTGCAGTGGTGCGGGAATGGGTTTCTATGAAAGAATAATAAGATTAATAAAAACACAAACATGTAAAATGGCCGTAATACTAAACCACTTTACCAGTACCACTTAAATTAAAAGTTGTTAAAAATAAGGGCGCCAAATCGCCTTAACCTAGCAATTCCTTTGATATTTTTGCCACCCAGAAAAGGGTTATTATGAATATGTATCATAGCTTTCGATGCTCTAAAATCTGGTCATCTCATTTTTAATTTTCGTAACCATACGTTAAAAACACATTAACTTTCTGTTAAATTAAAGCAATTTTAAATTATCAGCCTGAATATATTTTACAAGGATCACTTTTACATGTCTTATAAATAACTTCCGAAAAAATTCCACCTAACCTTAAACTCTGTTAACAGTGAATTGGAAATATAAATGCTTTTATCAACAAAAAAAACTTGATATAACCGCCAACTGGCCAAGTATTATTAACAGAACTCCTTTAAAAAACATTAATCCGTAAATAATACTACCATTCCATTGTTCTAGTTTTCTTGATTCGTTTATGCGACATTTTAAATCCCGTGTATGTAGAAAGTGCCTTCACGACAATACTCAGGAAAACATAGAACAATACCAACTCTGCTTTTGCCATTGCAATGTCCATTAAACACACTAGATTTTCACAAAGAAATTTATTAGCAAATACTCTCACAAATAAAACTTGCGTTTAAATCAATATGCACATCTATCTTAACGTGCGGAAATAAGGGAACAACAAAAAGTAACGTAAGTAGTTCGCACCGATTACCAGAACAAAAAGGAAGCAAAAGAATACCGTGCTAACTAAAAAGTCAGAGAGTGGAAGGGGGTCGTCTTTAGTTATAATATTCTGCAGATAATTCAGTATTCAACGCAATTTCCCGTTAAAACAAAATGTTTATATAAAAAGGAAAGTCACAAGGCCTCCACAAAATGGTCATAAAATAAATGTCAAGTATATAAAAAAAAACAATACAATCATTTCTTACCGCAATTATCCACCATTTAAACGTTGCCATTCACTTCCTGTCACGTCTGTTATTGTAGGATTACAAAAAAATGCTTGGTGACAATGGCCATCATGTCATATCTCACTTAAAATTGTTTTCATACTTAAAACTGCAAACAAACACTGTCACGCCTAACCTAAAATTGTTTTTATGTTTAAAACCTCGAACAACACTTGTTTACAGAAAGATCACTAAAATTGGTGTCGCACAAGATAAATAAACGATGGAGAAAAATACGGCTTTTATTTTTAACAGCAAACGACAACTTTTAACAAAAAAGCACATATTCTATCTCGCCCAAAGTTCTAACAACACACATAAATTTTTTAAATTACATCTCCAATCGAAGTAACTTTTATCGCTCTAACGTTTTTTTAAAACATTTCACCCTATCTAAATTCAGGAAAACCATTTTGCACTCGAAGCACGCGTAGTCAAATTTACGTGTCAGATACGGAACCCGAAGGTGTAAACCTAAACATGCATACCTGGAATTAAATGAAAAACGCATTAATTTGGTTGCTTATCTACACGGCTTAAATTTATAGAAGTGTAAAATAAATCATTGGAACTAGATGTTTTTTTAAATAAAGTTAACAAGGAACTGAATTATTTATTTAAACATGAAATAAAACGTAACAAACGTTTCGCAGTTTCAAACTGCCTCTCCAGTAATATTAGGCTTAGATGTAAACAAAACTACTTCCGTCGCTTTACGAACTAACTACAATTTATATTTACAAGTTTACGTTTACATATTTATCAAGCGTAAACAAAAATCAAGAAATGCTCAGACAGTACTCGCAGTTTAAGGATCTAAAAATTTTTAAATAACTACTGATTTAGCTTGTTGCTTTCTCAGAACTTAAGGTCTTTTATTTGAACTAGTTGAATTACAACTTTTAGTTGCAGAGTAAAACCCGCTTATCACCCTTTATTGCACCACTAATACAATTTATGTTTTACGCTTAATATGCGTACTTGAACTTCCTGGCCTAATGAACAATAAGCCCAAAACAGTTCCACATCTGCCTCATATAGAGACTCCTACGACCTACGAACGTCTGCTAGCACTAAACCGGAATTTTGTTCCTAACTTAACATAACTTATCCCTATATATCAATATGTTTATATAAAATATACCAGATGCTTTTTGGTTTAATTTTCTTGTCTTAATTGAATATCATTTCAATAAAATGTAAATTACCTAATCTCCTATTAATTTTTCAGGTTGATTTCTTGTTAAAACTCATTAAACTAAATAAATTATATAAATTTATTTCTACAACCTAAGGTGTACTAAAGTAACGCGCGAGCGTTACACCTCCTTTACAAACAGAACTTTTTCCAAAAATTTTTTACTCTAAAACCACTAAACATTTTTTACTCTAAAACCCCTAAACATTTTGTCGGGACCGTTAAAGTAATACGTTTCCAGTGACACCTATGATACTAACAAATAAAGGAAGTCTAAAGGCTGTTTATCCAACTCCGTAAATGTCGCTAAAGTCGAAAAGTCGTGAAGAGGGTGGGTTTCTTTATCCTTCAAGGTAATTAAACATTTACAGGGGTCGTGGCACTTCATCCGCTGGTGCTGGATCGTTAGAGCAATATCCACAGAAAAATGGATCCAGGTACATCACTCAGTCAAGTATTATTTCAACCCTCTGGGAATAATCTACCATTGGATGATTGGCTAAAAAATTGTTCGAAAATCGACCCCAGTTAACAATCTCCCTTCTCTTTATGTTATACCACCCACGAAAGTGTTGTTTTCTTTCTTCTTCTGACTTGTATTTATAATTTACACTATAAATAAATTTCCAATTCGACACACAAATCAAATAGTTTTTCTTGCCACGATCGATCCATTTTTATATAGAAAATCCCAAGATAAATATTCTTTAAGAAATCTTTAAAAAACATATTACTCTGTTTTACCAACTAAATTCAGAGAAATGACTAACGTCAAAAGCAAATAAACGATTAAAAACTAAAGACCTTAAAGTTGAGCACCAAAATCCTGTTACGGATAAAAATGCCTTTAGGTTACGAATTTAGATTTACCCATAAAGGGCGAGAACCCTGTAATAATCTTAAAAGTGGGCTGGCTAGCTACAGTAATGCGAAAGTGGGTTTATGTGCAAAAATGATAAAAATAATTAAAATATAATCATATAATATGGCCAAAATACAAAACTAGTTTAGAGTACCATTTACATAGAAAAATTTTACTAATCAGGAATAAGTTTGTCAGACCGTAATGACCCAGCAACCCCTTCGATAGTTTCACTACCCGGAAATCGGTTATTCCTGATACGTCCTCTTGTTTTGATGTTCTAAAATCTTATCTCATTGTTTACCTTTCTTAGCCATACCTTAAAAACATTATCAACTTTTTCAAATTAACGCTTTTTTCAAAACAACGATCTGTCCAAAATATGACTCGATTATTGGGGTAGCTGGATATCCGTTTATAATGCCCACTTTTACCAGTCTGATAAATAATTCCAAATAAAGTTTCACCTAAGCTTAAACTTTTTTAACATTAACTCGTAAATATACATACATTAACCTAAAAAAGAAGCTTAACTAACCTCCAACTCGTCGGGTATTATTAATAGACCTCTTCAAAAAAACGTGAATCATAAATAATACTAACATTCCATTGTTCTAGTTACCTAAATTGATTTATACAATAATTTAAATTTCATTTATTTGGAAATATTCTTGACAATAAAACACAGAAAAGCAGAACAATACCAACTTATGTTTTCACCATTCCAATGTACATCAAAAATACCCAATATTCAGAAAAAAATGTACTAGCAAATACATACCAGTTTGCGTTTAAATTACTACGCACATCTTTACGTTTCAGAGTTTCAAATTCCTTTTCCAATAGTACTGGGCTTAGATGTAAACAAAACTATTGCCGTCGCTTTATCCTCCAATTACAATTCATATTCATAAGTTCACGTGTACATATTTATCAAGCGTAAACAAAAACCACAAAATGTTCAGAGAGTACTCACAGTTTAATAAATTAAGGATTTCCAAATAACCACTGATTTGCCTTTTTACTTCCTGAGCATGTAAGGTCCCCCTTTCCAGGTAGTGGTTCTTCGACTGTTAGTTGCAGCGTGAAACCCGCTTAGCTCCTTTTGATGCACCATCGACGGGATTTAAATTCCATACTTTACACGCGTGCTTGAGCTTGCTAAACTAATAATCCAGCCAAGCTCAAAACAATTTGCATCGGCCACCAATCAAGGTTCCTACGACCTACAAACAGTGGTTGTTACTAAGGTAACTTTTTAGAATCTATTCGTATATTTTAATCTCCCTCCCTCAAAAAATTCCTTCTGCAAAAGTCTTATGGTCAAATTCAATGTCATCAGTTCGTGCAAAGGTGTTACATTTATGACGTCTTAGCTGCTGTGGTATTTTAAATTCGTTGTGATAATATACCAATATTATTGTGTAAGGCGATGTCCCCGGTTTTAATTGATAATTTTTCTAAATAAACAGGAAAAGTGTAAAATGTAGGTTTTACTGTTGTTTATATAAAAATATACTACATGCTGTTTGGTTTATTTTTCGTGTCCTAATCCAATATCATATTTATAAAATGTAAACTACCCAATTTTCTATAGATCCTTCAAGGTGATTTTTATAACCAAGATATTGCATTACATCTTCTTTACAAACAAGATCTTTGTCAAAATTCCTATACCCTAAACTATATAAACTATATATTTCTTCAGCTTTGTTCGAGTGATACATATCCAATCATATCTTAGTCCCAACAAAAAGAACTCTTTATCCAACTCTGTAATTCTCCCTAAAGGCGAAAGGTCGTAAAGCGGCCTTCTTCATCATTTAAGAAAATAGAACATTTACAGTGGTCATGGTACCTTATTCCCTAGTGCTGAATTGTTACAGTAATAGCCACCGAGAAACGGAGTTAACTACATCACTCAGTTAAGTATTATCCTAACTTTCTGGGCGTAAGTTACGATTGGACGGTTGGCCAAATAATCATTTTGAAAACCGACCCTAGTTGAGAAATGTCGCTAAAAGCAAAATATCTATGTTCCTAAGGAAATAGGACATATACAGGGGTCATGGCAGTTCATCAACAGTGCTGGATTCCTAGAACAATACCCACGGAGAAATCAAACCAGCTACATCACTCAGTCAGATATTACCACTACCTTCTGGGCATAATTTAGGATTGGAAGGTGGCCCAAAAAAATCCATTCGAAAATCTACCCTAGCTATTAAGCTATTGCTCTCTCTTCGCTTTATGTTATACCAGCTACGAAAGAAAAATAACTTAAATTTAACGTCCAAATTACCCTAAATGTCCGAGATGCCCGTTTAGTACATTTTTTAAATTCCAAGGTATAAAACCCTATCACACAATAACAAACTAGCTAAGTTACCAAACTTTGTCCACAATCGTGAATATCTCAAGAAATCTAGATACCCATTCGGCCCTGAAAAAGTTCGCCGCGTTTTAGAGCTAAATTTACTAGTTTACTAGCTAATACATCCCTCAAATAAAACTTGCGTTTAAGTTAATACATTTATACATCTTTTTTAACGTTTCGCAGTTTTAAAACTTCTTTTCGAACAACATTACGCTTAGAAGTACACAAAACTACTTTCGTCGTTCTACCAACCCATTACAATTTATACTTACAAGTTCACATCTACATATTTATTAAGCGTAAACAAAAAGACAAGAAATGCTCAAACAATACTTGCAGTTCAAAAATCTAAAATTTGCCATTTTACTTCCTCAACACGAAAGGTCTCCAATTCCAGCGAGTTGAATTCCAATTTCTCGTTGCAGAGTGAAATCCGCTTATGGCCTTTGATTCACCACCAATGCGATTGAAATGCCATGCTTAACATGCGTGATTGAACTTCCTGGCATAATGATCCAGACAAACTCAAAACGATTTGAGATCGGCCACCTATCCAGGGCATTACGGTCTACACACATCTGCTTTCACTAAACCAGGATTTTGTTCTTAGCTTAATTTTTTACCAACTTATTAGGATGTATCTCTATATTTCAATCTTCCTCTCTTTAAAAAAATTTCGTCTCACACTTCACGCGCCAACAACTGCTTTATGGTCAAGTTCAATGTCATCAGTTCGTGCGAATGCGTTACTATTATAACGTTTTATGATTCTGTGGTATTTAAAACCCTATGTGAAAATATACAAATATTGTTCTGAATGGTAATGTCTTGGTTTTTACTGGTAATTTTTCTAAATGAAGACGAAGAGTCTAAAAATCCCGATTTTACTGCTGTTCATATAAAAACATACTAGATACTATTAAATTTATTTTTGTGTCTTAGTCTGATATTATATTTATAAAATATAAACTAACGCAAGCTTCCATAGATTTGTCAGGGTGACACGTTACTAAAACTCATTGAACTAACCAAATTATATAAAATTATTTCTACAACCTAAAATGTTGCATTCATTACAGCTCTTTTACAGACAAGATCAGTTTCAAAAATCTTTTACCCTAAACCAATAAACATTTCGTCGGCTTCTTTTGAGTAATACGTTTCTAGACATATCTTACTCCCAATAAAAGGAGGAGTTTAAAGACTACCCAATCCTGCAATTGTCGCTAAAGGCGAAAGGTCGTGAAGCGGTTTTCTTTGTTTTTCTAGGGAGTAGAACATTTACAAGGGTTATAGTACTTCATCCCCTAGTGTTGGATTGTTAGAGTAATAGCCACGAAGAAACGGAGTGAGCTGCATCACTCAGTCAAATATTACCCCCAACCCTCTGTGCATAATTTACGATTGGACGATTGCCCAAAAAATCAATTTGAAAAGCGACCCTAGTTACTACTCTTTCTTCCTTTTATGTTATTCCACTCACGAAAGAAAAACAAACAATTTAACCACCAAATTACCCTAAATAACTCTAATAAAAATAATGAACCAGCTAAAGGCGCCAAACTATTCCATTCTAAAATTATTTCCTAAAGTCAAAAAAAAATTAAAATTGGCATTGCGTTACTCTAACTTATCTTTGAACTAAAAATTTTTTTAACTCAGAATTCATTTCTTAATTTTTATGTCGCATTCGGTTTTATATTTTCCACGCGTCAAATTCCTCGGGATTGACATATGTCATCATTAATTTATACATATCCATAAAAACCTTGTCTGCAATCGTAAACTGTTTTAGAAATTTAGGTACCCATCGATCCTAAAAAAGTCCGCCACGTTTGAGAAAAAAAATTTCCCCAAACTTTATTTCCGACACAATTACTAACTTCATACAGTCACAAGTCATAATTACATTCTTTCCTAAATTTTCTTTTCCATTCGGTAATAACTTACCTTAAAAGTTTCTACTAATTGTCAAAAATGAAGGAGTCAAACCGTCTTGACCCATCAATCCCTTCGATATTTGTGCTACTCAAAGACGGAAATTGCTAATGTCATCTTGCTTTCGATGTTCTAAAATCTCATCTTATTTTTTAACTTCTTTTAGCATACCTTAAAATTGTTATTAACTTTCTGTCAAATTAATGCAATTTTCAAAATAACAACCTGTTTTAAATAAGACTCCATCACTGGGGTAGCTGGATATCCTTTTATAATGCTAACCTTCACCTATCCTATAAATAATTTCAAATAAAATTTCACTAAGCTTTAACTCTATTGACAGTAAATTTGGAAAATTACATGCACTAACCTAAAAGAAAAACCCAACTGGCTAAGTATTATTAACAGCACTGCCTATAAAACTTTAATCCGTAGAAAAATATCTCCATTCCATTGTTGTAGTTTTCTATACTGATTTATACATTTTACGTCCCATTTATTTCTAAATATTTTTAACAATAATACATACAGCAATACCCACTTCTGCTTTTGCCATTACAATGCCCATTAAAAATACTAAATTTTCACAGCAAAATTTACTAGCAAAACATCCCAGACTAAAGCTTGCGTTTAAATTAATACGCCCATCTTTTTTTTACAGTTTGAAACCCTTTTTCCGATAATATTAGACCTAGATGTAACAAAATTACTTCCGTAGCTCCACCAATCAATTATAATTTATATTTGCAAGTTCACATATACATATTTATCAAGCGTAACAAAAAAAAACCAAGAAAAGCTCAGACAGTACTGAAGTTTAAAATCTAAGAATTTCCAAGTAGCCACTTATTCACCTTTTTACCTCCTCGTAATGTAAGGTCCCGCATTCGAGCTAGTTGACCTACAACATTTAGTTGCAGAGTAAAATCCGGTTGTCACCCTTTAGTCCACAACCGACACGCGTGCTTGAGCTTCCTGGTTCAATAATTCAGACAAGCTCAAAGCAAATCAACATCGACCACTTATCGAGTGTCCTACAGTCTAACGTTTCACCGTTTCAAATTTGTTTTCCAATAATACTAGCCTTAGATGTAAACAAAACTACTTTCGTCACTCTACCGACCAATTAAAATTTATATTTACAAGTTCACGTGCACATAAAGATTGAGCGTAAACAAAAACAGACAGCCACTTTCTTAGCTTTTTACCTCCTCGGCATGTAAGGTCCCCCGTTTGAGATAGTTGAATTACAACTTTTGGCTGCAGGTAAAACCCGATTATCATCCTTTAATCCACCACCAACACGCGTGCTTGAACTTCTTGGCTCAATAAACCAGACAAGCTCAAAGCAGTCCAACATAGGCCATTTATCCAGTGGCTTACAGTCTAACATTTCACCGTTTCAAACTCGTTTTCCAATAATATTAGGCTTAGATGTAAACAAAGCTACCACCGTCGCGCCACCAACCAATTAAAATTTATATTTACAAGTTCACGTGTACATATTGATCAAGCGCAAACAAAAAAAAACAAGAAAAGCTCAGACAGTACTCAAATTAAAAATTTCCAGGTAGCCACTTATTCACCTTTTTACTTCCTCGGCACGTAAAGCCCTCTCCCTCCACCTCACCATTCGAGCTAGTTGAATTACAAGTTTTGGTTGCAAGTAAAACCCGATTACCATCCTATAATCTACCAACAACACGCGTGTTTGAACTTCCAGGCTCAATGACCCAGACAAGTTCAATGCAATTAAACATCGACCGTGCATTTATATTTCCAATGCTCCACCAGAAGGTACTACATTGGCCAGGAGGCGAGTTTTTTTTTGTTGCCTGGAAATTTAGAATTTTGCCGAACCCTTGCCGTTCCAGGCAAGGTAGGGATCTTTAACGTGCGTGACAACACTCACACACGGGACCTCCATTTAACCTCTCATCCGAACGAGGGCGTAATTTTTGTGAAAAATGCTCACCTGCCATTTTTCAAGCAGTCGGCCGTGTCGGGATTTGAACCCGGGACTTTGGGATCCGTAGTCTTACGCTTACTACATTGATCCACGGCGACGCCTAATTAAACATCGACCACTTATCAAGTGGCTTACAGTTTACACACCTCGCTGTCACTAAACCAGCAATATTTTCCTAACTTAACTCCGTTTTCACACTTTGTGCGTCAACTTATCGAGTGACTTACACACTAATGTTTCACCGTTTTATACTTGTTTTCCAATAATATTAGGCTTAGATGTAAACAAAACTACTTTCGTCGCTTCACCAACAAAATTAAAATTTATATTTACAAGTTCACGTGTAAATATTGTTCAAGCGCAAACAAAAAAAAAACACAAGAAAAGCTCAGACAGTACTCAAATTAAATATTAAAAAATATCCAGGTAGCCACTTATTTACCTTTTTACCTCCACGATACGTAAGGTCCCCCTTTCAAGCTAGTTGAATTTACAACTTTTGGTTGCAAGTAAAACCCGATTATCATGCTGTAACCCACCACCAACACGCGTGCTTGAGCTTCCTGGCTCAATGATTCAGAAAGCTCAAAGCAATTGAACATCGGCCACTTATCAAGTGGCTTACGGTGTGCACACCTAGCAGTCACTAAACCAGCATTTGTTTTCAATTTATTAACTTTATGGGAATTATGCTTATGTTTCAATTTACCTCCCTTACCACCCTGACTGCCCTACTTATTCACTCTCGCCCCAAACTGTGCCTCCATCACCATTAAAACCCATGCTCCGAATTAGCGACTTGCAGGTAGCTTCTCAAGAATTTGTTTCCGCTTTCTTAAACGATTCTACCCAAGATTTTTCTGTCGTTTCTGCAAGCACACATGTAACTGAAGTGACGATAACTCCTAATTTAGTCAGTGAAGGTCTTGTTGATATTCACAAACCTGTATCTTTATTGTCTATTGCTGTTGCTGTTAAAATTTTGCATGTTCCTGCTTTCTTAAATTGTTCTGTCCAAGAAATTCCTGTCGTGTGTACAATAACAGCCGTAGCTAAAGTGGCGATAACTCCTGATACGGATAGAGAGGGTCTTGTGGAGATTAGTGAGTTTGTAGCTATAATGCCTGCTGCTGTTGTCGTCAAAGCTTTACCTGATCCTGTTTCATTACCTACTTTTACTCATTCTTTTCATGCTGACAAAATGCTACTTGCTTCTGTTCTTGTAACTAAGGTTGGTGAAATCTTAGCGGATGTCCTGTTATCTGATGTTGATGAAGTTCTGTCTAGTTCTGCTTCTTTTCCTAAGGTGGATACTCCTACAGCCAATGCTGTTTTCGTTCATAACTGTGATACTTCTAGTCCTTTATCTAACGCCGTTGAAATTTTATCTACTTCTGTCCCTCTAGTTATCGTAACTGAAGTGTGCTCTGCTTGTGTTTCTTTTCGTATGGTTGACTCTCGTTCAGCCAATACTTTTTCTCTTTCTACCGTGGATATTCTGACAACCCATGATATTTCCTTTTCTACAGTTGATTTTTTTACCTCCAACCCTGACAACAAACCACATTCTTCCTTAACTCGTTTCGAGTTTCCTAAACTACCCTCGTTACCTCCTACACCGCGTGCCACAACTACTACACCACCTGCTGTCTCTGTTTTGCGGAAAACTGCCCATAAAAGGCAGAAATTTGTCTATGCTCCTTCCGAACCTGAAGATGTTAGTCGACAAAATCCTAATGTCCTTGATCTCGTCTCATTTTCCTTCTGGCGGCGTTAACGCCGTAAGCCCAATACCTAGTCCTAGCGCCCCAGATTATGACGACTTTGCTCTCCTTCGAACATGATTTTTGGACATCACATTTCGGTTTACTTCCCGGTTTTGCGAGGGCTTCGTTCGTTTGCTTTCTTTTTCTTTTATCCCGTCCCACGATACGACCTGCCTGTCGTAAGAGGCGACTACAGCGGTCCGACACATACACATACACACTTCATACACGCATATACACACTCCCTAAACGCACACACTTTATACATCTACACATTTCTGTTTGGTTCTCCTTTCTTTTGTTCTTTTCTTGCTTTTCTCTTTCACCCCGTGTGGGTCCGGGAATAGAATAGTCCCACGGTATGACCTGCCTGTCGTAAGAGGCGAGTACAGCGGTCCAACACATACACATACACACTTCATATACACACTCCAGAAACGCACACACTGCATATATCCACACATTTCTGTTTGGTTCTCCTTTCTTTTATTTTTACTTTCAACCGTGTGGGTCCGGGAATAGAATAGCCCCATGGTACGACCTGCCTGTCGTAAGAAGTGACTACAGGGGTTCAACACATACACGCACGCACACTTTATACATGCATGACACATGCACACACATTTCTTACACACCCACACGCACACGCACCGACCTACTCATACATAAATACACTGGGATCCTGTTTTATTTTCTTTTATACGATTTTGAGGGTTTTTTTTGTTTGGTACTTGGTGTTGGTGTTATTCTTTTTGGTTTTTCTTTTTTTCTCTCGTTCCTTTCGGTCCACTTTCTTTACCTATCCTTTTGCTGGTCTTCCTTGCTGTCGGTCCCTAGTCCCATTGTGTTTCGTCCATCCACTCCTGTGGTAAGTGCTTTCTAGTTCGTCTTTCTTTCTACGGATGTCACGACTCAGTCGACTGTAGGACTAGTTAGCATTTTCTTTTTTCGGTTCTTCGGCTTTGACTACCACAGTTGATAGTACATCGTTTCTTTTACCAGCACTCCTCCTTTTTCGCTCTCGTTCTCCTTGTTGTTCCCTTACATACTTAAAACTTGACCTTTGTGTCCTGCTGTGGCTTACACTGTTGGTTTTTCTTCCTCGTTCCGTTTCTTCTTTTGAAATCGAAGACTTTCCTGTTTTTTTACAAAAAACATCCGTCCTTTGAAAACTTTTTTTCAGTGCTGAAGCCGTTCCACCTTAGTTCCCCTTGATTGTGCATTACCCGTCCTTCCTTCTTTCCTTCCTTTTTTGTTCTTTTTTTTCTCTTTCTCTTTTCTATTATTGATCCGTCGAACCGGGCGTGAGTTATTGATTTTTTTTGGGGTATGCTTTTCTTCTTCTTCGGTTTTTTTTGTTTGGTTCTTGTATTCGTAACGAGTTTTCCTTTAGTTCTTTTTTGCGAATTTTTTTTTTGTTTGTTTGGGTTTGTTTTTTCTCGTAGTTAGGTACTGCCCCCTTCTTTACTTTGGCTTTCCTACCCCGGCCTGTTAATTTTGCTGGGGGAATTTGTTACGTTTATTGTCAACATCCCGTACATTTTTTTCCTGTTAATTAGAAATACGCGGTCCAATAATTTTCAACTCAAATCCCTTGGGCGTTAAAAACAAAAAATTAATTTATTAAATTAAAATAACCCTTTCACGTGTTAATTTATTTATCTATTTGTATAAATTTGATTCCCATTGTTACATCCTACAGCCTAATGAATAATAAATACTCCTTCTAAGAATTCCTCAACGTAAGGTTTATGCTAAAATTAAACAGGCGATAACTGGTTCTAGGTATCTGATAATTGATTCTTATGTGTTTTCCAATGAAAGCTTTGTCGAATTAAAGCTGCGTATTATCTCAATAAACCGTGTTTTTCCAGTTGTATTTCCTTAACAACAATATTACTTTGAGCTCTGGTCATTAGTGAAACGAAATTAATATTGACCTGTTTTTTAATCTACACAGAGAAAACACGAGTAGAATGGTTGGTTGTTTCCGTTTTTCGGTATGAAAAGTTCGCGCACGCCTTACAGCGTGGTGTTTATTTTTGGGTTTTATAAAATTGTACTTTTCGACGACAATAAATTAAATTTATTTATAATTACTATAGCTCCTTCCGGTGGCCCTTAAAGCCACAATAAATGATCGCCCCTTGTTGTGATGGAAGGACCACCCCAAGGTGGGATCACGTGCACCTCTGTTTCGAACCGTTTTTACAGACAGTAGGAGCCAGCCCGACGGTGGTGACTCGAGGGTGAGTGTTTATACACTAATTTTCTTATATGGGTACCCGGTAGTTGTTGGAAACAACATATGTACACGGGTCTCCGGATGCATTACCTTGTTGGTGGTAAAATGACTGGTTGTTTGTATGTGCGAGGATATTATAATGTTTACTGATTTCTTTATTAGGATAATTTTATGTATAGAATTCCGTACTTACAATGCTGATTTCGAGCTGTTATTTTTAGTGGGGTAATTTTCTTGTTTGAAGATTAATATAGGGAGTGACCTAAAAACTGCAGCTCGCCATGTTAAAGATTATTCTTTTTTATTTCGTAAATATATATATTGTGTACCTACGAATTGTTCATTTTTGGTACTAATGTGTTTTGTATATAATTTGGTTTTTTTAAATAAGAGGTTTTTAGTTTGTAAATCTTTGATTGTGCGTGGATTAGTATATTTTTATTTAAGGTCTCTCTTAATTTTTTTTTGTAGGTATAAGACCCCGCCCACTCGCCGATTGAGCCCGGTCATTTTCTTCTTTTTCTTCCTCGGTTTTTTTTTTTTTGACTACGTCGCTGAATGTAGCAAATTAGTTAATGGGTTTATTTGTTGAAAATATGCCGCGGTTTGATTCGTTCTATTTATTGGAGTTGCGGGCTTCTGTTCAGCCATTTCTTTATTCCAATTTTTAATTACGCATTCTTCGTCTGAGTCTAGGTTTTGTTCCATAACTTCACGGAGTTACTTTTACTCTTCAATATTTGCATCTTCAGATTAGCGCGCTCTTGTACAACGTTTTGATAATACCAAGATTCCTCAAGAACCTTCTCTATTTGTAGGTGTTTTTTAAAGACAACTTGTTCCAAGCCCACAAGCTTAGCTTGCAGTCTCTGTTTTCCCTCCATTTCCGTTAGTGTTGGATATTGTTTGCTAGAGAGGCTCAATATATTTTACTTTAGTAAGCTGCAGCCTTTTTAGCATCTACATCTTTTTCCAACAAATTAATTGTGTATCCAAAGGTGTCTTTTAATTTTGACAATTCTAGTTGCTTTTCAATTGCCACACGTTTCTGACTTGATATTTTTGATACTACAGTTGTGTTTACGGATCTTGCGCTTGGCCTTTTACTAACTTTACCAGAATTATATGTACCAACGACATCGTAACATGCTACAGTTCTGTTGATGGTAGTAACGGCTTCTTCCTCCTAATTACCAGGTGCAGAGTAGATAAGTCTTTGCACTAACTTAATAGCACGCTTTTCGCTTTTATGCATTTGTAAGTTATATTATCGAATAGGTCCTACTGCGGTTCAGACCTGGGTGTCCTCTCCAATTATATTACGGCCGTTGATTCAACCCGCAATCCTAAGAAGAGATGTTCGACTGCAGATAAAATTTTACCTGCACCGCTACGTAAGAACAAGCAAAGCAAGGGATTACCAGCAAATAAACACTTTCAGTTACGGATACAGCACTATAATATCCCAACAATTGTTACATTACAAATTTGGAAATGTACATTGTTAAATATGTGAGTAAATTCCCGCCAATGTTTTCAAATAAACTTGTTAATTTCAGCCATCCCTGACAGTTGCGTTTGCGCAAAAGAATGCGCAGACGCAGAGTGAATGGCGCAAGTGCGCGGTGTGTAATACGACGCCATTAGCCACGAGACTTTGAAGCTTATATCATCTATCTGTGTCGAGGTGACTGCCTTTTCTCCTTTTTTTAGGATGTAGGTTTCTCTTTATTTTGCCTTATCGTACCTCTACCTGGTTATCCTTGCCGCCCCCTTACAGACATAGAAGATGGACAAATACAGCTGGAATCAACAATGGCGTAGCCGACCCACTTTGAAACAACGAGGGCCCTGAGATTTAACTGCAAGGCGCGTTTTAAGTGAGTACATTGCTTTATTTATATTTTAAATTAAGAATTGTATCATTTTAAACGTGTTTGGTATTTGATACAATTTGCCGCGTAATCATGTCATAATATACAATTGCGCAATAATGTGAAACGCGGGAGTGTATCAGTGACGCCCAATATGTGTGTTGAAAATTAAATTCGTCTTAACCGCTAATTTATCTTGTAAGATGTTAGTTTTGAATATATTTATATCCCTGTACGAAAATTAAGTTTTTCACTCAGGTAATATTGTAACATGCGGTAACAAAAACTACGATAGCTAATTAGGAGAGAAAAGGTGGACTGTATATAAAATTAAGTGATAGTTTAACAAACAACAAATAATTAATGTTTTTTTTTCCTAACCAAAACAAAGCGTTTACTTTAAAGCACTCACCTGGATGAATTATGCAGCCGTGCCGACGAAAAAACGATGGAACCAATACTACTTTTCTTTTTGCGGGTGAAGCGAAGCACATTTATAACGATAGCGGTTCTATGGCAAAGCGGTTCATCTAATTTATTCTATGTAGAATGTGTGTGTAAAAGCGATGCGGCCCGTTCGAACGACGAATCGATTCTCTACTGATCTTTGTGGATTTCCCAGTCACAACACTGTTTGCACATGCGAAATAACAATGTTCACCACTCACGGCACTAGTTGGCGCGTGCTTCAGTAAACCAAGGAAATTCCCCTCTAATAAATTTAAATATACCGCGGCGAATTTAAAATAATCAACAAACTCGATGTATTAATAAAATTGGCAGTAAAATTTACAATATAAAGGGAACAAATATAATAATTAATAATTTTTTATGATCTATACTATAGGTTATAGATTCTTTCTTAGAGAAAATTTTGTCCTGGACACAACTATCGTAACCCCTGAAACTTGATCTTGCTATATCTACTTTCTCAAACACTATAATACAATGAATCCCGCACACTTTAAAGCTTTTGGAGTCGCGTAATATCCAAGCAGCAACCAACCAAAATGATAGGCGTTTGGAGTTAAAAGCTATATTAGCTCAAGAAGCTAAAAGTCAACCAATTCCTCGTGTAACAGTCTCTAATATACCTCAAAATACCTTTGAAATTAAACAATGTCTTGACGACATTAGTAATATACTTCATAAAACTGATCCCGAACCCACGGAGATTGAGCTTAAACATATTACATCGCATATAACGCACTTGAAACAGCGAATAGATTTATTGTCACTATTTAACGATGAACAAGCTAACGAAACCAAACAAACGTTCCTATCTGATGTTCTCTTACTTGAAGGAATCGTCCTCGAAAAACTTAACTTAGATTTAGATGTAAATTTACCTATAGTTCTCTCCAATTTAACAATGTCCCAACCTTTTATATCGTCTGCAAAATCTATACCAGTATACAAGTGGGGTATAATTTTTTCAGGGTTTTGATTCTTAAATCGCGTTAATGTCATTCCTAGATAGAGTAAATGATTCTAAAATTTCTCGTAACTGTACAGACAAAGATTTATTTGTCTCTGCAGGCGAATTATTTTCGGGTTCTGCCTTGATTTGGTATAGAAATATACGAAATCAGATTTCTACCTGGGAAAAATTAGTTACGTGTTTAAAACGCGATTTCTTACCCCATGGCTATATCACCGATCTCTGGAATGAAATAAAAAATTGTACCCAGGGACCAAACAAAAACGTAATCTTTTTTATTACCTCTATGGAAGCTTTATATAACAGATTAGATAAAAAACACCAGAACCCGAAATTGTAGACCAACTTTTCAGGAATTTGACCACATATTTTTCCGAACGTTTAGCTGTACAACACATTTCTTCTTCACCTCAGTTAAAGATTTATGTCGCTCGCTTTAAGAAGTGAAATTACGTGTAGATATATACCGTCCGCTCCCAGAAAAACAATCTGGCCTATTAGAACCAGACCTAACATGCCAGTCTGAACCCTCTCATAAACTATCTAGCATTACTCTTCTTGCTTCCCCTTTAACTAACTCATATACCTGTTGGAATTGTAAGAAAAGTGGACATACCTATAACGTGTGCACATATTCCAAAAATATTTTTTGTTATGGCTGCGGTCGAAACGACACCTATAAATCTAGATGCACAAATTGTAACCTTAACTTATCGGAAAACTTCCGCAAAGATGTTCCTACTCGGGACGTGAATATCTCAAGGAATCAAAATCGACCTTAACACCAACTATTCAACGCACCCAGACGTCAATAGATTTAAAGCATAAAATTACCTCTAATATTAAACCTCTATCTTATATATCTAATAAAAATAATACCACTACCTTAAATTTACAAAAGAATTTACCTCTCTTATCTGAAGTATGTCGTACTACCTCTGCCAAATGGTCAAATTGACTGAAAACAGTTAATTCCTTTTATCATAAAAATTCTGCTTCTTTACAACGTAGGGAATGATAGGGCTGACGAATTAGCTAAAGAGACCGCAACGGGCGACTTTCGGATATCACATTCGTCGATACCGAGGTCACAAATTAAAAGAAAACTGCGCGAATAGTCAATTCGACAACTGGAAGAGAGGTGGAACAACGCTGCCACCGGCAGGTTGACCCACAAATTAATAGCGAGCATAGAAGCTAGAGGTAAGATCGAGGTAAAGCTCAATCATAAAATGGTGCAACTGTTAACAGGGCACGGCGCCCTGAAAGCGTATTTAAAAAGATTTGCTTTAACCGATAATGACTGCTGTGAGTGTGGCGAGAGCGCAGAGCACGTGCTCTTCGACTGTCCATTAGAGGTGACAAACGGGGGTTAGCTAATATGAAATTAGCTGTCGCAGGGTTAGCATGGCCAAAGAGCCTAGAGGAAGTCGGGGAAGTGGTTAAACAGAAGGCGTTCTGGACCGCCATCAAAGAACTTACGGGAAGGGTCGCGAGATTGGACGGTGATAACCGCGCGTTAATCGGAAGGTGAAGGGAGGGCGGAGGAAGGATTGGAAAACTTTAACTTTGACTTGGCGTGAGAAATGATATGAGCATAATAACCATAACCTGTAAAAAAATTATATATAAAAAAAATATATAATAATAATAATAATATAAAAATAATAATCAAAAGTTTAATATGCACGGCGAACCCCCCACACCACTAAAGCAATCGCTATCCTACCATCTACTCGCGGAAAATCGGTAATAAACAAAAACAAATAAATAATAACAAACTAAATAAGAAAACCTCATTAATTTAAATCAGTGTAATAAATAAAGAAATAAAATAGGGTGAAACCGCGCATTCCCCTACCAGGGCTTTTAAAGTGTTGGTAATTGTGGACCCCGTCAGCCATGTCATGAAAAAGTTTTGATGTGTTTTGTTTATTAAGCCAGAGTATCAATACAAAAAAATTGTTAAAATGTATATTGACTTGCTCTCTTGCACATTTTGTAATTTGGGGCTTTTCTTGCCAAAGAAAAAACAGTTTAAATGCAATGCTTATGTGCGTGTGTACTTAAAAACTGTAATGTTAGCTCTAGTTATTGTATATATGTTAGGCGACTTGTCGCATTTGTTTTAGCTATAGTAGTGTTTCGTGTTCTCCGACAAATTTGTGCTGTCGATTATAACTGCGCCATATCAAAGACTCGTGTGTGCATTTATAGATGTAGTTCAAAAACAATGGGGCTACACATTCCGTTTCCTGGTTACTCGTAAGACGCGTTATCGGTTGAAAAAACCAGGTGGTGCCTAAAATAAACATTTACTAGAATGTAAGTTAGGGTATATGTAAGTTAGTCAGGCTTTAGATTTTAAGTTTTTACCCTGCTAACAATCTTTTTACTTTTTTAAGATTTTTTCTTTTATGGCTTTGTCGCGATTGTTACATTCCAAATTTGGAAATGCACATTGGTAAATATGTGAGTAAATTCCCGACAATATTTTAAAATAAACTTGTTAATTTCCGTCTTTCTGGACAGTTGCGTTTGCGTAAAAGAATGCGCAGGCGCGGAGTGAATGGCGCAAGTACGCAGTGTGTAATACGACGCCATTAGCCACGAGACTTTGAAGCTGGTATCATCTACCTATGTCGTGGTGACTGCCTTTTCTCCTTTTTTAGGATGTAGGTTTCTCCTTATTTTGGCTTATCGTACCTCTACCTGGTAATCCTTGCCGCCCCTCTTACAAACATAGAGGATGGACGAATACAGCTGGAATCAAGAATGGTAACATCTACCTGTGTCGTGGTGTCTGCCTTTTCTCCTTTTTTTTTTAGGATGTAGGTTCCTCCTTATCTTGCCTTATCGTACCTCTACCTGGTTATCCTTGCCGTCCTCCCTACAGACATAGAGGATGGACAAATACAGCTGGAACAACAATGGCGTAGCCGACCCACTTTGAAACAACGAGGGCACTGAAATTTAACTGCAAGGCGCGTTTTAAATGAGTACATTGCATTATTTATATTTTAAATTAAGAATTGAATCATTTTAAACGTGTTTGGTATTTGATACAATTTGCCGCGTAATCATGTCATAATATACAATTGCGCAATAATCTGAAACGCGGGAGTGTATCACAATGCTGTACCAACTGCCAAAGAGACGCGTTTTCTTTGGTAACAACTTCTTTATTTTTCGAATCATTGACATAAAAAAACTGACATAATTAGGCTGGTAAGTTTTACATCCTAGACAAGAAAAAAGAAATTTACAAGATTGCTATACTATTACACACCATCTTTAAACAACAGCAGTTTGTTAAATTTTAAGTTATTTCTAATTTACACATAGTAATGATATTTTAAACACAATTAGCACAAAAGCTAATAAAATTTTCAAAACCGTATATAATACACTAAGTAATCGCATTTACAAAACGCTCACTGCGGTTAAAATCCTCATAAAATAAAACTAATTTTTTAAGGCATTATTTTACGACTACAAATTTTTAAATTCGTACAGCTTAAAACTTCCATTATTTCTCGGTTATGTTAGAACCCTACACGCATCGAAACCATGGTCCATACGCATTTGTCACCCTAACCCATTTCACATTACACGCTTCAAGGGAAATAAAATGTGAAAAAGAGTTGGCATACTTGTAAATGTTAGGCAATCGTTTTGTCACCTCTTTGTTTTTTTTACAATCACGGATATACCCGGAAGAGTAGCGCAAACTACGTAATATAATGATACAATCCCATCTCATCAAACCCTGTTAAAGTCGACAAGCGTTATGGTTTTAGCTTCAGTGGTCAGAAACGGGTTTAAAGGCACGTACAAATATAGCATTTCGATTTTCTCGTACATCTAATTTAAAATATTTTATCAGACATTAATCACGTACAAGTTATTAGGGATTGTCGGTGTATAATAAATGTATTGCGATATACGTGAATTCCACACACAAAGGAATACGTGTACCTATGTGTTCAGACTAATACAATTAGTAAATCTGGAGGCGTCTCTGAAGTGGTTGTCTGAAAATTCAATAACAAGCTGACTTTCTTCACGTAAAATTTTTAGGCTAAATAAGAAATTATTAAATACGCCCTTTATGCTTGTAAATCTATTGCTTGATTCCACTCGATTCAAGTGCAAAGCTCCAATGGACTTATTTTCAAAGTTGTATTTGTATAGGGTGTAATTAGGGGTTCTACACATTACAGCTGTCTGGAAATTTGAAGCATTCCTTTAGTATTGTTAAAATCATAGTTAAATCTTGGTCTTCTGTTATATATTCTATCTATAAATATAGGATTCATATGAATAGTCCATATAAATACCTTGAACTCAAAAATTGTTTCAGATTTTAGTTTGGGTTTTTCATATTTATAAAAACTTTACATTCAGATGGCAATTTATTAAATACCTTTGGAGCTATGTAACTAAAAGAATTTTTACCGTAGTTGCTAGACACAAACCGAGCACAATGCTTTTTATTTTTATCATCATCATCATTAGGTCTTCAGTCGTGGAACTGGTTAGACGCGTACCCTCATTGTTTCCTATTCTGACTAACATCCACATCTCCCTGAAATTTTCAGTCAGCATCTATCCCTATCTGCATGCAAACGTCTGATCTCGGTCTACCTCTACCTCTTTTTTTTAAATATCTCTGTTTGTAATACAGGGAGTTTATAAAAGAACTCCTTGATTTAAAGTTTTATTTGTACACAGTAAAATTAAAATAATAGTTATTAACCTATATAGTATTAAAAACAATCTTCTCAAGTTTTTTTGATACCTAATAAAGTTCTGTGTGTGCAGCATTTGTTGCTCTGACCTCGTCTAAACGATAATCAGTTTCTTCCCAGGTGTTCAGCAGCATATCAGGCGTGACGGATGCTACAGCTGTAACAATCCTCTCCCTCACATTAGCAGTGTCACATATTTTCTCGGAATAAACAATGTTTTTTACATTTCCCCAAAAAAAAAATCTAGTGGAGCCAGATCTGGGCTCCTTGGTGGCCATGCAATCGGCCCACGTCTAGCAATCCACCTGTCAGGGAAACCCAAGTTCAACGCATCGCGGACACGGTTGCTATAGTGAGGTGGTGCGTCGTCTTGTTGGAAGACAATCGGTCCCTTTTGTAGTTCGATATCATCTATCTGTGGGAAAACATATAGTTCAAGCAATTCACAATAAATGTCCCCATTAATTGTCTTCTCTGCGTCTTCTCATGCATCAATCCACACCAAACATTAACTTTGGGAGGGTGTCGCTGATGTTCTATGACTTAGACCCCCAAATCTTACAGTTGTGTCGGTTGACAGACTCACTTGCGTGAACAGTCGCCCTATCCGAAAACATAACATTTTCTAGAAAGTTCTCATTTTTTCAATCCAGTTCAAAATGTAGACTGCTAAATCGAATCTTCCCTCTTTGTCATTGGGCTTGATTTAATGCAGAAGTTAAATTTTATACGCACGTAATTTAAGCCTCTTTCGCATCACTTTGTACACGGTAGACTTAGGTATTCACAACTCCAAGTTTCGCCTTGCCAATGACTTTTTAGAGTTACGAATACAAGATGAACGGATCCGTTCCACATTCTATTCAAAGACTGAAGGCCTACCCGGTGGCTTAATTTTTAAGACACTACCTGTTTCCCGAAAATGATTATACCGCTGAAGAATAGCTTTGTTAGTAAGTGCATCATCGCCATATTTACGTCGATAATTATGCCGAACTGTGATCACTGAACTCGATTAAATAAACCAAATCACACACTGAGCTTTCTGCTGTGGCGTAGCCATGACTAGTGAGTGTCGACTACTGACCGGCGGAAGCAGTAGCACTCTTACCCCACCACGTTCGCTCCAAGGCCACGCACTGCGATCGAATAGTAGAAAAACCATCTTGACAATATACTAAACTCAAGTTCAAAACCCGAAAGTTTATTACTAGTTTCTTTTTTAATTATGATTTTTTTAAATCAAGGAGTTCTTTTATAAACTACCTGTACATTTCGTACTATTCCCCAAAAATTCCTTAGAACGTATCCTACCCTTTTATATCTCCTATTTTTTTTCTTCTCCACTGATATCTTTATTGCTCTGCTATTTCTATTACTTATTTGTTATTAACTTTGTCTGTCCATGCTACAATCCTCATACATCTGAAGCACAACATTCCAGAAGGGTTCTATCTCTTTCTGTCTGCTGTTCCTACTTCCCCTATTTCATAAACGTACTATGCTGTGCTCCACACATGTGCTTTGAACTATTTTTTCTTGTTTCTATGTTTGTTGTCTTTGAACATTGCTGCTGTTCTCCATTAAAGAGTACATTTCCATTTTGATACTCAAATCTAAAAATGTTTCTTGCCACAATCAGTATATTTTTCTTTTGTAGCCTCTCAAAATAATTTTTCTTTAAAATCATTTTAAAAAATATATACTGCTTGTTTCATCAACTAAATTGTGAACAATGATTAACAACAAAAACAGTCAAAACCAATAAAATAACTCTAGTTTGGCCCCAAAATCTTGTTACAGGTAAATATAACCTTAAGTTACGAATTTAGATTGGCCTAAAAGAGGCAGGAACCTCGTAACAATTTTAAGAGTGCACCGGGTTAACTACAGTGATGCAGGTGTGGGTGGGTTGTTATTGAAAAATGATAATAGTATGCTACGTACATCGACGTAACCGCAAAGACAACGAAAGGAGGACCGGGCTCAATCGGTGAGTAGGCGGGGTTTTACCAATACAAAATAAAGGAAAGACCTGAAATAAAAATAAACACACTCATTTATATCTCGCACAAGAAAAAACCGGAAAAAATCTCTAATTAGAAAATATGTAACACAACAGAAAAAGAAACGGAAAACCCATCTGAAAAAGAAAACAAAATTACACATTTCCTTTTTCAAAAAAATTTTTATCGTACAAAAAAACATGAAGACAAAAATACCCTGTTAAATTCCTTGCAAATAATTTAGATGGTAACGTCTCCCAGGTATATTACACAAGAAAAATTTACTCAGAACTAGCTATAATGGACTGTTTTTAGTCCTGCTGCATTTACAAATTTTAAATATGGGTATATTACACTGTTAGTAGGTAAGAAAAGGTTTACTTACATATGTAACGCAAATTCCTGTAATCCTCTGTCTTTAGCATGCATCTTCGCAGCGGGATTAAATAACAATATTGTGCCGCAACCTTATGTTATCACTAAAACAAATCATATAAGACAAGGAAAGGTTGTAGGTAGGGAGGATCAAGTGTAAGTGTTATACTCAAAATGACGCCAACTCTCGCCTTATTGTCTTCCGGCGGGTTGGAACAAAGTGGAACCCCTTTCCAATATCAAAAACTAAGAAAAGAAAAAAAAGATCCATCACAAATCTCTTGTCGGTGAAGCCATGAACCGCGGTAATAAGTTTCACAACGGGAGTTGACAGCTCGCATCTCCTGATACAATGGTAACAGTAATTTTTCAGTTTAAAAGTTTTTTAGTTGCTCCATTTTCGCAATCCTATATTGTCGATGTATATAACTCAGGAGTCAATGCAGAGGCCGGTCAGGTCCACCGGAGGAAGCTATAATAAGTACGATTAAAGATTAGCTTATTTACGCCGAAAAGTAAATTTTTTAAAACTGCAAGTACTTACCATACAAAGGTGTGCACGAAATTTTACAGAGAATGGAAAGGACAATTATTCTTGATCGTACGTAGAAAAGGATGAAAATGATCTCGTTTGATAACACGAATTAACATCAATGTCGGCGTTATCAACCACAGGTGTTAAATAGAAACTTGGAAACAACCCTTTATCGGAAAAGTGCAATCCATTATTTCAACGAGTCCTTAAAAGTTAGAGTAGTATAAGAAGTAATTATGCTCTATAAGTATATGTATCAAACCAATGAATACCTCAAACAATATAGTGACGATTTAGATTATAGAGAAGATTTTTGTTTCGCAGTAAATAGGTTTAAATGAGAATTATTGTAAAACGTACTTATTCTAGGAAGGTCTAATATACCGGGTGGTGCAGAAGGAGTAGAAGCCGAATCTTTGTGAATGAGGAATGAAATAAAAAGGGTACGATTTAATACATCGCCGGAAGGCGAACATAACAAGTAATAAAAATATACACATGTAACACGGCCGAAATACAAAGCTACTTTACAGGTACTACTTACCTAATAATGCTTTACTAGTCAACAGTGAGGACGTCAGACCGTCTTGACGCAAAAATTCCTTCGATATTTTCGCTACCCGAGTTATGTATCCCCCAATTTTATATATGTATTGAATATATTGAATCTAATAGGAATTATTAGAAATTGTTAAGTAAAGTATAAGTTCATTGCAACATTGTAATACAAGTATAACCCAAAGAGGTTATCGACAGTTCATGTGAACGGACCAGTGGCGTAACTACGATTTTTGGGCCCCCCCGCAAAAATTTTAAAGTGGGCTCTCTTTAAAATGTATTACTTTTACTGGCTTATATTTAGCCATATTTTTAAATTATAGTACATGTAGAGAAGGAAGCAGTATAGAATTAAATACATATACTATATTAATCAAGTGCTTTATTAATTATAAAACCAAATTACATAAATTCAAACTTATAAGTTAATTAATATTAAATCTACATATTTATACGCCGCACAAAATTATTTACACCTAAAAATTTGATACAGTAAAAACCTATGAGCTAGCAGACATTCCAAATCAAATTCAAAATTTTGTTTTTCTTGCATGTTTTGCTGCAAACGCGTTTATTGTATCCTCTATATTCATATTTTTGGCAGTGTCATGTTCTACTGCTAAGAGGGATAAATCGTCTAATCTATCTTGTGAAGTGCGGTTCCTAAGATAATTTTTAATAATTTTAATTTTGAGAAAGATCTCTCCGCACTTGCAACGCTAACGGGTAAAGTTAGGTATAACATTAAGGCTGTTATGGTGTTTGGAAAACTGCTAGAACCTGTAGATTTGGAAAGTACTAGATATTCTAAAAATTGTAAGATACCGTTAACATTTTTAATTCATCACAAATAAGTCTATTATTTTTGAGTGTAGTAAGTTCTATACCTATAGCATCATTTAAATCTTTGTAGTAAAATTTTTGCAATTGTTTTGCCTTAGATAAAATATCGTCTGCAGTTAAATTCAAAAATACATTAGGTTCTAAGAAATTAAACTTTTCGTTTACATGAAAAAGCGATTTAAAACGATTCGACAGCTGTGAAATTATAATATCCATTACGCGATAAAATACATTTATTTTAAATTTAAATTCTTCATCATTAAATCGATAATCATTGGATAATTCATCGTAATGCTTTTTATTTTTGGTTGCCTTTTTTTATAAATTCCGGTTTAATATTCCATTGCCCTGCAACTTTCGCTGCTTCCTCCTTGATGTTGGAATAGTTATTTCTTGTTTCCTTGAAAAATTTTAAAGTTTTTGTAATAAGAGAGTTATCTGATTAATATTCGCCTTTTCACTCTGAGCAGTTTGTGAGAGCTTGTTAAGCTCTTCTAGAATTTGACTTAAAAAACACTTAAAAAATAAAATTAAAATTATCCATGCTAGTTAATATTTGCTTTGCGTCATTTCGTTCATCTGTTTTTTGATATCATAATAATTTTATTAAGAGACATTACTATATCTTTATACCGAATTCTTATGGCAGCTAAAGATTTTACTCGATCCGCCCAACGTGTCGGATTTAAGCGTTTCAATTGTGTGAAATTTTCTTTAAAAACAGAAAGCCAATTCCATCTTACTATACTATTAGCAAAAATGTATATATGTTTTCTAAAAGTAGAAAAACGATTCTATTTCTTTTATACCTTTAACGGCATCATTTATGACTAGATTTAAGTTATGGGCACTACAGTGCATATATAAGGCTGCAGGCTCTATGTTTAAAATTCTCTTTGCACGCCAGAATACGTACCGCTCATAACGTTAGCTCCATCGTAGCCCTGCCCTCTACATTTATTTATATCTAATTGCATGTTGGTTAAATTGCTTAATATAGTATTACATAGTCCTTCAGCAGATTGGGACTCTACTTTTGTAAAACCCACAAAAGTTTCACAAATATCTATTTTGGTTACCTCTCCCAAGCTGTCTTTTTAAAATCAATATATCTTACAATTTTACTTAATTGATCAATCTTAGTTATATCCTGTGTAGTGTCTATTATGATTGAGAAAAAGGAGCGGATCTAATTTTATTTAATAAAATATTTTTAAGTGTGCGCTTAAAGTATTAATAATATCGTTTTGAATTTTGGGGAAAGATATTTAATTGAACCTTTGGGTCGTTCAAGCACTTTTGTAATATAGGATCATAGTTACTAATTAAATGAACTAAACTTAAGAAATTACCGTTGTAACTGTCTTTTGAATCAGAAAAACTTTCTCTATGTCCTCGAAATGACAGCATGCGCTGGGATAGTGTTAAAGTAACATTGAAAAGTCTGTGTAAAACATTTTTCCAAAATTCAGTTTCTTGTTTTAATAGTAGAGTATCTTTCTTATCTATGGTATAATTTTTTTCCACATATCGTAAATAAAACAACAAGTTAAATGAGATTGAGCAAGCAAATGCTCTTTAATTTTTTGATAAACCCTGCCAATCATTAATTCCGGTCGTCCAACTTGACCTTACTGAAGCAAACAGCCAACATGGTTGACAATAAACACAATTTTTAATTTAGAATAACACAACCACCCATTTGAATTGTGTGGTAAGTTTAACGTATTGCTTTTATTTTCGCTTGCAGTTATTAAGTAATAATAGTGAACTGAAAAACTTCTATTTTTATTATCTTTAGGAAACGCACCATCTGGTCTACACAATCCGTAATTAATTATTTCTTTTCTTAAATTGTCATGTTGTAAAACATTGATTTTTAAAAATGTGCAAAATCGGTTGGATATTCTTTCGTCAGATCCATAGATAGTTCATTAAGTGAAAAGTACTACTCACATTTACCTCTGTAATTGTAGTGGTATCTAGTTCCAAATTTCTATCGCGGCCGTCATTATGTGATGTACTTGCGCCCTGGGTGAGAGTTTTAAAATTGTTGACGACTGCTGTTCGTCTGTAGCGGAACTAGTAGATGCTACTGTCGAAAGCCCAATTTCTTTCATAGATTGTTCTTGTTTTCGGACTCTTTAGAAGTAAAAAGGAACTTATTTTTGGAATCTTGCTCTTTGATTCTTCCAATAGTTTCCTTTTTCGTTTTTGCAGCGCCGCTTGTAGTGCTCATTGTATATTATTTCCTGCAATTTTGAATGAAATTAATTATAATGTAATTAGATAAGTAATAATTATTTAAAAGCCTTTTGAAATTACAAATAACACATACATACTTTGCTTTAAATGCTTTAATTAACAAAATATAAATGATTTTTATTGAATGCTTAAAGATTTATTTATATGTATTTCTCAGCGCGACTTCAACTATGATCAAATCAATAGTAGTTTAATAAAAATAGATATAAATACTTACGTTTAAATATGAAAGACCTCCTGTAATACGAACACAACACTATTGAGTAAAACGTACTGGAATGCTTTTTACTTCTTTTCCGTTATATATAATGCAGCTAATGCAAATACGTTGCAACCAGCTGACTAGAAACCACAAAATGAATTTCTTTCTAGTATTATATTTCTAGAAAGCGAAGGTTACTAAGCTACCTGCCATCCTGTGAATCTGTACTGTACAGACAATAGCCCTTTTATTCCTATTTAAAATCCCACAAACCAAACTAACCCTACTATACGTCGTTTAATAATGCTTTACCACTTTATACAACTTATCACTTAAGAATAATATAGACATCTTTGTTATTAAAGTTTACAGTCTCTTTCATCTGTTTATTAACCCTTACAAAATAGGACAGAACGGATAGAAAGAAGAAAGGATGCAGGCTGCAGGTGGTGTTCAGTATTTATCTTAATTATTATTTCTTGTATTTCAGCAGTTCCTAGTAGTAACATCAAGAAAACGTTCGTTAACCTGCGGTTTCTGAATTATCTGCAATATTTTCTTGACCGTTTCTTACCTGCCAAATACGTTGAAGATGAATAAGTTGAGTTTATTATCGTTTGGGCCTTCTTGCACTTGGGGCCCCCCCGCATAGCGGGGGCTGGCAGGGGTGTAGTTACGCCACTGGAACGGACGTGCAACTTTGCATCCGTGAGGGAAGTGATACTGCAGGTGGCAGGTCACAGGCGGTTAACATACCGCAATTACTTAGAATTAAGTTGTTACATTGTAATAAAGTGTACAATTAAGAGAAACGCAGACATGAGATCTGCAAGTTTCCACAGCCGTGTGAGGGGCAGGTTATTATAAAAAGCCCGGGAGCTCAAGGCCCGGCAGTCAGTCTTCGAACTCCATACTTTGTTGTTCAAGCTACTCACCAGTACAATTAATTATTTTTTAGTAAAGTTATTATGTACAAGTTATTCCAAATTTCACCATAATTTCTGTTTCAAATCAAATAAAATTGTTAAGAGTTTGAAGTTGTTTTTTTAAAAACACAGCTCCAAAGGCCCGAACCTTAACTCCCGGAAGACGATAATTTCGGATACGCCTCCTTGCTTTCGCTATAAAATCTCATCACCTCATCTTTTACCCTTCTTAATCATACCTTAAAAACACTTATTAACTCTCTGTTAAACAAACGTAATTTTCAAAATTACAGCCATATCTAAAAATGACTCCATCGCCGAAGCAGCTGAATATCCTTTTACTATCTAATAAATAATTTCAAATAAAATTCCACCTTAGCTTAAACCCTCTAAACAGTAAATTTGGAAATATACAAACATTAACCTAAAAAAAAATCCAATAATATAACCTCCAGCTGGCCGGATATTATTAATAGAGCTCCTTAGAAACCTTAATCCGTAAAAGTATTACTATTCTATTGTTCTGGTTTCAAGATTGATTTATATGACATTTTAAAGCCCATTGGTTTGAAAATGGTCTTAATGACAATACATTAAAAGACAGCGCAATACCAACTTCTATTTTCACTAATGCAATTTACATTGAAATTACTAAATTGTCACATAAATATTTACTAGTAAATACATCCCTCAGATATAGCTAGCGTATTAGTTAACACATACATCTTTCCTAATATTTCGCAGTTTCAAACTCCTGTTGTTCTACCAACCAATTACAATTTATATTTACAAGTTCACATGCACATATTTATTAAGGGTAAACAAAGAAACAAGAGATTCTCAAACAGTACTTACTTTTTTACCTCCTCAGCACGCAAGTCCTTAATTCCAGCTAGTTTTATTTCAACTTTTAGTTGTAGAGTGAAACCCATTTATCACTCCTTGATGCACTACTGACAAGATAGCAATTCTATGCTAATACGCATGCTTAAGCTTCTTGGCCTAGTGATCCGCATAAGCTCAAAACAATTCGACATCGACCACTTATCCTACAGCCTACAGTCTACAGCCTACACACATCTACTGGCACTAAACCAGGTTTTCGTTCTTAACTTGATTTACCATCTTTTGGGATTTATCCCTATATTTTAATATCCTTCCCTTAAAAACATTCCACTTTCACACTTTGTGCGTCTACAGCTGTTATATGGCCGAGTTCGATGTCATCAGTCCTTATGAATGCATTAGTTTTACGGTGTTTTATGATTCTGCAGCATTTTTAACTTCATGCGAATGTATTCAACCGCGATGTCTCCGGTTTATATTGGTAATTTTTCTAATTAAATACAAAGAGTATAAAATCACGCTCGTTATAGCTGTTAAATGAAAATGTACTTAGTGTTTTTTATTTTGTTTTCTTGTCCTAATTTAATATTATATTGAAATAGCCTCAAGCCTCTATAAATTTTTTAGGGTGGTTTTTACGAAAGCTCATTGAACTAGCTAAATTGTATAAATTTGTTTCTACAACCTAAGGTGTACTTAAGTAACGCGTGGGCGGTACATTGCTGTTAAAAACAATTTCAAGTTAGAGGTTAGATTGGTTAAAATTAGTTTTTACCAACAATGGTTTGTTAAATTTTAAGTTATTTTTAATTTACACATAGTAATGATATTTTAAACACAATTAGCACAAAAGCTAATAAAATTTTCAAAACCGTATATAATACACTAAGTAATCGCATTTACAAAACGCTCACTGCGGTTAAAACCCTCATAAAATAAAACTAATTTTTTAAGGCATTATTTTACGCGACTACAAATTTTTAAATTCGTACAGCTTAAAACTTCCATTATTTCTCGGTTATGTTAGAACCCTACACGCATCGAAACGATGGTCCATACGCATTTGTCACCCTAACCCATTTCACATTACACGCTTCAAGGGAAATAAAATGTGAAAAAGAGTTGGCATACTTGTAAATGTTAGGCAATCGTTTTGTCACCTCTTTGTTTTTTTACAATCACGGATATACGCGGAAGAGTATCAGAAACTACGTAATATAATGATACAACCCCATCTCATCAAACCCTGTTAAAGTCGACAAGCGTTATGGTTTTAGCTTCAGTGGTCAGAAACGGGTTTAAAGGCACGTACAAATATAGCATTTCGATATTCTCGTACATCTAATTTAAAATATTTTATCAGACATTAATCACGTACAAGTTATTAGGGATTGTCGGTGTATAATAAATGTATTGCGATATACGTGAATTCCACTCACAAAGGAATACGTGTATATGTTCAGACTAATACAATCAGTAAATCTGGAGGCGTCTCTGAAGTGCTTAACTGAAAATTCAATAACAAGCTGACTTTCTTCGCGTAAAATTTTTAGGTTAAATAAGAAATTATTAAATACGCCCTTTTTGCTTGTAAATCTATTGCTTGATTCTATTCGATTCAAGCGCAAAGCTCCAATGGGCTTATTTTCAAAATTGTATTTGTATAGGGTGTAATTAGGGGTTCTACACATTAGAGCTGTCTGGAAATTTGAAGCATTCCTTTAGAAATGTTAAAATCATAGTTGAATCTCGGTCTTCTGTTATATATTCTATCTATAAATATAGGAGTCGTATGAATAGTCCATATAAATACTTAGAGCTCAAAAATTGTTTCAGATTTTCGTTTGGGTTTTTCATATTTATAAAAACTTTATATTCGGATGGCAATTTATTAAATACCTTTGGAGGTTATGTAACTAAAAGAGTTTTTACCGTAGTTGATAGACACAAACAGAGCACCATGCTTTTCAAGTTCATCACCATCATCATTAGGTTTTCAGTCATGGAACTGGTTAGACGCGTACCCTTATTGTTTTCTATTCTTAACCTTCACCTCTCCTTGAAATTTGCACAGTCTGCATCTATCCCTATCTGCATGCAAAAGTCTGATCTCGGTCTACCTCTATCTCTTTTTTCCTATCTCTGCTTGTAATACAGGGAGTTTATAAAATAACTCTTTGATTTAAAGTTTCATTTGTAATCAGTAAAATTAAAACAATAGTTATTAAACCTATATGAGGATGTTCATAACATAACTCGTCCTATCCTTTTTGTAAAATTTTACAGGAGAGCCGAAAAACTGTTTTCTCGCGATTTTTAACACTGGGGCAATATTTTGCTTTCTTGGCTGAGAGTTCCATGTACCAGGACCGATGGGAATCTTAAAAATCAAATCGTAGAAGTCAGCGTAACGATTTATTTGACTTTAAATTTGGAATAAGGCGAGTTTTATTGTGACACTAAGGATAAGGCGAGTTTTGTTACGTACTGGGAAATTATTTTTAAAAAGAGAAAGCCTGTTGATATGTTTCGAAAGCTATTACCAAAAATAAAAAATGATGACATGAATCAAAATTACAATACGATAAGAGAAAAAACTAACATTGTTTAAATATACATTTCTTTTTCGATAATAAAATTATTTTCCGCTTCTTTCCTCTCACAATAATTATTACTATTGTTATTTTCGTACTTTACAGAATCAGTTTCCTCTTCGTGCTGCATCGACAAATCATTTTTAGGATCACCAAAATAGTTTACTATTAAATTTGCATGCTTCAAATGCTTCCCAAATTTCCCCAAAGTGTTTTTTTAGCAACGTTTTTACGTCATTAATTTTTATTTCTTTCATCAAATCTCCTTTTTTTATGTTTTTTGCTTGTAAACTTTTCATAGAAAACCCACTTTTAAAAATACTCATACCCATGTTTATGTCGGAATTGTAAAATGGTTCGCCCCTGACTGTAACCATAGGGGAACCCGGTTTCCTTTCAATCAAAAGCCGTTTCACTGCATTAAACTTAAAGTGCCAATTACATGTACCCTTGAAGCATGTCTTCGGCATGCTTCTCCAATCATACACCCCGCAGTTTTCCAATCTCTCCACCATTCCATGTTTACTAAATACTGCAAAGTATTTTTCAGGATTAATAATCTTTAACTCTTTTTCTATATTTCCGAATACTCTATCAGACGGTAAAAAGCTATGGCCTGTTATAGGAAATACCAGTTTGACATGCTTAATGTTTTGAGGAGCGATTTCGTGCAAAAACTTCACACACATTGCTGCAATGGTAGAGTTGCGGTTCTGTCCACCACAGCCGTCAGCGAATAGTCTTATGCCAGAAAAAGCGGATAAATTTATGTTACTCAGCCGGTGGAAAACCGCAGAAGCTATTTCGTTGGAACCTTTGTAAAACTCATGTTCCATCCATGTGTATATGAATGTATTATCTTTTGTGAGGTGTTTATGCGATGAACCCTCGATAATCATAAAATTGTACATATATATTTGACGCGAATAATACGCAATTTGATCTGGTACCTTAGGGTTTACCAAGTTTTTTTGGCAGTCATAAGATAGTCGCAGTGTCTTTTCATCCTCGTCCCGTAATTAACAAAGAATGCTTTTGCCCTAAGCTTATGTACTGGTTTCTCAATGGTTAGGTTTTTTCTTTTCGGGATCCTTTTCTTCGCAAATGCGCAGTTTCAGTTCTATGCACCTTGAGCAAGCATCTGTAATAGGTGTACCAAAACTAATATTGTATTCCGTACAGAAAATCTTTTTAAAAAAGTTTTTAACTTTTAATTGTGTTTGCTCGTTGTACATACAAAATAACTTTTCAATGGAGAGGTCACACGGTAAGTACTGCCTAGTGCTTTTTCTCTACAGTAGTATGACTCTACACACGACAGTTTTTCGATGAATTCCTTCACATGAAGCCTCTTGGTTTGAAAAATAGGTTTTTGATGATTACCACCTCTCTTTTCTTTTGGCATCTCGCCGGTTTGTAGAAAGGTTTTACCAATTCGCTGTATCCTGTCTTTTGGAATATGTAGAATGTTAGTGAAAGCTTTCTGACATACCTGAATCTTCCAGTTCTGTGTTCCATTTACTATTACAAAATACTGACAGGAAATACCTTTTCTGCTGGAAGCTTCCCTGGTTTGTCTGTCGCGTTTAGGTTTGTTCACCTGTATGTGCTTGAGAATAAAAGCGTCCTGGATTACCTTGTCCGTCGATGCGTAGAATGATTTATGAAATTGCTTGATGTCAATCATCTTTAGAGATGCGCATCGATATGTAGGCCCACTATCATTGCATTGGGGAAATACCGGCAACTGCTTGGGAGAATGCCTCTGAACAGAAAATCAGGTATGTAATTGAAAACTGTAGGCAGTGGGTACGCTTCTTTTCACACTTTGCGTAGTACTTTGAAAGAACAATGCAAAATTGTGTTTGGTTACAGCAAAGTACTATGAATAATAAAATAAACTAATAACAAGACTCACCTCTGCTTTCTAGACAAACTTTGCTTCCACTCTGCATGATTTGACAACTTTTTTCTGCCTTTTCCTGGTTCCCCGGGAGATATGCAGTCGCCTTCTAAATCACTTGCATTCATTTTAAACAAACTATTCACCGTAAAGAAGAAGTAAAACAATAATGTTTGAGTTACAGTCAGCTAGCTAGCTTGTGGAAAGATGAACAGTTCACTGTCAATGTCGTACGATAAAACAGCCTTTCATTGGTTCCTTGGATTAGACGAGTTTTGTCGTGACATTGTCACAGGATATGGTAAGTTTTGTAGTGACGGTGGTTTTATAAATCAAGATTTACATGGTAAATAGCAAGTTTTGAAGCGACTTCACGTGTTAAAACTATATACCTTCTATAGGAGAATAGATTGGTGTCAAGTTTGTACAAAACACGGATAAGACGAGTTTTGTTATGGTGGTCCTCATATAGTATTAAAGAGAATCTTCTCAAGTTTTTTTTGATACCTAATAAAGTTCCATATGTACACCATTTATTGCCCCGGCCACGTCTAAACGATAATCAGTTTCTTCCCAGGTATTAAGCAGCATATCAGGCGTGACGGATGCTACAGCTGCAACAATGCTCTCCTTCAAATGAGCAATGTCACGGATCTTCTCGGAATAAACAAAGTTCTTTACATGTCCCCAAATAAAAAGATATCTAGTGGAGTCAGATCTGGGCTCGTTGGTGGCTATGCAATCGGCCTACGTCTACCAATCCACCTGTCAGGGAAATGCAAGTTTAACGCATCACGAACACAGTTGCTATAGTGAGGTGGCGCGTCGCATTGTTGGAAGACAATCGGTTCTGTTTCTAGTTCGATATTATCTGTATATTATCTGTAGGAAAACGTATAGTTCAAGCATTTCACAATAAATATTCCCATTAATTGTCTTCTCTGCGAAGATGAAAGGTCCTACGATACGATCATGCATCAATTCACACCAAACATTGACTTTGGGAGAGTCTCGCTGATGTTCTATGAATTCATGCGGTGACTCAGACCCCAAAATCCTACAGTTGTGTCGGTTGACAGACCCACTTGCGTGAACAGTCGCCTCATCTGAAAACATAACATTTTCTAGAAAGTTCTCATTTTCTTCAATCCTGTTCAAAATGTAGACTGCTAAATCGAATCTTTTCACTTTGTCATTAGGCTTGATTTCATGCAGAAGTTGAATCTTATACCCACGTTATTTAAGCCTTTTTCGCATCACTTTGTACACGGTAGACTTAGGTATTCCCAATTCCAAATTTCAGCTTGCCAATGAAATTTTAGGGTTACGAATATAAAATGTACGGATCCGTTCCACATTCTGTTCAACCCGGTGACTTAATTTTTAAGACACTATTTGTTTCCCGAAAGTGATAATACCACTGCAGAATATTTTTGTTAGTAGGTGCATCACCGCCATATTCACGTCGTTAATTACGCTAAACTGTGATCACTGAACCCGATTAAATAAACCAAATCACACTGAGCTTTCTTCTGTGGCGTAGCCATAACTGGTGAGTGGTAACTGCCGGCCGGCGGAAGTAGTAGCACTCTTCCTCCACCACGCTTGCTCCAAGGCCACACCACTGCGATCGACTATTAGCAAAATAATCTTGACAATATACTGAACTCAAGTCGAAAACTCGAAAGTTTATTACTGGTTTCGTTTTTTAATTATAATGTTTTAAATCAAGGAGTTCGTTTATAAACTCCATATATATCCAGAACTATTCCCCAAAAATGCCGTAGAACGTATCCTACCCTTCTATATTTCCTATTTTTTTTCGTTTTCCACTGATATCTTTATTCCTCTACTATTTCTATAACCTATTTATTATTAACTTTGTCTGTTCATGCTACCATCCTCATACATCTGAAGCCCAACATTCCGGAAGCGAAGCCTTCTATCTCTTTCTGTCTGCTTTTCCTACTTCCTCTATTTCATAGACGTACTGTGCTGTGCTCCACACATATGCTTTGAACTATTTTCTTCTTGTTTCTATGTTTGTTGTCCCTCAACATAGCTGATATTCGTTCTTGTTTGATGCAGTTTGGACACCTTTTATTGTTTTACAATTATATACCTTATTTCCACAATATCAGTGGTATGTGAAGGGAGGCATCTCTATGATATAGTTGGTATGTGTGTGACTACTATGCCCAAGGTCCCAGGTTCAAATCCCGACACGGTCCGCTTGAAAAATGGTAGGTGAACATTTTTCACAAATATACACCCTCGTTCGGATGAGAGGTAAAATGGAGGTCCCGTGTATGTGTGTGTATGTGTCGTCACGCACGTTAAACATCTCTACCTTGCTTGCAACAGCAAGGGTTCAGCAACATTTAAAACTTTCAGGTAAAAAAACACTCGCATCCTGGTCAATGTAGTACCTTCGGGTGGAGAATTGTAAAATTAAATGAAGGGTATGTAAAGGGGGGTAAGCAACCTTTGGCTGCCAAGTTCTCCTAGCAATTGAACATTTGTCAAGTTAATAGTTTTTCCAATATAGCCTTTCGCACAATCAATGTTGGACGCGTACCCCCACTTATATATGTTCTGAGCTCGCCTACACAGCTTTTTGATTTTCCCACAACAGCGTATATACACATACCTTACATTCGATTTTCCAATGCTCCACCCGAAGGTACTACATTAGCCAGGTAACGAGTTTTTTTGCCCGGAAATTTTGAATTATTCCGAACCCTTGCTGTTGCAAGCAAGGTAGGGAGCTTTAACGTGCATAACCACACGGGACCTCTATTTTACCTCTCATCCCAACGAGGACGTATTTTTATGAAAAATACTCGCCTAACATTTTTCAAGCGGATCGCGTCGAGATTTGAACCCGGGACCTTAGGGCATAGTAGTCACACGCATACCAACTACACTACAGAACCGCCAACAGCCTATATACAGCTCAATTCCCCTTCTATTGTATTTTAATTATATGCCCTATTTCACCGATATTCAATTGTATGTGAAGGGAAGGCGGCTCCGTGGCGTAGTTGGTATGTGTGTGACTACTACGCCCAAGGAACCGAGTTCAAATTTCGACACGGTCCGCTTGAAAAATGGTAGGCGACAATTTTTCACAAAAATACACCCTCGTTCGGATGAGAGGTAAAATGGAGGTCCCGTGTGTGAGTGTTGTCACGCACGTTAAAGATCCCTACCTTGCTTGGAACAGCAAGGGTGCGGTAGAATTCCAAATTTTCCAGGTAAAAAAACTCACTTTTCTGTTTATCCATCGACAAACTCAGTTACCTGCTGGAATTGTAAGAAAAGCGAACATACTTACAATGTTTCCACAAATCCAAAAAACCTACAATCCAATTCCAAATGTACAAAATGTAACCCCACCTTTCGGAAAACTTTGTCAGAGATATTCCTGCTTGGAATGTGCATATTTCAAGGAGCCAACATCGTCCTTAATTAGAACAACTCAACTCACCCAGACGTCGACAGATTTAAGCATAAACTTGCCCCCAATATTAAACCTTTATTGAACGTATCTAGTAATAATAATGCTGTTGCCTTAAATTCAAAGAATAACTTGCTTTCTTTATCTGAAATTTTTCGTGCGACTCCAGCCGAATGATCTAATTGGTTGAAAACAGTTTATTCCATATATCATAAAAATTCTGCTGCCTTACAACTTGTTAAAAAACCTCTCGATATTTGCCGGCATTTGCCTATCTCTATAGGTTCTCTAAATGTAATCGCTTTATTGAACACGGGTTCGTCATGTTCTCTTTTAAATGATGAAGGTTTAAGGCAATTAACTGAACAAAATATTAAATTTCAGGTTATTCCAGAAAAACCTCTATCAATCTAACTGACGATAATAACATATATGTAACTGGTTCTCACAAATTAAAAATTCGTATAGAGTCACTCGAACGGGACGTTTCATTTTTATTGTGCCTATACTAGCTTATCCATTTTTACTTGGTGTTAATTTTTGACAACTTTTTAACTTATCTTTATATTTCCAAGATTTCTCTTAGCTAGGTTCTCTCAAAACAAACTCTTGTGGCTGGTATATCTAATAAAATTTCTCTTACCGATTCTCAGATTGAAATTCTTAGCTCTATAATTGACAAATTTCGTAAATTGAATAATTCTGAACTTGGTTGTGTTACTACCGCAACGCATAATATCTCTACGGGTGATGCTGTTCCTTTCAAGCAACGTCAATATCCGTTATCGCCTGCATTACAAAAACATTTACATGCCAAAATAGATAAAATGCTTGAATCCGGTATTATCTCTTCTTCAAATTCGCCATGGATGTCTCCCGTGCTATTGGTTTGTAAGAAGAGTGGTGAACAGCGTGTTTGTTTTGATGGAAGAAAACTTAACCCTGTAAACTGTGGCTGACGCCTATCCTTTACCTCGTACTGATTCTATCTTCAGTCGGTTCCGCCATGCTAAATTTATCTTATCACCAGATCCCTCTTGATTTATCTTCACTTCCAAAGACTGCTTTTTGTGTTTCAGGTCGAGGTTTGTTCGAATATAATTTCTTGCCGTTTGGTCTCTGCAACGCGCCACAGCCTTTACAGCGTACTATGGATCAAACGTTAGGTCCTATCTTACACCATGAACGCGCCTTTGTATTTTTAGATGACATATTGGTCATTTCAAGCTCCTTTGAAAAACATATCGCTACACTTAATGAAGTTGCTGAACGTCTAAATGCAGCAGGTTTTAAAATAAATTGGGAGCAGTGTCAATTTTGATGTTCTTTTCTTGGTTTTATTATCGATGGGAGTGGTCTTCGGACAGACCCTGTTAAAGTCGACGCTATTACTAAATTTAAAACACCAAAGACTGTTATCGAGATTAAACGTTTAATAGAAATGATTAGCTACTATCGCATTTTTATACCTAATCTCTCATTTGTATCTACACCCATTACTGCCTTAATTAATATTAAAAAAAAGTCAATATTTTGAATGAAATCTAGAAACTCAGCAGGCCTTTGAATAGATCAAAACGTTAATCACCCCTGCACCTATCTTAATTTCGCCAAATTTTGACGAAAGGTTCTATATTCAGACCGATGCCTCACTTACTGGTCCAGGCGCTATGTTGTTTCAAGTAAACAATGGACTAGAACACCCTATTGCTTATGCTAGTCGTGCTTTAACTTTTGTTGAACAAAAATATTCAGCTACCGAACGTGAATTATTAGGGGTTATCTTTGGTATCAAAAAATTCAGAGGATATGTTGAAGGTACATATTTTACAGTAATTACTGATTGTGCAGCTCTCACGCAGTGGAATAACTTAAAACAACCGGCAGGTCGGTTGGCAAGATGGAACTTGCGTATTTCTCAATTTACCTTTGATGTTCGGCATAGACCTGGTAAATTAAATATCGTGCCTGATGCCTTATCTCGTGATGTCGCTTCTCTTAATCTCCCAGATCTAATTCCTGATGCCTGGTATCTTGATATGATAAAGAAAGTTTCTGAAAATCTTGAAAAAGTTTCCACCTTTCGCGTGAGGAATAATAGATTATATAAATTTGTATCGTCCTTATCTCATAAAAGCTGTAACATCCCTGAATGAAAACTTGTAGTTCCTACCACTAACCGCATTGAAGTTCTTAAATTGTGTCACGACGACCCTACAGCTGCTCATCTTGCTGTTACAAAAACCTTAGCTAAAATATCTGAATTATATTATTGGCCCACATTAAAACAATCTGTTTGCCGCTATATTAAAAACTGTAAAATTTGCGGGGCTCAGAAGAGTTCTCATGGAGCTCTTTTTGGTTTGATGGGTAACTTCAAACGAGTATCCTATCCCTTTCAATTAATGTCACTTGACTTATTAGGACCTCTCCCTCGATCAAAAAAAGGTAACTGATATCTTTTAGTCGTTACCGACTGGTTTTCTAAATTCGTTACTGTACAACCTTTAACTAAAGCCACATCTGCCGCTATATAATTAAATTTCTAGAACAAAATGTATTTCTTATCTTTGGTGTCCCCCAAATTATTCTCTGTGATAATGAGTCGCAATTTATCTCACAAGATTTTCAAAATTTCGATACAAGTTATAAAATACAAAAAAATTGGTTCAATGCCAAATACCATCCACAAGTAAACCCTACCGAAAGAGTAAATAAAGTCTTAATCACTGCTATCTCTTCATATATCGTCTCTGACCACACTAGGTGGGTTGAAAATACCCTTAAAATCGCACAAGCTCTGCGTACATCTAAACATGAAGCAACCCAATTTACTCTCTCATTCCTTGTTTTTGGAAGATACACGCCAATTGATGGTAGTTATTATGGTTAAGTTCCGGATGATACTAACGTAATTGAATTTGACGAAAGAGTACGCTGAGACGAAGATCAACAATCATTACCTTCTATTTTCAATTATGTCAGAAAAAATTTGCTGAAAGCCTACGAAAAGAGTAAAGATCATTACAATCTTCCAAAACGAGATATTTCTTTTGCTTTAGGTGAGCAGGTTTAGAAAAAATGATGTCTTATCTGATGCTCCTAAAAAATTCTCTTCGAAATTAGCTCCAAAATTCATTTTATACGGGTTACTCGTGCCATTAGTCCACTTATCTATGAACTCCAAGACACCGAATGAAAACGTCGAAGAAGATGGCATATCAAAGACCTTAAACCGTTTCTGCTGACCCAAATGCTAATTAATTTTTCCACCTTTTATTTCCTTAACGGTCTACAAAATGTTTTCTTGTTCCCGCTCTGAATTTCTTAGCTTTATCTATTCGTCTCTTTTCACATACAGCATTTACCTTTTACATTTTTGGCTTATTTACTTTATTTTAGTTATCTTTTTGCTGGCTATTAATTCTTTCCTTGAATTTATTGTCAGCCACATATCTGTTTGTCATCTAGGTTTCCAAATGTCACTCTGTTGCTTCATCCAATCCATCCTGGCACCTTTTCTCCATTATATTATTTTGTTTTTTAGCATTTATGATACGGTTGTTTAATTTCGTGGTGATTGTCGTAAATTTAATTGGAGTAGCTCATTGAATCGTTATAATTTCTTTTAGCTGATGTTAAGTGGATACTTTTTTTCTTTGGGATACACTTAGAATCCGCGGCCTATGCCGCTGTAAGAAACAGTCCATATTCGCACTTGCAAACTAGGAGTTTCTATTCCATGATTTTCTTCTGAATTATTACAGTCGCTCACTTTATTCTTTCTCATTACTTGTTTTTTCTGTCAAGTCATCAGAACATATAAATTTTTTTTTTGTTTTTATTTAACTTCGTGGTGAGGGGCTAATGTTTTTTATTGGTATCTTATTGAATTCTTGGTTGTTTTTAGCATATTGGGAAAGTAAATTTGTATCTTCATTTAACTGCTTATAGTTAAGTATTCCTGTGTGTTTATGGCGTTATTGTTTCTGAAAATTACCCTGAAGTAGTTGGTTTTTATTTGGGAAGGTATCTGAAGTGGTACTTTTAAGTTGGTTGTTTCAACTTTTTGTCTGATTTTCTTATCGTAGTGGATGCGCTCGTTAGGAAGATGATCGTTCTAATTCTCATCTGGAGTCTAGTAATTTTTTAAAGTTTTTGTGTCTTAATTTGTCTGATTAACACAGCAGGTGATCCCTCATACCGATCTGCGTTTAACAGGGACAACTCTCTACCTTCTCTCGGACGCTTTTCCAAAACTTTACTTTTGTCTTATTCCGCTGTCTCCGTTTCCGCCTTATACTTCCTTCGGTTGGCCTGTAGTTGTCACGGAACACTCGTTTACCACATAAGAGTGATTTTTCCTCCACTCCGCGTTAATGACCACATTGGCTTGTCTAGTAGTGCTTTTTTATCTACCTTTTTCGATCGCTGTTGCTCAAGGCAAGCCCTTCTTCTACTCTCTTCTACTTGGAAGTCGTTAGCACATGCCAAAAATGCCAACCTTCCTCTTTTTATCTCCCCTACATGTCTATCGCCTTTTCACTTCCGTTAGTCCCCGTGTGGTCGCGCGGGGAGTTATCATAGACACTTGGACCGCGTCTGTGGGAATCTTTCGTCGGGTCACGCGGTGCAGCTGTCAGCCGCACGTGGCCGCAGTGTATGTTGTATGAGGTTCTATTGATTTCAATCGACGCCGAGTGCAGGAATGCATCCACGTGCCTCCCCGGTCCTTCGTAGTGTTTTAACGAACGGGTTTGCTTCACAGATTTCTCTCTCTTTTAGGGTGTACGAGTATTTTCCCATTTAACGGCTTTGCGTAGCCACTCTCTTTAGTATCTCTACGATGGAAGACAAAATGGCTTGGTCAGCTGGGAAATTCTATGCTGTATTTTTAAAGCTTATAGTTGTTGCATGCCTTGGCGTAGTGGGACGTTTCGGATCCATCTATTGTTATCTAGTTTTATCTTAAAACCTCTATCTTACCTATTATCTTTGGTAATAGATTGAGACTTGGTCTTACTTTCTTTTGCTGACCAAATGTTTGGTATTTATGATCAGACGTAAAAAATTTTTGAATATTGAGTGAAGAATCTAACCTGATATGGTAGCTATGTAAGTTGTTAGGTTAGCAATGTATGAAATTAGTAAGATGGTACTGTTGGTAAATTCGTTAATTCACAACCACGTCATTAAAAAGTTTTGATGTGTACTGTTTATTGAGCCAGAGTACCAACACAAAAATTTGTCAAAACGTAGCTTGCGCTCTTGGGCATTTTGTAATTTGGGCATTTTCTTGCCGATGTGCAAACAATCAAAATGCAATGCTTATGCGCTTGAGCACCCAAAAACTGTAAAGTTAGCTTTTGGTTATTGTAGTAATGTTGAGCGACTTGTTTCACTTGTATTTAGTTATAGTACAAAAGTGTTTCATGCTCTCCGACAAATATGTGCTGTCAATTATAACTGCGCCATATCTAAGACTCGTGTGTGCATTTATAGATGTAGTTCGATAATCTTGGGACTACACATTTCGTTTCCTGGTTACTCGCAAGACGCGTTAACGAGTGGAAAACCAGGTGGCGCCTAAAATAAACATTTAGTAGACTGTAAGTTAGTTCATATGTAAGTAAGGCTCTAGTCTTTAAGTGCCTACAGTGCAAAAAGTTTTTTTTTTAATTTTTTTTTCTTTTATGGTTTAGTTACGATTGTTACATGCCAAACGGGTCATGTATCATGTTTTAAGTTAAGAGATACTTTGTACGTTAATTGTATCGCATTTTTGAAATGATACATTAACTTCCGCCGTTGGCGATGGTTGAGTTTGCGCAGAAAGGATGCGGAAGCGCGCGAGTCGAAGAAGCGGCATTATTAACTTGACGGGGACGAAGCAACAAGTGTGAGAGTGCGGTGTAGTTTTTAAAGAAGAATATGTAGTTTTCTTTTATCTTCCCTTACTTTACGTACACACTACCTACTTCCTTCAAATCCTCTACAAGAAGAAATACGAATACAAAGTTAACGGATACTACTACGAAAACCATCCCACGTGGCGAATCCTGAGATAAGTGATTCCGAGATATACATATCGCGTAAGTAATTTAAACATTACCTAAAATATACATGTAAATTAAATGAAAATACATTGCGATTGCATCATCCGGTAACAACGTGGTTTGTATAGGTTATAGTAGTGGCGTTAGCCAGTCGACGGAACTGTAATAAGGGCAAGTTATAATTAAGGAATTGAATAGAGTTATCCAGTAGGTACAAAGAGGGCTAGAAGGAAAGCGTGCTCGTATAGAACATGCTTTCTTCTAGAACGCAAGGGCCTATGTAGTACCCCGCATATACCTACCCAATAAAAAAAAATATGAAAAAGAAATATTAAAATAGGAAACTAGTAAAATAGCCTCATTTGTAGAAATAGTATTTAAAGTTAAATTTATTATAAGTTTATTCAGGTCTTCACCCTATGCGCTATTTCCAATAGAGGAAACAGCATATTACAACATAAGGCCAGCAAAATAGCTGATAATTTCGAAATAGACAGTCGCGGTGCGTATAAGGCAAATGGTAGCATCTCCTCCCTTTCGCCTGGAGATACGAACAGCCACGTCTCCCCTATTTACAACCACACTATAAATAAACAAAACAGAAACCAAAAAGGAAAGCCACTCGACCAACCTTCAGCTAAGACGTAACCCGATCAACCGATCTTTCAAGTAATGTACATGTTATTATAAAAACTCCGCAATCGCTACAAAATGTTTAGAAACTCAAAGATTGTGAAAAAGATTATACAAAAAAAGTATCTTTGGTCTGGTGTTTAAGTTTATTGCCAGAGTTCCCTTTAAGACCTAAAAGTTATTGAAATGTCATGCTTAATGAACGCTTCTATTCGTGACATCATAATATACATGATACATCTGTATTTATTCTGTTCGTTTTTCATTGATTCCTATTTCTCTATCTAGTTTCTAGCTATGGCAATGCGAACACGCTTTAAACCCCATTCGCCGTACGTAAAAAGAATATAGAATACTTATAAAGTATAAACTAAATAAACCTAAACCAAAATCGTTTCACATGATAGATTCTTTTCTGAATACTTACAATTATAAAGTGAAATAGCTTTGCGTTATAAAAACTATGGCGTGAAAGACTGAATAATTGAGGTCGTATTGACTTAATTAATATAATTAGACACCGAGATGTAATTTGTTATTGCATATTTTGTATGGTGTCGACGTATTCCATATTAAGAGAAATAATTTAGCAGTGCTATGAAATTAAAATAAAATCTTTGGTGCATAGTTAGAAATTCCTATTGTGTTCAGAGTAGGTAGTTTGTTAATGGATCATTAAGTAAAGTTGTTTCCGCATTTAGTAGTGCACGCGTATTCACCAAAAACTGGCTAATGGAAGACAAATTAATTTTAATTTCATTTCATTTATTCTGTTTTGAGCGAGTTAATTAAATATTAAGCTTGAAAATATTTCGCGTACAAACACAATGTAACAGCCTCGTGTAAAGCATTGCAGGCGTATCGTTGCGTAGCAATTAACATAGGATAACATAAGAATAACCCTTACACCAGCAGTTGCTTAGCTACCGTTTTGAAATTAAGCATTGCATCAAATTTTAGCTTTATAAACATACAGGATAGATATAATAAATTTTTATTCATCATAAAAGTTTTAGGTGCGGAAAGTCAACAGCTTTCTTATTAAATTTTCAGGTATCAACTTCGAAACTTGCGAGAGGATGCCTACAGATTTATGAATTTCCTTTACATTGAATACGTGCACATATTGTTTATTTGCGTACATATCATACCTGTATCCTAATCAACTTATACCCCACCAATCTTTGTTCACTCAATGTAGGAGAAAACAGAAGTGCTTGTTGTTAACCCGACTCGAAACGTAAGTAGAAATCTTCGATAGCTAAATTAGCAGAGGGCTATCCGAATCGAGTTAACATACTAGGAAGTTGTAAATATGCAGTAACATAGACCATAGACAGAAATGCGTTAATAAACACAGGGTGCATGTAACGTAAACAATAAATAACTTGCCGTAAATATCCGTATTGGAATGAAGTTAATTATTATCACTGATGAAATTGTTGGATAGGCAATGAAAGGAATTATGGAACACAGTTCAACGTTTTAGATTCGTTTAGCAATAAATAACAATCGACCGTCTTATTTGTTCTATTATACGAAACCAATTAAACTGATACTAGAGTTTGAAATGAAATAATGCTCGTACACCTTCCGACCTCTAGCGATTTTCTTTACTAATAAAATACCGAAATACATGCAAACTGTAAGAAATAAATTAATAACCTTTTGTAAACTTAATTGAAATACAAATAATCCCGATGCGTAAACATGCCGGCCGCCAAAACACAGTGTTCTTCCTAAGTACAAATTAAATGTAAAAAAATTAAGTAACCTCTCTAGAAAAGAAAGAAAAAATAACTATATATTTGGTAGAAAACACAATTAATGACTGGCCTTCGAAAAACTTCAGTGGAAGTCTTGACAGACACTACCCGAATTTGATCATCGGCACCTGGATGCAAGTCAATCACACGACCCAAAGGCCAACGAAATGGAGAAGTACTATCACTTTTCAGTAGCACCGAAGAATCAAGTTGGATTTCAGACACAACCTTATTCCATTTTCTTCTCATCTGTAACGTATTTAAGTACTCCAGGAAATACCGAAATAAATGTCCTTTAAACATTTTACACCTGCCTCGACGAGATCATTAAAGTGAGAACACGAAGCAGGACTAAAGTACCAACACAACAAAAGTGTTTCAACCACTTCTTTAGAGAGTTTATGAAATTGACTGTTTGCACCTATAAAATTTGATCCGTTATCTGTGTAACAATCGGAAACTCCACCACGTTGAAATTCAAACCTACGAAAAGCAGCAATAAAACTTTCTGCGGATTGTTCCAAAGTCAATTCTTCGTACTAGCACATACAAACACGTACACGTAGGATTTAAAATACTTTGAACAACATGAGGGATGAGGTGATACGTAAAAAGGTCCACAGAAATCGATTGTCGTATGTGAAAAGGGTTTGTGTTCAGAAATTCTAAAGGACGGTAAATCGCCCAAAAGCTGTGGTTTGCATGCCTTCGGAGAAATCTTGAAACACTTGAAGCAATTGGACAGTCTTTTGAATAACCTTTCTAACGGATTTGTTGCATTAACAAATAGTGCAGAGTTTTCAACCCTGGATGTAGATATTGGAAATGGGTAGATTCTATTATTACCGTAGTAAGTTGGTGTAAACTGGGTAGCAGTAGGGAGTACTTTGCTTCATATAACAGTTCGAAATTGCTAAGACGACCTCCTACTCTTAATAACCCGTTGAGATCAAGAAAAAGGGAGAGTGGTCTAAACCGCTCAGATAACAATTGTGTCTCTGAATATTCGTAGTAATATGTTGAAACGATATAGATTGAACATATTTAACAAGACACAATAGTGCACAGCGTGTCTCATCTAAAGTAATATTTCCTAGTACTTTCACCGAATTTTTTCGAAAATTATTAAGTACGCGAAAACAGTAAACTAAAATTCTCAGAATTTTGTTTAAGGATAAAAATTGTCAATCAATGACGTTAAAATGTGACATTCAACAGTCACTGTGAAAACGTTGGGGTTTTCTTCAAAGTCCCCTTCTAGACTTAGAGTTGTAATTTTGTTAGAAAAGTCAACCCAAGCGGTTTTAGCAAAGGAAATTAAATGTGCTAGCAGAAAGGCTCCTATTAATTTTAACCGTGGTAGGTCCAACGATTTAAGTGGTGCAACCCTGCCTTTAGCACACAATAATGACACCGTTAAAGCACTAAAAGGAGATATAATATTTTTAATCTAACGAAAATGCCATAGCGCGAAATATACTCTAATTCAGTTTAAACGAGGTAACCACCCGAACCTCAAACACCACCTGAAAATTTTGAGGTTAGGTTTTTTCAATAAAAGTTATTTAAAAGGGTTTTCTTCTGTATACAGACAGAACGTTTGTGAATTACGGCCTTGTAAAAGATAAACAATAAATATTACTCACCTGATAGGAAATAAACGTTTTAAATTCCAATTTTTGTCAGGTTAACCAAAAAATTAAATTTACAAATGTTAACCTAGCACAAGTTTTTTTGCAAATTGGATTATTTAAATAATTAAAACGTTAAATCACACAACGGTCTCAGGCAGAAAAATAATTATTAAAGAACTATAACAAATATTTCATTATTCAACAATAAACTGAAAACGATATGTAGTGGCTAAAAATCCAGCAAAGTAAAACTAGCATTTTTAATTAAATTAAAGCAATTTAGGGTGTTTATGTATAAAAAGGTAGAATAAAAGATACAATATTTTTAAATTAGAACGACATTGGTTAAATTTATTGATATAGATTATAGGTAGAAACAAAAAACTTTATTAGATAATTATATTTATACGTGAAAGCAGCAAACCCGAATTACTAACTAATTGATTTTTGTTTACAACAACAAACAGCCGCTAGTTTGAGCGCCAAATTATAACATACAACTGCTTCCTAATAAAGCACTGGGCAAATAAATATAGTTTAAAAACACTTACCTCGATATTCTAGTGGGTGCGGCCGCCGTCCTTGGGGTGTTGATTCTTGCTGGACGATACGATAAGAATAGATAAAAGGGCGGGGACGAGAACAAAGCACTCACGACAGCACTACACGGCAGGCGGTATGTTAATGTCTCTTTTAGGAAAGTCGGTACGGTAATCCTTGAGCTATGCTGCGTGTCTTATATTAAACGTCTCTCCTTTCCAACCGCCATTGCCACACTTCCGTTTGCAATGGTGAGAACCAAACTGATTCCCACGTACAAACCGTTGTCAGTATGCTTAAACCTCAGAGATAATCCAATGACGTCAACAATCTTGCGAACACTAACAAAGCGTTATTTTCAAGGTGTCAACGAAATTGTAGTAATCAGCGGGATTTTTCCACGCCCACTTCTAAAAAAGTAACTCAATCTAAACTAATGAACTAATACATGATAGCTTTAAAATACAGTGTAACAACTTATAATAAGTTTAAATAATTGCAATATCAATACAAATTTATTCATTAAAGAAACCTAATTTTCCAATGGTGTTACTAAATAGAGAAAACCTTAAAAAGATTAATACTACTTACCTGCATTATCACACCAATTTTCTTAGGTTTTACGAATATTGGGAATTACATTCTGATTCCTATTTCTTGAAATATCAACTTACCAGTGAACAAAAATCCCTTAAAATTACCAACTTATCTCTGTTCACTGGCACTACACCGCGTGTAAAAATTACCTGAAAATTACAATACACGGCCTGATTAATCCTATTAAAAACCGTTCTAACTTTAAGTTCCTACACTAGCATACTTAGAATTAAGCAAGCTCTAGTTCTGGAGACTGTGTTTGCCCAACACTATTCAAATAATCTGACAAAACAATTGTGTTAGCATAATGCCAACTTCCTAGAAACGGACAGACACCATTTATAATTCGCTTCATAATTTGACATTAACTTATTTCTACATCATTTTAAAAAGTTTATTTACTTTAGTTTATTTTACATTTCCTGAATAAGGACGTCCAGAAACACTAACAGTTTCACGTTTTTACTACGCCGCCAATTCACATAAAATAATAACAAATTTCCATTTCTGGAGGGGTAAACCTACAAGTTTCGACCCATACATTTATTTACGATCACATAATTACGTTATGGATTTTTATTTCACTGATGCGACAGTAAAATCAACGAACATGTGAAAGTAATTTATTTTCTTACTGCAAATCAAACACACCACTTAACCTATATGTTATCGTGGTTACATTACGACCTCACTTTTGAACTTTCTTTCAACTTGTCGAGCTTAGTTGTTATATCTTATTTTTGCTTTAATAAATTTCGTTTTCACAATGGAACATAGTCTATCTATGCCGAATACAAGGTTATTGTGCGGCAACTGTCTTTTTATAATTTATCTTCTATGAAAAACGCATACACACAGAGTAGTCATACTTAGATTTGTTTTCATTTGCGGTTTTAAAATAAATCATCGTTCCTGATTATTACGTTTATATAGTTTTTAAGATAAATAATAATATACCTGATTTTCTGAATTACTTTTATAGCAACAAAATTTCTGTTTAGCAGTAGTTAATGTGCGACTTGCATAAGCGACAGAATGTTCTAAACCATTTTTCTCGTGAAATAAAATGTCACCTAAGCTAGTAAGTGGGGCATCAGTCTGAATATAAAATGTTTTTTCAAAATTAGCGGAAATTAAATAGAAGCTGAAGTAATCAACCGATTTATTTCATCAAAAACTTTTTGTGCTTCAATAGTCCAATACATTGATTCATAAACTAAGAATACACGGAAAACTAAATACGTAAGAACAAAAAATAACGAGATTTCGTCATTATGCAAAGGACGCGAGATTTTAAATAGACGTGGTTTATTGCTATTGATACTTCAAACCATACTTACATTCAGATATGGTTAATTTCTTAAGTTAACAAATAGGTAAATTTGATATTATTTGCAAGAAGTTCACGATAATTAATTATTTCGATAGATAACTACAAAGAAATCTTTACTAAACTACAAACATAACAAGAAACAATATAAGTAAAAACAAACATGCAAACAAAATTTTTGTAAATTATATTAGAACCTATTTACATTAAAGTACAAGCGCCTTTTTTGCACACTTCCTCTACAAATCGTCAAACTAATTTTATACAAAGAATATTACACTACTTTATAACAACAACACAAAGCCTCAAAATGGCGTCTGTTATTGTTCAGGGTTAACTGCCATATTTAATTGTGTCAAACAATTTAAGGAAGTGAATTTATAATTTATTATATAAAAAATGTAGAACATATAATATATATCTATAATAAATACGATAAAAAAGCTATGTTCTTAAAATGCGGCTACATTTCAAAATTTCCTTTTATAAAGCAGCAAACTCATTTTATAAACTGGTTTTACAGATTTTTTCACAGCACAGCCACTAGGCTGGGCGCCAAATTATCATGCTCAACCTTTCCAGTAAATCCCCGGGCAAATAAAAGAAAGGTTACTTGACGTTGATGATTTCAGGGGCGTTGTCCTTTCTGCTTTGTCCTGTTGTGGGTAGTTGTGAGTCCTGCTGCTGTAGGACTGCAGTGACTAGACAGTAGGATAGGTGCAAAGGGTGCGAAGGTTACAAAAACTTAGCAAAACTCACGTAAACCTAAATATACATATGAAAACAACGAGTTGAATTGTAAGTATAAATTTGTACTAAAGTTTTTTCTTACTTGCCGATGTCTAAGCTTTTTGATTAAACATTGATTTCTTGAAGAACTCTTGTGTAATGCAGATATTCCATAAAGAAGCTCATTAATATGTGCTAATTTTCATCCAGCTTCAAGATAAACCGCATGTTGCGCCTATAGAGGGATTAGAAACTATTCGCTATTTGCATTGAACAACAAAATTCACATTTGTGAACTTCTTGTTACTAAAATTGCTACACAGTTATCCTTGGAATCAGTTTAAATTCAAGTAAACGTGACTTAAACCCATGGTAGAGGGATCTATACAAAACAGATAGCTTGCACTGCTTCGAAATACGAGAATACCTCGATAGTCGATCACTGGCCATGTGGGTTTGGATAAGCAAAGACGGGACTAAAGTAACAGGAAAAATTAAACTTAATAAAAAAACTTATACTATAGTAACGATTGTGTTAGCACAAGAAAATGGTTATCTAGAAAAGCGCTACTTAGAAACCTCACATCGACAAATTCAAAATTCCTTCGTAACGTAAAAAAGCAGTTTTGCCTATGTAATTATGACGTAGTGTCTTATTGACATACGTCTATCATTTTGCTTACAATTTCTTGGCGCAGACCATTCTTTTACAAATGAAGATGTCATCACCAGATGGAAACGAATAAAAACCAAAAAAGAAAGCCGCTCGACCAACCCTCAGCTAAGATAACGTAACCCGATCAACCGATCCTTCAAGTAATGTAGATGTTATTTGTTACATTCCAAAATTTGGCAATGTACATTTCTAGATTTAGATTTAATTTGTAAATAAATTCCCACGGATATTTTTAAATGAAAATGTCGACCTCCGTTGTCTCTGACCGTCGCGTCTGCGCAAAGGAATAGCGGAATGCGCGCGTGGTGTTAGAAGACGCTATTAAGTTACGAGCTCTTGAGCAAGCAACATCTATCTTGGTGTGGTGTGTCTTTTCTTTTTTTAGACACGTAAGTTCCTCTATCTTTACCTTATGTTGTACCTCTACCTGGTGTTCCTTAATCCCCTATGAGCATAGAAGACACAGGAAAAACGGATGTGATCTGGAAATCAACGAGGCGTGAAGTGAAACCATAGCCGCAAACACCGTGGGACCCTGAGATGTAAGTAATTTGTTGTTTTAAATTGTGCTTGCAAATTGACTTTTAAAAGCGGTTGCATCACCTTTAAAATATGGCCCATATAAGTTACAATTGGCGGGAATTATACCGCGAGTATAACATTTGCGCAGTATAACGAATGCCCGACTGGAACATAAAAACTCCCCAATCGCTACAGAATGTTTGGAAACTCAAAGATTGTGAAAAAGATTGTACAAAAAAAGTATTCTTGGTCTTGTGTTTAAGTTTATTGCCAGGGTTCCCTTTACGATCTAAAAGTTATTGAAATATCATGCTTAATGAACGCTACTATTCGTGACATCATAATATACATGATACTCCGTATTTATTCTGCCCGTTTATCATTGGACTTCCTATTTTTCCGTCTGATTTCTATCTATCGCAACGCGAACACGCTACAAACCCCATCCGCCATACACCTACAATTATAAAGTGAGATAGCTTTGAGTTATAAAAACTAAGGCGTGAAAGACTGAATAATTGAGGTCGTATTGACTTAATTAAAATAATTAGATACCGAGACGTAATTTGTTATTCCATATTTTATATGGTATTGACGTATCCTACATTAAGAGAAATAATTTAGCAGTGCTCTGAAATTAAAATAAAATCTTTGGTGCATAGTTAGAAATTCTTATTGTGTTCAAAGTAGGTAGTTTGTTAACGGATCATTAAGTAAAGTTGTTTCCGCATTTAGTAGTGCACGCGTATTCGCCAAAAACTGGCTAATGGAAGACAAATTAATTTTAATTTCATTTCATTTATTCTGTTTAGAGCGAGTTAATTATATATTAAGCTTGAAAATATTTCGCGTACAAACTCAATGTAACAGCCTCGTGTAAAGCATTGCAGGCGTATCGCTGCGTAGCAATTAACATAGGATAACATAAGAATAACCCTTACACTAGCAGTTGCTTAGCTACCGTTTTGAAATTAAGCATTGCATCAAATTTTAGCTTTATAAACATACAGGATAGATATAATAAATTTTTATTCATCATAAAAGTTTTAGGTGCGGAACGTCAACAGCTTTCTTATTAAATTTTCAGGTATCAACTTCGAAACTTGAAAGAGGATGCTTACAGATTTATGAATTTCCTTTGCATTGAATACGCGCACATGTTGTTTATTTGCGTACAGATCATACCTATATCCTAATCAACTTAAACCCCGCAACCCTTGTTCACTTGATGTAGGAGAAAACAGAAGTGCTTATTACCCCGACTCGAAACGTAAGTAGAAACTTTCGATAGCTAAATTAGCAGAGGGCCGTCCGAATCGAGTTAACATATAAGGAAGTTGTAAATATGCAGTAGCATAAACCATAAGCAAAAATACGTTGATTCAGGTTGCATGTAACGTAAACAATAAATAACTTACCGTAAATGTCCGTACTGAAATGAAATTAGTTATTATCACTTACGAAATTGTTGGATAGGCAATAAAAGAAATTATAAAGTACAACACAACGTTGTAGATTCGTTAAGCGATAAATAACGATCGACCGTTTTATTTGTTCTATCATACGAAATCAATTAAACTGATACTAGAGTTCGAAATTAAATTATGCTCGACCACCTTCCGACCTCTAGCGATTTTCTTTACTAATAAAATACCGAAATACATGCAAACTGTAAGAAATAAATTAATAAACCCTTTATAAACTTAATTGAAATACAAATAATTCCGGTGCGTAAACATACCCGCCGCCAAAACACACAGTGTTTTCCCTAACTACAAATTAAATGTAAAAAAAATTAAGTAACCTCTCTAGAAGAGAAAGCAAAAATAATTATATATTTGGTGGAGAACACAACTTAATGACTGGCCTCTAAAAATCTCTAGCAGAAGTTTTGACAGACACCACCCGAATCTGACCATCGGCACCTGGATGCAACTCAATCACACGACCCAAAAGCCAACGAAATGGAGAAGTACTATCACTTTTCAGTAGCACCAAAAAATTAAGTTGGATTTCAGATACAGCCTTATTCCATTTTCTTCTCATCTGCAACGTATTTAAGTACTCCAGGGAATACCCGAAATAAATGTTCTTTAAACATTTTACACCTGCTTCGACGAGATCATTAAAGTGAGAACACGCAGCAGGACTAAAGTACCAACACAACAAACATGTTTCAACCACTTCTTTAGCGAGTTTATGAAATTGACTGTTTGCACCTATAAAATTTGAATCGTTATCTGTCTAGCAATCGAAAACTCTACCACGTTGAAATTCAAACCTACGAAACGCAGCGATAAAACTTTCTGCGGAGTGTTCCAAAGTCAATTCTTCGTACTAGTACAGACAAACACGTACACGTAGAATTTAAAATACTTTGAACCACGTGAGCGATGACGTGATACGTAAAAAGGTCCACATAAATCGATTGTCGTATGTGAAAAGGGTTTGTGTTTAGAAATTCTGAAGGACGGTAAATCGCCCAAAAGCTGCGGTTTGCATACCTTCTGAGAAATTTTGAAACACTCGAAGTAATTGGACAGTCTTTTGAATTACCTTTCTAACGGATTTGTTGCATTAACAAATAGTGCAGAGTTTTCAACCCTGGATGTATATATTGGAAATGGGTAGATTCGATTATTACCGTAGTAAGTTGGTGTAAACTGGGTAGCAGTAGGGGGTACTTTGCTTCATATAACAGTTCGAAATTGCTAAGACGATATCCTACTCTTAATAACCCGTTGAGATCAAGAAAAAGGGAGAGTGGTCTAAACCGCTCAGATAACAATTGTTTCTCTGAATATTCGTAGTAATATGTTGAAACGATATAGATTGAACGTATTTAACAAGACACAATAGTGCACAGCGTGTCTCATCTAAAGTAATATTTCCTAGTACTTTCACCGAATTTTTTTGAAAATTATTAAGTACGTGAAAACAGTAAACTAAAATTCTCAGAATTTTGTTTAAGGATGAAAATTTGTCAATCAATGACGTTAAAATGTGACATTCAACAGTCACCGTGAAAACGTTGGGGTTTTCTTCAAAGTCCCCTTCTGGACTTAGAGTTGTAATTTTGTTAGAAAAGTCAACCCAAGCGGTTTTAACAAAGGAAATTAAATGTGCTAGCAGAACGGCTCCTATTAATTTTAACCGTGGTAGGTTCAACGATTTAAGTGGTGCAACCCTATCTTTAGCACACAATAATGACACCGTTAAAGCACTAAAAGGAGATCAAATATTTTTAATCTAACGAAAATGCCATAGCACGAAATATACTCTAATTCAGTTTAAACGAGGTAACCCGAACCTCAAACACCACCTGAAAATTTTGAGGTTAGGTTTTTTCAATTAAAGTTATTTAAAAGGGTTTTTTCTGTATACAGACAGAACGTTTGTGAATTACGGACTTGTAAAAGATAAACAATAAATATTACTCACCTGATAGGAAATAAACGTTTTAAAATCCAAATTTTGTCAGGTTAACCAAAAAATTAAATTTACAAATGCTAACCTAGCAAAAGTTTTTCTGCAAACTGGATTATTTAAATAATTGAAACGTTAAATCACACAACAGTCTCAGGCAGAAAATAATTATTAAAGAACTATAACAAAAATTTCATTATTCAACAATAAACTGAAAACAATATGTCTTCCTATAAATGGTTATAGTTACAGCAGTGGCTAAAAATCCAGCAAAGTAAAACTAGCATTTTTAATTAAATTAAAGCAATTTAGGGTGTTTATGTATAAAAAGGTAGAATAAAAGATACAATATTTTTAAATTAGAACTACATTGGTTAAATTTATTGATATAGATTATAAGTAGAAACAAAAAACTTTATTAGATAATTATATTTATACGTGAAAGCAGCAAACTCGAATTACTAACTAATCGATTTTTGTTTACAACAACAAACAGCCGCTAGTTTGAGCGCCAAATTATAACATACAACTGCTTCCTAATAAAGCACTGGGCAAATAAATATAGTTTAAAAACACTTACCTCGATATTCTAGTGGGTGCGGCCGTCGTCCTTGGGGTGTTGATTCTTGCTGAACGATACGGTAAGAATAGATAAAAAAGCGGGGACGAGAACAAAGCACTCACGACAGCACTACACGGCAGGCGGTATGTTAATGTCTCTTCTAGGAAAGTCGGTACGGTAATCCTTGAGCTATGCTGCGTGTCTTATATTAAACGTCTCTCCTTTCCAACCGCGATTGACACACTTCCGCTTGCAATGGTGAGAACCAAACTGATTCCCACGTACAAACCGTTTCAGTATGCTTACAACCTCAGAGATAACCCAATGACGTCAACAATCTTGCGAACACTAACAAAGCGTTATTTTCAAGGTGTCAACGAAATTGTAGTAATCTGCGGGATTTTTTCCACGCCCACTTCTAAAATAGTAACCTAATTTCCCAATATCAGGGTGACCAGGTGTTACTAAATAGAGAAAACCTTAAAAAGATTAATACTACTTACCTGTATTATCAAACCGATTTTATTAGGTTTTACGAATATTGGTAATTACATTCTGATTCCTAATTCTTGAAATATCAACTTACCAGCGACAAAAATCCCTTAAAATTGCCAACTTATTGCTGTTCACTGGCACTACACGACATGTAAAAACTACCTAAAAATTACCATACACGGCCTGATTAATCATATTTAAAACCGTTCTAACTTCAACTTCCTACACTAGCTTACTTAGAATTAAGCAAGCTCTAGTTCTGGAGACTGTGTTTGCCCAACACTATTCAAATAGTCTAACAAAGCAATTGTGTAAGCATAATGCCAACTTCCTATAAACGAACAGAAACCATTTATAATTCGCTTCATAATTTGACATTAACTTATTTCTACATAATTTAAAAAAGTTTATTTACTTGTAGTTTATTTTACATTTCCTGAATAAGGACGTCCAGAAACATTAGCAGTTCACGTTTCTACTACGCCGCCAATTCACATAAAATAATAACAAATTTCCATTTCTGGAGGGTTAAACCTACAAGTTTCGATTCATACATTTATTTACGATCACATAATTACGTTATGGATTTTTATTTCACTGATGCGACAGTAAAATCAACGAACATGTGAAAGTGATTTATTTTCTTACTGCAAAACAAACACACCACTTAACCTATATGTTGTCGTGGTTGCATTACGACCTCACCTTTGAACTTTCTTTGAACTTGTCGAGCTTAGTTGTTATATCTTATTTTTGCTTTAATAAATTTCGTTTTCACAATGGAACATAGTCTATCTATGCCGAATACAAGGTTATTGTGCAGCAACTGTCTTTTTATAATTTACCTTCTATGAGAAACGCATGCACACAGAGTAGTCATACTTAGATTTGTTTTCATTTGCGGTTTTAAAATAAATCATCGTTCCTGATTATTACGTTTATATAGTTTTTAAGATAAATAATGATATACCTGATTTTATGATTTATTTTTATAGCAACAAAATTTCTGTTTAGCAGTAGTTAATGTGCGAGTTGCATAAGCGACAGAATGTTCTAAACCATTTTTCTCCTGAAATAAAATGTCACCTAAGCTAGTAAGTGGGGCATCAGTCTGAATATAAAATGTTTTTTCAAAATTAGCGGAAATTAAATAGAAGCTGAAGTAATCAACCGATTTATTTCATCAAAAACTTTTTGTGCTTCAATAGTCCAATACATTGAGTCATAAACTAAGAATACACAGAAAACTAAATACGTAAGAACAAAAATAACGAGATTTCGTCATTATACAAAGGACCCGAGATTTTAAATAAACGTGATTTATTGCTGTTAATACTTCAAATCATACTTACAGTCAGATATAGTTAATTTCTTAAGTTAACGAATAGGTAAATTTGATATTAATTGCAAGAAGTTCACGATAATTAGTTATTTCGATAGATAACTACAAGGAAATCTTTACTAAACTACAAACATAATAAAAAACGATATAAGTAAAAACAAACATGCAAACAAAATTTTTGTAAATTATATTAGAACCTATTTACATTAAGGTGCAAGTGCCTTTTTTTTGCACACTTCCTCTACAAATCGTCAAACTAATTTTATACAAAGAATATTACACTACTTTAAAACAACAACACAAAGCCTCAAAATGGCGTCTGTTATTGTTCAAGGTTAACTGCCATATTTAATTGTGTCAAACAATTTAAGGAAGTGAATTTATAATTTATTCTATAAAAAATGTAGAACATATAATATATATCTATAAAAAATACGATAAAAAACTATGTTCTTAAAATGCGGCTACATTAGTTAAATATGTTAATTTAGATAATAAATACAAGCTAAAAGCTCTTTTAGATATTTCAAAATTTTCTTTTATAAAGCAGCAAACTCATTTTGTAAACTGGTTTAACAGATTTTTTCACAGCACAGCCACTAGGCTGGGCGCCAAATTATCATGCTTAACCTTTCCAGTAAATCCCCGGGCAAATGAAAGAAAGGTTACTTGACGTTGATGATTTCAGGGGCGTTGTCCTTTCTGCTTTGTCCTGTTGTGAGTAGTTGTGAGTCCTGCTGCTGTAGGACTGCACTGACTAGACAGTAGGATAGGTGCAAAGGGTGGGAAGGTTACAAAAACTTAGCAAAACTCACGTAAACCTAAACATACATATGAAAACAATGAGTTGAATTGTAACTATAAATTTGTACTAAAGTTTTTTCTTACTTGCCGATGTCCTAAGCTTTTTGATTAAACATTGATTTCTTGAAGAACTCTTGTGTAATGCAGATATTCCATAAAGAAGCTCATTAATATGTGCTAATTTTCATCCAGCTTCAAGATAAACCGCAAGTTGCGTCTATAGAGGGATTAGAAACTATTCGCTATTTGCATTGAACAACAAAATTCACATTTGTGAACTTCTTGTTACTAAAATTGCTACACAGTTATCCTTGGAATCAGTTTAAATTCAAGTAAACGTGACTTAAACCCATGGTAGAGGGATCTATACAAAACAGATAGCTTGCACTGCTTCGAAATACGAGAATACCTCGATAGTCGATCACTGGCCATGTGGGTTTGGATAAGCAAAGACCGAGACTAAAGTAACAGGAAAAATTAAACTTAATAAAAAAACTTATACTATAGTAACGATTGTGTTAGCACAAGAAAATGGTTATCTAGAAAAGCGCTACTTAGAAACCTCACATCGACAAATTCAAAATTCCTTCGTAACGTAAAAAAGCAGTTTTGCCTATGTAATTATGACGTAGTGTCTTATTGACATACGTCTATCATTTTGCTTACAATTTCTTGGCGCAGACCATTCTTTTACAAATGAAGATGTCATCACCAGATGGAAACGAATAAAAACCAAAAAAGAAAGCCGCTCGACCAACCCTCAGCTAAGATAACGTAACCCGATCAACCGATCCTTCAAGTAATGTAGATGTTATTTGTTACATTCCAAAATTTGGCAATGCACATTTCTAGATTTAGATTTAATTTGTAAATAAATTCCCACGGATATTTTTAAATGAAAATGTCGACCTCCGTTGTCTCTGACGGTCGCGTCTGCGCAAAGGAATGGCGGAGTGCGCGCGTGGTGTTAGAAGACGCTATTAAGTAACGAGCTCTTGAGCAAGCAACATCTATCTTGGTGTGGTGTGTCTTTTCTTTTTTTAGACACGTAAGTTTCTCTATCTTTACCTTATGTTGTACCTCTACCTGGTGTTACTTAATCCCCTACGAGCATAGAAGACACAGGAAAAACGGATGTAATCTGGAAATCAACGAGGCGTGAAGTGAACCCATAGCCGCAAACACCGTGGGACCCTGAGATGTAAGTAATTTGTTGTTTTAAATTGTGCTTGCAAATTGACTTTTAAAAGCGGTTGCAACACCTTTAAAATATGGCCCATATAAGTTACAATTGGCGGAATTATACCGTGAGTATAACATTTGCGCAGTATAACGAATGCCCGACTGGAACATAAAAACTCCCCAATCGCTATAGAATGTTCGGAAACTCAAAGACTGTGAAAAGATTGTACAAAAAGTATCCTTGGTCTTGTGTTTAAGTTTACGGTTCTTACGATAAAGTAATGAAAATCTAATAATATCGAATAAATCTAAATAATTATAATGAAATATACATGTATATTATCGAATCAGGATATCAGGTATAGAGTGGTTATGTAAGGATGTAGGTTAGATAAGGAAATGAAGTGTAAAGCATAAGTGAGAAGTAATAGCATTGAAATAGATAAGTATAAAATAAAGTAATGTATATAGATCTAGATAACATAGAGCTTAAAGCTACATAGAAAGAAGCTAACTAGTATAACAGCATACAGTAAACTGTCACAAAGATGACTACTATAAGATAACCATAAGAAAATGCAACAAATTAAAACAAAGTAACTAATCGTTATTAACTAATCTAACGTAATGAACTCATGTAAAGATAGAATCATTAAAACAATAAGAAGATATAAATATATAGACTGATTATAATTAACAATTAATTATTATATGAATTTATGTATAGTTTAATGTCAATTATTATAAATCATGATAAATACTAATTGAAATCATTAAATTTACTGTGAATACATATATTACTTACAGTAGAATTTATATTAATATGTAAATTAATCGTATTATGACATATTATATAATCAATCACATCTTCAGATAATAAACTGTACAATTAGTATCGTATAATTGACAGTTATAACAACTATATAATATAAGATAATTAATCTATACATAATTAGCAATATAATTACATAGAAACAGTTGTAGTACATATAATGATACTGTGTAATATCATAATGCATCGAAACATTACTATAACTACAAGATATGATACATAACAAGCTATACATTTAATTAAAGAAATTAACTAATTATCTAAATACTAATAACTATAATTTGTCTTAATATAATGAATTATATAACTAAATTAAATAATAAGAAATAAATTTAACATTCAATTAAGATTATATTAAATAAAATTATAACATCTACATTAAATATTATACAAAAATATTAATCGAATTTAATATTAATCTTTATGAACTAAAAAACTAATCAATGCTTCGTATATTAAATATTAAAAAAAAATATTAATTTAATTTTTCAATTAATATAAATTTTAATTACCAAATTTAATAAAAATTTCTTAAAATTAGTTATTATATTGTATATAATTAAGATATTAAATTACATATGGCAATAATTCATTTTAATTATTTAATTTTAATTAATATAAATACGTAATAATAAATAAATTTAGTAAAATAATTAAACTAATGTAATTTAATAGTATTTTTGTATGAGTAGAGTAACAAATGAATAATATACATGATTAAATTTAATACTTTGGAATTAATAATCAGTTATTAAATATATAATTATAAATGTATAATAAAATTTTGGTAGAATCACGTATTAAATTAGGTATGATAAATTGATTAATTAATTATATAATTTTAAGTTAAATTATGTTTATTAATAAAATTATTCAAAATAAACTTTACAAATTTCTATTAGATAAATTGAATGATATATTAACAACTGATGAAATTATTGGATAGGCAGTGAAAGGAATTATGGAACACAACACAACGTTTTAGACTCGTTAAGCGATAAATAGCGATCGACCGTCTTGTTTGTTCTATCATACGAAATCAATTAAACTAATACTAGAGTTCGAAATTAAATGATACTCGTACACCTTCCGACCTCTAGCGATTTTCTTTACTAATAAAATACCGAAATACATGCAAACTGTAAGAAATAAATTAAACAATCTTTTGTAAACTTAATTGAAATACAAATAATCCCGGTGCGTAAGCATGCCGGCCGCCAAAACACACAGTGTTCTCCCTAACTACAAATTAAATGTAAAAAAAATTAAGTAACCTCTCTAAGTAAAAAAGAAAAAATAAGTACATATTGGCAGAGGACACAATTTAATAACTGGCCTCCGAAAAACTCCAGTGGAAGTCTTGACAGACACCACCCGAATTTGATCATCGGCACCTGGATGCAAGTCAATCACACGACCCAAAGGCCAACGAAATGGAGAAGTACTATCACTTTTCAGTAGCACCAAAGAATTAAGTTGGATTTCAGACACAGCCTTATTCCATTTTCTTCTCATCTGCAACGTATTTAAGTACTCCAGGGAATACCCGAAATAAATGTTCTTTAAACATTTTACACCTTCCTCGACGAGATCATTAAAGTGAGAACACACAGCAGGACTAAAGTACCAACACAACAAAAGTGTTTCAACCACTTCTTTAGCGAGTTTATGGAATTGACTGTTAGCATCTATAAAATTTGATCCGTTATCTGTCTAGCAATCGAAAACTCTACCACGTTGAAATTCAAACCTACGAAGCGCAGCAATAAAACTTTCTGCGGAGTGTTCCAAAGTCAATTCTTCGTACTAGTACATACAAACACGTACACGTAGGATTTAAAATACTTTGAACCACGTGAGCGATGACGTGATACGTAAAAAGGTCCACAGAAATCGATTGTCGTATGTGAAAAGGGTTTGTGTTCAGAAATTCTGAAGGACGGTAAATCGCCCAAAAGCTGTGGTTTGCATGCCTTCGGAGAAATCTTGAAACACTTGAAGCAATTGAACAGTCTTTTGAATAACCTTTCTAACGGATAATTTCAGAATTGTTGAACAAATAATGCATTTTAAACCCTGGATGTAGATATTGAAATGGGTAGATTCGATTAATTACCGTAGCAAGTTGGTGTGAACTGGGTAGCAGCAGGAGATGCTTTGCTTCATATGACAGTTCGAAATTACTAAGACGACCTCTTACTCTTAATAACCCGTTGGAATCAAGAAAGGGAGATCGGTCTAAACTGCTCAGGTAACAATTGTTTTTCCGAATATTCGTAATAATATGTGGAGACGGCGTGTCTCATCTAAAGTAATATTTCCTAGTACTTTTACCTAATTTTTTGAAAATTATTAAGTACGCGAAAGCAGTAAACTAAAATTCTGAAAATCTTGTTTAAGGATGAAAATTTGTCAATCAGTCACGCTAAAATGTGACATTCAACAGACACTATGAAAATTTTGAGTGTTTCTTCCAAGTTCCCTTGTGGACTATTAACGCCAGAATATTATCCTGATGATGAAGACAATAAAATTATATGTTTAAGTGCCTTTAGTGCTAAAACTTTTAGCCCAAAATAAGTTTATCACAATCTCAAAACGATTTTATATATCAAAGATATCTTATCAAAAAGGCCTTAATAAAACAAAGGTTTAACAAGATTTATCATTAAACAAAAACTACTTCCTTTAAAAACATTTACTCTTCAAAAACAGTCCTAGTATTCTGAAAACTGTCCTACTAAAAACGACGACTTTAAAAACAAATTAAAAAGTTTAAAAAAAAGCTCTAACATTTGTTACATGCCAAAAATCGGCTATGTATCACCTTTAGATTAAGTATAAATTATACGATAGTTCCCGCGAATATTTTAAATAAACTTGTCAATTTCCGCCATTCCGGACAGTTGCGTTTGCGCAAAAACGTAATAGTGGCGCCCAACGCAGGGCGCCACTCTTACGCTTTCCCGAGTTTCAAATTATTGCGCAATCGTTAAATATAACTTGATTACACGGCAAATTACGCGACATTTGTATCAAATACCAAACACGTTTATAAGTGATACAATTCTCAATTTGCAATATAAATAAAGCAATGTACTCACTTAAATCGCACCTTACAGTCAAATCCCAGGGCCATCGCGTCGTTGGTCCATCGTGCTGTCGATGAGCCAGATTTATTCGTCCATCCTCTTATGTTTGTCGTAGGTAGGGCAGGAAGGATACAGGTAAAGGCGCACGAGGATAAGGTAAAAGGGAACCTACATACTAAAAAAGAGAAAAGACACACCACAACCCAGAGAGATGTTCTTGGCTCGAAGTCTCGTGGCTAATGGCTAATGGCGTCGTATCACACACCGCGCATTCGCGCCATCCACTTCGCGCCTGCGCACTCTTTTGCGCAAACGCAACTGTCTGGAATGACGGAAATTGATAAGTTTATTTGAAAATATTCGCGGGAACTACCTTATAATTTATACTTATCTAAAGCCGATTTTTTGCATGTAACACATTAAACGATCCTGAATTTGTCCATCAAAAAATTTCACGAGACAGCTATAATTTAAAAAACCGGCTTTAATAATAAAAAGAAGGCTCCGAAGTTGAAAAAAATACTTTAAAATTGAAAACCTACATATTAAAACAACCAAAAGTTTTCCTGCAAAATAACGAAAATATGTCCCATGCTTGGCCGCGATTGTTACAGAATGGATATTTTTCTACTGTTACGAGTCAAAACATTTTCAATTTTGACTTGATTTTGAAGGACGGGGACCCCGTAGCAATAAAAAGGTGCGTCGGTAACTGCAGTGGTTGGAAGTGGGTTCCTATAGATAATAATGAAAAGAATATATACAACACTAAAGAAATACTAAAGGAATAGATAACCAAGTTTTCAAGTAAAATTCTGCATTACATTAACACTTGCCCTGAAAGACCTCGTTTTCCTCAAATTCGAGAGGCGCCAAACATTCGGTCGTTGCAATTTTTGTTCTATTCTTGAATACGCGGAAGACTTATTCTGCATAAAATTCCCTTGTTTTAGTTATTTTTACATTTGGTCGTCACGTTTCTCTGTTCAAATCAACTACTCCTCTGCCTAATATTGGGGTAGCTGAAGATCCTTTACAACTTACTACCTATTTGCTAAATGAAGTTGAATAACAAAAATCAACCTAACTTAAACTCTATTTTTACAAAATGCACCGTCGTACATATACATATAAATATACTTTTCTAACACACTCCTTAGCTGCAATCTGGTCACGTGATGTTAAACTAAACTCTAAAGCAAATCTTAAAGAAAACTGGGCCCAATCCAGCAACAAAACCATCCATGCACGACATTTTTCGTGCGTTCTAATTGAACTATACACTAATGAATCCCAAATGAATGGTAAAGTCGCAATTCTAACAAGAAAACAGCCGAATCACCTATATGATGCTGTCACCTTGTGCTATCCCAAAATGTAGAACTCATACATATTTCTTACTACTTCGCAACTAATAAATTTCTTGCCGAAAGAAATATCAAAACATGTTCACGTTCATGTTCACAAGTAAATTATACTAAATCATACATAGTACTACGCTACTACCTGCAATTCTATTTCTACAATTTAGGTAATGTTTAGGCCACACCAGGTTTTCAATTTTTAAAATAACAGCTGCTACAATAATGTCAAAATTCTTAAATTAATGGCGGGATAAACTAATCTAATTTCACTCCCTACAATCGACCACAGCGAAGCAATTTTCAGTCGCAGGCGTTTTGTATTTTACCCAGTGCAAAATCAAAGCCTTCCGTTAGTCGCCTAATTTTCTCCTATTCAGCAGTTTTATTTTCCTTTCTATGTACCCAATCCTAACTACATTTTTGCTACAATCACTTGTATTAAGTACAAACCCCCCTTTAAATTTACCCCACTGAGGAGATTTAGCATTAAAGCTTCTTGATTTTTTTATTATATTACCACATTTTGACGTTTTTAGATGACCGGTTGCTATCGGACTGTTGCTAATTCAATGTCAAACCGTTTTATTACATTTAAAATTGAAAAACCTACGTATTTAGAAACAACCAAAAATGTTTCTACAAAATCACGAAAAACTATCTCGTATCAAAAAATATGTCCCATGCTTGGCCGCCATTGTTACGGAATGGATATCGAGTGAAACATTTTCAATTTGACTCGACTTTGAGGGGCGGGGACCCCGTAGCAATAAAAAGGGTGCATTGGCTAACTGCAGTGGTTGGGAGTGGGTTCCTATAGATAATAATGAAAAGAAGATAGACAACACTAATGAAATACAAAAGGAATAGATAACCAGGCTTTCAAGTAAAATTATGCATTGCGTTAACATTTACCCTGAAACGCCTCGTTTTCGTCAAATTCGAGGAGCGCCAAACAGTCGGTCGTCGCAAGCTCTGTTCTATCCTTGTCTACGTGGAAGACTGTTATTCTGCATAAAACTCCCTTGTTTTAGTTATTTCTACATTCGGTCGTCACGTTTCTCTGCTCAAATCAACTACTCCTTCTTTGCCTAATATTGGGGTAGCTGGAAATCCTTTCCAAATTACTACCTATTTGCTAAATAAAGTTGAATAAAAAAACTCAACCTAACTTAACCTCTATTATCATAAAATGCACCGTCGTACATATACATATAAATATACTTTTCTAATACTCTCTTTTTCTGCAATCTGGCCAGGTGATGTTAAACTAAACCTTAAAGCAAATCTTAAAGAAAATTGGGCCTAATCCAGCAACAAATCCATCCGACACACAACATTTTTTGTGCTTTCTTATTGAATTATACACTAATGAATCCCCAATGAATGGTAAAGTCGCAACTCTAACAAGAAAACAGCCCAATCACCAACGTTACACTGTCACCTTGTGCTGTCCCAAAATGTAGAACTCACATATTTCTTAATACTTCACAACTAATAAATTTTTCTATCGATTAACGATCTTGCCGAAAGAAATGTCAAAATTTGTTCACATTCATGTTCACAAATAAATTATACTAAATCATACATAGTACTACGCTACTGCCAGCAATTCTATTTCTACAATTTAGGTAATGTCTAAGCCAGGCCAGCTTTTCCATTTTTAAAATATCAGCTGCTACAATAATTCCAAAATTCTCAAATTAATGGCGGGATGAACCAATCTAATTTTACTCGCTACAAACGGCCACAGCGAAGCAATTTCGAGTCGCAGGCGTTTTGAACGTTACCCAGCCTGAAATTAAAACTTTCCGTTAGTGGCGTAAGTTTCTTTTATTCAGCTGTTTTATTTTATTTTCTATGTACCCGAACTTCACTACATTATCGCTACAATTACTTGTACTAAGTCCAAACCCTCTTTAAATTTACCCCACTGAGGGGATATAGTATTACAGTCTCCTGATTTTATTTTATTATATTAAGACATTTTGACGTTTTCAGATGACCGGTTGCTATCGGACTGTTACTAACTCAATCTCAACTCTTTTATTATTATTATTATTAATTGAAAAATCTACGTATTAAAAAACAACCAAAAATTTTCCTATAAATCACGAAAAACTATCTCGTCTCAAAAAAATATTTCCCGTTGTTACGGAATGGATATCGAGTAAACCGTTTTCAATTTTGACTTGATTTTGAGGGGTGGGAGCCCCGTAGCAATAAAAAGGATGCGCCGCCTAACTGCAGTGGTTGGAAGTGGGTTCCTATAGATAATAATGAAAAGAAAGTAGACAACACTAAAGACATACTAAAGGAATAGATAACCAAATTTTCAAGTAAAATTCTGCATTACATTAACACTTACCCTGAAAGGTCTCGCCTTCATCAAATTCGAGGGGCGCCAAACAGGCGGTTGTCGCAAGCTTTGTTCTATCTTTGTATAAGTGGAAGACTTAATATGCATTAAATTCTCTTGTTTTAGTTATTTCTACATTTGGTCGTCACGTTTTTCTGTTCAAATAAACTACTCCTTCTCTGCCTAATATTACGGCAGCTGGAGTCGTTTACAAATTCTTTACAAATAAAAAACTTAACCTAACTTAACCTCTATTAAGATTAAATGCACCGTCGTACATGTACATATAATATACTTTTCTAATGCTTTCATTATCTGCATTCTGGCCAGGTGATGTTAAGCTAAACCCTAAGCAAATCTTAAAGAAAATACAGCAACAAAGCCTCCTACGCACGACATCCTATGTGCTTTCTTATTGAATTATACACTAATGGATCCCAAATGAACAGTAAAGTCACAACTCTATCAAGAAAACATCTCAATCACTAACGTTACCCTGATACCTTGTGCTGTCCCAAAATGTAGAACTCGTACATATTTCTTACAACTTCGCAACTAATAAATTTTACCATTGATTAACTTACTTGCCGAAAGAAATGTCAAAACATGTTCACAAATAAATTATACTAAATCATACGTTGTACTACGCTACCACCTGCAATTCTATTTCTACAATTTAGGTGATGTCCAGGTAACACCAGCTTTTTCATTTTTAAAATAACAGCTACTACAATAATTCCAAAATTCTCAAATTATTGGCGGGATGAACCAATCCAATTTCACTCCCTACAAACGGCTACAGTGAAGCAATTTCCAATCGCAAGCGTTTTGAACTTTAACCAGCGTACAATCAAAACTTTCCGTTAGTCGCCTAATTTTCTCCTATTCAGCTGTTTTATTTTACTTTCTATGTACCCGAACCTCACTACATTTTCGCTACAATCACTTGTATTAAATACAAACCCCATTTAAATTTATTTCCACTGAGGGGATCTAGCATTAAAGCCCCCTTGATTTTTTATTATATTATCACATTTCGACGTTTTCAGATGACCGGTTGCTATTGGACTGTTTAGCAACAATCTCAATACGTTTTACTGTTTTAATGCTCCTACTATTTTATTAATATCCCGGGATTTTTATATTATTACACAATATTTCTATTACTTTTTATGTCAAATAACACGTCGGAAATTCTTGTTATACTGTAATTCGCGTAGGCGTATCTGTAATTTTATTGATCTGAAACCTTATTGCAGTCTAAATGTATATACAGTGACATTATTTTTAGTAACCCAATAAGTGTGTATTTTTATGACTTTGCGTCTACAGATTACATTGTCGTAAAGTGTAATTGTAGTTTAATTTGTGAGAGCTGCAACAATGTTTATTAAAACTATATTGGATTACTTGAAATTTATTTAGCAAACTTCAAAACTCAACTCTAAGTTACATTTTAATGAATTCATGGTTATTTCATATATCTATAGCTTACTAAAAATTACATTCCTTTACTATGCAACTCTGTGGTTAAAACTGGTTGTGGTTCTAGGACAATTTGGAATAAAGGTACGGATTTAAAGGCAAGTCTAGCTTTTTAAGCATTATTTTAAACGAAATTAAAGATTTTACAGGGTGTTCGCATTACAAATTGGTTCGTTCAAAATTAAATATTATTTATTTCCCATCTAATTGATCTTGCGTTAGGCATCGCGTTACAAATTTTCCAATTTAACTGCATTTTTTACAAACTCATCGACATTGCAGGATTTGCTTTTAGTTCGATTGCGTTTGGTGCACGTCAAATGAAGTGGTTGATTTTCTTTTCCAACTTGAAAGCCTAATTTCTTAATCCTTTTAAATTCCAAAGACTAACACCACATGCTTCAGAAGTTCGTCCAAGAAATGATTAATTAATTGTATTTATTGCATTTCCTGTATTTCTAATGCTTCCAAATAGGAACTACAGCACCTTGATTACCACGCTCTCGTTCAAAATAGGCCATAACGTTTTAAATCATCTGGTGTGTTTGGGGTCTGAGGTGTTTGTTTCGAAGCATTATGAACAACTAAAAAGCGAACGTTGGCATTGAGTGGATATTATGTTATGCCATTGTAATTTACCTCTCATTACATATAACCAATTCTTTTAGTTTTGAAAAAAATATATTTGCAATGAATAAGTATTGGAAAACTACAACAATAAAGCAGACAAACAAAGTGAAATCTATAGGTAAGTGGCAGTTGTGTATTAAAATTTTAGGTTACGAATATTATTTATAAACTGGCATACGTCTTCAAGTTGCTCTATACAAATTGAAATGAAGCGCCTTTTGCTATTCATCTTGTTTTAGCGTGAGATAGGTTGTGGGCCTCTTGGAGCGGCTTCTTAAAAAGCTTTTCCAAAAAACTTTTTTCAAATTTATTTTATACTGAAATACAATGATTAAATTTAATTTACAAGTACGTTATGTTCAGTAACGTTGGAGATCGAAATAATTCTAAGTTGACTTTCACTAATTAAATAAATTAAAAATACGGTGAGTAGCTGAACTAACAACAATGCTAAAGTTGAAAAGCTCTAGACTGACTAGCCATCTTGGGATGTCGAGGGTATTTATGCTATCCCTGCCCCTCACATAGCTTGTGGGAACTGCAGAGCTCATGTCTGCTATTTTCTTTATTCATTTATACAATACAAAGTAACCATCTTAATTCTAATAATTGTTATCTTATAACCTACTGTAACTTGCACCTGCACCTGTTTCCGTTCTCACTGTCTGGCTTGTTTAACTTTCATTAACCTTTTTATTATGTTGCATTGTTGCATCTAACTTAAGTTCTAATAATTCTTAATTTTTCGTGATTAATGTCGTTATTATAACAAATGTTAATTAAATTTTCTCTTAACATCCTGTCGTGTTCTGAAAGAGTGGAATCATTTTCACATTCTTCGTCTATTTCCATCTCGCTAAAATTTACTTCTTCTACGTCAATTGGGGTTGTCAACGATAGTTCTATGGGGTAATCATTTGAGTTTAAAATTTTCGTAGAGGAGTAATTGTCTTTTATTTGTACTAATGCTGTGGGTGTTTTTACTCCGGGTTGAAATAACATATGATTTATAATTCCTACGTCATCTTTTGAATTTACTAAAATTTTTATTTGTTTTTCTGTCCTAGGTTTGATGGTGTATTTTTGCTCGGTTTGAATATTACTATTTTGAAATTTAATGGGAAATTGTCCGTGTTTTGTTTTAGTAATCGGTTTTTTATATCAATGTTGGCTCCTAATTTTCGTAGAAGATCTGTGCCTATTAATCAGTCGTATTAGTCGTTAAATTCAAATATGCAAAATTTATGTTTCATTTTTACGTTAAAGATTTTTGCTAGGGGTATGGTTGCTATAAATTGGGTAATGTTGTTTTGTGAGCTGTTTTAATTTTAAAAGGTTTTCTTTATACAAAATCTAAATAATGTTTCTTTACGGTCCTGGGGTTATTTAAGGTTTTTGAAGATTCGGTGTCGATTAATAATTTAAGTTCTGCGTGAGGTATTTCTATATAAGGTAAAATTTATTGATTGATGTTATTTAATTGATTACGTTTGGTCGTTTTTGAGTCGGTCTAACTCAAAATTTGAGCACGCGTTTTTTCGTCGTCCTCTTCGTAATTTTCATAGGGGTTGTGGCATTCGTAGTTTTCTAATGATTTGTTTCATCGTGTTTATTGCGTAATTATCCGTCACGATTATTGAAATCTTCCACTTCTTGGTGGAATAGTTCTTCCAAGGTAAAGTTTCGTTTTTGGTTATAGTTTGGTCCGACTTTGCGATATTTTTGTGTTTTGTCTAGGGCTACCAGATGAAGTGTCCATAGAGGTTGGCTTGTAATAACCATTAAGGTTGTTATTCGTCATCGGTGCGTTTCTGATGGGGTTTGCGCCGAATGTTTGCCTTTGTTGATTTACGTTTTGATTAAATCTTGGTGTAAATGCGGGTTTTGTAAATTTGAATTGAATGTTTGTCTTGGAAATTGTCGGAATTGGTTGCGGAAATTTGTGTTATTAAAGTTTGGGTTGTTAATTCGTTTGTGCGTTAAATGGTGTAAATTTCGGTTGTGTGGATATTTGTGTCGCGGCTTGTATTGTTTCTATTGGTGAGTAATTTTTGTTCGCGTTAAGGTTATACAGTCTTTTTCTGTAATACATAACATTTTCTTTCTCTACAATCATGTTCATTGCTTCTTCTAAGTTTTGGTGATGTTGAAATCTTATTTTTTCCGATAAGCGTTCAGGTAAGGCATTGATGTATGTGTCTAAGGCCATTTCGTCGTACATATTTGTCTTCAATAATCTTATGTTTTGGTCGGGTTCTTCAATTTTTAGCTTTGTCAAAATCAAACTTTGTACGTCTTGACATTTCATACCGAATTGATAGGTTAATTGATTATTTTCCATCCGTAGGTTTATTATCTCGCGGGCTAGACATTTGCTGTTTCGTTCGTCGCCGAAATATCTTCCCACTCGATCAGATCTTCTCGACTGGCAATCAGGGTTAATGATCTGCCAGCCAGCTTGCTTATTTTTAGGCGTAGGAGTAAAACATTGCGTTCGCTGTCTCCTGGTTTGTAAAAGGATTTTAAAAATATCTCGCACGCGGTGACGAAGATCTCTAATAATGTTTCACTTCTGTCATATAGCGGAATGCTCTCAAGATAAAGTTCCATGGCTGAGCTCATGGTTGGTAATAGTTGTTATAATAATTAATGGTTACTTTCATTTAGTTTGTATTGTTTTTATATAAATTGGCAGTTACTTTTCAGTTTAGTTTGTGTTTAGTTATTTAAAGAATCACTTTACGTATATTTTATATGTAGTTATAAAGTTTATAACATTGAGAATTTCTGCTTGGTAATTGGCTCATCAATTACTCTCGCATTGGAGTGTGTATTTATAACTGTTGCAGATATTTCAATTGTTGCGGATTGAGTTTCAGGGTTTTTCTGAGTAATAATTTTCTGCAATAACTGCGTTATAATTATACGTTTTTGTTCAGATTTGTGATGAATAATTAAGCGTTGCAATAATAAAGTTGCTATAATTGTTTCGTTAAATACTGCATTAATGAGTGAATGAAATGCTTCTTTATAATTATACATTTCCATTACTGTATTGCCTTGAAAATGTCTAATTATAAAGTTTTAGGTTTCTTCAATAAATTCTTTCGGTAGTAATCGCAGTAAAAATGATACAGATAATTGCGTTCTATTTATATATTAAAGCTTCAGACTTTGCTGAATAAATCATTTTATTTATCGTAATAATTGTAATAGTTGTGCATATAAATGCGTCTTTATGATTCTTTGTTAAAAAATAAGTTTCTTGAGTAAATTCGTTTCAGAAATGATAAAATAATAAATTGCGATAGAAAACAAATTTTACATAACTAACTAGTATCAATATGCATTTGATAATGGTTTAGAAAAATGGACTTTGGCACTTACAAGAATTTGTATAGCAGTTCCATTCTTTTCCTCTTTGCTTCTGGACTTCGTCTATTTTTGTACTTTGCCCAGTTGGTCCTTGTTCCAGATTAAGAATCGAAATTAAAGACCACCAGCTTCCTCGATTTTGGATTCTGCTAATGCCCTTTTGGTATACTAACGACTGCGCCAGATAGGTTTTGGGCCTCATAGAACGACTTTTTAAAAAGCTTTTTTAAAAAACTTCTATCAAATTTATTTTATGCTGAATTACAGTGATTAAATTTAATTTACAAGTACTTTATGTTCAGTAACACTGGAGATCAAAATAATTCTAAGTTGACTTCCACTAATTAAATAAATTAAAAATACGACGAGTAGCTGAACTAACAACAATGTTGAAGTTGGAAAACTCTAGACTGACTGGCCATCTTGGGCTCTCGAGGGTATTTATGCTATCCCTGCCCTTCACATTTCTTGTGGGAACTGCAGATCTCATGTCTGCTATTTTCTTTAATCATTTATACAATACAAAGTAACAATCTTAATTCTATTAATTGCTGTCTTATAACCTACTGCGACCTGCACCTGCAGTATCACGTTACGTCTGGAATACACTGTCTGTTTCAGTTCTCATTGTCTAGCTTGTTTAACTTTTATTAACCTTTTTATTAAGTCCTTCAGTTTTACATTGTTGCATCTAACTTAAGTTTTCATAATTCTTAATTCTTAATAGTTCAAGTAATTACATATATATTCTAATTTGGGAAATATGTAACTCGTGGAGTGGTTGTATAACATAGACAAGAATAAACGATATTTTCATGAGATTTCTCGTGATACATCGCGGTGAGTCGTGTGCCAGCTTAACTGGTTCCGACTATAACTTAGCTATGCTACGAAATTAAGATAAAATCTTTGGTGCAGTTAAAAATTCTGTAGTATTCAGAGTAGGTAAGTTATAAGTGGACCAAAGGGTTGGGCTTTTCGGCAAAGTAGCTTCAGCGTTTAGTAGTGCACACGTATTAACCAAAAACTGACTAACGGAAGACAAATTAATTTTAATTTCGTTTCATTTTATTCTGTTTAGAGCGAGTTAATTACATATTAAGCTTAAATTCATTTCGCGAACAAACTCAATGTAGCGCCTTCGTGTAGAGCATTGTAGGTGTATCGCTACCATTTTGAAATTAGGATTGAATAAAATTCGCTTCAAAATGGTTTCAAACTTTCGCTTTATACATATACAGGATAGATATAATACATTTTTATTCAACATAAAAGTTTTAGACGAAGAAGGTCAACAGCTTTCTTATTAAATTTTCAGGTATCAACTTCGAAACTTGAGAGAGGATGCCTTCAGATTTATGGATTTCTTTTGCATTGAACACGTGCATATATTGTTTATTTGTGTATTGAGCATGCCTATATCCTAATCAACTTATACACCGCCAACCCTTGTTCACTAGTACGTGATTAATGCCTGATAGAATATTTTAACTTCGATGTAGGAGAAAACAGAAATGCCTGTAAACCTATTTCTAATCACTGATGCTAAAACCATCACTCTTACTGACTTTAACACAGCTTGATGGCATTGGATTAGATTGAAAATGTTTGTTTTGTATTACGTTGCATTTTAGTCTGTAGTAAGTTGTATTATTTCCGTATTGAATATGTTATTTTATGTTAATTAAGTTGGCAAGCTGAATTTGAAAGAGGTTACAGAGAACTTGGTTTTCAACTTTGATAGCTTACAACCAACCACTTCAGAAAGTAACTCCGATGCATCCAATGTTAATCTTGCTTTTAACGGTTTTAGATGTTACAGATATTTTAATTCTTGCGTAGATTTGGCATTTAATTATTTTCTAAGGCTATTCTTTACTCACAACTTCGGCTTCCGGCTATTACTGCTTTTTAATTCATGTTAGGTGAGCTACTCTCTGTTCAGAATGGACCTGCACCTTGAAGAAGTTTTAGATTACTAGAACGGGTAGAACAGCTTCAAAGTTCCAGTAATCTAAAGAGCCGAACTATAGATTTAACCAAATTAATGGGGTCTTTAGTGAGGAACCAAACTAAGACACGTCCCCGAAAGAAGGCAGCGACTCTTTTGGTACATTAGCAGAGACCATAGTGATCGATATGGCATTGTAAGACTAGGACACTGTAGAAAATTACTTACAAAAGAACCAAAGAGTAAACGTCGATAGATTAGAATTTAAACCGGTAAATACAATAATAATACAAGTATACATGCCCACCTCTAGCTACAGTGACGAAGAGGTAGAAGCGATCTACAAAAATTTCAAAGACATACTAAGATACGTAGAAGGACATGAAATTTTAATACGAGGGACACTATTTATGTATTGAGAATAAAAAGAATAAACAAATGAATTTGATAAAAAATATTGTTATTGCTTTTCAAAATAATCGCCTTTAAGATCTATACACTTTCGATTGCGATTGAACCACCCTTCAAAGCACTTGTCCAGTCAGAAGATGGTAGCTCTAAAGTTTGTCTTTAATTACTGGAAACAAGAAGGAGTCGTTGAGTGCCAAGTCGGGGCTGTAAGGCGGTTGTGTGTTCAAATACTCGTTTGTTGCATGTGATGTGTGTGAACTCGCATTGTCATGATGCAAAATGATTCGTTGGTTTGGGTTGGTTTCTCTCAATTTACTGAACACTTCTGGCAAACAAGTGGTCGTATACCAAGCTAAATTAACGGTCTTTTGATTTTGGAGAGCCACAGTTGCCAAGAAAAACGGCACCATTTGCTTCTTAACGCTTCGAGAACGAACAACTTTTGTTGGCTTTGCTTAACATTAAAACACCCAAACTGCCGACTGGACTTCTCTTTCTAGCTCATACGCATAAACCCACGGCTCGTCACTTGTGACCATGTTGTATACCGCTTTGGATGCACCTCAGTTGTATTTTGAAATCATTTTACGGCACCAATCGACACGAGAATTTTTTTGAGCATCTGTCACCAAATATGGAACACAACGCAAACACAGCTTCCGAACATACAAATGTTCGTGCAAAATCTTGTGTATGCTGGTCATATTAATGCTTACATCTCCCGATTTCTTGGTATGTTTTCGCACAGCATCGATATTTTCCGGCACAACGACTGATTTTGGACGACCTTCTTTAACTTCGTCCGTGAGCGAACTTCGTCTACGTTTAAGTTCTGTGCACCAGCGATATACAGCGGCTGCGGATGGCGCTTTATCGCCAAAAGTTGAATTCAGTTGATCGATGCATTGTTCTTAAGTTAGACCACGTCAAAAGTCATAATAAATCATAACTCGAAAATGTTCGCGAGTTAATTCCATGTTTTGACTGAAATGAAATTTTAAACACTATAAACACAGATAGTGCTCGCACGTCAAAACGTTCCGAGTACCTATAACCTCAAAAATGTCAAACTTTACGATGACAATTTTGATTTCACTTGGCAATTCTAGTGTTGCCAGTTATCAATACATAAATAGTGCTCTCGTAATTATGGGGGATTTTAATGCAGTGGTAGGTGAGAGTAGGGAAGGAGCGGTAGTAGGATTATTTGGTTTAGGCACAAAAAACGACAGGAAAAATAGGCTGGTAGAATTTGCGACAAGAACAATTTGATCATCACAAACACATTATTTCATCATCATGCTAGAAGATGGTATAAGTGGAAAATGACAGGAAATATAGGAAGATATCAAATAGATTATATTCTTGTTAGACAAAGGTTTAGGAATCAAGTAGAAGCTACCTAGAAGCAAATATAGACACTGACCACAACATCGTAGTTGCAAAAACCGCTTTTAAATATATAAATTTGAAAAAAAGAAACGGAAAAAGGCACTTTGATTTAAGAAACTAAAAGATAAAGATATCCACGAACGATTTGAAAAGAAGTCAAATGAATTGCTGAAAGATATCGCGAAAATTTCTGATACTAAGGAAGTAGAAACAAAATGAAATAACGTTAAATCCAGCTTAGATATGGCGGTCAGAGATATTCTGGGGTATACACAAAAAGAAAATAAGGAGTCATGGATATCAAAGGATATCCTGAACTTAATAGAAGAAAGACGAAAAATCAAAAATAGATCAGACGAAATAGGAAACAGAGATACAGAGCCATAAAATGGGAAATTATTCGTAAATGCACGTAAGTTGAAGAACGATGGATTGATGAAAAATGCAAAGAGGTACAAACTAAAATGCAAATAGAAAAGACAGACAAAGCAACTAATTAAAATGAATTATAGGGCTATAAAACAATATAGCAAAAGTGTAAGGAACGCGGGAGAAAACGTCATTATAGAAAATGTAGAAAAAGTAGTTAGATGGCGAGAATATATAAATATATAAAAGCCGTGGCATAATTAAATTTGAAATTTTATTTTCTATAAATCATTTTAAGGGCCAACACCACATTAAGGTTGCACTTATTACTTTTTAACTCATATTTTAAAGCATAATTTTATTAAATATCACCATACATAATATATATATATATATATATATATATATATATATTATGCTTTAAAATATGAGTTAAAAAGTAATAAGTGCAACATAATGTGTTAAAATGATTTATAAAATAAAATTTCAAATTAATTACAACTTTAAAGACTCGCTCAAGGAAACTGAATCTATTATTTAAACTCTGTAAGAAGACGTGGGTTCTTTGTCCCCTTACAGGTATAGAAAACACAGGCGCCTGAAGCGTTGTTAGATCAAAATCACTTAACCTCTTTTTAATGCTTGCGTATCGTGATTATACAAAGATTGATAAATCTATTCAACAAATATTTAATTTAGTTAAACGTTTGAAATTTAAATTATTCACAAATTACTTTAAATGAAGTGTATATAAAGATAACTTAAAATACCTGCAACTCCGTTGAATGTGTCTGGGTGTACATGGGCTTTGAAACAGGATACCACAAGATCGCCTCGAACGCTTTCAGTGACTACCTAATAAAAGTATGTTTTAGTTTATGTTCAAAAAGGATTTTACTATAGTTTTAGGTTCTACAATTAACTACTAATTTACCAACTATATGCTTTAATTGCTCTACTACTAAGAACACTTCAATACTTCACCAAATAAACTGATCTGTAATCCAAGAAGACTGAACCCTGCTGCAAAATATTCTTACTACCACAGGTGCAACTCTTCAACTATAACAAAAGATGCCCCGATGTTTGGTATAATTGGCAATCTTCCTTTTTAATTATTTTTGGTCGTATAACCTTTCACTATAAATGTTATTTACTCACCAACACGGTTGTGTGTGTGTGGTCAAGTGCAATAAATTAGGCTGTGTGGTATCACTTTCTATTTACAGGACTATTTACAATGGATACTACTTTTTTAGTATTACTTATCTCCAGTTCGCTTAACCTTTTCCACAACTCGTCTCTTTCTTTTTCCCTTTTCTTTTCTTTTTGGCGCTCTGCTTTGTAACTAGCCGTTAATTCATCAAATAATTTTGAATTCATTTCCATAAATGTTTTTAGCACATTATACACAAGTGCAATTATAGTTTGATTCCAGTGTTCTTTTGATATACGATACAATGCAGGAAACATAATTGGCATAATCACATGATTGTTTTCTTCCATTAAAGACATAATGTACTCGTTGTTCCAGAAGTACAAAGCTCGTTCTGCTACCTGAAAGTGAGGACTAGAAACACACTTGGAAATTTGTCGAAAAAGAGGCTCTTGAATCCGAGTAAACTGAGAAGGTTCTATAACATCTAGCACCTCTTCAATTTCGCCCAAATACATTACTTCCTTTTGACTGCAAGTTTTGGGCCAAAACTTGAGCAACCCTCGAACCACTGGTTCAGTTAAGGTGGGGTCTTTCTCCAAAAACTGTACCACACAATAGGCTAGCTGTGCATGGTACAGTGACAGGCACTTAACCTTGTGCAGGGGAATTAGCACTTTCACAAGGAACTGCTTATGTTCTGCTTTTAGGGGTAGTGCAAATCCATTAATAATTGAGCCTAATATCTCCAATAATTCGCCTACACCATTAAAATGTTCAGTCTCGTAAATAAACCTAAGAAATATATTATTAATTTGTTTACGAATAAAAGCCCGAAGTCCCAGAAATTTCCCATATATACGATGAAGTACAGTTTTAAGGAAGTCCCGCTCTCTGGGATCCTCAGACTCAAACAATTCTAATAGTTGTAGTACAAACTTTTGATCAATAACACGTTTACCAATAGTTGGTTGAAAATCTGAACTTTCTAAGAATCGAAGGAAGAACTCGTACACTAGTTGTAAATGTGGCCAACTAGCTTCTAACGTTGGATCATCTTCCTCTGGATCAAAATCAGGGTTTTCACTGGGTGGTAATGTGCGAAATAAATTAGCTGATATCATTTTAATAATTTCTGGATAAACAGGTTCAGTAAGAACTCCTCGCCCACCTGTAGTATAATCCACTAGCTCATTAAGGGTACAGCGTTTGACCTCTTTGCCTTTGAGATCAGCCACTGGGTCCATAAAATCGAAAGGCACACAACACTGCCGTAATTTGCGAATAAAAAGATCTTCCTGTTCTGCAGAAGTGACATCTTTAAGCAAAGGAAGTTGTTGCAGTTCAACATTTTGAGAATTGCGATATCGTGAGCTGCATTGCGACTTTTTAGTCTTTTTCTTTAGGGACCTTTTGGCAAAGGGATCAATTCTATCGACGAATGCTGTTGTTGACATTTTTTTAATAAAGATGTTAAATACCAAAATGCTTTTATTTACCTACACGAGGGTTGTACACTACGCGCACAATCACACTTCATTTCACACTATTCGCAAAAATGATATCAAGTTTCGTAACTTTTTAATCTCATAATTATAATAATTAAAATACACACCGAAAACTGTTATGAATGAAAGCAATTTTACTAAAATATCAATGAGTATAAGGAGTGCCTAAAGTCGGGAGCACGCCCAAACTTAAGCCGGCCTACGTTCACTTATTACACTTGTCACAAATACAACTATTTTTTAACATAAATTCACTAAGAAAAATAGATTATAATCACACAAATGTATTCAATTATTAAACTGGCATACGAAGGAACTGTCCAGTATTTTCACCCGCCATCAGCTGGTCGTAACAACACAAATTACTCATTTTCTAAGGCATCCATTTGTCAAAGTAGCACTTGTAACCTTTTATCACGTACCAAATAATTTTACTCGTTCAGGCCAACAAAATCCGTTCATAATTTCAAATACTAAAATATATATATTTTAGTATTTGACATTATCAAAGGGTTTAGAAAGCTAGTCGTTAGTACTAAGGATAAAAACATTAATTACCACTTTTATCAAGCTATTCTAAAATTTAAAAACACTACGGTAAACAAAGATTGATAAATAATTACTTGTTAAACGCAGATATAGAATATTATGTACTAATGAGGCAGCGTTTGAGGTTTAAAAAAGCATTTTTCCAATGTTTTCCAATACGAAGGGTATCTAATGTAACTTCAATTGAATGTGTATAGGTTTTGTCTATAAAATTATTATTTGTAATTTGTTCAGGATACTTTATGCCATTTATAAATTTGATGTACCTGAAATGAAAGTAGTTTAATACATTTTAATTATAAAGTGATAAAAAGTTATGAAATGTCAAAATGAAATTTAATAATACCAAAGCTGTTCTAAAATAGCAATTAAGTAGATTTAAGGTTAATATGATGAATGCATCCCTTATATATTATTAGTTAGTAGGCTAGATGTAATTGTTTTAGTTTTCCTATGTGATGGTTGTTTAGAGAATAAAAATTTGATTGATTATAAAATTGTATACTGAATAGATGTTTTTTGGCTTAAGAGCCTGAAAAATTAAAATTTATCAAAATTATTATATGTGTTTTAAAGTGCACGCATTTTAATTGATTTACAATACAAAATAAGTGAAAAGGTTATTCGACAAAAAAAAAATTCCAAAAGAGGACTTCCAATTATACCAAACATCGGGGCATCTTTTGTGTATTGAAGAGTTGCACCTGTGATAGGATTACAGATCAGTTCATTTGGTGAAGTATTGAAGTGTTCTTAGTAATAGAGCCAATAAAGCATATAGTTGGTGAAGTAGTAGTTATTTGTAGAACCTAAAACTAAAGTAAAATCCATTTTGAACATAAACTAAAACATACTTTTAATAGGTAGTCACTGAAAGCGTTTGAGGCGATCTTGTTGTATCCTGTTTCAAAACCCATGTACACCCAGACACATTCAACGGAGTTGCAGGTATTTTAAGTTATCTTTATATACACTTCATTTAAAGTAATTTGTGAATAATTTAAATTTCAAACGCTTAACTAAATTAAATATTTGTTGAATAGATTTATCAATCTTTGTATAATCACAATACGCAAGCACTAAAAAGAGGTTAAGTGGTCTTGATCTAACAACGCTTTATGCGCCTGTGTTTTCTATACCTGTAAGGGGACAAAGAACCCACGTCTTCTTACAGAGTTTAAATAATAGATTCAGTTTCCTTGAGCGAGTTTTTAAAAGCCGTGGCATAATTAAATTTGAAAATTTGTTTATTTAAATCATTTTAAAGGCCAACACCACATTAAAGGTTGCACTTATTATTTTTTAACTCATATTTTGAAGCATAAATTTTATTTAATATCACCATACATAATATAATATATATATAATTTTTGTAGTTTCTCGAACGGAAGTAATATAAATATAGTTATTATGTTTTTTGAGATACACTCGTTCGTAAAATAACAACTATCGTGTCAAATTGTAATTTATGCTCTGACGTTTCGGCATGACATTTATGTCTTATTCATAGACTGAAAATTGATGAAGATAGTGATTACAATATTTTAACAAGGTATAACTAAACTACTTACACAATTACTAATGACTAAAGTTGTAAATACATGTACTAATTAATGACATAATTATGAGTGATTGAAAAAAAATAAAAATTGCATGAAATCAATTTTTCAAAGTTGACTATTTCTAATAATTTAAAATCGTAGCACTGCTGTAAGGAGGTACAATATGTAGATGTTATTTTGAAATTGTAACAAACACGATGATTGGAAGGCGACTATACTGGTGAACAACCTTCCTATCGATTTATCGTATGTACAGGCTACGAGAATATCTAGTTGTTTTAAAATTTTTGTTAGTTGAGGAGTTAAATTGACACCATAGTCAATAGATCTACTAACGCTGTAAATTGCGGCACTAGGATGCTTTGTTTTACTTAGTGTTACAGTGATTCATTTAGTATGGTCCTTCGGCAGGTGTAATACAAACCAACAGATCCGCTATGGTACCAGAGGCAGACATTACATTTGATTTTTCCAATGCTCCACCCGAAGGTACTACATTGGCCAGGAAGCGAGTTTTTTTTACCTGGAAAATTTTGAATTTTACCGAACCCTTGCTGTTCCAAGCAAGATAGGGATCTTTAACGTGCGTGACAACACTCACACACGGGACCTCCATTTTACCTCTCATCCGAACGAGGGTGTATTTTTGTGAAAAATGCTCGCCTAACATTTTTTAAGCGGACCGTGTCGGGATTCGAACCCGGGACCTTGGGCGTAGTAGTCACACACATACCACTACGCCACGGAGCCACCTACCAGAGGCAGACAGCTTGTTTTTAAGATACATTTACTTTGTTTTCTTTTTCTTGATGCCGTTGAAGATACTTCTTTTGCTGTTTGTTAACCACGTAAGGGCGGTAGTTTTTCTTACTCCTAGTTGCACAATAAATTACAGAGCGTGTGTTACAAACTTACTGTTCCAGTATACAAGTAATTATGTAATTATTCACAGGTCACAATTAGTATAAACCGAAGCTCGCGTTAAAGCACCTTTTACTGTTCTCTTTTAAAATTAATGCTAACATCAACAGCTTGTTTACCACATTATAAGCTAGAGTAAGTTAACGCTTAGTTTATTTCAGTAAGGGTTACGTTATTTCTTGCAATAAGTGCATTTCACAGAGCTAGTAAAATTACTGTTTTATTATGTCTAGTTTTCTGCTTGTATATATTTAGGGTTGGAAATATTATGTAAGTATATGTGTTATTTGAACGTATATTGCTATGTTGTCTTATATGCAAGGTGACGCTTTTGTTTACATTATAATATAACAGCACGATTAGGTATATATTCGATTTGGTCTCTGTAAATATTTCTTTTTGTACTATGTTTAACTAGCGGTTTGCATTAAATTCCTTGTCGAGGTTCCCAATTTTTTTCTGTGTGACCCATTTCACTCTATTATGTTTTTGAGCTAGCACGGAATCCAATTCTTTTGGATTTCTATTCTACCCTTCTGTATTGTTGCGGTATTCTGTACGGGCGATTTTCCTTACTTTACTATTTGCTTTGTTGTCGGCACGGAATACCGTAACAATCAGTAACTTTGAATTATTAGTAGATTTACTTACTGGCGAGAAATTGAAGCATGTAGTTAAAACATTCCCACAAGAAACGATTGACGAGTTTGTTTGCTTCTAGACATTTGTTTGTATTTCTGTATAACTTTCGTCCCTCTTTATTTTTGTTATATTTTTACTTATCAACTATAGCTGAATCAAACACTTTATGCAAGACATTTTTTTGAACGGAATGTAATTCTATCATTTTTTATGTTCATTCCATGAGAGAGAGAGAGAGAGAGAGAGAGAGAGACAAAGAGAGAGAGAGAGAGAGAGAGAGAGAGAGAGAGACAAGAGAGAGAGAGAGAGGCAGAGAGAGAGAGAAAGAGAGAGATGGAGAGAAAGAGAGAGAGACAGGCAGAGAGACAGGCAGAGAGAGACAGAGAGATAGAGAGAAAGAGAGACAACCTTAAACTTGTATTTGGAGAAAAGCGTTAAAGCGCGTAACTCAACAATTTTGAGGTGATGCATACTGCTAAAGAACTCTTTGCGGCTAGTTAAAATTATTAAGGTTTATCATCCTGGCGAAAGGTAACACTGGTGAACAGAGTTGTTGGTTCTCTAACAAAACTAGTAGTGTAACTATTCTCCTGAATTCAAATTTGACTAAAATTTTCTATCACATGTAGTTGTTGAGATATATACATTTGAATTACTATAATTACTACATAACGTAGTTACATGTTAGCGACATGAGTTTTTGGAAATTATGTAATTACATTTTGAATTTATATTAGCAAGCTATCACCATGTCAATAAAAAGTACTCTCATAAATATTTGTAGATATATTAATTCAGTTTTCCATAAACTGGATCATTTATGTACCATCCTCTCCGGAATTAATATTGTTTTGTGGAGTGGCGAGTGAGTGAAATTTTATAATTTACAAAGTTATAACTGCTTAACCATATAAGTGAGTGATAGTAACTATAGAGACCGATACAAACATTAACCATGTCACGTAATTGTGCGAACGATCCGGACAGTTTTTATTGTTCGTAAAGTGTACTGCTAAAGTGGATATACAACTTTGTACAGTCTCAAAAGCATGTTTTTTATGGGATCTAATATAAAAACGTCTCTTGTTCATTCTAGTTATTTTTGTATGCTTCAAGGTCATTTATTCCTGGATCACGTGACGTCATCATAACTTATTTTTCCCTTTTTAAGTTTAAACTTCAAATTTACACCGCTTTTGCCCAATTCTCAATGCGACCAACGGGGGCTTAGAGAACATTTGATAGAATAAGGTTTCACTTTCAAAATTAGGCCACAAGTATGAAAAGTAAACTAAAAATCAAATCGTTTAAAATTTTATTAGGAAACTACAAATATTGACATTCGCAGCCGCAATAAATTTACATTGGATGTACTAACATTTTATATCCTAGCATTATTGTAATATATCTCAAGGAAAATAACGCAGACATCGTTGATTAGGTGGATGTGGTATATACAATAAATACAACAGAACGATAGAAAAACTGGTAAATGTCTAATAAAGTTACACCTGCATGCCAGTTTAAACAAGGGTTTCTATTTTGAGAGGCCTACGTTTACTTTGCCAGAAAATCGTTTAATTTTTAACCAACTTGGTTTGGACCAAACTGGCTAAATTAGATATCAAATTCGAGTTGATTTATTCGCGAATATTACCATGCCGAACACCCGGTTATTAATCTCATAACCAATAGAGATTCTTTGACTCCTCTTCATCAATGATAGCCTTTCACGTGTTTTCTCGTTGCCGGCTTGCAATTAATTAATTAACTGTTTTCAGCCGCTGTCTAAGTTTTATCTTTTTTTTCCATTTTGCACGGCTTTGAGGGATATGTCATTGTATTACAGTCCTAATGTTGAACTTGTATCGGATCACGTGAAAAATTCCTGATTTCATGTTTCATATTTTATATTTTAACAATCCTGCAAATGGGTACATTGGAACCTTTAACATTATAATTTATAATGTTTCTGATTAGATCGTCTGTAACTTAAACTTGCTAGCTTTACCAAGTTACTGTTTGTATTTTAGTGATGAAACTGCATTGCTGTTATATTGTTAGTATTATAGCCACATTTGTTTCCCTATAATGTTAATTTTGCACAATTCTACTAAAAATTATAAAAACCTGCTATTGACTTTTTAATTTTTCTAAAAACTTTCTTAAAGTAACACGACCACATTATGCAAATTTTCTCACGATTTGTAGTAAACATATGTTGGTTTCCTGACAATCAGGGTGGTGAACGAAAAGTAGTAACAGACGAACTAGGTGAACGGCAACCGCTATGATTCATTACGGTCTTGACTATGCGATCTTTAACTGCTTGTGTGGGAGTGGTGTATTATAGACTATTTAGTAAAATGTTTACCTGCCATTTCCTTATACCTAGTTCTTACTCCCTGTATGTTTGTTGTGGTTTGTTTAGTATTCTTCTTAATCTTCTTTGGGTATTAAACCACTCATAGTTTTTTAAATTATCTTTATTAACGTTTCGATCCATAACCTAGGATCGTTTTCAAAATAATAAAAACTTCAAGTTTGACATTTATGACACAAATTGAAGGCGACTTTGATTTATTGATGTTTGAAATATTTGGTTTGAGTACACTAAGCAAAATTTTTAAAGTTTAAATGAATAATTGCCTTCAATTTGTGTTACGGCCTGGGACCGACTTTTTTAGGTAGCCAATACGCTTAACGTGAAATCAGCTGATTAATTTTTATTGTAAAAATTCAATAACTTGGGAATTGGAAAACATTTTTAACATGTTTCTATTTATACAATTTAGAGGATGGTTATTAAAGAAGTGTGCAATTGCATTATTAAAAGGCTTAAGTAGTCGTTTTTATATTTATTTTGAAGGAAATCATTATGATTTAGGCTACCTCTTTGGTAGATTTTAACATTGTTCTGAGGTAACCTTATGGTGGGTTTACACTTGTCAGATACCAATGTTGTTCTATGAAGGTTGTATATGGATCTGAGGCGACCCTATGGCGGGTTTACACTTGTCAGATACCAATACTGTTTAACGGAGATTGTATATGGTTGTGAGGTAACCTTATTGCGGGTTTACACTTGTCAGATACCAATGCTGTATTACAGCGGTTGTTAATATGCTTCATCATCATCATCATTGGATCTTCATCTCAAAACTGGTTGGACACGTACCTGCACTTATTTATATTCTGAGCTAGCTTCCCTTCTATTGTTTTCTAATTTTATGTCTTATTTCACCGAGGTTCAGTGAAGGGGGTTAAGCAACCTGTGGCTACCAAGATCCCCCAACACTTAGATATTTGCCGAAATAATGGTTTTCTAGTTAATATGCTTATTGTTATATAATTAGTTATTGTATGTATAAATAGAAATCATGTATGTAGGCTGTATTTCATGTTAATATCGCAAGGAAAACCCAGTTTTCCCTTCACGAATTATTTTCCTTAATAATTAATTTTAGGGGATTATTGAACTAATATTATCTATAGCATTACGCATAGTAAATGAGGTCTAGATGTTCCGCGGCGATGTCTAAGGGGTACAGCTCTATATTACCGCGTAAAAGGAATGTTAATATAATTCCCATAAATCATGGAACGGATATGGCGTTTTCCGACCAATCAGGATGCGTATTGCACAAGCGGTGGTGACTTTTTACGTTGTTGAAAGCGCCGCCGTGCTGGAATTCTGGACGTGACCACTTTTCTTGAACGACTTGTGCGGGAGGGTGCATTATTGACCTGCGATAAAGTGAACCCTTGCCTATCATATATTGTATCTTTTATCTGTCTTCCCTATTTAAGGTTTTAAAAAAAGTGAAACCAATTCGTCACAGGGATTTTAGTTAAAGCGGCAAACCGTATCCATGATGACGCTGATTGATTTATAAATATCGTTTTTGATCACAAACTGCTAATATGCTCTAAATTAGACGGTATGCAGAAATATTAATTTGTATTGTTAAATTGAAACGTAAATTATATTATTTTATTTGTAAATTATGTGGAAATTATCATAATTAAACTTTGTAAAAAAAATAATTAGTTTGTTTACCCACTACTATGGTAGTAATTAATGCTTACATCTTTGTATTTGAATTTGTAATGCATAATGTTGACATTTCTTTTTGTTTTTGCGGTTTTGAACTAATTTATTAATCTGAGTTACGCTGTATTATGCGTTGTACAGAAAAAAAGTATCTATAGTTTTGTGTATTAAGTTACTATTAACTTACCACTTGTAAATAGCAAAGGTGGGTAACGCAAATAATCTGGTGCTCTCAGCTCCATATTTAAAAGCTAAAACGGTATTTTTAGGAAACAGCGAAATAATGACAACTTACGTACCAGGTACAAATGGCGAGATAACATTAAAATTCCTTCCAAAATTCTCAAGAAAAGCTCTTCAAGGCAGTCAGATTAAAAAAGTCAAACTTTAACTTATCAAACCAAAAATAACCAACGAAGATTGTTGGGGGAAACGAACACTAACGGATGTCTCGAGTAAACTGCGATTCAGATTCACTCCAGATATGCTTTTATAAAAATGTATTGGAAAATTTACCAATACTGAAATTACTGATATACGTACATAATTGTATATTAGGATACAGAAAATTTATGAATAAAGAATTTATAAAAAGGTTATATAGCGTGTTATTTTCTGGAATTTATATTAAACGTAGGAAACTTAAATTTGAGTTGCAATATTGACAGAATTCACTGTTGTTTATTAACCAAAAGGAAATATATGTGTCTTAGTGCGAAGCACGCTGGAACATGTTGAGACGTAGCCAAAAGACATGTTTCACACATTTCTCTAAAATTCCAACGGCCTACATCTTTGGCTCTCTGTGTGCAATAGTTTATGCTAGGTTTACTTCTACCCCTCACTTTTCCTATCTCTGCTATTAATATATTCCACACTATTCCCTCATACTTTAGTATGTGACATATCATTCTATCTCACCTGTTTTTTACTGTTTTCAACATATTTTTTTCTTCGCCTACCATTTCTAAAACATCTAAATTCTTAACTTTGTCTGTTCATGATAACTTCATCAACGTTTGTAGTACCACATTTCAAAGACTTCTATCTTTTTCCTGTCAGCTTTTCTTTTTTGATAGTTATCCGAACTCGGTGGAGTGGATAGCTTATATAGCCAAAGTGTGAAGCTCTCCAAATGGCATACACATTAAAACTACTCCCTCTGGCGGATGGGTCTGCCAAACGGCTCTCCCGCACTGCAGCTTAAAAGGCTTATTGTGCTAACCCTGGTTAAGTATTATACCCAATCTGCAAAGCCTGCACCCCGAATCATAGTGTGCAGATCCTTTGATGAAAGGGGATCGACTTCCTTCGGGTCTAACTTTGGTTGCCCAAATAGGTGCTGTATCTTTCTACCCAACGCCTGGCATCTGCATAGTACATGCAGTGTAGTCTCCGGTTCCTCTAAGTAGAGTCTGCATTTGAGGTCTCCGTTATATTTGTGCATCCTCTGGAGGTAAACCTTGATAGAAGTGTGTCCTGTCAGGAACCCCACAGTGGCTCTGAGCTGTTTCCTGCTTAAACAAAGCAGTTCCTGGATTCTGTTTGTCTAGGCCCCTTTACCAACGCCTTGCTATGTGTTAGTCCTGATCTGTCCTGCCAGTCTCTTTGGCGTTGGTTGCACATCCATTCGCTGATATAGTTACAGATGGCAGCTCTGGCGACTCCCAAAGAAGGTAAGGAACCGATAAATGGCCCTTGCGCCCCCTGTCTTGTAAGTTCATCTGGAATTTCATCTCCCTTGAGTCCTTGATAGCCTAGCACCCACTGTAATGTAACAGAGTTTTGCTGTGCCAGTCCATTAAGTGCCTCAATACATTCCCACACTAGTCTAGATGACACTTTCTGACTAGTTGGAGCCTTGGGTGCCGCCTGGCTGTCAGGCACATTTTATACTTTCCCGCACACTTTGCAGTATGGAGTATTTTTCCGTTTGAAAAACGGTAGCGCTTACTCTTAAGGGAACGTTTATACGTACTTCTGGTCTCCCCTAAAGAGTCCAGATCCGGAATCGGTCTCGCTTTTAGAGCCATCCGTTTACTAGACCATGCTGCCCGGAGATAATCTACCCTTTATTTTTTTCCAATCCACATCCTGGATAACAGTCTTGAAGAGTGTATCCGGCGTATGCTGGGAAGTCATTTGGTCCGAACGCAAGTTACGTTTCGGTCTTTTTAAAAGCTTCTTCCAAAACTTCTTGTAACAATTTTATTACTTAAACAGATATTACAATGGAATTTTGACAAATTAATATAATTTATACTAAGTCGAAATTGAATCATAATTGAATTTAATGAGGGCGAGTAGCCTAAGCAAACAACAATTTTAAAGCTAAAATACTCAAGACTGACTGACTGACCTAGGACTCTCGGGATATTTATGTTGTTCCTGCCCCTCACATGTCTGTGGGAACTTGCAGAGCTCATGCCTGCTTATTCTTAATTCTATTCATTGCGGTATTTTAACCGTATGTGACCTGCCGCCTGCAATGTCACTATCGTCTTATTTCTTTATTCTATTCATTATACAATGTAACAATCTTAATTTCTAAGTAATCGTAATTTCTTAACCGTCTGTGACCTGCACCTGGACACTTACGTCTGGAATACAATATATTCACATCTGTTCTCACAACTTGCTTGTGAACTTTCAATAACCTTTCTTATTTATCCTTAAATTTACAATGTTGCATCTAACTTAAGTTTCTTAATAATTTCCTAATAATTCCTATTTGATTATACATATTTGGATTGGGGGATACGTAACTCGCATCTCAAGCAGATGCCCCCAATTTCTTCCAAGCAACCTCGTATGCTCCGTATCTTCAATAATCCTAGACTGAAGGTCCTTAAGTCTGTATAGTCCAAGCCTTGCCTCCCCCACCACCATCAAGTGTAGTGGGGGAAGGTCAAGGAGAGTCTCCATAGCAGCAGTGGGCGTGGAACACATCGCCCCTGTAATACTTAGACAGACCAGTCTTTGGATCCTGCCCAACTTTATTTTGATGTTCGATTGTTCAGCCTTGGGCCACCATACCAAGGCTGCATATGTTATTGCTGGTCTGACCACCCTAGTGTACAACCAGTGTACCATGTTTGGTCTTAGCCCCAGAATTTGCCGCAAGTGCGTTTAACTATTGCTAAGGAGGTTTCAGCCTTGCGTACGGTCTCATCGACCTGCAGGTTCCATGTGAGTTTGGAGTACAGAGTGACTCCCAAGTACACCACTTCGCCTGACAGACCGATTTCGTTACCGTTAAGGAAGAGTGGTGTAATGCCCGCAATCTTCCTTCTCCGGTTGAAAGGTACTATGATGGACTTTTGGGGGTTGACTCGAAGACCTTCCCCCATCGCCCACCTCTCTATTATTTTCAGGGCCTCTTGCATTCGGTCCCTGATAAAATTATTGTATTTACCCTCCACTAAGACTGCTAAGTCATCAGCATATCCCATCGAGGTAAACCCTTTTCTGCTCAGCCCCCACAGAAATCCGTCCATGACAAGGTTCCACAACCAGGGCAAAAAGACTCCCTCTGCGGGTATCTCTTGGCCACCCGAACTGCCATGGTATCACCAAACAGTTCTGTGATGCCACCCTTTCACTTAACATGCAGTCTATCCACCTGCAGCAATTTTCGTCTATCCCAACTGCTCTGGTGTATTATCAAACGCTCCCTGAATGTCCAAAGAGGCACATAGAAGGATCTCTTTGTTAGCTAGAGTCTTTTTAGCATTGAAAACCAAGTACTGAATAGCTGACTCTGTTGAAAGTTCTTCATGACAAAGAAAGGCAAATATTTCCTGATTAATATTAATAAAGATAGAGATAAATTAAATTAGACTAAGCAAAATATCGTAGAGCAAGTGACTTATTTAAATTTTGTAAACTAAAGCGGCGCAGATCAGGAAACAATAAACACATGTCTTAAATTAGGTTAGTTATAAGTCGATCGTAAGTTCGCAACGGTAACCAGAACTGCTGCTCACGTTCCCATTTCGCGTTTTGCTATGAGCATTTGATAATTCTAAACTCAAACTAATGCGAGCCAGCTTGATCTGATTTAATTTTATTGGGCATTTAGTTTTCGAGTTAGTAAATTGATCGCGTCTAAACCCAATGTAGTACCGTCTAGGTGGAACATCGAGGAAATGCTGCTCTAAGGGTAAACTGGTTCGGGTGTAATGGGTTAGTTGCCAAAACACTCCTGATATGCCTGTCAAGCAGTTTTTCCATCGTCTTAAGAAGAAAGGACATAATATTGATGGGCCCGTAGGAATTTGTCTGTGAGTGGTCCGTACGACCAGGTTTAGCAATAAAGGCTACCCTAGTTAACCTCCAACTGCACGGAATATATTGGATTGCCAAACTAGCCCCCAAAACTTTGCAGATCCAGCTCAGCAGAAGGTTTGATCCGTTTTGTAGTATGGCTGGGATAATCCCGTCAATGCCGGGAGATTTATGGTTTGAAAGTATTTATCGCCCAGTTAATTTTTGGAAGGTAATCGCCTTTTTCGCTACTGCCCAGTCTCCATTAGATGCCCTACTTTCGGGGGCCTCAAGCCCCTGGACTTGCCACTCAACAGGTGATTGTTCCAGTTCCGTCGAACCAGTGTAATGGGTTCGGTGCAAAAGAGTCATCATCTTCTTCTCATATTCTGGTAAAACTACTGTCTCCCATGGACAGGGAGCCAATAGATCTCTAGGTGTCCTTCGAGAGAATTCTTTGAAGTCTGGCGCATTCAGGATATCCTTCGATATCTTCACAGTAGCTCCTCCATGATTCTCTCCTGGCCTTTCTCAGAGCTTTACTATACTCAGTAAGGGTCCGCTTGTACACCTCCCAATTACCTGATTTTTTTGCTTTATTAAATAAAGTTCTTATTTGTCACCTCAGTTGTCTGAGTTTAGAGTTACACCACGAACCTTCCTGGTAGTTCTCCTCTTCAACTGAGGGCAGTTTCCGTTAGATGCTGAAGTAACCGCGTTGGTAATATTGCCCACGGCCATTTCAATATCCAGACAGCTTTTCACTGTTAAAACTTTGCTTGCAAGGTACCGATCCAGGTCCAATTTCTAGTTACGCCAGTCAGTTTTTCTTAGGTTGCGGTAAAGTCTTACACTTTAAAACGTCGATAATTACAGTTAAAAAGTCGATAAATACATCGCGCAAGCGCGAAATGAAAAAGCGCGCGACGCCGCTGGCGGATGCTAGAGCTAACCTTTTTACAGATTTGGCGCGCCCATCTATCAATGACGTCACCAATGCACAAAATTAAGACGCAATTATCGGAAAAAATATATAAATTTAAGACAATAGATAATACAGTAATTACTCATATGTTAGGTCCAGATTTCCACGACGTACGCCGATCGTTCTTCAGGATAGATAAAGATGGTGGCTGCACGTCCCTAAGGGCTGCTGCTAGCCTTCTTACAAGAAACGGCAATAAACGGGGGGAAGTCTTACGCACATCCCAATAGCGTAAACTCGATCCCAGGGCTCCACTCCAGCGTGGAATGCGGTTCTGCCTACGGCTGCAAATTTCGTCTACCAATGTAGGGAATGACGGGAACATGGTATAAGGGGCGACAAACAAAGACAAGCAAGCAAGGAAATCTACATAGATAAAGATAAGGCACGATACGATACCTCAAACGTCCACTCCACTCGAAGATTCGGGCAAAAAAGTCACGTTCAATAAAGTCACGGAAACACTTGTCCCCACTTTTTTCCTACTCCACTCGCGTCGCGCGATCTGGCGCAACGCACTGTGACGTAACGGAAATACGCGCCTAGTCTTTTGAAATTGTGGCGCGAAACTTCCGCACATCAGAATTAACCTAAAACAATGTTTAAGGGCCAATTTGATTGGCACGTAACAAAAGTTCCTTCACCTGGTTGAGCCCGGTAAAAAAAATCTGATGAATCTGTGGTCTGAGCAGCTCTCCTCATCAGACACATGCCACTTCTTTACTAAGTTGCTTATGAATGGCGAACTTATAGTTACATCAATGACGTCCATGCTACGCCTATTTACGAAGCTTAGAGTATTACCTTTATTCAAAATGTCTAAATAGTTTGCCATTATGAATTTCACTATTGCTACACCTCTAGGATTGGTCCCAGTACTACCCCATACTGTGTGGTGAGCATGCGCGTCGCTACCAATGATGAGGTGAGATCTATCCACTCTGCACCTAACACCACCAGCGCCTCTAGTTCCCTTGTGGGCGGAAGGTTAGGGGAGTCGAACAGAATATAAGTGCCCCACCGATTGAACCCAGTCCTAGCACCTTTCCCTTGGAAACCCAAGATTCTTGGATAAGGGCTATGTCGCAGTCCCCCATCAGCTTACATAGGGCTGTTGATGCCGCCTTCCTGTGCTGCAGGTTCACTTGGACCACCCTTATCACCAGGTGAATTGCCCTTGATAGGCTTGACCAATATCGTTCTCAGCCCGTAATAGGCTTAGTATTTGGCTTGCTCAAGTACCTCATAAGATCCCGGATCGACTGAAAAGGCCATGATAGTTTCTTCTTTATCAGCTTTCCGAAAAAGCATACTCCAACCATCCGTTTGCAGACTAAGATTCTGTTCTGCAGTCGGGTCCTGGCAACTCTCTCCTCGACATCTCTGTCGGGGATCAATACTAGAACTTTGGGTCTCTTCGGGAGGTCCACTGCGTCCACTAATTTTAGACACGCACCCTCCCAAAGGTCTCCCTTAATCTCTACTTTATGTTTAACCCACTCCTTGGTCTCTAGGTTAGCAAAGGTCAGCCAAAGCACACTGTCGGCAAACCTAGCACTCTCGAACTGAGGTGTGTTAGAGCTTCCTAAAGGAGTGTCAAATACAGCATCCGGAAGCATGTTCTGGACGCTCATCGACTGCCTCTCAGTAAAGACTGAGTTCGGGTAACGTCTGTCGATTACCGCCACCCGCAATCCCCTAGCAGCAGCACTATATGACCCAATCTGCTTATGGTTTGTGGAGCGTTTAGTTGGCTGCTGGGGTTTAGATGGTGTTGGTGTGGAAGTCTCTGAACGATGTCTTTTATTGCCCCCGCTCTCCTTCTGCACCGACGCCTTTTTTGTGAACGGTTTGGACTCTGTCCAAGTCCCAGCTTCGACATTCTTAGCTTGCCTCAGCTACCTACGCTGAGCACCCGAAAGCCTTTTTGCTTTCAGTCCAGTGCCTGCAAGTTTCTTTATTGTTTTCTCCATGTCTGGTGTATCAGACACCGGTCTTACAAGCGGACTTGCATCCTGGGTCTGCTACACCTCCATGAATAAGTTTTGGGTACCTGAGGTGTCCCCCATAGCTGGTTCTATCTCTTCAGGTGAGACATGACCACGACAGCAAAGAAGGCGCGGTGTGTAGGTGTTGCAGAATTGCCCCACTGGCTTCGTTTACTTCAGTGCAAGCCAATTAGCCACAAAACTACAGCTTGGGCCGAAGGGATTGGCCCGCGGGGTCGTTTTTACTTGGCTAGGGAACGAATTTTACCCCGCTCCAGCACAATCTCTTGCTGTCCACCATGCTGATGGTCTTATACCACTTAGGCACTGGGTCGTTGAAAGAGATAAGCTTATCACGATCGTTCCAAGAGTAGCCAGTCAATCTCTGCCTGGAGACGCTCCCAATGGGTAACCAACCGCATAGGGTCAGCTTCTCTTACTGTCCAATTATCACAGCCGTACAGTTTTGTGTTTCTCGCATATGCTATCAGCATGCTTTCCTTTGTTTCTATATTTGTTGTCTTTAAACACAGTATTTGCTTTTTCTTGTTAAATGTGCAAGACATTGTGCTAATCTTTGTTTTATATCTTTGCGATTTTCTCGTTTTGCGTTATTTAGAAATCCTTAACCTCTTGTAAGTTCTCGTTTCGGATATGTATTCTAGTTTTCTATCTATTTTCCCCTTTTTTATATACCAGCACTTTATTTTTATTTTTGTGAATGTACATACCGTATCTTTCTGTTAGAACTGTTTCCATTTTATTAAAAACTATTTCTAACTCTTCCTTGCTAGATGCTAATACTTCTATTTCATCTGCAAATCTAAGCATATCAATCTTTTGTCCCTGCATAATAAATCACAATGTCTTCAGATTTGATAGTATTCATAACTTCTTCGATGTACAAGTTAAAAATTTACGGGGATAGGACACATCCCTGTCTCGCCCCTTTTCTAGAATTTACTTCTCTACGTTCCTGTTTTAATTCTGTCACCGCTGTTTCCTCTATGTATAAGCTATGTATTATCCGTCTAGTCCTAAAACTCATTCTAGTGTTTTCGAACTTTTTTTTACATTGTCAGATGCTTTTACTAGATCTACAAATCCTAAATACACGCATTCCCCTTTTTCTATTGTCTTCTCCATTATCACTCTTAGAGCAAAAATACCCTCCCTTGCTCCCCTGTTTCGCCTAAACCCAAATTGATTTTCTCTTAGTACTGCTTCACCTCATTCTAGTTAATATTTTTGACACGTAAGCTATCAAACATTTTGTTCGTTAATTTTCAAATATATCCACGCCTATTTTGTTTGGTATAGCGACTATGATGATACGTTTGAAATTTTTGGGTATCTCGCTTGTCTTATACATATAGCTTACAAGTTGGAAGAGACGCTCTGTTACTGCTTGTCTAGCGGTTTTTGGAATTTCAGCTTGCACATTATCTATACTCCGTGCTTCATTATTTTTCAAACTGTTTACTGCTAGTTCAAATTTATCTTTATGTATAGAGTGTTATAATGCCCACGACTATTAGTCTAAGGTTTAACCGTTAAAGTCCCGGCGTAATTGAAAGAGTCACTACGACAGTTGGCAATACATACTAAAGCGTACATAATATTGCGCAACAAGATATTACGTCAGAATTGCGTCTCAAATGTATTACATACCAAAAATATTTATTGTAATACCAGAGGCGCCTTTAAGAAACAGATAAAATGTACTCACAAAATAAAGTGGAGCTCTTCACGACTTTACGGTTATTCTTGCGACAGGAGCCATGTTCCCTTCCGTTGATCTCGTTGTTACTTGAGCGTGGTTTGGCCTTCGCCCTCGTTGAAGTCAGATTCGTTTGTCGTCCCTCTTCGTCGTTTGTAGAGGTACGGTAGAAATAAGGTCAAGGCAACGATATCAGGTGGAGATAAAAGGAAACCTACATTACTTGAAAGAGAAAAGACAAAGGCACGCCACAGATAAACCTTACTGTTAGTTGACTAGTCGCAGCGTGTCGGAAAACCGCCACTTACTTCCGCACTCCACGTCTGCGCATTCTCTAGCGCCGACGCAACTGTCCCAAGTGACGGAAATGCACGCACAAGTCTATTTTTTAAAAATTGGCACGAAATCAGTCACATATTTAAAAACTTACCAAAAATGTTTACATAGCCGATTTTCGGCATGTAACAAGAGTATCCCAAGTCATTCTTGTCAATGTCTGATTTCTGTTCTAGTACTGCTATCTAACCACTTTCTCCAGATTTTCTATGAAGATGTCTCCTTCCGCGCCCCTTATATTTCTGCTATACGGTTTTATATCTCTAAAATTCATTCAAATTAATTTGTATACTTCGCCTGTCTTTCTTCTTTGCACACTTTATTAAAGGTTCAGAGACGTAATTTGTGATTCCATATATTATATTGTACTGACGTATCTTATATTAAAAGAAATAACTTAGCTGTGCTACAAAATTAAAATGAAATCTTTGGTGCGTAGTTAAAAATTCTAATAGTGTTCAGAGGAGGTAAATTATAAGTGGACCAAAGGGTTGGGATCTTCAACAAAGTACCTTCCGCGATTAGTAGTGCACACGTATTAACTAAAACCTGGCTAATGAAAGATAAATTAATTTTAATTTTGTTTTATTTTATTCTATTTAGAGAGAGTTAATTATATATTAAGCTTGAATTTATTTCGAGTACAAACTCAATGTAGCACCCTCGTGTAGAGCATTGTAGGCGTATCCCTGCGTAGCAATTAACATAGATGTAAGAATAACCCTTATAGTAGCAGTTGCTTAGCTACCGTTTTGAAATTAGGCATTGCGTCAAATTCACTTCAAAATAGTTTCAAACTTTAACTTTATAAACATAAAGGATAAATATAATAAATTTTTATTCAACATAAAAGTTATATGTGAAAAAAGTCAACAACTTTCGTATTAAATTATCAGGCATCAACTTCAAAACTTGAGCGAGAATACCTTCAGATTATGGATTTCCTTTGCATTAAATACGTAAATATTTTGTTTATTTGTGTTGAGAATAACTATCTTAATCAACTTATATCCCGCCAACCCTTGTTTACTAGTACGTGAATAATGCTTTCGATGTAGGAGAAAATAAAAGTGCTTGTAAACCTATTTCTAATCACTGGTGCTAAAATCACGCTTCCTGACTTTAGCAAAGTTTAATAGGATTGGATTATATTGAAAACGTTTGTTTTGTATGTCCCTACATTGCATTTTAGTCTATAAAATGTTGTATTATTTCTGTATTCAATGTGTTATTTTAAGATATTTAAGTTAGCAAGCTTAATCTGGGAGAGATTATTAAGAATTTGGTCTTGAACTTTGATTTCTTAAAACCAGCCGTTTCAGAAAGTAACTCTGATGCATCCAATGTTAGTCTTACTTTTAGCGGTTCTAGATGTACCAGATATTTTAAATCTTGAGTAGAATTTGGTATTTAGTTATTTTGTAAGACTACTTTCCACTTACAATTTCGGCTTGCGGATATTACTGCTTTTTAATTAATATTAGTTAAGTCACTCGTTACGGTATTCCGTGCAGACAAGAAAGTAAGTAGTGAAGTAAGTAAAGAAAATCGAATACCAAATACCGCAACAAAACAGGGAGGGTAGAATAGGTATCCAAAAAAATTGGCGTCCTTGCTAGCTGAAAACCTCGTAGAGTGGGATGGGTCATACAGAAAGTAATATTGGCAACCTCAGTAAGTAGATTTATTTACAACAGTTAGTTAACAACCATAGTACCAAAAGAAATATTTACAAAAACCAAATCAAATGTTTCATAATCGTCCTTGTAGGATTTTGTATAACAGTGTAACATTTTATTTTTCAAGTCGTAACTTAATTGCATTGAATCGCACGCTAAGCACGCTAAGCATGTATTGTTCCTCAGAGATCTAATTATAATAAGATATCTGTGTCGCATAAAGCTATTTCCAAGTACATATCTGTTTGATTGTTTCGTGTTTCCCCTCTGACGCCGCGACCGCTCGACTCTGGTTACGATAAATAGTCGGCCACGGGCAGCAGCTCTGTTAACATGTATTTTTGGCTAGAGGCCGGCAACCTTCGAATCAATTATAAAGTGTGAACATATCTTCAAATAACGGTTGCGCGACAACTTAGAGTATGACAACTTAGAGTATAACAACTTAGAATTCGACAACTTAGAATACAACTAAAAATGCGGCACGTAGGACAGCGACCCTTAGATGCGACAACGTAAGATGCAACCTTTGGAATACGTAATCAACTTTTAGAACACGACAAGGATGAAATGTAATTCGTCAAGAACAGTCGATTTAAACTTTGCCTGATGAGAAATGTGTCTGAACGGAGATCCCGTCTCAGTTTGTTGTAAAGCAGCTAATGCAGTTTTTGGTTCGTAGATAGCTATAAGATTTCTTTTGCATCTGTTTCAAAGTTTAGAACACGTTAACTTGCTTTTATGTTTAGTACACGTAAATTGTAAAAATTTCAATTAATTGTTGAGCTGGTTTTACAAGCTGTGAAATGAAATTTTGTTGATTTAGTTTTCTGAAGTAACGTGCTTTGTTCCATATGAACCGTCGATAAGTTTAACATGTGTTTTACGTCATATTTTTCTACTTTGTACAGTTGACAGATGTTGTCTTGAAAGCAAATGCTTTGAGCAGCTGTAATACAATTTAAACAAACATGCCTATTTTTGTGATCAGCTTTATCTATACTTTGATTATTAAACGTAAATTTGAAAGCTCAAATTCTGATTATGTTAGGTACTAGTAATTTGTTATCTACCTGAAAAGATCTGCCCAGGTTAGAATTTAATTCACTGTGTTATACTTGCCAATCATTATTACTTTAATTTGTATGACAAGTTTATGTTTTGAGTAAATTAGCTTGATTAATGAAAGAAAAAGGAAAGTTAAAACTTTAATTTTGATGTAGTTGATTATGAAATTTTTTTTTGTTACAAGTTTCAATATTTTAAAAGAGTTTTTTTAGTAAACATTTAGTTCAAAATCTAAGGCTTTTATTTTGGTCAAGTTGCGATCAAATCTAATTACGTAAAGCTAAAATTTTTCTGAGTAATAATTTGATACCAATATTATATTGGAAATACTTTTTATTATTTCTTTATATATTTTTACAGGGCACAAATAGTATTCTACTTTTTTATTTATTTAACCATTGCAATTTCTTACAGGAGCTGCGTCTTATTTTGTTAAGACAGGTTTTTGTTAACCAAAGCGATCATTTTTTATTTGGGTTTCTACGTCCGCCCTTAGAACTGTGCTTTGCAATTATCGTAATTATCTCAGGACATGATGGCGACTATTTGATTTAGCTTAACTTTGGTTTGCAAACAGAATTCAACTTAGCCTCCCCCCCCCCCACTTCTCATTGCTCTACCCAGGAATAGACCCCTAGTTTCGTCGGAAGATTTTGTTCTCTAGCGCCTTAATAAATAAAAAAGACTTTCCAGTCTTTTGTAAAACAGAAGTCCGTTTCAGTGGCACCCATCCAACGTAAGGCCTAGCAAAAATAGTTACACTGGCGTCACAACGTGAGGCCAGTCAACTTTTAAATTCGTATCAACAGCGCATGGCAGTACATTTAATAATTTTCTTCGATAAGATAGTGGACCAGTCGTGCATTGTTACGACAAAATTCCAACGGTTAATACGTAAATGGTTGAACAGTTTATAGCAGAAAAACATAAACATAGTCAAAGACTTACCGATGATGGTAGCAGCAGCGGTCCAGTGGAACATCACTTGAAACTCTAAGAGGATATTTGGAGAAGAAAAGGAAAGGAAACAAACAACAACTTGCACCACACAATCAGACGGTTCGAGAGCACTTCCGACCCGACAGATTCGCGAACTCGACGTCTCTACAAGTACTTTCAAACTCTACTCACTGATAACGCACGCGAGGATTGTCTTGTTTTTGACCGCGCGTGCGTTCAGTTAATTTGAAAGAAATGGTAAAACCAAATTAAATTGAATCTTGCACTTGTTGCGCAAACATGGCCGCCCCTGAAAACACGTTGTTTTCTCAACCCGAAAAACTTAAAATTAGAAAATGAAAATTTATGTAACTAATGAAACGAAGAAATACTCTGTAAAAAAACAAAGTTAAACTAAGCGCAAGGCAAAGGGCATAGTTTAACTACTGGTCGTCTATAAACACCCGTGGCAGTCTTGACAGTAACCACACGTACTTGCACGTCGTCTTCCGGGTGCAACTCTATAACTCTACCTAAGGGCCACTTAAAAGAAGATTGTAGCTCACTTCCAATAAAGACTAGAGTATTAATCTGTAAATTCGTGTTAGGACTCGTCCATTTTTGCTTCTGTTGAAGCGTATTAAGGTATTCTAAAAATACCGTTTTCAAAAATCAAGTCGCAACCTTTGTAGAAGTGGCTACCTGGTAAGGCGGTTGAGGTATAAATCTGATAAATTTGTTTCCGGAATAACGGAGTTCAAGGGTTCTAGATTTAACAAATGTCCGGAAGTAAGAGGTGATAAATCATTGGGGTCGTTGCTTAACGCGCACAGTGGGCGTGAGTGAAGCACAGCTTCGATTTGACAAAGAAGAGTATTAATTTCTTTTAAGCTTGTAATGATTTTATTTTCTATCATTATGTCTACAGAAATTTAATCTATTTATTTAATAAGAACCAATTTAATGCATAATAATGCTACACAATCCACTAAATAAATATTACATATTGTCCAATAAAATATTAGCGTTCAATTCAAATTTTAATTTATGCGGTGACAAAAGATACTTTTCAATTAGTGTCATTCTTAGAGCTCCCTCTGTTAGACAATTGTAAGATTAAGCTTGTTTGCAGGCGGTAACCCGCGTGATATAATCACTTCTAATACAGCTGTCGTCAGAAGATATCGAATTGTTCCTTGAACACAAGGACGATGACGTTTGAGGAATCTACGTGTTGGAAGCACGTGAGATTTAAAATTGTTTTCGTGAGATAATGTCGTCTCCGACGGCACTTTTCTTGTCCACTTGCTGGAGAATAGCTCGCAGATGATGAGACGATATTTTGGTTGAAGGGCCTTTGGTTAACATGCAACTTTGTAATAATATGCAACTTTGAAATAATATGCAACTTTTAGTTAACAGAACTTTTGTTTAACGTAAATTTAATCAACATACAAGTAGGAAATTTTAGAAAATTTAAGAATTGAACCTTTGTACGAATGTGGATTTGACGAGTATCAATTAGTTAATATGGACGCCGTGATATGGTTTGGAGCTTCAATAAGCAGCAAATTTGCTTGTACTGAATTGGAGATTTCCTTTATTTAAGTGCTGAAGCAGGTATTTTTCCGTCAGATGAACATCTGGTATGTAAATTTGCTTTCGTATGTCCGCTTTAGCATGGATATAGCACACAAATAATTTTTTTGTTTAATAACGTGATTTGAACTTCAAAGTAGGTGAATGACAGACTATATATTTTTCATATTAAGCAACAGGAACCTGTAAATTTTTCATTTTTAAATCTTTTTATTAATACATTGAAATTACGGAAGATGTCATTATGAGATAAGAAAAGTTAAATTCTACCTTTTATGAAAGTAGATAGAATTATTTGAAACATGATTTACTCAAATCATTAGAAATTAAACTTATACGTTTCATATTTCACTAATAGCTGAGTGGAATAATTTTTGTGAGGTTATAGTAGATCTACTCAAACCAACCGAAATTGTCATATGTAAGTTAATTATTCAGAAAGTAAACTCAGGCTCACTCATTTTTAAGTAAAATTTGGCTAGATATTTCTAATAGAAATGACCATATTTTAACGGTGAAAAGTACATATTATACCAAGTACTTATGTACATATTTTTCAAGAATTTAAATTAATCAAAATTATATTAAAGGAAAAAGATGTTTTGTAAATAGCACAATAACTAAATACTGAAGGAATAGATTTTTATTTTTAAATGTTGGGTATAAAGGCACAAACAGTGCTATTCTTTGTTTAATCTGTTCACAGGTGTAGCAGTGAAGTATAAAGGTCAAAGTCGAACCATAAGGTAAGAAACTTTAGGGATTGAGTTGTTTTTAATAAATTGTATAGCGGTAATTGAATAAAGGTTTCCGCATTCGCCTTGTACAAGGGACTTAAGTAAGGTCTTCTTCGTATAGAAAAATTTGGTGGCGCCATATTCTTTATATTTTTGGTCGCAGTCCAACCCCGACCCACAGCTCATGTTCCACCCAGAGCAAATAGTTCGCGACTAGCCGCTTAGCCTTTTGAGATTTCCTTAACTACGAGCCATTTTCCATCGGAACTTGCCGTGGGCTCTATCCGCTTACTGGAAATCCTCGTAAAATTTTTCTTGTACCTTTCAGCTGGTCACAGAAAAAAACTAATAGGAAAAATCCCTTAATATACCTTAAAGGTTATAAGCTAAGTCGCTGTTCGTCGATAACTCAAAATAAGTGGGTTTTAAACACTTTTACGCCGGCTTCCGCTAAGCCGTTAAAATGTGGTGCCAAAGGCGGACTAAAATGCCACCGTAATGAAAGCTTTTCAGCCGCTTGTTGTGCTATTTGTATAAATTGATTGTGGACGCCGTGAAAATTTGTTTCATTGTCTGAATAACAATCAGAAACAGTGCCGCAACGGGATTCGAAACGGCGAAAGACTGCAATAAAACTATCTGTAGACAACTCATTACGTGTTCAAGGTGCATTGAACTAGTGCAGGTGCACACAAAAATGGGGACATATGCTTTTAGTGATCTTGAGCCTCTTGAACGATGAGGAATAACGTAAAATGGACCGCAAAAATCTATTGGGACATGAACAAAAGGTTTAAGTGCCCGAATTCTATAGGCAGGTAAATCTCCCATGATTGGAGGGGCGCAAAGACGAGGCCTAGCGCGAAGCATTTGTGACATCTTGCAAGTGTCTTGTGAATAGTCTTTCTGGCAGACAATATCCAGAATTGTTGACGTAAAAAATAGTGTAAAATTTTTAAACCGAGATGCAAATATTTATAGTGCGTGTTTTCGACGATAAGCCTAGTAAGCATATGTTGACTTGGTAAAAGGAGGGAGTGCTTAGCTTCGTAAGCCAATTCGGAATTTCTAAGACGATCTCCTACTCTTAAAAGTCCACCTGGATCGATAAATAAAGAAATGCATCAAAAAGGTTTTGGCAGTAATTTACCTTCTTTTATCTGATCGATTAGCTCTGTAAAAGGCGTCAATTGCACGTGTTTAACAAAAATTAGAATACTATTTTGATTCTCAAAGGGAGTTGGGATTCCGTAAATTTTCTCAGAATGTCTTCGAAAATTGTTTTTGACGCGAGTTAAGGTTCGTGGCTGGGAGCGGCCTTTTTAAAAAAACTATTTCCAACTTCTTAACAAATTTTATTTTTAATAATACAGAATTGACTTGAAATTTTGACAATCTTGAATTAAAATTATTCTATGTCCGAAAATCAATATTAATTGTACTAAAATGAGTAATCTAACGAACTGCAATGCTACAGCTGAACGATGGATTAAGTGTCGTCGACTGGGGCTCCCGGGCCTTTTATAATATCCCTATCCCCTCACATGGCTGTGGGAACTTGCAGATCTCAGGTCTGCTTATTCTTAACTCTATTCATAAATACATTGTTGCAATCTTACTTTCTAAGTAATCTTGGTACGTGACCGTCGGTGACCGCCTGTGACCTGACATCTGCAGTGTCACTATCGTCTGTGCTACTAAGTAGCGCTTCCGTTCCTATGAACGTTAATGAACTGTATAAAATTGTCCTTGATTTACTTTGTTGCGCTTCACTTAATATTTCTAACATTTCTAATAATTTCTTAATTATTCTATTTCTTTACTCATATATCAATTGGTGGATTTCATAACTCCTCAATTAAAATTAAAAATTGAGGGTTTTCCTTTTCTTGATTTTTAGTTTAAAATTCATTTAATTTTATTTCTTAAAATTCATATTTTCTAATGGTACATTTGTTTCTTTGGTTGCCTTAAATCTAAAACTGCTTTCTTAAACTGAAATGAACCGAGTATTAAACTTAATCTAGATCATAATTTAGTAAACAAGTTGCAGACGTTAGCATTTTGTGATATTAATTTTAAAACAAAAGCTGCTCTAACGCAAACTTCGCTTTATATTACTTGTGACTTGTATATAAGTACGTAATTACTTGTGCACTGTGAAAGTAAATTTTTTTAGCACGCAGCCTGTACTTTATTGTGTCATAACCACGAGCAGGTAACCCATAGTACTTACGTGGTTATCAACCAACAGAAGTAGTAGCTAGATTTCATAAAGCATCAAGAAATAACCAGAGTACCTATAACTTAACAAGAGTAACTGCCTGTCTCTGATACCATCGTAGCGGATCTGGAAGTGCGTCTATGCACTTTCGGACGGACTATATTTCCCGAAAAAATAATTAACTAGACTAAGTTGCATGATAAATACTAGAGTAAAACAAAACCTCTTAAAAAGAAGGCATCTTAATCAGCACCGCGACTTACAGGGTTCTTTTACGAAGAAGAGCTATGGATGGAATATCCTCACTTCCAAAGCTCAGTATGTATTTATAGGGAGAAACAACGTGTTCGATTTCCAGAAACAATTCTCATCATAAAGTGTCAAGTATTTTTAAACCATACCTGCAATTATTTTCAATAAAACAGCTGCGAAGCATCCGTAGAACCAAGAGATGGCATAACCGCTTCCAAAAATTGTCAACAAGGGGACAGTCTTATGTTCGTAAAACTGAGTGAGTTGAACACCTGCACGATAACAGATTACCGTTTAATAGAGTTTCTTAATAAAGTGTAGATAATAAACCCATAAAAAGCTTTTTTTTTCGCTGCTGGTGATTGAAACGCACTTCCAAGGATTTATAAGGAGACCTTTTAACCTTTTAAAGGAAACTACTAAAATTAGTTTAACAATATGCAGATTTTAACTAATTTCAGGGAATTTCCAACGGTGGCTTTTTACCCTTTGCTAAAACAAAGCAAACTATTGTTACGAACTACTGTTAGGCAACACGTCGAACACACAGTTGCATAACCAATGGTATATCCTACAGAACTTTCGAACGTTCTGGCAAACAGTAGAATTAATTGTAGGGTATATATAAGATCGGTGATAAATGCAAGAGTTAGTCTATATCAGAATGTCGTATATAAATCATCTCGTATATAGTTAGTTGTTCATTACGTTCTAAAAGTCTTTTAGTGAATATAAATTTGTATTATGTAAACGTGTCTATTGTACAGACAGCTTGTAGGATACATACATAGACAAAAGCGTAATAAATAAATAGTGGTGTTAGTGTTGTTAATAAACCTATGGTTAAGAATTCAGTTTAAGAAGATATTAGTGTTTGTAAATTTGTTAGTGTGATAGTGCTTCATTGTTTATTGGACTGAAAACATCTATAAATAAGACATATACTGTTAATTAGGCTTGTGAATCGTGAGTAATAAAGACTTTTATTACTACTTGTTTTAAATTAGAGAAACACGTTAGTAGTAGCCCGCTACACTATTATAGAATCGATTTCAAGTACTGAGAACAATTAGATTTTATAAGACGTTCAAATAAGTACTCAATTCAATTGAAAGGAAGTTGAGCGTATTAAATCACTTAATGAATGAGAAGTTAGAAATTTTATACGGCGTCTCTAAATAACCGTAGAACGGAGTAGTTGGAAATTAGTTTTTGTATATAGCATGTAGAAAACAATCGATTTCGGAAATTTAACGTAACAAAGTAATGTCGATTTATCCAATATTAATCTTGCTATAGCGGTTTAGCTGTAACATATTTTAATTCTTGAGTAGATTTTGGTATTTAATTATTTTGTAAGACTATTTCCCACTGACAATTTCGGCTTCCGGATATTACTGCTTTTTAATTCATGTTATTTAAGCCACTATAGGGTTTCTATAATAATCCATTTCATTTTATTATATTATTCGAACTAACTTTACTGGATGTAGCTTATTAATTCAAAACATCGCACATCACGTGGTAGTTGTTGTTTTTCAGTAATTTTAGTGTCTAATATTATTTTATCTTAATATATGTTGTTATGCGTTAAGGAGCGCTCTATAAATTATCAATTAATAAGCCAATTATAGTATTCCCTCTCGGGATAACCAAACTTAGCATTTTTTACTAGGGGGATATGAAGGATATAGTCTAAACTACTACACTTCTTTTACTCTCAGCATCATTCACAATCTTTCTCCACATCCTTTGGCGCCTACACATTTCCTTTGCCTTGCAACATTCATACATTGCTTTTGGTATGCTCTTTTATTCCTCACACTTCTTACCTGTCGTTTTTAGAACCTCCTCTTTTTTATCCAACAATCTTTTACGCACTCTGCTCTTTGCAGTTCTACCAGTCATCTTACACACATGTATGTGCTTGGTAAATCTCTCCTCATACATTCTTTCCACATGTCCAAACCATCTAAGCATGTTTCGCCCGCACAACTCCTTAAGAGTCACTTACCCCACACTCTGTTCTGACCCATTCGCTTGGCACTTTGTCTGGCAATGTTTTTCCGCACACCTTTCATAAGAACCTCATTCTTGTAGCATTTGTAGAATAGCATGCTTCTTCTACCAGACCCACATTTCGCATCCATACAGAGCAGTTGGCACAAACCCATTGTTGGAGATGTCCAATTTTGCATTTATACTCGATCCTTCATTCCTGTTTACTGCCCAAATACTTCTATACACTTTACTTTCAGCATTTTCCCTTTTTTTCTATTTCACCATCCGGCTTTCCATTACTCAAAAACTTTCTACCAAGGTACACGAAGTGATTCACTATCGATTCATTCTCCATTCTAATTACAAAGTCGTCAATCCTCTTCCACGCATAAAAACACATTGTACATTCCATATCTACCTTTGATTTCTCTCTATTACCATTTTTTCATATACTTTACTGAGTACACTGAACAGACTTATGCCACGATAATTTTGGCATTTCTGCTTGCTGCCTTTACTTTTGTGCAAGGGATATTGATCGCCCTATTTCAATTTTTAGGCACCTCCGCATGTTATATACACAACCCTATCAGTTTGCGCAAATATTCAAACAGCACCCTGGACCCATACTTAAGCATTTCACTTGTTATTTAATACCCACCCGTCGCTTGGCTATTCTTCAGAGTTCTCATCGACTTCGATATCTCATCTACACTAAATTCGAACTTTATAATATTTTATACGTTTTCGACCAGTGCATTGCTGCTCTTTTCATCACCCACACAGTCATCTGTATCCTTTTTGCCACCACCATACATCGTTTTAAAATACTCTTCCCAATAGTTTCTCACACTCGCTTCATTCCAAACAATTTCATTTCTACTGTTAACAACTCTATTCACATGCTTATTTCCGCCCTTTTTTGTCTTCCTTTCCCATTTCCAAAACAAGTTATTATTTCCTTCAAAATCACTCTGCATTTTATTCACCCTCTTTCTCCCTCAGTTGCTCTTTCCTTGCCTTCACTACTTCTTCGCATATCGCCATTTCTCCTTATATACTTTACACTTTATTTATGAATAGTAATATAAGTGTGAATAACATACATTTTCTATAAGTGTGATTAACAAAAGCAATAGTTTTTGAGTTTGGCGGTTTTCTTTATCTATTTATGCATTACAAAGACTTTAGACGTGTTCTTTGATATATGGTATCCAATCGATTATGGTATCGTTTCTAAAACTAGCCTCATTTTGATTCATTTCATCCTATGATGTATGGTCTGCTTACCTGAGGCTGCTATTTTGAGTGCAATGTACGCTTCCCTGGATAAGTTGATATCCCCTGTGCATTGGTAAGTTTCTTACGTGCTTATTAATACTAGTAGGGTTATCTTTTTCTAGCTTTTCTACGTAGGCGAAATTGTTTTTTTTACAGAGACTCAAATGTTTTCGCGTAGGCCGCTGGTGCAATGATGGTTGCAGCATTTACGATACTGGCTACTGCGATAACCATCCGCCCGCAACTGTTTTAAGTGTGAGATAGGTATCTCGGCACATAAAGTATGTGGCTTTGTTTTATTCTATATCCAGAAATTATTGCTTATCAGCGTTTGGCGTTGATGCGTCCCCTATGCACAATAAAGAAACTTAAATCAGCGATTCCGACGGGCGGAGCAAATATTCAAAAACCCGCTTTGAAACTAGCCTCACTAGTACTCTTGTTACTTCAACTTGCTTCTTGAAAATTGCTCTAAATCTACTATGTTTAATTTAAAATGTTTATTTGGAAGAAATCACAAGCATTGCTCTTTTTTGTTCATTATCGATAAATTTTATCTGTTACAATACGAAATGCGCACTTCGTAGATCGACTATTAAAAATTGTCAGTGAAGTATAATTTTTTTAAAATAGCAATTTTCTTACTCTTTGGTTTATTTTAAATGTAAAAAAATCGATGGCGATGTACTTTTCTTATCAATATCAACCATTCCACTCCCCGCATTTGTAGTTAGCCTCGGTCTTTCTATATTTTCTTTATCTTCTATATATGGTCGTGATTCATGCGGTCCCTTGTTTGGCTTTCCCTTCTGTTTCTGCCTGACCCGTGCGGTTTAACGTTACAATTCCGCTGACATTCCAAGTACCAAATCTTCATTCCTGATTTATGTGGTCGATACCTGATGGCCAGATATCATTCATATTAGTCGCTCACCATGACTTGGACGGTCCGAGACCTTCGCAACAGTATTAATTAGGTTAAACCATGTTACCAGCCTAGATCGCAAGCGTGCCGTTGTAGCATTCCCTACATATTTGTGATACATATAAAAATAGACTGGTGTGAGCTACCTTTGTGTTTTCGTAGTAACACTTTTTATACCGTAGAAAAAAGTGTGAAATATAATTCCCACGGCTCAAAATAGATGTGTCGTGTTCACAATCAATCAAAACGGCGAACGAAAAAGTGAGGGTGGTTTTAGATGAAGAAGCGAGTCGCCTTACTCATTCTTGACGTGATCCTTTATCTTTAACTACTTCAAAGGGAGTGCATTATAGACCGGTCATGTAGTGAATCCGTTGATTTCCTCACCTATCTCTTTATCGTACCTTTATCTGTGTTCCTATGTATCTTGTAGGAAATAGCAACCAACCCATCACCTAAATCTAAGTTAGAAGTGCCAACCTGCACCTACACCGAACATTGAGTATGTTGTATTCGACAGCCAGCTTGCTAATATGCAAGGAAGTAAGCAGTGTTCTAATTTATTTACATTGTTAATTTCAAACATAAATTACATTGTTCCTTTTATAAATGCTGTATAATATATCATGCCCTCTGTGTAGGGAAGCGATTAACTAAAACCTTTATCTTCACTCATAAATAAAAAAATTTTCTCGACCAATCATGACGGATAAACGACATATCTATTACGGACTGTGGAAATTATATTTCACATTCCTTTCCACGAGATAAAAACTTTCTACGACAAACAAAAGTAATTCACACAAACCTATTTTCCTAACCGTATTGCACAAATATGTGTGATATATCTAAATTAATTATACAAAAATTCACTAAAATTAAATATTTACTAAAAATAATTTGTAGAGCACTTTTAATGCGTAACTTGTTACATGCCGAAAATCGGCGTTTAAGCATTTCTGTAAGGTTCTAATTTGCAAGTGAATTCGCGCCAATAATTTAAAAGACTTGTGGGTGCATTTCCGTCCCTTGAGATAGTTGCGTTTGCGCAAAGGATTGCACAAACGCGGAGTGTGAAAAGGAAGGTGGTGATTTCCGTCACGTCAAGACTAGTCAACCAGACGTCGAACGAAGTGTTTATCTGTGTGCCGTTATCTTGTCTTCTCTTTTAGGTTATGTAGGTTTCCTTTGTCGTGTCTCTACCTGATATCGTTCCTCTTACCTGTATTCCTGTCGTCCCTCTACGTAAGAAGAAGAAGAAGAAGACAAATATAAATTTGGTTTTGACGAGGGGGCAAGGGATAACCTACGCCTGCAACGCCCGACTGACGCGAGAATAGCTGCCATATGTGAAGAATTATACAGTTTTACGTGAGTATTTTTTGTCTGTTCTTATAATTATAATACACATTTTTTTGTATGTGATAATAATTTGTAACATAAGTATGACGTAACCGCTTATTGCGTAACATTTTGCAAATATCTATTGTGTACTAACTGTCATAGCGGCTCTCAAACATCGCGCGCCGGGACTTTAAAAGTACACCTTAGAGTGTAGAACCGGAGTATAACAAACTATGTGGAGTTTTCAGCCGTCTGTGTTTAGCGCTTTTAGCTTTTAGTATATTGTTTAATCTAGGAACCGATTATAAGGATCCATGGCCACTTTCTCTTATGTGATCAGTAACTACAACGAGCAACCGGAAAGCAATGTTGTTTCTGCGCATGTCAATATTTGTTTATCATTTATCAGCTGCTTGTGTAATTCAAAGTCGTACAAAAAACATTTTAGGGTTAAATTCACTTGTATACATTTAGATAATTAAATTATGTTTTTCTGCAGTTGTGTTACAGTGTTAGGCCATTCCATCTTTGTCCTCGTTGATTGCTACCTTATACTTTTCCCTTTCCTATATTGTATACACTTCCTGACTTTGTCCGGTGTACTGGTCCTTAAAGAAAATTCGTCTAAAAAACTACAGGAATAACTTAAAAATCAACAAAAGAATTTTTATCCGGCTTGAAGAACCAGTACACACTAATAGTGTAACTAAATAAAAAAACCTTACTACAAGAAAAACTAGTATGTGTACTAATAAGATAAAATAAAATAAAATCTTACAAAACTACAAAAAAAACTCTAGAACTAACACAAAACTTTGAATAACTAATTTTTAATTTGACGAATGATTATTATATCGTCGGTCCTGCATTGTGAATGCGTTTGGTAACGTGGTGTTGGTAATTTATTGAATATTCATGAGTAACGGCAAATAAAATGTCTATCCTCCACAGCAGCATCAAAACAAAATTACAGAAACAGGAAACTGTACCTTGAACAATCGACTTCGTGCTGGTATCATCTTAGGACTGGAAAAATGCGGCTGCATTTCTCTATGGGCTGGCTGCCGGAACCACTAACACAACTCATGCTAACACAGAAAGCATTTTAGTAGCGCGACTTTACAACATGTAATTTCGGTAAGAAGATGTTGTCTTTAATTCTGTCCATCAAAGCACGCTTTCTATTTTATAAGGACAGATTCATGTATAGGGGTAGGAATTGTGGCTTTCAAAGATATCGCCAAAAAATCAAGTCAGCAGAATTCCCAAACAACAGCTGCCGAAATACAAACTGTAACAGTTTGCCAACAAGCAGATTACGCAAGTATCAAAGGATTTTTAGACAAAGGAAAACAATCTTTTTAGTTTGTAACATCTTAACAGCTGCAGAATACCAGATAACAAGTCCATTGTAAGCAGATGTAAACAGGTGGTAAGTGGTCTTATCTTTTAGAAGAAAGCTGTGCATTTACATGCAGCTTTTAATTAAAATGTAATCACTGCTGGTGCTAGGAAATATTGCAACTACTTTGTAACGCAATGTTTCCTAAGCAGCTGTTTGATTTTATAAAGCAAACTTTTATACAGAGTAATTACTTGAGAAACTTTATTAAATAACACTAATTCAAATGGCGGGAAATCGAGCTTGTTGAGAAATTTTAGGGCGTTATTAAAATGAAAGAAAAACTACTTGCAGGGTTTTGAACGTAACAACGTTTATAAAAGTCCAAAGGTCTTCGTGCACAGGATGCATCCTTCATGTCAAAATTAACCTACGTAAGACGATAATACCATTTACCTACAAAGCTAAATCCAACGGTATTTTCTTCGTACAAAATGTTAATGCTTCGAACCACCTCAGACGTTTTTGCACTGCTATCAAACCCCAACAAAAAATTATTTCGAAACGTTCTTTTTGCTGTACTTCACACTACATTTTCTAACATCTACAAAAATGCTGTCCTAACTTCAAATATGAACAATACCTCAAGTAACAATACAACGTCAAATACAGCAACAAGTGCCAAACACACTGTTACCGGTGAATGAAGCATTAAATTATTAAATTTGGAATTACCCTGAAGAGGTGGGAATCCCGAAACAAATTGAGGGTTCACAGGCTATCTACAGTGATGCGGAAGTGGGTCCCTATGAATACAAAGAAAGATAGAAAAATTGAAAAATATAAAAATTAAGTAACTGCAACTTCAGGCTACGTTAATAATAACAGTTACTTTGAAACACTTTCAACACTATCTTAAATTTATGGGCGGTAACTGGTCGGGTTTTGTGATAATCCTCTGAATAACGAGTATTTTTGGAATCTTAGTAAAGTCGGCCTCCTGATGGAATGGAGTTCCTTTTACAATCAAGCTGTATCTTTAAGCAAAGAAAAGAATCGCTTTCAGCTCACTGCATCACCTAACTTTATTTGAGTATAAGCATCAAAATATAATTCCTGTAAAATGGTACACATACAGAAGTGTCAAATTACAGAAATCAATTCCATTTTAGTTAATTATTACCTTAACGATCCTATTACAGCAATTTATAGCACCTCCTCAACCATTCAAACAAAATTGCAATGTCCAGGTTTTGCACAGCAAATAAGATTAACACTATACCTTGCACTAATGGTGGACGTGTCATAATTTCACATATTTAATTAATGAAACCTCATGCACAAATGCCTTCCACAAAACAATAAAAATGATTTATAAATTGGCTAATAAACCTAGAGTTGGATACCATATTAAGTAAGGATTTCCATTTCGTCAGGCTTGAGTTCACGTTGAAACAAGATCATTTAATTTCCAACCAAATTGGTTTAGTGATTAACTGTTAAAATTAGGTACCGGATCTTTGTCCATTATTCGCGGATATCACCACATTAAACGCCCGATTGCTAATCTCTATCCAATGAAGTTTCTTGATATCTCTTTATCAATAATAATCTTTCACAAGTTTTTCTCATGACCGACTTGAGAGTAATTAATTTATTATTTTTGTCCACTGCCCAGCTTTTGTTAATGTTCTCCACTCTATATGCTTTCAAGGGTACGTCAATGTACTACAATCCTAAATTGAGCTTGTGTTAAATCACATTAAAAATGCGTAGTTGCATATAGGTTAATCATTTTCTTGATCTTCTTTAGAAATTGAACCACTCATAGTTTCGATCCATGACTTTTGACAAACCTAAATAAAGACGATTTTAACAACTATGAGTGGTTTAATTCCCAAAGAGGATCATGAAAAGTACAAAACACACCACAAGACACATACAGGGGGTAAGTATAAATATTTATGGTTCCGGGTTCGGACCGTGTCATTTTATAAACTAAGTCGACATATTGCCCACTTTTTGTAAGGAGCTTTATCAGGACAAGAAAAGAAAATGAAATATAAATATAAAAATGAAATAAATATAAAAATAATAATAAAGATAAGAATGATAAAATATTAAGTAGACAAGTTAAAGTGTAAAAATGAAAAAAATAATTAAAACTTACTTCTGAACTAGCAGACTCACCAGCCCATTTAAGCCAAAAGGTGTCTTGAGACAAAGTAACTATATCTTTTTTTTACACTTTAACTTGGCTACATTTTATCATTCTTATCTAAATTATTATAATTTTTTTATTTATTTCATTTTTATATTTATATTGCATTTTCTTTTTTTGTCCTGATAAATCCCCTTACAAGAAGTGGGCGAAACATCGACTTTAGTTTATAAAATGACACGGTCTCAACCCCGGAACTATAATTATTTATAATGACTCCGGCCGTGAAAGCTTCCGACAATATACAGAGAGTAGTTTAATCATATTAACGTTACTTGCTTATTCTTATCTCATGTCCTCAGTATTCTAAACGGATATATTTACTACGTTTATTTCGATACGTTCGATCCGGTCGAAGTCGAGCGAATCAAAGTTATGCCGTTGAAATGATCGATATAAACACTTTTTCGACTGGATCGAAGCATTGAACTCAACCCACTTGAACAAAAGGGTTAATTGAATTTACGGATCAAAATTGACGACATAAACGGTTGGAGTGCATCGAGTTACAATAGCTGCTAATTTATTCTAGTTACTGGCCGTGTAATGAGGCTATGTTATGTTATTTAGTACCTTTTGAATACGTCGTCTCGCGTATAAGGTTATGTTTATTACGAAGCTAATAATCAGTCTGAAGTTGTGTACATAATTCAAAGCGGATCGAAAGAGGGTTCAATCGAGCGGGTTGGTTATGTTCGGTGTAAACGCATTCGGATCGAGTTCAAATTCGATCGAATCGGTTTTCAATCGGGTTCAACTATGCCGAGATAAACGTAGTAATTGGAAATATTTTACATTGTATTTATATTATTTTTTCTCTTGAACTCAATTGTAGCCTGATATTTGTAAGTTTTACTATATACACGCATGTATTTAAGCAAATAACTACATTATAAGGATATGCGATTATCTTGTCCGTGAGTTACTTTATATTATAACACGTGTTTTTTGGTAATATGCGTTTTACTTAATTCTATTCTCCTACTTTGGGATAATTATGGTATGGAACATGCATATTAATAATGTGACTTATTTACTTCTTTAATTATTCTATAAGCTTTCTTAAAATAACATGAGCATGCTTTGAAAATTTACTATCATAATTATTCTATTTACACAATTAACTCGCGCTTACATGTTAGTATTCGAATTCATAACACGCAATACCAAAAACTGTTTTTCTTTTGCGGTTTTGAAGTAATTTATTAACTTAAATTGCGTTCAACTATGTATTGTTAAAAAAATATAACTATGGTTTGTGGTTTTAATGTATTGTCTGAATTTCTTTTATGAAACTAAAAAATTATTGAACTGTTATGCTTAATGAACGCTACTGTTCGTTAAATCTTAATTAATAGCATACATCCGTATTTATTTTGTCCGTTTTAGATAAATTCTCTCATTTTTCATCTGGTTTCTGTCTAACGTAATGTGAACGCTTAACAAAACTCCTACCATAGACAATGTTGCCGTAGCACTGTGGGGTTTATACAACAGCCCAATAAAATATTTTAAAAGATAACTTTTTGAAATATTTCTACATGTCGAAGAATTGATACAACCTTTCCCATACAGCGTAAAATTTGTACACACTAAAAGTACAGATTTGTTTTGAACAAACACTTTATTGTACTTTCAAACTGTATAAAGCAACATTCGATATCCTTATTACATCTCAAAATAGCTTCTTTTCTCACTACATGGAAAAAAGTACTCTTCAGTCGTCGATATACGCTCGTAAAGGCTCTTGAATTCTGTTTACTACCGGAAATTGTCTACTACATTTTCTTTCTGCTGTTTTACATCGATCCACATGTTCTTTAAGCTTATTACTGCGCCTTCTTTTTGCACTCAACACTCGCGTTATGGCTGTAACTTAATTCACTATTGTGTTAGCATTAAGGAAGTGATTTCCGATTTTCTGGGTTTACAAATCAAGAATGCAATAGCACATTTGCACTTACAAGGTTCAATAAGATGACTTAGGTTTGAAATTATTTGAAATAACTGTGAATGACGGTTTCTGCCGGAGAACTAGAACAATTGCGCTAGCCCAATTAAAGTTACCATTCTTGTGCCTGTCAAAAGTATAATGCGCTACGCCAACGAAAAAAGGACCTAAGTTAATTCAAACCGAGATATTTACATAGTAACCAGTCGTGTTATACGTAATAACGCGCTCCAGCGACAACTGGGATTTATTGGTTTATAATTATGAATCTGAGAAGTTTCAGAATGCATTCTTTTTCGTTGGTTTTCCAAGTTAATCACAATTCCTCTGCTGAAATAAACAAGCTAGAGTTATTTGATAAAGGCGAGTTGCGGTTCTACCTTTACCGATTCTAAGAAATATCTCTGATTAATAATACTACTGCAAACTCACGTCAGATTTATAATAATACAAATATCTCCCTACAAAGTCTTTCAAATACTAATTAATACATCCACAACAGCTTTCTCTTACAAACAATATCTTAAATGCAACATCTATAAAAAAGAACTTCCTTTGAACACAAATCAAATATACTAGAAAGTGGAGTTTAAGATATTTCTTTGGAGCTAGGATAATTACCCACTTATTCTACACAAATCTTAAGTTCGTAATTATCATTTATAAACAACTTCATAATTAATTCTCTTTTAATACGTACAAAATTTATCCAAATAAGTCGTATAATTTAATATCCTCCCGTTTAAACCATTTAAGCCTATCTGATTCAATTATTACCTTGTATACTGGCAAAAACCTGTATCGTAGGTTAACCAACCCTTTTAATTAAATTATTGACTTGTACATACAACTCTCACTTAAAGACTTGCACACAAAATCTCATTATATAGCTTAACTGCTCTATAAATATGTCCCTTTTAAAAATTAATTAAATATCTAAACAAATTGTTTTAAGTTTTTCCATTACAGATATGTTTGTTGTTGTCTTTTCCTGAACGTAGTACCAATCCATGCTCCAAAATCGTTTATATAATTTTAAAGGTAAACTTTTTTATACCAATTGCTCCGTATCACACAGCTTTACATGCCACATTTCAATTAAGAAGACTTTATTTTGCAGTAGTTTTATTATTTTAATCATCTTTTCCCCATTTTGAAACCATTGTAAGAACTTCAAATAATCTACTCCTTTCTAAATATCAAAAACACTTTGCCGTCAGCTATTTCAATAAACAGCTTGTTGTTGATACTGATAAGGCTATCGGAAATAGAATGGCGATTATTTACATCGGTCTTCGATAAGCGCTAGTTTTTTCATGATGTGGAATTTTCTTTGTTGTGGTATGCCGTGAGATTACTGGGGACTGTATAACCAATAAACTCGGCCTTTTAGTGAAAGGATTATGCACACTACATTTTATTAGGAACATAAAAACTATTTACACCTATATACAATACAAATACAAGGCAATTTTTACATACTGTAGCTGACAAAATGCACTTCTTGCCACACTGAAGGTTGAACGTGAACTCTGTTGTTCAAAGACAGACTAACGATTATGCACGAAGCAAATTCGTGTGCATAGGCGCAACATAGAATAAGTAAAAAATGAAATAAATTCAAAATGTACATAAAAATCAATAGAACTCCTTAACATACCGCCCACCTTGAAAGGGGGAGTCTTTCAAGAAAATGACAGAATAGGTAATTACAATAGTAAGCATGTGAACCATAAATTGTAGCAAATAATGTAAAAACATAAGTACAATATAAACTAAAATAATCTTGCATAAACAGCGTAATGAACAGGAAAATTTAAAAAATACAGCATAGGTATAACAAATTATTGCTAAATTGTACAATTATTCTAACTTTTGCAGAACAGAACGAAATACAATAACGCATGCACTTAAATTTCAAAATGGGTGCACTTAGTCGCTCACAATAGGAAGTCGGCACGATTTTGAAAAGAACCTTTCACTATTCCAATTGAAGTTCATACAGAAACAACTCGATTGATGTCATCCCCACTAGCGTAAAGCTCGTTGAATCTACCAAGTTTCCAATTTAGTGGCGGAGAGTTGTCTTCTTTAATAAGGAATAAGAAACGGGCTGCTAGTTAAGACGACATCGTACGCGATTTCGAACGTTGTTGCAACTCTGATATGTATTTTTTATTCCATTTCTTCAATATATCCTGATGGAGTCTATGAATTTTTTGAAAGAATGAAAGTCTTGATTTTTGTATTTCAGACAAGTCCGGATTTGGCAAAGAAACTGAAATTCTGCCAAATGAAAAATGTTCAGTTGTTAGTGGCAATGTCACTAGGGTCTGCTGATAAAGGAGATATTGGACGTTCGATGTAGACTCTGCTTGTGTCAATAAAGTGTTCTATTCCTCATATGTAAGTAGTGTATTGCCAATAACGCGCTTTATATGAAATTTTGAAAATTTGATGTCTGTCTCCCAAAGCCCACCAAAGTGTGGACTATGGGCGGGAATAAAATGCCAGGTATCCCCTCAGCAGTGGTTAATTTAGCATATTTATGGCATTGTTTCTCTAAGTTCGGAGTTAATACCTGCAAAACTGGTTCCATTGTCGGAATATACCTGTGATTTACCTCGACGTGCCATGAATCGGCGAAAAGCCAATAGAAATGTTTCTGTAGAAAGATTGGTGACCAGCTCCAGGTGCACCGCCTTTGTAACGAAGCAAACGAAGAGACAAATAGGATTTTGTTGCCTTGACAACTCCACTCCTTCGATCTTTTATCATAACGAGATCGCCATAGCCAACTCCTTCGATATTAAATAGAAAGGATGGTTTGACACGTGACGAGGGTAGATTTCTCATAAAGGGTTCTGTTACTTTAGAAAAAAGGAAAGCAACGTACACATTGATGTATTGTTTGTTTTATTAAATTTCTACCTGAAGTTAGAAAGTACCAATTGAGGGCCTGCATGGAGCAGTTTCGTGGGTTCTGGTGTGACAAGAAGCCTTGCAAGACGATGCTTGCCAGAAATTAGTAATGGGAACGTTTTATCAAAGGTAAGTGGTGAGTTGTTATCTTCCACCAACTCTGAACATGCCGCTCGAATCCAAAAAAAGATTAAGCGATAACAATGTTGAAGTCGTTAGGGAGGTGTCCCGTGACAACGATTTTAAATTAGCTGGAAATGATTCATGTTGCGAGCACTTAATGAGAACTAAAAGTCACTCTTAAATCTTATTAGTTGCAAGAGGTCATGTGAAGCGTGCTGCTTTAGACTTAAACAATTATTGCAGAAACGAAAACGATTGGAAATAACTCTCACAAGTTAAGTCAAACTTGAATAAATGTTGAAGGGAAAAGGATCAGGTAAACTGACTGAAACACAGCGAACTTCCTTTTTTACTTCAGTAAGTTCTGTACACGTAATGTTGAAATTAGGTCATGAAGATTCGTCTTTAGTGAGCCATAATGGACGATGTCACCATAAACCAGACTCGTTTAGAGACTGAGGAATTGCTCCTCGTGACAAAATGTCTGAAAGATTATACTGTGTTAGTACATACCTCCAAATACCCATTGATGTAAGTTGCTGCACATCTGCAACCCTATTGCAAACAATCATATTTAAAAGGTTAGGGCTGACCTTCAGCCAGCCTAAAATAATTGTAAAACCTGACCAAAAACTTGTGGAGAAATAGTTAATTGTAATGACTTCAAAATTTGATTAGCAACTTTAGATAGCAGAACTGCCCCGCATGGCTTTAGTCTTTGAATTGTAAGAGGTTTCAAAAGAGAGGCCTTGTATTTAGAACGTAAAAGATTAACATGACGTCCTTCATATAAATTGCTGGAACGCAGATAAATGCATGCACTATACCCGTTGAGAGATGCATCACAAAAACCATGGAATTGAACATCACTGAATTCCTTGCATAAAATATGACGAGATATTCTTAAATCGTTTAAACTGGTGAGCTCAGTTCGCTAAAACTCCATTTTGACCTACTGGCTTCTGAAACGGGATCATCCCATCCAGCTTCTCAAGCCACAGTTTCTGAGATAGAATTTTGACTCCTAACGTGCATGGACCAACGAGGCCTAGTGGGTCGAAATTTTGTGAAATTTCAGAAAGCATGCTACGTTTGGATTCTTTGAATGTCGAATTATTTGAAATGGCATACATAAAGTGTTCAGATTTAAAGCGCGAAATCAAACCCAATATACGAGTGTGCTCACAACAACCAAATGCAAGAACGCCTGCTGAACGTCTGAATCTGGAATGAAATCTAGAACTTGTGGATAGTTAGATATCCATTTTTGTAGCTTGAAACAGCCTAAATTAAGAATTTGTTCTATACCACTACAAAGATCACGAGCGCCTTGAAGTATGATATGTCCTGTCAGTAGAGCATCTACATAAAAATCTTCTTTAATGACCTTAGCGTTTTTAAGGGATGATGTTTTACAGTCGTAGCCCAGCTGTTTGAAACAACAAATTGCAAGAAGAGAAACAGATACTATACCGTACGTTACGGTATTCAAGTCATGCGAGGATCTGAAGAATAAAAGCGCCACAGGATCTTTTGCAAACTTCTTTGGTCAGGCTCAACAAGAACCTGCTGGTACATTATTTTAACTTCGGCTGCAATTGCAAAGGCATACTTGCGAAAACGAACTAGAATCGCAAATAAATCCTCTTGAATGGTTGGGCCAACTGAAGTGGTTTGTGATTTGCAACATCAATTAGTTAAGGTAAAATCTCAAAGGTATTTTCAAAGAGAAAGATAACAGATAACAATTTATGGTTCGGAAGGCCTACTCTTGGCAAGAAACATCCCCCCTCTAATATGTATATAAATAAAAGAACCCCCATAGGCCTAGGGTCATCTTGTAAGTTCCTGAAATGCGATTTTTTTTCATGTTTTCAAGAAGGATGGGTTTCGTGAGACAGCATCCGTTCATGTAAACGGCATGAGGCACCAGGTAGGAATGTGTATGCAGACCTTGCACCTCTGAGTTGATTCGGAGAAGATATACCCTACATGTGATTTCCAATGCTCCACCCGAAGGTACTACATTGGCCAGGAAGCGAGTTTCTTTTTACCTGGAAATTTTGAATTTTGCCGAACCCTTGCTGTTCCAAGCAAGGTAGGGATCTTTAACGTGCGTGACAACACTCGCACATGGGAACCCTCATCCAAACAAGGGTGTATGTTTGTGCTTGGGCGTAGTTAGTAGTCACACACATACCAACTATGCCACGGAGACACCAGAGAAGATATAACCGCAGGTTAAATCAAAAACAAATTGCACTATCGACGACTTTACAGTAAAGCCCAGTGAAATTAAGCGGCGATTCAAAACTAGACGGAGGTCCCCGCACCCACGGCCTATTATCGAAAGGTAACAACAAACTAACCTAACTTAGATAGGAAAGGACAAATATAGAAATAAATAGAAAAAATAATAGAGGGAGGTAAGATATATTTGGAGTTTTATAGCAACCAGGTAGTGCAGAGAAGAGCAAAAGCGATAGAAATGTAGACGGATAACAAAGCACTGCTCAACCAGCTAAAATGCAGTCACCAGTCCGGAGAGGGGGTTAACCACTCTTACTTGATGGATGGTTGACTCCGGACAAAGTACAGGTCCAATAGAAGAAAAATAAAGTTGAAATAGAGATAGAGGAGTACGGAAAGTAAAGTTTTGGGATAAACATCCTAGAGAAAAAGTAGAGAGTAGACAATGTCCCTGTTAAAACAGATCGTACTGAGAAAACACTTGCTACGTTAGCAAACAAAACTTAGCGCTCTATAATAACACGTCGATAACTAAGAATAGCTAGGTTCTAAATGAGACCTAGACTGGTCGTCTTCTTAGCGAGCGCATCTACTTCGATAAGAATTTCAGACAAAAGTTAAAACAACCAACCTAATATACCCTCACAAAAATTTCAAAACAGTAGCTACCACATCCATACAAAATTAATTAACCTATAGGCAATTCAAAGATAGAAGTGGAAAGATTTTAAGCATACCTAAGAGCAAACAAGGATTCGCAATAAAATGACTCCTCACCAACACGTTCAAAAAACAAAAAAAATCTACAAATGTCACTTTAATATAAAAAAAATTGATGATAACAAAAAACGTAAAAAGATGATCGAATTATTTCTGAAAAAAAACACATCGAATAGAAATTCTTCGTAGTTGCAACTGTGGAAATCAGAATTTTACTACAAAAGCGTAGTTATCGAGCATTGTGTGGGTCCAAAGAACAACGCATCAATCCTACATTAGCTAGTACAAGTCCTAAAGCTTCGTGGAGTTGTTTAAACGGAAGATATGTCAATCGCAACAAACGAATACGGTGAGTTATGTGATAATAAAAATAAAACGTAAACAAAAGGTAAAATTTTGAGAAAAAATTTAAATATTAGAGTGTAATGACAAATGTGAGAAATAAAAAATTTGGACAAAAAACAAGAAGGTTTAAAATAATTCAGAGCTCAAGAGTAAGATATATTTATACTAAACAATATAAAATAAAAGGATAGAAATTCAATTTTTATAACGATTGATTAGACGAAATTTATTCAGATAAAGAAAGAAATAAAGGTACTGCTGAATACTTATCGCTGGGAAAAAAGTGGAAGTTATAGATCCCCAATATACCATTGTCTTTGAGGTTTGTCATCAGCATCCTGTAATTCATAAATAAATGGACAAACTACAGGAGATGCTTTCATGAGGTAAACTTGGGAGCCCAGTTTGCAGAAAATAGCTAATTAGTAAAGCGAATAAACGTGTGCGTTTTTTTGACACGCATCTTTAAAAATAGTACATCGCACCTGTAGAACTATAGTATTGATTAGCGGCCACAAACAATAGTTCTCCGATATCACGTTTCTACATCAAACTTGATATGGAATATGTCATTAACGCACACAAAAGGAAACGAGTTGCATACCTGTAGGTGTCCAAATACTTATCTCGCAAGCCGTCAGGTGGTGAGTCAACACAGGAACGCCATGGTCGTCAGGATCTATTTACCCTGCTACCATAACTGCAACAGCGGTCTACGGACAGGTCTAAACGCAAAAGCAGTTGTTCTACATAAAGAAAGAACCCATTTGACCTCCAGCTAAAAAAAGGCTAAAAAGAGAATCTGATTAAAATGGGTACGCGCGGGGAAACTTACCGAATACACGCAAGACACCTCCTACTTGTTGAACAGAAAAACGTGCATCGCTTTTGCGGTGACAAATAAATGTAGAAAATATTTCGACGCACAATTTGTAGAATTAAATCCAACAATGGTTCAAACAACACGGAGTCGAACTGCAAATCCTAGCTTATCGAAGCGCGGTTAAAACTGCAAATCCCGGCTTATATCGGATAGTGCGCCACCTTATTTCAACAAGTCGTTACATTGGAACAATAGAGAAAACCATTATACGGCGGTCGTAAAGTATACCAAGATAACGGGTACCTAAAAACAGGATATAACTATTTAATGACTATTTAATTGTAGCATAAACTTATCGTTTCGAAATAAGTAAGTTCAAAATAAAAATTCTAGACAGCGTATTTATTATTACCGGATACCTAAACAAAGTATAGACTATTTAATTTATCCAGTAAATTTTCGTTTTAAAAGCAAACGGGACTTGAGTTAAGAAATTTATTTGAGAGCGTGTTTATTATTAATTATGTTGAAAATAAACGTAACAAATTCCACTTCACCCCCGCAAAATTAACAGATCGGGGTAGAAAAACAAAAGTACGGGAGTGGGCAGGACCAAAAAAACTAAAGAGAAAAAGAAGAAAGGAAAAACAATTTGCTTAAAAACTAAAGGAAAATTCGTTACGAAAAAAACAAGAAAAAAAATAACAAAAGGAACACCCCAAAGAAACAAAAAGTAAATATTCTCGTCCGGCTCGAATAGCCAATAATAGAAAAGAGGAAAAAGGAAGGAACAGAAACAAGCAACGAGGACTAAGGCGGAACGGCATTGACACTAAAAATGTCGTCGGAGAACGGATGCTTCTTGTAAAGAAACAGTAAAGTCTTCGACCTCAAAGGAAGAAAAGGAAAGGAGAAGGAAACCAACAGTACAAGCCAAAATAAAGCCCAAGGCTCAAGCCTCAAGTAAACAATGGGACAACAAGGGAGAACGAGAGGAAGAGAGGAGGAACGCTGGTAAAAGGAAACGGTGTACTACAAACCGTGGTAATTAAAAATCGTAACCGAAGAACCAAACAAAAGGAATGCTGACTAGTCCTAAAGTCGATTAAGTCATGATTTCCAAAGAAAGAAAAACGGACTTAAAAGCATATACCACAGGAGCGGATAGACGAAACACAATCGGACTATGGACCGACAGCAAAGAAGACCAGCAAAAGTTTGTAGAAAGCGTATTTATTATTGTAAACAGGATGTTATTGAAGAATTTAGGAGATTACCGGATACCTAAACAAAGCATAGACTATTTAATTTATCGAATAAATTTTCGTTTTAAAGGCAAAAGGAAGTTGAGTTAAAGAATTTATTCGAGAGCGTGTTTATTATTAATTATGATGAAAATAAACGTAACAAATTGCTTACCCGTTTATCAAAATATGATAAATTCAATGAACTGTTTCCAATCAAATACAGTTATAAGATAGATTTTTATAGACAAAGGCAAAGCACCAATATTTAAATACACTAAATGCTGGATTTTTTCCCTAAATAGGGTAAATGAGTTAATAGACACTCCAGTTAGATAGATAATTATAGATTAATATTTCATTTAAGAAAACATGGAACACGTGTTGTTTAGAATTTAGCTTCGAAAACAACTTCTTATAAGTCATTTGTGATGTAATATTAAATTAATTTTCAAACCAAATTAAATAATTTTTTTTTAATTTAAAAAGCCTACTTCTGAAACAACAAATATTTTAATTAGATAAGTGATTAGCACACTAGAGACGCCAGAACCACAAAATTGACCGCTATATGTTATACTTTAACGGTTCAGATTTAGTTAATCGCTTGCCTCGACAGATAAAGTAAAATAATTTCTGTATCAAATTAACAGTTAATTACTAACTCTTGTTTTCGTTCTAATTTAATGCTGTGTATAAAATAATTATTGTTTATATCAGTTATTCCGTATGGATGTGGTTATGATAACGCTGCACGCCGATGTAATTATATGTTCAATCTCTTGCTGTCCGCCACCGCTCTGTCTTTTATTATCCTAAAATTTAAATATGCCTCGGCTAGCTCAGTCTAATTCACACAGAGTGCACAACGATACGATAACAAATAATTTACTCCTCTTTTATCTAATCATTTTCCTGCTTTGAATGAGAAAAACGAAATCGACTAATATTTGTATAATGAGAAAAAAAAATCATACACACTTCACAGCTTAATATGTTTTACTGTATAACAAACTAAACCCCTGAATCAAACAATAATTGTTAATCCCCAAAATTATAGCTTCCTTTCCTTATTTTAAAGCCAGCAAAAATGACACTGTACTCTACTGGAAAATCTTTGAACGTTCAAGACCTTTCCTCTTTTTTACGTAAATAATAGAAATTGTTGTTGACTCTTTACATAAAATATTCAGGTATAATAAATGTAGTCAATGTTCAAAATAAAGAGAAAATAATGCCTTACGCTAGATAGTTCTGACCTGTAGTTTTTCTTGTGCGTCTTCCTTTGTTCTCCCTGGATCTGCTATTGAGTGCTGTGGATCAGTAACCCAATATTACTTTTAGTTGAGTTGCTCTATTCAATGCTTACAATAATCCTCTGTTTTGTGTGCCTTTGCATAGATTTAATCCAATATTTTTATTTGGATTTCTTCCCAGTATTATCAATTTATTTAGTTTCTAAATTTTACCCCGTTCAATCAATAATCAAGTATTTTCTTAGTTAACTTAGATTTACCCCGTCTTTTCTTAGTCTTACTTAGATTTATAGTCTTTTCTTAGTGGTACTTGGATTTTTGTAATCTCTCTTAAAGCTCTAAATTATAAATATCTAAAATTAATTAATTAATAAACTTTTACTCACGTTTTCCAGCAAACGGCGAAACTTGTTTCATATATTTCTCACTATTATTTACTTTAAAATTTTCTAACACCACTTTCACAAACATTTAATTATTTTAATTTTAGTATTCACTCGTTGCGTAAATTCTTGACTAAAGTGATGTGGATTGTGCTCAGTCCGAATGAAGACTGGCTGCTTATCAGATTTGCGTGTTATGTAAGCAACGCCTCATATAAAATTTATTGGTTTTTACAGGTATACGTCTGATAATAATTCGCCTAAACGATGTTCCTAGTCACGTCAGATTCCAGTGGAATTCTATTATGTATTTATTTTAGACCGTCTGTAATGATTTTATTACAGGATTTTTTAATTCTTCTTGGCACGTAATTTAACTTATGGCTTTTGTTTGTCTAGATAATACTTTGGGTTTTGTATTAATTCCATGCAGAAAATCACGTAGATGAAATGACATAAATTAACATATTTTTGTTTACATCCTGCGTTTCCAAAACGTATTTATTTCGAAAGATGCGTTTTTTATCAGAACGCTATGCTACTCTCTTTTACTATCGCATGTTTAATCTTTTAATAGGAATTGTATCATGATTTCCTAGCCTTTACTGAATTTACTGCGTATCTATTTACAATTTATGAATGCTTTTTGGTTTAAGAGAAGTTTGATTGCGTGTAAAGTTATTTCTCTTGCAGAATGTGTATTTGTTAGTTAAAGGAAATGTTTCCCGGCATTTCTTAAAGTCAATTGCGATCCTTATACAGGGTGTTAAATATTTGCTCTTTGCATAATATGCAAAATACGTATTTTTCATGATAAATAAATGTAGTTTTCTAACTTCTAGTACTATTTACATGTATTGTGTGGCGATTATGATTTAATATACTCTAAATAACTTTCTTATAATAGCAATATATATATATATATATATATATATATTATATATATATATATATATATATATATCATTCAAGATAAGTGATTACGTCGAAAAGTCATCATGACGAAGCTTTCAAAAACTTAAAACTCACCATTGCTTGTACGCTACGTGTGCTGTTTGGCCGGAAAACCTCAAATACGTTTCACAACCGTGAGAATTTGATTAACCACAAAATCACACAATGGAAGGTAATACCGAGCCTATTTTCTTAACTTTGTAGTACTCAAATATGTGCAATAATATAAATTAATTAAACAAAAATCCTCTAAAATTAATTAATGACAAAAATCATTTGCTGAGTTCTTTTTTGGCACGTATCAATAGAAGAATAAGGCGAAGAACATAAAATGCAGCACAAAACGAAGAAAAAACATCATGATTAGTACAATATGCCATAATAACGGGACACACCATAGATTTTTGAACACGGAAGCAATAGAATGGAAACTAAGGGAATCATCAGGGAAACTACAGAAATATAAAGACGTCCAACAATATGAATAACCGTAACGACACACAGGTTCCTACCGCAGCATGGAAACGAATTCTTAGTATTACAATAATAAACACTCACTTAATCAGCCAATAGCAATAAAGTGCAGCATCAGTCTGGTTAGACTGGTAAAGAACAGCTACGCTCAATGAACCGGAATCAACCAGGAGCACCTAACAGTAGTGTAGCAAATTAATATTAGTTTGATAGCAACTAGCTGTCAACACAAACAACTACTGGAGATTTGAAGGTTACTAATGTGATTAAGTTGAAACGACGTCAGCTGAATCACTGGTTAAAATTGAATTTATTTGTACAAATTTGCATGGGTCGAAAAAATAGCAACCATGGGAGATACACTCCAATAAACATACACTTATAAAATATAGCTATAAAAATAATGCATTGTAGGCGACGAATGGCACAGTTTTTCTGTTTTAAAGTTAAAAACGTGGAAATAAGATTACGATTCACGCGGCTAGAACAACAATGACTTCGACATTAGGATAGTTTAGACACAATCCGTGAAAACTAAAATAGCATACAAGGACTCTAGGACGTAAACTTAAAAAATCGACGGATAGCAAAAGAGAGTGTAGATCACGGCAAAACGTCTGACCGGGGCTTGCAAATTTTGATTGACACGCAATCATCGGATGTTGGAAACAGGTACGATAGTTAACGTGACGGTTTCGTATTCGTAGCTGTCAGTAAAAGAACAGAATTCGGGACGCAACAATAAAACGCGGATATACAGTCCACTAGTCAACATGAAAGCTTCCAGTTTTGTTTGGAACTTTTAGCAACATCAAAAGTTGGATTTTGTACCTGTCGGATTTGTGTTTTAAAGGTCGATAGAGTTTTAATGAGAAAAAACTGTTAGTTGTTGAAATATAGTTAACCACCATTTACTGTTTACTTTTTTTTGGTATTTAGTAAGTGGGATGATGATAATAATAATAATAATAATAATAATGTGTAAAGCTGATTATTTAAAAGAACTATTCACGTTAGTGCACGCTTATTTAAACCGTAGTATTACTAACACAGAATTTTCATATGGAAACTTTAATAAGTGGCATGATGGATAATAATAATACGTAATAATGTAATTGTGTAATTTCTAGCATTGATAATATTAAAGTATTATATCAGCGTAATAGTGCACGCTTTTAATTTAAACCGTTAGTATTACTGCTATACATCAGAATTTTACAATATAGGAAACTTTAATTATTGCATAGGAAAAATGGTACGTAAAAATGTAATTTTTTTAATTTCTAGCATTGATAATATTTAAACTATTTGATATAAGCTAATGGATACCTGTTCAGATTTCTGTTATCCACCTGCTAGCGGTAATCATAACCGTTGTACCAATATAGCGTTAACACCCGTTATACGGGTAAGACTTTATGTTGTGTTGATTTGTTCAGGTGGGTTGGCGCTCAAAGGCTATTAGATAGAGATGGAAAGTGTCAGACTCCATCCACCTCTAGCGGTAATGATAACCGTTGTACCAATACGCGGAACACCCGTTATTCGGGTAAACTTTATTTGTGTTGATTTTTTCAGGTGGGTTGGCGCTCAAAGGCTTTAGATAGACAAGGAAAGTTTAAAAGCCTTTCAAGGTATGTGTGAAGGTGTTTAATGAAAGTTTTAAAATTTATATACCCCTAAAAATAGTATGTTTTTTTCATAGAACCCACCCTGCGTCTTTAAGAGCTAGCCTGTTTACTATTTTACTATTTCGTCACTCCGCTCCCTGTAGAGTAAAATTAATTCCGAAGCGTAAAAAAGGTTGGGATGAATGATAATTATTTGCAAAAAGTAGGTAGTGTTAAATCATTTGAATCTGTGCACTTTAGATTGTAGAAAGCTTAATTCTGCAATGCATTTTAGATCAGTCTCAGCAAATCCATGAATTAAGTTGAAAAAACTTTTCAAAACAAACTCTTTCTTAAATAAGAGAAGCCTTGTTAATATGTAATACGTCCAATCTTATCACCCCGGAACAAGTACAACACCGCATCATTTGTTTTATGCCCTTAGGCCCTAAAGAGAATATTAGAGAAGCGTGGGTTACGATGTGTTGTATTAAGTTTTCTCTTAGAAACTTTCAGAACTGCTGAAACAAGTGCTTCGTTGATCACAATTTGGAATTTTCGATAAATCTGAATAACTTTAAGAAAGCTCTGATAAATAAGGCGTAATCTCTTTTAACTACTCCCTTGATAGCAATATGCTAAATAGTGGGGATATAAATTTAGATGCTGCCGAGAGGCGAAACCTCACGTGTTTTCATTCTAGAAAGATGGTTTGAGGAGATTTTATTAAGAGAGCAAATTCTTAGTTTTGCGCCTGAAACGTAGGTTAGATTTCTGTATATCTCTTGAATAAATATTATACAATGCTGTTTGTTTCAGATGGTGGGCAGCAATGGTTGGCACCATTATGCTTCAGTGGTTGTAATAGCACAAGTGACAGCGTTTAATATGTTACTGACTACTGTTTGTTCACCCGAATGCATCTGTCTTTCGCAAACACAGGTAAATATTTAATATATGAACAAGACTGTGAAATTTCCTTTGTAAAACTCAACAACTACATTCCCTTGAGGTTTTATATACAATTGATGTAACTATTCCTACCCTAAATTGTAAGTTCTACAAACAGCAAAATAGATTGTAGCTTTCAGTAGTTATACAAGGCGGATTCCAGAGCCACCTACGCACCGGTGTTCTGGAACCTGCCTTGCTGTGACCAACTATAATATATAACTCTTAACTTTTGAAAGGAGTGGGGACAGCATTGGGGCTATGGTCAGAGGTCTTCGTTAAGAGACTATTTGTTTTACAAATAAATGAATAAATAGCGAATGGGCATTGCTAGCACTTCACCCCAGAGTTTTAAATAAACGTGAGTTACGTTTTGGATCTTGGGAGCTGCCTTTTTAAAAAGTTTTTTTCCAAAACTTCTTGTAACAAATATTTATTTATTCAGAAATTACATGTGGAATTTTGACAAACCATTTAAAATTAATTTAAGTTGAAATTACTAATAATTGACGTTAAATTAGGGCGAGTAGCCTGAACAACCAACAATGTAAAAGCTGTGAGGCTCAAAAGTGACTGACTGATTTGGGGCTCCCAAGGTATTTGTCACCTTGCCCCTTACATTTCTGTGGGAATTGCAGAGCTCATGTCTGCTTATTTCCTTATTCAATTTATACAATACAAAGTAACAATCTTAATTCTAATAATTGCGGTTTTTATAACCGTCTGTGACTTGCATCTGCAGTATCACTTACGTCTGGAATACATTGTATTCAGATCCGTTCTCACAACATGCTTGTGAACTTTCTTTGACCTTTTCCTTTTTTATCCTTTAATTACAATGTTGCATCTAAGTTAAGTTTCTTAATAGTTTCTATTTAATTATACATATATTGATTTATGAGATATGTAACTCCTCCCGACGTAGATGAAAAATTAAGGGTTTCTTGCTTAATTTTTAAAATTTCATTGTTCCTAAGGGTATACTTTTCGTTTCTTCATTTACCTTTCTTTCCTTATGACTAAAATTTATTTCTCTATCTTATATCTGAAATACGTTTTGTACAATACATACATAGTTAGTAAAATGATTAAAACGATTAATAAAATAGTCCAAACACTTATGTTATAATGTAATTTTGACATTTTAACTCAATTAAGTGTTCTTTGTAATTGTTTAATAGTTTCATTGCTTCCAATTAATGCTAAATTGTTTTCGTTTTGGCTGCAGTGGGCGGTTGCTATTACTTCTTGTGGAAATACAGCAATCCATTTGTTTTCCGTAACTTTTGAATTTTCATATTGGTGATTTGTACTGGTTTTGCTTCACAGTTGTCGTAATGATTTGAAAATCTTAATAATTGTACTTCGCAAGGGCTATCTGCTTGAATAGCTGTTGTTGTTAATGATTGGCATAAATATTGATTTGGTGTTACTTCGTTACATTTTTCGTTCATGTAACCATATCAGAGTTCATTTAAGGAAAGGAACTTGATTTTAGGGATGATTACTTGATACATGCTAGTAATTTTGATGAGGAAAGCAAATAAATGATAATAATTATAAGTGTTACTTTCTACTATGGGGATATCTATTAAAAATGTGATTTCCTTGTTCTATACATAGCCTTTTACGGTGGCTATTTTTTGAAATATGAGTATGTTTGATTCTATTACTTCAAAGGGTAATTTACTGTTAGTTATAAATGATCTGATTCTTAGTAATTCTTTTAATAAGTCACTTGGTTCTATAATACTAGAATGTAATATGTTTAGTATTGCAAATGTTACAGCGTTTTCTAATGTGGCTAAAATTTGTTGGATTACCCTAAGGGTCGATATTATTTAAGTGAATATCGTATTCAATCTGATTAAGTTTCTATCATTGTGATTTGCATGTTAGTTTCAAGAGTTTGTATTCTATGAGCTAAAACCACAATAATGCCTCTTAAAAAAAGCTTCTTAAGTAACATGGTGCTTTCTAGGTCTCTTCACGTAAAAGGACGCTGCATAAAAATCATCCCTTTCGCTGTTTAACTTTCACGTATAGGTGGAGATAATCCACCAAATGGTATCGTATTTTCCCTTCCAAAAATTTTCAGTCGACCAAACAACCACATCGAAAATATTTTCAAAACATTACCTGCAGATTAGCAAAAATAGCAAAACGAGTGGCCTCGATACAACATGAAAAATTCCACGAGTCACGCCTGCTTGAAAATCCGACGGTGTTTTGAAATTAACGTCTGTTCAACTTCGCAGAATTATATAGTTAAGTGTATAATTGATAGCTTGCATCCTTTATGAAGCCATAGAAATTTACCATTTCGATTAATAATGCCTTGAAAAAATAATAAGGTGGAAAATTTCCATTGTTCAAAATCTGTGTTCATAAACAATCGTTTTAACGTAATAATAGTATTTTCGAAGTAAACGCTTCTGATTAACAACACCTTCCCATATTAAATCAAATACATATTGCAAGTATTCTTATCTTTGTTAATCTTAAACTACGTTTCATGCTATCAAATTTCTAAGCAATATGTTCATAACCTAAAATAAATTCCCACCTTATTAGAATATTTCTGAAGCAAATGTTTTGACAAGCAACACTTTCTAAACTTATTTAAGCGAACACATTGCAAGAACTTTTAACCTTTGATAACCAAAACAACCTTCCGTCCTTTGTAATAATTTTCTTTCCTATTATCAAAATATGTAAGGTTAAAAACGCACGGCTTGGACAGAAACAGAAAAGACAGTTAAGAAGAAACTCGTACAAATCACGACTACGTATAAAATAAAGAAATTAAGAAATACTGGACTAACTATAGACGCGGAAAGTGGGATGGTTCACATAGACAAAGAAAAAGTACATCGCCACTGCCAATAAAAATAAAAATTTTCTATTTCAAGAAAAAGCAGTTATACTCTACAGACAAATTTTAATCATTGATCCACGAAGTGCACATTTCGTAGCTTCACATGTAAAAAAAAGTTAATCGGTAATGAACAAAAAAACGCAAGGCTTAGATTTCTTTTATACAAACATATTCAATTACACACAGTACATTTAGAGCAATTTTAATAGCAATTTACAGTAATAAATAATAGTTCTACAGTTTTGAGTTACTTTGTGTTGCATAAATTGTGCATCAACGTCAAACGGTGATAAACAATAATCGCTTGATACAAAGAAAAAGAAAACAAGATAACATACCTCTACATGCCGAAATACTTACCTTGCAGCTATATCCTTAAAGGTGGACTAACCACACATCGTCACGGTAGTCAGTATCATTACACTGTAATAGTGGTCTACATAAAAGGACAGTTGGGTCTAGGACAAAGAACAATTGGGCCTACATAAAAACAATTTGGTTTAACATAGAAGACACTTGAGTCTACATAGAAGAGCACTGCCTACATAAAAAAGCTAGAAAAAAATCTTATTAGTATTAATTGGCGCGTAAGAACTTACCAATGCACAGGGGATATTGCATATCCAAAGAAGCGTGCATTGCTCTTGGAGTAACAGAATCAGCCACGCATAAGGTTCATGCTAACACGGAAAACAGGATCAAAGTTATAGTCAAATAAGGAAACGATATGATAATCGATTCAATTATTTGAGTAACACATGTCAAAAGAACACTTTTAAAGTCATTATAATGCATTAATCGATAATGAAAACCTGCAAATTCGACTACAATTGCCTATGTTAAATCACATTTGTAGCAAACTTACGCTGTTTGAACTTTATTACCACTCATAAATAACGCGAACCTATTCTTTAGGAAACAAGGATTGTAGATAACCGAGTATATTTGCTGTGTTATCTCAAACGATGAAGATAGATTGAAGTACTTATACTCCAACTAAATACCTTAGTAATCTTCTTCAGGGTGTTGAACAAATACTTGTTTCAATTGTATTAGAATGTATTTTATAGGAACAAATCGGTTTTAGGGATGATAACTTAATACATGCTAGTAATTTTTATGGGGAACGCAAATAAATGATAATAATTATAAGGGTTACTTTCTACTATTGGGATTTCTATTAAAAATGTGATTTTTTCAAATATGAATATGTTTCATTCTATTACTTTGAAGGGTAATTCACTGTTAGTTATAAATGATCTAATTCTTAGTAATTCTTTTAACCCTTTTCTTGTTAGTGTATCTGTAGAGATACACCAGAATTAAAAAAAATCTAGTGTTATTATTTTTAAGCGAAACCATGATATTTTTTTAAGAATATTTAGGCAATTTCTTAGTTTCGGAACGCAACTTAAGTTTTTTGTGTTGGTAAGACTGATGAGCTGTCAAACTTCACTTTAGTTCAAGTTCCGACATGTTGCCTCGCAAAAAGGTAAGAAAAGTTATGATTTTTTCTTGTTTTTATGTATTGAATGAGTGGATGTGTTAAGCTATTAATTATAGATATATTTAGCACTAAAATAATTACTTTGGACATTCTTTAATTGTCTGGTTGATGCTTCATGTGACTTTTTTAATGAATGTATCTCCTCGTGCACATTGCCAAGAAACTAACAATTCTATATATATTTGATATGTATCTCATGGTACACACTGCTAGCTTTACTAACAACTTTTACAAAATCGTCATGTATCTGTATGTGCACACTGCCAAGCTGAATAACTGTTCATATGACTATGCATGGCTTATTTTATATATTAATTGTAGGTCCATATGCTTTCAAGAGCTAGCAAAATACTCACATTGGTGCCAAAACACAGTCAGTCATCAAATGATGAAGAAAGTTCGGATTCTAGTAGTGAAGTCGAGAATTTTAATCTTCAAAAACGCGATAGTACTGAATCTTCATCTGCTCCTTCGCTTCCTTCTTCTCTTGAAAATCTTCACATACTTTCTGACGATGAAAACAACCTCACCTCCTGCCCTACAGTATCAATGAAACCAGCGTCTGAAAGTATTTCTTTGGATTCTTCAACTCAAGATTCTCTTCACTCGGTCATACCTCCTTCACCAACTGCCATTGTAAATGTTATTCGAAATAAAAAGCCTAGATTTAACCGAATAGTGCCTGAAACACCAGAGTTATCGCCAGCAATAGTAGCAGCCTTACCATCGCCGTCAAATATGAATACACGCTCAAAACAGCCACGGCTAGCTGTAAGGCGCCTTGCACCTATACAAAGAAAGCAACTGAAATTCCATTGGAATAACAAGAAATTTGAACATAACGCCGAAATACACGATAAACAGTTACCTTCAGATACCATAAAAACACCACTAGAATATTTTCAATACTTCTTTGATGATGGCATCCTTAACATGATTACAGAGCAAAGCAATTTATACTCAACTCAAACAATTGGTCGTTCTCTTAATTTTTCAACACAAGACATCAAAGATTCTATTGCAATAAATTTGATAATGGGAATCGTGAATATGCCGGCCTACACTGACAATTGGTGTCAGGAATTCAGATTTTCACAAATAGCTGATGTAATGACACTCAAAAAATTTCAACAGATACGACGGTACATCCACTTCAACGACAATCTGCTTGATGACGGTGATCGGTATTTTAAAGTTAGGCCACTCATTGAAAAAGTACGTGCCAACTTTTTGAGAGTTCCTCATGAAACCAGGTTCAGCATTGATGAAATGATGGTGCCATATAAGGGCAAAAAAGCCGGTAATCGAAAACAATACATAAAGAGCAAGCTTCGCAAATGGGGGTACAAAATATTTGTTAGAGCTGGCGTTTCGGGCTTCATTTATGATTTTCTCGTATATGGAGGTGAAGACACTTTCAGATACCACCTATTTTCACCAGAAGAAATGAGTTTGGGCTTTGGGGCAAAAGTCGTCTTCTCACTATGTAAAACTATTCCTGATCCAGCATGTTCAGTTGTGTACTTTGACAATTTTTCACCAGTCTAGAGCTAATACATATGCTCCGATATAATATGGGTATATTCTCCTTAGGCACCATAAGGTCAAATAGACTACGTGGTGCCGAACAAAAGCTTATACCTGATAAAGCCCTCAAAAAAAAAGGCCGCGGATCTTATTCACGAGTAGTATGCAATACAAACAAAGTCTGTATTGTCAAATGGCATGACAACAAAGTGGTTACTGTGGCAAGCAGTTATGTTTCTGAAACTCCTGTTGGAGTTATACAACGTTACAATGAGGATTTAAAACAGAGAGCTGCTGTCCTCTGTCCCAATGTAATAAAGCACTACAACGCACATATGGGAGGAGTCGACCTTGCAGATATGTTAGTGGCTTTGTACAGAACGGAGATGAAAAGCCACCGATGGTACTTACCGATATTTTCTCAAATGTTAGATATGTGCGTGAACAATAGCTGGATTTTGTATCGCAGACATATTGGCGTGAATAACATAAAACGACTGAGTTTAAAGAAGTTTCGACATCATATTATACAAGGACTCTTACATTCTGGGAGACAGCAGCCATTCAAAAACTATGATTCTGTACCACCAGCACCAAAAAAGATTATAAAAACACCCTGTACCGTAAGGCCAACTGCGGACGTTAAATATGATGGATACAATCATTTCCCTACTTTTGGGTCCAAAGGACGATGCAAACTATGTATCAAAGGTCAGACTACTGTTATGTGCATCAAATGTGGTATGAGGCTGTGTCTTTTACCGGATAGGAACTGTTTTTTCAATTTCCATAATATGAATGTCTAAAATTAATCTGATTTTGTATTTTATCATTGAAGTTCCATTTTTGTTATTAAATAAATAGTACAAACTACTGATTATTAACGTGTTTTTTATATTTATTTTCATATAAATTATTATATAATCAAGTCATAGATAATTTGGCAATGTATCTGTAGAGATACATTGATAGCGTAATATATTTATCAATGCCCTTGGCAATGTATCCCACAAGATACGGGTGGTTTTTTTAAAGGGGTAGTTTGAATATTTTTTTAAATTTTTTTTCTAGACCCCTTGGGTCATTAAAGTTAAGTGCTATGAATATTATTTTTATATTCGAAAAAATAAAATTCTGGCAAGTTAAGGGATAATAAGTCACTTGGTTCTATGATTCTAGAGTGTAATGTGTTTAATTTTGCAAATGTTACAGCGTTTTCTAATGTGGCTAAAATTTGTTGGATTACACTAAGGGTTGATACTATTTGAGTGAATATCGTATTGAATCTGATTAAGTTTCGCATTCCTAACATTGTGATTTGCATGCTAGTTTCAAGGGTTTGTATTCTATTGGCTATACTGTCTTGATTCTTTACTAGCTTTCTTAACGTATCGTTGAATTTTATTATAGTTGACTGGGTTAGAGATATTTAATTTCTAACAATGGTTTTTATGTCGTTTTGATTTTTAATTAACTGTTGTATGGCGTTGTCATATCGTTCTGCATCTTGGTTGTCTAAGTTGCCTGTGATAGCTTTTATTATATTACCTAGTCCGTTAATAAGTCCTCTTTTTCGTCTTGTAATTTGTTCCGTTGGTATTAATCTATTAAATTTATCTTCTATGTTTCGTAAAATGTTTTCTATCATACTATTGTAATTCATCATTTCTATTGCGTATTCTTTTCTGAATTTGGCTGTGTCCATCGATTGTTTTAATCTGTAATAGTTGTCTTTAATTATATAAAATTCTTGTTTTAATCCTGTTAAATCAAATTTTTGTGCGAATGTTCAATAGTCTATTGTATTTTGCATACTTCCCAATTTTACTGGTAGTATACCGGGGTTGTTTTTAATGTCTTCAGTTAATATGTCGTTGTCCGTTTTACCTGGGTGAAAGTTGATTGTAAGGGTGATGGCTGTATATCTAAAATTACATGGAGTCTTAGGTTTTTCAAATGAATATATTCTACTATTTTTCCGTTATCTACTACGGCTATATTTTTGTCTGATATTGTATTGTTTTAAACGGGCCTAAATTTCTGGGGGTTGCTTTGTGTCTTTTACTTTGAAAGTTCTTCACGTACACGGTTTGTCCTATTGAAAATTTATTTATGTCTGTATTCTTGTTGCGGGTTGTTGTAATACGTTCTTTGTCGTTATCTAATTTATCTTTTACCTTATCATAAGTTATTTTTAGTTTCTCTTTATGGTCTTTAGCATACTATTGGTATATTTCTTTGTTGTAATGTATGTCGTAAGGGTTGCGGGAATCTGAATGCCCTAATATTAATTCTAGGGGTGTAAAATTTGTTGATGGGTGGATCGTGTTATTGTAAGCGATTAGTGCGGATGACATTAAATTAGTGATGTGCGCTTTCTTGTAAGTTAATCTAAATAATCTGATCTCCTCTAATAGGGTTAGGTGTAATCTTTCAATTAATCCGTTTGATTCAGGGTGGTTTTCGGTTATAAAATAAATTTTTAGTTTATGGAGTTCTAGGGTATTTTGTATCGTTTCATTTTTAAATGTGCTGCCACTATTAAATGTTATGGTTTCGGGTGTACCGTAAAATGTAAAATATTGTAAAATCCTTAGGTTACTTCGATGCTATTTCTGGTAGTGATGGGTATTGCTTGACCTACTTTGGTGAATGCGTCTACAATTGTTAAAAAATTTTGTCTCTATACTATTAGAGTGTCTGCACGTAATTTTTGAATAAGTTTGTCGGGTGTTCTGGTTAACATTAGGGGTATTTTTCAGGGTGTTATGCCGTATTTTGCTTTATCGCATAATTTACATTGGTTGATAAAATCTGTGGTTTGTTTTTTCATATCTTTAAAGTAGTATCTTTTCATGAGTTGCTTTAGTGTTTCACTGATTCCATGATGCTTGGTTTTGCCTTCGTGTTGATTTCTAATAACGTCGTTTATATCGTCAGGGTCATCTAAAGTTATTTATTTTCTTGCACATCTAATAATTTCAGGGCCTGAGTTATTAAATAATTTAATATATAATTCTGAAAATCGTTTGTATAAATGTTCGGTGGTGAAATAAAAGTAAAATCATTTTTTCTCGGGGGTATATTCTTTTAGAATTTTAAAGGGTTCTCTACCTACAAAATCTATGTAATGCTTTTTTACGGTTCGGGGGCTAATTAGTGTTTTTGAACATCCGGTATCGATTAGTAATTTAAGTTCTGCGTGGAGTATTTCTATGTATGGCAATATTTGTTGATTAATATTATTTAAATTAATCATGTTTGGTCGTTTATAAATCAGTCTAACTGAAAATTTGAGTACGCATTTTCCTCATCGACCTCTTCGTAATTTTCACATGGTTCGTCACGTTCATAGTTTTTTGCGTAATTTAGTTTATTGTCTCTACTGGAGTAATTATTTCTGTCGTTATTAAATTCTTCAACTTCTGGGTAGAATTGTTTTTCGGAAGCAAAGTTTCATTTATGATTATGATTGGGTTTGATTTGTGATATTTTTGTATGTTGTCTGGTATTACCAGATGAAGTGTCCATAGGAGTTGGTTTGTAATAACTGGTAGGGTTGTTATTTGTCATTGATGTGTTTCTGATGGGGTGTTTGCGCCGAATGTTTGCCTTGGCTGGTTTACGTTTTAACTAAATCTTGGTGTGGATGTGGGTTTTGTAAAGTTTGAGTGGAATGTTGGTCTCGGGAATTGTCTAAATTGTTTATTGAAATTTGTGTTATTAAAATTTGGGTTGTTCATTCGCGGTTGATTGGTTTGTGCGTTAAATGGAGTACATTTAGGTTATGTGGATATTTGTCTCGCGGCTTGTATAGTTTTTATCGGTGAGCAGTTTTTATTTGCGTTAGGGTTATATAGTCTATTTCGGTAATACATAATGTTTTCTTCTTCTATGATCATATTCATTACCTCTTCTAAATTTTGGGGATATTGGAATCTTATCTTGTCTGATAATCGTTTAGGTAGTGCGTTTATGTAGGTGTCTAATGCCATTTCGTCGTACATTTTTGTCTTTAATAGTCGGATATTTTGATCGGGTTCTTCAATTATTCATTTTATCATAATTAAGCTTTGTACGTCTTGACATTTTATTCCGAATTGATATGGTGGTTGGTTACTTTCCATTCTAAGGTTTAATGGAGTGCGGATTAGACATTTGATGTTGCGTTGGTCGCCAAAATATGCAATTAGGATACGTTTGCAGTCTTCCCTTTGTTCAAGGTCATCTCGGCTGGCTATTAGCGTTAGTGCCCTTCCGGTCAGTTACTTATTTTTCACACGCGGTAATGAAGTTGCCTAATAGTGCTTTGTCTCCGTTATATTGCGGGATACTCTCGAGATAAATTTTCGTGTCTAAACTCATAGTTGTTCCAATAATTTAATGGTTGCTTTCAGTTCTAATTTATATCGGGTTTTTGTATAAATTGAGATTTATTTTTTGGGTTGGATTGTTATTTTCTAGTTTGGATTGTATTGGTTTATTTTAGGAGTCGCTTCACTTATATTTTATCTGTAATTATCAATTGCTATAATTAGGTAGCGGTCTGGCATGTTGGCAGCGATTCGTTGCTTAAGTCTTACCATAACATATTATTTAACACTTTTCATTTTTGAAGCGGATAACCAGGTTATATTTCATTTCCTTATAAATGGTGATCATGTAAACATGTTAGAGTTCTTTAACAACCATCAGGTTGCTAATATCTATGTAGAGTCAGCTGGATAGGAAAATGATAGAAGGATTTAGGAAGATCTAGACCAAACTATATTAGTCAAATTATTAGAAATTTAGGTTGTGAAGGGTATGTAGAGCTTTTTTAGATTAGCACAGATTAGAAAAGAAGTTAGAGCTGCGTCAAACCGACCTTAAGTAAGGTCGAAAACAAAATGATGATGATAATTATCTCGTCAGGTTTTGCATTAAAAGTGCGTAAATGCTTTCTTTATAATTGTACAATGAAATTGTCTAATTATATAGTTTTAAGTTTCTTGAATGGTGTTATTTCAATCTTTGTGATAAGTAAATCGTTTTGTTGCAATCGAGTGCATAAATGTTTCTTTATAATTAGATATATTCGTGCTGAAAATATTCAATTATAAAATTATGATGACTGTTACGTACTTCGGATTTTTCTGAATAGTTTTTATCTCAGTGATGGTTTCCGGTAGTAATTGTATGATAATTGCGTTTTAAATTTGCACGCAGAGTTAATTTAATAATAAATTACAAAATGCTCCTACAATTATATACTGAAGTGTTTAGTTTATAGAATTTGATAAACGTTACGTTTTGGATAAATTGTTTCTGTAATTAATTGCTATAATAAGAATTGCGTTTTATTTATACATTAAAGTTTTTAGACTTTGATGAATAAATCGTTTCGTTTGTAATACTTTGTAATAATTTGTAATAACCTGTGCATATAAATGCGTTTTGATAGTTCTTTTGTTAAAATAATTTCTCTTAGTAAATTTGTTTCATAACGGGTATAAACTACGATAATAACAATTAGAAAAAATTTGTACATACATAAAAATGTCTTACTAGCTAGCATCAATAATTTGAAAAGAATACATTGGTTAGGATAAATGGACTTACATAATTTTCATTGTCGATTTCATCTGTTTGCTTTCTTTGGGCTCGATCGATTTTTGTACCTTGTCCAAGTTTTGTATCTTTGGGCTCGGTGGATTTTTGTACTTTGTCCAAATTTTGTTTCTTTGGGCTCGGTCGATTTTTGTACCTTGTTCAAATTTTGTTTGGTTCTTCCAGATTGGGAATTAAAATTCTTGGCCACCAGTTCTCCGATTTTTAGATTCTTAGTGCCCTTCTGGATCCTACCGCTGCACCAGGTACGTTTTGAGCCTTGTGAGCTGCCTTTTTAAAAAGTCTTCTTCTAAAACTTCTTGTAACAAATATTTATTTATTCAGAAATTACATGCGGAATTTTGGTGAACTATTTAAAATTAATTTAAGTCGAAATTACTAATAATTGAAGTTAAATTAGGGCGAGTAGCCTGAACACCCAACCATGTAAAAACTGTGAAGCTCAAGACTGACTGACTGATTTGGGACTCCCAGGGTATTTATGTCGTCCCTGCTCCTCACATTTCTGTGGGAATTGCAGAACACATGTCTGCTTATTTTTTTTTCAATTTATACAATACAAAGTAACAATCTTAATTCTAATAATTGCGGTTTTTAGAACCGCCTGTGACTTGCACCTGCAGTATCACTTACGTCTGAAATACATTGTATTCACATCCGTTCTCACAACTTGCTTGTGAACTTTTATTAACCTTTTCTTTATTTATCCTTGAATTACAATGTTCTATCTAACTTAAGTTTTTTAATAGTTTCTATTTAATTATACATATATTGATTTGAGGAAATGCTACTCGTGTACGTGTATAGAATTCAGATGAGTTATGACGTATTCATCATATATAGCTTTTAGCTTATGGGGGCGGCGTAACGCTAGAGCTTCGCTCTGAAGTTATACGTTTTACTCTCGGCAACGGGGTGGTGTGCTGGATGTTGGATGGATCGTCGGAGAATGCCCTATTAGACAATTATTTTGTGCTTATGCTAGGGCTTCGCCCCAAGTAATTGTTTGACGTTGGTGTGGTTAACGTTCCGTCGGCGGATGCTGAATGGGGGTGTGCCACATTGGTTAATTGAATAGTTGAAAATGGAGGTTTAAGTTAGTGTAAAAAATTAGAAATTAACAAAATTTTAAGTAAACCTGTATCTATTGATGTGAAATTCAGATGAGTCATGACGTAACCATCGTATTTCACTTTTAGTTTGGAAGGGCGCAGCGCTAAAGCTTTGCGCCTAGAACTTTCGTTTTACTATCGGCAGAGCGGAGGGGTGGTATATGTTGGATGGATCGTCGGACGTGTCCCATTGGACAACTATCCTTTGGTTATGCTATTGCTGTTTTGCTCCAAATATTTGTTTGATGTTGGTGTGGTTAACGTTCCGTCGGCGGGTGACCCATAGCATAATTGAATAGTTGAAAATGAAAGTTAGGTTAGCGTAAAGGAATTAAAAATTAGCAAAATTTCAAGTAAGCGTGCCTTTATTGATCGAAATTCAGATCAGTCATTCCGTAATCATCATTTATAACTTTTAGCTCAAGGCTTCGCAACACTAGGAGAGCCTCCGTTTCAATGATCATTTAAAATGTGTAAAACAAGAAAAATAGACTTGTAGTTTTGATCATCCTTCTGAAATTAGAAACAAGTAATTTTTAAAAGTTAAAATACACTCTAACGTTAATATTTTATTTTCAAAAAATACACTTTTAATTGCCTTTTGTGCAGTGACAGCAGCGGATTCCTCTTTATTAAATTTTTTTGTTTGTGCATTGTCGTCAGCGCTAGAGTTCTGTCAATTTAAGAAAACTAATTTAGTCATACAAATTATAAGTCATGATTCATCTGAATTTCACATTAATAGATGCACGTTTATTTGAAATTTTGCTTATTTCTAATTCTTTTACACTAACCTAAACCTCAGTGCTCAACTATTCAATTATCCAAAAGGGCACAACCCCATTTAGCACACGCCGACGGAACGTTAACCACATCAACGTCAAACAAATATTTGGGGCAAAGCCCTATCATGAACAAAGAATAAATGTGCAATGGGGCATCCTCCCACAATTCATCCACCACCCCACTTCGCTGCCGAGAGTAAAACGGAGGATCTCAGAGCGAAGCTCTAGCGCTGCTTCCCAGTCCCTCCTCTCTAAAAGTGATATATTATGATCACGTCATAACTCATCATCTAAATTCTTCACCACGACGTTTATTTAAAATTTTTGAAGCGAAACCCTAGCGATGTGAAGTCCAATGCACCTTTCCGTATTTATCCATTTATCTTTGAAACAAATAACCGTTCGACGGAGATCTTGGACCAAAGCCCCAGCGCTACGCCCCACACAAGCTAAAAGCTATATATTGTAGTTGGTCACTGCAAAACGGATTCAAAAACGCCGGTGCTTGGGTGGCTCTGGAACCCGCCTTGTGTAACTACTGATCTCCTTGCTTACGGTGTTTCAGTTTGACACTCAATTGTTATATAATAAAGGCAAATCTGATGGTATTAAATTACGCAACAATAAGAAAGATAAGATGACTAATTAACATCATAGCTGCTAAATAACAACAAAAAGCAGTGTAGCACAATGAGGATACTTACTGCTTCATCCATCTTAGTAGCAACGTCCACGAAAAGTATGGGATTTGTGTCTATAAGCAAATTTCGCTGCGCAGCCCCTGTTGTAAGGATCTGGGAGACGTAAAGAGATAAAGGGGCAAAAAGAAATAAGTTAGGATTTTTCTTTTTCAGCAGTAAAATTGCTTTTTTTACTCCCGGCAAAGAGTCGATTCTCATTAACTTACGACGGTGACGCGGTCGCAGAAGGCTAATCCACAATTCGCGACAAAAAGTTATGTAAATGTTCTAAAAAGGCGCCTAATTGAAACAAAGTTATGATGAATTATATATAAAAGTTAAGCAGTAAAAGAGATTTTGTACGCGTCAAAATGACATATAATATGATGTCATTATTGCCCGAAAGGTACTACAGACATAACACAAAAGGGCCGCTGGCGTTTCTTCAACTTAAAGCTATATTATACCGAATGTAATAGCCTCTTGAGACTAATTAACACAAAGCTTGGATGTAAAAAAACAAAATTTTGTATGATATTTTGTTCTTGAACGGCGTTTAATTAGTCAACGCTTTGCGTGCTTTACCGCAAAGACGCCATGAACTTTTATATTATGTACAAAGAACCTATTCAAGGCAGTTGGACGGCATCAGTATGTGACCTCGTGTATTATTATCCTTAAGAAATGAATACGAGACAGATAACAAGTTCAATAACTAACTCATGACAGCATGGCTTGTTTACCATTTTGCAAATAAAATATTTTGGGCAGCGAATAGCCAACCAACTTGGTGAAAACAAAGGTACTTCATACTAGTTTGTCGTCCTAGGAGGACAAATAATTCTAATGTCGAATAAAACAGGCATACGATGCGTTAATGCGGTTAAGGTAAGACACCCATTGTGTAATAGTTGATATGACAGAGGTACCGGTCACGTCATCACTGAGAAACACGTTCTACTAGTTAGAGGTTATAAGGTCAAATAATATCAATAGCTCGATCTTCTATAAAAATTAAAGCATTTTGTGGAAATCAAGATAGCAATAAAGAGCTCCAGTGAAATCCAAGATACCGAAGCCATGGTAGATTACCTCAATAATCATAAAGTCATACATATAGACATAAAGAAATGTGCTAGGAACGTAAACAAACCCGCCGCTTTCAAAAATGTGGCAAGATAACTGCTCACATGCACCGAAACGATGTTTAGTTCAACATTAGGACAGTTCAAGTCGTACAAGCCCTGAGAACGGTGAAAGTAGGAATACGCTAGAAACCTTTTAACTTATACCATATACCTCCCTCCCTGATTATAGTAGAAACTATCGATCAGATCACATTAAAACCAGCCAGATTATCTTCAGCAAAGCTTCTAAGTGCAATAAGCGAGTAACTGCATGGACGGTATTAAAAGCTGAAACTTTTTGTAAACAGGTGTCCACGCGCCAGTGGGGTAGTTTTCGTTCCACATTACTTGCTGTAACCATTTCATACACTAAAAGTCGACAGAGCGTTTGCAGGTGATAAATAAGCATAACAGTAAGTTACTGAACTTTGCTTTCCACTTTACAAACATTACTTTCTGATAATTGTGATTGATGGTAATAAAACAATATATAAAGCATATTATTAAAAAGGACTATTAAGTTAGTGCACACATATTTAAAGCGTATGGTAAAATTATAATTTTTATGAAAGCTCAATATTGTGGAGGCAAAGTAATAATTAAAAATTAAATTGTTAACTGTCTATCATTGATAAATTTAAGTGTTTTTTAGTTACAAGCATATTTCCTGCGATAATCATGTTTTGCTAATATAGGCCAGATGTCCCAGATGTAAAGTTTTCGTTTTATTATCTGTGTTTAAAGTAGACTAATTGAAATAAGAAATAAGTGCGTAATCAATGTTTTATCAACCTCCAACTGCAGTTGCTCGAAATACCCATCTTTCAAGCAAGCATTATTTAGTATTATTCAGGTGGGTTGGCGCCCAAGGTCTTTATTAGACATAAAGCTCAAAGACCTTTCCAGATAGGTGTAGGTGTATTTTGGATAGTATTTGAATTTATACACCCCTAAAAAGATTTATATTTGCCTTTATACAACCTACACCTCGCCACTAAAAGCTAACTGGTTCACTATTTTATTGTTACATTACTCCGCTCTTGTAGAGTAAAATTAATTTAAGTAATTAGCATCAATTTAGCACGTAACAACATTCAAGTACATTTTAGCTGCAGTGAAAGCGTCGATAGAAGTTTTTAAGAAATTTGAAACTTCAGTGCTTAGTTGGCACCGGCAAAATTAAATAGTTTGATTTTCTGCTACCGAAGTCAGTAGTTTGAAGCTTTAATAGCACTAGGACTCGTTTTGGGCCTAGTGCAACGCAGAAGGGTATTTAGAAAAAATAGTAATAGTGTTGAGCGCACAGTACGCAAGGATCAAGTTAATTTGTTTATAGCATTTTTGTTTTGGATGTTAGAAATTTTAACCTTCACGTCAGAATCGTATTTTCGAACGCAGAAAACAGCAAAGAATTTGTCTAAATTAACATTGCGACAAGCATAAGATTAACAATAATCAATTTAGTTTGTTTATAATTTTTGCTTCTGATGTTAGGTATTAGAGTTTATGAGCACAACAAAACTCAATTAACGAACAAAAACATTTTGAAAAAATTGGATTTTTAGTTAGCTGGTAGATTAAAACTAAAAGTTGAGATTCACCTACCTAGCTGTTTATAATTTTTGTTTTTGACGTTGAAAAACCAAAATAGCAGAAAAAATGTTAAAACCCTAATTTCTAATTATCTTAAGGGTAAGCATAAAAAGGCACTCTGTTAACTGCATTAATACAACAATTACCTAATCGTCGGATCGTACGGTTTATATATCAAAGTATAAAGCTCCCACATTATACCAGAAATCGTTAGACCCTTCTAGTTTTCGCATCGTTCATTTAATGGCTTTATTTTTAATTCTAGATATTTACGTCACTGTTACAATACATAACAAGATACAATTGTTTTAAATTTTGCGTCCTGTGTTGCCACTACAACGTCATGTTAGGAGTTTTTACTATAAAAGCTGATTTTCGGTATTGCTTACACTTTCTGAGTTTGTTGGCCATTAGACGGTTTTACAGCTCTCCAAATGGAGTGTACAAATGATGGTATATATCATGGTGCTTGTTGGAGTTACTTCTTCCTCCTCTACTTACACAAATACAAGACTGTTTTATTTGGCAAACTATAATAAACAGACTAAACTCAAGGAAATGCCGAATAAGGATTCTAGAACACTAATCAAATTATAATGATATAATGCGGCAATTACCGACAGTCCAATTAGAAGATATTCCTCCTTCTAAGGAAGACAAATCGTAAATGCTTCTACAAGCGTTATATAAATTTTGCTCTTAAGTTGGCTGCGGATAGCATTTATAAACTGGAGAGTTATAAAAGATAAACAAAGCTATTCTTCTACATAGCAGTATAATTACGTTTAATAAATACCTATTTAAGATATTGTAGAGGGTTGAAAATAAATTAGGAACGTTTCTGGTTGAGGGAACAATTCTCTAGGAAACTGCATTACCTGTCCTCATAAATTCTAGTAGGAAAGTATGTTGGTTGTATTTGCTTATTTACTAGTGAGAAGCTTAGCTTGTGGTCGAAGTGTTTGTAGGACACTCATGTTCAGAAGTAACTCCTGAAAAACTTAGCACTATTGCTTGAATCAAATGGTGAGATTATAATTAAAAAAATGGAAAGCTTTATGTAAAATAGAAGCAGCTCTTGTATCACTATTAACAATTCTAGAAAAAATCTCACGCAAAAAATTTGAGCGGACTAGTAAAAGTCAAAAGTGAATTACGATTTGTCAGTAGCTCTCCATATACAGAGTGTTCCTGAAATAGGTCGACAAACGTCTACAATATAGTATTCATCAAGCAAATAAATAAGGTTTTATAAACAAATGCCCTAAAATGTGCCCCTATAGAATTAAAGCCCCCTTAGGTGATATAGTAGATAAGCTAGCTTTTTACCACCTCAAAATCGGGACATAACCGCTCATTTTACAGTTAAAAACCTGTTTTGGAATAAAAAATCTATGAGTCTTTTTGCAAATTTTTGTACCGTTTAAGGCCATTCGTTTGACGACCACGTAACCTTATCAGGGCAGCCTTTCACTTTCACTTATCAAATTTAAAGTTTAAACCTACAACACTTCTGCCCTATTATCGTCTCGACCAATGGAAACGTTTAGAAAGCTTTTGCTAGAATAGTATGCCCTCCTTCTTATGAGAGGTGCAACAGAAGGTTCCAACTGCAAGTGTTATCTCGTTTAAGATTCTTAGTCTGCCTGGAGGGATTTGATAACATTTTAAAGGATTAGTTTCTGTTCTCTGGTATCGATGATTAGGCAAAAGAATTACTTTGCAATAAATAAATAAAAATAAAAGTGTAATAAAAATATATACGTGTAACCAAGCAATTTGGCCATGTCCAAAATTGCTTTGCCATATGTACAGATTAATTCGACATATTAAATTGTTGAGCCATATCTCCAAGTTGATTTGTCCTATGTCCAAACTGTTTCGCCATGTATAAATGTATTCGACATCTCCAAAACTGTTTTGCCAAGTCCCAATTGCTAAATATTAGTGTACCACATAAATGTATAAAATGATATTATAGCACCAGTAAAAAAACATCAATTTACTACTAACTAACTAACTAATTACTAACAAATCCCCCCCAACAAAATTAACAGGTCGGAGTAGGAAAACAACGGTACAGGAGGGACAGGACAAAAAAACAAAGAAAAAACCCAAACATAAAAAAAATTCGCTTAAAAACTAAAGAAAATTCGTTACAAAACCAAAAAGACAGAAACAAAAGAAACACCCCGAAATAAAAAAAGAACCCTCATCCGGCCGAACAACCAATCGTAGAAACAATAGAACTCCGAACAAAAAAAAACCTAAAAACAAAAATAATTAACCTGGAACAATAACGGAAGTGAACAAGAGCAAGAAAAGAAAAATAAAGAAAAGAAAAAGGAAGATGATAACAAGCAATCAAGGAGGACTAAGGTGGAACGACCTCAGCACTGCGGAGTCGTCAAAGGACGAATGTTTCTCAAAAGAAACAATAAAGTTATCTCTTTCTAGAACAGTGTTGGTTTCCCGCGAAGAAACCAAAAAAAGAAAAAAAGAAAAGCGAGAATGAAACCGAGCAGTAACAACCCAAGGGTCAAGCCTCAAGTGTGCTAAGGAAGAACAAGGAGGAACGAGAGGAAGGGAGGAAGAGCGCTGGTAAAAAAAACGATGTACTACAAACTGTGGTAACCAAGATCCTCAACAAACGAAGAACCAAAAAAAAGAATAGCTAACTATACTAAGTCGTGGTATCCCAAGAAAGAAAAACGGACTAGAAAGCGCCTACTACAGGAGCGGATGGACGAAACACAATCGGTATAGGGACGAACGGCAAAGAAGACCAGTAAAAAGATAGGGAATGGAATGTGGAACGAAAGGAACGAGAAAAAATTTAAAAAACCAAAAACAATAACACCCACCAATACAAGTACCAAAACCAACAAAAAACCTAAGAATCGTACAAAAGAAAATAAAACAGGATCCCAGTGTAGTTATGTATGTGTATGTGTGTGCGTGTGCGTGTGTGTGTGTGTGTGGTATTGTGGGCGTGTTGTTGATGTACGAGTAGGTGAGTGTATGTGTGTGTGTATGAAAGGTGTGTGTGTGGGTGTATGTAGTGTGCGTGTATAATGTGTACGTGTGTGTATGTGTAGTCGCCTCTTGCGACAGGCGGTCGTACCGTGGGAATATTCTATTCCCGAACCCATACGCGTTCAAGGAGTACAAGGAGGAAACGAAAGAAATGAGAACTAAGTAGAACTGTGTGTTTATGAAGTGTGTGGGTGTAGGTGTGTGTGTACGAAGTGTGTTGGTATGTATTGGACGTGTATAAAGTGTGTGTGTGTGTGTGTGTATGTGTTGGACCGCTTGTAATCGCCTCTAACGACAGGCAAGTCGTACCATGGGCTATTGCATTCCCGGACCTACACGTGTGCAAGGACAAAGAAAAAGAAAAAGAAAGAAAAAGAAAGAAAACCCAGCAAAATAGGGAAGTAAATAAAAGAAAGCGTACAGTTTAGAAATCAAGTCCTAAGGAGACCAAAGTCGGCATAAGAATCCGAGGCGCAAGAATTATGTTTTGGGCTTAAGACGTTTGAGCCGCTAGCAAGAAAATGAAACAAGATCAAGGACATTAGGACTTTGCCGATATACATCCTTCAGTTCGGAAGGAGCATAGACTAATGTCTGCCTCCTTTGGGCAGTTTTCTGCTAAACAGGAACAGCAGGGTGTGTAGTAGTTGTAGCACGAGGTTTATGAGGTGGCAAGGGCAGTTTAGACAACACAAAATGCGTCATAAAAGGAAGTTGTTTGTTGTTATGATTGGTGGTAAGAAAGACAACGGTAGAAAAGGAAACATCATGGGTTGTCAGATTATCCACGGTAGAAAGAGAAAAAGTATTGGCTCGAGAATCAACCTGACGAAGAGAAACACAAGCAGAGCACACTTCAGTTACGTTAGATTAAGGAACAGAAACAGATAAAATTTTTTTGATGTTAGATAAAGGACTAGCAGTATCACAGTTAGAACACAATACAGCATTGGCTGCAGGAGCATCCACCTTAGAAAAACGTGCAGAATCCGATAAAACTTCAACCATATTACATAAAGGAACAGAATCAGGTAGAAGTTTATCAACTTTACAAGAACAAACAGCATCAGGAAGAACTTCATCCACAATAGATAAGAAAGCCGAATCAGGTTGACCTTTGTCAACATTAGATAACAAGACATCAGCTAAGATTTCATCAACTTCAGCTAAAAGAACAGAAGCAAGTAGCATTTTGTCAGCATGAAAAAAAATGAGTAAGAGTAGGCAACGTTTCATCAACGTCCGATAAAGAAATAAAATCAAATAAGACTTCATTACTGTTAGATATCAGAGTAGGAACAGAGAAAACTTCCGCCACAACAGGAACTGATTCCGTGGCAATAGTAGCTAAAGAAACAGGGTAGGTAAAACTTGAACGACAATAACAACAGGCATCACAGCTACGGGTTCACTTCACACAGGACCTTCTCTATCCGTATAAGAAATTATCTTCACTTCAGTTACGGCTGTTATTGTAGACACGACAGAAATTTCTCGAGTAGAACAATTTAAGAAAGCGGGAACATGTAAAATTTTGACAGCAACAGCAACAGACATTAAAGATACAGGTTCATGAACTTCAACAGTACCTTCGCTGGCTAAATTAGAAATTATCGTCACTTCAGCGACATGTGTACTTGCAGACACGACAGGTACTTCTTGGGTAGAATCGTTTAAGAAAACGGGAACGACCTCTTTAGAAGCTAGCTGCAAGTCACTAATTCGAAGTATAGGTTGCAATGGTGGTGGAAGCACAGTCTGAGGTGAGAGTGAATAAGTAGTGTAAGCAGAAGGAGTAGAATAGGATGTAGAACTAGAAACGAAAGACATTTTGTTCGAAGCTATATTTGCCGAAGAAGAGTATGTTTTGATAGTAGTTGCAGGATGACCTGAATGAGGTATAGAGTGAAAAGCAGAAGAAATTAGGCATCTAGAGGCAAGGACAGAATTTGAAGGATTATTCGAAAGCCTATTAGTAGTAGGATGACAGTGTAGACAGTTGTGGCGAGTAACTCCCTTATATCCACAACCATAACAGTGGAGTACTTTAGGATCAATACAACGGGTCGAAACATGACCAGGTTTGTCGCAATTAAAGTATACGAGTAGAAAGAAGTAGAACTAGAAGGAAGAACAGTAGAAAGTGCGGAAAAAGTATCGGATCTACCCGTAGGCGTAGGCGAAATCTTACCAACTCGGTCATGTAAAGCAAAAGTATTTTCCTCAATACTAGTAGACTTATAAGCAAAATTCAGGAATAGGAATTCTTAGTTTAATAAAGTAACAACGACGTCCCAACATTTGACGGAACGTTGATGTGCTCGGAAGAGAAGTAAAACCTTTCCGGTAAGTAATTCCGGAGTAAAACGAAATTACGTAAACCACTGAATTCCTTAATAAGAAACAAGAATTCCAGTAGAGAACCTTCACCTGAAAAAGGGACATTCAATTTAGCGACCGACTATCCTTTAGTAAGGGTTATAGTATTGGCAGCAGTAGAAGTATCAAGTTCTTCCTCGGAATCAGAAGAAAGATAAGAAACTTCTTCGGTAACGGCGGTAGCTACATTAAGGGTTTGTGGACTGAAGAAGGCTGTTGACAAAATCAGAAAAAGTAACTCGTTTGAATTTTCTAGCAGTCGCCTCAACATCCGAACAAAAGGTCTGTAAAGCGATAATAATTTATTTGTCATAAGGGCTTCTTCCTCAGAGATAGCCAGCATTAATTCACAATGTCGCTGAATGTGTACCCATAAGGAGCGTAAACGGGCGAATTTATTATCAGTAACATCCCCAGAAGACGGTCCAAGTTCATTAAGCGCGCGTTTAATAGCCTCATGATCTTCTGTAAACGTAATTGTATAAGGGCTAGAAGCCTGAATCGTATTGCGGACAACCTTACGCAACCCTTCGTTTTTAATGTCGGTCAAATCCTCGAAAACATAACTCATATTGGAGTTCGGGTTCTAACAGCCTACTTACATTCAACCCCCACGTAACCATTGTGACAAAAGAAATACACACTATATATCAGAGTAATGCGAAATGCACCCTCAACCGAATAAACAATAAAATATCAGAAGTGAATTGCAACACAACGATTCTATCCAATACGGAAGTAACAGATGGATTAAATTTAAAAAAAAAAGGTACTAAACGTAAGAGAAAATTAAAGTCGCTAAACTCAGGAATAGGGCGCCAGAGTTTTCAAAGAGTTTAGGATTATTGGCGAAAACACAAGTCCAATAATCTGCAATTAACCAACCAATAATATTGAGCGATCAAGAAAGAAACCATAACTAAAATTTAAGAAGATCGAACTCACACAAGAAATAAAGAAAAAAAAATACAAGTTCGAGCGTAAGGGAAGAAAACATAAGTAGTATCAGGCCGAGAAGCAAAACAAAAGCTAGGGGCCGATATTAAGCGAAACAAAATCGAAACGAACGCTAACCAAAACCAAAATCGAAGCAAAAGTTAAGCGAACGTTACACAAAACAAAATCGGGCCCTCACGTTGGACGCCAAAACTTATGCTACGTGCATTGTCGTAGCCAAACAAAAAAAGGAAGAAGAAAGTAAATAAAGAAATTGACCGGGCTCATTCGGTAAGTGAGCGGGGTATAATACAAATAAAAATTAAAGAAGGTCTGAAATAAAAATGCACGCACTCATTCATTAAAACAACACGCAACATAAAAAATTATAATTAAACAAAGAACCTGTTATATCAGTACAGTAGTACCAAAAACAAAAGAAAACAAAATTAAGTTGTAATCACAATATGCATGTCAGGAAGAACCAAAAAAAAAATCAATTCTTAACATAACGAGCTGCCGTTTTTAGGTATCTACCCCCATATTAATTAACAAAGAAAGAAAAAGGAATCACAACTTTCAAAACCGCAACTCTAAATTGTCATCTTAAATATAAAATTAAGTAAATACAATCGTTACAATATCAATAATACGTGTCAAACCTTCCCGTACAGATGATAATTATTTTAGAACCACAAGGTGTAATCATCCAACAAAACGGAAATATACTGGTTCCGCCAGTTTATGGAATCCGTACAAAAAAATAGGAGATAAACACTCACCCACGTGTCGAATATGTTGGACCTATCACACCCTCTTTAGGACCGCAGCGGGGCAGCAGGGCCTAGGACCACGCAATTGGTGCCATATAAAAAGGGGCAGCCATCGCCTGCTCGATTAGGGCCCAAGTAACGGGTAGGCCTATCCACCAGAAGAAGTTAGAAAGGTTTTAGGAGAAATTAATTTATAGTCGTCAAAAAGTATAGATTTGTAAAACTAGCATTACTTATCACGCTGTGTTGCGTGCGCGAAGTTCCCACAAAAAAAACGGATACAGCAAAAATATAACGACTGTTTTCGTTACGTATAAGGAAAAGCAAGTGAATATTAATTGGTTTAACTAAATAACGAGAGTTCAAAAAGGAACATTGGTGTTACCATACGATTAGAAACTGGAAAACACGGTTTTATCGGATAGTACGCGACCTTGGTTCGAAAAGTCTTTAGATGGAAATCACATAAGAATCAATTATACTTGGTCGTACTGTATAACTAGTTAACGGATACCTAAAACAAGGTACTGACTATTTAATTATAGCATAAACTTTACATTTCAAAGCAACTAGATTTCAGTTAAAAATTATTGTAAAGCGGGATTATGAGGAACAGGTAAAATAGATAGGATGTTGATGAAGGATTTAAGAATAGCAACGGAATCGATTTAACAAAATTATTGTAAAGCGGGCTTATCAATTAACAAGGGAAAAAGGGGTACTTAATATATCCCGAAAATAAACGTAACAGGGTGTAGATTTGAATTTTGAACTTGTAATATAAAATTATTTTTAGTGTTTTTAATTTTAGTTCTTTATCCTCGTGACTATCAGCTATAAATTAAACCTCCCAATTTTCTAAATCTTGATGTGATATCACAAGGTCGAGTATTTCTCCTTTTTCTTTTAAGCACAAGGTAATGTCTGATGGAGAATGGCTTGAGACAAAGAAAACTCTTAAGACGTAAACGGCTAGTCGAGTGTTAGCTCTGGGTAGATCATGAGCTAGGGTCATGGGTGAATAGAAGACCAAAAATATTATTAATGAGCGCCACCGTATTTTTTTTTAATACAATAACCAACAAAATTTAACTGTGCTTGTATAAGGGGAATGCGGAAACCTTATTTTAACACCACTAGCATAGCCATAAAACTTGAATTTCACTCTTTAGGACACACTTACCAAAACCTCAACCACCAGATGTCATACAGATGTCTCAGCTTTACCTGTGAACAAATAAAAGCACAACATGGACACCATTTGTGTCCTCAAAACCATTTGCCAAAAATAGAACAATAGAGTTTAGGCATCTAAAATATACCGAGAGAATTTAGTTCCATTACACACACTTTCTATTCCGGGAGGACTTGCAATCTTTTAAATGTTAAACAATAAAACGTCTTTCAAAAACAAAAAGGATTCTATTAGGATAAATTTCTGATTATATACATGTGACTGCAATATTTAAGTTTGTATCTTTCTCGTAATTTTTCATAATAATTCTAATGAAGTTTTACATTCAAAATTAAGATCTATTAGTAGATCATATCTATAAAATTTGATTAGATAGACATATAGTTTATTAATTGTTCATAACACTTAAGTTTCTTTTAATCAGAGAAGTACTTCATTGATCATTACAACAAAAATTAATTATCAAAGAGCAGACATTGTAAAATGCAAATATTAAACATAATGTAAAATTAATCAAAACAGCATATGGCGTCTAGATTGGAAAACGGAATCTACAATATTTTTTGTCTGACATAGGTTGTCATTCAGAATTTCATAAAATACATTGTTTGCGTACATGTGCAAACAAACTGGCAAACAAGATACTTATTCGTTAATGTTACTGACTTCTTAAAAAAACTACTTTATATTTACCTTACTCAAATAATCAATGTTGGATAATTCATAATAATTTACTATAATTTCAAAGCTATCAAAAGTTAAAAACACTCACCGTGAATCAAAAATGTACAGCAGGTGCCAGACCTTGACGTCAGCTGTTGGACATTTCCATTGTAATATCTGTGTGTGATATTAGTCATCGGTAAGTTTGAAATATCGAGATCCCATGTAGAATGAGCGTTTACTTTACTGCGTATTAAATTGAATAGAACGAAACCATAAATCCTTGCTTTAAATTACTGCCATAAAAATTTGTTTTAGTTTATTATCGAAAATGTTATTGAAGATATGTCCTTAAGATATTGCACTAAGATGAAAAAAATTAGTATAATCTATTGTATTAATATATACCAACTGTCTCAAATGATGTCCAAAGGGGTTCCATATTCTCAGGCCTGTCGGGATCAACTAAACTATTCGGTGCGAGGCTTATCGAAAATCATGCTCACGCAACCGCCGTTAGACTCGACCTCCAGACACCAAGAATTTATCACACTCTACTTTTTCCTAACTTTGTTAGAAGCCATGTATTTCGACAGGGCCATTTCGACTTTACCTCGTCTTCAAAAGCGGCTTGCACTTTCGGACGTTGAGAATAAAGTGCCGACTGACAACTTGACAGAGCTTGGTTACGAACTTTAGAGTATATATATATATATATACAAGAATCTATGCGTTATTACAAATATTATATATGAATTTTTATTGGATGATAATTCACTAATTAAATACTTTCAAATATAGCTGTTTTATTTTTATTTTATTGTACTAAATGTAACTAGTAAAAAAATACGTTACAAACTTGAAAAGTGACAGTAAACGGTTTCCTAAATTGACGCCACGTGATCCCCAAATGAACGACCTTGAAGTGTATAAAAATTTGCAAAACGGACTTTAGATTTTCCATCAAAAACAGTTTTTACATTTGAAATAAGCGGTTGTGTCCCAATTTTGAGGTCACAAAAGTAGTTTATTTAATTGAAAATATTTCTGAATCACCACTAACGGAGCATTATAAAATTTTAGGTTACTTACTTACCATCTTATGCCGATTAAGATAGGCTTGTTCATTTGCTTTAAGTATCCGAAGAGTCTCATTCGGGGTAGGATGGCCGGCACGTTTTACTCTATAATTTTATTGTAGATTTTGTACTTTTAATTACAGAATTGGAATCTGTAAGTTCTTTTACATAATAAGGCGCTTTTGACAGAAGACGATATCTGCAACCGTATTCAATTAAATTAAGATGAAACATTTTTAATACTAATAAAAACGCATCATTTGCCTGAAAAACATTTGAATTTTATCAAACAGATTTTTTTTCAGCCTATTATGCGTCAAAAGCCGCTCAACAATGTTTGTGTTTGTATTATTTAAAGCATTACATATAGTAAATGCAGTGTAGGTGTTCCCCGGTGATGTTGAAGAGGAATAGCTCTTTATTATCGTGTAATTTTGTGGTAAGGATGGTTCCCACGGTCGTGGAACGGATACATGACGTTCTCCTACCCATCAGGATGCGCAACGAACGGCGGTGGTGTTTGACAAGCGGTTGGAAACACCCCCATAATGGGTATTCTCGAAGTAACTACATATCTTGAACGACTTGTGCAGGAGTACATATAAACCTGTGATGAAATGTACCTACCGATTCCTTACCTATTGTACCTTGTTTTGTACCCGTTTATGTTGTAGGAAATAGCAACGGGTTCCATCGCAGGAATCTGGATTAGCGGCTAACCGCACCCACGTGGAATAACTGACATAAACAATAATTATTTGGTAGATAGTGTGCCAATGTGCATAAAACTTGGAGCTAAGCAGTGTGAATTAATTAATTTACCTCGTTTAATTTGAAATGTCTGTTCTGAATGAACCTGCACCTTGAAGTTCTTGAAGTCCTAGATTACTAGAACGGGTAGAACGGCTTCAGAGATACAGTGATCTAAAAAGTCGAGCTATATGTTTAACCAAATTAGTGGGGTCTTTAGTGACGAACCAGACTAAGACTGGTCCCCGAAAGAGGGCAGCGGCTCTTTCGGTACTTAGATTGACAGAAACCATAAGGGTCGGTATGGCATTTTAAGACACTACTGCGATGTGGAAGGCAACGGAAAACCACCACATTCCCTACCAAGTACAAGCGTAGTTAAATTGTTATTAAAGATGATGGCATCCTCTGGAATAAAAAATTCCAGAGTTAAAATAGTCCCCCATTCGGATTTCCGGGAGAGGACTACTTTGTATGATGTGATCAAAAAATTCAGAAAAAGAGTGGAACATTGTGAGAGTCGGAGCGTGGAATGTCAGAAGTATGAGGCAAGTAGGTAAGCTAGAGAACTTAAAAATTGAAATGGATAGGTTAGCACTAGACGCAGTAGGGATTAGCAAAGTTCCGTGGCAAGAGGCCGGGGATTTTTAGAGTGGAAACTTCAGGGTAATTCATACAGCAGCAGAGGAAGGTAATTCGAGTGTGAGGATAGTTATGCGAACAAAGATAGGACACTGTGCAGAAAATTACTTACAAAAAAACGAAAGAGTACTCAAGGTTAAATTAGAATCTAAACCGATAAATACAGTAATAATACAAGTATGCATGCCCACCTCTAGCTATAGTGACGAAGAGTTAGAAGCGATCTACAAAGATATCGAAGACATACTAAGATATGGATGCTGTCTACGCTGACTATTCACCTTCGATGGCGACCGTCAAAAATTGGTTTAACGAGTTTTAATGTGGTCGTATGTAGGTTTCTGATGAACCATCTCCAGGTGCCCCAAAACCGGCTACCACGGAGGATAACATGACAAAAATCCACAATGTCGTATTGGCAGACCGTTCATTTACATTCCCAATGCTCCACCCGAAGGTACTACATTGGCCAGGAGGCGAGTTTTTTGTTGACCAGAAATTTAGAATTTTACCGAACCCTTGCCGTTCCAGGTAAGGTAGGGATCTTTAACGTGCGTGACAACACTCACACACGAGACCTCTATTTAACCTCTCATCCGAACGAGGGTGTAATTTTGTGAAAAATGCTCACCTGCCATTTTTCAAGCAGTCGGCCGTATCGGGATTTGAACCCAGGACCTTGGGATCCGTAGTCTTGCGCTTACTACATTGATCCACGGCGACGCCTCGTATTGGCAGACCGCCGATTGAAGGTGCGCGAGATAACTGAGACAGTAGGCATCTCAAAAGACCGCGTGGATCATATCCTGCCTTAAATTTTGGGCATGAAAAAGTTGTCGGCGCGATGGGTGCCGCGTTTGCTCACTCTAGACAACAAGCACAACCGCCCTTGCCACAGACAAATTGGTCGAATTGGGCTACAAACTGCTGTCCCATCCACCGTATTCCCCAGATTTGACTCCGTACGACTTCTTTTTGTTTCCAACTTGAAAAAGTCACTCACCGGGTGGAAATTTGAGTCGAATGAGGAGGTCATCGCCGCCACGAAGGTCTACTTTGCAGACCTTGAGAAAACGTATTTTTCAGACGGGTTAAGGAAGTTGAAGCATTGCTGGGTCAAGTGCATCGAGCTAAAAAGAGATTGTGTTGAGTAATAAATCGCCGCTTTTCCAAAGTATTTGTTATTCTTTTGTAGGCTAAGTACTTATCGGACCACCCTCGTATGTTCTATGTGAAGAAATCCGTATACATACCACTGCGAATGTAACGTCATTGGTCTATTGCCAATCTGTATTGTGAAAGGAATAAGTATAATCGTAAATATAATGCTTTCGGGTTTGTTAGATCAACAAGCTGGTGCAATTAGATAAATGTATGTCTATCTCTCTTATAGGTAATAAACGGGTCTTGCTATGTTTTAGGGGTAATTAAGATTGTATTGATATTGCAAAGAATTTGCGTGTGTATTCCTAGATACAGTTATTAAGTGTGAAGACCTTATGTAAACGTTTGTTATTTTTAAAAGTGTAATAAAGGGTTTTCCAATGGGGACTTCCGAACTTTGACAATTCATATTGTTGAAGCTACATCTGTTAAAGTGGCTGTCATTTATTCAGTTTGTTTTGCCAAATCACCATGGACAGATATAGCGTTCAACAATACGTGAAAATGATAAAATTATTTTATTAAAGTGGGTGTTCTGTTCGGGCAACGTTCCGCGCGCTTCGCCCATTTTACGGTCGCCATAATCGTCCTACCGAAAGCACTATTCGTAGTGTGGTTGTTAAATTTTAGTCTACTGATTCAGTAAACAATCAACTAATACCCGTACGACAACGAAGCGCAAGATCTTCCGAAAACATCTCCGCTGTCCGTGAAATTGTGTAGGAAAATCCGAGGTAGTCGATTTCGCGTCGCCCACAAGAACTAAGTCCTTCGCAGACCACAACTTGGCGAATTTTGCGTCGTGACTTAGGTCTGCACCCGTACAAAATTCAACTTACCCAGGAGATGAAAGTAAACGACCGTAGACAACGACTTGTGTTCGCTGAATACGCTCTGGAGCATTTGGAAACCGACCCTAATTTTTATCAAAAAATCATCTTCAGCGATGAGGCCCATTTCTGAATGAATGGGTACGTCAACAAACAAAATTGTCGAATTTGGGGCGATACCAATCCACAGAAGATCCTAGAGTCAACGTCAACGGCAAGCGCTACAGATCGATGATGACCAACTTTTTTCGGCCTAAATTGGATGATATGGACACAAACGGTATGTAATTTCAACAGCACGGCACTACGTGTTATACGGCTCGTGCCACATTGGACATTCTGCACGAGCGATTTGAGAGCAAAGATCATCTCAGATGGAGGTGATGTGAACTGGCCACCGAGATCGTGCGATTTGACCCCGTTAGACTTTTACTTGTGGGGTTTTCTTACGTTGCAGATCTATACGAATAAGCCACAAACCACAGCGACCCTCAAAGACAACATAACCCATGCCATCGGTCAAATTCAGACTGATTTATGCGTCAGAGTCATGGAAAATTGGACATTTTGGATGCGCGCCACCCAGCGAAGTCACGGCGGACATTTGCAGGATGTTTTATTCCATACATAATGGCATCGATAGGCCTTTCAAACGAAAAAAAAGTTTCGATGATATCTCACGCATACTTTGTTTTATTTAAATTTAAAGATAGGAAGCGCTCAATGAAAGACCTTTTACATTAAGTAATAGAATATGAGTATAATAAATTCATAATCACTACTATGATTATTCGTCATCAGTATCACAAGTAAAACATTTTAACCATGTTAGCTCAACAACTGAGTAGTTATAGCGGATGTTCCCAAGTATTTACATAGAGAAACAGCTTTTACGTACCTCGTTCGATTCCCGCTTGGGTCAATTTTCCTTCCGATGGTTAAGAATAATGCGGATAACAAAAGGTGTTAAAGTAATTGTAGTGACATTAGTGGTTGCAGGTCATATTCTAACGCCATAATGATACGGCGGAAGGATTGTGAAGTCCTTGTCGTTCAGCGGAAGGATGCTCCGGTCTAGTGGTCCAGCGTAAGGATGCGGAGGTCCGGAAAACCATGCCGAAGGCTTGAAAATGGCTAGTCGAAGAACACTAATTACATCCTGATAATTTAAGATGAAAAAGCAAAAAGTGTTCTGGGTCCGCTATCAACATCTTACTATCAGCATCCTTTTCACTTTACATTTGCTCTGTTACGTCCACTTTCCGACGGTGTACCTTACGCCATTTTAGTTATTTATTCATTCGCATGGATTTTGTCTTTGATACTCATACCCCAACCCCGTGTGGGTCGGGATTAAAATATTCCCACGGTACAACCTACCAGTCGTAAGAGGCAACTAAAACGGTCCAACACATACAAACACACCTCATACACACACATTTCTGTTTGGTTTTACTTTCTTTCGTTCTCTTCTTATACCCCAACTCCATGTGGGTCCAGGATTAGAATAGCCCCATGGTAAGACCAGCCGGTCGTAGAAGGCGACTAAAGCGGTCTAACACACACACACACGCGCACGCACACACACACACAGACACACCCACTCACACATTTTCTTTTGTTCTTGCTTGTCTTTGTTTGTCCTTTTCCTGCAGTTTTGGTGCTGCTCTCTTATGGGTTTCTTTTTAGTTTTAGTTTACTTCTCTGTTCCTTTTGATTCACTTTCTTTTTCCTATCTTTTTGCTGGTTTTTTATTATTAGTTCTCATACTGACTTTATAAAATTTTTTGATTCACTTCCTGTGGTAGGTGCCACTTAGTCGACTTTAGGCCTAGTTAGCAATTCTTTTCTTCGGTTCTTCTTTTACTGCGATTTTTTGGTACCACAGCTTAACGTACTTTAATTTTTTTTTCTGTCCAACATTCTTGTTGTTCCCTGGCTTACTTTGAGGCTTGACAGTTATTGTCTCGTTTTGGCTGTACTGTTGGTTTTCTTCCTAGTTCTTTTTGTTTCTTTGTTTTTTTCGTGAAACCAATTTCTTTTCTTGAGGTTCAAGGCTTTACTGTTTCTTTACTAAAGATATCCGTCTTCCGACGACTTTTCTTCAGTGTTAGGCCATTTCGTGTTTGTGCTCGATGTTACCTTCTACTTTTCCTTTTCCTATGTCCTTTAAACTCATTGATTTAGTGCGGTATACTTATTCTTCGAGCCGGATAAAAATTCTTTTGTTGATTTTTGAGTGTTTCTTATAGTTTTCTTAAGCGAATTTTTTTTTGTTCATCCTATTAGTGTATATTGGTCTTTCGAGCAGGATATGAGTTAATTTCTGTTGTTTTTTATTGCTTTTCCTTGAGTTTGTTTTGGGTTTTGCTTTAGTAAGTACTGTACTGCCTGCTCGTTGCTTTTATTTTCCTACCCCGACCTTTTAATTTTGCTGGGGGGGGATTTGTTACGTCCACTTTCCGACGGTGTACTAAACCTTACGCCATTTTAGGTAATTATTCATTCGCATGAATTCTGTTTTTAATACTGATACACCATCCCGTATATTAGACATTCCTACAAGTACGCTTTACTACAATTTCATTTAAACTTATTTGCTGCGAAATGAAAAGTTTTTCTATATGTAACGTATTTTTACGCAGTTACATTTCGCTTATTAATCTAAAATAATACCGCAATAATATAAAAATATAACTTATAAATTTCGGTTCACTAAAAATAATTCATAAAAGTTAGAATAGCATATGCGCTCTTCCGCTCTTGAGGTCTAAGTTCCTACAATAAGCTTCGTCAAGTTGTCATTTCGTGTCACTTTTCTATCAGCGTCTGAACAGGTAAGCTGCTATCAGCGGCATAGAAAGTCAAGATGTTAGACAGGCACATGGCCTGTAATACGGTCCGCAACAAAATAGAATTGTTTAACCTTCGTGTCGGAAAGTAGTTCTTGGCAGTTGTAGCGTGCAGATTTCATTTTGTGTTCCACCTGTGGCTGCTCAATCGATTCCTGCTGTCCGAAGATTTAGAGGTTCCCCCATCATTAAAACAGTTGGTATAATTAATTAAATACATTTTATTAATGTTTTCCTCTTAGTGCAATATTATGGAAGTAATATCATAGAAGTAGTTAATATCATGGAAGCAATATCATGAAAGTAGGTAATAGTATGAATACAGTTCATATCATGGAATTATATCACGGATTTCGTTAATATAGTAATTGTCGTATTTAATGCTGGAAAGAAAATTTAGTTTGAGATCTGAAATAGAAGAATTTATAGGACGTAATTAAGGAGGAATTGGTTTGGTTAAATAATGTTTTGTTCCGAAAATTATTCATAGTTTGATATCTGATATTCACGAAGGGATTTTTTGTTTTCATATAATTTAAATAATCGGTACCTTGTTTCAAGTACCCGTCGGCTTATACCTATTACTATAGAGTGTAATTAATCCTTATAATACCCAAACCTAAAGACTTTTTGAAATAATGAACCACACTTTTCTGGTTCATTTCGAGTTTCTATTAGCACTTGTGTATTTGAAAACGCTGGGATTGAATTTTGATTCTTGCTATAAAACGCTTCCGCTTAAGTCTAGGTACGTAGCAGCTCATTCTTAGCTTTCTTGTTTTTTATAATCAGGAAACATCCGATGATTTAAGATGAAAGAGCAAAAAGTGTTCTGGTTTCGCTATCAACATCCTACTGTCATCATCTTTTGTACTTTGTATTTGCTCATTTTTAGCTTTCTTGGTCTTTATGATCCAGGAGAGAACCACTGTTGGCTTTGCCACTTTCTTTCCGAAACATACTGAAAAAACCAACTCTCAAGGCTAGTACTTACACGATCCAAAACGGTTGGATCATTTTCAACTTGTTGAAGACAATCCTCTGCCACGGATATTCGCGCGTTTTTGCTCCTCTGACAGGTTTTTTAAACTATTTTTGCACATAGCTTTTTTATGCACAAATCCTTAACCAAAATCTTTCTAACTGCTTCGCGGTTAATATTCAGTCCATCTGACAATATTTGAATGGTTAGCCGCAAATCTTGCTGTACAAGAGCGCGCACACGATGAACGTCGTTGTTGTTTGCACTTCAGCTGTTCTTTCACTTCACAGCTTATTTGCGACGCTTTCTCGACCGTCTTTAAAGTTCTTGTGCCACCAGAATACATATGCAGGACTCATGGCTTCATCAACGAGCACTTTATCTAACGTATACGTCGCAGATTCTCCGAGTTTCGCACAAATCTTGATCATGTACCATACCCGCACAACATAGCCAACGCAACGCAACCGGGGAACTAACGATTATGTAGGAGTCGCAAATACGTTTATTGATAGATTAAGGATAAGGAATTAACGACGCCAAGTGTCAGATTTGCAGTGCTACCACACGCGCGGAAAAGAAATTAGTCTTGTTGCATGTTTGTCAGTCCTCGTATTAAATACACGATAGCATGTAATATTTATAAGATAGAAGGCAAAAATTTAATTTCTTGTTTGTCCTTAACAAAACTCTGTCGATCTTACAATGCAGGAATATTTGCAGGTAAATTAATTACTCTAACTTGGTGCCAAGTAACTTTTCAACACAGACCATTTCACGCTTAACGGTATTTTTATAGCCGCATTTTTACTCACGTTTGAAAACTTGTTTACTAACAGCTCTGGAATTGGATACCGTCACGTTAACTACCTGATTTCAAAATAGTCCGGTTATGGTTGCATGTTAGTCGAATTTGAAGTTTTGCTCTAATGCTTGGTCTCCAATAACTGAAGATGGACCCCTTTCTTAGGCGTGGGTTTTATAATTTTGAACACCCCAGGATTTTTGTACTATCTACCGTTTTCATGGAGTGGTGCGTGTAAACTGCTTGATTTTTGAGGTTATTGTCATTCTGACCGTGTGAGGGGACATTTTATTATTACGCTTTTACAATTAATACCGAAAACTGTGTTATTTGTTTTACGGTTGCAACACATATTTTATGGCTGTATTTATGAATATGTGGTTTTTGATCTCGTGTGGATTTGTACAAATAACTTGAATATGCCGGTTATTTCCCAAGTGTTTCTTAGTAATCTTTTTTAATTTAATGCGAAGAGGTGTAAAAGTCCAATACTTATTACTGTCCGTGTTTAATAAACCAAGTGCTTTTAGATTTTAATTCTTTAACCTAATTGAATATTGAATTGAAATAACAGTGTTATTAAATATACACTATCAAAGTTTCTAAATTCTACAAGCTGCTTCGTGATAAACTCTTCTTTAACTAACTGGAATTAATAAACCCATTTCTACTACCTAATGTTTCCGTAAGTAACGAGCTATCGTTACAAGTTGCTCCCAAATAAGTACTGGTAGTTGGAGTAAAATTGATTGTTAGAATACTACAGTCTTACACTGCACCATTGTAACCGCTACATCATCTTTTATGCTGCTAGTGTAATTTGCAACAAAATAAGCCATAAATTTACCTTCCTGGATCCCGCAAAATTAAGTTTTTCTCAAATAACAATCATCCCATATTACAACGGATACGATACCAAGCATTATTAAAATTTAACCCACCGCGCTTTATTAGCGCTAGTACGTTTTCTTTGTTTTCAAGGGAGAATTCCTCGATTATTGTTTGCTATCATAAATTTTGTTAAAGCAATTTATAAGGAAAAGTATTGAAACGATGATAAGCAGTCGTAGAAATTATAATCACGTTCGAGACAGAAATAAAGGAAGCCGAGAACTTCCAACAAGACTTAAAAGTTTTGCTAGCTACATATCCCTCCAATATAAGTTAGCGCAATATTTGCATACTTTGATAATGGATATATTTTTTTCACACCCTTATATTGAGTTTTTTAAGTTTATATCTTTGGAGGGTCGAATAATTCGTTTTGAAAAATATTTGCAAACAAAAGGACTTAGAGGTAATTTTATTATGTAGATATAAAGCCTGGGCATGTATTCAGCTGCTTTACTCGATAAGGAGAGGAACAGAAAGCATAAATGAATATGTCCCAGTTAACAGTGATCCTAAAATAATTTTTTGAGTAATGTAACTAATATAATTGGAATTTACTTTATAGTAAAAAAACCACGTTTATACAAAATTCGTCTCAAATTAATAATAAATATATTTATCTTTATTATACGTATATATAAATATATATATATATATATATATATATATATATATATATACATATTGTCTGTGAGTAGCAACGTCGCTAAAAGGGTGCTATGACACGGTACAACAATGGAAAATTTGTAATTATTATCTTACATTGCTTTCTAATTTTTCTTTGCATGGTTAGCACAACGGAAGTTATACTATGGAATTTACAAAATGAAATAAAACAGCAACCTCAGAAAGTATCTATACATTCAAAAACAATTCTCCTTCATACAAAGGAATATAGAACAGTATACAGCATAATTTTCAAGCATAAAATTATTCCTAACCAGTACCTATTTTCCTAATTATTAAAATATTCCGTACCTAATCTTTGTAAAATTTTTACTATCCTTTTCAATTAATAGACGGGTAATTCGCTTTTCCTTGACTACCACGTTCGTGAATGTGATTGGTCAATAACGGTCACAGATAATTTATTAATGATCAAGATACTACAAACTCTGACCACAAACCTGCTTTTAAATTATCTCCCTTGCAAATAATAAAATAATAAAACTTATTCTAAATTCAAATTACAAAATATACAATTATTTTGATCGATTAACAAACAAAAATCCAAAATTTTATACTTGCGATGGTAAAATAGCGCTTATCCCACTCGTAATTAACGATTAAATACCTCCTGATTCCATTTTATATTGACGTTAAATCCCAGTTTACCAGTTTATTCATATACTTTTAAATCTCCATTTAGAATATTGAATTTTTAAAGTGCATCTTCTATTTTTAATTAACCAACTTTAAAGTAGCTTATGAATCGAAGAATGTTCAATCTTCATTGTTTTTACAAAATAATGATGTTTTACCAAATAACTGCATTCGATAACTTCTGTGTTTGAAACTACTCCAATTTATAACTTTCATGTCGTAAACTAATTTACAGCATACAATTCTGTCTTACCATGGTCTATCGAAATAAATTTGCTGAATACTAAATCTCAACATTACATATTGTTTGGTGACGAATCGCAAATTAAATCTTGAATCACCCATTCCAATCAAGTTCCGGCTTTTATATACAATACAAATTAACTGCGTGATAATTCCAGATGCTTTGGGATTCACCTCAAAAGTTAGTCACGGCTGACGTAAGAATTTACAAGAATGTTGGCATTTAAAGATCAATTAGTGTCAGCTACGTGATTTAATTATGCAGTAAAATGTACCATTTATGCTTGTTTAACGTATGGAGTTTATTGTTGCGTCGCATTTCATCTTATAGTAATGCAGAAAACTATAAAATCGTTTTATGGGTTTTCTTAATTCTCGCGCGAATTCCTTGAATAAACGTTTATTTATTTAATGAAAATAATTGGGTTCTAAAACATTTCCACTAAAATGACGTATTTTCTTTATGAATCGCGAATCTTCTAGAAAAACTCTTTATTTAAAAATGAATTTTTGTTATACACACATTTTTATTAATTACAAACAAAGAAATCTAAAATTTATACTTGCAATTCTTATGCTCACATAGCGCTTATTAAGATCTTATTTCCAACGTAATTAAAGGTATTAACAGCCTCTGGGTTTCATCTAATAATCTCCATCAGTTTATCAGTTTACAAAAGCGGATTTCCTACTTTTAATTAATTAACTTCAAAGTAGTTCTTGTTTCCATGAACGCAAATCTTCATTGTATTTTAGAAATCAATAATGCTTCATCAATTAATTGAGTGGGAGAATTTTTGTGTCAAACCATTAAAACATATACGTTTCATTGCAACGCTGCATGGTCGATCTCGGAAATTGAATTAATCTTTACTCAACGTTGCATATTGCTTGATTTAGGAAAGAATGAATAATGAATGTGGATTACTTCTGTTTTTATAAAAAAATTATCTTAATTTGGGACATTTTACAATTCATTTCAAACATAATACACCCAGTTGATGTAATATTTCCAAAGATTCTACGGCTTTAATGATCTATTTAGTATCAAGCTATAATTTATATTAATCGTAAAGTGTGCCGTTAAACTTGTTTAATGCACAATGTTAATGGTCGTGTCAATTTCTATCTTATTGTAATACCGAAAGCTATAAATTAGTTTTTATCTATCACGATTTTATTTTATTGCATTTTAATAGCCGCGTGAGTTCCTTGAATAGTGCGTTTATTCATAACTAATTTGTACAATATTTTTAGTAATTGATAACGTATCTGTCTATGAATCAAGAAAATTCTAGAAAAACTTTTAAAATTAATTTAAATTGATTCAATTTAGTATTTTGAAAACACATCATTATTTTGTTTTGCAACTTGAATAAGATTTGCCCGGATTTTTATTCTTAACAGTGTACGGATGCATATTTTAAAGATTCAAGCGTTATTTTTAACAAGAATGAATGTAATATTATTTTAAATGGAAATGCGTTAAACTGACACTATTCTATGCCATTTACGGCGAATGAAGCAAATATTTTTATGGTAATGAAATGAATGGCTTTGTATTCATATCTTAAATTTAATTTACATTTTAATAAAAGCAAGCATTTTAGTAATTCAGCGGATTACGTTTTTAATAACTAACGTACCTTTTTTTAAAATAAAACTCATTTTAGTAAGTAATACACGAAAAAATTAATGGCAATCGCTTTCTTATGCATTGCAAATGCAATCAGTTGATGTTGTATATATACACTGAAGGTGCACTTTGTTTTGATGCATATGAAACAAATGACTTTGTTTAAATAGGGTGGAGAAGTTAAATATTTGTAAATCTAATTTTTTCCGTTTCTTTGCAGGGATTTTATTTATAGAATTTAGGCTTCAATTACTTCCTAAAACTTGTTTATTACATCAAGGAATATATATATATATATATATATATATATATATATATATTATATATTATAATTAGGGCGAAACGCGTCGACAGGATGCCGTCGTGGTTGAATTTGAGTCACTTGCCATTAATTGTTTTTACTTAGTGTATATATATATATACTATACATATAATATACATATACATATACATATACATATACTATATACTATATACATATACATATATATACATATATATACATATACATATACATATACATATACATATAATATACATATAATATATATAATATAATATATATATATACATATATATATACATATAATATAATATAATATATCATATACATATACATATACATATATCATATATATACATATACATATAATATACATATATATATACATATACATATAATATACATATACATATATATATATACATATACATATACATATACTATATATACATATACATATACATATACATATACATATACATATACATATATATAATATCATATACATATACATATACATATACATATACATATACATACATATATAAGTCAATAAGATGCAATAAATTTTATGCAAAGTCTAAATGATCATTTAAAATTGAGTTAGTATTTGAAAGGTGTAAAATATAAAGTCCCTGTTAGGATTCTAGCGGTTGGTAAGTTTCTAAAAGTGGTAAGCTGTGAAAAGGAGGGAGCGGTTAGGGCATGCGTTTGTGGAGGTTTTATGAGTTTTCATTAACAAGTTCATGGATCAGTCTGTTAGTCCTGGATTAGTATAAGTTTCTTAGTATTTGTTTTCACATCTTGGTAACATCGTCTGCCTCTTATGTATGTGAGAGACGTTGAGCGTTAGCATTGGGACTGCATTAGCCTTTCGAGCTGTTTGTGTCTTGCGATGGTAAGTGCGTTCGTTCACCACGTGGCTCGTGGAATGGAATCCTAGCCTGCGGTAAGGATGGTTTATATTATTGTGCTGGTTAAGGAGTGGGTGTCGTTATCAGTCCAGATTTCAGTGGGTGAGGTTAGGATATGTTTGGCTAGAGTTTTGGCTAAAACGCTGCCAATTGAAGCATCTGGTTACTGAAATCAGGTCCATAATACGGCAAGCTCTGTATCCGATAAAAATGTGGGTGCGGGATGTAAAAAAAGCTTTAAGTTTGAGAGAAACGTTAAGGATTAGATTATCGATGTGACCTATTTCGAAGCCGTTGATGGTGACGGAGGTTTCTGATCTGTATGTTTCTTCAAGATGAGATTAAATGAGTTTTGATGAAATATATAGGATTAGGACGTCAATGGAGGAAATGTCTTTATCAAGGTCAAATACTATCAGTTGCGGTTGCTCAGGTTTAGGTAAATGGACACTACAGAAATATTGGCTGAAAGGTTTTTAAGTTTATGTCGGTCACTGGTGTATTTGTCCAGTTGGTGACGGTGGATTTAGTGGAACAAATGCTGTGATGTTCAAATTGGGAAGTGAAGAGTGGAGGCTAGTTGGAATCACTTTGAGGAGTTTTCAGGTAGTCACTTCTGTCGAGGTAGGTTTTAGAGTGAGTATTTTGGAGGGCGGTATTGCTGGAGGTCTGTGTTTCGAAGTTGGCTTGATGAGGTGGCGGCAACGTATGTGTGCGGTTGTAGTAGTGTTTGTGGGTGTAGGGCAGCACTATAGATCCATGGACGACGTACAGAAGACGAATTAAACCTATTACCACACACATTATAGCAACTACCATGACGCCAACTTGAAGACATTTTATAGCACCTCATAACATAACTAAACTTAGTTATCCCAATAGCCCCTATTGAAGTTCCTATCTCAGTCCCAGTTCATCATTGATAACACCTTAATCTCACCAACTACAGAACCTGACACCAAAATAGGAATATCGTTACTGGTTAACTTAACTTCCACATTAAATCTCCAAAAAAACTCCTGGTCCTGACCATATATCAAATGAAGTCCTTCAGAAGGCTTGGCCAATCAATAGACAATCCATTTATATCGTGTTCCAAAAATGTCTATCACAAGGAAGCTTTTGTAAAATATTCAAGAACGCATCTATCACCTTACTCCTAAAACCAATAACACCTTCTGATGATCCTAAATCATATCGCTTTACACCCTACCCTTGGCAAACTGTTAGAACACATAATCCTTATAAAACTCAATTTTCACATAGTTTCTCACTTTCTCATATCACCGCACCAACATAGTTTCTATTCCCGCCATAGCGCCGAATCCACTATCCGGTCCTTACTGTCAACAATCCAATCATCTAACCACATATATAAAATTGCTCTCTTTTTAGACGTGTATTCCGTGTATGTCTTTCTTTGATGGCCAAACTTGCTAATCCGTTCCCGAATACTAAACTTCTCAAGTAACCTCTTCCGAATCATCAAATCCTACTTAAGATCCAGAACCGCAACTCTTTCCACTAACTTCCACTCTCTATCCAAAACACTAACCCAAGGCTGTCCACAAGGTTACCACCTATCTCTTACTCTTTGAAGCATTGTTATTAATCCCCTTCTTGAACTACAAATTTCCAATATATCCACCTTTGTTTACACCGACGATATGACTTACCTCATTCATGGTAACTCTCGCTCTGCTCTCGAACGAACTTCAGAAATTTTACAAAAATCAATAACCAAAAACATTTACAATGTCAAAGATTCTTTTGAGTTTGTTGAATTTATAAGTAATGTTAAGTTACCTGATGGTTACATAATAATCAGCTTAGATGTTGTATCACTATTCACCAACATACCAAAAGTTTTAGTCTTAAACAACATAGAAAATATTTGGAATAGCATTAAACAAAATTGTAATATACCTAAAACCATATTTTTAGACATCATAGATTTTATTTTTACCAACAATTACTTTTGCTATAATAAATCTTTCTATAAACAAACTACAGGATGTCCAATGGGATCTAACTTAAGTCCGATCATAGCAGAAATTGTAATGAATACACTTTTAGATAAAATCATACCTAATCTTACATTTAAATTACCATTTATCAAAAAATTTGTAGACGACATACTAACCGCTATTCCAAAAGATAAAATAGACTACACCTTAGAAACGTTCAACAAATATAACGAAAACATAAAATTCACAATAGAAACTGAAAGTAACAACTCGGTACCATTTTTAGATACTCTTGTTATCAGACAAAACAATAATCAAATAATTACTGACTGGTATATCAAACCCACTAGCTCTGGACGCTATATAAATTATCACTGTACCACTCATTTGATATAAAAATTAACTTTATTTTAGGATTAAAAATAGAATTAAACATATATCACATCCTACTTTATACCAAAAAAATTTAAAAATACTTAATAAGCTTTTAAAAATAATAACTACCCTAATTCTTTAATAAACAATTTATTATACAACCAAGGACATAGACAAATTACCAAAATAAAGAACTTGATAATACAAACAACAACATCCATAACCAAATCTATAAATCTCTTCCATACATACAAGGACTGACACATAAAATTATTAACATCTTTAAAAACCTTAATATCAACATTGCTAAAAAAAACGTTAATTCCATAAATAAATTATTTTCCAAACTTAAAGACAAAACCAATGAATTGCAACAAAGAAATGTAATTTATAAATTAAATTGTTTAGATTGTGATCGTTCATATATTGGCCAAACATCTCAAAATTTAAAACAAAGAATCATACAACATAAAAGCGATATAAAAGTTAAACCTAAAGCATGTGCCCTTGCAATACACACACTTAATGATGAACATAAAATAAATTTCAATAATCCACAAATTTTACAAATAGAAATTAACAAATTTAAAAGAACATTTTTAGAAATGTGCCATATTTATAGAAATTCAAATTCATTAAATACAAAAAGTGATATTGATAATCTGAGCAGTATATACTCATACCTTTTAAACTTTAAAGAAAAATATAAAGAACAATAAGTCTAAGAATTGATTTTACAGGTGCATTCTTAAATACATCTAACTATAATAAAAAGCACACTCACATACACACACACACACACACACACACCCACCCACAAACCCACTCCTCTCTCTACCTTTCTCTCTCTCTCACACACACACACATCACACACACACACACACAAAATAAATACAAGTGCATTCTTAATTACATCTAACTATAATAAAAAGCACTCACATACACACACACACACACACCCACCTACAAATCCTTCTCTCTCCCTTTCTCTCTCTCTCACACACACACACACATCACACACACACACACACACACACACACACACACACACACATACACACACACACACAAAATAAATACTCACAATACACAAAACACCAAACAATATGATACATTCAATATTCACCCTCCTCCTAATATAAACATACACATGAGGACGCTATTATATGTATCATATTAAAAATTAAAACAAAAAAAAAAAAATTAATATATACATAACATACATACACACATGCAAGTTAAACAAAAAGATCAAGATATATATAAAAATCATTTAATCAAAATTGACTTTTACTTCTATCAAACCAATATTTTATTTCATCAAATTTTTATATATACACATTATTTCTTTTAATTATTAAAGAAAATTGTTCTAAAATTCTTCAGAATAAGCTAATGTAAATACCCTCACTGTAAGTAGTTATTTTATTCACTTTAGTAGTTTGTTAATAGTTTGTACGTTTTAGTTATTGCCTGTGATCAAGCATAAAAATATATGCGAAAATTTAGGCCATAAAAAAGAGTTTTCTTTATTACCAGCCGACCTAAAACCTGCTAATTTCAACACAATCGTATAAAAAGAAGGTCGTTACAATAAAAACAAAGTTATACAAGCTTATATATATATATATATATATATATATATATATATATATATATTACTGTGATATTTGAGGGTAAAAGGGCATCAATAGCGCTCATTTGCGATTTATTTCGTTATCCGGCATGTGAAAATACAAATACAGATTTGAAACGCTTTTCAAATTCATTACTTGAGAAATTGATAATTCTACAGTAATAGTTCAAGAAGCTAAAATGTAATTTTGCATAATCCTTTAGCGTGTGTTATAATATAAACATTCCGTGTGTAAGATAGCATTCAAAAGTCCTAAACATATTTTAATAGTCGTAGTTAAGTATAGAAATAATTTTCAAAAGCATTTAGAACGTGTATGGGGAGAAGGGAGCATCAACATTTCATATTGTAAACCAATTCAACTTTCATATTTAAATTATAGCAAAGATGGATGTATATTTTTAAACGGTTTTAGTTTCTGCCTATGGTTTATAAATGCAAAGTGGCAGTTATATTTGTTAAAAGTTTGAAGCTGTTTGTCGACGTTTTCCTAGTAACACTAAATAATAAACCAATGTAACCGTCTTAATTTTTGCAGTATATTTTTAAAAAGCATGCATAACGTTGAACAAACAACAACAAATTCTAGGTAGTGTGGTAACCGACGTCAATTATAATAAATTTATAGCGTTTGAGACGGAGTAGCTTTTGTAAGTTACAAACGCAACTTGCCAACAAGAAAACAAAGAGGAATTATTAGACAACATGTATATAAGTGAGATAGACGTAGATTGAAAGTTAACATTCGTTAACAACGGGGATAGCAGACACAATAAAGAATAGTTGAATAGTTGTATATTAAAGCGAAATGGATATAACATGTGTTACATTTGGAGCATACATTAAGCGTTAACTTTGTCAGTTGGAAGGTTAAGTATACACAACGTGATTGGTGGGAGATGTTTGGAATACAGGAAAACGAGTGTAGTAAGAGTGTTAGTTCATTTTCGAGAAAGTGTTTTTTACAAATCGTGGCGTATAGAGAAATTTTAGGAATTTGAACGTACGTTAGGATGTTTTGGAAAACGCTGACCGTTGAAGTTTTGTTTGTGTGGTGGAGTTTTAAGTATTGTCGACGGTTTAAAGTTTTACGTAAAATTGAGTGTTTGTATTGTTAAAATTTGCAGGTATTGACAGGCTTAAGGGAAGTGGAGGAACAGGATATAAACCCCCAACAGATTGTTGTGGGGTTCTCTCGCTCTTAGTTTTCAGCAAGCGAATAGATCTTTATGAGTTTTTAACTAGCGTCATGTTTTAGTCTTCAACTAATATACGTCACTTTTGAGTTACGATAAGCTGACGGCTTTTAAATTATAAATGCGTTTACGATGTGCATTAAGATTTAATAATGTAAGTAAAAACTGCGTGTACGGAGTGTGCAAAGTATGCACATTAAAATAGAGTAGATGTCAGTGGTTGGTCGATTTGGTGGTTTACCAACAGTTAATGGTATCTGTAGAAGAGCCTGGGGAGTATAGATGCAAAATGGTAGACGGGGTGTCTTCGTGGTAATATGATTGCAACAAGCAGTCAAGGTTAGTGCAGTCCACATTGGGGTGTTCCTGAATGCAGCAGTCATTGGAAGATTGAATGCAGGCTGTGTGCAGTGATGAAATCCAGGTAACTGATGTTTGTTTGTATTGTCTATGTGTAGAAACTGGTGTTTAATGACTTTGTGCGTTATGGGTATAATTATATAAAATAAAATGACAAACAAGGAAAGAGTCACGAATTGAACTTTTTTTTTCAATTGAATTATTGTACTACATTTTATATGGTATTTTATGTTTTATAATATTAGTAATATTTGGTTTATGTACAAATTAAAAGGGTCTTTTTTATGATTGATGTGCAAAATTTAGCCCGAAAAGTTAAGGTTTTACTATAAACTCGTATTAAACCAAGGTAAGACACGTGGTAAAGCCTTGTTACTTTCTCTGATAATTAATTGATGTAGGAAAATTGACATTTTAGATGGTTCTTTGTGTTTGTAATCCTACATTTGATTAAAGACTGATGTAAGTTCGAAGGACCAGAACAGTACTATCATTTATTGAACACAGTTTTGAACTAGTGATTAAACAATATTGACCGTTCACTGATAAATGCAAGCAGTAAACTTACACACAATTTGTAAGTTTTATTACTACTCAGATTGTGAATGACATAATAATAATTTTTTGATTAATCTCTGAGGAGATAAAATAATGGCACTAAAACGGTTTTGTAAATGAATTAAACATTGATTTTGAGTACATGTGCTTGCATTTAACTTACAAATAAACATATATACAAAGTATGTAATATCAAAATAAAAATACAAGCACAATATTTCTAACATCAGGTATTATTAATTAAGCTTATTAGACAGGTTTGTAGCAATTATTTGGCACCCAGAAAGTGGGGCTTTTTGTAATCTTGAGTGAGTGCAGCACAGAGATCGTAGCAATTTATTGGCGACCCGAACATGAGGGCTCGAATTCTAATAATTATATTTATTTTAGGAAATTGACGACCAGTAGACAAAGGATTGATGGTGTTGGATTCTTTTTTGTTTGTTGTGTATATGTAAGTTTGGGGTTTTAAACGTATGTTGAGTAACGAGTGGTTCAGGAGTCGAGAAGTTGAGATCGGAAGTAGTGATAGTGCCGTATTTGATAAACTGGAACCGGAAATGGAAGTAGCGGCAGGAGAAAGCATGGCTCAGTCGAAGACGGAATCTGGAGAACAAGGGAACGAATTGATTATGAGAATGTTAGAAGAAATGCGACAAACTAGGGAAAAGTCTAACCGGAACTTTGAGCATATGAGTGAGGAATCAGACCGGAAGTTTGAGAAAATGACAAACTTTAAGAAAATAATAGAGAAGTCGACTAAAGAATTTAGTGATTTCAAAAATAGTTTGACAGTAAAAATGGAAGAAGTCGATATGCGGGTAGAACGGAATGAAAAAGATATAATAGGGATTAGACAGGAAATCGGACAGCTGAAAACCGAAGTGTGAGTTTGTTGCGAGAAAGAAATTAATAGTAAAATGACGGAAATAAGTGATTCATGCAGGGACCAGTTAGGTCGATTTGAAAAGGAAATGAGTGGAATCAAACAAAAAGTGACCGCATTAACGGGGGATGGACCTAGGTTTCATACAAATAATTTATCGTTAGATCAGCATATGAAATTTTTTGAGGACAATCGGGTAAACCCGCAAATTTTATTAACAGTGTTAGGACATTGGTGCATAATCTATATGACGAGCAAAAATAAATATAGTAAAGGCCTTACTAAAGGATAATGCAGAAACATGGTACAATCTTGTAGGACAGGACATAGAGTCATATTTAGATTTTGAGGCGAAATTTTTGAAACATTATTGGGGAGATCATAAACAAGACCAAGTGAGGGATGATTTGATTACGGGGAAATATAAGAGGGAATTTGCAGGATCTTGTGAGTAGTATGCGATTAGAAAGCTTAACATAGCAAAACAATTAAGTCCGTCGTTAACGGATAAGCAAAGACATTTTGAGGTAGAGATTAAACAGTACGTGGCAGTTTAAAACATTATAGAACGAGAGACATTTTTGGAGTATTTACAGAGATACGATGATGTAAGTACAGTGAGACCAAGAGAATACTGAGATAGAAATGTGAATCAGGTGAGATTTAAAAATAGGGGAGATAATTTTTACAATAGGCGGGGGACGAATTTTAACAGACCGCAATTCAGAAATAACTGGGAGTTTAGGGAAATTATTATTGGAGTAGTAGCGGCACACGAAATACAACTCGGCGAATTAAAAAAAGAGTTAGGTTCAAGTAAATATATGTATAAATAATAGTTGGTAACAATAGGTGTATATAATAATGGTAAACCATAGATAGTTGTAGGTAAAAATAGCTATATATCATAGTTGTACATAAAAGTATAAATAGTCAGGTAGGAAGCAATTAAATTTAAGGGTGAATTTGAACCCAAATGAAAAATCTAAATTATTTTTTATGTGTATTCAAATAGGGGGAATATACTGTGATATTTCAGAATTAAAAGGGCGTTATTAGCATTCATTTGTAATTTATTTCGTTATTCAGCATGTGAAAATACAAATAACAAATTTGAAACGTTTTTCAAAATCATTATTTGAGAAATTAATAATTCTACAGTAACAGTTCAAGAAGCTAAAATGTAATTTTGCATAATCCTTTAGCGTGTGTTTATAATATAAACATTCCGCGTGTAATATAGCATGCTAAAGGACCTAAATATATTTTATCAGTGGTATTTAAGTATAGGAATATTTTTCAAAAGCGTTTAGAACGTGTATGAAAAAAAAGCAAACATCTAAATTTCATATTGTAAACCAATTTAACCTTCATATTTACATTATAGCAAAGGTGGATGTATATTTTTCAAAACTTTAGCATTTGAAACCGTTTTTAGTTTCTACGTATGGTTTATAAAAGCAAAGTGGCAGTTATATTTGTTAAAAGTTTGAAGTTGTTTGTTGAAGCTTTCCTAGTAACATTAAATAATAAACGAATGTAACCGTTTTAATTTTGTCAGTATATTTTTAAGAAGCGTAGATGACGTTGAACAAACAACAGCAAACTCTAGGTAGTGTGATAACCGACGTCAATTATAATAAATTTATAGCTTTTGAGAAGGAGTAGCTTTTCTCAGTTACAAATGCAACTTGCCAACAAGAAAACAAAGAGGGATTAGTAGACAGTTCATTTACATTTCCAATGCTCCACCTGTAGGTACTACATTGGCCAGGAGGCGAGTTTTTTGTTACCGGGAAATTTAGAATTTTGCCAAACCCCTGCCGTTCCAGGCAAGGTAGGGATCTTTAACGTGCGCGACAACACTCACACACGGGACCTCCATTTAACCTCTCATCCGAACGAGGGCGTAATTTTTGTGAAAAATGCTCACCTGCCATTTTTCAAGCAGTCGGCCGTGTCGGGATTTGAACCCGGGACCTTGGGATCCGTAGTCTTACGCTTACTACATTTATCCACGGCGACGCCTGGATTAGTAGACAACATGTATATAAGTGAGATAGGCGTAGATTGAAAGTTAATGTTCGTTGACAACGGGAATGGCAGACACAATAAGGGATAGTTAGTGAGCGTGTATATTAGAAAGCAATGGAGATAATATGTATTGCATTAGGGGCATACATTAAACGTTAACTTTGTCAGTTGAAGCGGGGAGGTAAATATACACAACGTGATCGGTGGGAGATGTTTGGAATACAGAAAAACGAGTGCAGTAAGAGTGTGTTAGTTGATTTTTGAGGAAATGTTTCGGAAAAATTGTGGCGGTTGGAGAAATTTCAGGAATTTGAACGTATGTTAGGATGTTTTTTGAAAAACGTTGGTCGTTGGAGTTTTGTTTTTGTGGTGGAGTTTTAAGAATTGTGGACGGTATAAAGTTTTACGTAGAAGTGAGTGCTTGTATTGTTGAAATTTGCAGGAATCGACAAACTTAAGGGTGGTGGAGGAACAGGATATAAACCTCAACAGATTATTGTGGGGGTCTCTTGCTCTTAGTTTTTAACAAGCTAAAATATCTCTATGATTTTTTGACTAGCGTCAAAATTTAGTCTTCAACTAGTATACGTCATTTGTGAGTTACGGCAAGCTGGCGGCATTTGAATAATTATAAGTGCGTTTACGATGTGCATTGAGATTTAATAATGTAAGTGAAAACTGCGTGTACGGAGTGTGCAAAGGTATGCACATTGGAATAGAGTAGATATCAGTGGTTGGTCGATTTGGTGGTTTATTAACAGTTAATGGTATCTGTAGAAGAGACGGAAGTATGAATGCAAATTGTTAGACGGGGTGTCTTCGTGGTATTATAAAGTCTTGGATAGGATTTGAACCTGTATCTTAGTCAGTCCGGGACTATGCGTTTGCCAATTACGCCACCGAGACCGATGACTATAATTGGAAAATTTACTAATCTAAATCGTGTACACAAATATACATAAACCTAACTTTCAATAACGTTTGGCATTTTCGTCAATCATATCTGACATTGTCAAGTTTTTTGACTTATGTCATATATAGAGAGGAAGCAACGCTCAAAATTACGGCTATAAGCCAAGTATTAATATATAAATATTTTTGGTAGTTTCTTGCACAAGGTAAGTTGCTAAATACTAACGTATTACAATTAATAAGGTAAAATAACAACTTAGACTTTTATACAAAACCCAAATGATCATTTCAAATCGAGCTAGTAATTGAAAGAAGGAAAATATAAGTTCTTGGACAGGATTTGAACCTGTAATTTAGTCTTTCCGGGACTATGCGTTTACTAGTTACGTCACCGAGACCGATGACTATAAATGGAGAATATACAAATTTAAATTGTAGGTTTATGCATAGTTGTGTACACGATTTAGATTTGTAAATTTTCCAATTATAGTCGTCGGTCTCGATTGCGTAATTGGTAGACGCATTGTCCCGGAAAGGCTAAGATACAGGTTCAAATCCTGTCCAAGACTTTATATTTCTTCTCTTTCAATTACTACCTCGATTTGAAATGATCATTTGGGCATTGCATAAAAGTCTAAGCTATTATATCATTTTATTAATTGTAACACGTTGGTATTTAGCAACTGAGCTTGTGTAAAAGCTACCTAAAATATTTATATATTTAATACTTGGCTTATAGCCGTAATTTTGAGCGGTGCTTCCTGTCTATATCTGATATAAGTCAAAAACTTGACAATGTCAGATATAATTTGATTCTGAAGTTAATCATAAGTTTAGGCTTTTTTTGGAGGCATATTATATAAGAAATGAAGTTAATTCGTTAAATTTTAGGCAGGACACCCAAAATTTGCATCCCATATATTCCAATCTGTACAGAATTGCAAAGTCAACTTTTAATTTTCAACAATGATGTGAAGGCCAGAGCGCATATTATTTACCTAATATTCGTACAAAATGTGGAACACGCTCTCTTATCAGACTGGTTTTATATTAATACATTCATCGTTGGTTGTTTACTCTATGAACAAGTAATTTTATTAATTAACTTTAAATAATCCTCTTTTTAGTGCTCCAATATTTTTATTTTTTATTTTATCCATTTATGACTAACAACAACCCTGATGTGTAGGGTTGTTTTTATAATTTTAATATTTATGCATTAACAATTAAGTAAGTAATTTTTTAAAAGAAATTTTTTTGATGACTGTATTGATTGCTTTTCCTTTTGTAGAATCTTGATAAAGGCAACAACACTTGCCGAAACGTCGATTTGTAATTAAATATATGCAAAATATTATTTCGTTTTAATTTTTTGGACTAAAATATCCTAATTGTACCATAACATTTTATCAAAAAATTTAATATATATATATATATATATATATATATATATATTGCTGTAATATTTTATTAGAATCAACCGGCCTCTACGATGGGCGTCATAAAATGCTGTGATATTACTTCAGCCCCTACGATGTTTTATTAATTTTTAGCCCCACGTTTGAGCATGTCATAAAATGCTGTGTTATTTCCTTTATATTATGCCCGCGTTTGGGCATACCATATATACCATATATTTTTGAATATTATGCCCCTTTGATCAATCAAGCACTTGCATTGAAATAAGATGGATTTTTGCTTAACTGTGATTTTCCAATGCTCCACCCGAAGGTTCTACAATGCCAGAACAGTTAATTACTAAACTTTGAATTTGCCGAATCCTTGCTGTTCCAAGCAAGGTAGGGATCTTTAACGTGCGTGACAACACTCACACACGGGACCTCCATTTTACCTCTCATCCGAACGAGGGTGTATTTTTTGAAAATGCTCGCCTAACACTTTTCAAGCGGACCGTGTCGATTCGAACCCGGGACCTTGGGCGTAGTAGTCACACACATACCACTACGCCACGGAGCCGCCTGGGATTAGTAGACAGTTCATTTACATTTCCAATGCTCCACCCGAAGGTACTACATTGGCCAGGAGGCGAGTTTTTTGTTGCCTGGAAATTTAGAATTTTGCCGAACCCTTGCCGTTCCAGGCAAGGTAGGGATCTTTAACGTGCGTGACAACACTCACACACGGGACCTCCATTTAACCTCTCATCCGAACGAGGACGTAATTTTTGTGAAAAATGCTCACCTGTCATTTTTCAAGCAGTCGGCCGTGTCGGGATTTGAACCCGGGACCTTGGGATCCGTAGTCTTACGTGTACTACATTGATCCACGGCGACGCCGGGATTAGTAGACAACATGTATATAAGTGACATAGGCGTAGATTGAAAGTTAATGTTCGTTGACAACGGGAATGGCAGATACAATAAGGGATAGTTAGTGAGCGTGTATATTAGAACGCAATAGAGATAATATGTATTGCATAAGGGGCATACATTAAACGTTAACTTTGTCAGTTGAAGAGGGGAGGTAAATCTACACAACGTGATTGGTGGGAGATGTTTGGAATACAGGAAAACGAGTGCAGTAAGAGTGTGTTAGTTGATTTTTGAGGAAATGTTTCGAAAAAAAATTGTGGCGGTTGGAGAAATTTCAGGAATTTGAACGTATGTTAGGATGTTTTTGGAAAACGTTGGTCGTTGGAGTTTTGTTTTTGTGGTGGAGTTTTAAGAATTGTGGACGGTATAAAGTTTTACGTAGAAGTGAGTGCTTGTATTGTTGAAATTTGCAGGAATCGATAAACTTAATCTTCAACTAGTATACGTCATTTTTGAGTTACGGCAAGCTGGCGGCATTTGAATAATTATAAATGCGTTTACGAAGTGCATTGAGATTTAATAATGTAAGTAAAAACTGCGTGTACGGAGTGTGCAAAGGTATGCACATTGGAATGGAGTAGATGTCAGTGGTTGGTCGATTTGGTGGCTTACCAACAGTTAATGGTATCTGTAGAAGAGACCGGGGAGTATGAATGCAAATTGTTAGACGGGGTGTCTTCGTGGTATTATAAAGTCTTGGATAGGATTTGAACCTGTATCTTAGTCATTCCGGAACTATGCGTTTGCCAATTACGCCACCGAGACCGATGACTATAATTGGAAAATTTACTAATCTAAATCGTGTACACAAATATACATAAACCTAACTTTCAATAACGTTTGGCTTTTTCGTCAATCATATCTGACATTGTCAAGTTTTTTGACTTATGTCATATATAGAGAGGAAGCAACGCTCGAAATTACGGCTATAAGCCAAGTATTAATATTTACATATTTTTGGTAGTTTCTTGCACAAGGTAAGTTGCTAAATACTAACGTATTACAATTAATAAGGTGAAATAACAACTTAGACTTTTATGCAAAACCCAAATGATCATTTCAAATCGAGCTAGTAATTGAAAGAAGGAATATGTAAGGTCTTGGACAGGATTTGAACCTGTATCTTAGTCTTTCCGAGACTATGCGTTTACCAATTACGCCATCAAGACCGATGACTATAATTAAAAGATTTACAGATCTAAATCGTAGGTGTATGTATAGTGTGTACACGATTTAAATTTATAAATTTTCCAACTATAGTCATCGGTCTCGGTGGAGTATTTGGTAACCGTATAGTCCCGAACAGATTTAAAACCTGTATCTTAGTCTTTCCGGGACTATGCGTTTACCAGTTACGCCACCGAAACTGATGACTATAATTGGAAGATTTACAAATTTAAATTGTAGGTTTATGCATAGTTGTGTACACGATTTAGATTTGTAAATTTTCCAATTATAGTCGTCGGTCTCGATTGCGTAATTGGTAGACGCATAGTCCCGGAAAGGCTAAGATACAGGTTCAAATCCTGTCCAAGACTTTATATTTTTTTTCTTTCAATTACTACCTCGATTTGAAATGATCATTTCGGCATTGCATAAAAGTCTAAGTTATTATATCATTTTATTAATTGTAACACGTTGGTATTTAGCAACTGAGCTTGTGTAAAAGCTACCTAAAATATTTATATATTTAATACTTGGTTTATAGGTAATTTTGATATAAGTCAAAAACTTGACAATGTCAGATATAATTGACAAAAATGCTAAACGGAGTTGAAAGTTAGGTTTATGAATAGTTGTGTACACGATTTAGATTTGTAAATTTTCCAATTATAGTCATCGGTCTCGGTGGCGTAATTGGTAAACACATAGTCTCGGGAAGAGTAAGATACAGGTTCAAATCCTGTTGTGATATAGTTGCAATAACACGGTGCCCCCTTTTTGTGAAATTTGCATGTTAAAATTTCCTTTTTGACAGATTTTGATTTTTAATTTTAAATTGTCTGGGCTAGCTCAGCTTTAACCACGCACGGGGCTTGCAAAAATACGACAAATAAAGTTTTTATATTTTTAACCTTCTACCTTTACTTCCTGTTTCTTTTTAAACAAAAAAACCAATAAGCACAATTATTATAATGTTCTCGATATTTACAATTTATGAAATGTTTAAGTACTATCTAAATATGGCTTCCTTTTATATAATTGAATTAAATAATTTCAATAATCATCATCTCGAAAGGTTAATCAAAAATCTCCCTTATTATTTATTATAAGAATCCCTCTGAACGTTCATTAAACTTCATGTAATGTATACGTAATTTGTAATGTGTACCAAACGATTTTTGTTGACTCTCGCATCAAGTTTATGTAAGCAAAATTTTAAAATATTCAAATAAGTAAAGATCCCAAAATAAATGTTCATAAATAACTTCAAAACAAACATATACAGATTGCTAACCTGTTGTCTCCCGTTTGAAACAGCTCCTGCACCAACTGCTCTACCGACTTCCGCTTACTGATTTAGTATCGTCCGAACATTGAAACCAAATCTGTTTTCCATATAGTCTGCTTTTGTAGCTTCCTCCAATTAATTACAGCATTTAATACTTGAGTTAAATACTCTTAAAAACAAACTTCCACATTGGTTCTAGTAATTTAGCATTTTATCAAAGTCCTTATCATTATTTCTTCAAGTTTCCTGCGAGTTTTTAGAGTCCTTGTTAATGTTAATATTAAAATTAAACAAACTTAGTTACTTACGTTTCAGGATTAAATGACGAACTAAATTTATATATATTTATATCATTAATTAATTTAAATGCTCCTTTCAAAGCTGTCACTGGTCCTTAAAAACATTCGAGCCCCAGACTAAGGCGTCATAATTTGCTGTTTTCACCAAAATCCGGGTACTTCTATTAAGAATCGAGTCCTTACGAATTGGATGTCTAGAATTGTGAATCTTACGAAAAGCGATTCATTACTTTAACTATATTGGTCCATTGACTTGCTTCTGTTAATCGCCTAAGCTGCTTCCTAGATAACTTTCAATACTAGTTTCTATAGAAATCGATTCCTACCACAAACAGAATGTTAACTCTATTTACATCAATATTTCACAATTACATTTAAAATTTCAAAATTAAATTTTGGCATAAATTTCAGTATCAGAAATTTTCAAGATTACCTTTCTATCATTTAAATGTGCATCCTGAATTAAACTCCTTGTTGGATGCCTACTTAATTAATATAACAATATATGCAGACCGGAGTCTGAGTACAAATGAGCATCTACCATACGTTTACGGTTAACTTAACCAGGTTCGTCTAATTCAGCTCAAAGCCATACCCAAATTTTTCATCATAATCCAACATCAATACTTGTTTCTTAAATTAACTTAAACAAGCATAATATTACCTTTAATTAAAATTTTATGCCTTAGTACAATTTCACTAATGTCCATTTAAAGTAAATCAATTATAAAGTAATTCAACACACATTATATATCAAAGTTCAAACAAAATAGTATAAATTACCTGAAGGTTACTGCACTCGTAGCTTCAATGTACATCGTCCCTTTTGTTAATCACACCATTCCAACTGGGTTATATTTACAGCTTCTGATTCTCAACGCTTTTCAAATTTTCTCCATCACCATTTATTTAAAGTTGTTTCTGGGCTTTTCCAGAACTCATCTGTGTATATCTGACCCTTGTTTTGTGGATCCAGACACATTTATGAACCATTTAATCATTAACACCCCGAAAAATAGCAAAGAAATTCATACTTCTTTCACCAATATACGCCAAAACTGCCTACTTTTGGTGTATTCATTTGTCGTTGTAAATTTTACTAATTGGTACAGTGATACTAAATTTTATTACCTTGTATCTAAGTGCACTCAAGTACATTCATGTTAGCACGTAAATAACAAACTGTTTTAAATCACCAAAATATACGAACAAACTTTAAATTATTCTGTCAAACTAAAATGCACTGTTTCACGTATTGAATCAAGTCGCGGATGTAAGAGAGCTTGTTCATATTCCCCTGGGTATATATAGAAGTTAGCCCGTCTGTCGGTCGAGTCCCCAAAATGGACAATTCTAAAGAATTCCGTAGCTCGCGCGTCGGTTTTTACGAATTTTGCACTCACCAGTTGAAAATCTCAGAAATTCTCACACGGCACGCAAACATGTCCGAGAATAACTAATTAAATTTTATACAGAAATTGTTGTTTCTACCTCTCATATGTGCATCTTATTTTCAACCAATCGTGACCCTCGTGACGTTGCTCATATCACGCCTTTAATTATTAGTGTCTTTGTCTTACGCACATTATCTTTCCTTCTCTAACCTGTTCTTAGTGTTGCAAATTGATATTCCTTACTATCGATTATTTCAGTCCATGTGGACTATCTGGGTTAAATAACCCCGTATCGCGCCTTCACGTGAATATTAAGCCCCGGTTTCTCCAAGATTTTTGTAACCATTAATTATCTGCAAAATTTACGCAGAATGAGCTTTTTAAAAATACGCAGGTGTTCAAACATAATATTAATTCTCAGAGCTTTATTTTATTGGGTTTTTACAAGTTTTTATAGATATTATATGTTACTAACGGTTCAATTAACTTCAATTAAAATTAATACCCTTTAAATTTTAGTGAATCCTAACTAAATATTCAATTATTATCTGTACGTTTTGTTTAATACCGGTTACTTGAAATAGAGTTAATTAATATAAATTTTGCACGTAATTTCCATTTGTTTCTTTCCTCGGAATAAATACATTACACGTAGAGCTTGTTAATACTGTTTCTTTTGATATAAAGCGTCTTGTATATGATTTAAATCTCTTATTTTTACTGAAACGAATGAATTTTTATTCTCCACGGTGTTTTAATAAAGCGTATTATCTAATAAAATTCCTTATACACGGTGATTAAAATTATTTTATGTAATTCATTAATTTTCTACACTGGTCTAAATATGAGTAATATATATATATATATATATATATATATATATATTTCTGTGTACTAACTGAATTTATAGTGCCCCGACGTTGGGCCGCATTTTAATTATGCTATGATCTTACAGGATTATTCTTGGAACTGTCATGCCCCGACGTTGGGCCGTCATTTTAATTATGCTATAATACTCTCACAATTATTCGTGCCCCATCCTTCGGGCGGTTATATTAATTATCGCTTTGAATAAACAGGAATTTATCGTAGACCGACCTTGTGTCGACCAATAAGAAAACTTGATGTGATAACGCCTTACTCGATATCAGTGACGTATTCTACTTGACTCCTCCTCTCTTTTTAAATTATCAAATTACCCTTCCATAAATTTTATCATTTGGCCTCGACTAGCTTTTATTTTGAATTATAAAATGAAGTTAGTTAATTTCATATAATACAACAAATATTATGTACAGGTTTTGAAAATTATTTAAAATACACTTTTCAATCAATTAATGTTGTAAATCTTATTTATCTCAAAAATCATTTGCTTTTTAATCAATCTAAAGTCACCGAAAAACCTATTGTTATTATAAAAAGAAGCCTAGAACGTTCAAAACCCCTTGTCATCTTACGTACTTTCTACGTATGCAAGTACATTGTTGACTCAGTCACACTAATTTATATTAATTAAGCAAATTCAATATTCAATATTTAAATTCAAATAGAAAAAAAATGTCTTAAAACTAAATAATCTAACCTGGTCTGTTTTCTTCGTTATTTCCTTTTCGCAACCAAGATTATCGACGCATCCATTAAAACTACAATTTTCCATGCATTATGCCATCCATTTGGATCAAAATTATACTCCACCAATTCTGAATTATTATATACCCATTTAAAATTTTATCTATCCACACTTAGATTTATTACATTTGAATTATTGTCGACACCCTCTGGATTATTATTATCACCCGCTCAGAATATCGTTTAAATTATTATATTGCTTAAATTATTGTTGTCACACTTGGACTTATGACTTTTTCTCGCCAGCCTCAGACTTGGATTATTATACACCCTCGAATTATTGTCGTCTCACTTAGAACGTTTTCATCCAATTTAGAGCCCTATTATTATTATATCTTAGTTTAAATAAATTCCCCAAAATCTACTTACGTTTAATCGGCAATAGAAATTTTCATCTTCGTCGCACTATCAGTCACTTAAACAATTTTCACTTTTAAATATTATTCTTACGCGTTACTCTTTGGTTCAAATTGACGCACCTTGGCCTTTGTTGAGTTGAGAACTGAGCTTGTTATCATTGTCGCTGTTAATATATGATTGATATCCCACTTCGTCTGTGGGTATGGCTTACAAGCCCGTCGCTAACCTTAACCAATTCAAGTCTTTCCATTTTCTATACTTAAAGTAGTTTTCTGATGTAACATTCTTGTCCTCTCAAGTAATTCGTTGTTTGTTTGCAGATGCTTCGTTATCAGACATGCGGTGTTTTGAGAAATATAATCACTTTTCCATATTATACACAAATATCTGATGCAATTCGACTTTCAATTTTCATATATGCTTATTTATTTACGCATTTTTAATCACCTTTACTTATCAAAAATTGTTAATTGTTTGTACGCACTTACACTACGCTTCTCTAAGTTCTATTTCTTATTTCCGTATTATCATAATTGATTGGAATTTTTTTGAATGCGTGTTTAATTACATTTATTATGCTTACTTATAGATACGCGTGCTTCCACTGAAAAATATCGTTATTTGCATTACCTAAATTTACTAAAATTCTATATACCGGGTGTTAAATATTCGTTATCTACTTAATGCATGTATTACTTATTTCTATGCTAACTATGCGTTTTATTGTGTCTATTTGCATCGCTTAAAACTACTTATACTCTATATACAGGGCGTTGACTGCTTACTATTTACAAACTATTTCAATTACTCAATTTTCTATTAAATAAATGCAGTTTTCTGCTTCCTATTATAATTTCTGATTCCTAAACGACCATTGCTATAAAATACACCCTTAAACAATTCCTTATCACAGCAATATATATATATATATATAATGATATATTATTAATGGGTTTGAGGTCAGCTGTAGGAAAGTAAACTCTTTTTTAAGGCCTAAATTTTCGAATTTTATTTAAATTCTTGATCACAGGCTTTCTAAAATTTTACAATTAACTAGGCTAACATATAAATGAATTGATAGTAACTTACAAGACGAGGTTAAACGTTAAATTAACATGAAAATTACATCGAAATCTATTTTAACTAATTTTTGCTTCAATTTGTTATAAGAAAATTGTATAACTTGTATAAAAATAAAAATAAAAATGTCAAATTTTGAAACCTTTCAGTTTCACTTTTTTTAATTATTTGAAGATTTAAAAACAGAATGCCTATGTGTACATGTATGCATGTGTGTATGTGTTTGTGTGTGTATGAGTGTGGGTGCGTGTACATGTTATATTTATGTGAGTGTCTATGAATATTTGTGATTATGTATATTAATCTGTTTGTTTGTTAGTACGTGTATGTGTGAATGTGATAGGATGTGTATGTATGTAATGCTAATCACTACAATATCAATTATTGCATTAGGTATATGTTGCTTCTGAAGACTAAGTATGTATGTGTAAATCGAACTTAGACCACCAATATCTGTTTTTTATTTATACAATTTTTTGGCGAAATATATGATACATTTCCAGAAATAGTCTTTTTGTGTATCTTTTCTAGTTCTAAAATTTTAGGATGTTCAAAATCAATTTTGTGATCTAAATCAATTGAGTGTCTTGATAAAGCACAGGAATTTGGTTTGATTCTAATGTCACTTTGTGTTGGGTTATACGTTGTTTTAAAGTTTGTGACGTTTGCCCAATATAAGGATTACTACAATCTATACAATTAATTTGGTATACAAGGTTTCTTTGAAATAAATCTGGTGTCTTATCTTTAAATTTTGAAAAATGCTTCTTAATGTTAAAATGTTTTTTTTAGCGTATTTGAAATTGTAATTTTTAAATACTTTAATTAATTTATGAGTTAGGTGGTCATCTATATTTGGTAGTGTTTTGTATAGCTGTATAGTTTTGTTATTTTCGTTAGTTGCATTATTATTATCTATATCACCATCGTTATTGTTTATATTATTGTATTTTTTTGTGTTATATAATAATTTTGTTATCAGGTGTATAGGATAGTTATTATTTTTTAGAATATTTGAAAGATGTTTCATGTTTTTATTATGAAAAGAGGGATGTGATATCTTTTTTATTCGATCTTTTAATCCCAAAATAAAATTTAATTTTGTTTTAAATGGATGATAAGAATAATAATTTAAGTATCTGTTTGAATGTGTAGGCTTCTGATACCAATCTAAAATAATTTCATTTTATCATTTCTAATTAATAAAGTGTCTAGAAATGGTACAGAGTTATTTGATTCCGTTTCTATTGTAAATTGAATGTGGTATTGTATTTATTAAAATGTTAAGAGTTTCATCTATTTTATCTTTCGGAATAGCTGTCACTTTATCATCAACAAATTTTTAATAAATGGAGGATTAAATGGAAGTTGAGGAATAACTGAATTCAACAGTTCGTCCATAACTATTTGAGCAATAATGGGACTGAGATTTGATCCCATCGGACATCCAAAATTTGTAGATAAAATTTATTGTTGAAGGAAAAATAACAATTGTCAAATAAAAATTCAATTGTTAGTAAAAACATTGTTTTTGATAGCTTACAATTTGGTTCAATTTCAGTCCAAATTTTATTAATGTTATTGATAACTAAATTTTAGATATATTTGTAAAAGGAAATAACGTCTAAACTGATTAAAACATAATTTTTTGGTAAACGAAAATTATTTATTTGTTCAGAAAATTCAAAAGAATCAACTGAAAGGTTTCAAAATTTGACATTTTTATTTTTATTTTTATACAAGTTATACAATTTTCTTATAACAAATTGAAGCAAAAATTAGTTAAAATAGATTTCGATGTAATTTTCATGTTAATTTAACGTTTAACCTCGTCTTGTAAGTTACTATCAATTCATTTATATGTTAGCCTAGTTAATTGTAAAATTTTAGAAAGCCTGTGATCAAGAATTTAAATAAAATTCGAAAATTTAGGCCTTAAAAAGAGTTTACTTTCCTACAGCTGACCTCAAACCCATTAATAATATATCATCATATTTATAAAAGGTCATTATCTCTAAACTATATTATATATATATATATATATATATATATATACATTTGTAACATTCTGCTAAGATAGGGTTTTAGCCTGAGTATAGCATATAAATAAAGTTAATTTTGAGTTGAGTTTGAGTTGTGTAGGGTAAATTAAGCAATTTGATCCAGTATCACAGAAAAATTATTATACACATTCCATTTCCAATACCATGAACTACAAAGCCACTTATGTTGTCAGCGTTCTATAATTATGGCATTTACCTACTTTAAGGTGAAATAATAAGTGAAATAACTGAATAAGACAAAAGGTAATAGGGACAATAGAGTAATAGCATTGTAATGAATTGAGTTTAACATGTGGAACATCAAGCGCCCTTTTATTAATTATTGTCAATAAATGAATAATAAGTGGCGTGCGTTTGATATAACTAGCTTGGGTAAACAATCTGATGGCGATCTAAATAAAATGGAAGGAACCACATTACAGGTGTGTATTGATTATAGAAAAATGAGCAAAAAATTTTTGTACAGCTCGAATATCCACCCTACACCTAGGTTTATCAGTTTGAACGTAACGTGCGCAATTAGCTAAGGCCAACTTTATTTTTCGAAGAAAGTTTAAAATATTACTACTTCGGTCAGTGGGAAAAATGCATAACGGTATGAAGAGATTATGCGGAAAAATTTTGTTTTAACTCTTGAAGTAAATCCTTGAAACAAAAATGCGAAATTATATTTGATTTACTTCGTAATTATTCGAAACTAGTACGAATGATATCTGCAGAGGATTTAGGTTATCTCTGCTGCTATTGATAAATTGTGGAGCTTTAAGCTGAGTGTAAATAGTCTCTATTCTGTTATAAATCAGTTTAGAAATCCCATTAGATAGTGTAGCTTTAAAATTAGTCTAGGATCAGTTTGAATCCACCCCATACTAACGTAATGCTTCTTTTGTTGGCAGGTGCTGTGCAACTCCGGAGGATTGACTGAAATTCCTGTAAAGCTACTGCCATCAACTGTAGAACATTTGTCTCTAACCAGGAACTACTTTCCAGTCATCCGCAGCGACGCCTTCGCAGGACTCCGTGCACTGAAAAAGCTCTCACTTGACGGAAACAACATATCAATCATCAAACCTTTTGCATTTCGAGGTTTACCTAGATTAAAAGAGATTTCAATTCAACAAACTACTTTGGCTACTGTTCCGCGGTTTGCTTTCGCTGGGTTACAAAACATAACCTCTATTTATTTAAGCCATAATAGAATAAAGAAGGTTGAAGCGTATGCTTTTGCAGGCACGTCTAATCTAAAGCACGTAGTTTTAAGTAGTAATCCAATAATTAAGCTGGAGACAAATGCGTTTAGTGGATTAACTAATGTGGAACGCTTAGCTTTACCGTCCGGGATTCGAACTATTGAAGTCGACGCATTCAATGGTTTAGAACAAGTTGGCCTATTAAAGCTGGCATTCATGGATTTGCCTTCGTTAAAATGCGGTACATTTAGAGGGTTAACGAACGTAGGGGTTATGTCTATTCAAGAGTCCGACCTGGGTATTATCGAAGAAGGAGCATTCGAAGGTTTATCCTATATACATTCCTTAAACTTTCTCAACAACAAAATCGATCGCATACAAGAGATGCACATTACTCAAGAACATCATATCCGTAATTTAAAATTCCAAGGAAACCACGTGCTGGATATCCCAAAGCATGGAAGCCTTTCTTTTGCAGTTGATGCACTTTCTGTGATATCGAATCATTTCCCATGCGACTGCCATATACATACACTTATCGAGGGACCACTAGCCAACGGTAGCATAGAGCAATTTATATCGAAAAATTACTGCATTTCCCCACTCGAAGTGAATGGAAAACCCATGAGCGACCTCGATATTGAATCTATCGGAATATGTGAGGAACAAGTTACTCGAGGGAATTTAGAAGCTGCTAAAGACTCGACGCAAAATTGCTACAATGTTCAGGTGACATTTTTATTAAGTTTCAGTGCATTAGTTTTTCAATGGAGGTGAAACTAGATGAGTTGAATAAGTGTTATGTTATAGCTGTTGAGTTGTATTAAGGAAGTGAACGTGGGAAGTCAGTATACTGCTATAGATGTAAGGTGCCGTCAAGAAATAGAGCAGAAACGTTTTCCATTTATCATTCTAAAGCACTCAACTTTATTTTTTTCGAAAGCATAATAAACATGAGGTTTATTGTCCCTCGTCACTCACGTACTGCTTACAGAGGTTTAGGAATTTCACTCAGAATTGGCATTTCTCAAAAGCGTACCAATAGAATGTTTTGGTAAGGACCAAATAAAGTTGCGCGTGACGCCGCCAATACATGAAAAGAACGCGCAATTTTCTGTTTATCTAGGTTTCTATATATCCCAAATTTCCAACCCTACAAAGTAGAATATCTATGTATGCGTGGGCATGTTGTGATACAAATAGTTGACGTATGTCAGTGGTCCAAATTTTCATAAGTTACGCAAAGAAATGTCACTCTCAGTAAAATACCTAAACAATAACATTTACAAAATAGTTCTAATAATTTTTCTAGAAACGATTACATTTTTTTCAGGCTATACTTTCAGTTGTCAATGTCAGATGTCAGGAATTTTAGCGATCTCAGCATGAAAATTATAATAATAATGCAAAGATAGTGGGATTTAGTAAACATAAAACTATAGAAACATGACTAAAATCTACGGTCAGAAAAATTGGAAAAGTGGAGCAGGCCAAAGGTCTGCAAAATCGCTTGAAATAACAATTTAAACTTGGCGTATCTGACGGAATGCTTTGATTGAACTTTGGCTAACAGACTACAATTACATGACATTTTTAAATCCCTTTGTTTGAAAATGCGTGTATACTACTGGAAGTCCGTTGAACGTTTAATGACTTTCATTTCCTTTTTCGTAATTTCTACATATCAACCAAAAATTTTTGATGACCCTTTACATAAATATCTCAGTACATGCAAAATTTAAATGTTCAAAAAAAAATTAATACGTTAAGCTAATAATGAATTATATTTCTGTCCTGTTGTTTTTCCTTGTTAAATTCCTGGTTGTGAATACGCGTCTTTGCATGCACCCCAATTCTTAGAACTGCCGCTACGTGCTGTTGACCAGTACCCTTGGATTGTTTTCAGTTAGATTTTTTTCTTGATTTTGTTTAGTAGTTGTTTATTGAATAGCTTCGTTAAACGCCCAGTTTAACACTTAATCTTTTGCTTATTTGAATTCACGAATTTCTTAGTTCTGTTCTTAATTCAATTCTTAGTTCAATTCGTAGTTCAATCCTTAGTGCCCAAAGTTAATAAAATATTAAAAATTATGTTTAATTGAATTGTGGACATACGTTCTAATTGTCAACGGCGAATTTTCTGTTGTATATTTGCACTTGTACTAGTATTTGAAATTTTCAATCACCAACTTTCACTTAAATATTATTGTTTAATTTGATAGTTTTTCTTCGCGTGTTATCTTGGTTCAGACCAGTACAAAGCGTGCCTTGGTTGTGGAAAGACTATTAAACGCCTGATGTAATATATAAAGGTAAGCCCTTCCACCTGCTGTCACGGGCTGACCGCGCTATCTTTGTCGATTGAGGCGTTGCAATTGTCTTATCGTGCAATCCTTTGGATTTTCATGGAGTTACGATCCTAAATTTCGTTGCAATGATTTTGCAAATCACGTAGACATAAAAATTTTACACTATACCGTTCGTTGACTATGATATCTTGTATTTTTTATATCATGTTTTCGTATTTTGTATAGAAAATTATTGAAATTTTTCGTTTAATGCCGCACGTATACAAACTTGTCGTTCCATATTTTGTTTACAAAATATGCTGGATTTTATTCGAATTTTGTCAAGTTTACTTTTAAAAGATCACGTAGGCAAATTTTATGATGGAATTCTTTAACAGGTGACATAAATTAAATGCGTTTATTTATTGAAAGTTTATGAATGCATTGCTATTTTTAAAAATGAATTGGATTGCGTACAAAGTTATTTATCTTACTGAATGTGATTGAATTCTTGAAGAATGAGCTTCCTTTCATTGTTTAAGTTTGTGAATTTTATACAGTGTGTTTGATATTTTCTGGACTGGTATCCTTTACATGGAGTGTACAACCCTTGGGGATGTGACCCTATATACCCATAAATAACCCTATTATCATAGCAATATATATATATATATATATATATATGTATGTATATAAAATACTTACGAGTTTATAGAAGCCTTACGTAATTGCAACCTGATTTATAAAAAGCTCGTATACAATCCGTGCAAGATCTCTAATTTGTTCTGAACTGAACGGAACACATAAACCTCATTTCCTAACAGCAAAGCAACTACAGCCTTTTCATTCAGCGTACAAAATCCAATGCCATTAAATAAAAACTTTCTAAGTTTTACTTACTTTCCTCATCAACTAATTAATTACTTTTCGGTGTTTTATTTTGGAAGCTATTCATAGCTGAACGCTGATGAAAAATAAGTGAGCAATTTGTCAAATTGCAAGTACGACATTGAATTATTTAAACCAAATTGGTTAAACCAAATCGTTAAACATTATGATTAATTGTAAAATGTGTTGAAACTAAAACTTCTTTTATAATTCAATTTATTCTTCCTTTAATGCACTTCATCGTGTACTGCAAATATTTTCTTTCGCAAAGTTGTATTCAGTTACTGAATGCTTTATGAGCTTTGGAGATGCATCCAAAGGCATTAAAAAGCGTCGCTGCAGTTTATTTTCGGTTCAACAAATTTGAACTACTAGCGAAATTAATGGAAAAGTTTCATTACCGTTTTCAATCTTATCGCCCTTGCATAACAGGAAATTACACCCTCTAAATAACTAAATCCTTTCTTCTTCTTCTATTTGGTGTATCATAACTGCAATTGTATCACAATAACCGCCATAAATGAGTAAATGAAATTTTAAAACCGTTTAACCCCCTCTCTCTCTCTCTCACACTCTCTCTCTATTTCTCTCTCCCTCTCTCTCTCTGTCTCTCTTTCTATCTTTATTCCCTCTCTCTTTTCCTCTCTTTCTTTCTCACACACACGCGGGCATGCACGCACACGCGCACACATGCATACACACATTTCCTTAGCTGCATTAAGGTTAGTTTGGCGCAGTTTTTGACAACTTACTATCATAACCTTTTCAATGCACTACGTTTTTCTTAAGCCCTCCTCTACATATTTTACCTCCTCTTTTGCGCTCTATTGCTACTCAAGTATTCCTTTATATCTCTAAATATGGGCCTACCATCCTATGACGCTTTTTATGTAATACTTCTATTTTTCTATACCATTTCTGGGATTTTATTATTATCAAGTCTTTGTCCAGCTAATTTTAAACACTGTCCTCGAATGCTTGTTACGTACAGTTATATCCCTCAAAATATCTAGCCGGTAATTCACAGAAAATTCGGTAAGTACTCCGGTAAAATATAATACCGAAATCCTCAACTGTACCAACAAAACTGGTTGCCGAATAATTTCGCCCCGCAAGCTGCGTGCTATTTTCTTGACTTACTATTGAAATAATTTTTCTATGCATGTTAAACAAATTTCTAAAATGTTTCACGTTTAAAGCGTCAATAAATTTGAATTATTTTACATTTCTTACTCGAGCTTATTACGTTTATTTTCTACGATAGATTCAAATACGTCCTTTGTTTGTGGTAATTCGTTTTTCATTCACCTAGCTTCTGTTTCTATTCAAAACCTCATCCTGTATTTTTACCTCGTTACAATAGTACGCGCAATCATCATAATGCTTTCAAATCTATTCATTCTAAAACCAAAATTTTTTCGATAAATTAAATAGCCAATACCTTGTTTTAGGTATCCGTTAATTTGTTAAACATTTCGAGAACGTATAATTGCTTTCTCTTGTGTTTCACATTTAAAGACTTGTCTAAATAATAAATCCTACTATTATTTGAGAGCGTGTTTTCCAGTTTGCTAATCGCGCCTTGATAACGCGAGAATTGCAGTTCGGGTTATTTGAACCCATTTTTAATTTGATTCTGCAGCTTGTGCGTTGAAATATTTTTTAAAATACTCGTTTCAGTACTTCAAAAGCGATGCACGTTTTTTAGTTCGACTAGTAGGAGGTATCTTGCGTGTATGGTGAGTTTTCTCGCACCAACCCATTCTAATCCGATTCCCTTTTTAGCTCTTAGCTGGAGGCCAAGTTGGTTCTTTTCTATGTAGGCCCACCTGTTCATTGACGTAGACAAACTGTTTTTGTCTGTAAACCGCTGCTGCAGTTACGGTGACATGTCGAATGGATCCTCACTACCGTGGCGTTGCTGTGCTGACTCACCCGACGGCTTGCAAGATAAGCATCCCGACGCATAGAGGTATATGACTCGTTTGTTTTTATGCACAACGAGCAGTATTATTTATCAGCGGTTGATGTTGTGAAACGAGTTCACCATACATGTTCAAAAGCTAGCTTTGCTAGTGTTTCTGGTTAAATTTCTTTAATTCTTACTACAACTTGGTCTACATTTAATACTTTAATTTAACACACGTGCTATTGAGAAAATCTACATTGAATACTTTAATTTAACTTACTTGCTGTTGAGAAAATCTAAACATTACTTTTTTTAATGAGTTTTATTACATGTTAGCTACGAAATGCGCACTTCCTGGATCCATTAAAAAATTTGTCTTTACAATATAACTTAAATTTAATACTTTTATTTGTTCATGTGGATCAAGATATTTTAATTTATTTTTATTGTTAATAGATAATCGTAGGGGACGTCCTTTTTTTGGTTTTTTGGTATGTAGGTGAATCCTCTCACTCTTCGCGTTTGGTAGTTAGCCTGATATTTACTACTTTTCTTCCAGCTATGTCTAGGTACGTAGCATAAATTCTGGCGCCCAACGTGATGCTCGAGTTTGTAGTTAATTTTTTTGTGCTCCGATTTTGTTTCGTGTAACTTTGGCTCCGATTTCTTTTTTTATTAACTTTTGCTCCGAGTTTGTTTTGTTTCTGGCCTGATTGTTTTGTACTGCTTGATTTCCGACATTACCCGCATTTCTCGGCTTGGCGTTACTTGTTTTTTCTTCCTTTACGTACGACCTATTGTTTATTTTTTCTTTTCCTTTCGGCTCTTTGGTGTTCCTCAGATGAGGATCGGTTTTCTTTATTTCATGTGTGGGTTCGATCTTCTTAAATTTTAGTTTTGTTTTCGCTCAATATTATCGGTTGGTTATTTTCAGATTATTCGACTTGTGTTTTCGCCACTAATTGTAGACCCTTTGAAAGCTTTGACGCCCTATTTCTGATTCTATTGACTTTATTTTCTTACGTTGAGTACTTTTTTTGAAATTTAATCCGTTATCACGTCCGTATTGAATAAAATCGTGGAACGTCCCGTTCTAAGTTTTATAACTCATTGCAACTTTTAGTATCTTTTTAACATAATGCTCTGTGGTTAAGTATTCTGTTATGGTTAGAAGCCTTTGAATCTCTCCTTTGGTTAGATATTTCACTGAATTGACATTTGTCAAGTTGTTATTGTAGTACTGTATTAATGTGATGCACATTAATTTGCTGTTGTTCATAAAAAGTGGTTTAATTGTGGGAAAATGTTATCTCACCTAAGGGTGATAACGAGCCCATGTGGTGGCTCTTGCTTCTTGATCCAGCCTTCGAATCGAAACGACAAACTTGGTGCGTTAGCAAAATTTATATCGCTTATTTTAGCGAATTCTAGCTTACTACCTTGGATAAAATTAATCTTTCTGGTGTTTGTGAGTAAGAAAGTTAATTATTACGCCTTTGGCGGATTTCACGTCGTTTTTATTAATACTATTGGTTTGGCCTTCGCTCAGTTAGTGAAGCACATTTTTGTGATATTTGTTATATTCTACCCACATTGTTATGTGGTAAGTAATTGCTTTGTAGCACTTCTTGTTCTATGCGTTACATGAATTTTAGGGTCCAAATTTAAGTCCAAATTTACGCCTACGTCCAAATTTACGTCTAAGACTACGACTAAGTCTATGTCTACGTCTGCGTGCGAGTCCAAGAGTAATTACATATTTTAGGTTTAGCAGTTCCAATTTAAGTAGATGCACATTTGTGAAGAATTGTTTAAGTAATCGTTTTGGTGGTATTACGATTACCCAGACTCGACAACTTACTGAAATAGATGGTATTGAAGCTCCCGACGAAGAACTAATTATTGATACAATAAGTTTCATCTGCTGGACTACTGAAATATTAATCGAAACCTGTTGAAGTTATCCGTTGATGAATATTACACCTGAAGCGATTTTGTGTGACCATCTGTAATTGCTGTAATCCCGTTAAGTTGGATTTGGAATCCTTGACTGCTACTGGTGCATTGGAATTACTTCTTGAGGTCGTATACTTCCTTATTTAAGTGTGTTGTGTATGTTCTGTTGAGATTATTGGATTAATACTTTTGTGTATGAAACCTTATATTCACCCTCTTATTATTTTGCTTTGCATGCAACCATACTTACACCTGTGTTGTAAGGTGGGTTGCGATAATTAACGTAAAATCTATTTATGATAAAATTATTTAGGTATTAATGTTTGAATGCTTCCTTAGTAAGTGCTATGTTCTTATGATTAATGCTAACAACTAGTTAATGCGTTCCAGTGATTTATACATATTGATTGTAAATCTAATCACGAGCTTAGACCCTTGGTTAAATTATTACTCACTTGAGTTATGCGGTTATAGCGTACTTAGTGGCCACCAAGTCTGCGTACCCGATTATTACTTAGTACGAATTATTTTTGCGTATGGGCTCGTGCCCGGATATTCTAAACACCATTGCGCTATTACTGGTAAATATTATTTATACAATCACCTGGAGTAAACATATATTTGCTTATTGTGAGCACTTAGCTTAGTTAATTTTCTCTTGAATCATTTAGGTTTGAATCTTGTATGTATGATTATTTGTAGAATTATTTGTTCTAGTGAAATTTATATTTATGTGTTTGATTTCATATTTGGCATTGTAGTTACTTCAATAAATTCAGGTTTAATTCTGTGTCCTGTTAATTTATTGATATAGTGAGTTACCTTAGGTTTCGCCCGAGAATAGTGGAACATTTCTCGTTGATTCTGCTTGCTCCTGTTCCTGGCGCCCATTAATAAAATGTTTTGACTTATGGGACCTTTCTAGTGGTTCCTTATGGTCCCTGAATGCGATTCTTTACCCACCGCCCTGATGAGTCTTTTCTGAGCTATTCCGGAGCACTATTTGTCTTCGCAACGTTAAGGAACCCATTATATCGATTAGATATCGAATTTTTACCGTGGCAATCGTTTTGTTTCGATTCACTTCTGATATTTTATAGTTTATTTGGTTGAGGTTGGTGATTTTTTATTACTCTTATATACAGTGTGTATTTTTTTTGTCACAATGGTTACGATGGGGTTGGAATGTAAATAGGCTGTAAAAATCCGAACTCCAATATGAGTTATCCTCTTGAGGTTTTGACTCTGACATTAAAGTCGAGGGGTTGCGTAAAACCGTCCGCAACGCGATTCAAGTGGAAATGAATTAGTCTTTTACACCTAGCCCTTATACAATTACGTTTACAGAGGATCATGAAGCGATTAAACGCGCGCTTACTGAACGTGGACCGTCCTCTGACGATTTTACTAGGGATGTTACCGATAATAAGTTCGCCCGTTTACGCTCCTTATGAATACACATTCAGCGACATGAATTGATGTTAGCTATACTACTCAGGAGGAAGCCCTTATGAAAAATAAACTATTATCCGCTTTACAGATCATTCGTTCAGATGTTGAGGCGACTGTTAGAAAATCCAAACGTGTTACTTTTGCTGATTTTAGTCAACAGTCTTCCTCCAGTCCACAAACTCTTAATGTAACGTAGCTGAAGTGTGCTCTGTTTATGTTTCTTTTCGTAAGGTTGATTCTCTTACAGCCAATATGTTTTCTTTTTTTACCGTTGATATTCTGACAACCCATGATATTTCCATTTCTACCGTTGACCTTCTTATTACCTATTCAAAAAATACACAACTTCCTTCGATGACACGTTTTGAGTTTTCTAAACTACTCTTGCCACCTCCTATGCCGCTTGTTACAACTACTACACACCTGTTGTCCCTCTTTTGCGGAAAACTGCCCATAGAAGGCAGAAATTTGTTTATACCGATTCCGAACCGGAAGATGTATGTCGACGAAGTCAAAATGTCATTTTCCTCCTGGCGGCGTAAAGGCCTTAAGCCCAATATCTAGTCCTCGTGCCCCAGAATATTATGCTGACTTTGCTCTCTTTAGGTTTTGATTTCTAGACTTTAAGTTCTCTTTTTATTTACCTCCTTGTTTTGCTGGGTTTTATTTTCTATTTTTTCTTCCTCCTTGAACCCGTGTGGGTCCGGAAATAGAATAGTCCCACGGTACGACCTGAATGCGTAAGAGGCGACTACAGCGGTCCAACACATACACACACACATACACACACACAAACACTTTATACACGTTCAATATATCCCCACATACTTCATAAACACACAGTTCCACTTGGTTTTCTTTTCTTTCGTTTTCTCCTTGTACTCCTTGAACCTATGTGGGTCCGGGAATAGAATAGCCCCATGGTATGACGTGTCTGTCGTAAGGGCGACTACAGCGGTCCAACACAACACATACACACACACACACACTTTATACACGCACAACATACACACTTCTTACACACCCATACACACACGCACACTTTATAGACGCCCAACACCTACACACACACTCTTCTTTTTTGGTTTTGTACTTGGTGCTTGGTGTTATTCTTTTTGGTTTTTTTTTTGTTCTCGTTCCTTTCGTTCCACATTCCTCTTCTTTTTCCTGTTGCTGGTCTTCTTTGCTGTCGGTCTCTAGTCCGATTGTGTTTTGTTCATCCGCTCCTGTGGTAGGTGCTTTCTAGTCTGTTTTTCTTTCTTCGGAAACTACGACTTAGTCGACTTTAGGACCAGTTAGCAAATTTTTCTTTGGTTTTTCGGTTGTGGTTACCACAGTTGGTAGTACATCGTTTTCTTTTACCAGCGCTTTTCCTCTTTTCTTCTCATTCTCCCTTGTTGTCCCTTTGTTTACTTGAGGCTTGACCCTTGGGTTCTGTTTTGGTTATAACTGCTCGGTTTCAGGCTCGCTTTCCTTTTTTGCTTTTCTAGTTTCTTCGAGGCATACCAATCCTGTTCTGGAGATTGATAACCTTACTGTTTCTTCTGAGAAACATCCGTTTTATGTTAGTTCTCGTTGCTTGCCTATTACACATCTTCCCTTCCTTTTTTTCTTCTTTTTTCTTTATCCGTTGTCCTAGTACTCGGTTCATTCCAGTAAAGGTCTTGAGTCAGTTCTTTGAGTAGTCCGAACGTACCTCTATTGGTTCTTCGAGCCGGATGAAAGTTCTTTTTTATTATTTTGAAGTGTTTCTTTGTTTCTGCTTTTTTTGTTGTTTTCGTAACGAATTTCCTTTTAGTTTTTAAGCGATTTTTTTTCCGTTTGGGGTTTTTTCTTTGGTTTTTTTGGCCCTGTCCATTTCCGGATTTTGGCTTTCCTACCACGACCTGGTAATTTTTTTGGGGGGAGGGGGGATTTTTTACGTTTATTCTTGACGATAGATTCAAATACCTCCTTTTTGTGGTAATTCGTTTTTAATTCCCTAGCTTCTGTTTCTATTCAAAACCTCATCCTGTGTTTATACCTCGTTACAATAGTACGCGCAATCATAACATTTCTCTCAAATCTATTCATTCTAAAACGAAAATTTATTGAATAGAATAAATAGTCAATACCTTGTTTTAGCTATCCGTTATTGTGTTAAACATTCCGAGAACGTATAATTGCTTTACTTGTGTTTCCCATTTAAAGGCTTGTCAAAATAATAGATCCTACTATTGTTTGATAGCGTGTTTTCCAGTTTGCTAATCGCGCTTTGTAAACGCGAGGATTGCAGTTCGAACTCGTGTTATCTGAACCCATTTTTAGTTTGATTCTGCAGCTTGTGCATTGAAATATTTTCTACATTACTCGTTCCAGTACTTCAAAAGCGATGCACGTTTTTGTGTTCAACCAGTAGGAGATATCTTGCATATTTTGGTGAGGTTCCCCGCGCTTACCCATTTTATTCCGATTCTCTTTTTAGCTCTTAACTGGAAGCCAAATTGATTCTTACTATATGTAGACCCACCTGTTCGTTGACGTAGACCAACCGCTTTTGTCTGTAAACCGCTGCTGCAGTTATGGTCACAGGGCAAGTGAATCCTCACTACCGTGGCGTTGCTGTGCTGACTCACCCCCGACGACTTGCAAGATAAGCAACTCCACGCATAAAGGTATATGACTCATTTCCTTTTATGCACATCGAGGAGTATTATTCATCAGCGGTTGATGTTGTGAAACCAGTTTACCATACATGTTTAAAAGCTAGCTTTGCTAGTGTTTCTGGTTAAATTTTTTTAATTCTTACTACAACTTGGTCTATATTTATACTTTAATTTAACACACTTGCTATGGAGAAAACCTACATTTAATACTTTAATTTAACACACGTGCTGTTGAGAGAATCTACATTGAATACTTTAATTTAACACACTTGCTATTGAAAATATATAAGCATTACTTTTTTTTCAATGTGTTTTATTACATGTTAGCTACGAAATGCGCACTTCGTGGATCCATTAAAAATTTTGTCTTTTACAATATAACTTAAATTTAATACTTTTCTTTGTCCATGTGAATCAAGAAATATTAATTTATTTTTATTGTTAATAGATAATAGTGGGTGACATGCTTTTTATTTGTTTTTTTGGTATGTAGGTGAATCCCCCACACTTCGCGTTTCGTAGTTAGCCTGGTATTTACTTTTCTTCCGGCTACGTCTAGGTACATAGCAAGCTTCACAAAGTGGTGTAAATAAAACATTTTTTTTAGTATGGTGTAAATGACTTCAATTACGAAAGCTAACATTTGTTTAGCAATAAGCAGTATTTTATAAATTTATCTAAATAGAAAACAATTAAATATAATACACGGCATGTTGCTTATAAAACAACTTGAAACTAAATCAATTTACGAAGTTTTATGCGTACTGAAAATAAAAATGTTACAACATTTACAGTAGGGGTGCCCAACACAGCCAGAGCGTACTTACTACAGCTATTTCCAAAAAATTTGGAACATAATTCATACTACGTATTTTCTAACTAAATTATAATGTGTACTTGTTCTTGATTAATTATACCAGAAATCCCATAAAACGAATTATTACTGAAATAATTTGTGAAGCAATTTGAAGCGTAACATTCGCTTATTCTTGTAATCTGTTTTTGCTTGGTTTATAATTGTAGTATTTTGCGTTATACATTGACCATATCTAAAAAGTTATTTCTTCAAGTTTTCTCTTATCCTTTCCTCTAATACTAACCTTATTATTAGCATTATTTTTCCTATTAAAGCTTCTCTTTTTAAATTCAAATTTTCTTTTTATTCACTGTTCATGTATGTAGCTCCAATTTGAAATAAGGCTTCATTTGTATAATACACTTCTTGTAATCTTAAATCGAACATCCACATCTATTCTGCTTGTACCCTATGAAAATGATTTTAATTTTGATGTGGGACATGGAATTTTACAGTCCTCTTTTTATATCGAACGAGATTTTTTTAAAAACACGATATAAACCAAATTAATAGTCGTTGAAAAATAAAGCTTCCTTACTTTTCGGAATGCGAATTAGAAAATATGAAAAGACTATATACCTCTGGCTTTCTGTTATTGTGGAGTTGTATTGTTCTTCGGACGTCCCGGAAGTTGCAACGCTCGTTTTCCTTACTACCACTTCCAACGTTTGGACACGACTGTCATTACTATATGCTGTAAATTGTTTTTGCTGCTCTGTGAATTGCCATCTTGGAGTGAGCTCCACAACCAGAATTGTTTATGGTCGCATTCAATAACACACTTTACTTGCACAACCACTCATTTGCCACTTTTCTTTATCGGTGACGGAACAATCGGTATAATAGTCAACAAGGTTACGCTAAATTGTTTGCGTTATATTCCTTTTTCTTATTTTAGATTTAACCGATTGTCCGATTATTATGCAGGCGTTTAAAAAATTTTAGAGAATGTTTAATTTTCTCGTTCTACTTCACAACTAAATTGATGTAAACACTTTTTAATGGAGGTTTTGTACTATACTTATTTTTGGCTAATCCTTAAAAATCAGTTTCTTGAGCCTGTTCTACGCGCACCCCAAATTAGAGAAAAATCTATTAAGAGCTGTTCAGTTAGTGATGAGCAAATGCAAAACCAAGACAAGCGATTTGAGTGGTCTTGGTCTTCGTTTTGCATACTCGGTCTTGGTCTAGGTCTTGATCGCGTTATTGCAAGCGTGGTCTTGGTTTGACATAGTAACCCATAGCATCGCTTGCAAAGCTCTTGCAGTTTTTGCAAGAATTGCAATCTAGGGTCAGTGCTTTTAAGACAACTGAAATTATATATATATATATATATATATATATATATATATATATATATATAGCTGCGAATTTACGTTTTGTTCGAAACCCCACGCTTGGGAAGTAATTTTGTTGCGAATTCCGCTTGAACACTCGTTGGTAAATTCGTGCTCCAAACTTTGGGCGTCATTTTGCTCTGAAGTTCACTTCGGCTACTGTTCTGGTACACCATAAATCTTGCGAATCTACCTAGGATGCTTACCTGGACTGCTGAAAATCAAACTTCACTGCAACTTTGCTGCAATCTGGAAATACTTCCCAACAGTCCTATAAAAAAAAACGCTACTACCAAAATTCAGCACATTCTATTTACATAAAAAAAATTACTGCTTCCAAAACTTTTCAATTATAACGGTTCACGTACATAAAATTTCATATCCTCGATTAGGAAACAATTCATTTTCAAAAATGTTGTTTGATCAAAATTTTTACAAATACCCTATTTAAAGTAAGCGGACCAACATCATACCTAACTTTAATCCCTGTCTTAATATGAGCTCACAGTAAAACCCTTTTAAACATGTGTGCAAAATTATAGCACAGCAACAACAAAAAATCCTGTTTACTTTGTACATAAGCAACCTTTATACAATTATTTTAAATTTCCATTTCTACATAAACGTATTTCCATTCAATTATAGTTCAATAAATTCTTAAGTTCATATAGTTCATAAAAATGCACTCAAAAGGCACAAAACGTCAAAACACATCAAAAAAGTTCAACAACAAATGTTTTTATAAAAATCAGTTATCTGGAAAGGATCACACCGCATGTATCTGCAATCCAACCAGTGATGATGTTGCCTTTGACAATGACTATAAGCAAGCCCAACAACCAAAGTAAACTGTAGTCTGTACTTACATAATTTTGATAAGCTTAGTTTTTATTTCTAAACGTACTTCAAAATTTTTTCAACGGCAAGTACCAACTTCTTGTAATTATAAATAACAACTTTTTGAAACACTGAATAATATTGACTACTATTTGTATTAATGTCGATGACAAGCGAAGAAAAGAAGAGAAAGGCCTCATCACCTCCTGGTGTTTATATAGACCGAACAGTACCCCCCTATTATTTACTTTTCTTACAATTCACCAAACCACATTAACTTTCTTGGTAACCTCCTAACCGTTGCAACACTTCTCAAAACTCAAATTCTCAACCGAAACAAAATTCTAAAAATCCCAAGTTGGCCTTCAATAATTCTTCGTAATTTTGTAAACAAACATCAACGGTTTTGAAAATCCCGGAATCTTGATAGTTGAACACAATAAATTACCGTGAAAATCACTTCCAACCGTCTAACGGCTGCTTTGCTTCCCCGAAACTAGCCTCAACTAACATCGATTTTTATTAGATTCACGTCCCACATGTGAGACGAACCTAGCCTGATCTCTCTCTACCTTGCATCCGAAAATTTTCTTTCATGCTTTGTTTACGAATCCCACACACATATGTACCCTTTCGTTATCTTAGAATGTCGCGCGCGTCTTTCTTCTATTTGTGACGTCCAATTACTTTTCTCAATTTCTTATCCTCATTAAAATCGATATCTTATACAAACATTTTCCAACTCAATCTTGCCTCTAGCCTCGGATCTATCTTTGTTTCATAGTTAACCCAACACCTAACAATTTCATCTCCCTTGTTTATAAGTTAAAACACTCTGTCTTTGTTTTCATATCGATTCTTGCCTGCTTTAATGTCCATTTTCATTCGTAGCAAATATAGATTTTATTCTAAGCTTGTTTACAGCGCTCCTTGAAATAAATCGTTAACCAAAACGTGCCTATTGTAACCGTCGAGTTTTGTTTATCGAAAACACTTTCATACTCCGAAACTGTCTCTTTCTACCAACCTCATGTTTTTAAATACTATCTTATGCTAAATTATCCCCTATAATATTTACATACGCTAAACGATACTAAATTAATGTTTCTACTTCACTAAAATTTCGCCCTTAAAATTATTGATTTTACGCTAAAGTAAAATGAAAAAACGTTTTAACTATTATACGCCGACTTCCCTATAATTAAAGCTGCATCCTTACACTATACACTAATGAATTGACCTTTATGATAAATACTTAACATTAATTGTTTCTGCTCCCTAGTATATTATGAAAATTTCTTGCACATAACGGCAAAGCTGTAATTGAAGTAAAATTAACTCTAAGTTCCTACTTTAAACTAATTAATCGTTACACTACATTTTTAAGACACCTATTTAACCTTTTAATAAATGGTATTTACACGCGGCAGCTTACCCTTTATTGTCCTATGACCTATTTAACTAATTCTAACCTACAAATTACATAGAATATATATATATATATATATATATATATATATATATATATATTTTGCTATGTCACCACCTTCGTTCTAGCTGCCAGCCAGTGGATTTATAACTTTTCTGCAAAATCTATTGAACTACAGATTGAGCGTTTTTTAAGTGTAAGTTAAATGCGCAATAATAAAATTTTTAATGAGCGTTGAATAAGTACAACAAGCTGCCAAGTAAGTTTAAAAGATTGAAATGAAATTAACGTTATTTATGTTACTACACAGTTTAAATAATTTGGCTCTATATAAATGTAATTGTTTCTTCTATACACCGTAGCTTGTAATTTGCCTTACTTGTAAACTTTAGTCAACGTGCTAAAAAATTGCTTATGCACAAAAAACTCCCCTTAGATAATGTTAATAACTCAAACTCAACTCAGTGTAAAATTCACTTTATATATGACAATTAATATTCAAAATTCAACAATATGTATTTGAATTCCATAATAAAATATGATTGTTCTTTAAATATAAAAATAGATCAAATCTATGACTTCGTTTGTTGTGTGTTGTAATCAGCCGTTGTTCTTGATACGTCGATCAACAAAACGAAGCTTTTCTTTGGATTTTACCTTGTACAGCACCATTATCGCTAGCTTCCTGTAGGATTAAAAATCTTTTATAAGACCATAAGTATCTCTTATATGCTATTAAGCTAAAATTCTTAAGTATGTCGTAGAGTTTAAGATATAGCCAAAAAGAAATTCTCAAATATGCCCAAAAAATCCTTAAGTATGTGATATAGTTTATGATAAGACCAAATTCGCTCTACAAAATTTTGTACAAATATGACTTAAAATAAATCCTTACCCTTTCATTTAATTAAAGAGCTTCATATTTAACGTTGAAAACTTTTGATGTTTGTTTTAAATACAAGTTTACTAATTTTAATTATTATGCAAACTAGCGTGTGATAGCTTATTTTACTTGAGTATCACATAAGAAAATCCCCTCTATGACATTTTATTCCTCTATTTATATGATTTTTAATCGTGCGATTGGTAGATTATCTATTGTATTGCAATTTTTCAGTATGAGTGCAATTTAAAATTGCCAGATAAACAAAGAAAATTAATAAGCTTTTAAAAAGTAAAATTGTAAATGATTTCCAAATATTGGCAACCTTCATTAACCTATTATTAGAATAACAAGATGGCAAATTGCAATACACCTGCTTTGAAAAATAACAGAATGAATGTTTGAACCTTTGTCTTGGAAATTTTGATTAAATGAAATGTGTGCTATACTACATGTAAAATAGTAGACAATGTTGTACACTTATCTATACAGATTAAATTTTATCTATCTGTTTTAAATTTTGCTAGAAATTATTAGAATTAATTATGCACGTTTCCAATAAAATATATTATCCTTAATATAATAAGTGCTTTACATACTATTAATAATTTCTGACTTTGTACTATTTACAAACTATGATTATGAACGATGACTATGCTCTGATATGCCAACGTATACTTCCTTAACTTATTACATTTGTTTCTAACACTAAAAATTCGAATATTAAATGCACTTTATAAGATATTTACACACTACCGCTAATAAAATTTCCTATGCTTAAAACGTTACAATATAGATCTTTTTAAACTGATTAATCTACTTATAATGATTAAAATTTGTATCAAGGGTGCGACTTGTGAACTATTTACAAATAGATGCTAAAAATATCATTCCGCACTAAATTTCACATACATGCACTCACACACGCACGCACTTACGCACACACACGCACGCACACGCACGCACACACGTACCACGCACGCAAGCCCCCCAATCAGAATGAAGAAAATATGTAAACCAGTAGTTTGGATGAATTTGCTTAATTCCGATAAATAAGACATTTGTTTTTTATTACAAATAATTAAACGGTGACATTAATTGTTGCCAACAATATACTGCCATAAACGAATTTTTATTTTTTAATTGGTTAATTGTCAATTTTGCATCAAACGCTTAGCATCTTCACACTTCTTTCAAAGATGGTTTTAATTTTAGTCTAAGTCATAGTCTTGCTACATCAAAAATAGTCCTGATTTTGATCTTCATCTTGCACTTTCTGCAAAAACAAGATCAAAACCGGCCTTTTTGAAGCTAAGTATGCATAACTATTCCATCTGCATCTTGTGAAAATAACGCAAGATTCTATAGAGCTGTGAGTGACAGGGATATTTATTAAATTAAATCTAAAACTAAGTAAGATTTCTTCTTAGCATAGATTAATATTAGCGTTTGTTTAGTTGAGTCAAAATTACTACATATCGGGTGTCACGTTATTTTTAAGTCTTTATAAACCCAGGTATTTTTGAACAGTTGAAACAATGGGATGCGGATTTCGCCAGTATTTTTTAGTTTATGATCAGCTTCTTCCGAGTATCTATTTATTCCCACTTTCGGTTTAACCTAGCCTATTTTTGTGAATATTATAACTTTGTAGCTTCAAATGGAACACCCTATATGTTTGTGCATAGTTGGGGAACTCATTCTCTCTCCTTTGGGAAACGCCATACTTTCAGCAAGTATTATAAAGTGGGGTGGTTATTATAAGCTTTTCCAATGAATACTGTGCTTTATATAAAAATACTACAAAAAAGTAGATATTTAATTTAACTGAAAAACTAAGTGCGTAATTTTTTTGCTGAAACTGAATAATGCAAAACATCTCAAACAAGATTTAGAATTATGTTTTCTAGGGAAGACCCAGCAAAATTAGAAAATGGTATTCAATCTTTGGGACTCAAGTTGCGTTAATGCTAAATCAGAACAATCTTAAGGGTGCACCGACTAACTACAGTGTAGCGGGAGTGGGTTCCTATGCAAATAAAATTAATTTTTGAAATGGACGAAATACAAACAAAATTACTTACGTTGACCAAGTACCACGAAAGGCTTTTTTTATTGTCATAATTAAGGGGTACCAAATCATCTTGTCTCGGCAACGCGTTACACCCCCCTTACAATAGTTTTCCAAAAATGTTCTACTTTGACAATCCTTATATCATTGCGGTTCAACTATTACGTTAACATTTCTTAGTCAATTTATTAAGTAAAAAGTAGAAAATAACAAATTAAAGGTCCTCAGATCAAAAAAAGAGCAACACTGAAAGCGAAAGGTCATGAAGCGGCCTTTTCTGTTTCTCAAGGGAATATAATACTCAGAAGGGTCAGACTCTTTATTCTCTTGTGCTGAAGTATTAGAATAGTACAACTTAAAAAAAGAGCACGCTATATTCCCCAGTCAACTATTAGCCCAACCCCCAAAACATAATTTACGATAGGACGATTGGCCAAAAGGTCCCTTCGTAAATTGACCGCAGCTACGACTTTCTATCCCTCTCATTTTATTTTACTTATAATTTAATTTCTTATCTTCAGTTTCATCATCCGTCCCATCCGGTTTCAAATCTCTCGGGATCTACCTATGTCACACAACTTTGTAAAAACTTTATCAACAATCAAGATTCATACAAATTTAGATACCCATTCAGCTTTGAGTAAGTCCGTCGCGTTTGAGAGCAACATTTTCCCCAAACTTTATTTACCACTGATTGACTAACTTCATACTGTTGTAAGTAAGAATTATGTTTTGCTCAACATTTTTCTTAATTCGGTAACTGTAGAATTAATATTTTTTCCACCTCCTAGCTGGTATCTCATAACTCAATTCAATTTTTCCTAAAAAGTCTACATTTCGATAATCAAAAGAATGTCTGGTATTCAAGTCACAATAAGTCAATTTTTTGTCTTAAAACTTTTTAAGAAAAGTTACATACGATTTAAAGAATTCAAGACTTAAAACATTCGCATCGAAAAAAATGTTTATGGTTAAACAATTAAAAAATAAAAAACACTATCTACACAAAACAGTGTTCAATAATTAAAAAAAAAACAACTAAACGATTAAGAAACTGCTCTACCGATAAAAAAGACCTTTATTTTTAAAAAGTTTCTCCATGATGGGGCGCCAAAAATACCTTTACTGTACAATGAGCATTAGGGTTATAAATTTAGATTTACCTTGAAGGTGCGGGAACACCGTAACAGTTTTGAGGGCGCACCAGCTAACTACAATTTTGCTGGAGGGGGTTTCCATGGAAAAATAATAAAAATGAACATTTGAAGTGGCTGTAATACAAACAAACTAAATTATATTGACTATTTACTTTAAAAAGCTTTTTCTATTGTCATGATTTATAGACGCCAAACCGTCTTGTCTCAACAATCTTTTTGATACTTTCGTCACAGAAAATAGTTATTCCGAATAGTTTTCCTTTATTTTGGGTTTCCTAAATCTTATCACATCATACTTTCCTTGTTTCACGAAACCTTAAAAACACTCAATTTTGGCCAATTTCAAAAAAATTGTAAAAGGGGGCGTCTCTCCCAAATACGTCTTCGTCACTGGAATGGCTGAATATTCTTTCACAAATGTATCTATTTTTATCTATTTCATAAATAAGTTCATTTCAAATTCAACCCAAATTTATTTCCTATTAATATTACATAATTGCAACGTGAGTACAAATATACTTTTCTTAGCAATTCCTAATTTTATAACATCAAACTGGTTAGGTATTAGAAAAAGAATCCTGCAGGGAAAACACTAAATCGATTAATAATATAATATTAAAACATCATTGCTCCAGTTTCCAATATTGATACACATGGCATGCTAAATCGCATTTCTAGAATGCCATAAATAACTACAGAATACCAACATTTTATTTAATCATTCAATTGTCTAAAAAATAAATACTTTAAGATTAATACACATTTGGCTTCTAATTTTTTGAAATGTGCAAGCTTTATTTCCTGATAACGTTATAATTAAATTTAAAACAAAACCATTTTGTTGCTATTCCATTGTCTAACAAAATAATTGTTTTCATGTTCTCTTAATTTCTTACTACACAAATAAGATCCATTTTTCATTTAAAATACACGTGTATATAATTATATGTTATAAACATAAGAGCTCATATTTTACACACGGTGTAATTTCCAGTATGCCTTTAAAATTTAGGGATCTCCAGAAGCATCAGCATTTCACCATTTTCTTTAACACAAAACAAACCTCGTTCTTTGAGCTGATCCGCAAGTACAACAGCTCTTTATTTTTAATGTCCAAAAAGTCTCCAAATTGCGGCACACGGGCGAACTTGCTAAACGTGCAAGCAAAATTAATAAAAATTTTGCACCCTTTTGCGCCGTCTGTATTCATATATTAGAAGCGATGTTACTTTCAATTTAACTAGCTTTTTTGGGCTTAATAATTATATGACGTTGCCACCTTGTAATGCATGCTAACCGCAATCAAAATTCTGGTAATACAATGTAGCATATGATACCAATGCTGAATAAATGGTTATTGTCACAGTAATTACGTAAAAGTCTCGTAGTTTGTACATAATTTGTAAATTGACCTCAGCTACCACTCTCTCTATTCCTCTTGTCTTATCTTACCCATACTAAAAAATTTTCTCTCCAAATTAACCTAAATATCTGCTATGTTCAGTGCGTGTGCCAAAATCCAAAATTTCAATCATTTTGTAAAAATAAAAACTAGCTTAAGTTACAAAATACACTCAAATAAAGAAATAATTTCCCCAAAACTAAAAATTATATTAAGTAAACTATTATTCTAGCCTATTTCAACTAAAAATATTTTTAATTTAAATTCTCATCTTCATTTTCAATTTTTCCTCATTCGGTTTCAAATTTTTTCCGTATCAAATACCCGTCAATTTATCTATATCATCACTAATTCGCACATTTTTGTAAAAATTCTGTCAACAATTATAAATAGCTTTACAGATTTAAGTATCCGTCTGGCCCTGAAGAAGTGTTCTTTTCTGAAATCAAAAAATTTACCCAAAATTTTGTTTCCGATTCAAGAACTAATTTTCTGAAGTTGTAAGTTATAATTTTTCTCAATTCAGTAACTGTCAAATCATTAATTCTTCTCCACATATTATAACTGAATTCGATTTTCAATATAAACTTTATATTTTGATACTCAAAAAAATTTTCGTTTTCACGTGACAATGAGTCGATTTCTATCTTAAGACCTATCAAAATCATTTTTAAAAAATCCTTTAAAGAATACGTTTTTTCAAGTAAATTCAGAAAAACGACAATCAATTTGAAAAATTTCTATTCAAAACATAAAAAACACATTGAAAAAATTGTTTGCGGTTGAACAATTGAAAACCAAAATACGACCTGTACAAAAAAAGTTTAACAACTCAGAAAACAAAAAAAAACTAAACGATTAAAGAACTGCCCGTAACGATAAAAATTGCTTTATGTTTTAAAAAACCGTCCCAAATTGGGCGCCAAAAATACTGTTACGGGTTTGACCCACACTAGCTCAAGGGCGTTTGTGTTAGAAACAAGCTCAAAAATGCAATGGCATTGCAGTAACACACCTGAGAAGAGCTTTTGTTTGTTTAGGTTCAGAAGATCTGCTCTACTTTCGCTCATAATGCGTATAGTTTTATTTTGGATTAATAGTGTTAGCACCCTGTATGATGGTTATGACATCTGCTAGAAAGGCAGTTGTCGGTGTGCCCAGTGTGACACCTTTATGATGGTTTAGGCCACCTGAAAAGATGCTTGATTCAGTACCTACATTTGTTTTGAAACCATCTGTGCAGATGGAAATCTAGGTTAGGGACGTGTCTTCAGTGCTAAGACAAACCCCAAAGCACTTCCTGAAAATCATTGTGCGTGCAATCGAGTCTACCACTTCTCCCACAAGAGAAGCATATACGTACCACTTTCCTTAGTATGTTGTAATGTCTACCTTCGCCGCTTTTATCGACCCAGAGAGCTTTGAACCGCTGCGTAAGTGCCGCCCTCAGAGCCATCCATTCAACATGCAGGTCCAGCAGAATGAGGCCTACAATGTTATTTAAGTCTGCCGTGGGTCTGGATCGCATTGCACCCGTGATGTTTAGCCAGGTCAATGTTTGACTTTAAGTTAGTTCTTTGGTTGTATGGACTAGACTGATCCCGGCCACCAGACTAAAGTGCTATGGCAAAACATTGATCTAGCTAAGGTGGTGTATATCTGCAGGACATCCTTTGGTGGGAGACCTCAAAACTTGTCTGTGGCGCGTTAACACTGCCAGAACACCAAGTTGGTCTCCGTAGTTTCACGTTTATACTGCAAGAACACTAATATGGCCTCCGAAGTTTTTGGCTTGTAGATCTATGGCCCAATTTAACTTCTTCTCAAGAGTAGTGCCCAGCTACTCGACTCCTTCCAAAAAAAGTAGAGGGGTTTGGAAGAGTTTTGGAAATCTAGTCAAATTAACTTCCTTTTATTAGAAAACAGCACCTGTCGCGTTTTATTGGGGTTAGTGACTAGAAAGTTATCGAAGCACCAGTACCCTATAATTTTTAGTGCTATTTGCTTCAAGTTACACAGCACCTGCTTGAATTTGCCGGCTACCACAATAACCATGTCGTTCCCATAATCTATCGTGTAGTAACCTGCTACATTAAGACGTTGTAGATTCCATAGTAGTGATAATATCACGCCGCCTGGGTAAAGCCTTATACCGTCTCAATAACAAAAGTATTTTCAACAGTAACATGTACCCGTCGGGATATAAAAACCTGCATAGTTAGCTGCCAAAGGATGTTCTCAATTCCATGTCTACAGGACTCTGTCGATGTTTGCGAAGGCGGTTTCACTAAACGCACTCTCGATATCAATAAATGCTTGTAACATTTTGATATAATGTAGCCTTATAATAGATAGAAACTATTTTGAGACACCCTGTATAAATTTGGAATCTAGCGTAAGTTCGAAATGATGTAAAAGGTTTTGCTTAAATTTATGTTGTAGTGTAACCGACCTGAAGGCTGACCCAAACGCCCTCTATAAACGGCACACCGGGCTCCATGATCTAACATCTAGTGGCAGTGACTCAACGACTCCTACGTAGTGTTGTTATCATGTGACCCAGGTTCACACTGGTGAGATGGCGTTAAAGAGGGAAGGTTTGAAATAAAATTATAGAATTTACCTAACTTTACTTTTAATCAAAGCAATAACCACAAAATAGGTCATTTGCATAAAAGCATAGAAAATTGACATTCAAAGCAAACAGTACCGTACTCACCTGGGAGATTGGAGAAAGAGTACGGCAGAGAAAACCCCAAACTGCCCTCACACTTACAACTGCATTTGACACATCTCCACGAGGACGGGTAACGTACAAGTACCCAGATCACCAACACTGAAATTGACGGGATATCAACTGTTACCCAGACATACTACACATGACAACTGAAGAAACGTTAGTGTAAAACAGCTAGTCTTTGCTGATAGGTACTGAGGTCGGTTAGGCCAATACTATCCAACTAAAGTTGAAGAGGGGGGGACACCAGGAAGGTGACCTGCATATTGACTATCAATGTTCCTCCTCGTACTGAAATAAAATGTTAGTAATATTTAACAAGACTCAATCACACGCGCCCACATACATACATTAACAGTTTTCAGCCCGTGTTACAAAATATTTTACAAAGGCTAGCCGGCTTCCTATTATTTGCAAAAGGGTACACTACAAGTACATTGACAAGACAACATGAATCATTGAAATAAACTTATGGTATGATTGCGCATGGTTAAGAAGGCGCTGGTTATTTAATAGACTATCCCCAACATAGTCATAAATGCAAACGCGAAAGCACGAGATGGTCGGTCATACCATAGGCTCAATTTAATTACATCACAACAATTAGCACAAAGGTTATATACTAATTAATTAAATAGGAACATCGGCTAGATAATAGGATAAACACACAACAAAATATATAGTTACGTTTAAACCAAGATATGAGCAATGCAGTTGAATTTGTGGTTAACATGCTGAAATAAAACAATTACACATGATAAAAATGTCAAATAAATCACAAATATCAAACATTATTAAATATGTTGGCAGCAAATACATATCAAAAATTCTACAGCATAAATACAAGCCCAGATTCATGCGCTAAACATTTATATGAATGCATGTTATTTAAATATATTAAATCTAGTAAGCAAACGTTAAAAATTATTCATTATAATTGCATCGGTAAAAACGTACATTTAAAAATTAAACACATCGTGGCACTACAAATTACAAAACAAAAATATACACAACAACGTTGTGGTTAATTCAATTACTATTTTAAAACCAAAACAAATATAACATAGAAATAGAACACTGTTCATATTCAAACTTTCCTAATAATTTGATTCGATATATCTAAGGGATGATGTTGGTACTAATTGCTCGTAAAATCACAGTTAGGACATATTTACTATTGGTTCTGCAATAAATGCAATGCAATGGAAATTTAAACTCTGTATTAAATACTTAATAAACATTTCAAATAAACAAATATTAGTTTTACTCTGATTTAGATACTAAATAAACAATTCAAATAAATAAATGTTAGTTTTCGGTTGTTAAACCAAACCACCCTCATTTATACATAAAACGTTCAATAAAATCGTAAATTCACATATTAAACATCACAAGTAAAACAACCGGCAAGGCAGCATTGTATACATCAATCTCAAAAAAGCAACAGATAATCATAAAAATATTTTCTTCAATGGCTAAATAACTAACGGTTTCACAATAATTACCAACATCACACTCAAAACAAGGCTGGAATTACAAGATGTAATCAGAATACCTTAAATAGCAACTACATTATCAACATAAAACACTACCTTTAATAAAAAAACCGCCAAGTACAATCTTTCAACCTGCCATTTTGAAATCTTTAGTCCTTTTACCTTGTCGACTAGATCGATCGTCCTTGCACATCCGCCCCTTATAATGTAAATTTTGACGTCACGGAATGCGTTCAGAAATCTACCAGTGGTTACTGCGCTATTCTAACAAATACCTTCAAATATCGAAATGTACACTATAATATTTGCAATAATCATCAACCAATGAAAATTGACTTAGAACCACTACGGATCACTACAATATACATTTTTCCAAATAATTTTTTTTCTAATGGCACTTCATTATTAGATTAAGCGCAGTGTTCATTTCATACGCTCATAAAACCATCACTCTGTATAATATAAATTTGACAAGTATGATATTTTCTCGAAGAGAAAAGAATGAATTGACCATACAGAATTACAATGTTCCGGTCAAATCGGAAGCGAACATAAAAAGATTGCACAGCAAAACTAACTAAAATTAGATTAAGGCTTGCGAAATCAGATTTCATTGTCTAAAATAGTTTAAAAATTGTTTTGATTTATAGTGAGCCGATGAGACGTCCGATACATATCGTAACCTTTCGGAATGTTAGATTTTATAACTGTCAGTATTAGATAACAACCTTAAAAATGTTTTATGTTGCATTCCTCTTTGTTATATTTGTAAAAAATAGATCGATCATTGATGATAGAAATATTTAGTATAGAACATGATGACAAGCTACAGTGTAATAAAATATATGTCTAGTAAGTATGTCAAATTATGATAAATAGAAGCACTATAATTGTGTTACTAGAATGTGTATACGAAATTATATATTCTAAGACAATCAGTGCCTGTATTGTTAATAAGTAATTAATAGTTATGTAAGTTTTATCCATTATTCTTAAGGGCTACCTATTAAATGTGTTCTACTTGTTGTATAAGCGCAAATAACTTACTTAAAATAAATTTGTAAACCAACATTGATATTTTATTTGTAGATAATTACATAGACTAGTATGATTTTTGTTTACTGATGACTGAGGGATGCCATTTACGTATTTTTGGTTGCTAAAACCGAATCTGAATTCAGTATCATTCTCAGGTATTAAGACGTTTTACGTTTTATAACTTATTATAATAAACGTAACCATTGTAATATAAACAGTCATGATATTTGACGAAAGTTTTAGAAATTGCTGGACCGGCCAGCTTAAGGCATATAAGCGCCACGGAGAGTATAAGCAGCAGTTGATGTTATAGACGCGTCTGCAAATAAGTATAAAATATAAATTAAAAAACAATATTTTATTGTGCAGTATGTTGTTGATGGGCTATAAAATATCACAAGTCCAACGTATACGTTTTGTTACGTATGTTGCGAGTTTACGATTAAATCTCACAAAAAGACAATAACTATCGTAATAAAAAAAAAGCTTATCAGCTTTATATTGGATGCAAACTGGATCAAGATAAACCTTTAACGCCGGATATCGTTTGCGCAACGTACTCTGTGAATACAAGGGGATGGCTCAACGGTGCCCGTAAGTGCCTATATTGTAGAAAAAACCTAAACATCATATTACTGATTGCTATTTTTGCTTAACAAATCTATCTGGAATTTCACTGAAGTTGAAGCATACTGTGCAGTATTCTATTGCGCAGTTTTTTAAAAAGGCTTTCATCTTTTTATTGTATTATTTAGGTTCAGCGTTTACATTCAATTGTACCCTGTTAAATCTTTCCACTTAATTTAGGATGCTTTTAAATGTCCCCACGCTTCCGTTCCGATATCTTGTATAACTACCTGTTATTGAAGACGCCCCTGATCATGCTTTATAAATTAATAAATCCATTTGTTCTTGTAAAACTCATCCTAATACAATTGAAATAAGTATTTGTTCAACATTATGTAGAATATTATTAGGGTATTCAGTTTGAGTAAAAATACGTCAATCTATCTTTATTGTTTGAGATAGCACAGCAAATATACTGGGCTAACTACAATCCTTGCTTTCTGGCTTTATTTAGGAGTAGTAATAAAATTTAAATAGCATAAAATTTTTACAATTGTATTTGAATTTGCCGGTTTTCTTTATATATTTATGCATTACAACGATTTTAAAAGTATTCTTTTGACATACGTTACATAAACAGCTCGTTTCCTAATTTGATTTTCACTTTGCTCCTGCTTTCCGCGCTAGCATGTACGCTATGCGTAAAGAATTTTGTTACCTCAAGAGCAATGTACCCTTCCTTGGATAGTATATATTCCCTGTGCATCGCTTTTCTACGTAGGTTATTCTTATTTACGTAGGTAGAACTCTGTCACGTAGACCCAATTGTTCGTTTGTGTAAGCCCAACCGCTTTTTTTTTAAGCTGCTGTTGCAGTTTTCGGTAGCAGCATTACGACCCCGGCTACCATGACGACTACCCCGCTGTGAGTGAATTCAAGATTTTTGGTGGTTTCGTCGCGACAGATAGAGATGCAATATAAATATCAGGAAATCTAGGGGTATGCTGCGATGTATACTTTTTAATTCATATCGAAAGAGCTGGTTTATCTGCTTTTGTTGATTGTGTGTCACAAATGAACCACGAATAACCAGAAGCCTCATTGTTCCGACGGACGAAACACGTGTGCCAAATCCGTTAGAAACTAACTTCACTAGTGATTCCTTTTACTTTGAATAGCTTTCTAGGGGTTATACGAAATGTACTTAATACGTTAAAGTTGAAATGCTAATGTAATAGCAAGGACAAGCATTACCTACTTTTGTCGCTTATTTTGATTAGTTTGTTCTTTTTGTTAAACGACGAAATGCGCACTTCGTACATCAAATACTAAAATTTTCCGTAGACTGTACTTCTTTTTTTAAATAATAACTTTTTATTTAGAAATTTTTATTTTCATTGTACATAAAACTCAAACCCAAAGTCCTTTCTTTGTCTATATGAATCACTCCACTCTCCGCGTTTATATTTAACCCGGTTTTTCTAAATTTCCCTTATCATTTTATACGAAATCATGATTCGTGCGAGTTCTTTCCTTATTGTCCTTTCTGTTACTGTCTGACCCGTGCGTTTTAACCTTACAGAGGGATTTTTTAACTCCGCACGGGAAATTCCTCTGTATTATTATGGTCAAAATAAGCATTACGTGAACATCACTTAAAGATTTGACGTTAATGTATAGTTTGTGGTTAGGGAATACGAATGAATTACATTTCTCGTGCTTAACAAGGCAGCTGCGCCCACCAATATGCGTCAGAATATTAACCTATCTGTCGAAACAAAGATACTTTACTGCCGGCCTTCCTCGAGTGTAGACGTGTTTCTCGAGTTCGGACGCTCAGCGAAATGGTGAGTTTCCGTAAGTTTTTCAGTTAAATGGAACAGTTTTTGGTTGTATTGAATTACCGAAAAATCTTTGTCGATTTGGATAATTATTGTTTATCACTGTTAAAATGCCGTATGTTTTAATTTTTATTTATCGTCCTTGAAATAATTTCCAACAAAAAACCTAACCAGAAATTTGGGATTTTTGTGTTAATTACCCATACATAAATGTCGTTAAAAATTTTTGAATAATACCTTTATTTCCGTTTTTATTGGTAAACTAACATAACCTTAAAAATTACTTTTGTTATTTTATAAACGGAAAAATGAAATTAAATTATTTTCTGTTTGACACAATTAGTGATTTTTCTCCAAAACTAATTTCTAATGATAGATTATACCATACTATACCATCATTAGCTCAGGGATTAAATGATTTTAATTGTAGCTTCAGATTTCTACCTATCATCGTACCTTTAATTATGTAAATATACTTTGCCTTTCTTGTATTCGCAGAAGAAAAATCGTAATTTATCTGATGCCACTAAAAAATTCTCCGTTAAATTAGCTCTTAAATTCATTTTTGTGCAATTTCTCGTGTAATTTCTCCGTTAATATATTAATTACAAGATTCAGACCGCAAACCTCAAGGACATTGACATATTAAAGATCTAAAACCATTGTCCAACCCTAATGAGTAGTATATACTTACGTTTGTGTCCATTGCTTCCAATCAACATATTTCTCATTTGCATTTTTATTTCGACCAATTTTTTAGCTTTATCTTCCGTACCCAAACATTATCTAATCGTCGACCTCTCATATCGTTTATTTTCACGTAAATTTAGTTTTTAACTTTTGACGGCTCCTATTGCATATCTGAATGGCTTTTACTCCATACTCTGCAAGTGTTCCAAACTTTGTCTTGCCATATATAGTTTTTACTTTTAAAAGATAGACCTCCCGTTCCTAGTTATAAATTTTTTCAAATGGTCTTTACACTTAAATAACTCAAATTTTCTCTAAATTTTTATCCTCTGTTTTATTATTCCACAACCTAAAACTGACATTATTGTAGTTGACATATTTTTCATCTGAAAAACCCAGAGAATCTTTAGGACTTGTGCTAGCCGATCTCCGATTGTTGCTTTACTTTTTGGCTGCATATAGAATCACAACCTATGCCTCTGTGGCAAACAGTCAGTTACCATTGTTGCGAATACAAAAAATTTTTATTCGATGTATTTTCTTACGCTTTTATTTCAATCGTTTTTTATAATTTCGTATCAATCATTTTGTACTATAGGAATGCTAATGCAATTTTGTTTTTCTTGAAGGTGTTGTTTTTTCCAATATTATTCCTTATTGTATTGTTATATTGAAAAGTTTTCATCTTTATCTTTAATTAACTGTCTATCGTACAAATACTTGAATTTATTGTGTGGATATATTTAAGTTGATTACGTTACTTTTATTGATTTTCCTGTCGTAGCGGATGTGCTTGGTAGGAAGATGACTTACCTAGTTCCCATTTGGAACGTAGTGGTTTTTAAATATCTACGTGGTAGTTTAGGTTTTATATTATAATTAACATTGCAGGTGGTCCTTTAAACCAATCTGGCCTAAAAGGCACATTCTCTACACTATACTTCTTCTCAGGGATGCTTATCCTAAAACCCTACTTTTTTCTTATGTCTTTATCTCCATTTGCAACCTTAATCTTTCTTCTGATAAACCTGTTTTAATCTCGAGACAAGTGGATCACTTAAGAGTGGTGTTCCCTACTCCGGGCTACTGACTACACTTTGGCTGGTTGAGTGGTGTTCGCTATCCACCGTTTTTCAATCGCTATTTCTCTATGTGAACCTTTCCTCTGCTCCTTTCCACCTGGTTGTCATAAAGCTTCAAACCCAGCACCTCCCTCTTATCTTTTCTTTATTTTATTACTTTTTCATTCTAAGTCTCTGCATAGTTGGAGGTTTGTTACTTTACGACATTGGGCCGTGGGTGTGAAAAACCGGCGTCGCCGTGAATCAATGTAGTAAGCGTAAGACTACGGATCCCAAGGTCCTGGGTTCAAATCCCAACACGGCCAACTGCTTGAAAAATGGCAGGTGAGCATTTTTCACACAAATTACGCCCTCGTTCGGATGAGAGGTTAAATGGAGGTCCCGTGTGTGAGTGTTGTCACGCACGTTAAAAATCCATACCTTGCCTGAAACGGCAAGGGTTCGGCAAAATTCTAAATTTCCAGGCAACAAAAAACTCGCCTCCTGGCCAATGTAGTACCTTCGGGTCGAGCATTGAAAATGTAAATGAACGGGTTTGAGAAACTTCCATCTAGCTGGGTATCGCCACTGTCTTCAGCTGTCTTTAGTCGCCGGCCGTGAACTTGTTATTTGATTTGGCCTCTTAATCGACGCCGGGATGCAGGGATTGCAATTCATTTTCTATCTGGCCTCTCATGCCGTTCGTATGAACGGGTGCCGCTTCAGAATTTCTTCTTTTAGAGAATTGTTCTTGTAAAACTCATCCTAATACAATTGAAATAAGTATTTATTTAACATCATGTAGAATGTTATTAGGGTATTTAATATGAGTAAAAGTAGTTCAATCTATCTTTATTGTTTGAAATAACACAGCAAATCTACAATCCTTGCTCTCTGAAAGAATATATTAGCTTGAATATTAGTTTGAATAGCATAAATTTTCTACAATTGTATTCGAATTTGCCGGTTTCGTTATATATTTATGCATTACAATGATTTTAGAAGTATTCTTTTGCCATGTGTTACTTAAACAACTCGTTGCCTAATTTGATTTTCACTTTGATCCTGCCTTCCGTGCTAGCATGTACCCTGTGCGTAACGAACTCTGTTACCTCAAGAGCAATGTGCGGAAGTAGTACTCTGTCATGTAGACCCAATTGTTCATTTATGTAAGCTGCTGTTGCAGTTTTCGGTAGCAACATGGACGAAGCCACCGTGATGACGATCTTGTGAGTTCAAAACGTTTGGTTGTTTCGTCGCAAAGTATAGAATTGCAAGATAAATATCATACATCAAATACTAAAATTGTTCGTAGAGTATAATTCTTTTCTTAAATAGTAACTTTTTATTTTTTTTTGTTTAAATAGAAATTTTTATTATCATTGTAAATAAAAATTTGATGTCAATGTACTTTCTTTGTAGGTGTGAATCATCCCACTCTCCCCATTAACAGTTAGCCCAGTCTTTCTAAATTTTCTTTATCTTTTTATACTTGATCGTGATTCGTGCATGTCCTTATTTTATTGTGTTTTCTGTTTCTGTTTGACCCGTGCGTTTTAACTTTACAAATTTGGCAAACCTAACATGTGGCCCCGATTTTCTTATTTAATTTACGGCCCCGATTTTCTTATTTAACTTTCCGCTCCGATTTTCTTATTTAACTTTTAACCACACCCTCGTCCATTTTTTTTTACTTAACTTTCTGACCCCATTTTCTTATTTAACTTTTAGCCACTTTTTATTACTTAACTTCCCGCCTCGATTTGTCTTTTCTCTACTTTTCCATGATAAAACCCATTTTAGATCTCTGTTTATTTTCAGTATAGCATTTCTGATTACTTTCGAACTTAAATTTTAGGGTAACTTTAAAACGTAATCCTTTTTGCTACGTTCTTACTAAATTTAATCGTTTTGTTTTTTTCTATGTATAATTTAGGTATATTATCATTTGTTCTACTGCTCCTAGTGGGTTTATTGTCTTTCTTTATTTTTTTTATTTGTTTGTCACAATGGTTATCTGGATATTAGCTGTAAATAGCTTACTGAAACAGGATCTGCAATATGAACTATCGTCTCGAAGGTTCGACCCGGATATTAAAGTAGAGGGGCTGCGTATAACCACCCGAAACGGTCTCAAGATGGAGGCAAACCAATCGTTTACGAAACTTGCTTATACGATCGCTTTCCAATCGGGGCTAATCAACGCGCCCTGACAAATTTGCTAGGGATATCAATGATAGTAAGTTTGCACGTTTACGGTCCTAATGGTACATACTCAGCGACGCTGTGAACTGATGGCGTCTAAATCCGATAAGCAAGCTTCGTTTCTCTACAAACCATTCGTTCCAAGTCGAGACGACCGTTCAAAACTTTAAGCGTGTCACCTTTTCTGAGGTTTCTCAGCAATCTGCTTCTATCCCCCAAACTCTTAATGATTCCGCTACAACTACTGAGGAAGTCTCTTATCTTTCTTTGAACCCCGGTTTTGCTGGAGCCGCATAAAAATGTTTTGGTTTTTTTGGGTTTACTAGGCTTTTCTGAAAAAGAATTTTTCTATTCAACCTATTAGTATGTATAGTGGTTCTTCGAGCCGGAAAGATGATTTTTTTATGTTTTCTGGAGACTTCCTTTTCTTTCGTTCAGCCTATTAGTATATAGTAGTTCTTCGAGCCGGATAAATTTTTTTTTGTTTTTTTTTGGGTTGGTTTATGGAGAATTTTTTTTCTCTCGTTCATCCTATTAGTATATAGTAGTTCTTTGAGTAAGACGAATTTTTTCTTTTTTCTTTCTGTTCTCTGAAAAAATGTCTTTGTGGTTTGTTCTGTTGCGCGACGTGCTCTGTGAATATAAGTAGATGGCTAAACGGTACCCGTAAATAAATGCTTTTTGCAGTGCTTATATTGTAGAGAAAACCTAAAGATTATATTACAGAATGGAAATTTTGCTTAACAAATCTATCTAGAATTTCATTGAAGTTGAAGCTTACTATGCAGTATCCTATTGCACAGTTTCTTAAAAACGCTTTCAGTCTTTTATTGTATTATTTAGGTTCAAGGTGCTACGTTCAATTGTACCCTGCTAAATCTTCCCACTTAATTTAGGATTCCTTTTAAATGTGCCCACGCTTCCGTTCCGATGTCTTGTGTCATGAGAGACGCCCCTGATCTTGCTTTATAAATTAATAAATCGATTTGTTCCTATAAAACTCATCCTAACACAATCTAAATACGTATTTGTTCAACACTATGTAGAATATTATTAGCGTATTCAGTTTGAGTAAAAATACCTCGATATATCTTTATTGTTTGAGATAACACAACAAATATACTTGGCTATCTACAATCCTTGCTTTCTAAAAGAATATATTGGCTGAATTTATGAGTATTAATAAAATTTAAGTAGCATAAATTTTCTACAACTGTATTCGAATTTGCCGGTTTTCGTTACATATTTATGCATTACAACGATTTTAGAAGTGTTCTTTTGACATGTGTTACTTAAACATTCGAATCGACTATCAGCTTGTTTCCTAATTTAACATTCACTCTGATCCTGCCTTTCGCGCTAGCATGTACGTTGTGCGTAACGAATTTTGTTACCTCAAGAGCAATGCACGCTTTCTTGGATAGTATATATTCCCTGTGCATTGCTTTTCTACGTAGGCCATTTTTATTTACGTAGATAGTACTGTGTCACGCAAACCCAATTGTTCGCTTATGTAAGCCCAACCGCTGTTGCAGTTTTCGGTAGCAGCATGGACGACCCCAGCCACCGTGATGACGATCCCGTTGTGAGTGAGTTCAATGCGTTTGGTTGTTTCGTCGCGACGTATAGAAATGCAAGATAAATATCAGGAAATCTGGTGGTATGTTGCCATGTTTTCTTTCAAATTCATATCGAAAGTGCTGGTTTATCTACTTTTGCTGTTTCTATGCCACAAATGAACCACGAATAACCAAAAGCCCCATTATTTTGACGGATGAATCGCGTTACGTGGAAAGTTGGATTTTTTAATTCGTGATAGGATATTCGGTCACCAGAGGAGAACAAACGCAGCTTGGAAGTCAAGGTAAATAGAGGGGGATGTTTGAACAATGGTGATAAGGAATCGGATGGTAACTTCGGGACTGTGTCCGGGACGGAAGTCATGTTGATTTTCAGAAAGGAGGGAGTTTTTGTTTATATGGGAGCTAATCTTTCGAATAAGGATGCGTTCTAAGATTTTACTAATTGTCGGGAGCAGTGTTATTGGACTGTATATTCTGATGGTTTACTAGGTTTTATTATAAAAGTGATGGATGCTTTATTAAAGACGTTTGAGAATGTACTTGATTTGACGCATTTAAGGGTAAGTTCGATCATGGAGTCTTTTATGATAGGCCAGAATTTTTAGATAATATTATTGGAAATTTGATCTGGTCCAGGAGCTTTTTTAGGATCGAGATTTTTAACTATTAGGTCTAGTGAGTCTGTCTAAGTCATAGTCGGGTGTGTTATCTGGTGATGTATTAGCGTATTTTATTATTCTTTGTTGTTCTTGTGTAGATACGTCTGGGATGGTGAAGGGGATTACTGTGTCTAAGAGGGTGGTTAAGGTATTTTGAATGAGGGATCAGTTTGGTTAGAGGGTGTGGATAATATGTGGTTAGGAGGTGGTTTTAGCAGTTTTCGGTATGTCTTCCAAGGTATGTCTCTGTCGTCTTTTTTGATTATGTCCATGTAGTGTTGTTTTTTGGTTGTTGTGATTAGGGTTTTATATTCGTTTCGTGCTGTTTTGTATTCTTGCGTGAGTATGTCTACGTTGTTGAAATGTCTACGTTTAGCGTTCTGTAGTTGGTGTCGCATTTGGCCTAGTGCTTGTCCTTTAGTGTTTAGTTCAGATGTCCACCATGCGCTCGATCTTTGCGTGTAGTATTTGTGCGGGATGGTGTCTTTGGCGGCGGTATGGATATTTGTGATGATGGTGGTGGCGAGGGAGTTGGGGTGGGTTCTTTTGTATGTGTTAAAATAGAAGCTAGGTAATTTTATTTATGTTTGCTAGGAATTGTTGCCAGTTGGCTTTCTGTGTATTGTAGAATGGGGTTTTAAAGAAGGTTTGTGCTGGGAGATTTGGTAGTATTTTGAATGTTATAGGATTGTGATCACTGATTTGGATAATATGGGATACTTTCCAGGTGGTGATGATATTAGCGGCGTATGGGGTGGCTAATGTGACGTCTATATTAGATTGTTGAGTGTAGGATTCCCATGTTGGATTGTGGGAGAGGGTGTTAAGGATTTGCAGGTTGTGTTGGAGGATTAGATCTTCAAGTAGGATACTTTGTTCGTGTGTACTGTCGTTAAACCATAGGGTTAATCTGGCGTTGGCGTCCGTGCAGATGATTGTGGGTCGATGTCTTATTATGTTTAGCGCGTTGTCGATTTGTTGTAAGTGTACGTTAATGTCTTGTCCGTATTGAAAGTAGGAGGAAATTAGGAACAGGGAGCCGGTTATCCAATGGATTTCTATTGTGGTTGTCTGGTTTGTGGAAAGGGATGGTATGTAGGAGGCTGAAGTAAGGTTAGGATCTGATGGGGCAGGATGGTTGTTTAATCAAGCATATGGGGGAAGTGACGGGATCTTGTTATTAATCAGGTGAGGTTCTTGTACTAGAATGTCGATGCGTCTTTTACAGATGTCTAGGGCTTGTTTATAAACTGCGCACTCAGGGCTAGTCACAGGGTAGTCGTGTTGTTTGTTTATTCTTAGACAGTTCGTGCAAGTGGGGGCGGCTGTTATTGGTCTGGTGCAGTCTCGTATTGTGTGCTGTCCGGAACACCTGCCACAGGATACCTGGGACCGACAGACGTTCGCCGAGTGGCCGAACCTCTGGCAGTCGTAGCACCTTTGACGGATAGCAGGTGTCAAGTTCGACAGTCCTTGTATCCTATAAACAGGTGCGTGTGGTTTGTCAAGATCGTTCTAAGTCGAGGAGAAACGTTGATGATCATATTGTCCGTGTTGTCTGTTTTAGATCTTCGTACCGCTACGTGTATTTCGTTTCTGTACTGGTCTTCAGGAATTAGGTTGTCAATGAAGTTTTGACTGTAAGTAAAATTTAGGACATCGGTGTTGGATGTTTCTTTGACTAGGTCGAAGATTATGAGCTGATGTTGTCTTGGGCTGGGGCGTGGACGGAACAGGATTGTATATTCAAGGTTGTAATAAGTTTAATATTTGAGGGCTTGTCTGTTAGGACGGTGACGGTGGTTTTTGTAGGTCGGATGTTTCTTATATTGAGATTGGGAAGTGACGGTTGAAGGTTAGTTTTATGATTTTTAGGAGAGCTGAGCTGGTGGTATCTGATGTGGTCGGTTTTATTATAATTAATTTAGAAGGTGGTCTTGTTGGAGGAGCGTGTTGAAAAATTGTTTTGGATGATGTTGCGGCAGCGTATGCAAAGGGGTGGAGGCAGAGGTAGATGTTTGTGTGTCAAAGTGTGTAAGTGTTGAGCTAAGCTTTAGCTTTGTTAGATCTCCTATTGATTTTTCAGCTGACTGTAATTTGGTAATGACAATGTCGTGTAGGTGTGAATTTTCTGTGGCGATAAGGACCAGTTCTTCGAATTTAGCGATGAGGTATGAAGAATTCGGTTTGCTGATCTTATTGCTGTCTTTTAATACGAACTCAGTAATGTCTATTTTAATGTCACTAATTCTCTTTAAAGTTGACAGTTGCTCCGTGTTGTAGTCTTCTTCTTGCGGTCTTTTAGTTTTATTCTCAGAGGCGTTAGATCCCACTGAGGATGTTCGAAATCGTGAAGGTGGTGAGTGTAGCATCTTGAACGGTGTTAACCGATGGTAGAGGTGGTGGGGGTGCTAACGGGACTGTTGGTGTTATTGATATGTTTAAAGTTCCTGACCTTGGTCTCTTAGTGGTATGTGTTTCCAAACGAATGTTTGTTCGAAATTATCGCACACACACACACACACACACACCTGGTTATCAACGGACGACTCTAAGCGATACTAAATGTACGACTTTAGAAACTGGTTCACAACCGGTTACGAGGGTTGTTTCCCAATTAAATATCGGGTTGATAGTGGTTGTAATTAGCTCGGATATAGGGTGTAGTTTACCTTAAAAGTTTGCACACTTGAACAGGTGGTTTTGTTCACAGTTTATGCAAAAAAAGAAAGAAACCGAAAAATATATTTAATTCGGTTAAATTACCTTTCTGGAGATAAGTTAAACTATCTCACCCTCGCACTGTAATTTGTCGTTTAGAATGATTTTATTATAATAAACCACAATACAATTTCAATTTAAATTAAATGTTTAATGTAATGAAATTAAACTGTTATCGGGGCGATATGAATAGACGTCTTGCTCGTTCGACGATACGAGCTAGTGTCTTGTCCCTGGTGCGGTGATTTAGTCCTCTAGTGTGTAGCGGCCAGCTTTGCTGATGATGGGCCTCCGTCTAAAGGTTGGCCATGGCTCCGCTCTAGTCTTCGGGTTTTGCAAGCTCGTAACCCAGAAGAGTGGTTCTCGTGGCGACGTCCTATTCGGCATGTCCATGATGCTGTACGACAACCACCATCGATAAACTGTAGCTAGATGGGCGGGGTTCGATCGTTCCCTGGGATAACCTCCTTTTTGATGGCAGGGTATCAGTCAGACGTTGTGTGAGATGGTGTAGACGGTGTAGTTCGGATGATGTGCTCGTTTGGTAACAGTTTATAGGCCGGATAACTTAAACATTATGAATAACATATTTTACAAATATTTCATTAGCAATATTTCGAAAGTTTATTTGTCCAATATTGAAAAATCAATTAACGTATATTGGTTGATCGTACAATTTGAAGGTCTAGTATGAATATTTATCCACTATTGTATCTATGCAATAAGTGAAATACAAGGGCCATTTTTTTTCAACCTCCGATCGCTCCGTGCAGACGCTACGCGGGTAGCAAAAAGCGGGCATGCGCTGTAGGCGACTGCGCAGCTCTTGCACTACGCACTCCGCCATTGTTGATTTCTTTTCTACAGGCTGAAGGCCATAGTGCTCCAGAAATCCATCGAAGAATGAGTCGTGTGTATGGGGAAAACTTAATGAGTGATGGTGTTGTGGGTGAATGGTGTCGAAAGTTTAAAGATGGCCGTAATGATGTGCATGATGAAGGGGGCCAAAGGCGCAAATCTGTCGTTTCAGACCAGGTTGACGGAATGGTTAAGGAAACCGCAGATTCACCATTACTGCTTTGTCTACGGAATTTCCAGAAGTTTCAAGGTCTGTTTTGTACTCTATTGTTACTGAACGGTTAGGCTACAAAAAACTTTGTGCACGTTGGGTCCCAAAAATGCTGACGGACGGCCACAAAACTCGACGAATGGCGTCAGCGTTGGAGTTCCTTGAGCATTATCATGATGAAGGAGACAATCGTGACTGGGGACGAAACCTGGATTCAATACAACACACCCGAAACAAAACGACAATCACAACAATGGATGCATTCAACTTCACCAAACAAACCAAACAAATTCAAACAAACCTTCAACAACAGAAAGACCATGGCTACTGTGTTTTGGAACCATCTAGGTGTGTTGCTTGTGGAGTTTATGGAGCCCGGAACCACAATCACTGCAGCTGTTTATTGTAAAACTTTACGACGGTTGCGTAGAACTATTCAGAACAAACGAAGAGGAAATCTGACCGCTGGAGTTGTTCTGATCCACGACAATGTCCGTCCAAACACTGCTGGAGCAACTCAACGGCTTTTCGAACAATTTGGATGGGACATTTTTGATCATCCGCCATACAGTCCTGACTTAGCACCAAGCGAGTTTTATCTTTTTCCTGACCTGAAGACGTGGCTTGGTGGGAAGCGTTTTCAAACCAATGAGGACCTTCAAACCAACGTCAAGGACTACTTGAATTCATTGGCGGCAACTTTCTTTGAACAGGGTATTGAAGAGCTTGTCCACAGATATGACATATTTCTTAATCTCTTCGATGATTATGTCGAAAAGTAACCGTAAATGTACCAATCTTTTGGTAATAAAATTATTGTTTTATATGAACTTGTCTTTTATTTATAGCCTATCTGAGGTTGAAAAAAGATGGCCCTCGTATTTCAGCAATAACGTAAAATAGTATTGATTCAGTAAAGACAATTAATTGGAAATATTGGACCAAATATTTTATACTGAAGAACATTGCCCGATGCAGTAACCAATCAATCATGGATGCGTGTGTTCTCACAGTCAACATTTCTCCTAAATTTTGTTACGTGCTAAACTGACGTATTTCTCAATTAATTCTACTTTAGAAGTTGGGGAGTGCAGAAAGAGTAAATTACTGCACCGGCTAGCATTCAGTGATGTGGAGCGGGTTCATTGAAAACAAATATGCTACTTTTAGGTGTATGCAAATGCTGACACCTTTGCTAAATACTTTTTCGCTTACCTTGAATGGTCTTTAAACTTCCTTTGTCTATGTAAATCCTTTAAGCGTCAACCCACCTAAAAAGGCACAAATAAAGCCTACCCGGAAAGTGGGTGTTCCGAGGAACTATCACTGCTGTTAGAAGTTGATGAAGCCTCACTTACACCATTATTGACTCTTTCTACTAATTAACTGCAAAAAATAAACATAAATAAATAAAGCTGCACGTTTCGTATACCAAACCTATATTGTAAAAGTTTTTAAAACAGGTAGATAACAACAAAAATACAAGAACTATGATCTACCCCTAATTTGACAAAATATACATTTAGCTAAGAAAACATAAGATTAATGATGATATAACTTCGTCGAGAATTAGACAATGTAAATTTGACTTGCTATTTTCCTTCTATAATAATGAATTTTTATGTATGAAAATTCGATACAATAGGCTTTGAATATATAATAACCGTGCACCAAGGTGAATAGTCCTTCTTGCTACCATGCTCCACACATTTGCATATATTAACAATCAATTCCAGCCAATTAATACAACATACAACAAACAGCACGTGATGATTGCAATCTTAAAATTTTTTATTATTTTGACAATGATCCTAGGTCATGGATCGAAAATAAAGAGAATTTAAAAATCTCTGAGTGGTTTAATACCCAAGAAAAATTAAGACAAATACAAAACAAACCACAACAAACATACAGGGAGTATTTATGGTTACAATCTTGATAACAAGCAATTCAATTATCGTACAGTTTTTCTTTTATTCTCTCAGGGATTCCATCGACATTCCGGGCAGGATTTGTCACAGGTAAAAATCCCAGCTATTGTGGTTGATAACAGCTACCAATGCTGGTCACTTTCCAATAATGTTGGTAATCACATCCGCGTTCTTCGCGTCCAAAAGCCTGTGTCACTACTACCAGTATCGGGGTTTAAGCACCGTCACGATAACTTTGCGTACCTGCTTTTACAGCATCGTTCCCTACCGTGATCGAGTTCGAGAGTTAACTGTCTGCTGTCTCTCAATGATCTGATCCCTCTCGTTTATTATCCGTCCATTTTTACAAGTTTTACGACTCAAGATCATTGCACGCTATTTTTTGGTTTTACAAATTGGGCGTCTACGCTATTCTAATTTTGAAGTAAGTGTTGTTTTGTTCATGAAAACACGCACTTTGTTCCCACCCTTTTATATTTAATGCCGAAAGCTGCATCAATCGATGTTCTAGACGCATTTATTTCGTGGTTGGTTTTGCAAGTCTGCTGTTTTTTGAGATGTGGATTTTCCAAGTTGGTGTCGCTTGAACGCGTGTGAATTTGTACAAATAACTATAATATGACGGTTATTTCCCGGTGTCTATCTGTAATTTTCTAAATTTAATACGATCTTTATTACTGATTGTATTTAATGTAGTGGGTACTTTTCTATTTATCCTTTCATCCAAATTTAATATTATATTGAAACAGCAACGTTATTAAATGTAAACTAGCAAAGCTTCTAAATTATACAAAATGTTTGTGTACTAAAAACTCATTTAACTAACTGAAATTAGTAAACTTTTTGCTACTACTTAATTTTTGCTTTATATACATTTTGTTTGGTAAATTATTGCATTGTAATGCTCATCCAAGTTAACGTAATAACAGCTTCTGATTTAAACAAGGTAACTTATGAATTACTCTTAATATATATCCTTGATCAAGTTTGCGGTTAAATAATGTAATTCCATACAGAGATGTTAATTCTGTGTTTTCCCAATGCTTTTTCCCAAGAAATAGTTTTCTGTACTACTACTAGAAAACTTCCGATTCTAACTGGAGACCTTGATACGAATGACACGTTTATATTAGTAACTGCCATAAGTACTTTTTCTTATTAATTCTTCAGGTAAATCATGCTGAATGGCACTTGCTTCATTTCTAAGAGCAACGTCATTAAATATAAAATTCAGAAGACTTAATTCCATAAAAATGCAGATACTGTCAAAAATGCTCCATCTCCATGTAAGCGGATCTAAAGGCTATTATGAATTTTGCGCTTACATTAGCAAAATGCATTTGAACAAAACTTAACAGTTGAATATTCAGCGTTGAAAGAGCAGATGTGCTGCTCTTCAACTATTTAATTAAAGTGCGCCGTTTAAAAGCACGACTTGGAAAATGTTTTAATAGTTCAATGCGCTTGTATTATATATCTACGGCTTTTGTTTGAGTTTTCCATCTGCTTAAACCTTTATTTGAAAATAATTACAAAACTCGCAAAGTATGTTAGAGCTGTAGTAGAATTAGAGATGATGGAGTTTGGGGTAAGTTTGTTTTATAATTAAACTAGAACAGTAACAATTTTAAGGGTGTACGAATAACTACAGTTATAAAGGGTTCCAAAGGAAAAAATAATAAAAATAAATGACTCACTTATCAACAAACTATGTTACATTGACCACTGACCTCGAAAGGTTTTTCTGGTTGTCATAATTAAATGGCGCTAATTTGTTTTGTCTCAGTAATCCTTTCGATATTTTCCAACACGGATAAGGTTATTCTGAAATGGTCTTTTTGCTTTTAATTTTTTAAATCTCATCACATCATGCTTTACCTTTCTTTACAATACTTTAAAAACGCTAATTAAGTTTTGTCATGTCACCGAAAATTTAAAATAAAGTGCCTTTTCTAAATACGACTTCACCACTAGGGTGGCTGAATATTCTTTCACAGATTTATTAATTCTTACCTAGCTCATAAATAAGTTCACATAAAATTCAACTTACTACTGACATGAAATAATTTCCATAGGAATGCAAATACTTTCAAAAAAAGAAACTTGAATTTCCTGACATCAAACTAGCCAGGTATTACTAAAAAAACGATAACTTTAAAAGAAAAATGAATACTGTTATTCTCAAGCCGATTCTCCTAGTTATACGAATATTAGTAGTTACATTCATAATCCCATTTTTGTAAATGTCATCTTAACAATATACAGAAACGTCGGTCAATACAGATCTGCATGTCCGAATTACTAGTTCCTTAAAAAGACCCACTTGTTGTTGTTATTCAATCTTTAACTGGCACTTACACTACATATAAAACCTACGTAAAAATTACTACGCACATCCTAATTAATTTTTGCAAAATACTCTAATTTCAATTTCCTACTCTAACATATTTAAAACTAAACAACCTTTAGTTCTAGACACTTTAGCTCATAATATTCAATTAATCGAACAAAACGATTGTGTTAGCACTCTATCAATTTCCTATGAATGAACAAAAACCGTTTATAATTCGTATCTCAATTTGAAATTAACAATCTTATGTTTTTAAAGAAATGGTATTTCTTATTCATAGTTTACATGAACAAATTTAAGGATGTCAATAAATACTAGTCTCTCATTTAAAGGGGTATGTAAAGGACAATTGATATTGATTATTTAAAAATGTTTATTAATGACATAAAAATGTTGTTGTAAGGAGTAAACCGGTCTTTAGCTTTATTTTAAACAAAAATGCGATGTTTAAAAGCATTTAGAGTAACTGGTTTATACTGAGCTCAACATAGACCAGAATAAATATCAATTTAGGGTTGCACGACGGGCCCATCTACTCGTCTAAAATAAAATTGTTGAAATATATAAAAATCATGAAATTTTAAAAGATTTAAAGATTGAGATGGTAACATTTTATGAACTGTATATACTAATGTGTGAATATTTTCTTGCTAATAGAAACTTGTTAATATGTGTAAATAAAAAGGTTGTATGTCTTGTTGCATTATTTGAGTGATAATTTCATTTGACTGTATTTGTGAGAAAAGAATGAACTTAGGATGGTAGGTATCCAAGAAGAAGCAGATTTTAGAGCTAGCCAGGGTGTGCAGAAATAAGGAAGCATTCCAGAGAAATTTGTTTTTTTTATTATTAAATTTTCAGAAAATTTTTATTGTTCTAGAGATCTACAGCAATTTTATGTTGCCCCAAACGTGGGGTTCGATTGTTATCGACTTCCACTGCAATATATATATATATATATATATATATTGCTGTGAAATGTACAAAAAGCCTCTCCAATAATCTTAAACTAAGGTTTTCAAATCGAGCCCCACAGATTGGGCGTCAAGAATGCTGTGAAACCTCCTAAATTAACTGGTCCGTTGACTTTCTTCTGTTAATCGCCTCTTTACTCTTTTCCGCCACGGCTGCTCAGCTAGTTAAAACTTTCATCCTCATTCATAAAAAAAACAAATACATTTCTACCACAAACATCAACGTTAGCTCTATTTACATCAATATTCATAATACATTAAAATTTCAAAATTAAATTTCAGCATAAATATCAGTATCATAAAATTTCAAGATTAAATTTGTTATCATTTTTAATTTGCATCCAGAATTAAAGTCCTTGTAGGATGCCTACTAATTAATTTAACAATATTTGCAGACCTGAGTCTGAATAAAAGCGAGCATCTTCCACCCCTTTACGTTAATTAAACAGGTTCGTCTACTTGAGCTCAAAGACAAACCCAAATTTTCATCATAATCAAGAACATAAATACTAAATACTCCTTTCTACTTAAACAAGAAAATTTCACCTTAAAATTAAAATTTTGTTGTTTGTACAAATTCACTACTGTCCATTTTAAGTAAACAAATTATAAAGTTATTCAAAACACACCAAAACATCAAAAATCAAACAACAAAGCATAAGTTACCTGAAGGTTAATGCACTCGTTGCTCCAATGTACATCGTCCTTTGTTAATCACACCATTCCAACTGGGTTATGTTTACGGCTTCTGATTCTAAACGCTTTTAAATTTTTCTACACCACCATTCATCTAAAATTGTTTCAGGGCTTCTCAGGACTCATCTAAGTATATCAACATCTTGTTTTGTGGATCCAATCACGATTACGAATACCATTTAATTATTAACACCCCCGAAAAATAGCAAAGAAATTCATACTTCTTTCACGCTATGCGCCAAAACTGCCTACTTTTGTTTATTCGTTTATCGTTACAAATTTGAATAGTTGGTACAGTAATACTCGTAAATATAACTAGACGTTATTACCTTGTATCTTCTTTTCTAAATGCACTAAATAACTTTCATCGTAGCACGTAAAGAGCAAACTGTTTTAAAGTATTCAATAATCACCAAAATATACGAGCAAACTGTTTAAAGTATTCAATCAAATCGAAAAACTAAGAGCACTATTTAAAGCATCGAATAATCAAAAATCTAAGAGAGAGCAACTCATATTAACACGGGTATATATAATAGCCCGCCCGTGCGTCGGTTTTGTCCCGCAAACGGACAGTTTTCAGAATTTTGTTATTCTATGTTCCCTTTTCGATCGCTCGGCACAGCTTCTACAAAATTTGCACACGCGCCAGTTGAAAATCTCAGAAATTTTCCACACGGCACGCAACGTCTGAGAACAAACTAATTTTGTACAGAAATGTTATTCTTACACCTCTCATGTTTACCTCTTGTTATCACCCAATCGCAACCCAGTGACGTTGCTCAACCCACGCCTTTAATTACCCGTGTCTCTGTCTTGCGCATATTATCCGTCTCTATCTACCCTGTTCTGAGTGGTCCAAATCGATATTCTTTATTATCGGTTTTGTACAATCCACGTGGACTGTTAAATAACCCACTTTATTAGCATTTCCCGTGAATATTAAGCGACGGTTTCTCCAACATTCTCTGTAACCATTTGTTATCTGCAGAATTTAAGCAGAACGAGACTTTTAAAAATACGCAGGTGTTCAATCGTCCTACTTCTAAATAACACTTCTACGATTTGAATATTATTGGGTTTTTACAAGCTTTTATACATATTATATGTTACTAATGGTTCAATTAACTCCAATTAAAATAATACCCTTTAATTTTTAGTGAATCCTAATTAAATATTCAATTATTATTTGTACATTTTGTTTAATACTCGTTATTTAAACTTGAATTAATTAATATAAATTTTGCACGTAATTTCCATTTGTTTCTTTACTTGGAATAATTAAATTACACGTTGAGCATTTTAATTCTGCTTCTTTTTATAGAAAGCGTCTTGTAAATAATTTAAATCCCTTATTTTTTAATGAAACGAATGAATTTTTATGCTCCACGGTTTTTTTTAATAAAGCGTATTATCTAATAAAATTTCTTATACACGGTGATTAAAATTATTTGATGTAATTAATTAATTTTCTACCCTGGTCTAAATATGAGTAATATATATAGATATTTCTGATATTTGGAGGTTGAAACAACAATAAAAAGAGCGAGTTACGTATCCCCCAAATTAGAATATATATGTAATCAAATGGAATGATTTAATTTTAAGTTGGACTATTACAATGTATAAATTAAAGGACATATTTGAAAAAGGTTAATGAAGATTCACAAGCCAAACATGAGAACAGAAACAGACATTGTCTTCCAGACGCAACATGATACAGCAGATGCAGGTCACAGAAGGTTATAAGACAGCAATTATTAGAATTAAGATTACTAAGAAGTAATACATTGTATTATATAAAGAAATAAGCAGGCATGAGCACTGCAGTTCCCATAAGCAATGTGAGGGGCAGGGATAGCATAAATACCCTCAGGAACCCAAGACGGCCAGTCAGTCTAGAGCATCACAACTTTAACATTGTTGGTAGTTCAGCTACTCACCGTAAATTTTAGTTTATTTAAATTAGTGAAAGTCAACTTAGGATTATTTCAATCCCCACACGTTATTGCATATAACGCACTTGTAATTAAAAAATTAATATTGTAATTTCTGTTTCAAATAAATTGATAGAAGAGTTTTTTGAAGAAGTTTTTTTAAAAAGCCGCTCCAAGAAGCCCAAAACCTATCTAGCGTCGCAGATAAGACTGCACAAACAAAAGAATTCTAGCTAGTGTTTCTGTCAATTAAAATAAATTTATAGCTTCATCAAAAAGATATGAAACTTAAACGGTTATTTGTCAGTTACTAATGCAAAGCTCCAACAACAAAACAAAGAAAAGTTATTGATCAGAATGGATAGAAGTAAGAGAAGGATATCACGTGTTAGTTGATTTGGGATGAAACAAGGAAACGGGAGAGATTATTAGTTAGAATAGGTATAAGTGAGATAAGCATAATTTGAATGTTGCTAAGAGTGGGTAAGTGGTATATTAGTTACAACGGAACTTTAAAATACGGTGTAAGAAGGATAGTTGATGTAGAGTGGATGTCAGAGCGAAAAAGATATAAATCGTGGTAGGAATGTACAAAGTGAAAAGAGTACAAAGTGAGAGACAGGGATTTTAGTATGTAGGTTAAAGGGAGACAGATAAAACATGTTGCATTAGGGACGTAGTTTAAATGGTCAGTTGGGGTAAATATACACAAGATTTTAGAGTGGGATGGTAGAAATTCGATGAAAATAGGTTAGTGGAGTGGGCACATTCGTTATGTTCAGGTGAATTTCAAGGAAATGTTTTAAAAACTCCTGTCGGTTAGAACGAATACACAGAATTTGTTGACAGTTGGAATTCGTTTGTATAGAGAATACGAAGAAATGTCTGCGTGAGCTTGTGGTGTGGGGACAAGTTCTAGGATTTCGGTGGGCCGTTAAAGTATGTGTACGTGAGTTAAAGTGTTTGTGGAAGGATAGTGGCCGTTGAACGATTTTAAGAATTGTAGACAGTTAGAGGTGTTGTTTGTTTGTATTGAAGGAAATTTGAAAAATTCTAACAGGTTGGAGGTGGAAATAAGAGTATATAAACACCAACAGAGTGTTGTGGAGCTCTCTTAGTTTTTTGACAAGCAAACAACTCTCTGGGGTTTTCAACAAGCGTACGTCACGCTTAGCTTACAACCAGCTGACGGCTCCAAGAGAAAGAGTTTAATTTATGTAAGTAAAGCCTGTTATAATTTCATTTGCACTAAATAAGCCAAGTTTAAAATTTGAAAGTACAGTAAATGTCTGTGTGGTCGATTTGGTTGATTACCAACAATTGATAGAAAAGGCTTGGAAGTCTGAAGGCACGATGGAATTGGTAGACCAGATGACGTCGTGCTGATATGGTAGCAGTTTGCAGTTCTGGGTGTTGCAATCCAAATTGGGTAAGTTCCTGAAGGTGGCAGTTGTTGATGGTATGATGGCTGTCCCGTAGGCTGTGATAGAATCCAGGTAACTGTTGTTCTTGTTTGCATACGTGTATAAACAGGTGTTTTTGTGCATTGTGGGTATGAAGTTATGAACTAAAAGGGACAAACTTGGGAAGAGTTGCAGATTGAGCTTTTTCTGTTGTATTATTTTACTGTATTTTTTGTAGGAATTTATGATATTAACAATATTTGGTGTATGTACAAGGTAAAAGGGTAATTTTGGAGGATTGATGTGCAAAATTTGGCACGAAGGATTAAGGTTTTACTATGAGCTCGTACTAAACCGGAGTTAAAGTAAAGACTGTGGTAAAACCCTGTTACTTTCTAAGATAATATAAATGTAAATATTTATCTAGCGTCATTATTGATTTCAAAATGTATTTTGAAATGTGTTATTTTAAAAAGGGGATGTATATAATGTACAAATAATGAGTGAATGAGGAGTTTTATGTTGATCTTAGCGTGTATTTTTCTATGAATATGTTAATAAACTTAGGAGATTTACCGTAGCAGAATTTTTTTGAGTAGTTAGTTTATTTACAGAAAGCAGCCGAGCAGCCGTGGCATACTTCGTTGCAAAGCAAAAATATTTTAAGCTTTTTAAGTATATAAGCAGCATCGAAGGTTTGTAGCATTTTACGAGCCAAGGTAAGTTTTTTTTGTATTCTAGAAATTCAGCTTTCGCAGCATTTTGACGCCTAAAGGTGGGACTAGCAGAGGTCGCAGCTATATACCTATAACTTCGTATAAGGAGGCCTGCGCTTGTATTTCACTAGGAGTCCGAAATTTCTCTGGGCAGCTTTGTACCGGAATAAGATTGAGTACAAACTCTGCGGCTCGAAGGTCCACACACAGAATCATACCACACGCCAAGTCATGCGGCAAACGCTTTGTCCTCGGCCTGTCACATATGCATTCGTACTTATATGTGTAGCACCACTAATATTTATTCGTTGTTAAACGTTATAGTATGCATTTTATTTTAAGAGTTGTTGAATTGTAATAGTTTGTTATATCCTAAATAAACTAAATTACAATTATATTTCTTTTAAAATATTTCAAGGCGCTAATTCAACAATAGCAATATGCGGAGTTTTCTCCCCGTACGTGCTTTCTCGTGTAAAATTTAAGGCGCGTGTGCTCAAGGGATAAATTTGATACTATAAAATTTCCAAAACAATATTACAACTCGTTTCGTTCGTTCACCGATTTACTAAATTATACAAAATCGTACGAAAAGTATTCTTTTTCTTTAATTATCTGTCTTGCACAAAGATGACACCACAAAATATTGACATGTTTTACCAAAATTGCTCAATGGAGCAACACTAAAAATGCACCACCAAGTCAAATTAAATGATGCATGTCTACTCCGTTGGGTCGTATTTGCAAGCAAGTCCCACGCCAGGTTACGAGAAAAATTAAATATGAACGCAAAGGGTATTCGAGCAAAATCAGAATTGATGGAATGCGATACGCACTACATTTAAATCGATCGGAGAAACAAAAGGAAATACATATTGATGAAATCTTTTAGGCGAAGATTCTCTTGAAATGAAAAAATTGAATGTGAAAGCATGTTAGATGTTGAAAGGAATTTTACTTGTGGCCGTACGATATCAGTTGACAGCACAAAATATTTTGGTTTTTAACGTCGAAGCGAAAGTATGGAAATCTTATTAAAATCGCCATTAAACGATTTTCTTATATTTTAGAGAAGTTGACAGTAGAACTTCTTTCTGATTTTAAATTTAAATTAATTTTGAGCAATATACGCGTAGAAACTGGTTAAGAATATTCAGAGTTAGCAAGAGTAAGAATATATATATATATATATATATATATATATATATATATATATATACTTCTCGTATATATATATATATATATATATATATATATATAATATATATATATATATATACGCCGTACTCGGTGTAATGACGTTTTTACTTAACTCCACCTCTCGTACAAAGAGTGCACAACGTTACGATGATCAAATTTTTTTTTTCACCCTTTTATGATTACCTATTTGTTTGAATTTATAAAACGAAGTCAATTAATTTCATATAATGAAAACGCTTTTCAAATTGTTAGTGTAGAAATCAATAACTCTACCGTAATAGTTCAAGAAGCTAAAGTGTAATTTTAGCAAAATCCTTTGGCGTGTGTTGTAATATAAACTCTGTGCGTGTAAGGTAGCATTCAAAAGGTCATAGACATATTTTAACAGTCGTATTTAAGTATAAAAATATTTTTAAAACGCTTTAGCACTTGAAACCGTTTTAGTTTTAGCGTTTAGTTTACAAGCAAATCGGCAGTATATTTATTTAAAGCTGCCTGTCGAAGCTTTCCTAGTAACATTAAATAAATGAAGGAAAGCGTCTTAATTTCCCCGTATATTTTTAAAAAGCGTAGAATAACGTTGAACACACAACGGAAAATTCTAAGTAGTGTTGGTTACCGCTGTCAATTAAGGATAGATTTATAACCTCGTTAAAAGATATGCAGTTTTTATAGGTAGAATGGGTCAAAGCTGTTGACTGTTACGACGAAACTTGCCATCAAAGAAACAAAGAAAGAGTGTATGATGGGATGTGTACAAGTGAGATAAGCGTAGATCGGACGCTTAACGTTCGTTGACAGCGGAGAAGGCAGTTTGAGTAAAGGCTAGTTGCTTTATCGTGTATGTTTGAATGAGATGAGAATAACACGTGTTATGAACATAAGGTAATGAACTGAATACAAAGTAAGAGAGAGGTGATTTTGGGGCTTAGGTTGGAGAGAGATAGATATTACACTTGTTGCATTAGAGACGTTTTAAATGTTAACTTTGTCAGTTGGGACTTCAATATATACTCAACGTGATTGGTGAGAGATGTTTTGAATACGCAAAAATAAGTCGAGTAAGAGTGTAGGTTAGAAGCGTTAGTTGGATTTTCAGGAAAATGTTTTGAAAAAATCGTGGCGGTTACAGAAATTACAAGGAATTTTGAACGTACGTTAAGCTACTACTGGAAAACTTTGGGCGATAAAGTTTATTTGTATGGTGAAATTTTAAGAACCGTTGACGGGCAAGTTTTACGTGGAAATGAATGTTTGTATTGATGATAGTTTGAGGAATTGACAGGCTTTTGCGAGGTGAGAAACAGGATATAAACCCCAACAGATTGTTGTGGAGTTCTCTTAGTTTTCTTTAGTCTCCTAGTTAGAGTAGCGTAAAGCTTTCACGTAGTCTACAACCAACTGATTGCTACAAGAATAAAATACTGTAACAAGTAGTATAAAGCAGTACTTTATGTAAGTAAAGATTGTTGTAATTTAAATTTGCAATAAGTGTGCAAAAGCATACAAATGGAAATGGAGTAGACATCAATGGTTGGTCAATGTGAATTTGAATCAACATACAATGGTATTAGTAGCGGAGCTTGGGGAAATTGGATGCATCTTCAATGTGGTAGATGTCATGGTCAAATAGTTGCTGTTGGCAGTTGTGGTTATTGCAAGTCAGAAGGTGTTCCAGTATGCTGCAGTCTCTGAGGGAATGCCAGCAGGTCGTATGCACAAATAGTTTCCAGTTAACTGTTGCTTTTTATTGCCTATGTGTATAAACTGGTGTTCAATGATTTTTGTGCATTGTGAGTATAATTTACGAACAAAAGGGACAAATTTGGAAAGAGTTACTGAATGAATTTTTTAATATTGTATTATTTTACAGTATTTTTATGTGGGAATTTATATTAAGAGAAAAAGGTTCAGGATATTGATAATATTTGTTTGTACAAGGTAAAAGGGACTTTTTGGTGTTTGATGTGCGAAAAGTAGCACGAGAGGTTATGGTTATTAGGAGCTTTTATTAAACCTAAGTTAGAGTAAAACATGTGGTAAAGCTCTGTTACTTTCTTGGATAATCAATTGGAACTCATTTATCTGGGGAATTATTGATCTCAAAATCTATTATTTGATAAAGAAGTTGTATATAATGTATAAGTAATGTTTGAACAAGGAGTTTAATTGTGATTTGGCGTGTATATTGTTTTTTTTATGAGTGTGTAATAAATGTATGTGATTTTCCGTAGCAGCTATTTTTTAAGTTAGTTGAATTACAGAAAGCAGCTGAGCAGCCGTGGCAAACTTCCTTGCAAATCAGAGATTTTTTACCTTTTAGGTATGTTAGTAGCACCGAAGGTTGCTAGCATTTTGGCGCCCGTGAACGAGGGACATCATCAGAACCAGAGTTAGAACCATAGCAGCTTTCGCAGAATTTTTGGCGCCCAGAAAGTGAGGCTTTTTGTATTACTAAATGTAGTTTAACAGAAAGTTTGCAGAATATTTGGCCACCCAATGGTGGGGCTTGAACTTCGCAGCAATATATATATATATATATATATATATATATATATATGTACCTTGTGTAAAAAAAACTACCTAAAATATTTATATATTAATCTTGGCTTATAGCCGTAATATTGAGCGTTGCTTCCTGTTTATATCTGACATAAGTCAAAAACTTGACAATGTCAGATATGATTGACAAAAATGCTAAACGTAATTGAAAGTTAGGTTTATATATGGTTCTGTACACGATTTAGATTTGTAAATTTCTCAATTATAGTCATCGGTCTCGATGGCGTAATTGGTTAACCCACAGTTCCGGCAAAACTGAGATGCAGGTTCAAATCCTGTCCAAGACCTTATATGTTCCTTCTTTCAATTACTAACTCGATTTGAAATGATCATTTGGGCTTTGCATAAAAGTCTAAGTTATTATTTCATCTTAATAATTGTAATACGTTAGTATTGATCAACTTACCTTGTGTAAAAAAACTACCTAAAATATATATATATATATATATATATATATATATATATATATATATTCTGTGGTATTTGAATGGCAAAAGGAGTTAGATAATTCATTTGATAATTTATTTCAAGTTTCAGCATGTAAATACAAAAAAGCAACAATTTATAAAGCTTGTACAAATTACTAGTGTAGGATTTAATTTTACAAAGAACTTTCAAGATGCTTAAATGCAATGTAGCATAAGCGCATAAACCAGAAATACTAATTAAAGCAGTGCGTATTATAATGTAAATATTCTTAACGTGCATTTAAAAGAATCATAAACATATTTAATCATTGTATATAATAAGTGTAGCATAGGGTGTAAATATGTTTTTACTAACAATTGAATTTTTATTTCACAATTGTTATTTTTCCTTCAACAATAAATTTTATCTACAAATTTTTGGATGTCCGATGGGATCAAATCTCAGTCCCATTATTGCTCAAATAGTTATGGACGAACTGTTGAATTCAGTTATTCCGCAACTTCCATTTAATCCTCCATGTATTAAAAAATTTGTTGATGATATAGTGACAGCTATTCCGAAAGATAAAATAGATGAAACTCTTAACATTTTTAATAAATACAATACCCACATTCAATTTACAATAGAAACGGAATCAAATAACTCTGTACCATTCCTAAACACTTTATTAATTAGAAATGATAAAAATGAAATTATTTTAGATTGGTATCAGAAGCCTACACCTTCAAACAGATACTTATATTATTATTCTTATCATCCATTTAAAACCAAATTAAATTTTATTTTGGGATTAAAAGATCGAATAAAAAAGATATCCCATCCCTCTTTTCATAATAAAAACATGAAACATCTTTCAAATATTCTAAAAAATAATAACTATCCTATACACCTGATAACAAAATTATTATATAACACAAAAAAATACAATAATATAAACAATTACGATGGTGATATAGATAATAATAATAATAATACAACTAACGAAAATAACAAAACTATACAGCTATATAAAACACTACCAAATATAGATGACCACCTAACTCATAAATTAGTTAAAGTATTTAAAAATTACAATTTCAAATATGCTAAAAAAATATTTTAACATTAAGAAGCATTTTTTCAAAATTTAAAAATAAGACACTAGATTTATTTCAAAGAAACCTTGTATACCAAATTAATTGTATAGATTGTGGTAATCCTTATATAGGCCAAACGTCACAAACTTTAAAACAACGTATAACCCAACACAAAAGTGACATTAGAATCAAACCAAATTCCTGTGCTTTATCAAGACACTCAATTGATTTAGATCACAAAATTGATTTTAAACATCCTAAAATTTTAGAATTAGAAAGAGATACACAAAAAAGACTATTTCTGGAAATGTATCATATATTTCGCCAAAAAAATTGTATAAATAAAAAAACAGATATTGGTGGTCTAAGTTCGATTTACACATACATACTTAGTCTTCAGAAGTAACATATACCTAATGCAATAATTGATATTGTAGTGATTAGCATTACATACATACACATCCTATCACATTCATACATACACGTACTAACAAACAAACAGATTAATATACATAATCACAAATATTCATAGACACTCGCATAAATATAACATGTACACGCACTCACACTTATACACACACAAACACATACACACATGCATACATGCACACATAGGCATTCTGATTTTAAATCTTCAAATAATTAAAAAAAGTGAAACTGAAAGGTTTCAAAATTTGACATTTTTATTTTTATTTTTATACAAGTTATACAATTTTCTTATAACGAATTGAAGCAAAAATTAGTTAAAATAAGATTTCGATTTAATTTTCATGTTAATTTAATGTTTAACCTCGTCTTGTAAGTTACTATCAATTCATTTATATGTTAGCCTAGTTAATTGTAGAAAGCCTGTGATCAAGAATTTAAATAAAATTCGAAAATTTAGGCCTTAAAAAAGAGTTTACTTTCCTACAGCTGACCTCAAACCCGTTAATAATATATCATCATATATATATATATATATATATATATATATATATATATATATATCCATAACTTTGTATAAGGGGGCCCGCGCTTGTATTTTACTAGGAGTCTGAAATTTCTTTGGGCATCCCTGCACTGGAATAAAATTGAGCACAAACACTGCGGCTCGATGGTCCACACATAGAATCATACCACACGCCGTGTCACACGGCATACGTTTTGTACCGGCTTGTCACATATGCATTCGTGTTCATATGTGTAGTAACGCAAATATTTATCCACTGCTAAACGTTATAGTATGGATTTTATTTTAAGAGTTGTTGAATTGTAATAGTTTGTTATACCCTAAATAAACTAAATTACTTTTTGAAATATTTCAAAGCGCTAATTCAACAATAGCAATATGCGGAGTTTTCTCCCCGTACGTGCTTTCTCGTGTAAAATTTAAGGCGCGTGTGCTCAAGGGCTAAATTTGATACTATAAAATTTCCAAAACAATATTACAACTCGTTTCGTTCGTTCACCGATTTACTAAATTATACAAAATCGTACAAAAAGTATTCTTTTTCTTTAATTATCTGTCTTGCACAAAGATGACACAACAAAATATTGACATGCTTTACCAAATTGCTTAATGGAGCAACACTAAAAATGCACCAGCAAGTCAAATTAAATGATGCATGTCTACTCCTTTGGGTCGTATTTGCAAGCAAGTACCACGCCAGGTTACGAGAAAAATGAAATATGAACGCGAAGGGTATTCGAGCAAAATCAGAATTGATGGAATGCGATACGCATTACGTTTAAATCGATCGGAAAAACAAAAGGAAATACATATTGATGAAATCCTTTGAGCGAAGATTCTCTTGAAATGATAAAATTGAATGTGAAAGCATGTTAGATGCTGACGTATTAAAAGGAATTTTACTTGTGGCCGTACGATATCAGTTGACAGCACAAAATATTTTGGTTCTTAACGTCGAAGCGAAAGCATGGAAATCTTATTAAAATCGCCATTAAACGATTTTCTTATATATTAGGCAAGTTGACAGTAGAACTTAGCTTTCCGATTTTAAATTTAAATTAATTTTGAGCAATATACGCGTAGAAACTCGTTAAGAATATTCAGAGTTAGCGAGAGTAAGAATGAAAATTACGAAAATATAGTTATTTATCCATTTGTTTAATAACAATCTAAAATTAAATCTTAGTAATACTTGTATTAATCCATTGTGCCCAGATTACTATTTCTTTCAGTTACAATACTTTTTCTCATCAAACCTGCTTAGATACGTAAATAAAAGGTAGTAACACCTGCTGCGTACATCGACGTAGGTAGTAACTGTTATCGTTCGGGTGGGCGGCGTCTGAAAGCATGTAGGCTGGGCTTAATTATTTGTTTAATAAATATAAGCAAAAATAATTATAAGTTCCATAAATACATGAAAATTAAAATGAAATAGCTAAAATTGAATGATTTTAACAGTTTGAAGCATTTCGGAAGTCTTCGGTAGTAATCTTCGGAACTCTTCGGAAGGCTTCGTGGTTGCTTGTGAAACCAAAATAAACTTAAACACTTATTGAATGGATGTATATACAGTTTAAAGGTGTGTAAAAGTCTTAGGTAGTATTCGGCATTCTTCGGAATGTTTCGGAAGGTGCTTGTGAGGTCGAGCAGGAACAACGGTAGTTAAAAAATATTTACAATTTGAAGAGGTGCAGACGTCTTCGGTGGTCTTCGGAACTCTTCGGAAGGCTTCGTGTTTTACTTGTGGGACAACTTAAGTTACAAAGAATGATGATATGAAATTAAAAACTATTAAATAAATATATTGCTGTGGTTAAACCTCTAGGATCGATTCTCGCCCCACGAATTGGGCACCATAAAATTGCTGTGGATTTCTCTATACCAATTCTAGCCCTAGTGTCGTTGGGCCGTCATAAAATTTTCTGAAATAAAAACAAATCTTACAATACCTTTGGAACGCCACTTTATTTCTGCACACCCTGACTACCTCTAAGATCTGCTTCTTCTTGCATACCCACCATCCTCAATTCACTCTTTCTCACATATACAGTCAAATGAAATTACCACTCAAATAATGCAACAAGACATTCAACCTTTTTATTTACACAAGTTATGTATCCCCCAATTGAGATACGTATAAAGAAATAGAATAAATTAGGAAATTATTAGAAAGTGCCAAGTGAAGTGCAACAAAGTAGATCAAGGACAATTTATACAGTTTATTAACGTTCATGGGAACGGAAGCACTACTTTGTATCGCAGACGATAAGTGACACTGCAGATGTCAGGTCACAGGCGGTCACAGACGGTCAGGTACTGTGATTACTTAGAAATTAAGATTACAACATTGTATTTATGAATAGCGTTAAGTGTAAGCAGACATGAGATCTGCAAGTTCCCACAGTCATGTGAGGGGGTAGGGATATTATAAAAAGCCCGGGAGCCCCAGTCGACAACAGTTAATCTATCGATCAGCTTCAACATTGCAGTTCGTTAGACTACTTATTTTAGTACAATTAATTAATGTATTTCGATTAAAGTAATATTAACTAATTTGTCAAAATTCCAAGTCAATTCTGTATAATTAAATAAATGTGTTAAGAAGTTTGGAAATGGTTATTTAAAAAGGCCGCTCGCAAGCCACGAACCTTAACTCACATATTAACAAGTATCCATTAGTAAGAAAATATTTACACATTTGTACATACAGTTTGATAAAAAATGTTACCATCTCAACCTTTAAATCTTTTAAAATTTCATGATTTTATAACAACATTTTTATGTCATTAATAAACATTTTTAAATAATCAATATACACCCCCAATTAGTCAAAACACTCAAGCACAAAATACCAGCACAAATGTTCAAGCAAAATCAAGAAATTAATTTTTTGTACCCAGAGTCAGCTTCTTCCATCATTACCTCTGAAGATGTGTTCCAAAACTCTCGTCGTTGTGTCCATCCAACTCATTTCCACTCACTATCCAAATCCCTGCAACCACCTTTAGTATTTCTACTAGGATGATTGTCTCGACCCAGCTTAACCTTCCATAATCACTACATTTCACGCATACTTGTTTCAAACTCCTGGATTTGCTTACCCAGGTACCATCCTATCATTAGATCTTATCGTGCAGTAACAGCACCTTTTATAAGCCAGCAGCCACTTGTGCAAATCACTTTTACTACATTACCGGTACGTTACTAACAGCTTTGACACACTTTTAAATAGGATGTTGTATGATAATTCAACGAATAAGCGATAATCAGTACAACGTAAGAGCACGTAATAGCAAATACGTAAGAGATGTAAGAGAGTTTTAATACCTCTCACCGTGTATTTATACGCTTTTGAATACCCCTCACGGACCCTCTTTTCAACGAAGAGCTTATTTTTTAAAACCGATTCTCCAAATTTTGTTCGTAACAAACTTCAACGTCTGAAAAATTCCAAGTTTACCCTACCTTTACAATGAAATTCGCTCAACCACATCTAACCGACGCGAGCTTCTCAAAACTTCTAGCCTTCGACCAATTATATTGCTTTCCTTCGTTTTTAACGTCCAATTCTTAGCTACCTTTTTTCGTCCATATTTATTGTCTCTTTTAGAACCCTTCTTAAGCTACAGAAAATTGATATTGTGGTTGGCCTCCAAATCTACTGCGTATTTTAGACGTGTATTGTAACCAACGTTTTATTATACGTGTTCTCTGTCTGTTTCACATTATGGATATTTCATTTCACTTACTCTTCAGAGCATTTGTTATTTTAGCAACTTGTCGCACCGACCGCTACAAACAATTCTATAGAATTTTGTGCCAACGTTTATTTGAACTTTGAACTTGGCATTTTAACTATCAGGTGTTTCTTTAAAGCAATTTGTGCTGTTTTAAAATTATAATTCCGAGTTTTAGCACTACTTAGTATAACAAACGTTTCGTTTATTTAAAAGGAAATATGCGTTTAAATTATTGATTTTCTACACTCAAAAGCTCCGTTTCTTATCCGTTGCACTTGATTTAAAATAGTACAACTAATTATGCATATCCTTGGGTTTTCATGTGACCTAAAGCTTCTACTCGTTATGCAATTTTAACCTTTTGATTTAGAAATACAAAAGTGGCTCATTATCCGCCCGTTTTTCAATATATAAACTGATTAATTTGACGCATAAATAAATTGTTCCTATTTCCTATATACACACTTGTTAAAAATTGATTATCTAGACCTATATACCCTTCTTAACCTATAATTTCCACGACAATATATATATATATATATATATATATATATTTATATATATATATATATATATATATATATATATATATATATATATAAGCATAGAGGGGTTCAGAAGTTTTCGGTTGTCTTCGAAACTCTTCGGAAGGCTTTGGAATTCATTTGTGAGGCCCAGTAGGAACTTAAATAGCGATAGCTAGAAAATATTTACAGTTTTAAGAGGCCTAGACGTCTTTGGTTGTTTCCGGAACTCTTCGGAAGGCTTCGTATTTTACTTGTGATACAATGTGAGAGTATGAAGAATTATGATTGCAGTCGAAAGAATACCTGTTCTTGGGACATCCATCCATAGGTATGCCTTTCAGGTTGTTCGCCTTGCACATAATTGGGCAGAACGGCTCGGGCTGTCTAGTTAGCTTATGGTCTGCATGTTTTGGTGTCCAATGATAATAGACTGGTGCTAGCTGTGATGGTTGGTTGGGCTGACCTATCGATCACTAGTTGGACTTCTTCTCGAAGGCTGCTGGGCAAAAATTCGTCTGCAAACTGGATAGTTGCAGTTAGCTTGGGTGGTCTGTTGGCGGTGATGGGCGTCACCGTTGTGTGGCGATGTCGGACCTTTCCATGGTCGTCTGCTGCTTGGCGGGATAGTTGTGATTGAAAGGGTACCTCTTCATGAAAAATCCGTCTGCAGGTATGCCTTTCTAGTTGTGCGCCTTGCATATATTTGGGAAGATCGACGAGGGCTGCGTGGTTAGCTCGTGGTCTGCGCGTTTCTGTGTTTAGTGGTAATAAGCTGGTGCTGGCTGTGGTAGTTGGTTGTGTTGGCCTACTGACAGTAACGGGCGTCACTGTTTCGTTCCAGTGGAGCGTCTTAAGATTATATGCTCCGAAATGTATGAAGCCTTGTTCGTAATCCATCACCACTTTCTGGCGTTGAAGGCAAGATTCGCCCAGAATGATATCCTCAGCATGGTTTGCTACTATCAAGAATGTTTCATAGTCCATCACTTTTACGAGGGTGAATGGCATTTGAAAATGGCCTTTGATTGCCATTTCTGTCCCTGCTTCGGCTAGATAGGCAGAGGCATGATAGGGTTCTACCCGTGAGCCTGCGGATATTCAATCTTTCCTAATCATGCACGTCGATGCTCTTGTATTTTGTAGTGCTTCGAAGGTTATCTTCTGTATGGTGACGGGGATTTTTGGTAGCGGGTCATCGTGGGTGATGTTTGGTCGCGCCAGTTTGTATTGCCCAACCGGGCTGTAGCCTGGCGTTGGTCGGCCGGTGAGTCGTTTCCTGACGCCTTGGTTGGGCAGTCACCGTGCCAATATTGTTGTGGACAGAATGCGCACCTTGGTAGCTGCTCCGCTGTTCTGGTTGCTGGTGTGGGGACGGTTGTCCCTTTTGCTGCCTCTAATGTGTTTTCTTCGATTTTGTGAGGTAGGGATCATTCCCCATACTGCTTTTGGCATGTGACACTGAATTGAGCTCCTCAGTGTCGGCAGGAGGAGGTCCGTGAACAGCTCTATGTCCCGGTAGGTGTCTAGTTTTAAGCGGTGGGCTTGTCGTACCTTAGTGCCGAGGAAGGCGGCTACTGGTTGAGACACTATCTGCTTCTGTCAATAGTACTCGGAGATTATTTTGGCTCTAATAGTTGGACTGTCGTATTTGTCCAGAAAGAACCCATTAAATTCGCTGTAAGTGGGTTGGAGGTTCGGGTATGCTTCCTACCATGAATTGAGCGGTCATTGTAGGTACATCCGCGGCCATCGCTTACAACTGTTGAAGGAATTCTGCGAGATCCTCCAGAAAGGTGCCAAAGAATGTAGGTTTTCTGCTTCGGAGGTCACTGTAGCGACGTGGTACAGGTCTTCCACAAGCGCTTTGATTGTGACTATTTTGCTGGTTGGTTGCGTCTGTTGAGCGCCACTGGGTTGTTGCAGTCCCAGAACTGTTGGTGGTTTTGTGACCTCGGGTTGGAGGCGGCTAGTTGGTGTCCGGCTGGACGTGTGATGTGGTTTGACTCCTCGTCTCGGGCATGTTGATAGTTCTTGCAAGCGCGCTGTTTGCAAACTGTTTGAAGCAGTTCGGAAGTCATCGGTAATCTTCGGAACCCTTCGGAAGGCTTCGTGGTTACTTGTGTAACCAAAATATGCAGTGTAAAGGTGGTGTAAAAGTCTTCGGTAATCTTCGGAACTCTTCTGAAGGTTTCGGAAGTTGTTTGTGAGGTCGAGCACGAACTCGAATAACGGTAGTTAAAAAATATTTACAGTTTGAAACGGTCCAGATGTCTTCGACGGTCTCGGACTCTTCGGAAGGCTTCGTGTTTTACTTGTGGGACAACTTAAACAAAGAATTATGATATGAAATTAAAAACTATTAAATAAACATATATATACAAGCATATAGGGGTTCAGAAGCCGTCGGTTATCTTCGAAACTCATCGGAAGGCTTCGGACTTTATTTGTGAGGCCCAGTAAGAAATTGAATAACGATAGTTAGAAAATATTTACAGTTTTAAGAAACCCGGTCGTATTCGATGGTCTTCGGAACTATTTGGAAGACTTCGTGTTTTACTTATGAGACAATGTGAGGGTATGAAGAATTATAGTGTGAACTGATGTACTACTTGGAGGAGGTCGGAGGTCTTCGGTGATCTTCGGAACCCTTCGAAGGACGTCATGGTAGTGGTGCCTTAGCCTCGTCGAGTGCGTCGCCGTTGAACTCTACGGGGTGTTTTCCCGGACGCAGAGTTGACAAACGCAATCACAATAACGACTTGTCGGTTATGAATGGAACGGAGCTTAACGCCCATGTGTAGTTTATTAACTATTGATTGATGAATTATAGTGAGGTGCCCTAGGTACGGCGGCGAACGGCGTCACTGTCGGAGAATACGCAGGCTATGGGGAGCACTGCGCTGTAGTATTAGCAGGCTATGGAGAGCGCTGCTCGCTGAAGGTTTTGCAGACTATAAGGAGCACTGCAAGATGATTCCTTAGGCTATGGAGAGCACTAACGAATGACTTTCGGAGAATTTGTAATTATATTTATACACTTCCACTTCCTATGCTTCCTGTGTTGAAAAACGTTAGTGATGTTTCTAGCCAATGGAATTGTGTTTTCAATTTTCGAGTGTAAAAGAATCTTTAAATTTCGTTTGACCAATGAGCGTGCTAATTTCTGAGTACCACAAAAATGATGGTACGTCTTTCTAGCATAATTTTAAATGTTTTTCTCCAAATTTCTCTATTGTCTACGGTAAAATCTAAATCGATGCTTGACCTATTATTTATACGAGGTGTCAACATGAAAAATTGCATTCATTTTACTTTGTAACAAAAAATGCTAATTGAAAACGCGAAACATCGTATGTGGCAGCACAATTAGGGAAGAAACGTGAACTTAGTAATTAAACCACATCCATGAACACCTTGCGCCCAAGATAATAAAAACTTTCGTCATATTTAAGTATTTTAAGAGGTTTTCAGTGTTGAATCACAAGTAAGGGTTTGTAAGTTTCTTATCACGATGAAGGATGGGCTCAGAGTATTTATTTCACATTGAGCTACCAAATATACTACTTATTAATTATTTGTAGCTTTTCTCGTTTTAAAGATATAGCCGATGCAACATCTTAAATTAATGCCCTGTATGTAAACGTAACTAATAATAGTTTATTTTAAAAGTATATTTTTATCCCTGCTTACCACTTAGATCATTGGAGCACTAACAAATAAATGAGAAAAGTAATTAGTCTGAAGTTGGCAAGCCCTTTTTTACATTGCATATTCCAAAACCGTTGGGACTTCTGCGCCCGAGTGTGAGGCATTAATAAGCTCTAACGAAGCACTAACGAAGCACTAACAACGCACTAACAAAGCACTAACGAAGCACTAACGGTCGCGCGTAAACGTCTGTTAGTGCTTTCGACGGAACGAGAAGTTTGCAGGTCTCCTTTAAGCGCCGATTATCGAAGTGTGAAGCATTAATAAGCACTAACAAAGCAGTAACGATCACATGCAAAACGGCCGTTAGTGCTTCCTCCAAAACGTGAAGTTGGCAAGTCCTTCCTAAACGCCGATTATTCGAAAACCATTAAGCCTGCTGGGCCCAAGTGTAAAGCATTAACAAAGCACTAATAAACAACAAAGAAGCACTAACAATTGCACTCAAAACGGTCGTTAGTGCTTCCAACAAAGCGTGAAGTTGGCAGGTCTTACGAATTCCCGCGTTTCATACTATTGCGCAATCGTTAATATAACATGATTACGCGGCAAATTACGCGACATTTATATCAAATACCAAACACGTTTAAAAGTGATACAATGATTACAGTTTAAGCACAAACTAAATAGAACGGGTACTCACGTGTTTCTTAACATCTCAGGATCCTTGTTGTTTGGGTGGGTCGGCTACGCTATTGTTGATTCTAGATTTTATCCGTCCATCCTCTTTTCACCTCGTACGTAGGTAGGGCGAGAAGGATACAGGTAGAGGTACGATAAAGCAAGATAAGATACAGGAACCTACAATCTAAAAAGAGAAAAAACCGACACGACACAGGTAGCTGTTTTCGGCTTTAGGCAACGTAGTCTAATGACGTCTCATTACACACTCCGCGCACTTGCACCATTCACTCCGCGCCTGCGCATTCTTTTGCGCAACCGCAACTGTCCGGGATGACGGAAATTGACAAGTTTATTTGAAAATATTCGCGCGAACTACCTTATAATTTATACTTAATCTAAAGGTGATACATAGCCGATTCTTGGCGTGCAACACAGGCCCTTTTTAGACGCCTAATATTCGAAAACCGTTATGCCTGCTGGGCACGAGTGTAAAGTACTAAGGAAGCACTAATAAGCAATAAAGAAGCACTAACGATTGCACGCAAAACGGTCGTTAGTGCTTTCAACAAAGCGTGAAGTTGGAAAGCCTTTCTTAACGCCGATTATTCGAAAACCGTTGGGTCTGCTGGGCCCGAGTGTGAAGCACTATCGAAGCACTAATAAGCAATAAAGAAGAACTAACGATTGCACGCAAAACGGTTGTTAGTGCTTTCAACAAAGCGTGAAGTTGGCAGACCCTTTTTAACCGCCGATTATTCGAAAACCGTTGGGCTAATAAACACTAACAAAGCACTAACAAGTGCATGCAAAACGGCCGTTAGTGCTTTTTGGTGCTTGCCCACTTTACGATGTTCATAAAATTCATGTTGCTTAGAAACTGTTCGAACATTAAGATAACCAAAAGAAAATGAAATTATACGTCAGTTACAACGGATGCGTACGTAAGCAGTTGGCCCCTCGACAAGGTGGCCGACGAGGAAAAGAACAAAGTGATATTTGAGTGACAGTGGACGTGTCATTGGTCGTAATGCAATAGACCATCAGGGGCTGATATCGAATTATGTTTAGTTTTACTGTACGAATAGAGACCAGAAACATTAAACACGTAAATCGTTAATTTATATTCCTGTTGGCCGGGATGAGTAACCAAGATAGCGTAATAAATTCCTTTTACATATCAACAGAAATTGAAACTTTGAGAAAACCTACCGTGCCGAGGAAGTACGCACCAGGAATATATTGGCGTCCCTGGACATTCTGCATAATCAGTTGTAAGAATTATGTGGAACATTGGAACCATGAGTACTCTATGAGTTTTTTGTTTATTGATGATTATGTTTTTGAGGATGCAAAAAAGAAATAGCTTGTATCTATGTATGGGAAATTAATATTCCGTCACACAAGTATTTTTTCGAACTATGAAATAGCAACGGAAATACTTTTGTTTAAATTTAAGCATAATATTATTAGCGAAGGAAATTTGAATATTTTAAAAAAGTAAGAAGTATGTACATGTAGGTTCAAGTGTTGAAGTTGTTGCGTTCAATTGTACCCTGTTAAATATTTCTATTTATTTAGGATTCTTTTAAATATCCCCGCGTTTCCGCTTTAATAGTTTGAGTAACTACCGGTTAATAAAGACGTACCTAATTACGCTTTATAATTAAATAAATCGATCTGTTTCTGTAAAGCTCATCCTAATACAATTGAAACAAGTACTTTTTTAATATTCTAGCGCATTTAGTTCAAGTTAAAAGTACTTCGATGTATCTGTCTCATTTGAGATAACAGCAAATATACAGTTATCTGCAATTTTGTTTTCTAAAAAATACGTTTGCTCTATTTATAAGTAATAATGCAAGTTTGAATAGCGTAAGTTTTCTACAATTGTATTCGAATTTGCCGGTTTTCGTTATCTATTTATTTATTACAACGACTTTAGAAGTGTTCCTTTGACATGTGTTACTCAAATATTTGAATCGCTCATCATCTTGTTTCCTAATTTGATTTTCATTTTAATTCTGCTTTTCGCCGTCGCAACATGTACTCTACGTGATTAATACTATTACTCCAAAAACGATGGACGTTCATTTTTCACGAGAACTGGATATCTTGGATGCATCGGTAAGCTCTTCCGCGCTTATCGATACCAGTAAAATTCTGTTTTAAGCTCTTCGACGAAGGCACAATGATTCTCCTACGTTAGGACAAATTGCTTTTTATGTTAGTCGCTGTTGCAGTTATGCTAACAGCGTGGATGATAATGGCTTGACGATGCTATGCTGATTCACCTCCAATGACTTAGCTGCAAGATAAGTATTCCAACACGTAAAGGTATGTGACCTTGTTTTTTCTTAGTGTCGTGATGTGTAAACTCAACTATCATCACTTCGTCGGGCGGAAAAACAACAACCAGTTGAAGGATACAACTAATCACACTAGTGGTGCTTGTTGCTTTAGATTGCTTTCTGGAAAGTATTCTAAATGTACAGTGTTTAACTAAAAATACTTATTTATAAGAAAGCTTAAGCATTGCTGTTTTTTTATTACTGAATAAATTTCTTACATATTAGCTATGAAATGCGCACTTCGTAAAACAATTATTAAATTTGTCCATAGAGTAAAGTTACTTTTTTAAATAGTAACTTTTTATTTACTTTTTTTTGCTTTTTTAAATAGAAATCCTTATTTTTATTCTAAATAGAAATCGTTGGCGATATGCTTTCCTTGTCTATGTGAATCACCCCACTCTCCGCATTTGTAGCTAGCCCGGTATTTCTAAATTCTTTTATCTTTCATACGTAATCGTGATTTGTGCGGGTCTATACTTAAATGTCCTTCTGTTTTTATATGACCCATGCGTTTCGTAACCTTACAAATTTTACCGTTACAATGTATTGTTAGTTAAAGGATGCAAACTCGTCATTTTAAATGAACAATGGAATGGTTACGTGAAAAGTTGGTATTGGGCTGTTTTTCTCTGTATTGCTGTTAAAGGTATTTCCAAATAAATGGGATTTAAAATGTCATATAAATCAGTTAAAGAAAAATTAAAATATAATTGTAGTATTATTTGTGGAATAATATTCTTTTAGGGTTCCATTATTAATACCTAGTCAGTTGGGTGTAGATTTGGTCTGTTGTTCTTAAATTGATTTACGTGTAATGATATGGCTTAAAATTGTTGATAGAGTCTAAATTTAGATAGAATTTTATTTGCGGTTAGTTATAATATACGTAAAGCTACTCTAATTTTGGGAAAGACCTTTATTTTCAAAATTTGTTTTAGTTTGATAAATCGTTAAAAAGGTTGTTTTTAAGGTGTGATTCTAAAGGGGGTGAGATTTAATAAAACCGAGAGCAAGGTAACCTATACGTCTTCTGGATAGGGAAAATATTAAAGGATTTGCTAAGACATGACGGTTTGGCGCCCTTTAACTTTGACAATTAGTAAATCTTTTAAAGGTAAGTATAACTTGTAAAGTACTTTTATATTTCAGTCATGGTACATTTTGAATTTTATTATTTTTCACCAGTTTCTCATAGGAACCCACCCTACACCAATGAAAGTTACCCGGTGCACCCTAAAATTATTACGGGGTTTCTGTCCTTTCTGTGCAAATCGTAACTAGTAACGTAATGTCATTTCTACCCGTATCATACTTTTGTGACATTTACAACATGTATTTGTATCACTTTTTATGTCACAGATCGGTTATTGTATGCTTCTAAGATAACGCAATCTACTTAATAAAACATCTAAGATTATTCGAACTTATTTCTAGAGTGTAAGAATGAACATTTTGCAAACCATATGTTTGCAGCGTTGTACGTTTGGAGAGTTGTTGGGCTTTTTTAATGCAGCATAATATGCTCGCTAACCACTGAGGCTAAGAGAGGAGGGTACTGCTCTGCGAAGTCGGTACTACTGGTGGTGCAACCTTTCAAAACCGTCTCAGAACTTGACGCGACTGAAATTCCAGATACAACTATAGTCGATTATCGTGGGGTACATTATTATTACGCTTCAAGGGTTGCAATTCAGAGCCGCAATGCCGAATGAATAATCTGACACTACATTTGATTTTACTATGCTCCGCCCGAAAGTAGTACATTGGCCAGGAAACGAGTTTGTTACCTGAAAAATTTTGAATTTTGCCAAACCCAAGCTGTACCAAGCAAGATAAGGACCTTTAACGTGCGTGACAACACACACACGGGACCTCAATTTTATTTGTCATCCGAACGAGGGCGTATTATTGTCAAAACTTCTTGCTTAAGATTTTTCAAGCGGACCAACTACACTGCACTTCATTTTCCAATGCTCCACCCGAAGGTTTTACATTGATCAAGAAGCGATATATTTTTACCTGAAAAATTTTGAATTTTGCCGAACCGATGCTGCTCCAAGCAAGGTAAGGATTTTTAACGTGCATGACAACACCTACACACTGGACCTCCATTTTACCTCTCATCTAAACGAGGACGTATTTTTGTGAAAAATGCTCCCTACGATTTTTCAAACACACCATGTCGGGATCCAGGACGGTGGACATAGTAGTCACACGCATACCAACTACAATATGAAGCCACCCTACAACTACTACACTGCACTTGATTTTCCAATGCTCCACCTTAAGGTACTACATTGCTCAGGAAGCAGGTTTTTCTTACCTGAAGAATTTTGCCGAACCCTTGCTCTTCCAAGCAACGTAGGAATCTGTAACGTACGTGGCAACACACACGGGACCTCTAGTTTACCACTCCTCCAAACGAGGGCGCATTTTTGTGAAAAATGCTTGCCTAACACTTTTTAAGCGGACCACGTCGGGATTCAAACCCAGGACTTTAAACAAAGTAGTCACATACCAACTACGCCACGGAGCCGCCGACCAAACTGATAGTATGTATGGGATTGCGAAAACAACTAAAAGTAGCCGAAAGGAGATAACCTAAAAGTATGATATCACAAACACTACTTGCTTGGAGCATTTTATATTTGTGACATCAAATGTGTTTCAAACTCTTCCACAGGTCGATCCGATATGGCGGCGGTGATGTAGGTATGATTTTTAACGTTGCAAAAGTATAGGCCAAAGTAGTAGGGTTGTCATGCTGGTGTAGCGCGATCTTCGAATGAATGTCCTTGAAGGGTATAAATATTATCAGAAATAATTTTAGATTTTCTCATGAGAAAATACACGTACAAATTTGTTTGTTTTAGAATTCGCTTAGATTATCTGGAGATGTGTACAACCCCGGCATGATTGTTAGAAAAGCCCTGAAATTGTAATTCGCTCTCTACCTAGTAGCTGCACAAATTTTTAGACCGCTATTTATGGGAACCAAGCATTTTTCTAACCGAGATTAACCTTTAGGTATTTGAAACCATTACAAGTGTGCATCAGTACTCACCTGTCATATTTATAAAATTATTTTGGTACATTCTGCAATAACCCTTACATACATCAGCTTGAAAATTCCTGTTTCCTTAATTAAATTGTAACCACAGGCATGTCAGTTTAGCTCACTTTGTATTGTGACGCTCGTCAAACGTTTAGTAAATGGGGTTAAATTGTAGCAAGTTAACACTTAACTACTCTCTTAGGAATGTTTGAATAATTAGAGCATCTTAATTTCGTACGGCGAATAAGAACGTTAACTTTGTTCGTACTTGTCATCTAAAATGTTAACGGTAATAATTGTAACGATCACAAATTAAACTGCTAAAGTGGCGTGGTTATGAAACAATTGCCCTAGTTTGGAAAACTTTAAAAAAAGGGATGATATGAGAGCGCTCTAAAATTGTGAAATACAAAGAGGTCTTTAATTTATTTAATTCAGTAATAATTCTTTTTTCCAATGCTTGAAGACATACTTCTATTCTCTAAACCCGTGTTTCTCAGCGAGGTCGGAGAACAATTTGTGGTCTGCAGAATAAGTTTAGTGGTTCGCGAATTCCTTTATATTTATAAAACATTTTTCTAATCGTGTGAATTTTTACGCTTTCCTTTACTAGCGATAAATATGCAAGTAACAGAGAAAACGAAAATTGGCATATAATCGCACTAGAGATGGAAGAGTGAGTGGCAGTTCATAAACACGCTCATGATTTGCACATATCTGATTGCAAACCTAGCGGAGCTGAGAAGGTAACCTCAAAACCTAAGTCTTGTGCTGCTTTCGGATGACCTATGGCTGCTTATTAGGGAGAGATCCATTGTTGTTCAACAAATGAGCAAGAATATTATGTTATGTATTATATTAACCCAGTTAGTATATTTTTAGCATAAATCTGACATATCCCTAGATATAATACGGACAGTTGTTGCCTAGATTTCGGAGGAACAACATATATCTACCACCGCCTCCGGGCGATCAAAAGTGAGCAGCGGAACGGTGACGATTCGAGAGAGTTCTTCAGTTATGCGGGGCGCCGAGAAATAGGTACACAAGTGAAGTTATTGGGGATGCACATCCGTCAGTCCTGTTAGACGAGCTACCTGACGATGGAGCGGCTTGTGGCGAATAGCCATCCTGTCGGTCAAAAACCACAGGCCAGTGGACACAGGATTCGGATATCGTGTAGTCGGAGAGCAACCAAAAGGAGGATCCGGGAAACTGCCCAATGCATCAAAACAAGAGGATTCCAGGAGCAGGCCCCGTGGAGTCCAGTCCAACATATTTATTAAGAAGTACATGCAAGAAACAACACCACAACTCATCAATCATCATCATCAACAAGTCAAAAAACTCTCTAGAGTTGTAAGGCACTATAACGACGCTGAGAGCGTCGCGTCCAGCTACTGCGGATATAATACGCATACTAAAAAGACGAACCCGTTAACTATTTTAAAGCCTATTACGAGTCACGAAACATTCTCGCGAACTTCTCGTGACCAGCTACCATCAGAAATGCGCCTAGACTACTTCATGCCATCTATTATTATCCTCGCGTTACTATCATCGGTTGGCACCTGTTACGTGTGAGATTGACGCTAATGACCTTCTTAATTTACTTTATCACACAATTAATGCGGGTTTTCTGATTTATTTGTTTTGTTTATTCTCAATTTTCGCGCGTAGAAGGTGGGGCAGTAATTGTTTTATTGGTGTTCATCGTGCATATTAAACTTTTGGGATATTTTTTGGTTTTTTTAAATAATACTACTATCCCCTACATTAAAATTCAACTCAAGTCCATTTTCGTGCCAAGTTCGTCATCGTCTAATAGCCATCCTGCTATTTCCATAAGCCCTATTATTTGCTTCAAGCCTAACCACCCTACCTGCAAATTCCTTAAGCGCGACCCAGAACGTATTCTGTTTCGCAACTTCTTGAACCTCCTCCAAGTTCCTAGGCCATCTTAGGCCTTCGATAGCCGACTTTTTGTCAGCTAACCACTTATTTGAAGCTTCGATGGAGCAATCAAAGAGTAGGTGTAAAGCACTCTTGGATCCCCCGCCGCATTCGCAACCGTCGTCATTTCCAAGCCCGAACCTTCTCAAGTATGCCTTCAACGCCCCATGACCTGTAACGAGCTGCACCATTTTATGATCGAATTTAACCTCGATTCTGTCCCTAGCCCTTATCTTAGAATAAACCTATGCGTCAATCTACCTGTGGTGGTGTTATTTCACCTTTCCTCCCACTGACTAATCGATCTTTCTCGTAGCTTCCTCTTGATTAACGATCTTGGTATTAATGAATATGACGAACGAAACTTCCCTGTGGCGGCCTCCTTAGCCAACTTGTCGGCCCCATCGTTCCCCTTGTTTCCCTGGTGAGACCTGATCCAAACGAACTTCAAATTCCGAATACCTAACGCTATACACGCTATTCTCCAGACATCATCCTGAAGATCGGTCGAAGTGAGTATGTTCGGAAGGGCTACTAAGGCGGATTTACTATCGCTGATGATCGAGTACCCACTCGTGCCGGAGTGGTTGACGACATACTCTATAGTTCCCTTAAGAGCCACCATTTCGCATTGGAAAATGGTGCTTTAATTCGCGAGCTTTGTTTGGAAATAAAACACTTCTCTGTCCTCCTTGTACACAACAAACTCCGCGCCTGCCTGCCCGTCGTCCATTCTCGAGCCGCCCGTATAGATCCTAACGCCTGTATCACTTTCATCCCATTCAACAAACTGAAGCCCCTTAATATCCGCCGGTTGTCCTAATTCCGAAATTACTATCTTCCTCTCAACCTCTCTGCCACCTAGAGCTAAGCTTTCGATGATGTTCTGTGCTCCCCTTGTATTTATAATTCTACGATCTCTAATTTCTTTTATAATAAACTCGATCGGAATAATCCTACTAATAATCAGCACCGCCTCCGTAGAGGTGGTCCTGTATGCCCGCGCCGCCTTAGCCGCTGTGATTCGCTGGGCGCTTGCCAACTGTCTATCTTCCCTAACCTTTCAGCTTTCCGCCCAGACCGATGCCGCGTACAACATCGCCAGCTCGATTGCTCCCATATAGACCGTCTTCAAAGATTCGCCTCTAAATCCCCAATTGATTTTAGCAGCCGCCATTATCCTATTGGATATTTCGCTTCCCTTAGCCCTATTGTATTGTCAATTTTGATTCCGAGGTAAGTGATAGCTTCCCTAAACGGAATCTTTCCGCCGTATAATTCTAACCTAGGGTGGGCGTTGCCCCGGCTTCGTACCAAAATAAAAAGCATCCGACTTCGAAGTGTTAAATTTTAATTTAACCTCCTGCGACCATTCTAGCAGCTTGTCTAGTGCCCCGTTTGGTTTGGTGCGCATTTCCAAAACCTACCTTGACCTAACAATTAATAGCGTGTCGTCCGCAAATCTTAAAATTGTGCACCCCTTGGGCAATCTGACCCTGAAGATGCTTTCATACAAAAGTTTTCATAGGATTGGCCCCGAGCAAGACCTCTGCGGGCAACCTCTTTTCACAGTTCGCAAAACAATTTCCCCCGGAATTGAATTTCCACCTGCGCCAACCTTCCTGAAAAATAGCTTTTAACCAGCGACATCAAGTTCGCCGGACAATCCCTACGTTCCAAGTCACAAATGATAGCTGGCCACCAGCGGCGTCGAACGAGACGTCCCGAGATACAACAACACAATGCTCCTTGGCCTCCCTGGCTTCCATGATTGCCCTACCACAAATTCTAATGCATCGATCTTCGACTTTCCCTCTACAAAACCAAACTGTCGCTTGCTAAAGCCCCCGGTTTCCGTAGCCGAATGCTCTATCCTCGTAGTAATGACCATATTCAAAGCTTTACCGATTACTAGAAGCAGACCAATTGGACGATAACTGCCCGTATCTGACGCGTCCGCTTTTTTAGGCTTAGAAATAAACTTGACGCTTTGAGTTTTCCAACAACCTGTAAAACGCCCTTATCCTAACAGAGCCTAAACAACACGGCAAAGACGTGCGGAGGCGATAGGCACGCTTCCAGAGCTCGGTAGGAGGTGATTCCGCCGGACCCTGGCGCCTTCTTAGGGTTCATCCTCTTAAAAGCCCGTACGACCTCGTGCTTGTGAATTTCCTTATCGCTGTCTTTTCCCAGCCTCTGCGGCTCCTCGACGTATTGTGTCCTGTAGCCCCTCGTTCTCCTCTGGGTTGTCCGATGGAAAGAACCTTTCTAACAAATACTTAGCCGTGGTTTTAAAACCATCTGTGTGTTCGCCGTCTAATTTTCTTATATTGCCAAGCGCGATTTTTTTTTGTTTACCTCTTATTATGCGATACGCGGTTTCCCGCGGTTCTTTTTCCGAGTTACGCATGCAAAATTCTTTGAATTTATTTGATTGCGTTTCTTCTATTAGTATTTTATATTCGCGATTGCTTCGGTTATACTCAATTTTTCTTTGCTGTCGCATTTCACCCAAGGCGCGTTGATAGCGACGCCTTAGATTTCGCATTTCCGATCTTTTGGTGGATAGTTTACGTGTCCACCAGGGTACGCTGTCTATAAATGTTTTCTTACGCGGCATGGAATGCGCCGACGCTTCTACCACAGGGTCGTTTAGTTTTTTTGCGAGTGCTTCAATTTGTGGTGCCTCTCGGCAATTTACTAATTCCTTTTCAAGCGAGGGGATGCTTTCCCTAAATTTTTGCTTGAATTGTACCCAATTCGCTTTTTATTACAGAACCGCGGAAAGGTTGATAATTGCCCGTTTACGCGTGTTTCGACGTCGATATTCCATGTTATTAATTTGTGATCAGAGAGCGTGACACACGCCGTACTGACGGTTACGTTCTGCGGGAAAGCCAGGTCTGTTTAAATTTTAGGTAGCAGACTACTGAAATGTTGGAACAAATAATAAATAAAATACTTCCACCATAACCTTCACCTTGCCCCGCACCAACCTAAAGCCACTATCCATCCCTAAAATCTGATTCGCAACGTCCAAGAACTCGTCCGTGGCATTGCGATTCACCTTCCTATCGTCCACGTTGATAGTCGCCGAAGTTGCAGGGGCCCGTTTGTGTATAAAGCCATGTGCCCGTCTTGCCCTGAACATCAGGAGGTCCAGCTCGTCTAGACGCTTCCGTTGCTGCTAGTCCAAACACGACGTTGGCTTATCGACGTTGAGGGCGACTCAAACCCGACTCCATACACAAGGGGCGCCGGCACCTCCGACTCTACCACCGCAGACCTAGGCTCCCTCTGCGACGGACTACCTCCCGGTCGGGCTGCGGCACCAACTTCTCCACCACGACCACGAGCTCCTTCTCTCAAACCATTGTAACCGACCTCTTGCTCCTGACAGACTCCGTCCGATCACTCCTCTTCTTCTTCGGCAACGGTTCCTCTTCTTCGTGGACAACCATGCTAAAAAATCGAAACGAAAAAACAGCAAGAACAAACAAAAACCCAGAACAAAAACGTCCCGACCGTTTCGACGCTAAATAATCTCAAAGCTAAACGGCGCAAACAACAGCGAGTACAAAACAAAACACTTTTCCAATAAAAACCTAGATTTAAAATTAACGGTAAACTTCTCTATATTTATTTGTTTAAATTTATTTATTTATTCGAACTTCAAACCACCAAGTAAAATTTAAAATTTATTAAAGATAAAATAAAACTAACGTCAAAATAACCAAGACAAGACAAAATCTCAACCTAATAAAAATAAACCGTAAACAACATTATTTATTTATTTAATTTTTTTAGGCCGCCAAATCAAACTGTAAATTTAAAAAGCTAATTAATTCTAAAGAATCAAATTTATGAAATACTGTGCTTTTAATTTAAATATAGAAACAAAAAAATAAAAACACGTGCAATTAGAGCCTGGTACCGGTAAGCACTTAACGCTTATTTACTCGGTGTCTGGTACGACCTTCAAGTGTTACACCATTAATTACACCAAAAGATCGACATTGAAAAACCTGTAAGTACGAGTGTACTTACAATATGGAATATTTATATTTAAATTCTTTGAAAATTTAGAATTTTTGTGTTATTTATTTAATTTAAAAAGGCCTAGATTCTAGTTTTTAGGTTGTTATTTTATTATACGCGCACCATAAAAGTATTACACACTTTTTGATGGTTTTAGGCGGTTTTTTACACGATTTACGCGGTTTTTGTTTTAAATTTATTAAAAACGCCTTTTAAATTATTTGAATTTATTTTGGTTATATGTTGATTGGCTTTTTAGTTTAGTAGTCCGAAATTTAAGTTACTTTATTTTAAAACGCGGATTTTGGTTAAAATTTAAGTTAAAACGCGATTTATTTATTATTTATCCAATTTAAATTTTGTTTTAGTTTTATTTACTGCCCTACGTACTAAACACTTGAGCCACACAATATTAAAATTAAACACAATAAATAACAATGCTTCAAATATAAAAATATAATAAAAACCCTATATAAAAACTTACTTGTTGCTGCAGAAACGTGAACTCCGTAATACACGTCCACTCAATTCAAGCGCTAGCTAGGGATGCTATGAAAACAACAGGAATTTGTTTAAAGGTATACGACGTTGCACCTGCAAAGCTCTATGACCCTTCAGGCCAATAATAAATGCTGGACGCCAACTCACCTGGCATTAATCTTATCTCGTAAATAGTGAGCAATTTCCGGGATGATACTAAAATAATTAATAAGTTCTTGCACATAAGGTTGGTAAAGCCTCGTATTCACTTGTCTTTTTTTTGCAATTGCTAACCTAATATCTACAAATAAAAGCTTTAAGCTGCTCTTTTAATCTATATTAAAACATTAATATCGTAGTAACACAAAAAAATTGATTAACGTAACTATCTTTATTTGACCAAATCTAGGTGAAAAGAAAAAGTAACTATTAATTATAAATTAATTAATTATAAATAAATAACTAAACAGCTTTCATAATTACAATGGTGGAGTTCTCCCTGATTTTAAATCGCTTTCATTCAAGCGTAAACCAAAGTAAAAGTTCATATAATAAGAAAATTGTAGTATGCATTTTAAATATTAATTATCAGTTTGAAATATGCAGCAGGTGGAAGAAATTTAATCACTTACAGTTTCTGTTCCGCCAAGGCTTGAGCGACTTTGTGCAAGACAACAATGGGGTTGTTATTAAGCAATTTTTTGAATCCAACGAATGTTGATGTGAGCGTTCACATACCGACTCACTTTCATCTTATGCGCTAATCAAAATTATACTTTACTGTAATTACGAACGGAACACCAACTATATACCATTATTTACATTAAAGTTATAATACACACGCATAATGTTCTTCTCATAATGGACATATGTACATGTGAATGTTAAAGGTGAGGAGGTTTGTATGTATGTAATAGGAGGTTAATCAAATGTAAAAGAAATTATTTTGTTGAACGATGACTTACCAACGGAACTAGTATTGTTTAAATTTAAGCATCATACTATTGCGCGATGAATTTGATACATTTGCCAATATTAAGAAACATGTGTATTCGTTTTAAATATAATCTTTACTGGTGGAATTTTGTGTTAAGTAATGAATGAGAACCTAGTATTTTTAGTGTACAATGGAATGATAAACGTGAAAGTCGGTATTTACCTGTTTTCTGTGTATAGTTATTAAGGGAATTTTTAGAACCGGGATTTAGAATGTCGTGTATTTTAATATTGTAAACGGGAAAACTGAAATGATAGTATTTTCGATGAATGTAATATAACGTTTTTTCTTTAGGATTTCTTTTAGTAATACCTAGATAGTTTGATGTTAAAAAATTAAGTTTCTTTAAGGAACGTATATTTATATTTATATTGCAATTATTTACTGTCAATAGAGGTTGTTACGTTCAATTCTACTCTAATAAATATTTTCATTTAATGTAGGATTCTTATTAAATATTCCCACGCTTTGGCTTCGATAGTTTGTGTAACTAATGGGTAAAGAAGACGCCTTTGATTGCGTTTCCTACTTAAATAAATCGGCCTGTGTTTCCGTAAAGTTCATCCTCATGCCATTAGAACATGTACTTTTCCAACGCTTTGTAAAATGTAATTAACCCATTTAAATTAAGTCAAAGTACCTCGACTTAATTTTATGGCTTTATATAAAGCTTCAAATATAACTGACTTATCAACAAATTATATTTTCTAACGAATATGTTGGCTTTATTTATTAAGAGTGTTAAAATCTGCATAGCGTAGTGTTCTACAAATTTGTATTCGCCGGTTTTGTAATCTGTTCATGCATAACAACGTCTTTAGAAGTGTTCTTTTGACATGTGTTACTCAGGTATTTGGATCGATTATCATCTTGTTTCCTAATTTTACTTTACTTTGACCCTGCCTTTCGTCGTCATTACGTTTACTCTTTACATGCTCAATACTATTACTGCAAGAGCGATGCACCTTATTCTTTTTCACGAGTACTAGACATATTCGGTGCATTGGTAAGTTCTTTCGAGCTTATTAATACTAGTAGATTCTTTCTTTAGCTCTTGAACGTAGACCCAATTGTTCTCCTACGTTAGGCCAAATTGTTTTTTATGTAGGCGCGATCGTTCTTTGACGTAAACCAACTGCTACAGTATGTAGACCGCTGTTACAATTACAGTAGCAGCGTGGACGTTACTGACTACCATGGCGATGCCGTGCTGTCTCACTTCGATTTTGTCCCTGTGTTTTGTTGCGGTATTCGGCGTAGGCGATTTTCTACTACTTACATTGCTTGGTTCTTTCTTGTCCGCGCGAAATACCGTAACAATTCCATGCAACGTTATCGCGGATTTTGCGTTTAAACTGTTCTATTTTTGAGGTCATTGTCAGTCTGCTTGCGTAAACCTTCATTGGTTATCTCAATTTTATAATTTCTATGGTCTACATTATTTGTTGAGTTCACAACACTTTTTTAAAGACCTTATTTGTTCTCACGGTTTTAAATTATAATACAGATGGTCTACGTTATTTATTGCTTTCCCAACATTTTTCTAACTCTGGTTTTATGACTGTGTGGTTTTTGGAGTGTATTTTGTCCGTATAAATTTGTACAAATACCTTTATTATGAACGGTTATTTCCCGGTTTATATTTGTTTTTTTTTATTTTAATTCATTACGAAGAGATATAAACTTCCGATATCTAGTACTGTTTGTACTTAATGTGCGGGATGCTTTCCTTTTCTTCATTCCAATTTAATATTACATTGAAATAGCAACATTATTAAATGTACCATCAGAGCTTATAAATTTTTCAAAGTGCTTTCTTAATAAAAGCTCATCTGAGAAAACTGAAACTAATAAACTCATTTCTAATACTTAATGTTTGCTTGAATAACGCGCCACTGTTGAGGATGTAGTTAGGGTAGTGCCCCTTATTATAAAAAGTTTAAAAAGAAAATAATGGTCAAAGTGTAATAAAGTTTAAGAACAGGGCGCTTTTGACGATAGGCTAGTCATCTTCAGTCATAATTTTCTATAAGAGCGTAAAAAATTAATATAAAATATTACAGGTAACCATCAACAATATTTAAAATAAATAAATTAAAACATATCAAATGTCAAATCTAATATGGTCATTACAATACCACAAGCCAACAAATTTAGCTTCCTTAGGCCTTATCGTTTTACTCAATTTTCTTACTTACGTTAGAAGTACACTTGTTAACTATTTCTTACGCATATTAAACGTGGCCTAGGTGTTCATCGGCCATGTTGTGGGAGGGGAGGAGCATTTTATTATCGTGTAACTTTCTGGTAATGACATTTCTCACGGTTTGGAATATGAATATGTCGCCCTTTCAACTAACCAGGACTACAAATGAAGAAGGGTCGTGGTTAACAAGTGGTTGGAAGCGCGTCATGAAAGATTCCGGTCTTGACTCTTCTTGTCTTTGCCAGCTAGTGTGGAGAGTACATTATAAACCGGTAACGTTTGATTTCCTTGACTTATCCCTTTACAATTATTACCTACTGTTTCCGTTTTTGTTGTAGGCAAACAAACCAACAAGTTTATCACCGGACGTATGGTAGAAAAGGAAATATGCATCCACACAACAACCCTGAGACAAAAAAATAATTATCTATTAGTTGGCTTGGCAAATATGCAATAATTAGTAGAAGATAAGCGAGTATTAATTAATTTGCTTTGTTAATTTGAAATGTAAATTATTTTATTTTATTTGTAAGTTTTGTGTACTCACTCTATGCAAGCACGCGATCAACTACCTTTGCCTTTGTATTAGTAACATAGTAGGTGATTGATATTTAACTATTTGTAAGTACGTCGACGTTCTCGCTGTGTGTTGTTTCGAAGTTATCAAATACTAACAAATATCATTACTTTAAATTTGTTCCACGCTTTAATAAGAGAGTTCGCATTACAATACTGCAAACTCCTTCACCATTGAAGGTTTCTGTTATAAATGATAACTTTACGAAAGCAACTTGGATACGTTATGATTGACTTTGTGACCCTCAATGGCATGCAAATAAATCGTCCTAGAGTTCCTTTATTTCTACCAAAGGCAGGGAGAAACAAAGTTTGTTGACGCTAATTAATGTTGGACCGGTATTGATAAAGTTTCCGGTATAAATTTCGCGTTTGAAGCCTTCAATCATTAAACTTGCAAATTTCTATCGCCACCTCTGCAGTTAATCCATACTTAAGTCGTAGTTAGCATTATCCTACGATTTAAAAATTAAGAGCAAACAATTTTGAAAGCGACATTGCAGCTGGTAAACAATTCTACATCTAACGTTCCAGGAAATTAAAAGAACGTAACTGCTACAAGTGGCCGTTGCTATTTTAATATTCAGCAACTGGTTATTTCGCGAAGACGGTTAGTACCATTAAATTATGTCATGTAAATGCGACATTGCTGACTAAGGCAAAAAGGGTACGATTAAAGTAAATCAGCATACATTAATCCGCCTTTGGGGCGTAAATGCAAGACACAGCTGCCGGTCGCTAGTTCATTAAGGACTGAAGAAGGCCCGACCAGAATAAGCAATAAGCTTACTTTACACCCTCTAATCCTAGCGACAAAGGCTTGTTTGTAACGTTCCCGTGATTCCCAGCCCTAATCAACATCAATATGCTTTGAAATACTGAAGACTGTGCAATATACTTTACAGGGCAAATATTGCTATACTGGAAAATGCTGTAAGGCTTGTATAAAATGGGGGTGATTTAGCAGCCTTTGTTAAACATTTAACGTTTGAATTTAATGTTTAATTTGGGTACGCGAGCTGGAGTTCCACTTTATTAAATATAAATTAGAAAGTTCCGTTTTACGATGGAAAAATTGTTTAAACGTGCCCGTGTACTTCGGTAGGGGCAGCATCCTACACTACTTTAATAATAAAGGGCAACGAATTATACAAATATTATTTTCATACTTCGTCAGTTACAACCGGAGACATCTGACATTTTGCAAAGCATCCATTTCAACACCTTTTTAGGTTATGTTCAATACTAGTAACACATGCAACCTTACGTTATAATTCCTTTAAATTTATTATGGTTAAGATTTACTTTGAGAAGATAAATCTCGAAATAAAATCAGCATACTCTGGAACAGCTTCAATGAAAACCGGTAAATGAATTCCCAAAGTAAACAGACAAAAGCTTTGCTTAAAGAAATTGTTCTCCGACCGTCTTTGGAATCGATACAAAACATTATCTTTACTGAGTTTTTAATTTTTTATGGTATTATATATATATATATATATATATATATATATATATATATATATTGCTATGATATCGCCTTGCGCCGATGTGATTAACGTTCAGTTTTCTGCTGCCCGCCACCGCTGTGTCTCTAAATAACCTCAACTTTAAATTTAAATAGAATTCTTTTTATACGCATCGACTGGCTCAGCTCAATCCACACAGAGTGCACGTCGGTACGATAACAAAAAAGTTTCTACACTCCCCTCCCTTTTTTTCTCTAGCACTTTCTTACTTGAATGATATAAACGAAACTAACCAAAATTTGTGTAATGATCAAGAATATATACACTTTACAGTTTCATAACTTTGAGAATGTATTTCACTATTCAAAAATAAACCCCTGAATCAAAGTAACAATATCGATTTACTTGTCTCCAAATTGAAAGTCCCTTAAATCAATTTAAAGCCAGCAAAAATAACACTATTCACTACTGGAAATACTTTGAACGTTCAATGATCTTTCTCTTTCGCTCTACGTAATTTTTAAAAGATTTTTGATGACCCTTTGCATAAATATTACAATATATAAAAATGTAATTGTTCAAAAAGAAATTAATGCCTTATGATATAAAAAAAGTTGTTCTTATTTCTAACCTGTGTTTCGCTTGCGTGTTTCCAATCCTTCGAACTGCTGCTGCGTGTAGTTGACCAGTTCCCTGGATTGTTTTTGGTTGAGTTCACTTGTTGATTTTGTAGTACAGCTCACCCAGTTTAACCCTTAATTGATTTTCTTAATTAGTTTCTCTCTTGAATGTTCAGATGCTCATGTAGACCAATATTTAGATAGTTGTTTAAACGAATATTAGTTAGTTATCTAGACTACTTAGTTGGTTATCTAGTCGAAGAGTTACATTGCTTAGTTGGTTCTCTCGTCGAGTATTTAAATTACGTAGTTGGTTATCTCGTCAAATATTTAGAGCCCTAAGTTATTAAATATTAAAATTATGTTTATTTAAAAATTTTAACTTACGTTTCAAAATCAACGGCAAACTGTTATCGTATACTTGCACTTTATTTTTATTTATTATAAAATACATTTCGGTGCATAAAATATGCGCTTCATTCGCTGTAAACGGCATAGAGTAGTGTCAGCTTTATGCATTTTACGTAAAACAAAACTACATTCAATCCTATTAAAAACTAACGCTTTGATCTTTATAGGAATGCGTTAGAATTTGTTTTATTTGACTTAAAGTCAATCTGTTTTGTTACAATTGTTGCAATGCAGGTCTTTTTGCATTTGCAAAACCGTAACTAAAGCAAATAAAGCTTTAATTAATCATATAAATTGAATTCCGTGAATACTGAAATATTTTAATTCACTTTATAAATTTTAAATAAAACAAACTCTAGAATTCTTTGGTACTTTATTAATAAAAAAAAATTTGTCACTTATTTGGAACCATCGTAGAACGTAATTAAATAAACAAACGTCTATTCTAAGAAGCCGAGCGAATTTTAAGGGTGTCGTAAAATTAATTTTACTTTCGCGTGTTACTATCGGATAGACTGCGACGCCACGATCAACTTGTTGTGTTGGGTTAAGATAAACAACGTCTTACTATGAACATTATTCAATACAAACAGTTAATTTAGAATTATAATAAATAATTAAATCTATTCTTCACTTTTGGTAACTGATGTTCTAAATGAAGATTTTAAATAATATGGGTGATCTTGTAAGCTGAACTTTTAACGTCAATTTAAAAATGTAAGCAGGTGTTTACAAACGTTAGTTACGAGAATTAGATTTTGCGAACATTAATTTTAGATTCTTTTGTTTGTAACTGAAATTTGTGTATTTGTTGTTTGAATTTAAGTAGGAAAAGTTTTCCTGTTTATTATTAGGAATTATTAGATATTTTCTAACGTTCCAAAAATCACGTAGATCCAAAACTTTATATTATGGATTTCGCTCGCCAATGGTACTTTGTATCTTTTAACATCACGTAATTTTAATATTGCACCGGAATTTATCAAATTCTCCTTTTAATTCCGCACGCATACAAAATATTTTGCTTACCTAATATGCTAGGTTTTGAATGTGGCGATTTCTATATTTAAAACATCACGTAAGCTAAATTTTATAATGGGATTCTTTAAAAGATGACGTAAATTAAATTCGTTTATTGACTTCTTGCTTTATGTAGTGTGCTTGTTTTGAAACGCCTATTTATTATAAGCATGCATTAATCATTTTCTTGCGTTAATGCGTCGAGTTTGAAAAAGATTTGTTTCGCGTTTCATTCACTTTGGATGTGTCTAATTTAGATTTGTTTACAGTTTATGAATATATTAATGTTTCTAAAATGAATTGGATTGCGTCCAGAGTTATCTAGCGACAAAGGCTTGTTTGTAACGTTCCCGTGATTCCCAGCCCTAATCAACATCAATATGCTTTGAAATACTGAAGACTGTGCAATATACTTTACAGGGCAAATATTGCTATACTGGAAAATGCTGTAAGGCTTGTATAAAATGGGGGTGATTTAGCAGCCTTTGTTAAACATTTAACGTTTGAATTTAATGTTTAATTTGGGTACGCGAGCTGGAGTTCCACTCTTTATTAAATATAAATTAGAAAGTTCCGTTTTACGATGGAAAAAATTGTTTAAACGTGCCCGTGTACTTCGGTAGGGGCAGCATCCTACACTACTTTAATAATAAAGGGCAACGAATTATACAAATATTATTTTCATACTTCGTCAGTTACAACCGGAGACATCTGACATTTTGCAAAGCATCCATTTCAACACCTTTTTAGGTTATGTTCAATACTAGTAACACATGCAACCTTACGTTATAATTCCTTTAAATTTATTATGGTTAAGATTTACTTTGAGAAGATAAATCTCGAAATAAAATCAGCATACTCTGGAACAGCTTCAATGAAAACCGGTAAATGAATTCCCAAAGTAAACAGACAAAAGCTTTGCTTAAAGAAATTGTTCTCCGACCGTCTTTGGAATCGATACAAAACATTATCTTTACTGAGTTTTAATTTTTATGGTATATATATATATATATATATATATATATATATATATATATATGCTATGATATCGCCTTGCGCCGATGTGATTAACGTTCAGTTTTCTGCTGCCCGCCACCGCTGTGTCTCTAAATAACCTCAACTTTAAATTTAAATACAATTCTTTTTATACGCATCGACTGGCTCAGCTCAATCCCCACAGAGTGCACGTCGGTACGATAACAAAAAAGTTTCTACACTCCCCTCCCTTTTTTTCTCTAGCACTTTCTTACTTGAATGATATAAACGAAACTAACCAAAATTTGTGTAATGATCAAGAATATATACACTTTACAGTTTCATAACTTTGAGAATGTATTTCACTATTCAAAAATAAACCCCTGAATCAAAGTAACAATATCGATTTACTTGTCTCCAAATTGAAAGTCCCTTAAATCAATTTAAAGCCAGCAAAAATAACACTATTCACTACTGGAAATACTTTGAACGTTCAATGATCTTTCTCTTTCGCTCTACGTAATTTTTAAAAGATTTTTGATGACCCTTTGCATAAATATTACAATATATAAAAAATGTAATTGTTCAAAAAGAAATTAATGCCTTATGATATAAAAAAAGTTGTTCTTATTTCTAACCTGTGTTTCGCTTGCGTGTTTCCAATCCTTCGAACTGCTGCTGCGTGTAGTTGACCAGTTCCCTGGATTGTTTTTGGTTGAGTTCACTTGTTGATTTTGTAGTACAGCTCACCCAGTTTAACCCTTAATTGATTTTCTTAATTAGTTTCTCTCTTGAATGTTCAGATGCTCATGTAGACCAATATTTAGATAGTTGTTTAAACGAATATTAGTTAGTTATCTAGACTACTTAGTTGGTTATCTAGTCGAAGAGTTACATTGCTTAGTTGGTTCTCTCGTCGAGTATTTAAATTACGTAGTTGGTTATCTCGTCAAATATTTAGAGCCCTAAGTTATTAAATATTAAAATTATGTTTATTTAAAAATTTTAACTTACGTTTCAAAATCAACGGCAAACTGCTATCGTATACTTGCACTTTATTTTTATTTATTATAAAAATACATTTCCGGTGCATAAAATATGCGCTTCATTCGCTGTAAACGGCATAGAGTAGTGTCAGCTTTATGCATTTTACGTAAAACAAAACTACATTCAATCCTATTAAAAACTAACGCTTTGATCTTTATAGGAATGCGTTAGAATTTGTTTTATTTGACTTAAAGTCAATCTGTTTTGTTACAATTGTTGCAATGCAGGTCTTTTTGCATTTGCAAAACCGTAACTAAAGCAAATAAAGCTTTAATTAATCATATAAATTGAATTCCGTGAATACTGAAATATTTTAATTCACTTTATAAATTTTAAATAAAACAAACTCTAGAATTCTTTGGTACTTTATTAATAAAAAAAAATTTGTCACTTATTTGGAACCATCGTAGAACGTAATTAAATAAACAAACGTCTATTCTAAGAAGCCGAGCGAATTTTAAGGGTGTCGTAAAATTAATTTTACTTTCGCGTGTTACTATCGGATAGACTGCGACGCCACGATCAACTTGTTGTGTTGGGTTAAGATAAACAACGTCTTACTATGAACATTATTCAATACAAACAGTTAATTTAGAATTATAATAAATAATTAAATCTATTCTTCACTTTTGGTAACTGATGTTCTAAATGAAGATTTTAAATAATATGGGTGATCTTGTAAGCTGAACTTTTAACGTCAATTTAAAAATGTAAGCAGGTGTTTACAAACGTTAGTTACGAGAATTAGATTTTGCGAACATTAATTTTAGATTCTTTTGTTTGTAACTGAAATTTGTGTATTTGTTGTTTGAATTTAAGTAGGAAAAAGTTTTCCTGTTTATTATTAGGGAATTATTAGATATTTTTCTAACGTTCCAAAAATCACGTAGATCCAAAACTTTATATTATGGATTTCGCTCGCCAATGGTACTTTGTATCTTTTAACATCACGTAATTTTAATATTGCACCGGAATTTATCAAATTCTCCTTTTAATTCCGCACGCATACAAAATATTTTGCTTACCTAATATGCTAGGTTTTGAATGTGGCGATTTCTATATTTAAAACATCACGTAAGCTAAATTTTATAATGGGATTCTTTAAAAGATGACGTAAATTAAATTCGTTTATTGACTTCTTGCTTTATGTAGTGTGCTTGTTTTGAAACGCCTATTTATTATAAGCATGCATTAATCATTTTCTTGCGTTAATGCGTCGAGTTTGAAAAAGATTTGTTTCGCGTTTCATTCACTTTGGATGTGTCTAATTTAGATTTGTTTACAGTTTATGAATATATTAATGTTTCTAAAATGAATTGGATTGCGTCCAGAGTTATCTATTTTACTAAATGTGGTTAAATTATTAAAGAATGAGCTTCCTTTTATTGACTCCAGTTAGGTGTTGATTTTATACAAGGTGTCTGTTATTTGCTTTTTGCATAATCAACAAATCGTGTACTTTTTATGGTTTAAATGTTTGGTTTTCATGATTTTTGTGTTGTTTACCTGAAGTATACCTCTCTTGTGACCTTATATATATATATATATATATATATATATATATATATATAGTTGATCTTCCTTTCAATAACGAACGTATTTGTTATTATTAAAAAAAAGGTCAATTAGTTTATATATATATATATATATATATATATATATATATCTAAATATTCACTACCTGTGCTCGTTACATATATTATTATCATGAAGTATATACAAATTACTTCTTTAAGCTCTAAAGTTATGTACAGAATAAAAAATTGATCTTTTGAAAATAAAACGTTGTTGTTTAGCAAATCAAAACTTATAGTTTACAAAACCAAAATCATACCGTTAATAAATAATGTACCTCTCTTACAAGGTCGCCTTTTTGTAAACCGCGCACCTTATTATGTAATTGATCAATCATTAGACTAAGGCCTATATAATAAATTGTAGAACATCTCTGACTTTTAACAATTTCTTTTATAACAAAGTAACCTCAAATATAAATAATTTAACCTTATCATGTCTGAAAAACAAATGTCTTAGCCAACAAAAACTATAACTTAGTTAAACTATAAGAATCCAAAGTCCAATACCTTTACTTTACCGAACAAACAAGTTAAATAAATACATGGATGTATCTTCAAATGACCTTGTGGTAAAGTGGGCTGCGAGTTACATATCCCTCATATTAAAATACATATAAGAATAAATGTAATTATTATGTCTTAGTAATAGAATGTTACATTGTATTAAAAAAAAGGTTATAATTAAAGTCTAACAGAGTTCATATAAGAAATAAGAAAGGAAACGACTTCTTTGTATTCCAGACGCAACCTAATACTGCAAGTGCAGAAACAATGAGCTGCAATAAAGCAGTCTTAATTAAAATTACTTAGAATAAGACGTTGTACGAGTGTCAAGAAACTGCAGACAGCAAACACACTTTCCCACAAGATGAAGTGAGGTCAGAGGCTTCATAAATACTGTGAGGAGCCCCTGATCGACAGTCAGTCTTCGAACTTCATAATTTGCGACCTATCTGACGCCGAGCAAACATCTGCAAACAAAAGGATGTTTATTCTAAAAAATAAAGTTTGTGGTGCATTTAACAGTTATCTACGAAGAGAGTTCGACCGATTTGTTTCCGCTAGGCATGGTGTTAAAGCTAAGCCTCCGTTTTCTTACAAAAGCACTAACAAGATGGGCCAGGGAGTAAAAGAAATTATTGGAAAAGAAGTCTTGAAAGCATTAATAAAAAATTCCAAAATCCTATGTGTTCTGTACAAAGTGGAACTAGTAGATGCTAAGTTGGAAACTCTATTAGAAGAACTACCAAATATATTAGACGGACTCAAAAAAGATTATTACTATTTTTTGACATGGATGTAATCCAAGATTTTGCTGGCATATTTAGCAAAGTGGAGATGTGTAATTATTTAACTATAAACTATAACTTTTGCTAAAAGGGCAAATACTAAGAAAACTGCAATATTGCAATATTATAGTTGACAACGATAAAACTGTGGAAATCAATTGTTTAACAGGGCTAACAAGAATTAAGATATACAACAAATTTGTGTGTCAGATAACAAGTCCTGGTATTAATAAACAACTTGGCAATCATATACTAGATTTTTGCGTTGTCCAGATGCACGTTTAAGGGAAACGTTTGCGTCTACTTTGGCCAAAGAACATGGTATTACGCGATTGGAAGCGACTATATACAATTGTGCAATTGGAAGCTATGTCAGTCCGGAACGGGTGTATAATCCCTTAAAAGACTGTTTAACGTTATTGGAAGATAGTAAGTTATACTTCCTAAAGGCGCCAATGTACTCCGTACCACTTGCCAAAATGTGGAGTAAGCTACCGGACAAGCTACAAAATAGCTGCTAGTGTATAATAACCTACTACAGTACATGAATCGGGAGAATAGCAATACAAAGAAATTGACTGGCTTGCAAATTAAGTTATCCAAAAAACCAGAGAAAAAGAAAAAATTGGTCAAGTATGTGCCTTCGGCTATTGTTTTAACTATTTACCTGTAAATTACTAAAAGATAGTAGAGGAGGAACACAGCCAATGCAAAATAAAAATCTTACACAAGTGCTACATTAAAGCAGGTAGTACATATTTTATACAATCTGCAACACCGTATTCTACAATTCCAAAAGAAATAATCATTTCGGAATTGGGGTTGATAAATACGCCTAACATTCGCCCAGAGGTTGTACGACAACGCTAAATATTGCCAGTAAGCTCTATCCGTTCGCGCTAAAGGAAATTGCCCCATTATGCACGCCATACGTTGTAAGTGGAAGAAAGAGACAGTTGGAATGAGAGGAAATGGATGCAAAAAGGCGAAAGTTGGACTACATAGAAAACACTGCGACAATACGCGAACAATACAAAGATGTGTTAGACAAAGAACATCTTATTAAAGAAAATGAAGAAGAATTGAAAGATAATATTATGTGCCGATGGACTGACTTAGTTACATCCGGGTTCTACAAGCTGTATGCATTTGCGGTTAGCAAGATAAACTCTTTTAGTTATGTAGGCGTGCTTGCGGAAAAGGATGGTACTAAATCCGTATACTTTTTAAAAGATTATTCTAAAAACGTATTTATCAAAATGGCAGATAACGTAGACGAACTAAGGAATGTGGGTTTCGTAACCATGGCGTACACCACACGCAAAGGGGTTGGTTCAGCTAAACATTGTATATTTGATTAGTAAAGAACCTTTCGAATAATTTAAAACCGAGGGTCCTACAACCTATAACGACCATATATTCCCAAAAGTGGTGGACATGCAGCTACACAACAGTCAGTGAAAGAATAAGAATTCCCTCCAATACCGACAAGAAGAAGTCGATCAAGCTAGCAAGATACGTATGCAGGATATAGTGGGAGAGCCGCGATTAAAATATTGTCACAAGCTGCAAGAATTACACGAAGGAATAGATCTGGTTGTCGGTGGAATCAAAAACTGTATATATATAGAAACAAACTTCGGTACATTTTACAATTCGAAAACCTAGACGGTCTCTATGTATCAAACTATTGGCTAGAAAAGGAGATAGAGGACTTTGTTGTCGATTTAAATTTTAAGCTGCGACTAAAATTAGATAAAATTAAAACCACTCCAAACAAACATAAAGAAAGGACTGTCTTCTGTGTATAACTGTGTATTAAAATTAAGTTTAGATGACTCCATGCTTGGTATTAAACATTTTTAAATTTTGTTATGTATAATGTCAGAATAAAAATTTTAGAATATTATTACATTGCTTTTTATTTAAAAAATACTATGACGTCACCACGATCTTGGAAAAGTAGCCAACTAAGTAGTTGAGAACATAGCAAAGTGGTGATTTTACCTATATGGTGGTTGTAAGGGTTGGTCCTAAATTTAGGGGTTAGGTTACTGACTTTTTAGGGTAGGGATGATGGGGGTAAAAATGAAGCAAGAAGGAAATCCTTCCTCCGCAAGGAGGTCCACAAGGAGGGAGCAAGAAGGAAATACCTTAAAAATAAGACTTCATAGTGGGAATTTGTGCTTATAAGAGTTGATCTTATTTTGAAAAATTACTAGAGAATTAGAACCCACGCAATACTTTTTAATGGTTTAAATTTTAATAAAGATACAATTTTCTCAAAGGTTGTTCCGATTTAAAAAAATTCCTAAAGATTTGGGCTTCCCAGAAATATCTAGACCAAACAAACTTATGTGTCATACCCTAAGACGGTTTGTACAACTTCCTAAAATCGAGGGTGTAACTTTGTAAGGGTGGTTTAATTTGAAAAATTCAAACAGGCTTAGATTGTCCAGAAAATTCCCGATCAGGCTAAAGTGGTTAGTCGAAGAAACTTCTTACCTAGGTTAGATATAAATGCAATGAGCAAAAACTCGGAGTACGGGGCTTTAACAGAGTGTAACCTTGTAAGGGGTAGTCCGATTTTAAAATTTTAAGCAAGGTTAGATTGCCCGGGAAATTATGGTTCAGATCCAATTAACAGATCACCCAAACACCCTCCGAGAACCGCGCCCTGGATCGATGAGCAAAATCTGGTATGATTCCCCCGTAACATCATTCTACTACTGGGTTATGATCAAAGATCTATGCGACGAGAATTTTTAAGACTGGGGAATTCAATGTATGGGACAAAAATGACCAGAACGAATCTTGGATTTTTTGAGACTTTAATGCTAAAATACATGGGAAAACCGGTCTTTTTCGTTAGAAAATTGCACCTTTTGTGCTAGAACATACCGTGCTTACCTACTAGAGAAACCAAGCAGTTCGCTCTAGAAATAGCAAATGGTAACCAAAGCACGGGTATAATTCAGTCCTTGTATACTCCGTGCTGTATTTCAAAAAGGATGAATCAGTAGGATAAGCGTAGAGCAGAATTGGTGCAAATACTTTTAACTTTGTAAAGTAATATTGGGTAATATGTTCTTACATTTTCAAATTGTCGAGAAAGAATGTTTAATAACGCAATGAGTGTATTATCAAATTATCAACCAAATGTGAAAGAAAACTTCTAGATTATCCAAATCGTTTAGCAGGAGTTGATAACAATACTCGTATCAATTAGGGCTTTACGATAATATACCGATATCAAGGTGTAAGGTTGGTTAACTAACGAACTATTGCAGACTTAAAATAAAATGCACAAAGTGAATTACGAAATTGTAATACTTGACCAGAAGCATCACTCATAACAGGTAGTTATGCAAGGTGTCGGAGAAATTTGAGAAAGTCGGAAATTGAACAAAAACTTTCAGTCGAGTGAAATTTAACGTAACAAACCTTTTCAAAAATTACATGCAAACACTTTGGTAGTAGAAGCTCGAACTTTTTATCCATTGTAGACGCATTCACCAAGATAGGACAAACGATACCCATTACTTCGAAATACAGTATTGTCCAAAAACCAGAGAAAAGAAAAATTGGTCAAGTATGTGCCTTCGGCTATTGTTTTAACTATTTACCTGTAAATTACTAAAAGATAGTAGAGGAGGAACACAGCCAATGCAAAATAAAAATCTTACACAAGTGCTACATTAAAGCAGGTAGTACATATTTTATACAATCTGCAACACCGTATTCTACAATTCCAAAAGAAATAATCATTTCGGAATTGGGGTTGATAAATACGCCTAACATTCGCCCAGAGGTTGTACGACAACGCTAAATATTGCCAGTAAGCTCTATCCGTTCGCGCTAAAGGAAATTGCCCCATTATGCACGCCATACGTTGTAAGTGGAAGAAAGAGACAGTTGGAATGAGAGGAAATGGATGCAAAAAGGCGAAAGTTGGACTACATAGAAAACACTGCGACAATACGCGAACAATACAAAGATGTGTTAGACAAAGAACATCTTATTAAAGAAAATGAAGAAGAATTGAAAGATAATATTATGTGCCGATGGACTGACTTAGTTACATCCGGGTTCTACAAGCTGTATGCATTTGCGGTTAGCAAGATAAACTCTTTTAGTTATGTAGGCGTGCTTGCGGAAAAGGATGGTACTAAATCCGTATACTTTTTAAAAGATTATTCTAAAAACGTATTTATCAAAATGGCAGATAACGTAGACGAACTAAGGAATGTGGGTTTCGTAACCATGGCGTACACCACACGCAAAGGGGTTGGTTCAGCTAAACATTGTATATTTGATTAGTAAAGAACCTTTCGAATAATTTAAAACCGAGGGTCCTACAACCTATAACGACCATATATTCCCAAAAGTGGTGGACATGCAGCTACACAACAGTCAGTGAAAGAATAAGAATTCCCTCCAATACCGACAAGAAGAAGTCGATCAAGCTAGCAAGATACGTATGCAGGATATAGTGGGAGAGCCGCGATTAAAATATTGTCACAAGCTGCAAGAATTACACGAAGGAATAGATCTGGTTGTCGGTGGAATCAAAGACTGTATATATATAGAAACAAACTTCGGTACATTTTACAATTCGAAAACCTAGACGGTCTCTATGTATCAAACTATTGGCTAGAAAAGGAGATAGAGGACTTTGTTGTCGATTTAAATTTTAAGCTGCGACTAAAATTAGATAAAATTAAAACCACTCCAAACAAACATAAAGAAAGGACTGTCTTCTGTGTATAACTGTGTATTAAAATTAAGTTTAGATGACTCCATGCTTGGTATTAAACATTTTTAAATTTTGTTATGTATAATGTCAGAATAAAAATTTTAGAATATTATTACATTGCTTTTATTTAAAAAATACTATGACGTCACCACGATCTTGGAAAAGTAGCCAACTAAGTAGTTGAGAACATAGCAAAGTGGTGATTTTACCTATATGGTGGTTGTAAGGGTTGGTCCTAAATTTAGGGTTAGGTTACTGACTTTTAGGGTAGGGATGATGGGGTAAAATGAAGCAAGAAGGAAATCCTTCCTCCGCAAGGAGGTCCACAAGGAGGAGCAAGAAGGAAATACCTTAAAATAAGACTTCATAGTGGGAATTTGTGCTTATAAGAGTTGATCTTATTTTGAAAAATTACTAGAGAATTAGAACCCACGCAATACTTTTAATGGTTTAAATTTTAATAAAGATACAATTTTCTCAAAGGTTGTTCCGATTTAAAAATTCCTAAAGATTTGGGCTTCCCAGAAATATCTAGACCAAACAAACTTATGTGTCATACCCTAAGACGGTTTGTACAACTTCCTAAAATCGAGGGTGTAACTTTGTAAGGGTGGTTTAATTTGAAAAATTCAAACAGGCTTAGATTGTCCAGAAAATTCCCGATCAGGCTAAAGTGGTTAGTCGAAGAAACTTCTTACCTAGGTTAGATATAAATGCAATGAGCAAAAACTCGGAGTACGGGGCTTTAACAGAGTGTAACCTTGTAAGGGGTAGTCCGATTTTAAAATTTTAAGCAAGGTTAGATTGCCCGGGAAATTATGGTTCAGATCCAATTAACAGATCACCCAAACACCCTCCGAGAACCGCGCCCTGGATCGATGAGCAAAATCTGGTATGATTCCCCCGTAACATCATTCTACTACTGGGTTATGATCAAAGATCTATGCGACGAGAATTTTTAAGACTGGGGAATTCAATGTATGGGACAAAAATGACCAGAACGAATCTTGGATTTTTTGAGACTTTAATGCTAAAATACATGGGAAAACCGGTCTTTTTCGTTAGAAAATTGCACCTTTTGTGCTAGAACATACCGTGCTTACCTACTAGAGAAACCAAGCAGTTCGCTCTAGAAATAGCAAATGGTAACCAAAGCACGGGTATAATTCAGTCCTTGTATACTCCGTGCTGTATTTCAAAAAGGATGAATCAGTAGGATAAGCGTAGAGCAGAATTGGTGCAAATACTTTTAACTTTGTAAAGTAATATTGGGTAATATGTTCTTACATTTTCAAATTGTCGAGAAAGAATGTTTAATAACGCAATGAGTGTATTATCAAATTATCAACCAAATGTGAAAGAAAACTTCTAGATTATCCAAATCGTTTAGCAGGAGTTGATAACAATACTCGTATCAATTAGGGCTTTACGATAATATACCGATATCAAGGTGTAAGGTTGGTTAACTAACGAACTATTGCAGACTTAAAATAAAATGCACAAAGTGAATTACGAAATTGTAATACTTGACCAGAAGCATCACTCATAACAGGTAGTTATGCAAGGTGTCGGAGAAATTTGAGAAAGTCGGAAATTGAACAAAAACTTTCAGTCGAGTGAAATTTAACGTAACAAACCTTTTCAAAAATTACATGCAAACACTTTGGTAGTAGAAGCTCCGAACTTTTTATCCATTGTAGACGCATTCACCAAGATAGGACAAACGATACCCATTACTTCGAAATACAGTATTGATGTAACTCAAGGATTTTTACAGTACTTTTAAGTTTTACGGTACACCTGAATCAATAACTTTATATAATGGAAGTTAATTCAGAAACGAGACTGTACAAAATATCTTAGAACTTCGTAAAATAAATATTCATTTTATAACAGAAAATCATCCAGAATCAAAGGGATTAATTGAACGATTACATTTAACCTTATTAGAACTTTTAAGACTAAAATATAAGAAAGAACTCATCACCAATTTAATGTCATATGCCTTAATTACTTATAACAATACAATTAATTCTTCAACTAACTTTACATCCCTCGAATTTACATTTGACATTCAGACCCTCGTAACCCTTATGATATACATTATAATGAAGAAGTATATCAACAATACGCCAAAGATCATAAAGAAAAACTAAAAATCACTTATAATAACGTCAACAATAAACTAGACAGCGATAAGACACGAATTACAAAAACCTGCAATGAAAACGCCAATATAAACAAATTCGCAGTAGAAGAGACGGTTTACGAAATAAACTTTAAAAGTAAACGACACAAAACGGCCCCCAGAAATTTAGGTCCGTTTAAAATCAAAAAGATTTTAGACAAAAATGTAGCAGTAGTAGACAACGGAAAAACCGAAACATTCATACATTTAAAGAATTTAAGACATCCTGTAGTTTCAGATAGACAGTAATCACCCTTGCCGTCAACCTCCACCCAGGTAGAACAGACGACAACGAAATAGTAGTAGAAGATATAAGAAACAACCCCGATATACTACCAGTAAGATTGGGAAGTATGCAAAACACAGTAGACTATTGAACTTTCGCACAAAAATTTTATCTAACTGAATTAAAACGAGAATTTTATATAAATAGAGACAATTATGACAGACTGAAAGAATCAAATGATAGCAATCCTCACTGTAATTCAACAAATTTTAGCTACATTAGAGAATGCTGTAACATTTGATAAATAAATACTTTACACGCTAGTATTATCGAACCATTTGATTTACTATACAAATTATTAGGAATAAAATCACTTATAACTCATAGTAAATTACCTTTTAAACTAACAGATTCTAACATACTTGTATTTGAAAAAATAGCCATAGGTAAAGGTTATGTAAAGAATCATGATATTATATTTTTAATAGAACTTTCAATTGTAGATTTACCCTTACAGATATTATCATTTATTTGCTTTCCCTATGAAAATTAATAGCCATAACACATCATTATCCGTAAGACCAAATTCTTTTCCCTAAATGAACTTAGGTATGGATTCACACAAGAAAAATGCAAAGAAGTGGCACCTCACCAATACTTATGTCAATCGATAACGACAACGGCTATTCAAACAGATAGCCCTTCTGAAGTGCAATTATTACGATTTTTTAACCATTATGAGAATTGTGTGTCAAAATCAGTGCAAATTACGAACATGAAAATTCATAAAGTAACGGACAACAAATGGATTGCTGTATGTCCTCACAAAGTGATAGCAACCGCCAATTGCAACAAAGACGAAAACAGCTTAGCCCTAATTAAAAGCAAAGTGATCACCATAAAAGAAAATTGTTATTTAAAATTAAAAAGTGAAATTATTCGAATATACCAAAACCCAGTAGTGACGAAGAAATTTGCAAATCTACCCGGACTACAATTCAAGATCCAAACCGAAGACAGCAGAACTATCCAGAAGCCAATGCAACTAGAACACCTAGATCTTGAAGATCTCAACCACGCAGTGAAATTAATGGACAATTATAAAGAACATTTAAACGAGTTAAAAGTGCTAAAGTTACACTATGACAATATCAGTGCTTAGACAATTTTATTGATTATTGTATTATTTTTATTAGCTGTATACTTATTGTACAAAATGTATATAAGATATAAGATCAAAGAAACACAAGCGAACAAAGAAACCACAAACGAAACTTTAGGAACGACGAGTTTTAACAATTAAGTATCAAGCCTTAATTTTCATCTAGATCAGCAACAGTAACATATCCCCATATTAAAATACATATAGGAATAAATGTAATTATTATGTCTTAGTAAAAGAATGTTACATTGCATTAAATGAAGGTTTTAATTAAAGGTTAATCAGAGTTCATATCAGAAATAAGAAAGGAAATGACTGCTTTGTATTCCAGACGCAACCTGATACTGCATATGCAGAAACAATAAACTGCAATAAAGCAATCTTAATTAAAATTACTTAGAATTAGACATTGTGTAACGTATTTTTTTTTGTTGCACCAAGCCTAATAAATTAATAATAAAACAGATAAATTTTAAAGCATTTAATTCGTAAATATTCAGCCAATAAAAAGTAAAGTATAATATTCCCAATAACACATAGAATCTAGGAGATTTATATTCTGTGGCTTGTTGCCAAGCGTAGTCCAGTTAATTATGAGCACTTTTGTTTCCAACGTCGAAGAATCAAGTCGCTTTTTGTAGACTAGGGATAAAAGTCAAGATGGCTCGACTAAAACACGAGGCGTCTAATAGAGTCAGAAAGAAGAACTTGAGTTGAGAACATGGAACAATAATATACATCATTTAAGACAGTTGGTATAGATTAATATTATAAATTAAACTAATATATTTCACTTTAGTGCAATATCTAATGGACATATCTACAACAACAATTTTCAATGTTAAATTATAATAAATTTTCGTCGCAATAATTTAAAGCAGGCAGTTATGGTTTCGTTCTATCTATTTAATACGCCGCATAGAAATGGTTTATTCAACAAAGAATCTTGGTACTTCAAACTTACAGATGATTAATACGCTGGAAAAATACAACAGCTGACGTCATGATTTTGCACCTGCAATTTATTTGGATACACGTGAGTGTTTGAAACTTTCCGTAACTTTGAAAGTATTATAAATTATTATAAGATCTCCTACGTTGATTATTAGAATAACACAAATTTAAAGTAGTTTTTAAAGTTAATAACACACCGAATAAATATTTAGTTTGTCAGTTATTTGTACACGCATTCAATGTGTGTCAAGATATTTAGAATGACAACTTGTGTCAGATAAAAAATAGTATAGATTCTGTTTCCTAATCTAGACGCCAGATGCAGTCTTGATTTAATTTTCACATTTTGCTTAAAAACAATTAAGGTCATGTAAAAGCTTTTTATTGGTGCTGATATTCGTGTATATTTTTGTGTAGACAACAGTTAAATTTGAATAGTTGCATTTTATGATCGTTATTTTTCTGATGATCAATCTTTGTTGTAAATGGTCAAGGAAGCGCTTCAATGATTATAGTAAAATAAAATCTTGTGATATGAACAAATAAATTATGATATGTTTGCTTAAACTAAAATTTTATAGAAATGATTAATTTATAAATATTTATTTAGAAGGTTAAACTTCACTAAAATTCTTTTTATATAAAAAAAATTAACAATGACAAGATAGTAAGCATATATATTGCAGTCACATGTATATATATCCGATTTCTACATATGAATAGAATTCATTTTGTTTCATTTGAATGAAGTTTTATTATTCTACATTTAAATTAAGAAAAAGAAAACTAGAGCAAACCCTCATTAAGTAAAAAGACAGAATAATGAAAATAAATCCCTTTAGTATTTCACAGATGTTTAAATTCATTTATTCTATTTTTGGCATATGCTTTTGAAGACACAAATAGTGTCCATGTGGTGTTTTTGTTTGTTCACAGGTAAAGCTGAGACAACTGTTTCACATCTGGTGGTTGAGGTTTTGGTAAGTGTGTGATAAAGAGTGAAATTCAAATTTTATGGCTATGATAGTGGTGTTAAGATAAGGTTTCCGCATTCTCCTTATACAAACACAGTTAAATTTTGTTGGCACTTGTATTAAAAAATACGGTGGCGCCTATTAAAAATATTTTTGGTCGATTATCCACCCATGACCCATGCTCATGATCTACCCAGAGCTAACACTCTACTAGCCGTTTAACCCCTAAGAGTTTTCTTTGTCTAAAGCCGTTTTCCATCTGACACTACCCTGGGCTTGGAGTCTAAAGAAGAAAATCTCGACCTAGTGACATCAGATTAAAAATAGAGAGTTTTAGTATATAGCTGATAGTCACGAGGATAAAGGGTAATAAACTTACAAAAGTTTTAATTACCCCCGTTTTTTATTACACTTACAATTGTACGAGTATCAAGAAACTGCAGACGGCATGATCTGCACTTTCCTGCAAAATGAAGTGAAGTCAGAGGCTTCATAAATACTGTAAGGAACCCCTGATCACCAGTCAGTCTTCGAACTTCATAACTTTAACATTGTTGATTGTTCGAGCTACTCAATATAATTATTGATTATTGATTTATTATAATATTAATTTATTTGTTAATTTCAATCACTTAACGTTTAAGGAATATATACGTTCAAGTGTTGTAAGGAAAATAAGTCATTTTTTGTAATTAAAAGAAATTTGATAGGTGTTTTTGGAAATAAATGTTTTTTTAAAAGAAGCTCCCAGAGGCCCAAAACCTATCTCGCGTCTTTGATAAAGGTATTCTTTATATTAATCAATCCTGGTTAGATAGAGATTCAAGCTCCACCAATAATCGCTGTTCAGCAAATGCGGTTTAGAGGTCCAATTCTAAAAGACATCGCCTAGTTTAGCTGTGGTGTGCTTTAACTGTATAAAGCTTAAATCAGTGTAACAGCTATGCCACGTTAGCTATTCTACAATTCTAGTAGTTTATCTTTCGAATATCAATTGGGAGTTGACTTTGATTTCGCACTTTAAATAGGTAATAGATGGAAAATTGCCATTTAATTCCAAACTTCTGTACAAAACCAGTTAGTTTACTAAAATAAATAAAGTTTATCTCGGTGTTGACTTAAAACAAGTGTCTTACTGTGTGCAGCATTTGTGCAAAGTTTAATTAAACTAGATCGTAGCTTTAAATCAAACCACCGACAATTCTAGACTTCTTAGCACATGACTCGTATCACGCACGTCTAATGTCTCTAAAGTAAAGGGTAAACTCAATTTAGAAACTTGTTTCATTGACTAAACTGACTAGTTATCTTTGTGTAGTAATGAGTATTAATGGAACAGCGTGCAACTAATTACGCAATAAATCCTAAGTAAAGCGCAAACACCGCAACTTAGGTAAACGGCTAGCAAGAACTTCAATGCTAGAGGTTGACACCCCCTTGAGAAGAGAAAAAAATATTGCCCTTTACTTTGATAAAGCATTGCTATAAAAATAATAGTCCTGTGTAATTTTTAAAACGTTGGCAATATGTTACGAGGGTGTGAACCATTTCTATGGATTGTGTTTCGACAGGTAAAAAGTCCTAACGTTAAAAAACTGAAAATAAATTTAAAACAAGCAATAGGATTTGTATAGATTCAGTTTAAACTCTCCATACTTCTTCACTTAGAGACGGGTTGAGCGTCTGGCGACCTTAAGAATCGCTACAAAACCCAAATCTTCAGGACCTCTAAGCTCCAAAAAATTCTTAACGCATTTTCTACCAGAGTTGGCATCAATGTCCGCCATAGATGATCACTGCCGAGCAATGGCAGATACTAGTGTCTGTTTTCGTTTTTTAACTATAGCACCAAGCAGGTACAATATTATAACTTTTTTTTTAGGTATAACATAATTTATCCACTGTTGGGTAACATATTACGGGTTCTTTTATCCCCTAATGTGACCAGTGACCTTTAAGGAAGGATTTCCTTAAAATGATGGAACGCAAATATCTTCCGACTATGTTAGGGGTCTATTGCTTGGGCAGAGCTTATGAGGATTGGTCGTGGTTCTTTTTGCAAAGCATTATTTTCTTACTAGGGCTAGATTCTTAACAAAACAGGGGTTTAAATAGGGCGCCACCAAGTCATTGACTTTAAACACAGGGTTTCCCTAATTGGGCGTCCTTAGAGAAGAATACCGTATTAACTGCTAACGCAGAAGCTGTAAAGAAAATTTAATTAAATTTACAAAAATGAGGACACAAGAGGTATTCTTTTGTTACCTCATATAAAAAAAGCTTCTTGTTAAATTGGGGTTACCACTTTACGCTATTTTATCTTATATCTGGTACTCTACTTCTGAACGTACTTGTTCAGAATATAACAATTAATTTAGAAAATTAAATGTTGCTTCTTTAATTAAAATAGTTCCTTCATAAAAATTGTGAATATAAAATTCATATTTAAGAAAAGATATTACAAGTTTCATCTACTCATAAGGTAGGCTTATATATTCAAAGGAAATATTAAAAACGTTAAATGTTGTTTTCGTTACAAAAATTTAACTTGAATTTATACCAGAAATATCAGATGTTTTTCTGTTTACATATTTATAAAAATTAACTACATTGTCTATAAACTCATCATTCAGAAATTGTAAGTGAAATCATGCATATATGAAACATTAATAAGAACTCTTCAGGTTTGCTTAATTTCATTAAAATTAGTAACTGTGGTTACACTGCACTTGTATTGACAATAAAAATTTAATAAGGTCTTTTTCATTTTGTTAAACGGGTTAATGATAATAAGTGGTTGCAAAGATATTTTCTGAAGCAGCCTCGTATCAAAGATCACCAAATGTAGACTTGATGTAAGAATAATACTAATCACTTACCTTGGTTCAGCATGTGTTGTTTACGTGATGGTAATACAGCATGTTAGGGCAGGTGTTAATACATACGTTCTTCAGAAAACAAGTGACGTATATTCCACATGTTCTACAGGACACAAACAGCTGCGTGATCCTTGGACCGGACCATATAAACTTCGTGCGTTTTTCTTATACGCATAAACTGGACCAACCAAAATCCAATATAAAACTTAGATGTCCTACGGTGTGTAGATCTTGACCAAAATAATTACCATCGTATAGTCGTTCTCGTAATTACTAAAAATTTCACACTTGCAACTTCAAAAATATCATTTCAATTCATCATCAGACTTTATTTCCAAACCATAAAAATTTCTACGTACTTTGGAGAACGTTTCCTTAAAATCCAGACTTATTGTTTTCTCGCATAACATTACATAAAATCCAACTATTCATCGTACGGTTGAAGGACGTTCATCTTGGATCGATATTTTATATCGCAAAGTTGACGTGAATGAACTATAACTTGTTACTCGCAGGTGCGAAAGTAGAATTAATATCCTCTTGAAATACAGCATACAGACTGTCTTATTTTTATAAAACCAGATAAGGCGAGTTCATTCTAACAAAATGAGCATACGGAGAAGCCTTACAATTGATATACAAAACGGTTTCTTAAAAGGTTCCTTCTCTACATTTGCAGAAGAATTATAAAATAAATATTTAATCGAAGATTTGCCGGAACATTTCAATAGGTATATAATTGAAGATTTTCTAACGAAGCATTGAAAGGCATATTTTATTGTAATTTTTACGAAATTATTAAAGGAATATTTTAAGTGCTATTTAAACAAATGTCCAAAGAATTATTAAATGAATTTAGCAAAAGAATTATTCAAACGCAGTTATTAAAAGAATTTTTCAAAAGACATTATAAAAATACGTTATTAAAATAAACTATCCAAAAACGTTATTAAAAGAGCGCTACAACAAAATTATTTAATTTATCTAATAACTTATTTTCAACTCTTACCATTGTTAAAACCACTACGCCTAGTGTTCAGCGCACTAGGGCTCTACTACCGCACCAGGCCAGACGCAAATTACATGCTACAACTCTTTTGGTTTCCATGATGGTTCTCGATGAGAGCTCTAGCTAAAGTGAGTGCTGATGCAATATGCACGAAACTGGAAAGCTGCTTGGCCTTGATAATATTTATACTAACATTCGACGCCTGATGTTAGCAACCAAACTAGCATTTCTGTATGGCGGTTAGCACTCATAATACCAATACTGGTATTTATTTATTTAAAAATGGTTTACCTGATATAAATGATTAGACAAGAGTTTGTAAAACTAAAAATTTATTGACGTTCTGCAATGGTCAAAAAAACTGTTACATAGGTATTGGTAATTTGTTGTATACTTTTTGTGACAATGTAAAACTTTATACCACATGAAGTTTGACAAACCAACAAGGGAAATAAAATGAAATTATAAATTATATATTTCATACATAGCGATTTTTGAATCTGGTAAAGTTCCACGTTAGTGGCGGCATTTCCACGCTGTATCGCTAATAAAATCTTTTCAAGTAGATAATATTTCGCCTTGGGGTTTCTCGATTCCTTGACTAGAATCGAGCCTATTTGGTCCAAGAAAGATATTATTTTTTCACGCCATGGCCCTAAGGTCTCAAATTCAAGTCCTTTGAAAATAAAATTTGAGAATTTTATGTTCAAACTTTTTGAAAATAGTTTTAAGATTTTATTGCCTTGTACTTGTGGTGTTTGAGTTGATATGCTGTTTCTGCCGCAGATCCTGTCACGACTAATGTCTGCTGTAAATGTAATTTTGCAAGGGTGTCCATACAAATGGCATCCCTTTGACCACGGAACTAGTGTATCTCCGTTTGATCATTTTTCAACGTCCCTTGCAACGTACATTGACGTAGCTGGCAGAACAATGCAAGAATTCCCGGGCTCAGTTGGTGAGTAGGCGAGGAATTACCAAAGAGAAAAAAATACAAGAGAGGCTTGAAGTATAAATACACACTAATTTATAGCCAACAAACCATGTAAAAGAAAAACGTTTATTTAGAAAAATATGTCACACAATAAAAGAAAAATCCTTAAGAGTATCCTCCCATAACGGCAATCCAACGGGTTCAGTACATTATTTCCACGAGTCTTTAGATTGAAGTAATCTAGAAAGTAATTATACGCTATCGTTATGTATAGCAAGTTCACGGATACCTAAAACAAGGTATTGACTATTTAATTTATAGAATAAGCTTTTCGTTTTGAAGTAAGTAGGTTTAAAATGAAAATTATTCGGAAGCGTATTTATTGTAAACGGGTAAAACATACAAGATGTTTTGGGGTATTGAGGAGTAGAAACGGAATCTATGGGAATGAGTAATAAAATTAACGGGTACGGTTTTACCGTCGGAAATAAACAAAAACAAATCCCCCTCAGCAAAATTAAAAGATAGAGATAGGAAAGCAAAAGTACTAGAGTGGACAGTACCAAAAAAACCAAACACAAAAGAATTCGCTTAAAAAACTAAAAGAAAATTCGTAAACACCCCAAAATAAAAAAAAGAACTCTCATCCGGACTAAACCAAAAAGTTTAAAAGATATAGAAAAAGAAAAAGTAGAAGGTAGCAATCGCCGAGGACAAAGGTAGAATGGCGTCAACTGTCAAAGTCGTCAATGGACGGATGTTACTTCAGAAAAAAACAGTAAAGTCTTCGACCTCAAAAACGATTGGTTTCCTGCAGAAAACCAACAGTAAAGGAAAGAAGCGAGGATGAAAACCAACAGTAACAGCCGACATGACAAAGTGTCAAGCCTCAAAGTATGCTCAGGAACAACAAGAATGCAGGGTAGACAAAAAAATTGATTATTTCCAGCTGTGATACCCAAAAAATCGCAACAAAGGAAGAACCAAAGAAAACAACTGCTAACTAGGCCTAATGGCGACTAAGTCGTGATTTCCGAAGAAAAGAAAAACGAACTAGAAAGCACCTACCACAGGAAATGGATCGAAAAAAATTTTTATCAAGTCAACACAAAGACCGACAGAAAGTAAAACCAGTCACAGGAAAAGGAAGAGGAATGTGGAACGAAAGGAACGAGGAAAAAAAAGAAAGAGTAACACAAAGCTACAAGTACAAAAACCACACAAAAAACCTAAGAATTGCTCAAAGGAAAATAAAACCTAATCCCAGTCTAGTTATGTAAGAGTATGTGTGTGCGTGTGCGTGCGTGTGTGTGTATGCGTGTGTGTGTGTTGATGTATGAGTATTTGAGTGTGTATGTGTGTGTGGGTGTGTATAAGAAGTGTGTGAATGTGTTTGCGTGTATAAAGTGTGCGTGTGTGTATGTGTTGAACCGCTTTAGTCGCCTCTTACGACAGGCAGGTCGTACCATTGAGCTATTCTATATCCGGACCCACACAGGTAAAAGAAAAAAAAGAAAACCCAGGGAAGTAAAAAGAAATCGTAACGTTCAGGGATCAAGTCCTAAGGAGAGCAAAATCGATATAAGAATCTGGGGCGCGAGGACTAGATATTGGGCCGTCAGCAAGAAAACGAAACGAGATCAAGGGCATTAGGATTTTGCCAACATATATCTTCAGGTTCGAAATGGGCATAGACTGAATGTCTGCTTCTTTTGGGCAGTTTTATGCAAAACATGAACAGTAAGTAGTCGTAGCACGAAGTTGAGAAAGTGGTGGCAAGGGTAGTTTAGAAAACTCAAAACGTGTCATAGAAGGAAGTTGATTGTTTTTAAAATTTACGAAAGTCAACGGTAGAAAAAGAAAAAGTATTGACTGTACGAAAATCAATCTTACGAAAAGAAACACATGCAGAGCACACTACCGTTGCGTTAGATAAAGGGACAGAAGCAGATAAAATTTTTCGACGTTAGATGAAAGACTAGCAGTATCACAGTTAGGAAAGAGAATAACATTGGCTGTAGGAATATCAATCTTAAGAAAAGCATTACATAAAGGAACAGAATCTGGTAGAATTTCGCCAACCTTACAAAACAAACAGCATCAGGAAGAACTTCAACAACAGTAGATAAAGGAACATCAGATAGAAGTTCATTAACCTTAGCCAAAAGAGCAGAAGCAGGTAGAAGTTTGTCAACGTTAGATAAAGAAACACAATCAGAAAGAGTTTTATCAACATCAGAAAAATGAGTAAGAGCAGGTAACGTTTCATCAACCTCCGATAAAGGAGTAGGAATCAAGTAAGACTTTATCACAGTTAAACAACGGAGTAGGAACAGACAAAACTTCAGCCACAATAGGAACTGATTCCTTGACACTAGTAGATAGAAAAACAGGATCAGGTAAAACTTTGACGACAACAGCACCAGGCATTATGGCTACGGGTTCCCTAACTTCAACAGGACCTTCTCTACCCGTATTAGAAGTAATCGTCACTTCAGCTACAGCAGTGATTTCAGACACGACAGAAACTTCTTGAGTTGAATCATTAAACAAAACAGGAACAGGTAAGATTTTGACAAAAACGGCAACAGGCATTAACAATACAGGTTCATGGACTTCAACAGGTCCCTCTCTGACTAAATTAGAAATTATCCTCACTTTAGCGACATTTGTGCTTGCAGACACGACGGAATTTCTTGGGTAGAATCATTTATGAAAGCGGGAACAAACTCTTTAGAAGCTAGCTGCAAGTCACTAATTCGAAATATGAGTTGCAATGGTGGTGGAGGCACAGTTTGAGGTGAAAGTGAAAACGTAGGATCCATTTGATCATCTTTTGATTCGCAATGGGTAGGAGAAATTTGGTTCTTGATAGTAGAAGTTCGATAAGTAGAGGCGTAATAGCCGTAAAAATCAGTATTATTATGGCTGAAAAGAGTACGAGGTAATGGTAGTAGGGCGAGCAGGGAGGTGTAGAAAAGGATGTAGCACTAGAGATGGAAGAAATTTTGTTCGAAACTGTATTTGCGGAAGAAGGGTGTGTTTTGATAGTAGTGGCAGGATGACCTGGATGAGGTATAGAAGAGAACATAAAAGTTAGCAGCAGAAGAAATTTGGCTCCTAGAGCGGAGAACAAAATTTGAAGAATGATTTGAAGACCTATTAGTAGTAGGATGGCGGTGTGGATAGTTGCGACGAAAAACTCCCTTATATCCGCAACCATAACAGTGGAGTACTTGAGGACGAGTACAACGTTTCTACACATGACCAGGTTTGTCGCAATTAAAGCATACGACCTGACGAATAGAAGCAGAACTAGGAAGAAGAACAGTAGAAAGTACAGAAGAAGTATCGGATCTACCCGTAGGCGTAGGAGAAATCTTAACAATTCGGTATTGTGAAATAAAAGTTATACGCAAGATTCGGTTGGGCAGTAACAGTATGTTGTAGACTAGGTGGTATGGAATTATCGGCCAGAACTTTTGCCGGTTCTAATTTCAGACATTCGTCCTTAAACTCTTGTAAGGAGCGGACGGTAGGCAAATGAACTCGATAGAATGGAGCGAGGTTACTAAGCACAATGGACAATTTATCCTCCTCTTTGAAAGATCTATACCACTGAAACAGGGCCGTCATTCACGTGAAATAGTCAGTAATGCTTTCTGAGGGTTCCTGCTGTCTTATTCCCATATCAATCATTTTGAATATGAATAAACAAAAATAATAATTTATTGAAGCCAATAGTTTTTTTAACCCGCAAATATTTACCACACAGCGTGTGCACGAAGTTTTGAAGAACGGAAACAATAAAAATTAAAAATGGCTACGACTAGTAATTATTGTCGTCTATCGAACAGAATTGAGTAAAAATGAATTCGTTTTAAATAACAAGCATTAATAATTTCAATCCTCGCGTTATCACAATATACCAACTGGTGATTAGAAACTCGAAACACTTATCAAATAGTTCAGCTCATTATTTCCACGAGTCTTTAGATTGAAGTAATTTTGAAAGTAATTATACGCTATCGTAATGTATAGCAAGTTCACGGATACCTAAAACAAGTTATTGACTATTTAATTTATAGAATTAGCTTTTCGTTTTGAAGTAAATAGGTTTAAAATAAAAATTATTATGAAGCATACTTATTGTAAACGGATAAAACATACAAGATGTTGTTGAGGTATTGCAGAGTAGAAACGGAATCTATGGGAATGTGTAATAAAATAAACGGATACGGTTTTACCGTCGGAAATGAACATAATGCCCTGAATGGTTTGTAGGTTCCAGGGTTGAGTGCAAATGTGCGAATGATAGGGCACGTTGAATTATTTGGTTCAGTTCGCTGTGTCTTGACCATCTCCCTTTTCTTGCACGATAAACCGTGATGGCCTCTTTCGTCAACTTGAATACCAGATTGGTATGTATGGACCTGGTACAGATTGCATCCTAATCTCAAGCCGACGCAGATTTCAAAAACTTGATTGTCTATGAAAGTACCCACATTTCTAGTGAGAAAAGCTTGCAGTCAAGCCCCAGATTCCCTTTTCACAACCACACGGAATCTTGCTATCTTCTAAAGATGAGAACATCAATTTTGTTTTGATTATCTTATTTATACCGATGTTATCCCAATTCCTTTGTATATCGAGGATAGAGTTAATCGACGGGGCATGTTCTTGTATTTGGCTTAACATTATTCCCCGGTTTACTGTATTGAATGCGTTGGCGAAATCAATTTTCAAGAAAATCTTGTTGTAGTATTTGGGTGGTTGACATCCTCAGTGTATGTATGTAACTTTTACAACCCAACTTTGTAGCAACGCCAAACCTATTTGGCCATAGGTATTGTTGTATATCCTTGCACACTTTTTTTTCCGTTAGTCTGCAAAAAGTATTGCCCACGGCTATAGGTCGAATTCCTCCGTCCTTCTTTGCCAAATCACAAAAAGATGCTCCATAAAGAATTGGAAAAATATTTATCATAGCCTGGATTCGATCTTCCAGAGATGATCTAACCAAGCTTATTCTTCGTGGGAGTAGGCATCTTAAAATGACTCACATTGTCTTTAATTTTTGACGTTAGATTTTTTTTTACTGTGAATCTATGTGCAATCTGTAAGTAAATAGAATGAGATTGGACCAAGCTGCAATGATATTCTCTTACATTGCTTGTTGGATAACGTTTGCTAATTTGTCTGGTACGGTATACCGTACTTGTTGTAGATTCTGCTGCGATTAATTCACTTAGTAAATCATCTGCTGAATTTTCATTGGAAAGAACCATATTGTTCGGATATACTTTCTTCAGATGATTTTCGAAAGTTTTTGTGTTGGCGTAAGTCTTTTGGCGATGTGGACAAGGTATACGATTTGGAGCATCTTGGGAGGTTTTACGGAGACATTGAAGACAGCGTCAGTTTTGCTGAAGAATTCCAGTTTCAAAACTTGAGTGTAGAAGAGGTTGGCGCACTGGGAATGGAACCATTCCATACAGTTTGCACTAAATCATCTTAGTTCCATTATTTTCACGCTTACAGATGCAATTATTTTGACTAGGCGCAGGATGAGTGAACGTGTGGTACTACTCTCCTTCTTCCTCTTTGTCTTGTTGCTGCTCCCTTCAAAATTATCTTCAGTGCTTAGTAATCTATCAGATAAGCTCTCATGCAGCATTCTAGGACTAATCAAACATTGTATCTTTTCCTGCTGCGATGACGTCTTCTACTACCGATTGTTTCGTGATCTTTATTGCGACGCAGAGAGTCAACTGGTGGAGGTTGGAGCACGTAGTTCTTATTATACCGGAATCAAAGAAAAGGAAGTCTATTTTAAAAATCGTTTACTACATGATTTAAAAATAAAATAAAAAAGCTAAATTGTATATATACAAACTTTAAAATCGTTAAGTCAAATGATTGGATTGACATGTCAAGTTGACATTTTTCATTCGAAAATTTTTATTTTTATTATTATAACTTTATTAAGACATCATGTGTCTGCCACGGCGCTGCCTGACATCCAAACAATCGTAGTTTGTATACATACACATTGATAATTATTATAGTTTTGTGTCCGCTAACAGTGGTCACTTTGGCGTACTGCTCATGGTAGAATTTAATTTTCAATGCAAGGCACCAGGCGGGCACTATTTGTTCAGTGTTTCTAAGAATTGTTAAAAGAATAAAGCAATACATATAAAAATTTATTGAGTTAAAAAACGGAAACTAAGAAATCTACATTCTATTAAAGAAATGATTTCTAAACCGAGAAGTTGACGGTGGCGCTTCTTCAGATTCTGATTTAGAATTGCTTTTTCTCAAAAGTTTATTGACGATTATTTCTCTGAATTGTAATAACAAAATCCTCTTCTAGTAATCCTTTCGTAAAGAAATAAGGCATTTACGCCAGACGTACCCAACAGGATTTCTAAGGCAAACTTCCTATTATATCGTTCCAAAATTTCCGTATGCAATTTTGAACCATTGCCCGAAATTCAAACCTTTAACCCCAATTAAGTAACCTTAAAATAAATACTATCCATAATAATATGCCCCGTATATATTAAAATGCATGTCCTCATACACATATTGCAACACCTATACATATGTCTGTAAAAATTCCTAACTTGTATCGTTTAAAAAATGGTACATTAAGGCTTACCTTGAGCAAACATATACTTATTTCACGACGTAATAACTGCAAATGCCAATAGCAAGCGCGCATTTTCCTAACGGGCTATCTTGTTTGTCTATTCTAATAAGACGGTTGGTCTTTAATGCTAGGCAAGTGATGTCGTTTATGATGTCTTCGTCCTCCAACTGGCGTATCGCAATATTATTAGGAATGCGGAACTTCCGATTTGCGATACCTCACAAAATATGAGATGCACGCAAATGTCGAATTGTAAGCACTTCCGAATCTTATTAAATAAAGACACGATCCTTGCGAAAGGTTTTATCTTTTCTCCCCTAATTATCCAATCAAATTTGCATAGTTAAAATGTTCCTTATAATAACTTGTGTAGTATAATATCTTGGAAAATCATACTTAAAGCAATGCTTTAATTCGTCAAGTTTGATTATCCTTTGTTATGGTGTTGTACATATGGTAAATAGATTGATACTTATTTGGAAGAGATAGCGTACTTCTCCTTTCGTATGGAAGTCGCACGTGATTGTCTAAATTCCTGTTAGTTGGTCCGTCAATCTACTTAGCTGGTGATGAGTAAATTACTCTCAGGTGAAATCTGCTTCTTTAAAAATTCCAGGGTAAGTGCACTCTTATTACTGACTCTTGGTGTCTACACATTACCTTAAATGCCAATTTTATTGAAAATACTTGAAGTCAGGATTAGTACTAAAGTTTTGTTCGTAGAAGTTATCGAATATATTTTTATGAAGTTCAGCATGTGCTGTCATAAGATCTAACAGTAGTAAGTTTCATAATTTTTTATACAACTGCGTCAGGGTGCAGCATTAATTTTCATAAAGCTTATTATATGCAGTCAGAAAAGCTAACAGTAGTATTTTAAAAAAATTTCTAAGAAATTTTATTAAAATACGGATATATTTTTATATAACGTTTAATACGTACTCTCATAGGATGTAAACTAACATCTTTTACAATTTTTTAAGCAACTCCATCAAAGTGCAGCATTATTTTCTATATGGTTTATTAAGTACTGTCATAAAATCCAGCAGTGTTTTAAAGAGTATTTTATCAAAGTTTAAATAATGCATATTTGCTTTAAAAAAATTCTGTTTATGAAAAAATTACAAACTTACAATGCTGAAAACTTTATTAATCAGTAGATTTCAAATATATATATATATATATATATATATATATTGCTGTGATATACTCCTTTGATTTTTAGTGAATCCTCATTAAATATTCAATTACTATCTGTACACTTTGTCTACTACTTGTTACCCAGAACTTAAATCAATTAATGTAAATTTTGCACGTAATTGGTCTTTGTTTCTTTACTAGGGATAATTAAATTACCCGTAAAGTTTTCTAATACTGCTTCCTTTTATATAAAGCGTCTTATAAATAATTTAAATCTCTTAATTTTAATAAAACGAATGAATTTTTATGCTTCACGCTGTTATTTAATAACGCGAGTTATGTATCTTTTCCCAAAGCTTCTACACGGTGATTAAAATTATTTGATGGGATTATTTAATTTTCTACCCTGGTCTAAATATGAGTATTTTCCCCCTATTTGAATACAAATAATCTCACTTATTTGAATGCAAATATAAAGCATTTAGACCAAAAAAAAATTACAAAAAAAATTGCCTATCACTCTCTACCCTTATCTATCTAACTTACCTACTTTGTCTCCAATCCAAAAAATATTTATACCTATCCTATATCCCTATCCTATTCCTAACTCTCATCTAATTCTATAAACTGAAATTATCCCTAACTTCATCCTACTTATCCATCTAATCCTATATACATCCTATATACCTATCCTATTTAACTAATCTTCACTATACTTTACTTCCCCCTACCTAATCCTATATGCCTATCCTACTCTTACACTATTCCTAACTCTCCACTAATCTTATATGAAATATCTATACTTAACCTATCTTCTTTTCTTCCTACATTTACTCTTTATTCTCATCCTAAACCTATTTCTAATTATCTCCCATATTTATCCTATACCTAGCTTTATTTTCTATACATACCTACTTCTACTCTTCTATATACACCTATTCTATCCCTATCCTATTTAAATCTAACTCTCTTCTTGACCCTCCAAGTCTTTCTTCTCACCATTCTAATACTCTTCATCCCTATTTCTCCCCCTTCTATATCTATACTTAACATCCCTGTTATCTCACATACAATAAACTTATCATCCCTATTATCCTGACTCTTAAATATTGCTCCTTCTTCACGCCCTACACTCTGTTTCTTATTTATTATTATTTTCTTTTCTGTCGACAAACCAAACGATACTACTTTAAAATTATCGATTTTTCCCTCTATGGAAAATCCTATGTACCTTCTAGAATTCTTATGTAATGGAATCCGCCAGAATGAATTCCTTAACTCTACTTTATTAAAAACAACTTTGCCACTTAACCTCATCAAAAATAATTCTGCCTTCACCTGCTCCCGATATGCTGCTGTTGCTTCTACCCCCACTAATTCTGCATGTTTTTGTACTAAAGCTTGAACCTCTACTATCTTTTCCTCTGGACATCTTATCGTGTTGATCTGTTTACCTTCATCATCCTCTACCTCTACTACATTAATACTAAACCCCGTGTCATCCTCTGTGACTTCATAACTGCCCTTCCATGGCACTACCCTATCTTTAATCCTTACTACCTTCCTTTCCATATCTATCAAAACCCCTAACTTCATCATACAGTCAACACCTAAAATGCTCTGAAACTTCAGTCCAGGTACAATTACAAACTCCTGTTCACAGCTTAAACCTCCTATATCTATCCTAAGCACCACAACACTATTTACTACAGCAAACTTCTTTTTATTTGGAGCTACTAAATGGCTACGCTTTATAGGCATAATTCTATCACAAACCTTATCCCTAATTTTGTTGACGAATTCCTCCGATATTAAACTCGCCTCTGCCCCTGTATCAAGTAATACTTCTACATTATTCTCAAAAATCTCTATATTAATTATTGGCAAACATAATTTTTCCTCAGTTTCTGGCTCTACTTCCTCCTCAATTTTGAAAAATTCACGTGGATGTTCATATACATTTACACTGAAATCTAGTGGTCTGTCGCGTTCTAAAAATCCTGTCCAGGTCTGTTTTCCCTACTTGGTCCTGGTCTAGCCGTCACCTCAGCGTATGTCCTAGGCGTTTCCACTCGTTCCGTGTCTGTATTAGCAGTCCCGCTCATGTCTGGTGAACTATTCATTCTGGTAACGTCCCGGTCTTTGTGCAGGTCCCCTTCCTAAACTATTACTCCTAACGTATGGTCGTCTCTGTTCCCAATTCTGTCGCTGGTATCCGTAATTATTCCCCCTTCTAGCATAGTTGTCCCGTCTATTGTCAAACCTAACTGTGTTGATCTGTCTTTCCCTGTTTTCCCGAGGTCGTCCACTACTTACGTCGTCGTACCTCTGCAGGTATTCCAAAAACATTTCTCTGTCCACTATGTTCTGTAGTGCTACGTGCTGTCTTATGTCTGCCTCAAAGTGTCGTGATAAATACTTAATAATTTGTCGGTCCGTCAGTGGTGGGTTCAGTTGCTTTGCTATGCTATACTTGCGTATAGCATATTGCTCCCTACTTCCTGAAAATTCTCCCTTAAATTTCCCTGTGATTAAGTCGTCTCGTACTTGGTCTTGTCTGTGGTCACTCCAGTAGTGCTTTAAAAATTTGTTTTCAAAGTCCTGATACGTGTCTATGTCCTGTCCTACTAAATTGTACCACGCTTCCGCATTGTCCTTTAATAAAGCCTTTATCGTATTTAGTTTAGTCTGTTCGTCAAATAAATTTCCCACTAGATTTCTTACACTGTTAATAAAAATTTGTGGATTTACCCTATTATCGCCATAAAACTTCATGTGTTGTTCCAATGATACGCCACCTGTATAAAATCTAGGACCATCCCCCGTTAAATTTGACATGTTGTATTTAATACTACTAACTTCGCGTTCTACCCTGCCTAACTGATCCCTACATGAGTCCGTTACTTCAGTCATTTTTATATTAATCTCTTCTTCACAAAAAATGCGTACTTCGGACCTTAAATGTCCCATTTCCTGTCGAAGACCTGTAATATCACGCTCATTTTTATCAACCCTATTTTCAACTTCCCCATCTTTACGGTAAGACTATTTTAAATTCTGAAACTTCTTGTTTCGTCTTATCTATTTTCTGACTAATTTGCTCAAACTTACGATTCGATTCCTCACTCATTTCTCTAATCTCTTCTAACTTCCTGTTCGATTCTTCCCTAGCTCTATTAGATTCATCGTTCATCCTCTCAAGCATTCTCATTATTATCTCGTTTCCTTGATCCCCTGATTCCGTCCTCGACTGATCTCTACTGCCTCCAGCTTCTTCCATTTTCGAATTTTTTTCGCACAATGCACTATCGTCACTTCCAATTTCCACTCCTTGACTCCTTAACCACTCTTTTCTCTGCATACGTTCTACTCACTCACACACACTCAAAATACTCTTAAATTTATACACACACAGAAACCCTCTCTCTCTCAGATCGCCAGTTTCCTGGAATAAAATAACAAAAATTTTATTTGGAACTCGAGCCCCACGTTGGGCGCCATATACTGCTGTGATATACTCCTTTGATTTTTAGTGAATCCTCATTAAATATTCAATTACTATCTGTACACTTTGTCTACTACTTGTTACCCAGAACTTAAATCAATTAATGTAAATTTTGCACGTAATTGGTCTTTGTTTCTTTACTAGGGATAATTAAATTACCCGTAAAGTTTTCTAATACTGCTTCCTTTTATATAAAGCGTCTTATAAATAATTTAAATCTATTAATTTTAATAAAACGAATGAATTTTTATGCTTCACGCTGTTATTTAATAACGCGAGTTATGTATCTTTTCCCAAAGCTTCTACACGGTGATTAAAATTATTTGATGGGATTATTTAATTTTCTACCCTGGTCTAAATATGAGTAATATATATATATATATATATATATATATATATATATTGACGTGACAATGGGGTAACGGAAATCATTTAACTTTAAGTCCTATAAAAAATTGCCACCCAAAGTGAAGAAAACGAAAGAAATAACAAATTTCTAATATTTTGTTTTACCCTGTATAAATACATGCATATTTCTATGCCATTAACATGCAAAGCAGTTGCGAGCTATAATTACTTATGTAACAAATTTCCCGTGTATAGATATAAAAACGCAACTTATTTTTGTGCGTAGACGATTCTGCAGACTGAAAAAGAGTTGCATGCACTTTTTTTAAAATAGTGACTTTATTAAAATGCAAATTAATCGTTAAGAATGCCATAGTAACTCACTGCGAGCTTTAATGCATATTCAGATAAGCAATTGCGATTACTGAAAACGAGTTTTCAATCGAAGGCATAAATTCAAAACCATTTATTTTATTTGCGTTAATACAAAACACAATTTCCGTGCTTTCTTTTTATTTATCCTACAAACACAATATCAGTTGCATTTGCAAAGCTTTAAATAATTTTTCCGTGTGTAGATTGTTTAAAATCAAAAAATAAAAATATTCATTCTTGTTAAAGATACCCTAAAACGCATTTGAAAAAACCGAAATCCGTGCTTTTATAAGAATGCAAATTAATTTTAAGGTATAAATTCAAAGCCATTATTTTATTACCATAAATATATTCGCTTCAATCGCTATAAAAGCGAATTTAACTGCATTTACAAATTAAACTCATTTTAAGGGTTTCAAATAAAACATTAGTTCTAGAATATTCGAATACGCCATTTTTTACAAAGGTTAATTGTTAGTATCAATAAACAAACGTCGGTTCAAGGAACACGCGCTGACATTAAAATGCAATAAAATGGATAATAAATATTTTTAACATCTTTCCATAGTACAATAACAGAGAAAAAGACAGCAAACATTAACTAGAAGAGGAAAAACAATGCTTTTGCAATAATCATAAATTACGACAATTGACACTAATCAGATCGTTAAAACGCGAAATTGGTGTGAGTTCTTACATTAGCGGTGACTAAGATTGGAGAATAAATCGGAAAAGCTCTGAAAAATGACGTACAGAAATAATTTTTGTATATAAACGGATTCTTAATAGGAACGATTCATTCTTTCCTAAGCCAAACCATATGTTACATTCGACATTCGCCATTAATTCCGTCATTTCAAAACATGGAATATGTAACTGTGAGTAAAATTTGAACGTATAAGTTTATGCAATTTATGATTTTTACGATATTCAACAAGTACCGTACAACTTGTGATAGATATAAAACATAATTATTTTGTAAAAATACTGCGAAAGTTAAATGATTTAGGACACGAGTAGTCCGGATGCAGGAGCACTGTTAAATTAAATCGATTGCTAATGATGGAGATTTGAAATGGAAAATAGGAAGTATCTAATACTGTTAATTACGATTTTGATAAGCGCTATTTGACATTACAAGTATAAAATTTTAGTTCTTTGTTTGTTAATTGATAAAAATATTTGAATATTTTGTAATTTAAATAAGAATAAGTTATCAATTTTATTAATTGTGAAGCGGATAGTTTGCAGAGAATTTTGAGGACAAAGTTTGAAGCATTTTGCCTTTCATAAATTATCTGTGAGAGATATTGGCCAACTACATTCACGAGCGTGATAATAAGGGATAGGCAAATTACCTTTTAACAAAGATTAGCTAAGGAATATTTTAATAATTAAGTAACTCGTAGGGATTATTTGAACTTAATTATATTAACTTATGCTGTAAACTGTTTTATAAATTTTTTTGTATGAAAAAAAATGTTTCTGAATCTATAGAGGTTTCGTGAGATTTCTGGGTTTCATTTCATTTTAAAAATTCCACAGTATAATTTTCGTTGCATTAGCCAGGCAAAAAAAGGAACAGGAAGGTAAGATACTAATTTCATATTTAATTGGATGCATCCTTTCAAGTGCAGTTCGCTATACCTAAGTCACAACATTAATGAGTGGGCTTTCCTCAACCTAGACGTTGTCACGGCAACACACACACACACACACACACACACACACACACACACACACACACACAACACACTATATATATATACATATATGTATATATTGCTGTAACAACGCCTCCCTTTGGGGCGTTACTAAAAGGGTGATATGAAACAGGCCGCACGTTGAGATGCCGCTAAAAAAGTGATGTGCTAAGGCCCGCGTTGAGCGTCGCTAAAAGAGTGATATGAAAATGGACTCGCGTTGGGAGCGTCACTAAAAGGGTGCTGTGATACAGATACAGCTATTTGTAAAACTTGAAATTGTTTACTTACCTTTCTTTCTAACTTTGCCTGACTAGCTCAACAGAATTGACAAAGTTTTCAAAATGAAATAAAACACAGCAATATCACAAAGCATATAAACAGTAAAAAATATTTTTCTCATACAAAAGCATTTACTATATCGTTTCTTTCAAACATAAAATAATTTCTAAGAAGTAGTTGTTATAAAAAATTTGTTCCTGACTTATTTTAAATTAACATAACTAAATTACTTTCTTTTAAGGATAAAATACCTGATTTTGTGTAATGCCACGCTTGTAAGATTTGTTTGACCAAAAAATCCTTGACAAATAATTTATTAAAAAGTCAGAGTATTTTGAACTCTGATCACAAATTTTCTTGGACAAAATCCTTTACAAAAAAAATATATGATTAACACTTATTATTCTACCTTAAATTAAATGAAAGATACTCCAATACCAGTTAAAAATAAATCTAAAAGTAGTACTTGCAGAATACACAAAAACGCTCCTGGTAATTAAACATCTTATCATTTTAAATTGATATCCAAATCAGCTTACAAGATTTTCCACATTTAAAATCCTCGTTTCAAACAGCAGTTACTAAAGTACATTATGCTTAAACCTTCCTTTTGATTATTTAATAAAATTTTTAAAATAGTGCTATGTTGAAGAGTTTTTCCTCTTTATTGTGATTTATAAATTTCATTTTTGTATGTAATTTGCGGTTGAAACATTACTTCTATATACATCATAATTATTAGATTAAGGTATGCTTACTGCATACTTCAAATATCATCTTCTCAAAACAACAGCTCGCGACTTAAAATAACATTTTGCAATCGAATTTAAGGATCGACTGCATCTAATGAATGAATAAATCAAACGAATCCTGTTTTTAATAAACGCTGCCTTATATACAAATTATCTATTTTCTAGAATGTTACTAGAATAGTATGGAACATTATGTTGCAAGGATTCTCAAAAAAACTCATTAGCGTCTAAAATCGCGGCGTTTTATTACCTTGTTATATGGTTTCAATTATACGTAATGCGCGTTGTTTGTTCCTGTTTAACACCCAAGGTTAATGCTTGCGGTCTTCTTTTATCGTACATTGAATGCGAAGATCATAAATATTTCTTATTAATTTCTATTACATTTCTGGGTTTATAGAGTTCCGAGCCGCTTCTTGGAATAAAAAGTTTCATTTATTAATTAGATATTTACGTAGTTCTAAATACCGATGACATCCTTTTATATTCCTAATATTCTAAAAAAATTTTTATTTAAAATAAGTTGCTGTAATCCACAGGGCAATTAATTTAAACTTTAATTGCTTTTTAATTCAGAAGGGTTTGCATTTTATAGAAAATATTTGTTTTTCGTGTTTTAGTACACAAAATTAAGACTAGAATTGGTTTTTTAAACACACGAAATTATTTATTTTTATGCCAAATGCGTAGAGCAAGTACTAGCCTATGCTATTTACAGCAAATGAAAAGCAAAAATATATCGATAAATAATAAGTAAAAATAAATGCCTTTGTATTTATCTTTAAAATTGATCGAATTCCGATCGTATTTATATGCGTTTTGCGGCATCTTACAATTAATTATCTTTACATATACAACTTAACGTTACTTGCTATGTATTTACAATATGCTTATATCATAGAGGGTAAATATTTCTACACGGAGAATTTGATTTTCTGCTTATACCACAATAAATTAAAGTACGCTTGTATTGTACAGGGTGTAGCCATAAATTTACGGATATTTTTGTTTTTTTAGAATTTTTTATATTTTGAAGGAATTCATTTGTAGAATTAGGGTTTCAATGACCTCCCGTGACCCCTATTACGTCAATATATATGCATACATATGTATACATATATATATATATATATATATATATATTGTGATATTATGTGATATATATGAGATTTGAACCTTGACGCACTGAAGTACCACTCAGATATAGACTTCTAGTTCGTAAAATGATTGGTGAAGGAGATGGTGAGGGCAGTTACTTGTTAAAGATATATAATATGATAATTAAGAAAAAATGAAGTTTTAAGATTTCAAATTGGGTGTTGGTGATTTCGTAAAGTAATTTTGAAAAGGATGTGCCAATGAAGTGAACTGCTGTTGCTTGTATATTATAAAATTTTGTTAAAATATTTAAAAGGAAACTTCACTGCCATGTGAATATGTATGTATAGCTAAGATTTGAAGTCACTTAGTACGTTTTCATTTGATTTGAGTTAGGTATAAGATGTTAAACTTTCACTTTCATTTGAATATGTACGTAAAGGTTAAAAAAAAAGTCAATTAGTATGTTTTTATTAGATTTAAGTGAGTTATAAGATGTAGAATTTTTGTTTACTTTTCACTATATAGTTGTAAGTCTATTATATCATTTGAATTTCACTTGTTGTTAGGATTAAAATATCAATTTATAAATTTTCGGCCAATGACATTTGTGTATTAGTTTACTCCAAATTAGAATTTGACAAGAGCAATAAGATCTATTAATAAAAAGTTGGATAGAATGTTAGTTGGAAAAGAATTGTAAAATAGTAGGCTGGTTTAATGTTTTAAGGGGAATCTCCATAGAGATAAGTGACAGTGGTTGAAAATTAAAAATTAAGAGAAAAACTGATTTGAAAAGAACTGAAAAAAAGAACTTTACAAACTATAGAACAAAAAGTATAATCTTTTTTGTAACAGTTACGAATTGTATACCTTTTATTATTGTAATCTCCAACATAAAATTCAAGGTATGAAAAATGTATTTGTGATATTCAAAGTATAAAGGAACTGTTGATATTAAAAAGTGATAAATGCAAGAGTCCTTGTCATTGTCTTATTATTGACCATTGGATTTCTGGGAGTATTTTTGTGTAGACAGAGGAGTTCCAAAGTGGTGCTATCAGAACGCTGGAATTGCTAAACTTTTGGTGTCGAGCACGGTTTGATTTCACGGAGTTGAGTTTCCTGATAAGACCAACGACGATAAGTATAAGTGTCTTTAAAGAATTTTTGGGGTACCTAAAACCCTAAAATAAAAGGCGTAAATTCAGTAATACAATTTTTTAAAACGTAATTATCCACAGGTATTAAGAACCCACATCTGGTTCGAATAGTCGCTGTAGGCAGTGGAGCTTCATTGTTCAGCAGCAAGACGTTTCATTGGAAGTTCAGGTTGTATTATTATTATTAGTGTCATATTTTAAACACTTAATCCGTTATACCCGATTGAAATCTTAAATTATTAACTAATATAAACTGTTTTACTGTGCGTATTTTTCAAGTAATTGTTTACACTGTCACATTTAGAAATTGCTTTAGTAGAATTAACTAGAGGTCATTTGACTGGCAGTGTCACATACATCTGTATATGGTTCAGAACTCACGCTGTATGCAGATATAGATTTATTCACAAAATTAACCTGAGATAAGAGTGTCATTGGTCGAGGCGCAGATTTAAAGACCCAATAGAGAAGTTAGTAAATTATTAATTAAAGAAAGGAAATTGTAGGGCAATTTGGTGCATTGCTAATTTGCTCATATATTATAATTATCAATCTAATAAAGGAGTGGGTTATATTATAATATATATATATATATATATATATATATATATATATATATATTGCTATAAGAGGGTTATTTAGTGATATATTGAGTCATAATGGTTACACAATACATGTAAATAGTACTAGGAGTTAGAAAACTACATTTATTTAGCATGAAAAATACGTAATTTGCAAGTTATGCAAAGATGAAGCATTTAACACCCTGTATGAGGATCGCAGTTGACTTTAATTAATGCCGGAAAGCATATCATTCAACAATAAACACACATTCCGCAAAAGAAATAACTCTACACGCAATCAAACTTGTCTTAAACGAAAAAGTATTTATAAATTGTAAATAGATACGCGTTAAATGCAGTAAGAGCTAGAAAATCATGATACAATTTCCAATTAAAATTAAACATGCGATAGTGAAAGGAGATAGCATAGCGTTCTGATAAGAAACGCATCTTTCGAAATAAATGTATTTTGGAAACGCAAGATGTAAACAGAAATATTGTAACAGTTTTTTTGACTACCGCAAAGCACCAATAAATTATTAGTTAAATACATCTTTTTGTCTAGTCCATTAAAACAGTAAACATCGTCAATTAAATAAATATCCGTATTGGGATCATGTGGTTTAACCACAATACAGAGATACTAGTTTGGTTGCTAACATTAGGTGTTATTTATTTGTATAAATATTTCAAGACCAAACACCTTTCCTATTTCGTGCACAATGTCTCAACGGTCACTTTAGCTAGAACACCTGGCACGAAAGTACCATGGAGAATCTGAGAGTTTTAGCGAGTTATTTGCGTGTGGCTTTACGCCGTAGTGGAACTCAAGTGTAATAAACACTTGACATAGTGCTTTTTAATAATAGTAAACAATTAGATATAATCTCCTAGACAAACTAAATAATTTTGTTGTAGCGTTCTTTCGTATGTACTTTAGAAAACTCTTTCGTATATTGTTTTGAAGACTCTTTCGTGTATTCTTTTTGAAAACTCTTTTGAAAGTTCTTTTAAACACTCATTGTATATTCCCTCGTTAGTATGATTCCGTCTTATCTGGTTTTATAAAAATTAGCCCGTTTAAATTTTGTGTTATGGATTATTTTTTTTGCATTTACGGTTGTCGAGTTTACAGTTCAATTACTTCAATGTAGCGATAAGAAAATATTGGTCTAGCATGAACGTCCTTCGACTTTACTATAATAGTTGGATTTTTGTTCTGGGATAAAACTGTATGTTTTAAATTTTAATGAAATGTTCTGCAATGTAGATAGCAGTTTTTTGGTTTGAATCTAACGTCCAATAATTAACAATAATGTTTTTTTTAAATTGCTAGTATGAATTTACAAGTAACTATGTGGATAACTACACGAAGATAATTATTTTGGTAACGATCTACATATAGTAGTACATCGAAGTTTTGCATATTTGTGATAACCGTTGTAATGGATTTTGGTTTGTCCCGTTGTTGCGCATAAGAAATACGCTTTAAACTCATATGGTCAGCTACAAGAATCACGCAGCTGGTTATTTGCAGCACAACACGTGAAGGCGACGTCACTTGTTTGTCCAGGGACCGTATGTATAAACATCTGCTCTAACACGATGTAACTCTGTCACACAAACAACGCCTGTTGAAACGAGGTAAGAAATTTATATTATTCTTACATCTCGTCCGCACTTGGCGAACTTTGATACAAGACTACACCAGGAAAATAACTCTGTGATGACCTATTACTATTATTTTGTTTAAGAAACTAGAAAGGACTTTGATAAATTTTTATTGCCAATATAAATGCAGTGTAATAACAGTTATTATTATTAACAAAATTAAGCAACTCCATTAAGTTCTGATTAAAGTTTCATTTATGTATAATTATAGTTAAAGCATTTGAACATTAAATTATTAAATATTTTCGATATTTTCAAATACATTTGTAAACCGAATAACAAATCTGATATTTTTGGTATTGATTTGAGTTAATTTTTGTAGTAAAAACGAAACGCTTAACGTATTTTATATTTCATTCAAATTCATAGTTCTACCTCAGAGTAGAAGAAACTACAGTAACCTTCTTGAAATGTAGACTTGTCTTTATTAGCCAACGAGACGTCGAACAGTGACGTTTACCTGTGTAATTCCTTTGTTTTTCTCTTTCAGAATGTAGGTTTTCCTGTACCTCTACCGTCTATCGTTGCCTTCACCTTATTCCTTCGTTCTGCCTACAAACAGAAGAAGAAGGAAGACATTAAATCTGGATTCAACGATGGCATAACGTTGAAATGTAAATTTTGTACATACAATTTTTATCTCGAAACAACTTTTAATTAAAGAATCATCATTTAATTCTCTTAATTAATTGTTTTATTTTGAACAAGTGAGTTCAGAACTAGTGTAACCAGGTCAAGAAACAAAAGACATAAATACCTTCCAGGTAATGATATTTGTAGCTCCTATTTAATAAAGAAGCTTTAATTACTATTTCAGAATTTAAAGACTAATATTTGTGTTTATAAAATTGTGTGCATAATTAATCTTTCAGCAATTTTTAATGAGGTAGCAAGAGTATACCTCTTGTGTCCTCACTTTGTTAATTTAATTCAATTTTCTTTACAGCACCTGCGTAAGCAGTTAATACGATATTCCTCTCTAAGGACTTCCAAGTCCCCCTTAGGGAAACCCTGTGTTTAAAATATAATGACTTGGTAGCGCCCTTTCTAAACCCCTGTTTTGGTACGAATCAAGTCCTAGTAAGCAAAGAATGTTTTGTAAAAAGAACCACGACCAATCCTCATAAGCTCTACCCAAGGAATAGACCCCTAGCATAGTCGGAAGATATTTGCGTTTCATCATTTTAAGGAAATCCTTCCTTAAAGTTCACTGGTTCCATTTGAGAATATTAAAAAAAAAAACACGGGTTACCTTAATTATTCAATTAACCCCAACAGTAGGTGTTAATCTTGTAACCAGGACGACGATATATTTATTTAGTAAAAATATGTTAATTTACGTCATTTCGTCTACGTGATTTTCTACATGGACTTAATACAAATCCCAAAGTATTATCTAGACAAACAAAAGCCATAAGTTAAATTACGTGCCAAGGCGAATTAGAAATTCCTGTAATAACATCAAAACAGACGGTCTAAAATAAATACAGAATAGAAATCGTTCCGGCAAGTTATTATCAGACGTATACCTGTAAAAGCCTAAAATATCCAAAACGTCCTATGGCTGGTTGTAAACTTTGAACAAACAGCACCGATAACTAACGAATTTTTAGATGGGGCGTAGCTTATATAACACACGAATTTGATAAGCGGACAGTCTTGATTCGAACTGAGCACAACCCACATCACTTATACTCAAGAATCTACGCAACGAGTAAATATTAAGGTTAAATAATCAAATATTTGTGAAAAGTGGTGTTAAAAAATTTTAAAATAAATAATAGTGAATAATATATGAGACAAGTTTCGCCGTTTGCTGGAAAACGGCTCTAAGTATAACGGGGTACACCTAAGGGAGACTAAGAAAATCTAAATAAGACGGGGTAAATCTAAATGATTAAGAGAGATTAAGAAAATACTAGATTATTGATAAAACGGGGTAAAATTTGGAAACTAAATAAATTGATATTATTGGGAAGAAATCCGAATAAAAATATTGGCAAAGGCGTACAAAACAGAGGACTGTTTTAAACATTAAATGGAGCCACTCAACTGAAAGTAATATTGGGGTGCTGATCCACAGCACGCAGTAGCAGATCCAGAAACAAAATTACAAGTCAGAAGAACTATCTAGCATAAGGCATTATTTTCTCTTTATTTTTTTGAACATTGACTATATTTATTATACTTGAATATTTTGTGTAAAGGGTCATCAAAAATTTTTTTTATACGTGAAAATTTCGTAAAAAAAAGGTCTTGAACGTTCAAAGAATTTCCAGTAGAGTACAGTGTCATTTTTGCTGGTTTTACAATAAGGAAAGGGAGCTATAACATTGATTTATAAACTATTTAAAAATTATTGTTATTTGATTCAGGGGTGCATTTTTGTCATGCAGTAAAACAGATTAAGCTGCGAAGTGTATATGATTTCTTCTTTCTCATTATACAAATATTAGTTGACTTCGTTTTTATCATTCAAAGCAGGAAAAGTATTAGAGAAAAGGGGATAAATTATTTGATTATCGTAACGTTGTGCACTCTGTGTGAATTAGACTGAGATAACCGCGGCATATTTAAAGTTTAGGATATTAAAAGACACAGAGCGGTGGTGATCAGCAGTAGACTGAATGTATAATTACATCGGCGTGCAGCGTTATCACATCAATATAATGTTCTGGGCCTTTTTGTATTTAATTGGTGCACATAGGACACGTATGATATTCTAATCTTTGTGTGTTTGAAATTGTATGAAATTGAACACCAAATTATTGATAAAATTCAAAGTGAACGTAACAAAGTTGTATATAAATAATACCAGCACACACTGTTACATTAATTGAGATATTCCTGTATCGTAGTAAAAACTGCAGCTAAACGTCAATATAGAGCAAAATTTATGGAAAACGAGTCTAACCCTAATTGATATTCGAAAGATAAACCACTGAAATTACAGAATGACCAACGTAGCGTAACAGCACCGTAATTTAAACCTTAGAAAGTTGAAGCTTTCCACAATTATACTAGGTGAAGACTTTTGAAATTGGACCTCTGAACCGCATCTGCTGAAACAGCGCTTCTTAGGGGAGTTTGGATGTCCGCGTAGGTAAGTGAGCTAGACTTTAAACTTACAGAGAAAATGCCGCTTTGAATTGCACAGACATTCGAATTAAATATTCTACAAATAACCTAAAAATTGAGTGTTTTCTCCACGTGTTTGAATTTTAAGCGTAATGTTTACTAGTTATTAGAATGTTGCCAGAGGCCACAGCCAATCACAGGTGCAAAGTACTTGTTTCTTAATTACTTTATTGGCAGATGTTCCATATATATTTAGTAAAAAATTGTTACACATTAAAAATTCGATATATAGCGTAAATTATAACAGGTACGAAAGTTACTTAACGACAAAGGTAGGTCCGTATTGAAACATAATTAATGTCTACTTACAATAAATACGTGGTCCTCATGTCGTCTCAGTAGTCTGTGGCACCTTTTATAAAGCGGCTGCTTCAATGGCATTAAAACACGACACAGAAATAAACAAAGCAGCACTTAAGGTATGTTAAATACAACCAGCAATAAAGACGGGAACTTTACACTCTTTGTATTAAATTAGAAAGACTTCCGATAAAAACAAAAGGCATAGCCGTTCACCATAACATTTGTGTAAATTCACATGGAGTTCAACATCCCACAGAACCACAGAACGTTATAAAATTTACTGCGTTGACAACGAGTGACCAACTTTTAATGTTAACTGTAAAACGTGGGAACAATAATTGCTCATACGGATGGATAACATTGAACTCGACCAAAAAATAGCTTTAGTTGCATAAAGTGTGAGAACGGAATTTTTAGAAAGGAGGATAGTTGGGTGTAGAACTAAGTTTGAAAAAGTTGGTAAGTCAGATCAAGAAAGCAATGTAGTTTAGTGACAGTGGACCTATGTAGGCCAAAGACCCCCTTAATAGGTGACCTGACCTATGTCGAATTGTTTTGAGATTTGCTAAATAATTAGACCAGACAGCTTATGCCCGCGTATAGAGCATGGAGTTTAAATCATGTCAATGGTGCATCAAAGTACGGTAAGCGGATATCACTCTGTAATTAAATATTGGAATTCAAATTGCCATACGAGCCGAAAAAGTAAAAAGGTAAATCACTAGAGTTACCAGGGAATTCTTAGATTATAAGCTGTGAGTACCCTCTGAGTTTTCTTTTTTTGTTTACGCTTAATAAGTACGTAGAAGTGAACTTGCAAAAATAAGTCGTAATTGGTTCGTACACGACGGAAGTAGTTTTGTTTACTTCTAAATCTAATATTATTGAAAAAGGAGTTTCAAACTGTGAGAGGTTAAAAAAGATGCCCGTATTAATTTAAGTTAAGTTTTATATGTGGGATATATTTGCTAGTAAAATTCTTTGTGAAAATTTAGTATTTTTATAGTCATTGGAATGGCGAAAGCAGAAGTTGATATTGGACTATCTTTTCTTTATATTATTGTTAAGGACATTTCCAAATAAATAGGATTTTTAATATATAAGTCACTCTAGGAAAGTAGAACAATAGGATGGTAGTATTATTTACGAATAAATGTTTCTTTTAAAAAGTTCTGTTAATAATACCTGGCCAGTTGGATGTTTTTAGGTTTTCCTTTTCTTAGATTATTATATTTATATTTCCGAATTTACTTTAATAAAATTTAAGTTCAGATGAAATTTTATTGGAAGTTATGTATAAGATAAGTAAAGATGACCATTGTAAAAGGGTATTCAGTTATTTAGTAATAAAATCATATTGGGAAAGGTAGTTATTCTGAAAAACTGTTTTAGTTTGGCAGAAGGTTGCTGAGTGTTTTTAATGTATGAGTAAGAAGGAGAATGATTAGGTGGAGAATTTTACGAACAACAAAAGCAAGCATACCTATCCGGATTAACCATTTACTGGTTAACGAAATAATCCAAGGAATTGCTGGGGCAAGACGGTTTGGTGCTCTTATTTTTTACAAATAGTAGAGCATTGCAAGGTAAGTGGTACTTGTAAAGTAGTTTTGTATTTCGACCATCGTACGTATTTAAATCTATATCATTTTTATTACTTTTCCATAGACACCAACTCCCGCCCTATTGCAGTTAGCCGGTACAACTTAGAAATTGTTACGGAGTTCCCGACCTTTATGGGCAAAGTGAAATTCGTAAAGTAACATACTTTTTACCCTTAACAGATTGCTATGAAATATTTCTTTGAAGTACTATAAATTGTTACTGGTAAAGGCGTCGTTATACTATTAAACTTTGAATTGTTTAAAAGAGGCGGGACTTCTGCAAGAAATTGAAGCTGCGCAGATCAACTACAGTGGCGCTGTTCTCTATAGAAATAAATAGCGAAATAGAAAAACCGCTAAATGTAAAAATAAACATGTGCAATTACAAGCTACGTTACCAATAACACTAACCTAGGAAGGTTCTTTTATGTACGACATTAATGGGTGCCAACTCGTCTGGTCTATGGCCGATCCTCTGAAAAACGAGCTTTCTCAGGAGGATCCTAATTAGGTAGACCTCCCAGTGAAATTGAGTTCTTTCTACAAAATTCTAATCTATATATCTTTTGGCAAACAAATGAAGCACTTTCTTTTTACTTCGACACCTAAATCTTTTTGAGTACAAGCATCATAACGTTATTTCTGTAAACAGGTACATGCACAAAATTTTAGAACTACATAAATAAATTCATTTTTGATTAGTCATAACCTTAACAATTCAAGTTAAAGCACATCATAACCTTTCAAATAAAATTGCAATCTCTATGTTTTGTACATACAATGGAAGTAACGCTGTATCTTACACTGTTGGTGGACGTTTTATAATATCATTAATATTTACTGTATCAAGCGTCATGCATTAATGCCACCAATAAGACAATAAAAAAAAATAAATATATAGCAATTAGCTTACAGTTAAATATTCGCCTCAATAAAGAATTCTATGTGCAAGGTTGACTTTACGCTCTGTCATGTAAATTATTTCTAACCTTTGTTAGTTTGGAACCAGTTCATTCCAGATTCTATATATCGGGTTCTGTCGAACATTTGCGTATTTTTCTAAATTTAATACATAGAATGTAAAGTCCCGATCTTTATTATTACACATTAGGTGATTTCTTGTTTATCTCTATGTCCAAATTTAATATTAAAATGAAATAGCCACGTTATTAGTGTAAACTACCAAAGCTTATATAAATCTTTTGGATTATTTTTGTGTTAAAAGCTAATTAAGTAACTGAAATTTCCTAATTTGTCTTCTATTAACTAATGTTTGCTTAAATAACGCACTAGCTTTACAAGTTGCCACTCCATCTACAAGGAAATGCAAACTAATCTTGATGCAAATTGGATATTCCCTACTTTAATGATTAACGGTAAAACTGAAGGAATAGAATAAAGTACTAAGATTGTAGCGGTAATTTTTATTACACAATATGGTGCAATAACTAATATAAAATATTTTCAAATTTACACGGGATTAAATTCCCCAAGGCCTCAAATACCTTTCAAATTTTAAAGTTAGCAATTACCCCGTGTATATCCTAATCCCGGTACGTCTTTAATCTCGGGTGGCGTACAGATATACCCTTGTTTGGTTGCGGTAGGTCTCGTATCAAACGAAGTGCCGACATTTTATAGAATGGTAGAAGAATAAGGTACAAAGGAAAAAACCACTTTGCCGACTGTCGGAACTCTACCAAAACACGTCTACACTCGAGCCAGGTCGGTTGTTGAGTCTGCTAGTTTCGACGTATCGACTAACATGAGTGACGGTCTCCGCTCCAAGTTAGGTTAATGTTCCAACGCAAAGTGATGGTCACATCTGCACGTTAAGCATGGGAAATGCAATCTTTGCGGCTTCCTAAACCACAAATCATAAATCAATGTATAGGCTTACGTGAGATCCAAGTCTTTGTGTGGTCTTCACATAACGCTTATTTTAAACAGAATAAACATAATATTCACCGTGCGGAATTTAAATATCCTCTAAATCCAACTAATACAATAAAAAGTTGACGCCCTACATAAAAAAAATGTGCAATAAAATGTTGAATTTTCAGCATATACGTTAACGTAAACTACATGTAATAAATTACGTATTTTGTTCACTCAATTCGACTAAGGTCAAAATTGAAAACATCAAGCTTTTCACAGCCAATTTAAAACAACATAGCAAAATTGGCTTCTAAATGTTCCAGCAGGGAGCCCGAAATATTTAAGCGTCAGGTTAGACGAAAAACTAATCACGACGTTTGAATAAAAGGAATGATACCACTGAACAGCATAGCCACACTAGCATAGAGGCAATACAAAATTTCACTAAAGTGGGTTACGTATTCCCCAATCCATATATGAACAATCAAATAGAAATTATTAGGAAATTATAAAGAAACTTAAGTTAGATACAACATTGTAAATTCAAGGATAAATAAAAAAAGGTTGTTAAAAGTTCACAAGCAAGTTGTGAGAACGTATGTGAATACATTGTATTCCAGACGTAAGTGATACCGCAGCTGCAGGTAACAGACGGTTAAGAAACTGCAATTAATAGAAATTAAGATTGTTACATTGTATAATAAATAGAATAAAGAAATAAGCAGACATGAACTCTGCGATTCCCACAGAAATGTGAGGGGCAGGGACAACATAAATACCCCGGGAGCCCCAAATCAAATCAGTCAGTCTTTAGTATTTCAGCTTTTACATTGTTGTTTGTTTAGGCTACTCGCCCTAATTTAAACTCACTTATTATTGATTTTCAACTTAGAATAATTTAATATTGTTTGTCAAAATTCTAATTGTAATTACTGATTAATAAATAAATTGTCACAAGAAGTTTTGGAAGAAGACTTTTTAAAATGGCAGCTCCCAAGAACCGAAACGTAACCTGTGTAACAGACTGTATCTAAACAATATACTTGCGGCAATAGTAGACCATACCGCAGGCACCTGGGCAGATAGACTTAATTTGATCAAAACCAAATCGATATCGTAGACATCGTCACCGTTATCCAGTCGCCAATTGTTTTTCAATATCTGGATAACGTACTAACTGTATCACTTTATGCGGTTTTATTATTTTAAACTTTCTTCCAGGCGGTAGAATTACAATAACCATTTTCTATTTCGAATAATCGCTCGCATTCCCGACGTACATTTTTATACCATCAACATTTATTCTGCCAGCGTCACCACCACCACTACCATCTCGTGCCAGCACCACCTATCCGCCCGCCATCGGATCCTACTGGCAACAAAAAATATTACTCCAGGTTATCCAAAAGCCGTTTAAACTGGAACACGTTCAATTTGATCGGTCAACCAGTTGTCGACAATGGCGTTCCAATCAGAATACTTATAAATCTGCTTCTCACCTGCTTTAGAAGAACAACTTCTACAACACCGCTACACCTCGAGTGTACGCGGTGTCGCTTATCACTGTCCATTTAGGTGAGAAGTAAGTCTCTGTTGGTTGCCATTGCGTCAACTCGTCGATATGATCGTTTAGAAATAACACCACATTATCCCCTTTCTCCATTCAGATCAACACGTCGTTATCCCTAGTTCGACCAAATTCTAGATACAACAAATCGAAGGGATACACCGCAGAAAATTGCAACAGGTATGCCATCAATTTGTTGATTAAGTTATGGTTTGACACAACACGCAGCGGTATATTGCTGGAGGTATTAGTGGGAGCACAACCTTTCACACTTAAGTCATTTGCACAAGGAACCATCGTATGTTTATAAAAGTACACTATACGTTCGTACAACAGACCTCTGCTTTTATGCATACAAAAAAACATGTTGGTAGGTCAATGATCTTAGAAAGTATGTCAGTAAGTCAACACCAATTGGAAGTAGGTCAGTTTTAAAATCTTACAAAAACAGGTCGTCAGGTCAATGAGCTTAGAAAGTATGACAGTAGGTCAACACCAACTGTAAGTAGGTCAGTGGCTAGATTAACAACACTGTCGGGAGATATGCCCTTAAACTCGGTCTTCGACTCTCGGCCAGGTGCAGTGAGCCATCCGATAGAAGCGCGCGAAGGCCATCGATCGTAAACAAGCAGTGTACGTTGCGACGACGACTCATCGGTCAATAGCGCAAGAATCCAAAGGTCAACGAACCCACTACCGACAGATCATTTACCCCGACCTCCAACAGCTCGAGTCATGCGAAACGAAAAATGCGGGAAAACAAATTTAATCACATCCTCCAAGAAACAATCGCAAAAAGCGAGAACACCAAGAACGCGCGAAAATAAAGTTCAATGAACCCACCATCGACAGGTGGTTCACCCCGATTTGCAGCAGCTCGAGTCACGCGAAACGAAAAACGCGGGAAAACAAATTCAACCACATCTTCCAAGAAACAACTGCAAAAAACGAGAACACAAAGAACGCGCGAAATCAAAGTTCAACAAACTCATCATTGACAGTTTATTGACCCCGACTTGCAGCAGCTCGAGTTACACGAAACGAAAAAGACGCGGGAAAACAAATTCAATCACATCCAAGAAACAATCGCAAAAAGCGAGAACCCAAAGAGCACGCGAAATCAAAGTTTAACAAACCTGCTATCGACAGGTCATTGAACCCGACCAATTACGTCACCCCAGAATAATTACCCACAAAAAATACAAAGTCAATAAACCCAAAATCTGACGCCACAATGACCACATCTGGAGGCGCCAGAACCCGTACCGTATAAAGGTTAATAAACCCGACCGATGACGCCAGACCAGGCCAATTACTCACAAACACAAAGGTCATTGACCACAACATACTTGCGATCCATGACGTCACACGCAAAGGAAAATGAATCCGCTGTGACGTCACTAGAGATCTTTGATCTTCTCCCCGAGGTGACAGGAGGCGCCAGACGGCGCACCTTATACTACTGGTCTGAAATTTGTTTTTCTGACTTGCCACTTATATGAAACTACACAAAGATTGTTACTGCTAATTGAATCGTTAGCTGTTAAATTTTGAATTATCCAAAAGAGGCACCGACTAACTACACTGGTGTGAGAGTGGTTTCTTACACAAACAACCAAAAGAAAATAAAAATATTCGCTAAATGGAATGATGAATAGTTGCTATCACAAAGCTATGTTACTACCACCTGGAAGAGTTTTTTGTGTACTAAATTAATCGGCGACAACTTGTCTTGTCCATGGATGATCTTCTAGAAGACGAATTTTCCAAGGATATCCTAATTTGATCGGTCTCTTTGTGGAATGAACTTCTTTTTACGATCAACCTCAATCAAACTCTAATAACACAAAAAACACCTTTTTTCCTACTGGCATCTAAATCTATTTGAATACAAGCATTATAACAGTAGTCCGCTAAACAGATGTACACACAAAAATACTTTAAATTACATAGATCAAGTCACTTTTGATTAATCATAACATCGTTGTCCAATTATAGCCATTGAATCACGTTTACGACCTTCTTACATGAAATGTCAATGCCCAGGTTGGTACATCTAATGGAATATTATAAAATGATGGTGGTTGCTCTATAATTTCATTTATGTTGAATTAATAAGTTTTATGCATAAAGGCCACCAACACAACAATAACAAAATATATAAAGCACTAGGTATTACAACTTACAATGGAGTCTGCGTGTAAATAAAGAATACCATTGATACAAACAAGATTTAATTTTCTTTTCAAAATGTAGTTTATTTCCCCTTTAGGGGGTTTTGTCGCATAATCCACACATACCACCACGTTCAACTCACGTTGGCTACTTTAGCCCAAGGGGTTTCCTCCACTAATTTTTAAACGATTCCCTCTGCACATGTTCTCGTTAGTGGCTCGAGAATAATTAATTAATTGGTTGCACCCGCTATCTAGTTCTCGTTCTCTCTATCAAAGCCACGTGTATATCATTCTTTTACAGTCTTTCCATTATGCTTATTTGTAAGATGTAAACAATGCGTGACTCCATATGATCTTATAAGTGATAAATATTATCGTATGTATTTAGTAATCCTGCAAAGGAGTACACTTTAACCTTTAGCATTGTATTTTATCATATGTTAGCTTAAATCATTGGTATCGTGATATTAGTGAAATCCACTAATTCATCGTTTGTATTTAAGTGATTAAACTATATTGCTACCTTGTCTAAGGAGTTACTTTGTATTATAACTAAGCTTGTTTCCCTGTAATGTCAATTTTACTCAATTTTACAAAGATTGTAAAAACCGCTTATTTTTTTGTATAAAACTTACATAGTGATAATACCACTATTATTTACTCCAATAATTATTCTAAAAACTTTCTTAAGGTAACGTGACCACGCTATAAAAATGTAATTTTCTAATTAGTTTGATTACACTATAAGAATTACCTATGCTTGCATCTTTGCGTGCGAATTTGTAATGTGTAATATTAATATTTATTTTCATTTTTGCGGTTTTGAACAAAATTATTGACCTTAGTTACGTTTAACCGTGTATTGTACAAAAAATCTATGGTTTTGTAATTTAAGTTTATTGCCTGAATTTCCTTAATACAACTAAAAAATTATTGACATGTCATGCATAATAAACACTACTTTTCATGAAATCATAGTATACCAGGTAAATCCGTATTTATTCCGCCTGTTTAAAATAAATCTTTTTTTTCTTATTCGGTTTCTATTTACAGTAACACGTAGGCGTTACAGGATGTAAAGTATTTAATTTTAAGCTATAAATTCCTTAAATTTCACGTAATAAACTTTGATAAATTTTTCTGATATCTTGACAAAATATTTTTTAAAACAAACAGCATGCAGCATTAATTTCCTGTTTCTTTCAACAACTCTGCTCTACTTTATCATCATCTGAAAAACAAAGTTGCTTAATATTCAAACACGTAGTGCAACACTCAAATTTGTAGACGTTTGTAGAATATTTATTTTAAATATCTCTGCATTTCGTACAAGTACTTTCTCTGCAAGTTTAAGGTAAGGAAGTGAATATTAAAAACTTTTCTTATGCAAGACATATACACTCGACTAGGAAACGCTGTGCAGTTGATGTAGCTTAGAAGTCAGATTCTAAAAGACATCGTTTAGTTTAGTCACGGGGTGCTTTAACCCTATAAAGCCTAAATTACTGTCCTATATAACGCTACGTTGATCGTTCTATAATTTCAGTGGATTGTCTTTCGAATATCAATTAGACATAAATTGCCATCAATTGTGATGTATTGACGTTTATTTGCACCTTTTCTACAAAACCGCAATAGCTCAAATAATCTAAGGGACTTCTATACATAGCATTTGGTGATGCACAAACTCATAACTTTAGCCTTAAGATTATATAACGGCAGGTTTTGTTGTGTACGATTTTTGAGATAATATTTAATTAAAATTTTTAATATTACATATAGTAGATAATCTATAGAGGTTCTAGCACAAAAAGAACTTATATGTATTTTACCATAAGAAAATCTAAGGTCATTTTGCTCATTCTTCTATCATTCGAGGTCGTCAACTTAAAGATCACGTGGCGTTACTACAATAACCTTTCACGTTCAATTTTGAATGGCAAAACTCAAACAAACACAACTTCCACTACATTCTCATCTTGGCCAATGGAAAGACTTAAAAGGCATTCGACAGAATGAGGTTACGCGTTCAAGAATGCACCATCAAAGTCATTTAATAAACAATTCGTTAAATAGACAAACCGTAAGAAATTCCTTCTTTTATCGATGAAAAAAATTGGAGCAATCTAGGAGTTTTCTAACTCCGACATGTAAATTTACTAATTCAGAAATAATTTTGTGCAGTTTTAGTGTCATACAATGCACGTGTATATATGAATGCACAGTATGCAATATGAAACTTGTTTATTTGTAAAGATATTCCAACGAAAATTTCCAAAAGGGCCAATGTCGCGGACTAGAACCATTTGTTATTAAGAGGAGATTTTTGCGTTTATTTTTTGAAGTTTTGCCTTCTTTTCTAGTTGTTTTAATTTGTATAATATTTATGCCCTAAATGGTTTTTGTTAGTAGCTTGGTTGTTTGTGGTTGTCATCTGAACAAGAATTTATCGGAATATTGGGTGTTATAACGTTTTTTAGAAGCACATTTTTCAAATTGAAGATCAATTCTAAGATATTACATATCTTTTCACAAATCAAGATCGCTTCATATTTATCTGAAAATTCTGTACTTAAATTGTGTACCCATGTCGAATGGACCTGCACCTTGCCGAAGTTCTAGATTACTAGAACAGGTGAAATGGCTTGCGTGTTCTAATGAGCTAAAGAGCCAAACTACAGGTCCAACCAAAGTAGTAGGGTCGTTAGTGAGGAACCAGACGAAGATAGGTCCCCGAAAGAGGGCAGCGGCTCTTTTGGTACTTAGATTGGCAGAGACCATAGGGGTGGGTATGGCAGACTAAGACACACTATCCCGATGTGGAAGGCAACGGGAAACCATAACATTATCTCCCAAGTACACAACGTACCTAAATTATAGTAAAATGAAGGCATTCTCTGGGGTAAAAGATTCCGGAGTTAAAATAGTCCCCATTCGGATCTCTGGGAGGGGACTACTTCGGAGGATGCGATAGGAAAGTTAAGAATAAGAGTTGGGAACATTTTGCGAGTCGGAGCGTAGAATGTTAGAACTATGAAGCAAGTGGGTAATCTAGAGAACCTAAAAATCGAAATGAATAGGTTATCACTAGACATAGTAGAGATCAGCGAAGTTCGGTGGCCAGAGGCAGGGAATTTTTAGAGTGGAGACTTCAGGGTAATTCATACAGGAGCAGAGGAGGGAAATTTGGGTGTGGGGATAGTTATGCGGAAAAAGATAGGATACTGTGTAGAAAATTACTTACAAAAGAATGAAAGAGTACTCATGGTTAGATTAGAATCTAAACCGGTAAACACAGTAATAATACAAATATACATACCCACCTCTAGCTACAGTGACGAAGAGGTAGAAGCGATCTACAACGATGTCGAAGAGATACTAAGACACGTAAAAGCACATAAAAGTTTAATAATTCGTTTAGGCACTAGAAACGACAGAGGATATAGGCTGGTAGAATTTTGCGACAAAAACAATTTAATCATTGCAAACACATTATTTCAACATCATACTAGAAGACGATATACGTGGGAGATGCCAGGAGATATAGGAAGACATCAAATAGATTACATTCTTGTTAGACAACGGTTTAGGAATCAAGAAAAGACTGTAGAAGCTACCCAGAAGCAGATATAGACACTGACCACAACATCGTAATTATGAAGGCCGCACTTAAATTTAAGAATTTGAAAAAAAAGAAACGGAGAAAGGCACTTGGACCTACAGAAACTAAAAGAGAAAGATATTCAAGAAAGATTCGAAAAAAGGTCAAATGAATTGCTCAAAGATATCCTAAACATATCTGATACTAAGGAAGTAGAAACAGAATGGAATAACATTAAATCCAGCCTCGACATGGCGGCCAGAGATATTCTGGGGTATACACAAAAAGAAAATAAGAAACCATGGATAAAAAAGAATATCCTGAATTTAATAGAAGAAAGACAAAAATACAAAAATAAATCAGACAAAACAGGAAAACAGAGATACAAAGCCATAAAATGGAAAATTATTCGAAAATGCAGGAAAGCTAAAGAACAATGGATTGATGAAAAGTGCAACGGGGTACAAACTAAGAAGGAAGTAGGAAAGACAGATGAAGCATACAAACTAATTAGAATTAATTTTAGGGATATAAAACCGTATAGGAAAAAGTATAATGGTCGCGGGGGGAAATGTCATTATAGAAAATGTAGAGAAAGTGGGTAGATGGCAAGAATATATAGGGAATTTATATGCAGGAGAAGAACTAACTGCATTAGAACAGGAATCAGACATTGAAAATGATGACTTGGGATATCCTATACTTAGAGATGAATTTGAATTAGCATTAAAGGGTCTGAAAAATGGTAAGGTGCCGGGTACAGATAAGGTACAAGCAGAAACTCTAAAATCCGCTGGACAAGCAGTAACAGAACGTCTCTTCCAACTTGTAAGCTATATGTATGAGATAGGCGAGATACTCAAAGATTTCAAACGTAACATCATAGTAACTATACCAGAAAAGAAGGGCGCAGATAGATGTGAAAATTTTCGAACAATATGTTTGACAGCACACGTATCACAAATATTAACTAGAATTGTACAAAGACGAATGGAAAAACGGGCTGAAGAAACACTAGGAGAAGACCAATTTGGAATTAGGCGAAACAGGGGAACACGGGAGGCTATCTTAGCTCTGAGGGTGATCATGGAGAAAACAATAAAAAAAGGGGAAAGCGTGTATATAGGGTTTGTAGATCTAGAAAAAGCATTTGACAATGTAAAATGGAAAAAAATGTTTGAAATACTCAAAACGATTGGAATGAGTTATAGGGATAGACGGATAGTACATAGCTTATACAAAGAGCAAACAGGAGTAATAGAATTAGAGCAGGAACGTAGAGAAGTAAACATCAGGAAAGGGGTGAGACAGGGATGTTCCCTATCCCCATTAATTTTTAACTTGTACATTAAAGAGGCAATGAATACTGTCAAATGCAGGAAGACATTTGGAATTACTATGCAGAGACAAAAAATTGATATGCTTAGATTTGCAGATGATATAGCGGTATTAGCATCTAGCAAGGAAGAGGTAGAAGCTGCTCTTAATGAAATGGAAACGGTTCTAACAGAGAGATACGGTATGAAAATTAACAAAAGTAAAACTAAAGTACTAGTATGCAAAGGAGAGAAAAATAAATCAAAAACAAGAATACAAGTATGTAACACGAACTTACAAGAGGTTAAGGGTTTTTGTTTCCTAGGAAGCCAAATAACGCAAGATGAGAAAAGCACAAAAGATATAAAACAAAGATTAGCACGAGGCCGTGCTACATTTAACAAGAAAAAGCAACTACTGTGTTCAAAGACAACAAACATAGAAACAAGGAAAAGATTGCTTATAACATATGTATGGGGCACAGCACTGTACGGCTGTGAAGCCTAGACAGTAGGAGAAGCAGACAAGAAAAAGGTAGAAGTTTTTAAAACGTGATGCTACAGACGATTGATGAAGATATCATGGACAGACTGTGAAGCCTGGATAATAAAAGAAGCGGACAAGAAAAAGGTAGAAAGAAGCTTTTAAAATGTGGTGCTACAGACATATGATGAAGATATGATGGACAGACAAAGTTAAGAACGAAGAGGTACTGAAAATGGTAGGGGAAGAAAGAAATATGTGGAAAACGGTAAAAAATAGGAGAGAGGATGCATGAGGGAATAGTGCGGAATATACTAGAAGCAGAGATAGGAAAAAGAGAAGAAGAGGTAGACCTAGGATAGACTACTGCACACAGATAGTGAAAGATGTAGGCTGTAGGAGTTTCAGGGAAATGTGTAGGCTAGCTCAGAAGAGAAATCAATGGAGGTACGTATCCAACCAGTCCCAAGATGGATAAATTAATGACGAAGAAAGTAACTGCACTTAAACATGATATTTATTATAAGCAACTACAAGCATTGGAGTGGCAATATTCTCGAATAATGGTAACTGTGTGAAACCATTTACTGGAAAACTATTATTTCGGCAAATGTCTAAGTCTTGGGGATCTTGGCAGCCACAGGTTGCTGAACCCCCTTCAATAAATCTCAGTGAAATAGGGCATAATATTAGAAAACAATAGAAGAAACACGATATTTATTATAAGCACTACAAGCATTCGATGAGCAATATTCTCGAATAATGGTAATTGCTTGAAAGCATTTACTGGAAAACTATTATTTCGGCAAATGTCTAAGTGTTGGGGGATCTTGGCAGCCACAGGTTGCTTAACCCCCTTCAATAAATATCAGTAAAATAGGGCATAATATTAGAAAACAATAGAAGAAACCCGATATTTATTATAAGCAACTACAAGCATTGGAGGGGCAATATTCTCGAATAATGGTAATTGCGTGAAAGAATTTACTGGAAAACTATTATTTCGGCAAATGTCTAAGTGTTGGGGGATCTTGGCAGCCACAGGTTGCTTAACCCCCTTCAATAAATCTCAGTGAAATAGGGCATAATATTAGAAAACAATAGAAGAAACATGATATTTATTATAAGCAACTTCAAGCATTGGAGGGGCAATATTCTCGAATAATGGTAATTGCGTGAAAGCATTTACTGGAAAACTATTATTTCGGCAAATGTCTAAGTGTTGGGGGATCTTGGTAGCCACAGGTTGCTTAACCCCCTTCAATAAATCTCCGTAAAATAGGGCATAATATTAGAAAACAATATAAGGGGAACCGAGCTGTGTTGCTGTGTGAGAATTTCTGGGAACTATGTAGGTTAGTTTAGAAAATAAATAAGTGCAGGTACATGTCCAACCAGTTTTGAAACGGGAAACCCAATGACGAAAAAATAAGCGCAGCTAAATCTGATGATTATTATAACACAACTTTTTGTTTGTTGTAAAATATCTGCAACTAATTTTGACTGTGCGAAAAGATATATTTGAAAAAATATTAAATCAGTAAATGTTCAAGTGCTGGGGGAACTTGGCAAGCACTGGCGCTTACTCCCCTTCGCAACCAACATCTAACAGGAAAGAACGGCACCTATGATGAAAGACAACAAACATAGAACAAAAAGTTGTTGAAAGCGTATGTGTGGAGCACAGCACGGACAGTACGCCTACGAAATACGAGCAGTCTGAAAGGCAGACAGAAGAACAGTAGCAGCCTTTGAAATGCCGTGCTTCAGATGTATAAGGATGAACAGACAAAGGTAATAACAAATAGGTTATAGAAACAGTAAGGGAACAAGGATATTTTTGAAAACAAAATATGAGAAATAGAAGGGCAGAATGCGTTCTAAGGCATTTTTGGGGAATAGTATGGGATATATGACGAGCAGGGATAGGAAAAAAGAGGTGGATGTAGACCTAGATCAGATAGTGATAGATGCAGACTGTGCAAATTTCGGGGAAATCTGTAGGTTAGTTCAGAATAGGAAACAATGATGATACGCGTCTAACCAGTTTCAGGACTGAAGACCCGATGATGATGAAATTGTGTACAAGAATCTCTATCAATAGTCTTAGAAACCCTAGAAAATATAATTTTGTTTTCTAAAGCTAACTACTGCATACGTCTGTGCACTTGATGTGAAGTACGTTATTGTTTTTAACGCATAAATTGATGAATATTTTGAAGGCTCTTTTCTCCAAATAATCCTTTGCACGAATCTAACATCGGGCGAACCAAAATCTATCTATACGTTGTTACTATATCTGACAACAACAAATCGGTGTTCTCTAAATCTGGGACGAATTTCAACAGTATCATCCTCCATTCTGAATTGTAAGACCTACAAATTGTATATTATTTAAAGAACGCCATTACTGGTCGAAGCAGAGCCATTAAAACTACCGTTGATTTCGTTGTCAGACTTGCACCCATAACTCCAAAACGCTGCAAAATCTCTTTTAAGTTGAACAGTTTTCTTCAATAGTTTTTCTTATCGTAACATACATTTTATTGGGACAGCTTTAGATCCGCATGAATAAAAAACTGAACTATTAACAACAAATTTACCAACTTAGTCCCTTAGAGAGATACTTTTAGAATAATCTTCACATAATTGATTATCTTCTAATAAGAATTGCCTTTTTGTTAGTTCGTGTATCACCCAAAACTTTCAAAAATCATTTGATTGTGTTATAAAATAGCATCGAATCGTTTGTACTAGAGGACAAATCTCTGACACATGATACCTGAGAGTAGAGAAATATGTCGGTCCTGGTGCTGCGCCACCGCCACAGTACCACGCAAATCTTCCTAAAAAGGCTCTACCGCTATCGCCACCTGAATGTTTGCAACTCACCTTACCCATCTAACCTAGGGAAGGTAATCCCCAACACTGTCACACCTTAGCGCCCACGCCACCGTCAAAATCACATAAATGTTTGCAACACGCCTTACGGATCTAACTTGGAATAGACAACTCCCAATACTGTCACGCTTCCGCGCCATCGCCACCATGTTTCCAACACAACTTACCCATCTAACATATTAAAATGTCGCAATAGCTCGTACAACACATGTGTAACGACAAAAACTGTTTCCAGTTTACAGAAAACGCTCTCTTGCATATTTTAAATAATAGTAAATAGTCTGGTTTAGGCTCAAGATTCGTAAATGCTACTATTTTTAAGTCTGGCGGTAATACAAACCGAAACCGCTATAACTAAACTCTATATGATCATTCACAATGAGTTAATTAAATTATCTGAAAACTTGGTAGTTGCAAGAAATCGATTAATTTTAAAGAGATTTCGCTTCTACTAATATTTTTTAATTTAATAAAATACTCCAAATTTTATAGCTGCTACTAGAAGCGGTTTTGCAATTCCTACGGGACTACATAGAACGCTCACACTCTCATTTTGCGCATGTCTCCTTTCCGCGCATGTCACCTATTTGTGCATGTCCCCTTTTCGCACACCCCCTTTTTGTTAATGTTTCCAAAAACCGAACAAATTCGAACAAACCCGAACAATCCTAAACAAACTCGAACTAACCCGCGCTGACCCGAACGAACACGAACAAACACAAACAAATACCAGCAAAAACAAACAAATGCGAACAAACACGAAAAAACACGAACAAACACGAACAACCCCGAACAAACCTGAACAAATGCGAATAAATGCGAACAAATGCGAACAAACACGAACACACATGAACAAACACGAACCAATGCGAATAAACCCGAACAAACCCAAACAAACGCAGGCAAACACGAACAAACACAACCAAACACAAACAAACGCGAACAAACACGAACACAAACACAAACAAATACGAGCAAACACGAACAAATACGAACAAATACAAACAAATACAAACAAATACGAACAAATACGAACAAACACGAACAAATACGAACAAATACGAACAAATACGAACAAATACGAACAAATACGAACAAATACGACCAAATACGAACAAATACGAACAAATACGAACAAATACGAAAAATACGAACAAATACGAACAAACGCGAGCAAATACGAACAAACACTAACAAACGCAAATAAATACGAACAAACGCGTATAAACACAAACACAAACACAAACATACTCGAACAAATACAAACAAACACGCACAATTACGAACAAATATGAACAAACACGAACAAACACGAACAAACACGAACAAATACGAACAAATACGAACAAATACGAACAAATACGAACAAATACGAACACATACGAACAAATACGAACAAATACGAACAAATATGAACAAATATGAACAAATATGAACAAATATGAACAAATATGAACAAATATGAACAAATATGAACAAATATGAACAAATATGAACAAATATGAACAAATATGAACAAATATGAACAAATATGAACAAATATGAACAAATATGAACAAAAACGTATAAACCCGAACAAACTCGAACAAACGCGAACAAACACGAATAAATACAAACAAACACGAACAAATACGATGAACACCTACAGCAGCCGAGAAATCCCCCGGTTATGGTTTATAAGTAATAATTTTTGCATTATAGTTTTCTCAATATAATTTCCTCGTTATAGTTTCCTGATTATAGCTTTCTCTTTATAATTTCCACGTTATAGTTTTTTCGTTTTACTTTCTTCGTTATAGTTTCTCCGTTTTAGTTTCCGCGTTATAATATCCTAGTTACAGTTACCTCCTTATAGTTTCTTCTGTATAGTTTCTTTTTTTTTTTTTTTTTTTTCGGCGGCTCCGTGGCGTAGTGGTATGTGTGTGACTACTACGCCCAAGGTCCCGGGTTCGAATCCCGACACGGTCCGCTTGAAAAATGTTAGGCGAGCATTTTTCACAAAAATACACCCTCGTTCGGATGAGAGGTAAAATGGAGGTCCCGTGTGTGAGTGTTGTCACGCACGTTAAAGATCACTACCTTGCTTGGAACAGCAAGGGTTCGGCAAAATTCCAAATTTTCCAGGTAAAAAAACTCGCTTTCTGGCCAATGTAGTACCTTCGGGTGGAGCATTGGAAAATCACATGTAATGTATAGTTTCTTTACACTCCAAAGTCAGCGCTAGGGATACCATTATTTACAACCCTGTTTTTAGTTTTTGTTTTTAGTTTTTGTTTCAGTTTGTCAGATTTTTATGTTTGTTAGATTGTTAGAGCTTGTTAGGTTTGTTAAATTTTTAGGTTTGTTAGATTTTTATTTAGTTTTTTTTATTTAGGGTGGATTAACTATGAAGTTGGAATTAATTAAAAGCACGATTATTTTCGCGTTTAAACCCAATGTAGTACATCCGGGTGGAGCATTGGGGACGTGGCCGCAAGTATAGCGGCCCTTATTCAAATTATAATGTATAGTTTCTTTCTAGGCGGCTGCGTGGCGTAGTTGGTATGAGTGTGACTACTATGCCCAAGGTCCCGGGTTCAAATCCCGACACGGTCCGCTTGAAAAATGTTAGGCGAGCATTTTTCACAAAAATACACCCTCGTTCGGATGAGAGGTAAAATGGAGGTCCCGTGTGTAAGTGTTGTCACGCAAGTTAAAGGTCCCTACCTTGCTTGGAACAGCAGGGGTTCAGCAAAATTCAAAATTTTTCAGATAAAAAAAAACTCGCCTTCTGGCCAATGTAGTATATTCGGATGGAGTATCGGAAAATCAAATGTAAGGTATAGTTTCCTCGGTATAGTCGCATCGTTATAGTTTTCTCGTTAAAGTTTCCTCGATATAGTTTTCTCGTTAAAGTTTCCTAGTTATAGTTTTCTCGTTATAGTTTCTTCGTTATAGTTTCCTCGTTGTGGTTTCCTCGTTGAAGTATCCTCGTTATAGTTCCCGATTTATAGTTTTATTGTTATGGATTCCTCATTGTAGTTTCTTCATTGTAGTTTCCTAATTATATTTTCTCGTTATAGTTTCCTGATTATAATTTCCTCGTTATACTTTCCTTGTTCTAGTTTTTTCGTTATAATTTCCTCGTTTTAGTTTCCTCACTATAGTTTTCTCGTTATAGTTTCGTCGTTATAGTTTTGTCGTTATAGTTTCGTCGTTATAGTTTCGTCGTTATAGTTTCCTCGTTATAGTTTCTTCGTTATAGTTTCCTCGTTATAGTCCCCATGTTATAGTTTCCCGTTATAGTTTCCCCTTATAGTTTTCCATTATAGTTTTCCCTTATAGTTTCCCGTTATAGTTTCTTCGTTATAGTTTCTGCGTTATAGTCTCTTCGTTATTGTTTCTTGCATATAGTTTCTACAGTATAGTTTCCCCGTTATAGTTTCCTGGTTATAATTTCTCCGTTATAATTTCCTCATTATAGTTTCCTCGTTATAGTTTCCTAGTTATAGTCTCCTCCTTTTAGTCTCTTTGGTATAGTTTCCTCCTGATAGTTTCCTTGTTCTAGTATCTTTGTTATAGTTTCTTTGTTGTAGTTCCTGCGTTATACTTTCTTCGTTATAGTTTCCTGGTGTTAGTTCCCTGGTTATAATTTCCTTGTTATAGTTTCTTTGTTATAGTTTTCGCGTTATAGTTTCTTCATTATAGTTTCTTTGATATAGTTTCCTCGTTATAGTTTCCACGTATTAGTTTCTTCGTTGAAGCTTCTTCGTTACAGTTTCCTCGTTATAGTTTTCTCGTAATAGTTTCCTTATTATAGTTTCCTCGTTACAGTTTAGTGGTTTTAGTTTCCTTGTTATAGTTTCCTGATTAGAGTTTCCTGGTTATAGTTTTGTTGTTATAGTTCTCGTTAAAGTTTCTTTGTTATAATTTCCTCGTTATAGTTTCCCCGTTATAATTTCCGCGTTATAGTTTTCCTGTTATGGTTTCCTCATTGTAGTTTTTTCACTATAGTTTCCTAATTATAGTTTTCTCGTTATAGTTTTCTGGTTATAGTTTCTTCGTTAAAATTTCAACGTTATAGTTTCCTCGTTATAGTTTCTTCGTTAAAATTTCAACGTTATAGTTTCCTCGTTATAGTTTCCTCGTTCTAGTTTCTTCGTAATAATTTCCTCGTTATAGTTTCCTCGCTATAGCTTTCTCGTTACAGTTTCGTCGTTATAGTTTTCGCGTTCAAGTTCTTTCGTTATAATTTCCTCGTTATAGTTTCCTCGTTATAGTTTCTTCGTTATAGTTTCTTTGTTATAGTTTTCTTGTTATAGTTCCATGTGGTAGTTTCTTCGTTAAAGCTTCTTCGTTATAGTTTCCGCGTTATAATTTCCTTGTTACAGTTCCCCGTTATAGTTTCGTTGTTATAGTTTCTTCGTTATAGTTTCCTCGTTATAGTTTGCTTTTTATAGTTTCTTTTATAGTTTCGTCGTTATAGTTTCTTCGTTATAGTTTCCTCGTTATAGTCCCCATGTTATAGTTTCCCGTTATAGTTTCCCCTTATAGTTTTCCATTATAGTTTCCCCTTATAGTTTCCCGTTATAGTTTCTTCGTTATAGTTTCTGCGTTATAGTCTCTTCGTTATTGTTTCTTGCATATAGTTTCTACAGTATAGTTTCCCCGTTATAGTTTCCTGGTTATAATTTCTCCGTTATAATTTCCTCATTATAGTTTCCTCGTTATAGTTTCCTAGTTATAGTCTCCTCCTTGTAGTCTCTTTGGTATAGTTTCCTCCTGATAGTTTCCTTGTTCTAGTATCTTTGTTATAGTTTCTTTGTTGTAGTTCCTGCGTTATACTTTCTTCGTTATAGTTTCCTGGTGTTAGTTCCCTGTTTATAACTTCCTTGTTATAGTTTCTTTGTTATAGTTTTCGCGTTATAGTTTCTTCATTATAGTTTCTTTGGTATAGTTTCCTCGTTATAGTTTCCACGTATTAGTTTCTTCGTTGAAGCTTCTTCGTTACAGTTTCCTCGTTATAGTTTTCTCGTAATAGTTTACTTATTATAGTTTCCTCGTTACAGTTTAGTGGTTTTAGTTTCCTTGTTATAGTTTCCTGATTAGAGTTTCCTGGTTATAGTTTTGTTGTTATAGTTCTCGTTAAAGTTTCTTTGTTATAATTTCCTCGTTATAGTTTCCCCGTTATAATTTCCGCGTTATAGTTTTCCTGTTATGGTTTCCTCATTGTAGTTTTTTCATTATAGTTTCCTAATTATAGTTTTCTCGTTATAGTTTCCTGGTTATAGTTTCTTCGTTAAAATTTCAACGTTATAGTTTCCTCGTTATAGTTTCCTCGTTCTAGTTTCTTCGTAATAATTTCCTCGTTATAGTTTCCTCGCTATAGCTTTCTCGTTACAGTTTCGTCGTTATAGTTTTCGCGTTCAAGTTCTTTCGTTATAATTTCCTCGTTATAGTTTTCTCGTTATAGTTTCTTCGTTATAGTTTCTTTGTTATAGTTTTCTTGTTATAGTTCCCCGTGGTAGTTTCTTCGTTAAAGCTTCTTCGTTATAGTTTCCGCGTTATAATTTCCTTGTTACAGTTCCCCGTTATAGTTTCGTCGTTATAGTTTCTTCGTTATAGTTTCCTCGTTATAGTTTGCTTTTTATAGTTTCCTCCTTATAATTTCTTCGTTATAGTTTTCTCGTTCTAGTTTCTTCGTTATAATTTCCTGGTTTTAGTTTGCTCGCTATAGTTTTCTCGTTATAGTTTCGTCGTTATAATTTTCTTGTTATAGTTTCCTCGTAATAGTTTCTTCGTCATAGTTCCTTCGTTATAGGTTCCCCGCTATAGTTTCCTGGTTATAATTTCTTCGTAATAGTTTCCTCATTGTAGTTTCCTCGGTATAGTTTGGTGGTTATAGTTTTCTTGTTATATTTTATTTGTTATAGTTTCTTCGTTATAGCTTCCTCCTTATAGTTTCCTTGTTGAAGTTTCCTGGTTGAAATTTCCTCCTTGAAGATTCCTCGTTGAAGTTTCTTTGTTATAGTTTCCTCGTTATAGTTTTCTTGTTATAGTTTGCCAGTTATAGTTTCTATATTAGTGTTGCAGTTCTTACGTGATATTTTTACGTTATTGTTTCTATAGTATATAGTATATAGTATATATAGTAAATAGTATATTCGGATGGAGTATCGGAAAATCAAATGTAAGGTATAGTTTCCTCGGTATAGTCTCATCGTTATAGTTTTCCGTTAAAGTTTCCTCGATATAGTTTTCTCGTTAAAGTTTCCTAGTTATAGTTTCCCCGTTATAGCATCCTCGTTATAGTTTTCTCGTTATAATTTTCGCGTTTCAGTTTGCTCATTGTAGTTTGCTCCTTACACTTTTTTCGTTATAGTTTTCTTGTTATTGTTTCCTCGTTATAGTCTTCTCGTAACTATTTCCTCGTTATAGTCTTCTCGTAATTACTTCCTCGTTATCTTTCTTTGTTATAGTTTCCTCGTTGTAGTTTCCTCGTTGAAGTTTCCTCGTTATAGTTCCCGATTTATAGTTTTATTGTTATGGATTCCTCATTGTAGTTTCTTCATTATAGTTTCCTAATTATATTTTCTCGTTATAGTTTCCTGATTATAATTTCCTCGTTATAGTTTCCTCATTCTAGTTTCTTCGTTATAATTTTCTCGTTTTAGTTTCCTCACTATAGTTTTCTCGTTATAGTTTCGTCGTTATAGTTTTGTCGTTATAGTTTCGTCGTTATAGTTTCGTCGTTATAGTTTCGTCGTTATAGTTTCTTCGTTATAGTTTCATCGTTATAGTCCCCTTGTTATAGTTTCCCGTTATAGTTTCCCCTTATAGTTTTCCATTATAGTTTCCCGTTATAGTTTCCCGTTATAGTTTCTTCGTTATAGTTTCTGCGTTATAGTCTCCTCGTTATTGTTTCTTGCATATAGTTTCTACAGTATAGTTTCCCCGTTATAGTTTCCTGGTTATAATTTCTCCGTTATAGTTTCCTCATTATAGTTTCCTCGTTATAGTTTCCTAGTTATAGTCTCCTCCTTGTAGTCTCTTTGGTATAGTTTCCTCCTGATAGTTTCCTTGTTCTAGTATCTTCGGTTATAGTTTCTTTGTTTTAGTTCCTTCGTTATACTTTCTTCGTTATAGTTTCCTGGTGTTAGTTCCCTCGTTATAATTTCCTTGTTATAGTTTCTTTGTTATAGTTTTCGCGTTATAGTTTCTTCATTATAGTTTCTTTGATATAGTTTCCTCGTTATAGTTTCCACGTATTAGTTTCTTCGTTGAAGCTTCTTCGTTACAGTTTGCTCGTTATAGTTTTCTCGTAATAGTTTCCTTATTATAATTTCTTCGTTACAGTTTAGTGGTTTTAGTTTCCTTGTTATAGTTTCCTGATTATAGTTTCTTGGTTATAGTTTTGTTGTTATAGTTCTCGTTAAAGTTTCTTCGTTATAATTTCCTCGTTATAGTTTCCCCGTTATAATTTCCGCGTTATAGTTTTCCTGTTATGGTTTCCTCATTGTAGTTTTTCATTATAGTTTCCTAATTATAGTTTTCTCGTTATAGTTTCTTCGTTATAGTTTCTTCGTTAAAATTTCAACGTTATAGTTTCCTCGTTATAGTTTCCTCGTTCTAGTTTCTTCGTAATAATTTCCTCGTTATAGTTTCCTCGCTATAGCTTTCTCGTTACAGTTTCGTCGTTATGGTTTCCGCGTTCGAGTTCTTTCGTTATAATTTCCTCGTTATAGTTTTCTCGTTATAGTTTCTTCGTTATAGTTTCTTTGTTATAGTTTTCTTGTTATAGTCCCCGTGGTAGTTTCTTCGTTAAAGCTTCTTCGTTATAGTTTCCGCGTTATAATTTCCTTGTTACAGTTCCCCGTTATAGTTTCGTCGTTATAGTTTCTTCGTTATAGTTTCCTCGTTATAGTTTGCTTTTTATAGTTTCCTCCTTATAATTTCTTCGTTATAGTTTCCTCGTCCTAGTTTCTTCGTTATAATTTCCTGGTTTTAGTTTGCGCGCTAAAGTTTTCTCGTTGTAGTTTCGTCGTTATAGTTTTCTTGTTATAGTTTCCTCGTAATAGTTTCTTCGTCATAGTTCCTTCGTTATAGGTTTTCCGCTATAGTTTCCTGGTTATAATTTCTTCGTAATAGTTTCCTCATTGTAGTTTCCTCGGTATAGTTTGGTGGTTATAGTTTTCTCGTTATAGTTTATTTGTTATAGTTCCTTCGTTATAGCTTCCTCCTTATAGTTTCCTTGTTGAAGTTTCCTGGTTGAAATTTCCTCCTTGAAGATTACTCGTTGAAGTTTCTTTGTTATAGTTTCCTCGTTATAGTTTTCTGGTTATAGTTTGCCAGTTATAGTTTCTATATTAGTGTTGCAGTTCTTACGTGATATTTTTACGTTATTGTTTCTATATTATAGTTTTTTGTTATAGTTTTATTTGATAGTTGTTTCTGTTATTGTTTATAGCTTTTACAGTTTAGTTTCTATGTTACAGTCTGTGCTTTATAAGTTATACATTATAATCTTCACGTTATAGCCTTGACGTTATAGTTTTTACGTTAAAGTTTTACCTTATAGTTTTTACGTTATAGTTTATATGTTTTCGTTTATACGATATGGTTTATACGTTATTGCTTTTACGTCAAGGTTTTGACGTTATAGTTTTTACGTTATAGTTTTTATGTTATAATGTATAGATTTTAGCGTTTGCTTTTGGTTTTTACGTTTTAGTTTTTATTATTTCCTAATTAGTACGGTACTTACAACAAACCTATACCTCTACTTTTTCTAATCCCATATCTGTTCGTATTTCATTTATTCTAGAAACTGTCTCGCAATGTCATTTTCCACACTTCTTTGTCTCAGACGGGTATGCTATTAATATATATCTAACATGTGTAAAGAGCCTAGTAAATGGTTTATTTTTGTAAGCCCCGCGTAACTGTCATATAAATGAATACATGAATGAATACAGTGTGTGGTGTGTAATTTAATCTTTATGAGTTCCGTTACTCTGTTTTTCTTTGTATGGGACTTTCTAAAATTCCGCTTTTATTGTGTCTTGCATACATTGTAACTATTTGAAATTATGCTAGGTACGTGTATTATTAAACGAAATATTTTCAATGTTAAAAAGCTCTCTTATGAAAAATGTATTGAAATTTGTTTTTCTTTTAGTTGGTTTTTAAAATAATTAATGAATTGAAGAGTTTCATTTCAAATGTATCGTACAGAAATACAAGTTGTAAGTTCTAAGTTTATTGTTTTGTGTATAACCCTTATTTATTGCACTAGCTTATTAAACGCTATTACAAGAAATCAAAATTACACAAGGTGCTTCAATATTGAATTTTTCGTTTTAAATATCTTACCATCTTTCTCATCTTATTTTTAATTTCCCTAAAGCCTAAATGCTACAATCGTTGTAGTTGCTTAACGTCTAAGAAACTTTCCATCCCTACAACCTTAACCAATATTTTTATCTTACTCAATGATATCTGTGCGCACTGAATTTTTAAAACACAATTGTCTTTAGTCCAGGGACTTGACTTTAAAAAGTCTGAAGATGTAGTTAAAACTTCCTCAGAAGTAGCTTTTCAACTGCTCTCATCTAACTCAAATATAATTCAACATCCTAACGTATTTTATGATAAAAAACTTTTGACAAAAATTTGTTCAGACATCTCCAAGAATTAAAGATTCGTAAATTTCAGGAAAGAAATCTTATGCATACAAAGTAGTCTGCAAGCATACACGAATGGTTGTCATGTTACAATATGGAACCTCTCTACATATCCTTTTACTGTGCACCTTGACGTTCCCGACATTTGAGAAACAAGAGTCTACATAAGGCAAGTTGCGTATACACTACACAACATCATTTTCCACACGTCTGAAAAAGACATACAAACAACCCGTAGTAACTACAATCTAGAAATACACGCTGAAAGTTTGCGAAATGCAGATCTGAGAAAATTCAATTTTATATAAAATGCTGGCAGGCCAGATTTATACAAAGTTTCTCTCTGTTTGTGTTTGTTACAAAAAGGTATCCAATACGTGGGAATTTACATTTGTTCATTGGTTGTTTATATTGTAGCAACCTTTGCGTTTACAGAATTATTAAAATTCAACGGTAGGAAAATTAAAATTAACTCATGGCATGCCACGTATACAAAAACTTTTGCTTTACTTTAACCTGATTATAGTTACAAAGCAGCTTCAATGGTGAAATGTTTTATCCGATATCGACAGCTACGCTTTTGTTGAAGTGTAAAGGAAACCTTTTTTCTTTCAAACCTGTAAATTAATTTGATATTGAATAAAGCACACTTTATGCATTGCAAAAATCCCCATAGAATCTAAAGGATATGTAATTTAAGGTGTAAATATAACAAAGCACCAAAAAATTCTAAGGGAACAAAGAAAATTTATTTGGTAGTAATTATAACAAATTAATCATTCCTAGTATTCCTGTGTTATACTTTACCTTAAGTCTTTGGGCATTATAAAAATTTTAGAAGCAGCTAGTTCTTATTACACGCTTTTTATGGTGGTTTTCTTCTGTAGCTCATCAGATGCCTTTACTCATGCGAAGCACTGAAAGTTTTACAGCATATCGTCTGTATTACTTAGGAAACATTACATTTGTTTTATGTGAATACTAGACTTGCGATTATAAAGTAGTTTGAGGTAATTGAGGAATATATTAGTTATTTTTACGAAGATTTTTGAACTGTGTAAATCCTCCGAGATATATTGGATTTATATAGTTTTCTCCGCATGTTGGTTTTCTTTTTGTAACATGTTTTTATTAAAGGTTTATTAAAGGTTTTGTAAATGTTTGAATTGTTCTCAATCACTTGTTTAATACAATTTCTTTTATACTTTACATTCACATAAAACAACAATTCAAAAATTAATGTACACTTACATCGTGTCCACAAACACTTCTTAAAATCAACTCTTGCCAAGTATGGACGCAAGAAATAGTAATAGTAGACGACAACAAAGGAATCCGTAGCCATCTACAAGACGAAATGCATTTCGCAGCAGTGGTAAAGAATTATGTAATAACGTCACACCTGAACAATAATGTAGCTCTACATTTTCTATAGCGAAGCTCTTATGGACAGTCAATGCTAATCCTATTTTATAAGTAGTATCCTAACAACAAAAACTGTCGTCATTAGCATATTCATAACATTAACCCAAAGCAATTAAAATTTACCAAATTGTTTCTACACAAATGTTGTTGTACTGTGACTTGAAAACTATCACGTAATCACATTTTATATTCCTAACCTATACTTTATAATTAGAACTTGATTATACAAAATTGCTTTAATGAAATCACATGTGAACAACATATTTCTACCTAATTTGCTTCAAAAAACCTACACAGATTGCTTGGCTATAAATTAATTTTAATACTAAAAGAATTAAATATTTTGGTCCTGTAAATTCTAAACGTGAAATAAATAAATAAAACCAACCTGATGGATCGATTCAGAGAAAACAAAAACATCTATGTACAGAAATAGAATGCGATATACATTCACTGTTGGGATTGATACCTTCAAAAGGTGCACTTTCGACGTCCTGTGTTCGTCCCTTGAAAATTCTACGACACTTGAACCATCTTAAAAGGAATTCAACAAAACAATCAGCACCGCCTCTACAATAAGTTACGCAGATTCTACCACTTGCTCGAAACCATGACCGACGATGCGTACAAGGACAGATGTAAAATTTGTATCTGCAAAGAGAAAATCCTCGTGTCTTTAAACCATTAATATAATCAAACAGTCTGTGTCGAGTATATTATTGGATAACTAATATATAGTGATATTCACATTCACTCACAATCGCGTTAACTATATTTAAATCGGTATTAGAATACACCAAACTAATTACTTGTAAAGATCGTAGAATTTCAAAAGCTATTTTCTTAGATTCTTCATTAATTTCTATTGTTCCAATGCGTTCCACAAAAATAGTAAAAATGTACGTTGAGTAATAATCATTTTAGTCAACTTTTCTGCACTATAGCAATGCAAAACTACTGAGGACTTTTTGAATTCGTATACTTAAAATGGCAGTCAGACCACAATAACCCAAGTCGTCACATTAAAGAAACTCAGAATGAACTATAAACTATATTTCATAACAGATTTCGAAACAATGCGCATTTTTATAACGGAAAGCAATTCTATTCCGTTTGAGTAAGGTAAGCATGTACAATAGTACTGCCATTCAAATTGTAACTTCCGTCGATAACATCTATGTGTAGATAATAAAGTAACATCAATTGTATTTTCCTCAAAGCTGTTGATAATAAAACCAGAAAAACTTAATTGTACTTGTCTTCAAAATTCCTTCGCTAAACCCGCACTTCAAAATTAACTATATTATTACAACAAGCGAAATCGCAACCAAGAATGGCAACCGGTTCATTCGTTTTGAACTACACGAATATACGTCAACATGTCTACATACGAGATAAGGAATATGTTCAACCAAGCTCTTAGAAATTGTAAAGGGCGCGTAAGATGGTTTGCCTAACTTCCGGGATTGAAATTGTAGAAACATAATATAAACTTATTGTAATATATAGGAGAGCGAACGTTGTTGATAACAGAAATCCCACATTTTTAATACCATAACAAAATAGAATAGATTGGAGTGTTTTAAATTATAATTTGAAATGATTAAATAGCAACCGTCTAAACTGAAAAGGTCGACAAAATCGTTAATAAATATTCAAATGACTGTAAATATAATAGGGGATATGAAAATTTAATTAAGTAAGAACGGAAATATTCTAATGCAGGAACTGCACGTAACAATGTATTTTCAAAAATATGACCTGTCTTCCTGTTCATCAGATGAAGCATGAGGCTTTATATCAAAATCATCTATTTTCAAAATGCCGCAAGGTGTTGGTCCACAGAATTTCCAATTGAACTTAAAAATGCTTGAACAGTATCTGACTAGGAGCTTCTAGTAAGACTTATAAAGGTCCAGCCATAACTAGTATTGATTACTGTGAGCTAAAATAAATTGCCTTGAATAATACTGCCATTAATAATGCACGGGTAAACGTTCATCTATAAAAAAGTTAGTAGCCGCTGGTTTGTGCCTGTTACTATCTGCAAAACGCAAACCGCGTGGATTTTTTACATTTTTAAAAACCTCGACACTAGGTAGTGATTTGAAATAGAAAGAAAAATGCTTGTAGTATTAATTATATAAGAATGTGTACTAAATGAAGAAGAATTTGAACTTCACGGTGTTTGGGGAGATGCTCAAGTTTCTTTAGGAAATCTTACCGAATGAAACTATCTTGGAATCCAAGTTCAAACGGACACTTTCATATAATAGGATTTGGAGATTTCTTTCATTTTTACAAGCAAAAAGTTGTATCCACGTTCTTTTACACTGTATTAGCATTCAGGATGGAAGTATTTAAAATTTAGTTTTCTTAGTTGCTTTTCTATTGTGATAAAGCGGTAAGCAATAGCATAGCAGTCTATATTGCAGCAAAAATAATTTATGTATATCGCAATTAGCAATAATTCATTCCTTTAATTTTAAACAGAAATATAATCATACGAAATTGGGTATTTCAGCTTTTTTTGTAGAAACGCAGCTTTCGATCAAAAGATTGCAGCTGTACTGTACGTCCTACAGAAAAGCCGCAAGAATAGGAACTAGGTAATATTAAAAGGGTTTCGTTTTACTGGGAATAATTCTTTGATATAAAAAATTGTACTTAAGAAATTGGCAAAAATATAAATTTTGGCCGTCACTGTGACAGTCATTTTTTACCAGGGTGGGATCGATAGCGATTTTTAGAAACTTATAAAAGACAGGTTAGTTATCCATTTAAAAATGCTTTAGTTGCAATTTTGTTGGGGTATGACCTTATTTTTCGTAAAGTGGGTTACTACTCTGCTTCTAAATAATTTTTACGCCGCAATTGTTATCATTCATAATGATTTTATTTAATAATTAATAGTAGGGGACTATGTTGTATAATTTAGTAGGGTATTTACGCATAAGAATGCGGTTTTTAGTTCCCACCAATGAATTGAGTTTTTTAGAATTGTACCATATTATTATTTATTTTGCGGTGTAGACATTTCCTCACGATTTGAAGTGGTATACGTCGCTGTTTCGACTAATTAGAACACGGAACTGAGAAGGGTGGTAGGTTTGATAAGTCAAAAAACCAGCCATCTTGATGATTCTACACGTAACTATTGTGCCATGAAGATTTGAGTTAGTGTTTCATAATGCAGTGAAGTTTACCTTGTCTATTCTATATCTTCACCACTTGTTGTACCTGTTTGTTCCAATACGTTGCAGGATATACCTACAAACTCGACTGCGATGCTATCATAGAATAGGATTCAGAGCCATAACTCGCGTATACGTAGATAGAAGAACAATACGTAATAGTTTTCCAGCGTAGTAAATACGGTACCACAAGAATTCATTAATTAATGAATCTTAACTTAGTTATCTAGGTGGACAAAAAGTATGTCTAGTTTACCTCGTTCGCATGCTCATTTTGTACATAGCGCTGATAAAACTGGTGGAATATTTTTACACCCTCTGCATGGACAAGCGATATACCACTGTATTGTACCTGCATTTGTAACAACTGTTATTTGTAACATACCTATAGTATTAAAGCATTTTTCTTACTTGGCATTTTCGTGTAATAAACTACAATTCGTTGATGTGGCAAATTTCATTTACTAGAGGTGAATCTTTGTAATACGTGTTTAGTCTTTGTCCAACGAAGGAGGCGTGCTCCTCATTGTTTAATATCGTTAAATTTCAAATAAACCAGAATAGTTTTAATTTCTTCAAGTCCAAAAAGTTTTCATTCCTTCACCCTAGGATATGAAAACATTTTAACCAATCTTTTTATTTTGAGGAATAATGTCTGTGTGCACTGAATTTTTAAAACATCATTGTCTTTAGTCTAGGACTTGGCTGTAAAAATTCTGAAGATGTAGTTAAAACTTCTTCAGAAGTAGCTTTTCAAATACTTTCATCTAACTGAAATATATTTCTACATGCTAACGTATTTTATGATAAAAAACTTTTGCCAAAAATTTGTTCAGACATCTCCAAGAATTAAAGATTCGTAAATTTCAGGAAAGCAATCGTATGCATGCAAAGTAGTCTGCAAGCATACACGAATGAATGTCATGCTACAATATGGAACCTCTCTCGTTATGCTTTTACTGTGCACCTTGATGTTCCCGACATTCGAGAAACAAGAGTCTACATAAGGCAAGTTGCGTATACACTACACAACATCATTTTACACACGTCTGAAAAAGACATACCAACAACCCGTAGCAACCACCATTTACAAATACACGCTGAAAGTTTTCGAAATTTATATCTAGGAAAATTCAATTTTATACAGGATTGTAGGAGGGCCAGATTTACACAAAATTTTTCTGTATTTATATGTTTGTTACAAAAAGATATTCAATACGTGGGAATTTACATTTGTTCAGTGGTTGTTTATATTGTAGCAACCTTTGTGGTTACAGAATTATTAAAATTCAACGGTATAAAAATTAAAATTAACTAACGACATGCCACGTATACAAAAACTTTGTTTTATTTTAACCTGATTATAGCTACAAAGCAGCATCGATAGTGAAATGTTTTATCCGATATCGACAGCCTTCGCCTTTGTTGAAGTCTAAAACAAACCTTTTTTCTTTCAAACCTGCAAATTAATTTGATATTAAATAAAGCACACTTTATGCATTGCAAAAATTCACATAGAATTTAACGGAAATGTAATTTAAGGTGTAACTTCAACGGAGCACAAAAAATTGTTGGGGAACAAAAAAAATTTATTTGGTATTAATTATAACAAATTAATCATTCTAAGTATTCCTGTGTTATACTGTACATTAAATCTTTGGGCATTATAAAAATTTCAAATGCAGTTAATTCTTGTTACACGCTTTTTATAGTGCTTTTTTTTGTAGCAAATCAGATGCGAATCACTGAAAGTTTTACAGCATATCGCATGTATTACTTAAGAAACATTACGTAGCAGAAGAGAATTTATTAAATTATGTTAGCTAGATGAGTTTTTAACAAGGAAGCACCCTAGAAATCTTTAAACTGTAATAGTCTACATTAAATAACGTGCTATTTTAACCTAATATTAAATTAAGTTGAAGAATTAAATAACAAAACACCCAATAGTTTAAAGGCAGACAGTAGTAAATATCGGAACTTTACATTCCAAAGTTGAATTCAAAACAATAACAGATATAAACCGGGAAATAATCGTTCATAGCAAAGTTATTTGTACAAATTCACACAGGTCCAATAAAGATTAACTATAGAACACCCCAAAACCAATACGCATAAAAACAGCGATAAAATGTGTTAGAAACAAAACGAATGGCGTAGCCATAGGCACCAAATGTAAAATTGTAGGAATGAGTGCGAGTTTACATGGACAGAATGACTGTGACCTCAAAAATAGAACGGTCTAGTAGCATAAGCTGTGAAAACCAGCAAGCAATGAATCCTGAGACAAAACCAATTAAAGGCCACAGATATTAAGGAGGAGCGTATTCGGGTATTAAACTAAGTATCAAACAACCAACGAAAACTTGCAAATTCGATCGACAAGCAACCATCGCTGCGCGAAGCGACGTTGGAAACCGGATACGATAGTTAACGTGACGGTATTCATACCAGGACCTATTAGTGAAAAAGACAGCTCTTCGAGTCCGGATGTGATTTGCCGGCCTCGTGTAATTTAATAGTATATGAAACTATTCTCAACAAGTTAGATTTTTTACCTGAAACAATTTTTGTGCTGGGTGTTGATGAAGTTTGAAGACGACAAGAACTCGTTAAAAATTTTGTTATACAGCGTATAAACAGTATATGCTGCTTTTGTTGTACTTTATAACTAATAAAGAGAAATTAACGGATCCGCAAATTAACGCGTAAAATTCAAATTGGTTAGATTTTTATAAAATTGAAGCATTGATATTTGACCAGTTGACAAGAGTAGATTATAGATCTCTCTTCTTTATTGTTGTGTACTGTTATAATCATATTTTCAAATATGTGTTACGTATACACGGTGTGAAGTTTTTGTGTTTAGTTTAAACTGGTAGAAAGAGGTGAGAAAGATGTAAGCGAAGCTCCATTTACCTCCAATAAGAGTGAGAAATGCCAAACAGTTAGTCTGAACATTCACCTTCCGACTAGCCCTTTTTGTGTTATTTTCTTCGGGCGGGTTGGTGTTCAAAGGTTTAACACACACAAAGAAGTTTAAAGACCTTTTAAGGTAAGCGTACAGGTATTTAGGGAAAGTGATACGTCTTCCATACTCTTTATTATGTTCATCCTACAGGCAAAAATTAGTACAACCCCTGTCAATTAAAACACGTTAAATACCTCTTAATCCTAACATAATAAAGTTTATGATTAGGCATGCAAATTTCTATGCCAAAGTTAAAACAGATTTTTACTTAAGTTTTCATCGAATTTTCAGGGAGCCGTGGTCGAAGTTCTCATCAGATTTTGTTACATGGATCTTCTAATACTGTAGTATTGCTTTAAGGAGATAAGATAAAGAAGATGTGAGGACGATAATTAGGTCACTACATTTTTTATTTACTAAATTTTTGGTTAGTCTAAAATTTAAAACTTAAAATAGACCTGATTTTTTGAAGTTCGTTTAGTTACGGTGGTACTTTGGACGTGTTTAGTATTTTTATTCCAGTCGTACAGCGTGAAGGCAATATGTGCATTCGCTTGCAGCGGTACTCGATGTGACTCACCCTTAATCCGTTACTGTAGGCGCGAAGTCTATATGTGTCTCAGAACATCTGCCATCTCTCTCCAGTTATTGCTCACCCCTTCACCATTCCGTCTTTGACCTAAATTTTGTTACCGTCCCTGCCGTTTGTTTTGCACGACTGTAATTTGTGTAGGGAATAATGTGTTGTGTTTGTGTACCGTAATTTGTGCATGTGTGTGTGTATGGGTGCGCGCGTGTGTGTAGTGTATGTGTACTATTGACGTTGTTGTTTGGTCGACTGGGTTTCTCTTAGCCTTTGCCTTAGATCTCGACCATCGACAGTCGGAGATCAGAATCGTTAGCTATGACTTGCCTTTCCTTTTTGCGTGCCCTGTGACCGTAGCTGGAAATCAGGGACGCACGCATGTTTTGCGACTATGGTACTTTGTGTGGTTCGCATGTGCGTTTGGTATGTGTGCGCGCGTGTGTGCGCGTGTGTGTGTGTTTGTATATTTTTTGTTTTGTGTGATTGTGTGTATTATGTGTGTGTGTGTGTGCGATGTTTATTGCAATCAAGGAACGCAGGCAATATAAGTGTTGTTTAGTGTTTTGAAAATGTGTCTTTATATTGTGTTTTTATATTGTCCAAAGAATTAGTTCGCCTTATGTCTTACGTTTATATTTTGTTCTACTCTACATATTTACTACTTCAATTTTCTATGTACAATACATTTTGCGCTTTTCTTACATGCTACATATAAATTTACCCCTATGCGTTGCTACTAATATTATTTATCATTCTACATACTACACTAATTCTAAAAGCTATTATTAGTTAGTCTTTGCCTCGTGTTGGTTAGTTAATGTTTACTAATATTATTCTTATTTTATTGTTAGTTAAAAGCCTTAATCTACTAATGTTGTTTCCATCACTAGGGTAATAAGTTCTTATGACTAAATATGCTTAATTTGATGTTCACTTTGATCAAACTACAGCCGTTCTAGTTATGCCCCAGTACAAAGGCGTCCGCTTAATTTCCGGTAGAATTAGTTTGAGGTCTAATAAAAGTTTCACTTTATTTCTCCAAGAACGATAAAAAATCCCGGAGAGTAATGTAAGCTCCCGAGGATATTTTAACGTATTTATACATATTACATCAATTCTTTAAATGTGAGATTTAAATATCTCAAATAATAGCGGTTTTCCAAATACAACCGTAATAGGACATGCGGGTCGTTATGGATTTCCCGATTTTCAGAATAAACAAAAAATTTTTTTCTAATTCAGAGGTTTCCTTTTGTTTGAAAAATTAAAAAATTATGACATAAACATATATAAATATGTAAAATGGACAAATATAAAACTTTTCAAAGGTATCACATAACATGAGAAGCTTTACTAATTGTCAAAATAAGTCGCCAAATCGTCTTGTCCCAACAAATTTTTCTATATTTTTGTTATCTGTAAGGCATATATTCCGGGTAGGTTTCCTTACTTGCGATGCCCTAAGATTTCTTCATCTTATGTTTTAGCTCTTGTAACCATTCCTTAAAAACATTCCACAACTTTCTGTAAAAGTAAAGTAATTTTTCAAAATAAGAGTCTTTCCCAAATATGACTTTATTACTGGTGTAGCTGTACATTACTAGTCGGGTTAGTAGTCTATTAATATCCGTATAACAAAGTACATATATTATACAAAAATTGATCAAATTCAATAACAATCTATTCTTAATACAGGTATTCTTTAGGGTTAAATATCAATTACTTGTTGTTTACAATATTCAAACCATATACTTCTTACAAGTTCTAAATTTCATTTAACGAAGAGATTACCTTTTCTTTTGGGACTTTGAATTCCAAAGTATTCTGCTCAGAAACAAACCGTTACAATCTCAATTTGTTTGTTGGTTATGTCGAAAATCCGTGTTTCATCAATTGGACACTCATATATTATTTCCTAATTAGTACGGTACTTACGACAAACCTATACCTTTACTTTTTCTAATCTCATATCTGTTCGAATTGATGACTTTGAAGGAATTCTCTACTTTTGTTCAAGAAACTGTATTGCGATATTCTCCCCACTTCTCTGTCTTAGAGGGGTACGCTATTTAAATACCTAACATTTGTAAATAGCCTGCTGTCGCTAGTTTATTTTTGTTAACCCCACGAGTTCAAGTTCGGGCCTTTGGAGCTGTGTTTTTAAAAAAAACTTCGACACTTTAACAAAAATTTAATAGTTTAAACAGATATTACAATGAAATTTAGAATAGCTGGTTCATAATAACTTTAATAAAAAATAATTAATTGTACTGGGCGAGTAGTCTAGGTAGACAACAATGCAAAAGCTGTATTACGCAGACTGACTCGGTTGAGTAGCTTGAACAACGAAGTATGGAGTTCTAAAACTGACTGCCGGTCCTTGAGCTCCCGGGCTTTTTATAATAACCTGCCCCTCACACGGCTGTGGGAACTTGCAGATCTCATGTCTGCTTTACACTTTGTTACAATGTATCAATCTTAATTCTAAGTAATTGCGGTATGTTGACCGCCTGTGACCTGCCACCTGCAGTATCACTGCCTTCACGGATGCAAAGTTGCATGTCCGTTCTCATGAACTGTCGATAACCTCTCTGGGTTATCCTTGTGTTACAATGTTGCATTGAACTTATACTTTACTTTACTTAATAATTTCTAATAATTCCTATTAGATTCAATATATCAATATATATAGGTAATTGGGGGATACATAACTCCTCCCACCGTAAATGAAAAATTAAGGTTTTCTTAATTTTAAATACATAAAATACATTATTCAATTTCATTTAAAATTCATTATTTCTAAAGGTATACTTATCGTTTCTTTATTTTTCTTTGTTTCCTTAAATCTAGAACTGTTTCCTTCATTCTTATATCTAAGGTACATTTTGTAAAATACATATATGATTACAAAAATTATAAAAATGATTAATACAATTGTCCAAACACTTATATTATTATAATGTAACTTTGGCGTTTTGAGTTCATTTAATTGTTCTTTATAACTTTCCACTAATTTCACGGCGTGGTTGAGGTCGTCTAAGTCTAGATGTTCTAGCTTTATAGGTTTCTTGATAATTCTTCGTCTTCTTGTTGTATCTTGAACTGTAGTTCCGGTAGGTTTGCAAGTTTCTTTGTTGTTATGGGATCTTGATAAATTCTGATTACTTCTTCTTTCAATTTCACATAACAGTCTTCTTTGAGGGTAATTAGTTTGCTTCCGATTAATGCTTGGTTATTTTCATCTTGGTTGCAGTGGATGGTTGCTATTACTTCTGTTGGGAAAATGGCTATCCATTTGTTATCTGTAACTTTTTGAATTTTTATATTAGTTATTTGCACTTGTTTGGCTTCACAGTTTTCGTAATGATTTGAAAATTTTAATAGTTGTACTTCACAAGGGCTGTCTTCTTTAATGGTTGTTGTCGTCATCGATTGACATAAATATTGGTTTGGTGTTACTTCAGTACATTTTTCGTTTGTATAATCATATCTCAGTTCATTTAGGGATAGGAATTTGGTTTTGGGTATGATTACTTGGTATGTGCTAGTAACTTTTGTTGGAAAAGCAAATAAATGATAATAATTATAATTGTTACTTTCTACTATCGGGATTTCTATTAAAAATATTATTTCGTTATTCTTAATGTAGCCTTTTACTATAGCTATCTTTTCAAATAATAGAATGTTCAATTCTGTTACATCAAAAGGTAATTTACTGTTAATTATAAGTGATTTAATTCTTATTAATTCGTTTAATAAATCGGTTGGTTCAATAATGCTAGAGTGTAGGGTATTTAATTTTGCAAATGTTACTGCGTTTTCTAATGTTGCTAAAATTTGTTGCATTAAAGTAAGGGTGGATTGTGTTTTGCATACTGCCTAATTTAATTGGTAGTATACCGGGGTTGTTATATATATCTTATGTTATTATTTGGTTGCCCGTTCTACCTGGGTGGAGGTTGACGGTAAGGGTGATGATTGTCCATCTGAAATTACAGGGTGTCTTAGGTTTTTCAAATGAATGTACTTTGTTATTTTACCGTTGTCTACTACTGCTATGTTTTTATCTGATATTTTCTTAATTTTGAATGGTCCTAAATTTCTGGGTGCTGTTTTATGTCGCTTGCTTTGAAAGTTTTTCTCATACACGGTTTGTCCGATTGAAAATTTATTTGAGTCGGTATTTTTGTTTCGGGTTGTGGTGATACGTTCTTTATCGTTCTCTAATTTATCTTTTACCTTGTCGTAAGTTATTTTTAGTTTTTGTTTGTGGTCTTTCGCATATTGTTGATATACTTCCTTGTTGTAGTGTATGTCATAGGGATTTCGTGAATCTGAATGTCCTAAGGTTAATTCTAAGGGTGTAAAATTTGTTGATGAGTGAATTGTATTATTATAGGCGATTAGTGCGTATGACATTAAATTGGTTATATGTTCCTTTTTATAATTTATTCTTAATAATCGAATTTGTTCTAACAGGGTTAAATGTAGTCGTTCAATTAGTCCGTTTGATTCAGGGTGGTTTTCCGTTATGAAATGAATTTTTATTTTGTGTAGTTCTAAAGTGTTTTGTATTGTCTCATTTTTAAATTCGCTACCATTGTCTAAAGTTATTGATACGGGTGTTCCGTAAAATGTGAAATATTGTAAAAATCCTTGGGTCACGTCGATGCTATTTTTGGATGTGATTGGTATTGCTTGGCCTATTTTTGTGAATGCGTCTACAATTGTTAGATAGTTTTGTGCTTCTACTACTAGAGTATCGGCATGTAGTTTTTGAAATGGTTTGTCGGGTGGTTTGGTTAACATTAAGGGTATCTTTGGGGGTTTCCTATCGTATTTCGCTCTGTCACATAGTTTGCATTGGTTAATGAAATCTGTGGTCAAGTCCTTCATGTCTTTAAAATAATAACGTCTTACAAGTTGCTTTATAGTTTCGTTAATTCCACGATGGTTGGTTTTTCCTTCGTGTTGATTCCTAATTACATCGTTTATTTCGTCAGGGTCGTCTAGTGTTATTAATTTTCTAGTACATCTGATGAGTTCAGGTCCAGAGTTATTAAATAGTTTGATGTATAGTTCTGAAAATCTTTGGTATAAATGTTCGGTGTTGAAATAAAAATAAAATCTTTTTTCTCGGGGGTGTATTCTTTTAGAATTTTAATTATTTGTACCTCATTGTCATCTTTAGTTATTTGAATTTGGTATATCTTTTTGTTATCTACTTTTGTATATTTTACTAGATTGGGGTTATTTAAAACTTCGGTTATTATAAATTGGTTGGGTTTCATATCGATTGCTTCGTTTAAAATTTTAATCGCGTTTTTAGGTTCTTCGTTTTGTGTCGAATGTATCGTGTCGATCTCGTCTGGATCTTCCCTTATTTCTGCTTCGTCTACGTTTCCTATAATGGATTCCGTTTCTAATGCATTGAGTTGGATTCTGCTTAGAGCGTCTGCGTTGTTGTTATAAATTCCTTTTTTATATATAATTTCGTAATCGTACTTTTCGAGTCTGATTCTCCATCGTTGTAATTTTGAATTCGGTTCTTTCAGTTTGCATAGCCATACTAGTGGTCTATGATCGGTGTATATGTAAAATTTTCTTCCGTATAAGTAAGGTCTAAAATATTTTGTTGCCCAAATTATGGCTAATAATTCTTTTTCTATGGTACTATATTTTTGTTCGGTTTCATTTAGGGTTCTGGATGCGTAGCTGATAGGTTTATCGCTACCTACTTTTCCTTGGCTCAATACTGCGCCTAATGCTACATTCGATGCGTCTGTCGTCAGTATAAATGGTTTTGAAAAGTCTGGGTATTCTAATACAGGGTGATTCGTTAATATGTTTTAATTTTGTCTACGGCTTTAATAAATTCCGGGTGTGTTCAATTTTGTTTCCTTTTTAAACAATTTGTCAGGGTTTGGTTATCTGAGCGTAACCTTTAATGAATTTGCGGTAGTAACCACTAAGTCCTAGAAATCCTTTAATTTCTTTGGTTGTCTTTGGTAATGGGTAATTTAGAACTGCATTTGTTTTGTCTTGATTTGGCATTACTCCTTGGGGTGTTATTACATGTCCTAAAATGATACTTCTTTTGTAAAAATTCACTTTTGTCTAATTGTACTTTAAAATGTGCTTGTCTAAGTCTTTCGAATACTTCTTTCAATCTTTCTATGTGTTCTACCAATGATGTGGAATAAACTATGATGTCGTCAAGGTAAACAAGGCATTTTTCATTGTGTATTCCTCGTAGTATATTGTCCATGACTCTCTGGAAAGTAGCGGGTGCGTTCTTTAATCCAAATGGCATTCGTTTGTATTCGTAATGTCCTCTAGGTGTGCTGAAGGCTGTTTTTGATATGTCTTTTTCTTCCATCTCTACCTGATGGTATCCTGATGCTAGGTCTAATGTTGTATAATATTGGCATTTGCCTAATTTGTCTAAAATTCGGTAATATTTGGTAGTGGATATTTGTCATCTACCGTTTTTTCGTTTAACTTTCTATAATCTATTACCATTCTGTACTTTCTCTTTCCGGTTGCGTCTAATTTCTTAGGTACTATTAACACGGGGCTGCTCCATGGTGAGTTGGAGTGCTGGATTATGTCTTGGTCTAATAAGTCGGCTACTTGTCTGTCAGCTTCTTCTTGGCTTGCATGAGGTAGTCTATATGCTTTTGTAAAAATTGGCTTATCGTCTGTTAGCTCGATATTATGTTTTACTGTGTTGGTGAATGTTAATGGTATTCCTTCGCAATGGAATATGTCGCGGTATTCAAAACATAAGTTTTTAATTGCTCTTTCTTCTTCTTGATTGATATCGGTATTGAAGCGGATGTTAGTTAAATTTTCTCTTAACATTTCGTCATGTTCTATTGGGTTGTATTCGTTTTCTAAATTTTCGTCTATTTCCATTTCGTTAAAATTTAGTTCTTCTACGTTAATTGGGTCTGTCAATGATAATTCTACGGGATAGTCGTTTGAATTTAATATTGTTGTGGTTGCATAGTTATCTTTATTTGGACTAAGGCGGTTGGGGTTTCTACTCCTTGTTGAAATGTCATATGATTTTTTTATTCCTAAATTTTTGTTGGATTTTACTGGGATTTTTATTTTTCTTTCCGTTCGGGGTTCTATAGTGTATTTTTGTTCGATTTGTGTGTTTTGAAATTTAATTGGGATTTTTCCGTATTTCGTCCTTAATAAGCGATTTTTAATGTCAATGTTGGCTCCTAATTTTCTTAGAAGGTCCATTCCGATTAATCCGTCATATTTGTCGTTAAATTCGAATACACAAAATTTATGTTTCATTTTAACATTAAATGTTCTCGGTAAGGGTATATTGGCTACGAATTGGTGTAGTGTCGTTTGATGAGCTGTTTTAATCTTAAACGGTTCTCTTTCTACATAATCTAAATAATGTTTTTGTACGGTTCTGGGGCTAATTAATGTTTTTGATGATCCGGTGTCGATTAATAGTTTGAATTTGGCATGGGGTATTTCTATGTATGGTAGTACTAAGTGATTTATGTTATTTAAGTTTATTAAGTTTGGTTGTCTATGAATGGGTCCATTTGAAAATTTGAGTTCGAGTTTTCTTCGTCGTACTCCTCGTAAGTTTCGTATGGTTTGGTCGGATATGTGTTATTTTTGTATTTTGTCTGGTGTTACCAGATGAGGTATCCATTGGTGTTGGTTTGTAATAATTACTAGGGTTGTTATTATTATTAGTCATTGGTGTATTTCTATTGGGGTTTGCGTTGAATGCTGGTCTTTGTTGGTTTAGGTTTTGATTAAATCTTGGTTGAAATGCGAGTTTCGTAAAAGTTGGATAAAATGTTGGTTTTGAAAAATGTTTATATTGATTATTAAAATTTGTATTGTTGAAACTCGGGTTATTAATTCGCGGTTGATTTGTTTGTGCGTTAAAGGGTGTGAATTTTTGTTGAGGGATTGTTTGTCTTGTGGCTTGTATGGTTTTTATTGGTGAATAACTTTTATTCGCGTTGGGGTTGTATAGTCTGTTGCGGTAATACATTACATTTTCTTCTTCTATTACTAGGTTCATGGCTTCTTCTAGATTTTGGGGTCGTTGGAATCTGATTTTATCCGATAGTCGTTCTGGTAAAGCGTTTATGTATGTGTCTAGTGCCATTTCGTCATACATTTTTGTTTTTAAATGTCTAACGTTTTGATTTCTTCGATTTTTAATTTGGTTAGTATTAAACTTCTCACGTCTTGGCATTTTATTCCGAATTGGTAAGGGGATTGATTGTGTGGCGTCGCCGTGGATCAATGTAGTAAGCGTAAGACTACGGATCCCAAGGTCCTGGGTTCAAATCCCGACACGGCCGACTTCTTGAAAAATGGTAGGTGAGCATTTTTCACCAAAATTAAGCCCTCGTTCGGATGAGAGGTTAAATGGAGGTCCCGTGTGTGAGTGTTGTCACGCACGTTAAAGATCCCTACCTTGCCTGGAACGGCAAGGGTTCGGCAAAATTCTAAATTTCCAGGCAATAAAAAACTCGCCTTCTGGCCAATGTAGTACCTACGGGTGGAGCATTGGAAATGTAAATAAACGGATTGATTGTGTTCCATTCTAAGGTTTATTAGGTCTCGTACCAGGCATTTTATGTTACGTTGGTCTCCAAAATATGCAATTAGTAGCTGTTTAAACTCCTGCCATTCTTGTAAATCGCCCCTACTAGCGATTAGGGTTAGTACCCTTCCGGTTAGTTTACTTATTACCAAGCGTATAAGCAATGAATTTCTTGCGTCATCTCCGGGTTTGTAGAAGGCTTTTAGGAACATTTCGGCTGCTCCAATGAAATTTGAGAGATGTGCTTCCGTGCCATCATATATCTGTATTGTCTCCAAATAGAGTCGCATATCTGTGCTACTCATGTTGGTCAAGGGTTGTTTTTTGATTTTGGGAAATTTCAAAAAATTTTCTTTTTGAATTGAGGTTTATTTCGCTATTTGTATTGTTATTTTTGCTTCGGATTTACTAATTTTCCGTTTGGGTTGTGAAATTTCAAATTTTGTAAAAATTGGGGTTGATTTTCTATTTGTAACGTTAATTTTGCTTTAGTTTTATTAGTTTTCCTTTTAGATTGAATAACTTTGAATTTTGTAAAAATTGATGTTAATTTAGCTATTTGAAACGTTAACTTTGGTTTTGGTTTGTTAATTTTTCATTTAGATTGGGTAATTTTAAATTCTGTAAAAATTGGGGATGATTTTCCTATTTGAAACGTTAATTTCGGTTTGGGTTTATTAATTTTTCATTTAGGTTAGGTAAATTCAACTTTTGTAAAGATTGAGATTTATTTTGCTATTTTCAGCGTTAGTTTTGGTTTGGATTTGTTAATTTTAAGTTTAGATTAGGTAAATAAAAATTTGGTAAAGGTTGAGATTTATTTTGTTATTTTTCAGCGTTATTTTTGGTTAGGATTTGTTAATTTTACGTTTAGTCTGCGTCGAGTTATTTTTAGAATCGTAGTCGCTGTTACTTGTGCTCAGTTACACAGTGCGGTGATGTACTTGTGAGGTTTATATTCAATAATGTTGAATTAATTACCGTAGTCTTGGATTTGCCTGTTTTTATCTTTCTGAAGAATAGTTTCTCGCTTTATCTGCTTAGCTTTGTTTTAGTTTAATTATGTTAATTTGTAATTAATACTCTTTCCGTGGGTTTTATTGAGTTGCGTAAACGTACAGTTCGTCTGTCTTGTGTTCTAATTATGACTTGCAGGTCAATTACTTCTGCATTTTATTGTTGCACTAAGTTATGTCTCTTAAAGGTGTAGTCTTGGTTATTTAGTCACGTACGTTGAGGTAATTAGCACGTACAGGTGTTAATTTCAATTTATAGGAATTAGTAATTCGCTTCTCTTACTCGCTAGTTACTTGTATAAATGTTACGTCTAGTTTTATTCTTAGATCTCTCGGTATTTAATTATAATGCTTGTTGGTAATTGGATCTCTCCGTAATGTTAGTTTTCAGGTTACAATTAAAGCTTTTATGATGGTCGTTTAACTTTACTCAGTATTTGTAAATGCAAATGATGAGTAATTTTTAATTGAAAAACGTTTAGATTTTATTGTGTGTTTGTACTGCAATTTTACGTGCTTTTATGGATTAATTACTTGTAGGTATTAAATGCTTTTATTATCCCGTGATGGATTTAATTTCTTATGGGTATTAATGCAAAACTGCGTTGCTTTATTATGTCGTGATAGATTTATTACTTATGATGCAAATTGCGTTGTTGAAGTTATACTTTAGTTCTGAAAGCGATTTCTCTGAGGTTTTAATTGTATAATAAAGGATGCTTCTTGCTTTCTTTGGATGGCGTTTTAGATTACAGTAGTTTTAGGTTACCGTAGCAGAGTGTTTTGCTATAATTTATAAGGTCAATGTTTTAAATAATCGTTCCGTGATTGCTTTTGAAGAATTAGCTTTAGCTTTGAAATTAAATTCTGTTCTGTGTTTCTAGTTTGCCGGTTTATAAACGTGCGGTAAATCGCGGTAGTTATTTGGTGTTAGTGAATGTGCGCCCGTTATTTTTTTTGATTATTTTTGAGTTCGTTCTAATAATTGTGGTAAGAATCTCTTTTAAATTCAAGTCTCATTTGCGTTTTAAAGAAAAAAAATCTCTTTAAAACATTCGTCTCATAGATTAATACTTTCTCAAAATAGGTCTCGTTTTTTTTTGGAAATAATTCACTTTGTAATTATTTTCAAAACAATATTCATAAAATAAAATTCATAAAACAATAATAATAAATGGTAATCAATAATAATAATACTAGCATATATCAATTATGGTTTCTGGTTTTTAAAAAAAGGTATGGAAATGAACTTACATTAATTTCATCTGTTTCTTTGGTGGGTTCGATCGATGCTGTATCTTGTCCTCCTTGGTTTGTTTGTTGGACTTAGACGATTTTTGTTCCTTGTCCAACTTGGTTTGTTGCTGGATTTAGACTATGTTTGTTCTTCCTCCAACTTGGTTTGGGTTCTGCCAAAATTTCGAATTAAAATTCTTGGTCACCAATCTTCCGATTTTTGAATTCTCAGTGCCCTTTTGACATCCGTTACGACTGCACCAGTTAAAGTTCGGGCCTTTGGAGCTGTGTTTTTAAAAAAAACTTCGACACTTTAACAAAAATTTAATAGTTTAAACAGAAATTACAATGAAATTTAGAATAGCTGGTTTATAATAACTTTAATAAAAAATAATTAATTGTACTGGGCGAGTAGTCTAGGTAGACAACAATGCAAAAGCTGTATTGAGCAGACTGACTGGGTGGAGTAGCTTGAACAACGAAGTATGGAGTTCGAAGACTGACTGCCGGTCCTTGAGCTCCCGGGCTTTTTATAATAACCTGCCCCTCACACGGCTGTGGGAACTTGCAGATCTCATGTCTGCTTTACACTTTGTTACAATGTATCAACCTTAATTCTAAATAATTACGGTATGTTGACCGCCTGTGACCTGCCACCTGCAGTATCACTGCCCTCACGGATGCAAAGTTGCATGTCCGTTCTCATGAACTGTCGATAACCTCTCTGGGTTATCCTTGTGTTACAATGTTGCATTGAACTTATACTTTACTTTACTTAATAATTTCTAATAATTCCTATTAGATTCAATATATCAATATATATAGGTAATTGGGGATACATAACTCACGTAGCTGTGATAAAAATGAGTACATAGATGAATTCAGTATTCGGTGTGTAATTTAAGGTCTGTGGGTTTCATCAAATCAGTTTCTTTGTGTGTAGCTTTGTAAAATTTTGCTCTTATTGTGTCTTGAATACATTGTAACTATCTGAAATTATGTTATGTACCTATATTATTAAATGGAATATTTTCAATGTAAAAAAGCTCTCTGTTATGGGAAATATATTGAAATTTGTTTTCCTTTACGTGGTTTTTAAAATAATTAATGAATTGGACAGTTTCATTTCAAAGGTATCGTACAGATACAAGTTGTAAGTTCTAAATTTATTATTTTGTTGTTGAACCCCTATTTATTGCACTAGCTTATTAGCAATACAAGAAATCAAAATTACACAATGTGCTTCAATAATAAATTTTTTGTTTTAAATTTCTTACCATCTTTCTTATCTTATTTTTATTTCCCCTAACGCCCAAATGTTACAATAGTTGTTTCTAGTTGCTTAACGTTTAAGAAACTTTTCATCCCTACACCTTCGGATATGAAAGGCCTTTAACTAATATTTTTATTTTACTGTATGATATCTGTGTGTACTGAATTTTTAAAACATAATTGTCTTTAGCCTAGGGACTTGGCTGTAAAAATTAGAAGATGTAGTTAAAACTTCTTTAGAAGTAGCTTTTCAAATGCTCTCATCTAACTCAAATATAACTCAACATCCTAACGTATTTTATGATAAAAAAGTTCTGACAAAAATTTGTTTAGACATCTCCAAGAATTAAAGATTCGTAAATTTCAGAAAAGAAATCTTATGCATACAAAGTAGTCTGCAAGCATACACGAATGGTTGTCATGTTACAATATGGAACCTCTCTCGTTATGCTTATACTGTGCACCTTGACGTTCCCGACATTCGAGAAACAAGAGTCTACATAAGGCAAGTTGCGTATACACTACACAACATCATTTTCCACACGTCTGAAAAAGACATACAAACAAGCCGTAGCAACCACGATTTAGAAATACACGCTGAAAGTTTGCGAAATTTAGATCTGGGAAAATTCAATTCTATACAGGATTGTTGCGGGTTTGCAGATTTACACAAAGTTTCTCTCTATTTGTATGTTTGTTACAAAAAGGTATCCAATACGTGGGAATTTACATTTGTTCATTGGTTGTTTATTTTGCAGCAACCTTTGCGTTTACAGAATTATTAAAATTCAACGGTAGAAAAATTAAACTTAACTCACGACATGCCACGTATACAAAAACTTTTGCTTTACTTTAACCTGATTATAGCTACAAAGCAGCTTTGATGGTGAAATGTTTTATTCGATATCGACAGCTTCGCCTTTGTTGTAGTCTAAAGGAAACCTTTTTCTTTCAAACCTGCAAATTAATTTGATATTGAATAAAGCACACTTTATACATTGCAAAAATCCCCATAGAATCTAAAGGATATGTAATTTAAGGTGTAAATATAACTAAGCACCAAAAATTGTAAGGGAACAAAGAAAATTTTTTTGGTAGTAATTATAAGAAAGTAATCATTCCTGGTATTTCTGTGTTATACTTTACCTTAAGTCTTTGGGCACTATGAAAATTTCAGAAGTAGTTAATTCTTATTGCACGCATTTTATGGTGTTTTTCTTCTGTAGCTCATCAAATGCCTTCACTCATCCGAATCACTGAAAGCTTTACAGTATATCCCTTGTATTACTTAAGGAAACATTACGTAGCAGAAGAGAATATAATAGGTTAATTAGATGCGTTTTTAACCAGAAAGCACCCTCAAAAACTTTAATAATTTACATTTAACAACGTCCTATTTCAATGTAATATTAAATTAAGTTGAAGAATTAAATAAAAAAGCACCCAATACATTAAATGCAAGCAGAAGTAAATATCGATACTTTACATCCCTAAGTTAAATTCAAATCAATTACAGATAGAAACCGGTAAATAATCGTTTATAGCAAAGTTATTTGTACAAATTCACACGGGTCCAGTAAAGATTAACCATGAAACTATAGCACCCCAAAACCCTAATACGCAGAAAACAGCCTTAAAAATGATGTAGCAATAGGCATCGCATTGTAAAATCGCACAAATGAGTGAAGGTTTGCACGGGCATAATAACTATGACCTAAAAATAGGACAGTTTAGACACATAACTTGCGAAAACGAGACAAGCGTGTAATGAATCGTAGTGTTAGAAAAATAAAAAAGGGTAGGTCAGATTAGAAATGTCTGTCTGTTTTGATTGATGTCAAATAAAAATCTTTTTCGGAACCCAATCTCGTTTAGGGAAAACTGAAACAAAGTTAATTGTAGGTCACTTTCATTGATGTAGCTGGACGGTCCATACAAGAATGACCGGGCTCAATCGTCGAGTAGGCGGGGTTTTATAATTACTAAAAATAAAGGAAAGGTCTGAAATAAAAATACTTACCCTCATTTATAACTCACAACAAAACATATAAAAACCTCTAATTAAAAAAACATGTTACAAAAGGACAGTAGTGGTTTGAAAAGTTCGCGAAATAGAGCACAGATGGCAGCATCAGTTCGAATAAAATATATGCAATTGATGGATCCAACTATCTAGTGCGCAGATATTAAATTTGACATTATTCTGTCAAGTAGTATTAATTTGGTGCTATATAAAGTAAAGTTAGTTTTGTGAGTTTTTGAAAATGGATAAAACTGAAACGCGCGCTGTTATTAAATATTTTGTAAAAAAGGGTTGGAAAGCAACAGAAACACATAACGATATGCAGGATACATTAGGAGACTCCGCTCCATCATTTACAACTGTGCACAAGTGGGTGACGGAATTTAAACGTGGTCATGAGAGCCTAAAAGATGACCCGCGCAGCGGACGACCAAAACTGCCACCACGCCTGAAATCGTCCAAAAAGTTAATGTTATGGTTACGCAGAATCGTCGATTAAAGGTCTCCGAAATTGCTAAGGATGCAGGTATCTCAGATAAAAGAGCATTTCATATGTTAGCTGTGGAATTAAGTATGAAAAAGCTTTCGGCGAGATGGGTGCCGCGCATGTTGACAATTGATCAAAACCTTCAGAGGAAGAGAATTTGCCAACAGAGTTTAGACCGGCTTAACTCCAATAAAACCGATTTCGTCCAATCGATTTGTTACGACAGATGAAAATTGGGTTCACTATTATACCCTTGAAACCAAGCAACAATCTAAACAATGGAGACATAGTGGTTCTCCACCACCAAAGAAAACAATGTCCGTGAAGTCGGCTGGAAAAGTTATGGCATAAGTTTTTTGGGATGCTAAAGGTGTCTTACTAATTGACTATCTTCCCAAGGGCCAAACAATAAACGGTGAATATTACACTAAACTTCTAAGCCAACTGGATCAAAATATTCGTGAAAAACGACCTGCATTGCGTAAGAAGAATAATGCACGTCCACACACAAGTGCAGTAGCAATTCAAAAATTGAATGATCTGAAGTACGATCTGTTACAACATCCACCTTATTCTCCTGATTTGGCTCTTACTGACCTGTCCATTTCCACGACTAAAAGTTTTCCTTAGGGGAAAACGATTTTCCACGGACGAAAAAGTAAAAGCAGCTGTCGACGACTATTTTGGAGGCCTTGAAGGCCTTTCGTGATGGCATAATGGGTTTGGAACATCGCTGGATGAAGTGTATTCAACTTGACGGAGATTATGTTGAAAAATAAAGTATATTTTAAAAACAAATTTTTTCTTTTTCCCCTTCGTTTTGCGAACTTTTCAAACTACCCTCGTAATTAATACTTATAACTATTATGCATAACATTTTAATGAGACATAAAGCGCAGAATAACCAAACACAAAAAAAATCAATAACCCCAACATACATACATTAGGAGAACCAAAAGAAATCATCGCTTAAAATGGCGAGCTGCAGTTTTCAGGTCACTACAAATCTTAAGTAACCACAATTCAACCTTAAAACAACAGCTCTAACTCACCATGGCGAGCAGAAGGAGGTGCAGAAAAGGCTATAGAAGGAGAGACGGACGAAATCTTGTTCGAAGCTATATTTGCCGAAAAAGGGTATGTTTAGATAGCAATAGCAAGATGACCTGGAAGAGGTACAGAAGAGAACGTAGAATTAGCATCAGAAGAAATTGGGCTCCTAGAGCTGACAGAATTTGCAGTATGATTTGAAGATCTTTTAGTAGTAAGATGGCAGTGTGGACAGTTGCGGCGAGAAACTCTCTTATATCTACACCTATAGCAATGGAGTACTTGAGAACGAGTGCAACGTGTCGAAACATGACCAGGTTTGTCGCAATTAAAGCATACGACCTGGCGAGTAGATGTAGAACTAGGACTAAGACTAGAAATAGCAGAAAGTATAGAAGAAGTATTTGATCTACCTGTAGGCGTAGGAAAAACCTTAACAACTCGGTCATGTGAAGTAAAAGTACTTTTCTCAACTGTAGCAGACTTATAAGCAAGATCCGGTTCGGCATTATGTTGGTCTTCACTAGGTGATACGACATTATCGGCTATAATCTTTTCCGGTTCTAACTTCAGACATTCGTTCTTTAACTCTTGTAAGGAGCGGACGGTAGGTAAAATGGCTCGATAGAATGGAGCGAGGTTACGAAGAACAATGGACAATTTATCATCCTAATTGAAAGATCCATACCACTAAAACAGGGCGGTCATACACGTGAAATGGTCAGTAATGCTTTCTGAGGGCTCCTGCTGTCTATTGAAGATACCATCAAACAGTCCTATGCTAATATCACTCATTTTAAATACAAATAAAGAAAAAAATTGGGAGAATGTAACAAATAAAGACTAACCGTAGCTCGAGAAAAGAAATTATTGCGAATACAGGACAATTTAGATCATATCCGACGGATAAACTTCAGGAACACCAATAGGAGCGAAACAACAAAATAGAAAATAGTAATCGGAATAGGGCACCAGCGTTTTCAACGGACTAGAATTATTGTCAGAAACACAATCCCGATAATCTAAAATGAGCCAACAAATGATATTTAGCGATCAAGAAGGAAAACAAAATCAAACTTGAAAGATCGAACCCACGCAAGAAATGAAGGAGATCGATCCCCATGTGAGAGACGCCAAATAGCCGAAAGAAAAAATAAATACCAGTTCGAACGTAAGGGAAGAAAAAAAAGTAACATCAGGCCGAGAAATGCGGGTAACGTAGGAAATTAGGCAGTAACAACAAAAAAATCGGAGCAAAAGTTAACCAAAACAAAATCGGAGCCAAAGCTAAATAAAACAAAATCGGAGCCCCACGCCAGGGCGTCAAAATGTATGCTACGTACATAGACGTAGCTGGACGAACAATACAAGAATGGCCGGGCTCAATCGGCGAGTAGGCAGGGTTTTATAATTACCAAAAATAAAGGAGATGCCTGAAATAAAAATACCCACACTCATTTATAACTCATAACAAAACATAAAAATAACCTCTAATTAAAAAAACATGTTACAAAATAACAGTAGTACCAAAAAAATAGAACACAAATATAATTAATACTTATAACTATTATGCATCACATTTTAAAGAGACCTAAGGCGCAGTATAACCAAACACAAAAAAAATCAATAACCCCAACATACGTACATGTGGAAAACCAAAAAAAAAAACATCACTTAAAATGGCGAGCTGCAGTTTTTAGGTCACTACAAATCTTAAAAAACCACAAAAAAACCAATTCAACACTAAGAACAAAAACTCTAAATGATCATGGTAAGCATAAAGTTACATACATCCTATTGGCACTACGATGTCTTAACTAACAAATTGGTTCAAGACCTTAATGAATTATCGCCCATCTTTAAAGAAGTTCAGAAGAACATACATTTGGCGTATGAACGTAATACGCACTCGTACAATTTAAGGCGCAGACCATTAAATTTCAAAGTAGGGGATTTAGTGTGGAAGCGCAATTTTATATTATCAGATGCTTCTAAACATTTCAATAAAAAATTAGCCCCGAAGTTCCTAGAAGCAAAGGTGATGGAAGTTTTAGGTTCTACCACTTATAGACTATCTTCCATGGACGGAAAACCGCTAGGGGTGTTCCACGTCCAAGACCTAAAACCTCACTAATATTTTATTTTTCCAATTTTTATTTTTCCTTCCGCCAATTTTCTGAAAAGACTCAGTTGTCTGAAACATAATTGCGGTGGGAGGTGTTAATTGCTACATTTATTTTTTTTCAATTTTCTTGAAATTCCTAAGAGCAATTTCAATTTTTCGAGGGGGGCTGTGTAACATACTGTTTTAATAAGCTCTAATAGTTCTAGTTTAATTTTAGCATGCTAATTATTAGAATTGTAGCGGCTGCAGGATCACCCAAGTAGCTTCTCAGCGAAGTTGCCAGAAAGATCTAATCCAAGAGTTAATCAATTTTTCTAAAGGCACTTACTTTAAGGGCACTAAACATGTCAAATTAGTCCATATCTATGATTAGATGTCAATCATGCTTTAGGATCCTATTTATGTCAGGGTGGTCTGAAGCAATTTTTCAATTAGCTGAGCACTCAACTAAAATCAATTCTGAGAGCTACGGTTGTGGTTATCTTAGACATTGACAGTTTTAATTAAAATTAAAGATTTACGACCGGCGCATCCTAAGCCGAGTAAGAGCGTCAAGAAAGGGTTATTTTTCAATTAACCAAAATGTATATAAGGATGCCAGCCGGTAGGAATCGGGTTGTTTATTTCCAGACGCGTTAGAGGTTAAAGCTAACGGTTACTAGTGATGTGTTTATTTCTCTGCAGTCAAGTGCGGGCCGTTATGTTTTAAGTTATTTATTTCTCTGAGTAAGTAATTAGTATATGTGATATTACTATGAACTCAAGGCTGTGTTATGCAGCATAAGTCAGTTATTTGTTTAAAACAGTATTTGTCGACTTCCATAAAATACAATTCCGGGTGAATGCCCAGTTCAAGTAAATTGATCCGTTTTATTATTGCTTTGGAGACCGCATCGTTTTAGAAGGGTCTTCTATTATATTGTGTTTCGACGGTGTCAGAGGTCGTTAATCACTAATCCACGAGACTACCTGAGAATGCAAAGCTCAGGCCCGAAGTCAAGTTACGGTACTATTTGACCCTTGAGAAAGTCGTATTTTCATGGTGTAGATGACCCCGTGGTTAAAAGGGTCGTCGCACTATGCAAGTTAATTAGAATAGGGTAGCATTAATAAATTTTTGTTATTGGGTGTGTACACCTAGAACTGTATCTATTCAAAATATGTTTGTTAGTTAAGTTTAGTTAAGTTGTGTTTGTGCTAGCCGGAGACTATAAGTGACTTATTTTCTGTTCTGCCATTTTGGTTCATCGCCCACGAACAAAGTGCGACGAGAGCTATTACCGCGATTGGTCCATGGGCCGTTTAATTCCCATGGTGGCGCCCTTTTGTACATAAGGTTATTTACTTTATATTTTGTTATGCATATGTAATTAGTCAAAGTTTTAGTTAGTAGCTCGTTCAATAAAACAATCGAATTTTCGTTTCAGTGTGTTTGTTTAATGAACCCCCCCTTCACCGACTGCTGCAGCTTGCGAGGCAACGTCCCGAAACGTGAGGGTACGATGTTGTTAGAGGTCCTGTTATTTATTATTTATTGTTAATTGGATACCCTCATGCGGTAGGTAAATATTAAAATTACACTGGCGCATTAACGTGGTTAAAATTGTAATTATGGTAAACAACACACGGACGAATTTTTAGATTGTTTTGTTTTTATTTAGTGTTAGGCAGAATTACAGTTTAATATTAGTGATTTAGGAACAAGTTTCGTTATTGTTGGCTTTTACCTTTTAGTTAGTCATGTATGTGGTAGAAGCTTTAAGAAGCGATGAGCTTAGTTATGAACTTTTAATTAGGAACGTTGAACCAACAAAGTTAAGTGTGTTAGAAAAGCGAAAATTATTGCGTAGAAAACTCATTGTTGAGAAAGTCGACAGTAATGTTTTTTCTAAGTATGAGAAAATTGAAATCGTTCAAAAGGACGACATTGAATTATTAAAACTTAAGATTTTTGAATTAGAAAACTGTTTAAATTCTTTTACCATTCTTCCTAAAAGGACAGAATATATTAAACTTAACACGAGATTAATGCATGTAACACAGAGACTAAATTATGTCAATTTCGATATTGAATTTTTAGAAGTACACAAAGAATTGCATTCCAAATGCATTAGAGCTTTTGAGATTTTAGAACAGGTAAACGGGGAAAATGAGATTAACGATAACCCTCTTTATTGTTCGGCTAGCAGTAATAAAGATCCTACAATAACACCAACAGCAGAGGGTTCATGCCCTGAAGCATCAGCGGTTTCTTCCATTAATACCCCATCGGTTTCGATTTCTAGTAATGATTTAGGTACGCTAATTAAGTCCTTGAATAAAACAACGACATCAGTCCCGATCCACAAGTGGGGATTACAATTTTCGGGTGAATCTGATTCTATATCGGTTTTAGATTTTATTCAACGCGTCAAAGAACTGCAAGTTGCAAGAAAAGTTTCGTCAGATGACCTTTTCGAAGGGGCTATTGATCTTTTCACCAGTTCAGCATTGGATTGGTATAGAGCAACGCGGTGTACAGTAAATTCATGGGAACAATTAATTTTAAATTGAAACAAGATTTTCTTTCAGCCGATTATGCAGAGAATCTTTTAATGTTAATTAAATCCAGACGGCAAGGCGCCGATGAATCACCTACCATTTATATTTCAAAGATGGTAAATTTATTTTCTCAATTAGAAGAGTCCATTTCAATCAGGGAACAAATAAAAATTATTAAAAGAAATTTACAGACTTTTTATGCCACGCAACTGGCGTTAATTGAAGTGACTGACATTTCCCATTTGATTTCTCGTTGTAAGCTTTTAGAAGACATTAAGCCTACACATTTTATTAAACAGGAACATTCGGATTCTGCCAACGTACCAGTTATCTTAGAACGTCAAGTTCGACAGAGTTCATTTTCTAATAATAATTTACCACGGTCCGGCGTTTCGAATTATTTTAAAAACACAGCAAAATTTTCGACTATTTGTTTCAACTGTAAAAGACGAGGTCACTCGTTTCATACTTGTCCGGAGAAACGCGGAATATTTTGTTATTCTTGTGGGCAGTTGGAAGTTACGTCCACAAATTGTCCAAACTGCTCAAATAATTCAAAAAACTAAGGACAGGAAAGCGCGTAGTCAGCCGTTGCTTTTCTTCGTTTAATAATATTGCTGCTGACAAAAAGACGTGGTCGGATTGGTTAGTAAAAGTTAAGAATTTTTGTAAATCATCTAAGGTTTTTTCAAATTTTATAAAGTAAAAGATGATACAAGACCTTATATTAATATCGAGATATTTAAGGAAACTTATACTGCACTGTTGGATTCCGGCGCGAATACCTCTATTTTAGGCAGACATGGTTTGTGTTTATTGGATAAATATAAGTTAGAATTAATTAAAAATGTAAAAACGTCTATATTAACAACCGCGGATGGCACTGCACAATCAATTTTAGGTTCAATTAATTTGCCCTTGACTATAAACGGGGTTACTCGGTCTTTAAATGTTTTAGTTTCCGACTCAATAGAGTGTACCCTAACGTTAGGGATTGATTTTTGTCAATTATTTGAATTGAAAGTAGATTTTTCAAAAAATGAATTTTATGCTCATTCTGCGGAAACGAATTTCATTAAAGTCATGGCCGATTTAAATGAAGACCAGAAATTTGAATTAAACAAGGTTATTTCTTTATTTCAATCCCTGGATCGTCCTACCTTAGGCCGAACCACTAAAATTTCACATCATATTACAACGGAAGACGTTGAACCAATTAAACAAAGGTATTACCCATTATCACCGGCGATGTTGGAACATGCTAATAAAGAAATTGATGCAATGCTTGAACAAGGCATTATTAGCCCAAGCAATAGCCCGTGGAACTCCCCATGCTATTAGTAAAGAAAAAGCAAAGGTGAATTTCGTGTATGTTTTGACGCTAAACGATTAAATTCAATTACAAAAAGACGCGTATCCCATTCCGTTTGTAAATGACATTCTTGATAGATTACGCAATGCGAAATATCTCAGTTCAATCGATTTAAAAAGCTTTCTGGCAATTGCCCTTGAGTGACGAAAGCAAGGAAAAACAGCCTTTACTGTCCCAAGGCGCGGATTATTTCAATATAATGTAATGCCGATGGGTTTGGCCAATGCTCCAGGCACATTACAGAGGCTCATGGACTCTATTTTGATTTTCATTATCCCAATCGGTATTTGTTTATTTAGATGATATAATTATTATTTCAAGCACATTTAAGGAGCATATTAGAATTTTGAACGAAGTGTATGAGAAGTTGAAAGGCGCTAATTTAACTATTAACAGTTCAAAATGTGAGTTTTGTAAACCAGAGTTACAATATCTGGGATATATTGTGAATAAAGATGGTGTCCGAACTGACCCAGCAAAATTGACGCAATTGTAAATTTTCCTCAACCCAAGACAGCCACTGAAATAAAACGTTTCACCGGTATGTGTTCTTGGTATAGGCGTTTTGTTTTGGATTTTGCCACAATTATAGCACCTATTAACGATTTACTAAAGGGAAAGAAAATCGCAAGCGATTAAATGGACGGACGAGGCTCTTATTTCGTTTGAAAAAATTAAAGATGTTCTTACAAAGGCTCCTATTTTAAGGAGTCCTGATTTTCGAAAGTTTTTCTTTACAATGTGACGCCTCAAATTACGGCGTTGGTTGTGTTTTAACTCAGGAGAAGGAGACGAAGAACATGTAATTGCTTATGCTTCTCGCAGTTTAAATTCAGCAGAGAAAATTATTCAGTCACAGAACGGAAACTTTTGGCGGTGTGTTTTGCTATTCAAAATTCCGACCATATATTGAAGGAACTCATTTTAAGGTCATTACGGACCATCATTCTTTAATTTGGCTCCACAACTTAAAAGATCCTGCGGGACGTTTAGCTAGATGGAGTGTGAAACTCCAACAATTTGATTTCAAGTTATCCACAGGAAGGGTAAATTTAATGTGGTACCAGATACATTATCCCGAGCTCCTAATAGTGGAGCCTATGCTATTAATTCTTTAAATTTTTCTTTAGACGAGGTCGAGGATTGGTACAAAAACATGTTAAATAATATTAAGGAAAAGCCAGATCTATATCCCGATTGGAGAGTAGAAGATGATAAAATGTATAAGTTTATTCCGAATAATTTGAATATCAAAGCCAATTTAATTGAGTGGAAGTTAGTAGTGCCGAAATCATGCCGTGCACAAATTTTAAAAGAATGCCATGATGATCCAGTTTCGGCCCATTTGGGTGTATTTAAAACATATACAAAAATCAAAGAGCTCTATTACTGGCCTAAAATGCGGTCATATATTTCTAAATACATTAGTAAATGTGTTACGTGCTGCCAAAGCAAATCCAGCACGTTCAACCATTATGGTTTTATGGGCAAAGAGAAAAAAGTTTCATTTCCGTTTCAATGTTTGTCGATTGATTTAATGGGGCCCTTTCCGCGCTCGAAATTGGGGAATACTTACCTTTTAGTTGTTACTGACTGGTTTACAAAATTCACTTTATTGCATCCCATGCGCAGCGCTTTAACAAAACAAATTTGTAATTACCTGGAAAATTTTGTATTTTTGGTATATGGGGTACCTCAAATTTGTATGATAGATAATGGCCCCCAATTTAAAAGTAATTTATTTTCCAATCTCATGACAAATTATAAAATACCTTCGGTTTGGTTTAACGCCAGCTACCATCCTCAAGTTAATTATGTAGAACGCGTTAACAAGGTAATTGGAGCTGCCATTCGCAGTTACATTCAAGATTCTCATAAGAATTGGGACGATAATACAGTATTGCCCGAAATAAACAGTACTGAAATTGTAATTGTTTTGTATATTTAAAAAATACATATTATTGACACTTTATTATATGTTCTAAATGTGCACCTCCTCGTTCGAGACAGACTTCATAACGATGTTCTAAGTTTCTGGTCATGTTATTGAATAAGGGTTGTCTCAGGGCTGCGAAGAAGACTCTAACGGCATCCTTTAATTCATCGATGGTTTGTGGTGCCCGTTTGAAAACGGCATTTTTAGCCATGTCCTAAATGTATGCGTCTGGAGGTGTGAGGTCTGGAGAATGTGAAGGATAAGGGAAGTCAGTAAATCGTGATATGAATTTGCTTGAAAAATGTTCTTGAAGAAATTGACGAATTGCGGCAGCAGTATGGCAAGTTGCCCCGTCCTGCTGAAAAAATTGGTTTCGAAATGCCAAGTTACGTGCACGACAGAATTGACGTAGATCAGGGATAAATCGTGTTAAAATTTGTCTGTACCTCTGTTGATTAAGTGTGACTTGCCTACCATTCTCTTCGATAAAGTACGGACCAATGATTCCGTGTCCGGAAACAGCACACCAGACACTCACTTTTTCACTATGTAAAGGAACCTCTTGAACCTCATCGGGTCTGGCAAAGCCCAAAAATCGATTTGTGCGACGATTCACATAGCCTGACAAGTGAAAATGTGCTTCGTCTGAAAACCAAACATTTTTCAAAATTTCAGGATTTTCATACTGTAACGCGAGAATTCTGGCGCAATATTCCACTCTACTGCGATAATCCCGAGGATGTAGTTGTTGATGTACCTGAATCACATACGAAAATGTACCCAGCTCCTTCAGGATTCTTTGAAAGGAAGTTCTTTTTAAATCAAGTTGTAACGCTGTCCTTGCCTGGCTGACTTTCGGATTTTCTAGATTTGCTCAAAAACACGTTCATGGTTATTGTTGTTGTTAACTGTCCTGGGACGCCCGAGTTTCCTTTTCGTTGGCACAATACACTACCTGTATTTCTAAACTTTTCAATAACCTTCAAAATTACAGCATTACTTGGAGAACGTTTATTAAACCTTTGTGTGAATTGATCAGACACGTATAGCAAACTTGCACCATTACGTCGGCCGATTCCGTATGAACAAAAATAATGCTCTACCAGAAACACTTTCTCCTCTGTACTTAACACCATTTTTAACAATTAGGCCCTACTAATTACTTGTTTGAGGTTTACTTGACAGGTCTATACTAGCTAACTTGAGTGTGACAGCGCACGCATAAAAAGACCGCCAACTTAGTTTCAGTACTGTTTATTTCGGGCAATACTGTATTCACAAAATTACCCATGCGCTTCGTAATGCTGTTCATGAATCCACAAAATATTCCCCAACATTTTTAGCTTTTGGACGCACGGTTCCTTTGTCCGGGGAATTCTATAATAAATTAAAGGATTTAAATCCAGAGGATCTAGCAATTGATACTCGAGAACAATTGGTTCAAGACCTTAATGAATTATCGCCCATCTTTAAAGAAGTTCAGAAGAACATACATTTGGCGTATGAACGTAATACGCACTCGTACAATTTAAGGCGCAGACCATTAAATTTCAAAGTAGGGATTTAGTGTGGAAGCGCAATTTTATATTATCAGATGCTTCTAAACATTTCAATAAAAATTAGCCCCGAAGTTCCTAGAAGCAAAGGTGATGGAAGTTTTAGGTTCTACCACTTATAGACTATCTTCCATGGACGGAAAACCGCTAGGGTGTTCCACGTCCAAGACCTAAAACCTCACTAATATTTTATTTTTCCAATTTTTATTTTTCCTTCCGCCAATTTTCTGAAAAGACTCAGTTGTCTGAAACATAATTGCGGTGGGAGGTGTTAATTGCTACATTTATTTTTTTTCAATTTTCTTGAAATTCCTAAGAGCAATTTCAATTTTTCGAGGGGGGCTGTGTAACATACTGTTTTAATAAGCTCTAATAGTTCTAGTTTAATTTTAGCATGCTAATTATTAGAATTGTAGCGGCTGCAGGATCACCCAAGTAGCTTCTCAGCGAAGTTCCCAGAAAGATCTAATCCAAGAGTTAATCAATTTTTCTAAAGGCACTTACTTTAAGGGCACTAAACATGTCAAATTAGTCCATATCTATGATTAGATGTCAATCATGCTTTAGGATCCTATTTATGTCAGGGTGGTCTGAAGCAATTTTTCAATTAGCTGAGCACTCAACTAAAATCAATTCTGAGAGCTACGGTTGTGGTTATCTTAGGCATTGACAGTTTTAATTAAAATTAAAGATTTACGACCGGCGCATCCTAAGCCGAGTAAGAGCGTCAAGAAAGGGGTTATTTTTCAATTAACCAAAATGTATATAAGGATGCCAGCCGGTGGGAATCGGGGTTGTTTATTTCCAGACGCGTTAGAGGTTAAAGCTAACGGTTACTAGTGATGTGTTTATTTCTCTGCAGTCAAGTGCGGGCCGTTATGTTTTAAGTTATTTATTTCTCTGAGTAAGTAATTAGTATATGTGATATTACTATGAACTCAAGGCTGTGTTATGCAGCATAAGTCAGTTATTTGTTTAAAAACAGTATTTGTCGACTTCCATAAAATACAATTCCGGGTGAATGCCCAGTTCAAGTAAATTGATCCGTTTTATTATTGCTTTGGAGACCGCATCGTTTTAGAAGGGTCTTCTATTATATTGTGTTTCGACGGTGTCAGAGGTCGTTAATCACTAATCCACGAGACTACCTGAGAATGCAAAGCTCAGGCCCGAAGTCAAGTTACGGTACTATTTGACCCTTGAGAAGGTCGTATTTTTCATGGTGTAGATGACCCCGTGGTTAAAAATGGGTCGTCGCACTATGCAAGTTAATTAGAATAGGGTAGCATTAATAAATTTTTGTTATTGGGGTGTGTACACCTAGAACTGTATCTATTCAAAATATGTTTGTTAGTTAAGTTTAGTTAAGTTGTGTTTGTGCTAGCCGGAGACTATAAGTGACTTATTTTCTGTTCTGCCATTTTGGTTCATCGCCCACGAACAAAGTGCGACGAGAGCTATTACCGCGATTGGTCCATGGGCCGTTTAATTCCCATGGTGGCGCCCTTTTGTACATAAGGTTATTTACTTTATATTTTGTTATGCATATGTAATTAGTCAAAGTTTTAGTTAGTAGCTCGTTCAATAAAACAATCGAATTTTCGTTTCAGTGTGTTTGTTTAATGAACCCCCCCTTCACCGACTGCTGCAGCTTGCGAGGCAACGTCCCGAAACGTGAGGGTACGATGTTGTTAGAGGTCCTGTTATTTATTATTTATTGTTAATTGGATACCCTCATGCGGTAGGTAAATATTAAAATTACAAAGCTTTTCGTTTTAAAATAATTAGATTTAAATGCAAATTATTAGGAAGCGTACTTATTGTAAGAAGGTCTAATATACCGAGTGTTGTAGGAGGATTGAAGCAGAATCTACGTAAACGAATAATAAAAGACAAAAAAGGTACGTTTTAATTTTACCGTTGGAAAGTGGACGTAACAAGGAAAAGGCGATTAAGTAATCTGATAGGGCTGTAGCTTTTCCAACATTTTGTGGTGATTTAGTAGTCAGCGACTAAAGCAACTAATATTATAAGCGCAATTCATCAACGAACTCCGAAATGGAAGCGATCAAAAAAGACGTGCTCAGATCACCAGGTTGGCAGAGACCAAGAGAAATTGCGAAGAAGCGCGCCAGATCCAGAACACCTACAGAAATTGCTAAAGCTGGTCAACAATACTTACACTTCTGTTCAAATTCAGAATGACAAAATACTGGAGCAGATGGTAGAAGACAATATAGCGGACGAAGTTCATGAAAAAGAATACCCTGATATACATAAGTACGAAAGCAAAGTCATTTGAGTTAGAAAAATGATAGAAAAGGACTTCGACAAAAACCTTCCTCGCCCACCATTCCCAGCTGGTAAAGTTGCGAGTTTGGCAACCGGAATCGGAGTTCAGAGGCGGTACAAAATACCTAAAATTAAATTTAAAAAATTTGGCGGTAAGGTCAAAGAAGAGATGCAATTTTGGGCTCAGTTTTCTAAAATTCATAAGGCTAACAACTTGAGTAAAATTGATAATTTCCACTATCTTGTGCATATGACAATAGGCTCCAGAGCTGAAGAAGTTGTCAACATTTACCCACAGTCTTCAGAAAACTATGAAAAGACAATCAAAGCGTTGCGACACAAATTTGGAACGAAATCATTACTGATGGAAGTTTATGTCAGAGAGTTGCTCAAGAGAGTTTTTAAATATCAAGTGAGAAAGGAAAAGCAACATTAACTTGTATCCACAATAAACTTGAATCACACCTGCGAGCGTTAGTATTAAGCGACCACCCATCGCTTAGCTGCCAGCATGTCTCCATGTAGTGTAGAGGTGGCTGGGGTATGCCAGTAGGTCCGGCGCCCTCACCAAACGCGTCACTTGAGAGTCGGGGCCAAGCAGAACATCGCTGACATTATAATTTGAATTAGGGCCGCTATACTTGCGGCCACGTCCCCAATGCTCCACCCGGAGGTACTACATTGGGTTTAAACGCGAAAAATAGTCGTGCTCCTAATTTATTCTTACTTCATAGTTGATTCACCCTAAATAAAAACTAAATAAAAATCTAACAAACCTAAAAATCTAACAAACCTAACAAACTCTAACAATTTAATAAACCTAAAAATCTGACAAAAACTGGAACAAAAACAAAACAAAAACTAAAAACAGGGTTGTAAATAATGGTATCCCTAGCGCTGACTTTCGAGTGTACCCGATCAACAAGCAAAAATGAGAGGGGGAGGGATCCGTAATACCGGATAGCAGACGCCGGTTCTGCTTACCAGTGCGACCTGAAGGGTCGTCTTAAAACTATCCAAATCTAGCTAACTAATTTAAATCCATCCCTAGCTTTCCTATCGTTCCCTAACTGATTTACATTATGATTACAATCTTCGCAATTCTGCTCGTCCTTCCCAAATATATACTGCAACCAAAATGGCGACAGAACGTCAAACAAAACAAATAAGCCACATAATACATGCTATATATAAATAAATATAAAGTGTAAATATAAAATATAAATAAATATAATTATGTAAATATATAAATAAATGTTTAATAAGCGTTAAGCATATAGCAGTGCACAAAATAGCGAAAGCATCACCCTATTTATCAGGTGCACTCGCACAAGCATTATGTCGGCTAGCGCCTTTACACACCAAACGTGCTTCTTAAATTATTTCAAAACTACTAATTAATGTAAATCAATGCTTGTGCGAGTACAGCCGCCACATTTTAAGTCTTACCTCGATAATAAAATTCTCCAGCATCCGAAGATCTGGTCGTCTGTAACTTACTTCTAAAGGTGGGACGGGTGCACTGCTAAAGTCCTGGTGGGTATGCACTAAATGTTTTTGGGGATCACAATCACTATCACTATCACTTCACTTTCAAGTCCTGGGGGGATGCGCGGTTGCACTCTGTTTTATTATCCTTGTTTACTTTATTGATTTAATTTAATGAGGGTTTATGATTTATTTGTTATTGTTTATTTGGTATTATTTATTCCCGATTTTCCGCACATAATTATGAAGATAGGCAGTGATTGTATTAATGGAGTGGGGTTTCTCGTGCATATTGGACATTTTGGTATAATTATCTTTTTTTTTTTTTTTTTTTTTTTTAATATCAGGTTTTGGTTATGCTCGTATCCTTACTCACGCCAAGTCAATCTAAAATTTTTCAATCCTCCCACCAACCCCACCGAATTTTTACACGCGGTCGTCATTGATTGTCTAATCTCGCGACCCTTCCCGCGAATTCTTTTAAGGCTGTCCAGAACGCCTTCTGGTTAACCACTTCCCCGACTTCCTCTAGGCTCTTTGGCCATGCCAGACCTAGGATAGCTAGTTTGCTATCAGCCAACCCTCGATTTCCCGCCTCAAGCGGGCAGTCGAAGAGCACGTGCTCTGCGCTTTCCGCGCCCTCACCGCATTCGCAGCGGTCGCTATTGGTTAGACCGAACCTTTGTAAATACGCCTTCAGGGCGCCGTGCCCTGTTATCAACTGCACCATTTTGTGATCGAGCTTAACCTCGATCTTACCTCTGGCTTCTATGCTCGGTATGAATTTGTGGGTCAACCTGCCCGTGGCAGCGTTGTTCCACCTCTCTTCCATTGTCGAATTGATTTTCGCGCAGCTTTCTTTTGATTAAAGACCTCGGTATCGACGAATGTGATATTCGAAAGTCGCCCGTCGCGGCCTCTTTAGCTAATTCGTCAGCCCTATCGTTTCCTACGTTACCATTGTGCGACCTGACCCAACAGAACTTTAAACGTCGAAACTCTAGCGCCGTACGCGCTATCCTCCAGACGTCCGCTTGGAGATCTGTCGAGGTGTTCATGTTTGTTAAAGCCGTTAGCGCCGATTTACTATCACTGATTATATAATACTCGTCTCTGCCCGTATGGTTTATTACGTAATCGATAGCCTCTCGTATGGCTACCAATTCGCACTGGAAGATAGTGCACCAGTTCGCGAGTTTGGTTTGAAACCGAAACACCTCCCTTTCCTGCTTATACACGACAAACGCCGCGCCTGCTTGCCCATCGTCCATACGTGAACCGTCCGTATAAATTCTGATACCCATCGCGTCCTCATCACCTTCGACAAACTCGATCCCTCTAATATCAGCCGGGTGCTCTAACTCAGATACAACAATCTTTCTTGCAATTTCCTATTACCAAGATTAAGATCTTCGATAATTTCGCGCCCTTTTCCTATATTTATTAATCGTCTATCTCTAATCTTCCTAACGACATATTCGATAGGAGAGACCTACTGATCACCAGGACAGCCTCCGTGGAGGTGGTCCTGTACGCCCTCGCCGCTTTTACCGCGGTTATGCGTTGTACGCTCGTCAATTGACGCATCTCCCGGACTTTACAACCTTCTGCCCATACAGAAGCTGCGTACAGTATTGCCGGCTCAATTGCTCCGGCATAAACCGTCCTCAGCGATTCGCCCTGAAACCCCACTTTATTTTAGCCGCCGCCATCATTTTATTTGATATTTCGCCGCCCTTACTTTTTACGTATTGTACGTGCGCTTTCCAATTTAATTTATTGTCGATCTTGACGCCGAGGTAGGTAATACAATCTTTAAACGGATTTTCTCCTCCTAGCTCTAACCTAGGAGGTCTCTGTCCTGGTTTCGTGCCGAAATAAAGCGCCTCTGACTTCGCCGTGTTAAATTTTAATTTTACCGCCTGCGACCATTCGTGTAATTTATTAAGCGCCTCGTTCGGTTTTGTGCGCATATCCATTAACAATCTCGATCTTACAATTAAAAGTGTGTCATCTGCAAACCCGACGATTGAGCATCCTGCGGGCAACTTGACCCTAAAGATGCTCTCATACAACAACTTCCAAAATGTGGGACCAGAACATGACCCTTGCGGGCATCCCTTTTCCACCTCACGCGACAGAACTTCACCCGGAATTTCAACCTGTGCTAATCGCCTCGAGAAATAGCTCTTGACCAAAGACATCAAGTTTCGCGGACAACCCCTACGATCTAACTCGCAAACGATTAATGGCCACCAGGCAGCATCAAATGCTCCTGAAATGTCCAAAGCAACAACGACACAGTACTCTTTGGCATCTCTTGCCTGCTTAATTTCCCCGACAACGAACTCTAACGCGTCGATAGTCGACTTGCCCTCCACGAAACCAAACTGTCGGTTATTAAAACCGCCGCTGTCTCGCACTAGGTGTTCAACACGCGTAGTCATAACGCGATCTAAAACTTTCCCCAGCACCGGTAGCAAGCTAATTGGACGATAGCTGCCCGGATCTGACGCATCCGCCTTTTTAGGTTTGGGTATAAATTTCACATTCTGGATTTTCCAGCAACGCGGAAAAACGCCCCTTTCTAAACCAAGATTAAACAACCCAACAAAGACACACGGGGCTAACAGGCACGCCTGCAGAGCTGCGTCTGAAGTGATTCCATCATGCCCCGGTGCTTTCTTAGGGTTCATCCTCCTAAGAGCCCTGACGACCTCGTGAACTAGGATTGCCTTATCGGCACCTGTTCCTTGCGCCTTTGCAGCTTCCCGACGTATTAAATCGTGCGACCCTTCATCCCCCTCGGGATTATCCGATGGGAAAAATTTCTCTAGTAAATATTCCGCTGTGGTTTTAAAACCTTCCGTGTATTCGCCATTTGTTTTCTTTATATTACTGAGCGCGATTTTTTGTTGTTTTCCTCTAATTACGCGGTATGCGGTTCCCCAGGGTTCTTTCTCTGAGTTTTGCGTGCAGAATTCTTTAAATTTATTGGTTCGCGTTTCTTCTATTAATATTTTATATTCGCGGTAACTTTGATTATATTCTATTCTCCGTTGTTCTCTTATATCTCCCGAGGCGCGTTGATAGCGGCGCCTTAGGTTACGCGTTTCTGCCCGCTTGGTGGTTAGTTCCCGGGTCCACCAGGGTACGCTGTCTTTAAATGTTTTCTTTTCGGCATGGAATACGACGACGCGTCTACCACCGCGTCGTTTAATTTTTCGCGAGTGTTTCTACTTCGTCTGCCTCTCGGCAGTTAAATAGCTCATTTTCGAGCACAGGATACTTTCGCCAAATTTTTGTTTAAATCGCTCCCAATTTGCTTTTTATTACAGAACCGCGGAAATACAGTTAGCTGCTCGTTTGCACTTGTTTTGGTTTCAACGTCCCATGTTATTAATTTATGATCAGAGAGCGTTTCCTCGTCCGACCTTAATTTCCAATTACAAATCGTTTCTAACATTTCGTGCGAGACTGCAGTAATATCTATAAAACTGCTGCCTCTATGCGTCTCAAACGTAGGAAAATCATTAGTGTTTATCACACTAAGATCCCATTCCGTAAAAAGATCAGCAACCTGCGAGCCTCTATCGTCTTCGATAGGGCTGCCCCATAGTGGCGACTTGGCATTAAAATCTCCCCCAATGACTAGATTTTTATTTCTGCCGATTTTACGAATAATATTATCTACTTCATTTATCAAGTCTTCGGTTTGGGGAAACATCGCTGACAGGGTAAGCCCTCTATTTGGGTTAGCTCCCCACTTAGAGATATGGTAAATGGTTTCGACAAAGACGAAGAAGCCTCGGACTTCGAGGGGCATGCACCCGTCCCTCGTCGTACACGTCGGGGTGCATTGACGTCAAACACAGCACGACCCGGCCAAGCTATGTATACAGAAAGAGCAGAGAAATATGACATAACTCTGCCATTTTCAGTCCGTTCCTACCGACTTTGTCTCCCGGCAGGAAGGGACTTTAGAACGCTATCGGTGGAAGACGAAATCAAGCACCTGAGGGACTACCAGAGTGGTAGGGTAGTCCTTCAATATAGATGCACTAGGTGCACAAATTACTATAGCAGTTCTTTGCAAGGACTAAGGTAACATGCACCAAAATGTAAGGGACACGTCACTCCACCAGAACCAGTAGAAGGCGCGACGTGTCCCGTTTTACAGTAAAACTTATAACAGCAAGTCAGGTGTAAGTACTCACATGCGCTACACTCACCCGCAAGAGCGTAATGAGGCCAGAGCTGCGGGGCCGAGCCGTGAAAGGGAAAGAAACGGACTTTCAGTTTTCAGCAAAGATGAGGTTCAAAAGGTGCTGGGGATGGAGGTTCGGTTTTTTGGCGACAAGTTCATCGCCAAGTGCATGAGTGAGACGATTACGAGTGAAACTGACAAATAACTGCGAGACAAGAAAGCTCTCCCAAGTTACAAAAGCCTACGATCACTAACGCTTGCCACCCATGGCATTAGAGAAACTGGGAGTTGCCTCGAGGAGCAGACAGAAGGTTTGCAGGAAGAACATAAGGATCCTCAGGTGAGAGAGAATGCTGCTGAGGAAGATGAACTCCCCTCGGAAATAAATCCCCTTGCTTGGAAACCATCTACCGAGGAGGAAATCCTAGAGGTCCCGGTAGAGGAGCACGTTGATCCTCCAATATCTCCAGTGGAAGCGGGATTCATTGAAGCAGTTCTGGCCCGAACTTACCAACCAAAGAATGCCTGCTCCGCGGGGATCGAATCAGCCATTAAAAACCTGCGGTATTGCCTAGAGCGGCTTTCACAACTTCGCGATGACACTGAGATACCCCAAGAGCTAGTGGATGAGGTTTACCTCCAGGCGACGGAGCCTCTTCAACTGGACACACGGAATACCGCAGGTAGGGTTCGGAAGCGAGGTGCGCGCCGGCAGTATATCTACGCACGAACCCAGGACCTGTTTAAGAAAAACCCAGGCCTGCTTGCGAAACACCTCCGGGAGAATGTGGACTGGCTTGATCTGGGCCGCGACTCGGACAGGTTAGACCCGGACGGTGTAAAGGTGCTGTATTGGGAGTATGAGGTACTCGGCCGGCAGTGCAGCAACCTTATGCGGGAAGGAGGGAAGGACCGAAGGCAGTAGCCGAAGTACTATCCCCCATAACATCTTTAGATGTTAAGGCTCGTCTCAACCGCATGAAGCAGTCCACCGCCGCCAGCCTTGATGGTGTTAGAGAAAAACACATCATGGGTGCAGGCTGGCTAGAAGTCCTCCGTCTACTGCATAACTTTTTATGGTTTACAGGAAGACAGCCTACGACCTGGAGGATGAATTGTACGGTGCTGTTACGAAAGGAGAGCAAGGATGCCAGCTTGCCGGATAGTTACAGACCGCTGACTATTGCTTATGTCCTGAGCAGACTATACTGGGGTATAGTGGACCAAAAGCTTTGATCGCACGTACGACCCACATCTCGCCAAAAGGGCTTTGTCATCGAAGCGGGGTGCTTTAATAATGTCCACATCTTGACCGAGTTGCTGCGGCACTCGAAGCAAACTGGGAATAGCCTGGTCTTAGTGCAGATACCTATCGCAAAGGCATTCAATTCGGTGCCACACATCGCCATGATATCTGCTCTAAGCGCGAAGGGTCGTCCACCTCAGGTGGTACGAGTAGTGGAAGACGGGTATCAGGATGTGATTACAACGATTAGAGTGGGTGCAACCGAACTGCACCAGCGCCTCTTACGGGGAGTCAGGCAAGGTGACCCCCTTACGCCGTTGCTATTTAATTTAGTAATGGAGCCCTAGCTAGAAGAGTTGTAGAAGCAACCCGGGTATAAGATTAACACCGACACAGCATATCTTGCCTGACCTTCGCTGACGATCTGATACTCGTTGCAGGCACAGCGCCACAGGCAAGACGTCAGCTAGAGTTCACTGAAACATACCTGCGCAGCCTAGGAATGTCCATTCACAAGCAAGTGCGCTTGCTACGAAATAGTGAACACTCGAGGCTCCTGGTATCTAGCTGACCCCGGGTTGAGGTCGATAAATGGTGATGTCATCCCGTACTCCAGCGCGGGTAACTGTTTAACCTACCTTGGAATAAATACATTGCCTTGGGCAGGTCTCCACCATCAAAGAGGCATACTGGGGGATCTTGCCAGCACGCTCTTAGATCCAGAGGCTTGCACTGAAACCCCATCAGAAGGTAGAGTTAATCACCAGATTTCTAGTCCCACACTACCTGTATAGGTTGGTGGTAGCAGTCCCACCAGCTAAGTTGTTGCGGGAACTTGACCATGAGCTACGGGTAGTGATCCGCAACATATACCACCCACCGCAATCCCCCACCAATGGACTGCTATATAGCGATAGGCGAGACGACGGACTAGGGATACCGAAGCTGGAGATAATAGCCACGTCTGCAGCATTAAAAGCAGGTACGAAATTTATTAATAGCGACGATAATGTCATGAAAGCTTAGCGTAGGGCACAAGCTTGGAAAGCCGTCTCAGGCGATTAGCCTCCGGAGTCCGATTAAATTGGCCGGTCTCGGAAAGCAACCTTATCCGCCGGAAGAGATCGGCCAAGAAACTAGAGCATGACAGATGGGCCGGCCAGGGTTTGCAAGGCAAGTCGGTCGCGGCGCTCACTGGCGATAAATTTGCCTATATATGGCTTTATGATCCCACGCTTCTGAAGCCATGAGGCCAATTAACAGCCCTCAAAATGAGAAGCAATACCTGCGCAGACAGAGTGGCATATAATAGAGCCGTGCCCCAGGGGACCTGAGCTGCCGTCGATGTGGTTACGAGAAGAAAACACTCGGCCACATCCTCGATCAGTGTACTCATACGTAGAGGAACAGGATCCGCCGACGCAATGAGATTTGCGACCTCATTGTGGAAGAACTCACAAAGCAGCAACCAGTGGTATCAGTCACGAGGAAGTCAACTATAAGACACCCTTCGGCAGGGAATCTCAAACCCGACCTGGTGATTCAGAACCGGAACGGGGTCTTCGTGGTCGATGTTACAGTCCGCTAAGAAGATAGAGACAACCTAGCTCAGGGACGAGACAAGTTAAATAAATATACCCGACTGATAGCACCCCTCCGTGCAGACTTAGGAGCATCTGCCGGGAAAGTTTTGCACATTGGGTTATGAACGAGGGGAGCAATGTCCAAGGCGACACTGAGGGCCTTAGCGAAGCTAGGTATCAGCGACCGAAGGACATTATTAACAATGTTCATGATCGCCCAACGTAGTTCCATTAAACTTTATCATGAGTTCATGGACTACGATGCTCCCCTCAGGGCAAGGCACAATGTTCCCTGACAACCGCCTTAGCCCTAAGAAAAATACCTCAGACAGAGCTCTTCAGCATCATCCAAGTATTTTAACTTAGTCTTAGTAATTTATTAGTTGCCAGGGAGTATCCATATCCCCTATTGGTGGGATATCACCCCTGGTAGCTTTAGGAGTGTCCTATTGCACTTCTAAAAGGTTTTTAATGTGCTTGTCCGTTTTAACATTTTGACTATTAGATATAAGTTTTATATCTACACTCACATGTACCCTTTACATACATGTAATTTTATTTATACTCTTAATGTTAATTTATTAATTTTATTCATTATGTGGAATGATGTTGGGGATGCGAGTTGTACGGCTCCTATAGGGCGGCCACGGCAGCGAGCGGAATTTATTCCGGTGGCCACCTCCACGCGGTTTTTCCTGGGCTGGCGGATCACCCCCGCCAGGCTAAGTGCCACTCCCTTCGTGGATCCGTTAAAGGCTAATCTTTTCCGATAAGAGCCCGAAAAAGTTGTCCATGTCCTTATCGAACGCAATACGTTCCCGGGGCATGAATTGTCTGAGGTGGCTAGTAGCGTAATTGAGCTAGGCAAGAAGAGAGAAGTCTAAGCAAGCCGCCCTTAACCAAACAAACACAGAGGTTACAACGCCACAAGTGCTGTAAGTTCTAATACGAGTTTTTTAGTAGTAACTAACCACAGACAAGTGCGCTGCCATTCTATTTCCACTGGTTGGGTGACGCTTGCCAGAGGAAGTTTTCAGAGAGTGGCATCGAAATAGTCACCCTAAGAAACCGCAAAACCAAACACGCGACACTTACACTTTCTGATGGATTTTTTGAGAGAAGAAGTGGAAAGGAAAGAAAGAGTACATCTAGCACGTAAAGAGTGTGTGGCTTCAATAAGTCTGAAACTAAACTTCACCGGTCGATTGACAAGTTCGAAGACTTAATCGTTGGGGAAATTAAAAGAAAATGTATATTCTGTGAAGGTAAACACAAGTCAGCGCAATGCATCAAATGTCCGAAGATGCCGTTGGAATAAAGTGAGAAAAGTTGAGAAAAGGTAACGCATGTTATGTGTTCCTCATCCCTGGTCGCTCGGCCAAATTTTGCAAAGGTGCGGTCTAGTGTGCAGTGTGTTCGAACCGTCATTTTTCTAGCATGTGTCCAATGCGAGAAATTAAACTAATTTGCAAGGACAATGAGATCGGTGATGATAAATACGTAGGCGCATAACCCGATGAAGTGTCAATCGACATAACTTCCCAATCGTCCTTGAAGGACGTTTTACTCCAGACCGTTGTAAAGTAAAATACCAAAATAAAGAGAGAATAGAGCGGGAAGTGTTTGACAGCGGCCCACCACCTACGTATGCGACAAGGAACTTAGCCAATGAGCTAAGATGAGTGCCTCTGCTTTAGAAGAAATTCAACACGTTCTCTGTAGAGTCGCTACATGCGTTGTTCATCACATTCGGTTTCATGTGCCTCCATGTAGCTTTGGTGACACCAATTCAGTTACAATTGAGGCTGTGGATCAAGAAACTATTTGTGGAAGTATTCTAAGGTTTACACGAGGTTTATGGTTGAAGGAACTTTCTGAAATGAGAGTGTGGATTAGTGATTACGGCAATGATGGTCCCGATATCGATGTTCTAATTGGAAGCGACCGTTGTGCTAAGGTGATGACTGGAAGGGCTGATAAGCTAAAGTGTGGTCTAATGGCTTACGAAACCATTTTCGGATGGATATTAATCGGTCCATTACATACTTCAGAAGCGTAGCTAACTAAAGTGGTAGCTAATATTGTCACAACGTTGATTTCTGTTCAAATGCGAGTAAACGACGTTAGGAATTAGAAGCACTTGGAACATCAGATCCCATCACGACCACCCAGAGACAGGAGAGATAGAGTTGTTGCCCAGACAGCATTTTCAAAATACAGTGTCGATCGATGAAGACGTAAGGTACGAAAATGTCACTGCCATGAGTTGGGCTAATGTCCAAATTACCCACCAATTGACAGCAGAATGTAGACTCCAGAGTACTGTGGATAAATTGCGATCAACAATAGACTGAAAAACTATCAAAAGGTCTTCAAAGACTTGGTAAAGGAAGACATTTTAGAGGTAGTTAAAAACGCCAACAAACGTGGTTTAATACAATACCTACCTCAGGCTCAGCCTTCAAAAAAAGTAAAACCATTCCAGTACGTCAAGTCTATGATGCCTCTTGTTAAGTTATCGGACTGTCGCTTAACGACTATCTGGAAAAAGGACAAAATCTGTTGGAACTCATCCCGTCTCTAGTGCTACGTTTCGGTTTGGAAACATTGGGCTGATTGCGGATATCAGGTAAACTTTTTTAATGATAGGGAGCGATCTGATCAAGACTTTCTCAGCTTCTTGTGGTGGAAGGACGGGGACCCAAATAAATTGATTGTTTACCGCCACAAAGGTGTAGTGTTCGGTTTGAACTGTAGTCCATTTTTGTTACTCGCCGTCATTGCCTTTTATTTGGAAAGGAACAGGGTGAAAGAAATTCGGGAATTGACGGTGGGAGTGACGTGGCATCATGTGCCAGGTAAACTGAATCCGACTTATCTCCCATCGGGAGGTTGTACAATGCGAGAATTGTACGACAGTGAATGGTTGATGAATGAAAGTGAATGGCCGAAATCTGAAGACGTAACTAATGAAAGTGAAGTTAATCGGGAGTTGCTAAAGACAGCTACAGTTTACACAGTATTTACGAAGTCATTCCGTATGTGGTTCACTGAAAGGAATAACAACTACTGTAAAATCATTCGAACCATTGGGTGCAGTACAAAACGTGCGTGAGAAGACTAAGAAGCAGAGAGTGATGCAGAGAGATTTTAATAAGGTGCAAAAACTGTCAGTTGAAGACATTAAGAGAGCTGAAACATGCATTATCAAATTGGTTCAAAGAGAATGCGTAAATAAAAACAATTTTCAACATAATCTGGAAGTGTGTAAGTTGGAGGGACATGTGTTGTTGCGTATCCGTACCAAAATTGTGAGGAGAGATGAAGTGGCTAGAACAGTTCATTTAAAGGTTCAGGAATGGTAATTGGTGCGACCTGTGCAACGATTGTATCCGTTAGAGGTCGGAATGTTCGCGAAAGAAGATTTCAATAGTCAATCTGAAAGTCAAACTGCGAAGAAAATATTAAGACTCGATTCGGACGGGTTGTGAAACCTCCCGTCAAGTTAATAGTTTGATTTTGTTCTATTGAGTTAGTGAATTTTGTATCATTTTCTAGAATTACGATTGAATATGAGGGAAATAGGGGAAGGATGTTAGAAAGTAGACTAAATTAGAAATGTTTGTCTATTTTGATTGATATCAAATAAAAATATTTTTCCGAACCCTGGCTTTAGATTTGTTTTGTCTCGTTTAGAGAAATTAGTAACAAAATTAATTGTGTAGGTCACGTTCAAGGAAAAGGCGGTTAAACAAACTGATAGGGCCGTAGCTTTTCTAACACCTGGGAAGAACTTATAAAATCCTCGGATAGTAAAATGGGAGATCAAATTTTTAAATACCAGGTAACCGACACAGACTTTCTAATTCGTTTGATAGGCAATTATCGCGATGCGCAACGGCGTTGAAAACCAAGTACAATAGTTAGCGCAACGGTATTCACACGCAGAAGAAAAAATCCTGAAGTGATACTGGTCTTGTGAAATTTGATAATGTAGAAAGCTTTTGCCAACAACAAGTTGGATTTTTACCTGCAACGATTCCTGTCTTGAGTGTCAATGAAGTTTGAAGAGGACAAAAACTGTAAGGCGTTTAAAATTTTGCTATATCATAATAACTATGATTTGGTAATAACAATTTTGGAGCCTATTATTAAAAAGGACTACTAACGTTGTTGCACGCTTATTTGCCATATTGTGCATACCGACGTCTGATAAAGAAAAGCTCACTTTTGCATCCGCAAATTAGAGCGTAAAACTCAAATTTGATAGATTTTTATGAAATCGAAGCATTGATTCCATTAATCTTTGTTAGCTATACGCGTATTTGGCCAATTAGGTATAGATTACAGTTCTCTTTATTTTGTTGTTATTTACTGTTATAGTCATAGTTTAGAATAGGATGTGGAGTTTTTGTGCTTATTTTAAACTGGTAGAAGGAGGTAAGAGGGTGTGAACGAGGCTCCATCAACTTTCAGTGAGAACCGCCTAACAATTACTTGGAACACCCACCTTCTGAATAGACTTTACTTGTGTTATTCTCTTTGGGTGTGTTGGTGCCCAAAGGCTTAACGCAAACAAGGGAATTTAAAGATCTTTCAAAGTAAGCCTACGGGTATTTAATGGAAATGTTACAGCTTGTATACCCCTAAGGGTGGCCATGTGCCCCAGAGTAAGTCCTAGCGACACATCTGGACGAGCGACCATGCGATCAGTGGAGTAATCGAAGAGTGATTGAAGGCAAACATAAAAGGTCGAGCTCGTAAAGAACGTGTTTAAATAGAGACACAAGGAACCAACAACCTACGCCTCCAAAAGGTGTGGCTGAGGAACAATTGTGACTTCCCGCAAGGATTGGTTTAAAAACCCCCCAGCGACCGAAGATAGGTAGCAAAAGCGTGAAGTGAAAGGACAGACATTGACCAGATACGTTTTTAGTTGAAAAATATTTATTATTATTGATTCCACTTGATGGAAATTTAAACAATTTGACTATAATATGCTACTTTGCTGATATACTTGTAAGCATCCTTTTATAAGAAGTTTGTACGTACAGTACGCTTAAATAAGCGTGCATCAACGTTAACAGTTTTTTATAGTAATAACCCCCACACATTATTATTGCCACAATTACAGTTATTAAATTCCTAAAAAAACAAACAGCATATGATTTCTATAAACTGTATAACAAGATTTAAAGAAACACTTTTTGCTTCGCTTAAAACTCCATTCAATACTCTGAGCAGGAATCCAACTTGTTGGTGACAAAAGCACCTTAACACAGTCATTCACGTTAACTATGGGCATATCACTTTTCTTCCACATCGAAAACCTTCTTTCACTTACATCTCCGGGTATGAATACCGTCACGTTACTATCGTATCTCATTCGAGTGCCTGATGATTGCGTATCAATTGAATTTGAAGCTCTGCTGACCGATGTCTGTTATTGAATAGATCATGAATGAATTCTTTCTTTTACTATTCGCGGATTTTTATAAGTTTCACGTTCCAGGCCTACATCACGCTTTACTCTTTCTCGACGGCTCAGTGGCGTAGTTGGAATGTGTATGACTACTAAGCCCAAAATTCCGGGCTTTAGTCCCGACACGGTCCGCTTGAAAAATGTTAGGTAAGCATTTTTCACAAAAATACGCCCTCGTTCGGATGAAAGATAAAATGGAGGTCCCGTATATGAGTGTTGTCACGCACGTTAAAGATCCCTACCTTGCTTGGAATAGCAAATGTTTGGCGAAATTCAAAATTTTGAGGTAAAAAAGCGCTTCCTGACCAGTATAGTACCTTCGAGTGGAGTATTGGAAAATCAAATGTAGTGTACTCTTTCTCACGAGTAGTGCGTCTAAACTATGCTATTTTCGGAGTCAATGTCGTTCTGTCCGTGTGAACCCTTAATTTGTTACCCCGATTTTACATTGAAAACCGATGACTGCGCCACTTTTCTCCTCTCAGCACATTAATTTTAAGGCTGTTTTTATTAGTGTGCGGTTTGGAGTGTAAAACCCATGTCATACGGTATTCTGTGCAGACAAGAAAGAAAGTAAAGTAAGTAAAAAGTAAAAAAAAATCGTCCACACAAATACCGCAACAAAACTGAAGGGTTAAATAGAAATTTAAAAGAATTGGATGCCTTACTACCTCAAAACGGCATAGAGTGGGCTGGCTCATACAGAAAGAAAAATTAGAAACCTCAGTAAGTAAATTTGTTTACAAACCCGTAAATCAAGCAATTACGTAATTGTCCTGTTATAATATAATGAACACAAAAACGTCAACTGACATATAAAACAATATAAAAATATGTATTTAAGCAAATATCGAAAATAAAATTTTAAAATGTAAATAGTACATACAAAATACTTACATAATGTTTCAAACCCTAAATATATACAAGAAGAAAATTAAACACAAGATGTATAGTATTTCCACCTGCTCTGTGAAGTGCACATTTCTAAAAGTAAAATGTAATAGTAACTTTTAGAGCGTAACCCTAACCTTAATCTAGATCACAATTTACTAATCAAGTTGTTGACGTTAGCATTTGGAAATATTAATTTTAATTCAATAAAAATTGCTCTAACGCAGGTTTTAGTTAATATTATTTGTGACTGGAAAACTAATTATTCAATCACTTGTGCACTGAGATGAGAAAGTACATTTTTAACATGTAGTGTGTTATTTATGTTTCACAAACACGAGGACGAAAACTGAAGCATTTACATGGTTATCAACTAACAAAAGAAGGGTCTATATTTCATAGCAGCATCAAAGAAAAACAAAACAGAGTAACTGTGCTTTAGGAAGTGTAGTTGTCTGCCTCTGATACCATCACAGTAGACCTATAAGTGTGCATTGCACTTGCCATCGGACTGGATACTATATCAAACAATTGCACTAGACTGTAACACTACTAAAAACATTTAACAAGAAGGTATTTTAATTAGCAACGCCATTTACAGGGTTCCTTTACGGAAAAAAGGCTCGGATAAAATTAGAGAGTTTTTCGAAGCTCAGTCTGTATTTATAAGGAAAGAAAACAACGTGGGAGGTAAGGCGTTAACCTTTCAAAAAACATTTCCAACCGATCAAGTGTAAGGAATTCTCAAAACAGCACCTGTAGGTCTTTCAATAAAACAGCTGCGAAGCGTTTATAGGACGCGGCTTGCAGACAAAGAGATAACATAACGGCTTCCAAGAATTGCTAACAAGGAGGACAGTTTATTGCTCGTATCACTGGCTGGGCTGGACACTGGTGAGACAATAGAATACCGCTTAATAGAATTTCTTGGTATAGATAACGAATCCTTAAGCTTTTACTTACGATGTGTGTGGATAAGGCGACCTTTTTAATCTTTTAAAGAAAATGCGATGTAGGTGGTGAAAGTATTTCAAAGAATGTATACGCAAAGCTTTTGGCCTGTTAAAGAAGCGATGCAGGTGTTTAACTCATTTCAGAAAATTTATAATCTTTGCTAAGCAAAGGAGATTAGTGTAGGATTGATTCTACGTATATAACGATGAGAAATTTTTACAGGATGTTTACATAAAATACTCATTGAATTAAAAGGAAGTCGAGCTTCTTGATTAATAATTGAAGTGATTCAAGTTGGAAATTTTAGGATGCTTTAAATAAAGGTACTTTAAATTTAATATTCATGCAGAAATAGATCGCTTGCGGGAATTTAACACTTGGTCACTGTTTCTAGAACCCGTATGAATTTGTAGAAATAACTTTATTATGAATGGGTTATTTCTCGGTTTATATTGGTAATTTTTTGAATTTAATACAAAAGGGTTTAAAGTACCTATAAGTATTATCGTTTGTATATAATTCTTCATCCTGATTTAATACTATATTAAAATTGCAACGTTATTAAATATAAATTACCGAAGCTTCTAAATTTTACAGAGTGTTTCCCTTAAAAGCTCATCTAATTAACTGAAATTAATAAACCTATTTCTACCTAATGTTTGCTTAAGTATCGCGCCTCCGTTACGTTACAACGGTGAGTAAACTAAAAGACTTGTTGCGCTACAAAAATGGCGACCGCTTCCAAATATAGATGTGGCGATGATTTCGACGAAAAAATAATAAGCATATTCAAAACTACTGAGTCTGCCGAATACGACAAAACAGAGCTATCCAGTGGCGTGGAAATAATTTCTTTAGTGCTGCTAGTATTGCAAGTTAACAGTAGTTAAAGCAGCTGTACGTCCTAACTGTATTGTTCTACACTTTGTACAATTAAAGCGGCAGACATCTTTAACGTTAAACCACAAAGACGCACATGGTTAGTGCTTCCGTGTATAAAAACCATGGCGGTTCATCTCGCATGTTAAACCACTTAATAATGTTATTAGAGTTTAAACTTTCTCAATTATCTAGCTGAGCACTTTATATGGCATGAATATTAAATAAGTTCAATATAGCGCTTATCCCTATATAATGCGAGTACGTGTGGTCTTCCCACTCATCTCCATTTCTTTATGTAAATTTCAAACTTGTTACTGTTTTGGCAAAGATTCTACTACACTGTTATATTTAATACAAATAATCTAACGTACTTCGCAATTTATATCTGCTGCAAGGCAGACTATGGTCTTAACTCCTCACTCGCATTGTCTGAAAGAGCAGGAAAAATGAAACTTTGAAAATGAAGGAGAATGAGGAGATTAAATCCTGACTCGTTTAAAATATGTTGTGGTTAACTTTGCTCGCTGAACAAATCTAATGTAAAAAGTAAAATATTTTTTCTGGGTTGTAATTAAAGTGAGTTCATTGAAAGAGATTCTCGGTGTCATCTAATAAAGCAGTTTGGTAAATGAATAGTTGAACTCAAGCACGATATTAAATTTTAGAATGTATGGCACCCCGATGACGTCATTAAGGTTAATGTTTATTTGTTCCTGAAACGCCGATTATAACCTACTGTATTTATTAGCAGCGAAGCGTTTCTGATTTTATAATTCTGGGCAAGCAACAACACAAATTCTTATTTGTACTAGACGTAAACTATTTATTTGTTTGAAATCCAAAAATTATAAAATATCTAAAAAGGAGGCATTTTGAAAGTCTAATAATAACTACTAACTAATATACCGGGTGAATCATTTAACCTGGAATTTTGTAATACCTCGAAAAATACGCATCGTACAGAAAAATTTGTCGAACCGAAACTTTAATACCTCTTAGGGAAACATCCGTTAGTACTAAATTACGCCAACCTCCACACCCCCTGCGACGGGGCGGGCGGCAAATTAGAAATCTTAAATGAGAACCCCCTATTTTTATCGCAGATTCGGATTCTACGTCGAAAGCTACGTACGATTTGTCAAAAAAGTTTTTTCAATTCGCGATAGATGGCGCTGTAATCGCAAGAAATGGTACAGAAATCAAAAACAGAGAAACATGTATTCAATGATGATACGGTGCCACCCACCCATATCACCTGCGGGTGGGGTGGTTGGTTAATAAACTACTTTTAGAGTAACCCAAAAACAACGACGGGAACATAGTAGTTTTCTATTTTCTTCGGGGTACTTGTCTCTCACTATTCATCAACGTCCTTGGTCTATCCACGTTTGGTGCGGGGTAATTGGCGACAAACTCAACGGTCCTTACATTTTTAAAGGCAATTTTCATGGTGAAATGGACCAAGACTTCCTGTACAAGAAACTGTCACAGTTACTTGAAGACGTAAGCGAAAGAACATGTGGTTTCAACATGACGGTTGTCCGGCTGTTTATTTATTTATTTTTTTTTATTTTTTTTAATTTATTTATTTGTTTCAAAGTTTCAGTAGTCTACTAACCTAGCTTCCACCCAGGAAGTAACTGTGAGTAAGATGTGTGTGTGTGTGTGTGTGTGTGTGCTCGCGCGTGCGCTTGAGTGTATGTGTTATGTGTGTGTATATGTGTGGGTGAGGTTTTGTATGTGTGTGTGTGTGTGTGTGTGCGTGTGTGTGTGTGTGTGTATGTGTGTTGTGTATGTGATGTTGATATCCGCGTTACGTTCCCCCTCTAGTACCAGGACCTTCCGCAGCCGGTTATCCCAGTCGTCAAAAAAGAACGCACAACGTATATTGCCTTATCAGTCCGGACCATCGGCGGCTGGAAATTCGGTTGTTGAAAAAGCAATGTAAGTACGTGAATAGGTGTGAGGTGTTTGTGTATGTCTCTGTGTGTGTGGATGTTTGTAAGTGTTTGTGTATTATTTGCATCAGCCTTGCATCCCCCCCCCTAACCAGTAATAAAACCATCGGCAGCCTGAAATCCAGTCTTCTGGGAAGAATGCTTAGCAGATATATTGAAGTGTGTTTGAAATGTTAATTTGTGTTTATGCTTGCCTAGATTGCCAAAAGGTGTTACGTGCCAAAAAATTTTGGCACTAAACATTCATATAGTTATAATATGCGGGAATTTCGCGCCATAAATTTAAAAGACTTGTTGTGCGTATTTCCGTTACTTTTAGAAGTGCGTTGCGCGAGACTTCGCGCCGACGCGTGTGGCGGAAGAAGAAAGTGGGGAATTTCCGCAAGACGCTGAGGAACTTGCTTTGAAACGTGAATAGGAGTGGTTGGTCTGGTATCGTATCGTATCTTTTTGTTATGTAGATCCTTTTTTTCTCTTATATTTGATTATCGTTCCTTATAAACCCGTTCCTGTCGTTACCTCTACATAGGAAGAAAATATTAATTTGGATACAACCTGGTAGAAAATCCACGACCCGAGATATATTAACGAGTCCACGGAGCCCCGCAGCCGCCATCATGAAATAATCCTGAAGAGAGCCACTAGCGACCATCATGAAGTAATTCTGTAGGAAGTTTTACATGCTCACGTAAGTACCCCGTGGGGGGTTTTTATATAATTTCTATATTAAAAGAAAGTATTGTAATAATTTGCATATTGTGTGATGTCATTGACAATTGGCGCGCTAATTTCCACATTATGTAATTATCGTTACCAACTGTCTTTTGTGTCTTTTGTGCCGCGTCGACGGGACTGTAATAAAGGTTGGATTGGATTGGTATAATTTTGTACATGTTTGAACTTAGACTACTACATAAAAACTAGGTTCTTTCAAAGGAAAGGATTTGTTTGTTGTATTATTTGGCTCAGGTTATCGGTTGTTGGTTGTCCGGTGCATTATTCCGTAGTAGCACGCGAAGTACTTGGTCGTGATTTTCACGGTCGCTGGATCTATAGAGCTGGTCCGATAAATTGGCCTGCCAAATCACCAGATCTGACCTGGTCAGATTTTTTTGTGGGGATACCTGAAAGACAAAGTGTACCAACAAATACCAACAACTTGCGAGAATATAATTGAACGAATTGGGAATGCTTGTGCCCATATTCTTTTTTTGATAGCTATCCAAACCCGGTGGAGTGGAAAGCTTTTATAACCAAAATGTGAGACTCTCCAAACGACATACTCACTAAAACCACTCCTCCTGGCGAGCGCGCCTGCAACGGCTCCGCTGCACTGCAGCCTAAAAGGCTTATTGTGCTAACCCTGGTTAAATATTATACTCAATCTGCAAAGCCTGCACCCCGAATCATAGAGTACAGGTCCCTTGAAGAAAGGGTATCGACTTCCTTCGGGTCTAACTTAGGTCGCCCGAATAGGCGCTATCTCATTCTACCCAACTCCTCGCATTTGTTACTCCTGGTCTGTTCTGTCAGTCTCTTTGGTGCTGATATAGCTACGGATGGCAGCTTTAGTGACTCCCAAGGCAAGTTCGGGACCGATAAATGGCCCTTGCGACCCCTGTCTTGCAAGTTCATCTGCAATTTCATTTCTCTTGAGTCCTTGATGGCCTGACACCCACTTTTATGTAACAGAGTTTTGTTGTGCCAGTCCATTAAGTGCCTCAATACATTCCTACACCAGCCTAGATGACAATTTCTGACTTGCGAGAGCCTTGAGTGCCGCCTGGCTGTCAGACACAATATAGATATGTCTTTTAATAAAGGCACCTCTTATACTTTCCCGCACACTTTGCAGTATGGCGTATATTTCCGCTTGAAAAACGGTAGCGTTTGCTCCTAAGAAAACACTTAAACGTACCTCCGGTCTCTGTCTGAAGAGTCCAGATCCGAACCCGGTCTCGCCCTTAGTGCCATCCGTGTACCAGACCATGCTGCCCGAAGGTAATCTACCCTTCCTTTTTCCCACTCCACATCTTGGGTAACAATCTTGAAGAGTGTACCCGGCGCATGCGGGGGAATCATTTGGTCCGAACGCATCTCAAACAGATGCTCCCAATTTCTCCCAAGCAATCTCGTATCCTCCGTACCTTCAATAATCTTAGATTGAAGTTTCTTTAGTCTGTATAATCCAAGCCTTCCCTCCCCCACCACCACCAAGTGTAGTGAGGGAAAGCCAAGAAAGGTCTCTATAGCAGCAGTGGGCGTGGAACACATCGCCCCTGTAATACTTAGACAGGCCAGTCTCTGGATCCTGCCCAACCTTATTTTGGTATTTGATTGTTCAGCCTTGGGCCACCATACCAAGGCTGCATATGCTATTGCTGGTCTGACCACCCTAATATACAACCAGTGTACCATGTTTGGTCTTAGGCCCCAGGATTTGCTACAAGTGCGTCTAACTATTGCTAAGGAGGTTTCCGTCTTTCGTACGGTCTTATCGATCTGCAGGTTTTATGTGAGTTTGGAGTCCAGAGTGACTCCCAAGTACACCACTTCACCTGACAGGCCGATTTCGTTACCGTTAAGGAAGAGGGGTGTAATGCCCGCAATCTTCCTTTTCCGGATGAAAGGTAGTGAGGTGGACTTTTAGGAGTTGACTCGAAGGCCTTCCCCCATTGCCACCTTTCTATTATTTTTAGGGCTTTTTGCATTTGGTCCCTGATAATAATATTGTATTTACCCTCCATTAAGACTGCTAAGTCATCAGCATATCCCAGCGGAGTAAACCCTTCTCTGCTCAGCTCCCGCAACAATCCGTCCATGACTAGGTTCCACAACAGGGGAGACAAGACTCCCTCCTGCGGACATCCCCTAACCACCCGGACTGCCATGGTATCACCAAGCAATTATGTGACTCCCAACCTTCCACTTAATATGCAGTCTATCTACCTGCAGCAAGTTTCCTCCATCCCAACTAATCTAGTGACTGTCGGGATGTAGCTGAAGGATGTATTATCAAAAGTTCCCTCGATGTCAAAAAAGGCACATAGAAGGATTTTTTTGTTAGCTAGAGTCTTTTCAGCCCTGGAAACTCTGTTGAAAGTCCTGCTCTAAAGACAAACTGGTTCGCTTGTAATGAGTTAGTTGCCAAAACACTCCTCCTGTCAACCAGTTTTTCCATCGTCTTAAGAAGAAAGGACATAAGACTGATGGGCTTGTAGGATTTTGCCTGTGAGTGGTACGACCAGGTTTAGCAATAAAAGCTACCCTAACCCTAGTTAACCTTCAACTGTGCAGAATATATTGGAATGCCAAGCTAGCCCTCAAAACTCTACAGATCCAGCTCAGCCCATAACACTAGAGACGTACTTCTCAGGTGTGTACAATCATTTAAAACGCGGATCGACAATTGTATTGAAGTTCAAGTCAACATTTCGAGCATTTATTTAAACAGTGATAGGCAAGGGGACTCACGTTAATCAAGTACCCCGAAGGTAACAGAAAACTACTACGTCCCCGTCGTTGTTCCTGGGTTTCTCTAAAAGTAGTTTATTAACCAACCATTCCGGTCACGGGAAGTGGGGGTGGGGGTCATTGAATAGCCTGCCGAAAAATATTAAATACGCATTTCTCCGGTTTTTAATTCTTTTGATTTCTGTCCATTTCTTGCGATTACAGCGCCATCTGTCGCAAATCAAAAAAAATCTTTTCGGACAATTCGTACGTAGCTTTCGACGTAAAATCCGAATAAAAGTAGAAGTTCCTATTAAAGATTTCCAATTTGCCGCCCGTCCTGCCTACAGAGGGTGTAGGGTGGGCGTAATTTAGTACTATCGAATGCTCCTTAAAGTTTCGATTTTTTTGTACGATGCGTATTTTTCAAGGTATTAAAAAATTAATTCCGGGTTAAATGATTTACCAGGTATATTTTCATATAATATTCCTCTGCTTCTTCTAACAAATTAATAAATTGCGCGAAGTAGTTTAGAACATTTAAATTATTTTTGTCACCGACCTGCCTCGATTTTTCCACTGACTATAAATATCTAATCAAGTGCCTTTTAACGTAGTGCCACTACACTGTTCGTAACACTCTCCCCTGGTATGGCGATGACGTTTAAAACCGCTAGATGTACTGCAGGTCTTTCGTAGATCCCTGTAGCTGTCTGAACAATAGCTTTCCTAATTTGCCCGTCTTTTCCACTAGTCGTTTTCAATACTCGTCTTTTTGGCCAACAACTACGAGGATGGATGTTGCTAATGATTATGACGATATCGCCTACTTTATTGGGTTTAACGAGGTGAAACCATTTATTGCGTTGGGTTATGTTTGGCAAATATTCCATTATCCAGCGCTTCCAAAATATTTTGGCCAGTTACTGGGAGGTTCTTCCAGTTTTTATTCATCATGTCAGTGTCATCGCTAAGACGACTTAACGGCTTGGACTCATTTGACGTACCCAAAAGTACATGGTTTGGGTTTGCGGCTCCGTGGTCCACTTGGTATGCGTGTAACTACTATGCCCAAGGTCCCGGGTTCAAATCCTAACACAGTCCGCATGAAAAATGTTAGACGAGCATTTTTTACTAAAATACGTCCTCGTTCGGATGAGAGGTAAAATGGAGGTCCCGTGTGTAGGTTTACAAACATTATTCAAATATCTCACCTAACAAATAATTGAACGCTTTCTGTAAATATTTATTTTTATTAAATGACCATAATATTTGATTTCAATACACGTATTCCGAATGGACCTGTACCTTGAAGAAGTTCTAGATTACTAGAATGGATAGAATGGCTTGGGCGTTCTAGGGATATAAAAAGCCAAACTACAGCTCCAACCAAAGTAGTAGGGTCTTTATTGAGGAACCAGACTAAGACAGGCCCCCGAAAGAGGGCAGCAGCTCTTTCGGTACATTACCTCACAAGTACACAGCGTACTTAAATTGTAATTAAGATGATGGCAACCTCTGGGGTAAAAGAACTGGTTAGACGTGTACCCTCATTGTTTCCTATTTTGAGCTAACCTACTCATTTCCCTGAACTTACCACAGTCTGTATCTTTCACTATCGACGTGTATTAGTTTGATCTACGGATACCTCTTCCTACTTTTTTCTCTATCTCTGCTTGTAATATACCCTGCACCATTTCCCAAACATGCTTTAGAACATATCCAGCCGTTCTATTTCCTCTGTTTTTTTTTTGTTTTCCACAAATGCTTTTAACAATTTTCTTCTTGTTTCTATGTCTGTTGTCTTCGAACATAGTCGCTGCTCTTTCTTGTTAGATGCAGTTTGGTTCACTTTCTATTGTTTTACAAGCAGCCTGTGGCTACCAAGATCCCAACACTTGAACATTTGCCGAATTATTAGTTTTCCAATATATCCTGTCAGGCAAGGTTTATCGTCTTGAAGCTGGTTGGACGCGTACCTCCACTTATTTCTATTCTGAGCTAACCTACGCAGTTCCCTAAAATTTTCACAGCAGATACAGCTCGGTTTCCATTCTGTTGTTTTCTAATTATATGTCCTATTTTACCAAGATTCAGTATTATCTGAAGCTTTTGGCAACCTAGATGTTTAGAAATTTACAATAAATCGAAAAGATCTGCCTTTGGAGTGTCACCTGAAGTCATATTGTCCTTATCTTAAGAAGTGTATACAATGCTGCGGGTTACAAAACTCAGAGAAAAAGGTCTGATAAAGAAGAATATTTTTTATTATTTTGCCAGCTTGCACCTTACTCTTTTCTCGATGATATAAAAAGCGTAATTGTTTGACGAAGTACAAGAAATACTTCGGCACAGCTTGCATCGACCTTTAAGGTTGCGGAGGCTGCATGAGACTTGAAATCACAGGGTAAAAGGAATGTTTAGAGAATATCTGAGTGTTAAAATTTAAATATCAAGACACTTGTTTACACAACTGTAAAATAACTTAGAGAAACAAAAGTTAAAACCCGATAAGAGAAATTTGACTAAATATGTATATTAATACTCAGTTATTACAATTCCAAAGGCATGTATAAAATATACGCTTGTGTCATTAACACTGTAGACATCGCTATATATTTTAACATGATATAATTCATATATTTAATAAATGTACACGAGAAAATTTCTATAGAGAAATCAAAATAAATAATCTTTGTTTAGAAACTCAAAATTTTACTTAATGCGGGAGTAAATCAAAAAGTAATCATAATTGTAATAATGTCATGTAACAAATGCACATGAAATGAAAGTTCAAGTAATAAACCCTTTTACCATAAGAAGCTTCATGAAGTTCCGAAGGTTTACATATTTTTAGGTTATGTATTAGAGAATTATATTTGAAATCATTTAAGATAAGTAAAATGTAATTAATAATCAAAACAAAATATTTGTAATGACAAAGACAAATTTAAATAGAGGTTAGGCCTCTTTATTTTAACAGAAAAACGATACGGTAAAAGTTTTAATCTCATACCTGTAGTATCAGTAACTGAACAAATACTAATAGTTACTTAATTTATAGGAATCCTTCATATCCAGGAAACTGAGACATCCTGCATTGGTGGATCTCCTAGTGTAGGTACAAAACAGCATGTGGTCGACTGCAAATGTTGTCTTTAACAGACTTCTGTTTCATAAATTAAACTTGTAGATATTTTTCAATAAGATAATAACTGAGCGGCAATATATAAAGTAGACGGAAACAAAATATAAAATTCTGTTGATGAAAGTATTTATTTTACACCATCTGGTTGTGCGAAAGCACGAGCAACTTTTCCATGTAGAAATCTGAATGAGGGAACACGTCGCCGTAACATCGCTAACCAAAACACAGGTAATCGAAACATAGGTAACCGAAGCATATGTAACCGGAGCATAGCTAACTGGAGCACCCTAGAAAATTCAGTTGTGTTACAAAAGTGAAAAATTAACACGAGGTGCAAAGGAAAATTAATCTATCAACAACTTACCATCTGTACAATCATTTGATGGGTTAAACGAATAAAGAACTTTTTTATCTTTCATACTAAACATCTAAAATTATATTTAAATGTTAATTTAGGATTTAAGTAGAGTGTTTAGTGACGCTCTGGCGCCACATTTGCTTCCAAAACCCACATTTGCTCCCACATTTACATGTAAATTCCCATAAGGTGGTAATGTGGAGGTGGTACTCTCGCCTTGTGGACCGCCTTGTGGGCAGCCTTGCTCCCTCATTTGCTTCCGAATCCCTCATTTGCTCCCGAATCTCTCATTTGCTCCCTCATTTGCTCCATCATTTGCCCCCTCATTTGCTCCCTCATTTCCTCCAAAATCCCACATTTCCACACACATTTACATGTAAATTCCTATAAGGCGGAAATGTGGAGATATCCCACATTTCCACTCACATTTATATGTAAATTCCCATAAGGCGGAAATGAGGAGAATCCCTCATTTCCTCCCACATCTGGACCAAATAGTTTTCTCTGACTATCCATTTTTCATCTTTCAAGATAAACCTATTTTGTTTGGTATCTATTAATATTATATTTTTCTCAGCTACCCGAATCTTTAAGAATTTTTTAAATTGCATCATCCCCCGGAAAGTAACTCCAATTTTAAGATTTTTTGACTGCTAACATTCTGAACCAAATAGTTTTCTTCGACTAGCCATTGCATCTTTCGAGATAAACCTATCTTGTTTGGTATCAATTAATATTAGAATTTTCTCAGCTACCCGAATCTCTAAGAATTTTTTAGATTGCATCATCCCCCAGAGAGCTATCCTCATTTTAAGATTTTTGCTGGTAGAGATTTTTGCCCATACTTATAAATTTTTTAACCATGCGACACATCAAATTAGCCTAGAATTTTACGCAGAATCCGAATCTGTAAATAGATTTAAAATCGAACTACCCCTTACCGTTTTACACACACCTTCTAAATTATAACTTTCCTACAGCTCATACCTAAAAGAAAATCTAAAAACCATTCTTAAAACTTTTTATTACAAACAATTTTTACTAATACAGTTTAAATTTTGTAAACCACATTTCTAAATATATATTCACAATTTTTATGCTTAACCTAGAACTTTTCATATCGGCGTATACTTATTAATATTTATTTCTAAATAGAGCACCTTTTTCAAAGACCAACCGGACCCACATGTTTCAAATTCCTCTGATTTTGTTTTCATGGTTTCGCTTAAGACCTCGTAGATATTTTCCAGATTACTAAAAGACGTTATAACCATATTTTTTGTGTTAAAGGATTTCACATCGGTAGTCTCTTCTCCCATTTTGGTGTAAACGCCGTAGAGTTTGCAATAGACTTTTATTGCTGTATGTTATGTTCTTTTTTCATTAAGTAGAGGAATAAACCGTTCTTTCTGCTTCCAAAAAAACTCGGACACTCCATCGTCGACACTGGCGTTATTTATGCGATAGCTAGCCATACGGTTGTTAAACGCTGTGCTAACCATTTCTACGCCATCTTCGCCAGTAGCGGTAACTGTGGCATTTTTATGTCTGTTGCTTCTCAAGTGTGCGGCATAGGTATTCTTTTCCATTTCGAAATCGCATACTTTACACATAATTCGTAGTTGTTTTGTACAAGGCCCTTTAACAGCTGGCGGAGCTGAACGTTTACGGCTTTATGACATACCATGCTGTTTTTCCTTGTGTCGCAAGACATACAGTTAAAGTACTTTGCTGCTGACGGATGTATAAGCTTAACCCTGGACGATGTTACACCACGACATTTGTTCTGGTATCGTTTGAGAGCATCCCTCCTGGTAAAGTAGACGTGACAGGGCTCGCATTTAAAAACGTTTGCAGGTACCATTTTAGTACAAAACAAAATCCGCACTATAGGACTTTGGTAATATTTGTAAGCGAACTAACTTATAACTAAAGAGTTTACTCTTGCGTACCTGCTTTATGTACCCTATAGTATGCAAACCGAAGGTTTTCGAAGACAGCCGAACGAAGTTGAGGATTCAGCGAGGAAACTAAATGACGTCATATTTTTGAAAATGGTACGTTTGGGAGACTTACCTTAAATTTTCAATATGAGGAAAAATCACTACACGAAACGATTTGTTTAAAATTTTGATGAACTTACACAAAGCGTGCAGAACGAATAGGTTTTACTAATCAGATCGCGTTTATATGCGGCTTGAAATAATTAAGCGTTAATCGATCTGTATTACATGATGAAATTTGCATTTTTCCTAGTCAAGGTCGTAATAGAAAGTACATTGTGTGAACCCCCAACAATTATACGGGAATTTCCTAATGCACGACATTGAAATATATTTCTCAAACATATAGTCGATAATAAAGAAAAAGGCCTACGCTACTTTCACTTCTACGTCACATAGTTGTAAATTTCTCCGCATTTCCACCTTATGGGGATTTACATGTAAATCAACCCCTTATCACAGCATTATTCCACCAAATTAAAATATAAGAATTCTAGACCAATGTGAGTTTAAGTTCACGTTGGGCGCCAAAAAGGGTCATTGTCAAATTATTATTATTAAATATTGAATACTTTTTATCTCTAATGTAGAGTATTTGTTTCAATGTAATGAAATAGTTCAGTACATATAACTACATCTGGTGGATTGATAAATGATGTTTTTGGAAGTTCCAACAACTTTTCTAACAAATCCCACTTCTGATATGTCAGCTCCAGGTCACAATACACCATAAACTGCACGCCTAAATAGATATAACTCAATTTATTCGCAAAAGCAATACAATCAATTATGTGTCTATTCGACATACAACGCCAACGTTCCTTTGTAGGCACTAGTGCCAACCTACTCTCTCCACATTATGACACACGTCTACCTGACCTTATATTCAATATATATTACAAGAAAACGACTCAGCGCCACTGTAGTTGGCCAATGTATCCTTAAAGTTGGGATGAGGATACAGCTGCTTGTGGGCTAATCAAAATTTGTAACGTAACGTCACTGCTACCTGTAACAAATAACAAAAAGCTTGAATAATTGCAGTATCACATAGAACAAACAGCTCCCAAAGGTATCACAATTGCCGACAAATAGGCAATTTCCCCACCCACATGTACGTTTTTCTACATTTATCACTTTCAAAGCGTATTAAAAAAAACATGATGTTAGCTCCTTCCACTAGTAGCCCTCAGGGTAAAAACACAAACTCGAAGTTTTACCTTAAGGTCAGGATTTATTTGTCACAAAACTGGACTGACCGTACTTATAATTACTAGACAGACTACTAGATCATCGAATAAAGCATAACCTACTAACTAATGCTAGTACAATGTTAACACTCGGCCATACTGACCAAGACAACGACCACGTTGACGTGCCAAATTAACTAAACGAGCTTACGATCTAAAAAGCAAAATTTTTCACTGTTAACAAAACACATTATTTTGAATAATTAAAATAAAACAAAACAATCAGTCTAAACATAATTTGCCAAATGTTTAGACATTTTTACCACTCGATCACTTCGCGTAGGTAAAGTATGATTATCATTCGAAGCGACCTTTTTACTATTTCCGTACTCTGAACACGTATCCTCATATTGTTTTATATTGTCTGTGATCGATTCACTTTCCGAAGCTTCGTTAACTTGTTATACTTATGGTTCTCTACTCTAAGGTACACTGTTAAAGTCCCGGCGCGTAATTTATAAAAGCCACTACGGCAGTTGGTATCATAATAAACATTTGACTAATAATGCGCAATAAGGTGTTACGTCAATATTTCGCCACAAATTATTATCACATGCAAAAATGTTTATTTTAATTATAGGAAAAGATAAGTGTACTCACGTAAACTATGGAACTCTTCACAACAAGACAGCTATTTGGCGGCAGTTGGGCGTGGATCGTCCCTTTGCCTCCTCGTCGGAACCAGATTAAAATTTGTCTTCTTTATTCTGTGGCGATGCAGTAAAGGAATACATGTAGAGGTACGATAATCAGGTACAAAGCAGGAAACCTACATATCGGAAAGAGAAGATACAACGGCACACCGATGAACACACAGTTCCACGTTTCGTTGACTAGTCCCGACGTGACGAAAACACCACTCCTTTCACACTGCATCTGCGCATTCTCTTGCGCCAACGCAACTATCTAAAGTAACGGAAATGCACGCACAAGTCTTTTAAATTATTGGCGCGAATTCACTTACAAATTCAAAACTAAAATTAGAAATGTTTACATGCCGATTTTCGGCATGTAACAAACTTTACCATTTACTGAACCATCACAATCTGAATCAGATTCGTCCTTTTGAACACGGTAAATATTTAGCTGACTTATGTGTACTGTTGTCGAAAATCGTCGGCCTGGAGTGCCGTCAATACTACATATTCTATAATTATTGCCTGGTATTATTTCGCTTATCACATAAGGACCTCTGTATTTTTTTCGGGTTTTTGTGTTTTCGCCTGTCGTTTTTGGCAATCTTTGCATTAACACTATATCGCCAATATCAAACGTTTCTGCTCGGCACCTTTTAGCGTCATGTCGTTTTTTGTATTTTGCTTGCTCAAGCAAAATGTATTCTCTAATTTCACGTTGTAAATTTTCCGGTGGTTGCCATTCACCGTCCTCATTTTCTACAACATTAGCCAGTTTTCCACCCGTGGTAAATATCCATATAGTGCATCAAATGACGATTTCTTCGTCGTTTTATTTCGAAAGATATTCAAATTTCTTTCGACCTCAAGAGTTTTACATCCCAAGTGATTTTTTCTTCCATGCACACCATAATTTCTGCTATTAGCGTTTGATTCACACACTCCACAACTCCATTTGCATGCGGCCATTGACTAGAATTTAACGTATGACGAATACCGTGTTTACTTAAAAACATTTTAAATTCATTTGATGTAAAGCAAGTAGCTCGATCACTTACGATACGTTGCGGAATACCAAACTCTAGTATAAATCGCTCCAATGCATATATTACTGCTTCTGTTTACACAGTTTTTGAAGGAAGCATGTTACATGCCGAAAATCGGCATTTAAACATTTCTGTAAGTTTCTAATTTGCAAGTGAATTCGCGCCAATAATTTAAAAGACTTGTGCGTGCATTTCCGTCCCTTTAGATAGTTGCGTTAGCGCCCGAGAATGCGCAGACGCAGAGTGGAACAAAGGTGGTGATTTTCGTTACGTCCAGAAAGTGAACTGAACGTTGAACGGAGTGGTTATCTGTGTGCCGTTTATCTTGTCTTCTCTTGCAGATATGTAGGTTTCCTGCCTTGTACCTGATTATTGTACCTCTACCTGTATTCCTTTATCGTACCGCCATCAAAGAGAGCAGACAAATTTAATCTGGTTCTGACGAGAGGTAAAGGACGACCTACGCCCGACTGCCGCCAAGTAGCTGTCCTGTTGTGAAGAGCTCCATAGTTTACGTGAGTACACTTATCTTTTCCTATAATTGCAATAAACATTTTTTGCATGTGATAATAATTTGTAATATAGATATGACGTAACCCCTTATTGCGCAACATTATGCATGTATTTATTATTGTTACCAACTGTTGTAGTGGCTCATATATATTACATCCGGGACTTTAAAACTATACCTTAAAGTATAGAACCGAATTATAACAGTAGCGCCCAACGTGGACTCGAGTTTTACAAATTTTGTTAGCGCGTCTGTTACTACCAGCACATACGTGTTACCCGATTCACAAGCCACGAATGGACCAACGTGATCTACATGAACTCTTGCAAAAGGCTTACACGGCAAAGGAATTGGGGTGAAGTCTCCAGGTCTTTTTCCTGTGGGCACCTTGTTTATCAAACATTCGGTACATGCATTTATGTGATGTCGTACATATCGTTTTAACCGTGGAAACCAATACAAATCTCGTATTTTGTCCACTGTACGGACTACACCAAAATGGCCTAATAAATCGAGGCATTTAACAACCATACTTTTTCTCAATGCTTTAGGTATTGCATATAAATATTTTATTTGACCCTTCAAAAACGTTTCGTGATAAAGCTTACTGCTTTTTAAACTGAAACCTGCTATACTCTTAACTTCTTGAGGCGTTTTTTCTTCTTCTGGTTTTGTCAGTACATTTATAATACTGCACAGATAAGGAGCACTACGCTGTATCATCGTTATATAGTCGTTTTCGTCCATGGTCTGCACAACTTCTATACGTTCCTCTATTTCTTTACACATATCTGACTCTGACCATATAGGCGCTCTCGATAATGCGTCTACATACTGCATTTATATTTTATCACATGTCGTATTCTGCTAGTATTGTACACCAATGCATTATTTGTGCGTTTTTTGTTTTCATCGTGTTTAAATATATCAACGCTTGACAGTCGGTATAAACATGAAATGGAAATCCAATTAAGAAATTTCGTAAACTCTCAATACAGTAGATAATCGCTAGTAACTCCAGTTTAGATGAACCGTAATTTTTCTCGACATCTGTCGTTTTTTTACTTACATAATAAACCGGCTTCATTTCATTCCCCTCTGACGTACGTTGCATTAATATTCAAGAGATGCCAATTGAACTTGCATCTGTAAACAATGCAGTTTCAAAAGCTGTGACATCATACAATTTTAAAATTGGCTCGCTTATTAATGAATCCCGCAAATCTGGATGATGAGGAATTGTCTGGTGGATTTGATATAGTTAACGGTTTCTCAAAGTATTTTGCTAGTACTTATAAAAAGGATAAATTGTCTGCAAGTAATTTTAATTTTAACTTTACGCATACTGTTCATATTTCTAATGTGGATATTAAGCCTGAATTAATACAAGAAAAACTCATGACTTTGGATGTTACTAAGCGAGCTGGCCCTGATGGTATCCCTCCTAAATTATTAAATCTTTGTTCTGGTGCTTTATATTATCCTCTTTCTATACTTTTTAATGCATCTGTAACGGAGGGCTGTATGCCAGACTTCTGGAAGCTTAGTTTTGTAACTCCTATTTACAAATCTGGAAACAAAAATTTAGTTAGTAATTACAGACCAATATCCGTGCTTAGATGTATTCCCAAGATTCTTGAAAGTTTGATCACTGATACATTAGCTTCTGTTATCAGGCCACTAATCACAGACCAACAGCATGGTTTTGTTGCAGGAAGGTCTACATTGAGTAATCTAATTCTGTACAAGGATTTTATTTCCACATTTTTGGAGGAGGGGTTTCAAGTAGATTCTATCTATACCGATTTTTCCAAAGCCTTTGATAGTGTAAGTCATACTATTTTGATAGCAAAACTTGAAGCATTTGGAGTCGATGGTTGTTTATTGAAATGGTTGCGAAGCTATCTCCTTGACAGAAGGCAAAGTGTTCGAATTGTAGGTTACACTTCAAATGAAACTCTTGTTCCATCAGGTGTTCCGCAAGGTTCCCACTTTGGTCCCTTGCTATTTGTTATTTTTATAAATGATCTTAGCCAATATATAATCAATTCCAAACATTTATTATATGCAGATGATTTAAAGCTGTTTCGTCACATAAGAACTGTTGACGACTGCATAAAACTGCAAGAAGATGTTGATGCCGTCTTCCAGTGGTGCATTGATAACGGTATGAATTTCAACATAAAAAAATGCTATAGTATTACTTTTATCAAATCACATCATTCATTATCGTTTGGTTACCAAATTATTAAAATTAGTCTCTGTCGTGTTAATAAAATAAGGGATTTGGGCATAATTTTTGACTCGTCTCTAAGTTTTCATGAGCACACTAATGCTATAATTAACAAATCTTACAAGATGTTAGGGTTTATAAAAAGACATTGTGGCGCTCTTAACAATCCATCTGCTATCATGACAATTTATACTAGTCTTGTTCGCACATTAGTTGAATACAATTCGCCAGTCTGGAATCCATTTTACCGAAACCAAATCTCTCAAATTGAAAGGGATCAAAGAAAGTTTATTAATTTTATGCTTTTTAAACTATACTTGCCAGTTGATACATTTACTTATGATGATGCCATTAAGTTGTTGAACATTAAAACTTTACAAACCAGAAGACTCATTAATGATCTGTTATTGCTCTTCAAATTGATAAACTCGCATATTGACTCACGAGAGATCCTTCAGCTTATAAATCTTCATGTGCCTGCTAGAGCTACACGTAACCAGACTCTTTTTCATATTCCTCTGCATTCTTCTTAATCTTCTTTGGGAATTAAACCACTCATAGTTTTTAAAATGATCTTTATTTACGTTTCAATCTATGACCTAGGATCGTTGTCAAAATAATAAAAACCTCAAGTTTGACATTTATGACATAAATTGAAAGTGACTTTGATTTATTGATGTTCGAAATAATTGGATTGAGTACAAGGTAAAAATTTTTTAAAGTTTAAAAGATAGATTGCCTTCAATTTGTGTTGCGGCCTGAGACCGGTTTTTTTATATAGCCAATACGCTTAACGTGAATTCAGCTGATTAATTTTTATTGGTGAATTTTATATAAATTCAATAATTTGGATTGGAAAACATTTTTGACATGTTTCTATTATACAATTGAGAGGATGGTTATTAAAGAAGTGTGCGATTGCATTACCGTAAGGTTTAAGCAGTCGTTTTTTTATATTTATTTTGAGGGGGAAAAATCGTTATGATTTAGATTACCTCTTTGGTAGATTTTAACATGGTTCTGAGGCGACCCTATGGCGGGTTTACACTTGTCAGATACCAATACTGTTCAACGGAGATTGTATATGGTTTTGAGGTAACCCTATTGCAGGTTTACACTTGTCAGATACCAATGGTATTTTTACAGGGGTTGTATGCTTATTGTTATATAATTAGTTATTGTATGTATAAATAGAAATCATGTATGTAGGCTGTATTTCATGTTAATATCGCAAGGAAAACCCAGGAAAAACTTGCAATGCTACCTAGATATTGTAGGCATTTGATTTTCATTTGTTATTATTGTTATTATTATTATTTGTTATTATTTCTTTTAGTAGTGGAATCCATTGTTTACTGAAAGTCACGGATTCGTTTGCAACACAGTTATTTTTATGTAGGGTTATATAGGCAGCTTCTTTGATTTTGCGTTTTTGGTGGTTTTCTTCTTTGTCGATAATTTTTGCGTTTTCCCATTTTATTTTATGACTGGAGTCCCATGCATGTTGGCAAATCATGGATTTTTCAAATTTTCTATTTTTTATATATGATTTATGTTCTTTTAGTCGAACTTCAAATGTTCTGGAACTTTCCCCTATAAAAAACTTGTTACATTCGCACGGTATTTTGTAGATGCAGTTTTTGAACTTTGTATTGCGTTGTTGGGTTTTGTTTTTGTTAATTGTGCTCTTAGTGTATTGTTGGTTCTAAATACTGTTTTAATTCAAAATTTGTTTCCTATTCTTTGGATTATTTCGGAGAATCCCTTTATGTATGACATTGAGAGTATTTTTTGGTGTGTATCGTTGTTTTTGTTTTCTTTTTCTTTATTTTTAGGGTTTTTATTCATTTCTTTCTCTATTATTCTTTTAGGATATTTGTTTTGTATTCGTGTACATCTGATTAGGTCTTTCTCTTTCTTTAAAATTTCTTTATTTGATGATATTAATTTTGCTCTATCATACATGGTTTTGATAATTCCACGTTTGACACGTTGTGGGTAGTTTGAGTCAAAGTTTAAGTATCTGTTTGTGTGTGTTGGTTTTCTGTATACCGATGTATTAATTGTTGTATCGTTTGTGTTAACTAGAATATCTAAAAACGGAAGTTTTCCATGTTGTTCTAATTCATATATGAATTTAATAGTTGGTTCTATTTTGTTAATGGACTCTACAAAGTTTTTAATTAGTTCTATATTATGAGGCCAAATAGCATAGACATCATCTACGTATCTCCACCAGATTAGTGGTTTCAATTCTTGTGTGAATATTACATCTTTTTCGAATTCCTCCATGAATATATTACTAAAGATTGGCGATAGTGGACTTTCCATTGCCATTCCAAAGCTTTATTTGTAGAATTGATCACTTATTTGAAAATATGTGGTATTGACGCATAAGCCAAGTAATTCCGTAATCGATGATATACTTAGTTTTGTTCTTTCTTTAAGGTTGCCATCTTTTTCTAGTTTGTTTTTTATAATATTAAGCATTTTGTTTATAGGGACATTTGTGAAGAGATTTACTACATCAAAACTTATCATTGTGGGTGTGTTTTCAATTTTTATGTTTGATAATATTCACACAAGAATTGAAACCACTAATCTGGTGGAGATACGTAGATGATGTCTATGCTATTTGGCCTCATATTATAGAACTAATTAAAAACTTTGTAGAACCCATTAACAAAATAGAACCAACTATTAAATTCATATATGAATTAGAACAACATGGAAAACTTCCGTTTTTAGATATTCTAGTTAACACAAACGATACAACAATTAATACATCGGTATACAGAAAACCAACACACACAAACAGATACTTAAACTTTGACTCAAACTACCCACAACGTGTCAAACGTGGAATTATCAAAACCATGTATGATAGAGCAAAATTAATATCATCAAATAAAGAAATTTTAAAGAAAGAGAAAGACCTAATCAGATGTACGCGAATACAAAACAAATATCCTAAAAGAATAATAGAGAAAGAAATGAATAAAAACCCTAAAAATAAAGAAAAAGAAAACAAAAACAACGATACACACCAAAAAATACTCTCAATACCGTACATAAAAGGATTCTCCGAAAAAATCCAAAGAATAGGAAACAAATTTTGAATTAAAACAGTATTTAGAACCAACAATACACTAAGAGCACAATTAACAAAAACAAAACCCAAAAACGCAATACAAAGATAAAAAAACTGTATCTACAAAATACCGTGCGAATGTAACAAGTTTTATATAGAGCAAAGTTTCAGACCATTTGAAGTTCGATTAAAAGAACATAAATCATATATAAAAAATAGAAAATTTGAAAAATCCATGATTTGTCAACATGCATGGGACTCCAGTCATAAAATAAAATGGGAAGACGCAAAAATTATCGACAAAGAAGAAAACCACCAAAAACGCAAAATCAAAGAAGCTGCTTATATAATCCTACATAAAAATAACTGTGTTGCAAACGAATCCGTGACTTTCAGTAAACAATGGATTCCACTACTAAAAGAAATAACAAATGAAAAACAAATGCCCACAATCTCTAAGTAGCATTGCAAGTTTTTCCTGGCTTTTCTTTGCGATATTAACATGAAATACAGCCTACATACATGATTTCTATTTATACATACAATAACTAATTACATAGCAATAAGCATATTAACTTCTTACAAAACCGCAAACCCGGTATAAGAGACACCAACGACAGTTGGTAACGCTAATCTATAAAGTGGAAATTAACGCGCCCATCTGTCAATGACGTCACACAATATGCAAATTATTACACGTAAATGACGAAATATGCAAATTCATAAAAGGTATTATAAAAAATCCCACACACGGATAACTTACGTGAATATATAAGCGTCTCACAGAATTGCTTCCTTCAGGGTTGCTCGTGGCCCCCTTCTAGATTATTTAAAGATGGTTCGCATGGCGTCCTTCGGGATTGCTCCAGCTAGCGACTGCGGGGCGTGGGCTGCTATCAGGCCAGGTTGCTTCCAAATTAATATCTTCTTTCTATATGTAGCGGAACAATAAGGAACGGGTTTATTGGGAACGATAAACAAAGATAAGCAAAAGGGAATCTACATAACAAAGATAACGATACGATACCAGACCCAACCACTCTTCTTGATGTTCAAAGGCAAAGTCCTGTTTCCAGCGTCTTTCGGAAATCCCCCACTTTTCTGCGCCACACGCGTCGGCGCGAAGTTCGTCCAACGCACTTCTGACGTGTTGGAAATACACGCGCCAAGTCTTTCAAATTTATGGCGCGAAACTCCCGCATATCAATACTAAACTAAAAAGATGTCTAGTGCCAAATTTTTGGCACGTAACAAACTGGAAAACCCCTATTTCGACAAATATCTAAGTGTTGGGGGATCTTGGTAGCCACAGGTTGCTTAACCCCCTTCACTGAATCTCAGTGAAATAAGGCATAAAATTAGAAAACAATAGAAGGGAAACGAGCTATATACATGCTGTGTGAGAATTTCAGAGAACTATGTAGGCTAGCTCAGAATATAAATAAGTGCAGGTACGTGTCCAAACAGTTTTGAGACGAAGACCTAATGATGATGTTGATGAAGCATATTAACAACCCCTGTAAAACAGCATTGGTATCTGACAAGTGTAAACCCGCCATAGGGTCGCCTCAGATCCATATGCAACCTTCATAGAACAACATTGGTATCTGACAAGTGTAAACCCGCCATAAGGTCGTCTCAGAACCATGTTAAAATCTACCAAAAAGGTAGCCTAAATCATAATGATTTTCCCCTTCAAAATAAATATAAAAAAAACGACTGCTTAAGCCTTTCAATAATACAATCACACACTTCTTTAATAACCATCCTCTCATTTGTATAAATAGAAACATGTTAAAAAGTGTTTTCCAATTCCCAAGTTATTGAATTTATATAAAATTCACCAATAAAAATTAATCAGCTGATTTCACGTTAAGCGTATTGGCTACCTAAAAAAAGTCGGTCCCAGGCCGTAACACTAATTGAAGGCAATCATTCTTTTAAACTTTAAAAATTTTTGCTTAGTGTACTGAAACCAAATATTTCGAACATCAATAAATCAAAATCACCTTCAATTTATGTCATAAATGTCAAACTTGAAGTTTTTATTATTTTGACAACGATCCTGGGTCATGGATCCAAACGTAAATAAAGATGATTTTAAAAACTATGAGTGGTTTAATTCCTAAAGAAGATTAAGAAGAATGCTAAACAAACCACAACGGGAGTATTGCTCCGCATAGAACAAATTATGGTATGAATTCCACAATAACTCGGCTGTGTATCTTGGGAAATGAATTTTCTTCACAAATTGATTTTTTTGATGTAACTATAGCATTCTTTCGTAATCAATTGAAGAATGTTAATATGCAGTAAAAAAGGCAAAGAATAGGAAATTCAATATGCAAGTATATGGAAGGTTTTAATGTTATGAGTAGTGTTTATTGATATAACAAACCAGCATGTAAATTATTATTATTGTTATATACTTTTTTTTAATTGCACAAAATTATTTAAGTTTTTTGTAAAAACAGGGGATTTATCCCGTATATTAATTAAAAATAAATAATAATAATAAAAAAGCTTGTTCTTGTGTTTCCTACCACGCGAAAACACTAGTCTTTCATGTCAATTCAGTTAAAGGATTTGTGCGTAATGCGAAATCCTTAATGAAACGGCGGAAATATGACGTTAAACCTAGAAATCTTCGTAACTCGTGAACATTTGGTCTGGGAAATTTACGTATCGCTTTCGTCTTGGCTTCACCAAGTTTAATTAATTAATTTATTTATTTATTTATTTTTATTTTATTGTTTTATTGCCCAACAGTAATAACCATTTACAGGACAAAAATATAGAACAAACAAATTATATACACGTGTGACCTACAGACTAAAGTTTAAATATACAAACGTACATCAACATTATCTTTATATATAACATATATAACTTTATATATAACAGAAAGTAGTGTTATTTATATCTATTTGAGGACTTAATCTGTTAAAATTTTTACACAATACATTTATGGGTGCTTTTTTGCCTATATTAGTTCTACTAGTAGCAATCTTAAATGTTTCTATGTATCTTTCTTCTATCCTAGGTACGTTAAATGGTATTTGCGACAACAAAACTGCACAATCTATTTGATTGTGTAACAATTTATATAAAAAACACAGACCAGAATTTATTCTCCTGGTTTCTAATGACAGCAATTTAAAATTGTCAAGTAATTCAATTTGATTACAACCTCTTGTACGATAAACACCAGTTTGTTTAAAGCTTAAGTATTTTAAAAATTTTCTTTGTACTGCTTCTAACATATTCTTATACAATAAGTATATAGGTGACCAGATTAAAGAGCAATATTCCAGTTTGGTACGTACAAGGGAGTAAAATAGCAACTGTAAGCTAAATAAATCATTAAAACCTTTTGTGTTACTAATCACAAATCCCAAGGAGGCACTTGCTGCATTACATAGTTCTTCTATATGTGGAGAAAATGACAGGGTTGGATCATATACTATCCCAAGATCCTTAATTCTATCATATCTATTAATAGGTGTATTATCAGTTTGATATTCAAATAGTAAGGGATTCATTTTTATTGTAAATATCATGCATTTACATTTTGCAGTATTTAGGTGTAACCTATTGTTTCTACACCAATTAACAATAAGGTTAATTTGTTGTTGTAAGTACTCACAATCAGAATCGTCTTTTACGGTTAAATAAATTTTTAAGTCATCTGCAAACAATAAATTATCACACTCCAGTGTGTTGGGAAAGTCGTTAATAAATATTAGAAACAACAAAGGGCCAAGATTGGACCCTTGTGGAACTCCAAATGTAGGCACAATTATATCAGAAGTAAATCCATTATACCTCACAACTTGTTTCCGCCCCAAAAGATACGATCTAAACAGCGCCAATAAGGTTTCACTAAAACCATATTTATTCAATTTATTCAGCACGACAAAATGATCTATTTGATCAAAAGCTTTCTGAAAGTCTAAATATATCGTATCAACTTGTAGTTTCTGCTCAATGGAATTGGCAACATACTGAGTAAAAACTGTTAGATTGGATAAAGTACTCCTTTTTTCTATAAAACCATGCTGAGTCGATGAGAGGATATTTTTTATTTGCATGTAGATTTGTTTGTACAACAATGATTCAAATATTTTTGCAAAATTACTGATAATGGAAATTGGTCTGTAGTTAGCTATATCAGATTTAGCCCCACTCTTAAATACGGAGCAAATTCTACCAAATTTCCACTGAGATGGAAATGTGCAAGATTTAATAATTAGATTAAATATAATGTTTAGTGGGTAAAGAATGATAAATTTACAATCTTTAATTAAAAATTCTTGTATTTTATCTATTCCAGCAGTTATGGAGTTCTTCAAATTGTTTATTGAATGTATAATATCATCATCCGAGATAGACTTTAGCGTTACAGTGTCTATACCATTAATATCCACTACTTGGATATTGCTCTCATCTGATAGTTTATAAACACTAGCGAAGTATTCAGCAAATGCATTTACAATATGTTTTGGTTCAGTACATTCTTTATCATTAAATGTCATAGTAGCTGGAATTCGAGTCGAATACCTTTTCTTATTGATAAATGACCAAAAATACTTCGGATTATGTTTAATATTGTGTTGTACCTTAACTAAGTATGTTTTATAATCCTGTTTGACTTTATTTTTACAATTAGTTCTAAGTTGTTTAAACTGATTATACAATGAATCTATTTTATCTTTTTTGTACTTTCTGTATGCACAAGCTTTTTGTTTTAACATTTATATTAACTCCCTGCTATACCAATCAGGAAACTTGGTATTAATGTTTTTGTAAAAAGGAATGAAACTGTCAAGAGCTTGGTCTAATATTTCATAAAATTGTGTGCATACTTTATTAATATCATCATAATACTCTAGAACAGACCAGTCTATATACGTGAGAAATTGATATAGACCATGATAATCAGCTTTAGAAAAATTATAGTTCTTAACGGAAACATTTATAGGAAATTTGTTTAACCTTTCCGTTTCGATATTAAATTCAATTAATAAGGGTGGATGATGGGGATCAACACTGACTAAAGCAGTGTCACATAATGTTACATTGCATACTTGATTACTAGATACTAAGTCTAATATTTCATTATTTACATTAAATACACCATTCATCATCATTTTGTTATCGACCTTACTTAAGGTCGGTTTGACGCAGCTCTAACTTCTTTTCTATTCTGTGCTAATCTAAAAAGCTCTACATACCCTTCACAACCTAAATTTCTAATAATTTGACTAATATAGTTTGGTCTAGGTCTTCCTATATCCTTCTATCTTTTTCCGATCCAGCTGGCTCTACATAGATATTAGCAACCTGATGGTTGTTAAAGAACTCTAACATGTTTACATGATTACCATTTATAAGGAAATGAAATATAACCTGGTTATCCGCTTCAAAAAGGAAAAGTGTTAAATTATATGTTATGGTAAGGCTTAAGCAACGAAATGCTAACAACATGCCAAACCGCTAACCAATTGTGAATCATGTCCTGATGACATTTAGTTAACTGATTTTTATTTTTGTTTTGTTTTCGAACTTACTTAAAGTCGGTTTGACGCAGCTCTAAATTCTTTTCTATTCTGAGCTAGTCTAAAAAAGTCTACATACCCTTCACAACCTACATCTCTAATAATTTGACTAATATAGCTTTGTCTAGGCCTTCCTACTCTATTTTTATTTGGTAGTCTATAATCTAAGACTTTACTAAATAGTCCCTCATGTCTTAACTGGTGCCCTAGCATTCTATCTCTCCTGACCTTCAATTGTTTCCACATACAGGAATCCTCACCTATCCTTCTATAAACTTCCTCGTTTGTTACTCTATCTGTCCAACTAATCTTTAACATTCTCCTATAACACCAAGTTTCAAAAGCTTCTATCTTTTTCTTATCTACTTCTTTAATTGTCCAAGTCTCACTACCATATAGTAAAACGCTCCATACGTACGATATTAAGAAACTTTTTCTATTATCTAAACTAATACTATTAGCTATTAGTAAGTTTTTCTTTTTTAAAAACATTTTTCTAGCTTGAGCTATTCTAGCTACTATATCCCTTCTGCTACGTCCATCTTTTGTAATTATACTACCTAAATAGCAAAATTCATCTACCTCCTCTAACTCGGTATTACCTATTTTTAATTTTGGTTTAGAACTAGGCTGTAACTTTACTGAGTTAATTCTCATACTATAGTTACTCCGTAGTATCTCATCTAAAATATTTAAAAACTCTCCTAACTATTTTCTAGACTCTGCTATAATGGCTATATCATCTGCAAAACGTAACATGTCTATTTTCTGTCCCTGTACACTAATACCTATCTCTTTTCTCTCTCTAGCTAAGTTTAAAGCTTCCTCAATATAAACATTAAAAATCAAGGGAGACAGTATACAACCCTGTCTAACACCATTTCTAATCTTAGCTTCCTTTTCTATTTCATCCAATCTAATTACTACACTTTGATTTTTATATAGACTGTAAATAATTTTTCTATCCCTATGAGAGATTCCTATTTTTTGCAAAACCCTGAACATAACAATCCAATTAACCCTATCAAATGCTTTTTCTAAATCTACAAATGCGAAATGAGTCTTTTTATTTTTTTGTAACCTTTTTTCGATAATTACCCTAATCATTAGTATCGGTTCTCTAGTCCCTCTGTCTTTACGAAAACCATATTGGTCTTCGCCTAAATAATTCTCAGTCAAAGCTTCTACTCTATTTTTAATTATTATTGTTAGTATTTTGGAAGCATTCTAACCGTTCTAAAATTCTCACACCTATCAGCTCCTGACTTTTTTGGGATTGGGATAATATTTTTTTCGAAATCTATTGGAACCTCACCTGTGTCATATATTATTTTTACTAGTTCATATAATCTATCTAAAGTTTTCTGACTTGCATATTTTATTAATTCTGCGGGAATATCGTCTATCCCTGGCGCTTTATTTATTTTAAGATTCCGAACAGCTCTATCAAATTCCTCTCTTAATATTGAGAACCCTATTTCTACATCCTCTTCTTGGTCGTTTTCTAACTCATCCATATCGTCTCCCTTATATAAATCTTCTAAATATCTTTTCCATCTATCTGCTACCGCAACTTTATTTATTAGAAGCTCATTATTCTCGTCTCTAATACCATTATATTTTTTGCTATCTTCCCCAAAAAACTTTTTAACTGCCCTGTAAGCCCTGTCTGTCTTACCTACTCTCAAATCATCTTGTATTCCCTTACAATTCTCCTCCATCCATTTATTTCTAGCTTTTCTACACTCATGTACTATCTTATTTCTAACTCTATTATATTTTTGCTTACTTTCACTATCCACTTCTCTGAAAGGTTTAAGCTTTCTTCTATTCTCTATTAAATCTAATATCTCCTTTGTTACCCACGGTTTTCTCGCTTCTATTTTTTTCTTACCTATAGTCTGTGTTGCTGTATCATGTACAGTCAGTTTTATTTCTTTCCATCTATTTTCTACGTTCCCTCCTACAGCTATCTCTTTGCTCTTATTATCTAATACTTGTTTATATTCCTCTTTTACCCTACTATCATTAAGCTTACCTAGATCCCATCCCTCTCTTTTAACCCTTCTGAATTTTTTGAATTTTACTTTACACTTCATTTTAACTAAGTTATGATCGCTATCTATGTCAGCCCCTGGATAACTACGACAGTTTTTAACTTGGTTTCTAAATCTTTGTTTAACTAAAATATAATCTATTTGGTATCTAGCCCTATCACCTGGCGCTTTCCAAGTATATCTTCTCCTAACATGTTGTTCGAATAGAGTGTTTACAGTTACTAATCTATGTTCCTGGCAAAACTCAATTAATCTTTCTCCTCTATCATTTCGTCTGCCATACCCAAATTTTCCTACCATTTCTCCCTCACTACCTTCTCCCACTGACGCATTAAAATCGCCCATAACTATTAAATTCTCATCTCCTTTTACTTTTCTCACTATACTATTTATATCCTCGTATACCTTTTCTACTTCCTCCTCCTCGTACTGAGTTGTTGGCATGTAAACCCGAACTAAAACAGTGTCTGTGGGTTTTGTACTCAATCTAACCATAATTATTCTATCACTAAATTGTAAGTACTCTTTAACTTTATGCCCTAATCTTTTACCTAACACTATTCCTACCCCTGCCTGTATATTAGTTGAAGAAGTTGTAATTATTCTATAATTATCTTTCCAAAAGTCATTACTATCTGGCCATCTCACCTCACTAATACCTAAAATGTCCAGCTTTTCCTTTCTCATTTCGACTAATAAATTCGTTAACTTATCTACTCTAAGTAATGACCTTACATTCCAAGTCCCTATCACTAAATCGAACTGATGGTTTATATTCTTACGATGACGAGCCCCAAGTACCCCCTCCAGGAGATCCAAATGAGGGAATATTTTACCTCCGGACAAGAATTTTACTTGTGAGCTCTCCATCATATGTATTTCGTGTTTTAGGCCACGCACACCTGGGAAATATTGTGGTAGGCTCCCATATCTTTCCACAACGCAGTTTTTCAAGATTTTAGCAAAAAGCCGTATCCGTCATGGCCAACCCCCAACAAGCTTGTAAATTGTTAAGGATCGCCCGAGACCAACCGACCCTCCTCCAATATCTTTTAGCCAGCAAGGCTGCTGCCCCTTGCTGCGCCTTTTAATCGTCTTTTACGATAAGCAGGCTTACTATAGTAGTATTCTTTATCCCCTACTATAGGGGTCAAAAACACCATTAAATTGTTTATAATTTAGAAAATTTATAAAGTTTGTAAAATGCCGACTCTTACTATCCCAGTAGTTAGTTAGGATATAGTATGGTATATTAAAATCACCAACAACTATACATGACCTATTATGTAGCCAATCACATAAGGCTAGTTGTTCAAAGAAATTTTCAAAATATATTAAATCGACCAAAGGTGGTATATACACATTAATTATATATAGCATTGTATTATTTAAACTTATTTTGCAGGCTACTACGTCTATTAAGCTGAAATTATTGGTGACGTCTGATATATGTATTTGACTTGATAGAAAACTGTCTTTTAGTGCTAGTAAGACTCCACCACCTTTAGAAACACCACTAACTTCAAATTTTCTGTCACTGCGATAAACTTTATATACACCAGGAAAGAGTTTTGCATCATTTACACAGGGACTTAACCACGTTTCAGTAAGAGCCACAATTTCAAATTCATTATCAGATATTGCTGGATAAAAGAGTCAATTTTGGTATTAAGACCTCTTACATTTTGATAGAAAATTTTTATACTACTTGTGTGATAAATGCAACAATTAAAGCTATCGGGCAAATTTAGTTTTCCGAAGTAATAATTTTAGGGATGACATTTACGTATTTTATTGTAATGTTTTTCTCTCTCGCATTTATGCGATCATAAAACTCTTTTTTAATACATTTAAGAAATTCTATTTCTCGTGGCGTGCGATCAATAACAAGTCTAGTATTTTTATATTCGTCATGACTTTTTGGCTTTTAGATTTCTTCAAGATGTCAAGAGCTACATGTTCAGACTCGACAGTAACTTTCACTGGCCTAACGCACAAAGCTGAAGCACCCTGCTTACCTAATCTAACTATTTTAATATTGTTAGCCTGAACACTTGGTGTCAGTAATTGTACAATCTTTTTAACATTGTCTAGATCGCAATTTTTTTGAGTTTCTATTGAGTATTCCTTATTTTCTGAAAGTCCATATAAAATAATATTTTTCTTCCTCACATTTCTTTCAGCGATTTCATGAACTATATGTTCAAATTCTAAAAATTCTCTTTTAGGAGCAGCATTTATATTTGTCGTTATTTGTTGACTAGACAACAATTCATCTATTTTTTGTGCAAATCATCAACTTCCTTTCTAAGGTGTGGAACTTGAGAATACCCTTCACGACATATTTCGCAAAAATACTTTAAAATTCGATTTTTTAAGGGCAAACAGCGAAGTTCCGTACTTGACAGGCCCGAGCATTTCTCACAAAGTGTACAGCTGCAACTATCACAAGTTACCTTGGGATCCTTAGCAGGACACTTGGAACAATTCATTGTTGTTGACAGAAGTTTAATAAAATAAACAAATATATGGATACCAATACCTGTTTCCAAAGTCTTGGTTTAGTTTAAAATTATTTATAAACATTTCCAACAGGTAAGAACCCAATTACAGGAAACAATACAAAAAAAAATAAAATTATACCTTCCGAAATTATGAATCCTAAAAATTCAACCTTGCGACACCCAAATTGGCATTTTTTCAATTTCAATATCAATTTTGCACTTCTTAACGCATCGAAAACTTGTCTCAACTTCATAAACATTTCGCTCCAATTGCGCACTGGTATGATTAAATCATCAAGATAGGACATCGCTACCTTATTTTTCAATGGACACAAAACTAACCACATCAGCCTACTAAACTCATAAGGACCGTTCCTTAGTTCAAAAATTAAACGCTCAAACTGTCCAGTGCAATCTGGTGTTATAAATGCTATTTTTGCCTTCGCTTCTTCTGTCAAGGGAATCTGTAGGTATCCGTGAGCCATGTCCAACGTCGTAAACAATACCCCCTGACTAATGTTTTCAAAATGTTCGTCTATTGTCGCAATAGGGAAGTTACTTTTAATCGTTTACCTATTCAATGCGCGGTAATCGATGACTAGGCATGGTTCACCAGACTTTTTATTTATTTATTTATTTATTTGCGCATACATGCATAAACGGGATACCCCATTTACATTAAAAAATATATATATAAAATGTGTAATAATGTTATTCCACTATTATTGCTGAAAGTTTCTAAAAGTCGGTAATACAATTACCAAAGTTCATAAGATACATCGCGCGAGCGCAATAAGAAAAGCGAGTGACGCCTCTTTACAGATTTTGGCGCGGCCATGCACCATGACGTCACCGATAATTTATATTGCGCCATAATTAGCAATATAAAAATTAAACACGATAAAGGCAAACAATTTAGCTAAAAATCTACTTACATCAAAAATCAGGCATCCGGCAGGAAATCGCGCTACGGTAGGCCTCTGCTCCGGTGCTGTTGGCTGAGCATGGACATCGGGTCGTGGGCTGCTCCAGGTCATATCAGTCCTAAATGTAGTGGAACGATAGGAATAGGTTAATTAAGGAAAGACAAACAAAGATAAGCAAGACAAGGGAATCTACATAGTAAGACAAGACACGATACCGGCACGACTATTTCACTTGAAGATCAAAAGAGAACAGCCACGATTCAGGGCGTCACCCAAACCTCTCCCCACTCTTTGTCTAGTATTGCTCCACCCCTCTAGGGATAAGCACACTGCGCAAGCTCACTACTCTGACGTACGGAAGCACACTCTTAGTCTATTTAAAAATTCCCGCGCACTGCGTATTTGAAAATATGCGGCGAAACTTCCGTACACCAAAAACTAACCTAAAACAATGTTTAAGTGGCAATGGCACGTAACAATAATACATAAACTTATTAATTATACAAATTTAATAATGTTTGCTTGAAACTCTGAGGACTGCTACCAAACCAATTTAATTCACTAAATGTATTTGCAGAAGCTACAACTCGATTTAGATAGAAGTGACATCCATAATTGGTTCTGTGGCAATCACTGTGGAATAGGTGAAAAGTACGTGATTGTCTAGCTGGACCATTGAATTGAATTAATACTAGTAATTCCGTACAGTTGATGTAACCATTAATAATCTTATCCAGAAGACATAAATCATTCAATATCCGCCTATCCAGTAATGAAACTAATCGAAGTGATTGTAATAGAGACAACTCTTGACATTGGTGCTCTTGAAGTCCCATCTTATATGTAATAAATTAAAGAAATTTCTTTTGGACCCTTTCTATTTTAACAATATTATTTTTATAAAAGGGCGACCATATAATGGAAGCATATTCTAAGATGCTTCTTACTAAAGAGCAATATAACAATTTGCATGTGGTAGTTGAAAATTTGCCACTATATCGGAATACAAATCCTAAGATTTGCATAGCTCTTTTGGTGATAGTATTTATATGGGAATTAAAAGTGAGTTTAGAATCTATCAAAACACCCAAATCTTTAACTTCATAAACTCGTACAATAACATCGGTATTTATATAATATTCTGTTATTGTAGTCGACACTGCACGAGAGAAGGTTATGGTTAGGCATTTGTTGATGTTCAAAAAAAGTCTATTTGTTTTACACCAGTTATTAAAAGAATTTAGGTCTTCTTGGAAAAAGATGTGATCACTTGTAGAAATAATATTTTTATAAATTTTTAGGTCGTCAGCAAACAGCAAAAATTTACAATGTTTAAATACTTGTTTAATATCATTGACAAACACTAAAAATAGAGAGGACCAAGGTGAGACCCTTGCGGAACTCCAGAGTATACCAGATACTTGTAAGAAGTGAATTGTCTATACTTGACACTTTGCCATCTATCATATAGGTAGCTACTAAGCCGTTTCAAGATCATACCATCTACTCCTGCCTTTTGTAGTTTAAGAATCAAAATATTGAGATTTACTTTGTCAAAGGCTTTGGTAAAGTCAGTATACAGAGCATCTACCTGAAGTCCATTTTCTAACGCTGCAGTTATGTCATTGGTATAGACAAGTAAATATGTAATAGTTGATTTCTGAGATACAAATCCATGTTGGTTATTGATGATAAATTCTTTAAACTTCCAGGACAAATGATGAGTTATTAAGCAATCCAATAATTTCGGTATTGAAGATTGAATACAAATTTCTCTGTAATTCTGAATCGAATTTTTGTCACCTAATTTTAATATCGGATTAATAAAACTGTGCTTCCATATTGTTGGAACCTTGCCTTGGGTAAGAGAGTTATTAAATAGGATAGTTAGGGAAATACACAGACTGTGAATACAATTAATTATCAAGCTTGCAGGTATGCCGTTCGGACCGGCAGAATTGGTAGGTTTAAGTTTACAAATAGCATCAAAAACTTCATCAGTTCCCAGTAAAATTTGTTTAACATCGACAGTGTCTAACGTGCAATTAATGTCTGCAGTTGTATCAAGTGGTACAATACATTCATTTTCATAAAACTCAGAAAAAAAGTCAGTAAATAAATCGACTATGCCTAATCGGAAACATTGTTGTTTGAATGCGTTTTTTCGGAATATAACTTTGCAGTCCATGATATAGGATATTATAGAAAAGTTCAATTGTGGTATCAAGATTTTCCTTTGAAGAACAGAATGACCAATCAAATGAGTTGAAATATAAGTTAAGTGACTTATAATCTCCTTTAACAAAATCAAATTGCAATTCCTTATAATGTAATGATTGTTCTTTTGTTTTCAATGTAATAGTAATATGAAAGGCCGTACGATGAGTACTATTATCCATAAGTAGGTCTACAGCTGAAAATATAGCGACATTATTTAAATTTTAAAAACAAGATCTAAGAGTCTGTTGTTTGAGTTATAAACCTGGTTATGTTGTTGTAGATCTAAGAGGGCTAGTGTATTAATGAGGCATTCTGCATTATCACCACTATTGCAAAGATTAAATTTGTCATTATGCCATGATGCATTAGGAATGTTGTAGTCACCGCATAGCAAAATTTTGTTGAAGGATAATTATAAAAAATATGTTCAAGAGCTGTACTATGTAATTCATATAAATCCGCCGGCGATGTAGGTGGGATATATGATATATGTACCACCAATAATTAAATATTGGCCTGAAAATTGAATAGTAACAAACAAGTGTTCAACACCAACTACGTTAGTAACAATTAATCTTGCATTTAAGGCAGCTCTAACTAATATAACTACACCACCCCCTCGTTGCTTTGTACTGGTTAATATATTTCTCTCACATTTAAATACCGAATAGCAATTTGAGGTCAGTTCAGAATCATAATAGGAGCTATTAAACCAAGTTTCGGTGATAACAATAACATCATAATAGGCACTTAAAATTAAATTGTCTTTAAATTCATTGACCCGTGATCTAAGTCCACCAACATTATGATAATAAACAGATAACTGTAAATGGGGTAGCACTAATTTTATATTGAGAAAGTAGTGATTGATGGAACAACTCCATTAAAATACCTAATGGTGACATTCTCACCATTAGATTTACGTTGATATAGTTCATCACGTAGTGACTGCAAGTATTTTCTCTGCTGTATGGTTTGATCAGATGCAATACGATAAGAAGATGAAGTAAGCTTAAAACCATTTCTCAATGCTGCGCGTAAAATTGATGAATCCGAATAAATGACTTTTATCAGTCTGATTGAATCTTTTTTATTGCTAAGCCTGATAATTGCAACAGGAGGAAATTGATTAATTTCTAGTATGCGAGAGATTTTAGCAACTGATTGTTTATCATAATCAACCCTATCAGATGTTTCGCGAGATTTAGATTCATCAACATTAAATATGATTAAATTTCTGCTCCTAGTAACTCTTTCATTAACCTCAGCAAAAGTGCTTCAGAATTAGGCATAATTTTTTGACTTTCGAATAAGACAACTTTTTCCTTTAGCACATGGACTTCCGTTTTTAGATCATTTAATTTTTTTAAAATTAGTGGAACTTGTTTAAATGCAGTTGTACACTCATCACAGAAGAACATTAGTGATCTTTGTTTTTTAGCTGCATAACGCGGACTTCAGATGCTCCAAATTCTGAGCATTTTTCAGGAATCATTGTGTTGCAACAATCACATATTAGGTAATTTTCATTTTCACATGTTTTATTGCACTTTGTACATTTATCCATTATGATTTAATTGTTTTAAATTTTAATATCTTATTATTGAAGCACCTGCAGATAACTTGAGCAAAGTTGATAACAATATAATATTGGCCAAGGATAAATACAAGTATAATGTTATCAATAACAACAGCTGTATCAGTTGATACTAAATTATTAAATTCAGTTTCACAGAAAATCACTACTGGTTAAAAATTTGAGGATAATCCAAATATGCAATGTGTAGCAATAGATACTGCACAATTCACTGTTTTATTGATACAATTTTCATAAATTATTTCACAATGTAAACCACTTAAACTGTTATTTAAATGAAGAGACCAAATAACATGTTGCCATACACTCACTAATAATACCAGTTTTGCATACGGTGAAGAGGTTTCGGTCACTATTCCGGCCTTTTCCCATTCAACGACAACACCTTGAATTATTTTTCGATGCGCCACGCTAGTTTTATATGGTTTACTTCTTACTGGGATTTCCGTATCCTCAATTGTCACACTCATTAGGTCGGTACACCCTAATTCGAATAAGGTAAACGCAAAACAGTCCGAATATTCATTGCAAAGTTTTAAAAGTTTTTCTCGTATTGCTGATTCCACATTTTGGTCTACGTTTAATATATCCATAGTAATATCGCCAGTATCCGTAGTCTTCTCGGTTTTCTCGACTAACGTCATTTACTTAGATTTTATAAAACCGATACATTGAGCTTGCCGTATGCAGACAATATCTTTGTCATTATTTACAATGAGTACGGAAAAATTACTGTCCTTACACTCTATTCGTACAAAATTGATTGAATTTGCTGGAATAACGCAAGTTTCCGTGTTCCTTAATTTAATTTTATTGTTTTGTTGAACATTCCAGTCTTTAAAAGGGAAATAGTTGTTCCAACCAAAGGTAAATTCGTCGACTACTTGTACATATGCAATTTATTTGTTTTCTGTGAAAGACCTTCCTAGGATAACATCTACTGGTTGTGCTTGATCTGGCACTACGTAAATCTTAACCGCTTCTACGTATACATCGTCAACTTCAACTCTTGCCATTATAAACGCTTTGCATAAAACTGTCGGATCCTGGTGGTTACCAAAACCATATAACTGCTCTGTCGTTGACTTTGCGTGACCAACGCTATCAGCTATTGATGCGTTTATTGTACACACACCACTGCCTGTGTCTATTAATGTGTTTACTACCCTACCATTAATTTTGGCAAAGCGTAAAAATTTTTCTATCGCATTGTTAGGATCAATTAACATTAACCGGTTTGTCATTAGCTGTGTTGCCGACCGGGGCATCTCCTTTTGGGCAGTCTTTGTATTTATGATCCGGTTGTTTGCACTTGAAACAAATAGATCCGCTGTGCGATTGTGTGCATGAGGCTGACACATGACCCCGCTCAGCACAATTAAAACATCTAGGCCCACTCGCTTTCGCTTGAGATGTACTAACCTTTTGACTGTATACCATTTTTGTACGTACCGTATCCACTAGGAGCCCTCGGGGTAAAAACACCAAACTCAAAGTTTTACCTTAAGGTAAGGATTTATTTATGTCACAAAACTGGACTGACAGCTCTAAAAATTACTAGACAGATCATCGAATAAAGCATAACCTACTAACTAATGCTAGTACAATGTTAACAGCTTGAAATTCTGTTTCAAATGCATTCCAAGATATCATCTTTATTCTACAAACTTCGTGCCAATCGTGAACAAGTCCCTTCAAGTTTTACCGACTCAGGTGTAACAATGCACAGCTATTAATACGATTGAACCATTCCACAGCTGCGCTGCCAATTTCACCCCAAAAATATGAAATGGATTTGTTTAAATCTGGCATTACCTGATAACGTAAATTCTTCTTTTCCGTCACCGTTTGTTGATTCTGCTGTAAAGGATTATAAAGCAGCTGCTGTGTGCAAACGTTTTGTTCCATTGTTTTAACCATTTGCATCATTACAGGCATTTGTCGTTGAATCATTAGTTTAAAACCATCTCACAATGGTTCAGTAAACGCTCCAACACCATCTTCCACCTTTTTTATATCTTCTTTCACAACCGTTATACAAATTTTTTTTTATATTTTCACGCAGCACTTTATAATAGATCACTATCTACTTGTCCTTAGCTAATCCCACTTCTGATATGTCAGCTCCAGGTCAGAATAAACCATAAACAGTATGCCTTTGCTCAATTACCGCTATACAACATATTACTGAAACACACTCCCTAAAGTTTTCTTACCTTATGGCTCGATATTGACCTCTATAGATGCACTGCTACACCTGTAAACAGATTAAAACAAAGATAGCACTGTTTGTGCATTTATATCCAAAATTAATAATTAATTAGAATCAACCCTCATTCGTTCCAATTAATAATCATAGTCTTGACTAAAATAAAAATCTATTCCTTCAGTTGCAGTTTAATTATTTACAAGACATCTTCTTTAAATAAGTTTGATTAAATAATATTAATGAAAGATATGTACATATGTACTTGATAATATCAGTATTTCTCACAAATAAAATATAATAATTTTATATTAGCAAGGTCTAGCAAAATTTATCTTCAAATGATTGAGTATGAGTTTTTTGAATGTTTAACTTTATATTACAACTTCTGTTGGGTTGAGTAGTACTACTTGAATCTCACATTCTAAGACAAAATATTCCACTTAACAATTAGTGAAATGTAAAATGTAAAAATTTAATTCTCTAAGATTTGATTTGAGATTAGATTATTTTCAACCTTCCATTGAGAATAACAATAAATCAATGTTCTGGTACACTCTTACACTACTCATAATCAAACTGTCAAGATAGACAAAAGTACTTCACAACGCTTAAACTTGCTAGAATGACAAACTCCTCCATGAGTCTCACCTAGACTTATAACCAAAAAAAATTTTAACCTCATCACCAACTTCAAAAATAGTGATGCAAAAATTGCTAGAGCGACAAACTTACCGCGAGTCTCGTTTAGACTAATGTAATGCTGAGCGACCGACTTTTCCTGAGTCTCGTCTAGACTAATATACTGCTATCCGACCAACCACGACGACAAGTTTCGCTTAGACTTACAAACAACTTAACATACTGTGTTGCAATGCGGATGTAAATAAATCAAAAATTGCTATCAAAACAAATCATATCAAAACAAAACATGCCTATGCACAAGAGCAATCCTGAAACGGTTTACCGACAGTAAAAACCAGTGTACCAAATTATAAACATCTATCATTTTTTATATCAAAAAAATAATCAAACAACTATTGTAACTAAAAGGAATGGAAGATGACCTTAAATACAAATCTCTATTATCAACTTCACTCTGAATTACTATTCACTGAAATACTACAAACTAAGTAATTGATTACTACAACTTAAGGGTACTACCGATTGACCTATATACGAAATACTATTGTTATCATAATCTCGAATATGCCATGTATTGTTTTTGAAATCTGCCATTAGACCAAATGATTTAGCGAAATCGCAACCAAAAATAAATGTGTGCGGAAGAGATGGTACAACCAAACCATTAATAATACGATATTCTCTTCCAATTCTAATAGGTAAATCAACTGAACCAATAACTTCTTGAAGAGCACCATCAGCAGTGGAAACTTTTTTCTTTTCAGTTTTAAAAACTTTCAAATTCAGTTCTTCAAGAACAGAAAATGCTAATGAACCAACCACGGTAGTAGTACAACCGGAGTCGAACAAACCCGTGACGTCTCTATCCAACAATTTTACCATAATGTACGGACGATTGTCCTGAGGTTTCTTTACAAATAACGCGTCAGCTTTTGGCTTGACGTTCCGTTGACAAAAATTTTTAACAATTCCGAGCCATCGTGACCAATCATCTTTATCAAAAAAATTATTCTGTTCACACAACATAACCGTAGCCTTTTGCATAGAAGCATGATGCCGGCCACTCTGCATCTGCCTACCTACTCGTTTTTTGAACACGGCGGACAAGTTACTGTCTTAACTCCACTATATCCGCAACTATAACAAAATATTTTACGAGGAATCTTACACCTCCAAAACGTATGACCTTCCAAACAATTCCAATATGTAAGTTTATTCATTTTAATTTTATTTACAGGGACTCTACTAGAAAGATTATTATTATTTCCAAGATATTGTATCTGAGGTGGAAATGATTGATTATAAAAACTACGACCAGTTCGCACTGAAAAGTTTTTAACAGGAGCTGACCACTTATTTTCAACTTGTAACTTCGAATTTCCTAATGCTTTCAAAACATATTTCGCTGGACTTTGTACTAATTTATGCTTGGATGCATAAGCTTCTTCCAATTTCTTACACAACTTGATTAACGTTGACATATTATCAATTTCCGTTAGAGCTAATTGACAAATAAAATCAGGTAATAGGTTCTTTTTTACCATCCTAACTTTCGTGCATTCCGCAGGTGATTGTGGTAACCTGCTAAACAAATTCTCCATATGGGCTATATATATGACTACAGATTCTCCTTTATGTTGATGACGCGACCTAATTTTTTCCCAAATCTCGTCCTCTGAGTGTGATGGTAAGAAATCTTCCTTTAAACGAATAACCAAAGAACTCCAGTTTGTTAAAGAACTTCTAACACAACGATACCATTCTAAACCGTTACCAGTGAATAATTCTACAGAAGCATTAAACAAATCTTCTTCAGATACTTTACGCGAGTGTGCTAACTCAGCTACTCTGTCCAAAAATTGATGAACCCGTCTTGGATTTTACTGACCACGAACCAATTGGAATAGGAGATACTAAATATGAAACAGTGTGAATAGGAGCACTGACAACAGCTGGAATGGTTTCTCTCATAGAAAATTCACCATATCCGCTTACATCTTCATTCTTCTTAAGCTTTTCATGTAGCTCGGCCTCCATGGTAAGGATAGTTGCTAACGATTCATTTTTAAATAAATTTGCCTCATCTGAATTATCTAAAGGAATTTTCATTCTCCTAACTTGACCATCAAGATGTATTAATCTCGACTGTATCCTCTTAAATGTAGGGTCTGCTAACTCACCTTCAAATTCTAATGAAACATTTTTTACAGATTCTATCGATGCATCAATCTCATCACGTTCATCTGAAAATTCTACGACATATGCGGAAGGATCAATTAAACGACCAGGTACTGCTGTTTCTTTAGCTAATACTCGGCTTAACATTTTTCTCTTATCCTGCATCGGTCTGCTGCTAATAACTCCTCGAATTCTCAATTCGTAATCCAATTCATCTTTATGCAAATAAACAACTTGATAGATCTCAGCCATCTTGAAATAGACTAGCTAACTAACTATAATTTAAACTCAATTAAACAATCTGCACTGAAACTTCAGTCGAACAACATCAATAAACTGAATTAATCTTAGGGTAAATGATTTACGAATCAACAAGCGTAAGCATGCAAAATCATTCGAAGCCTGCACGTTATGTGCTTATACAATTGGTAAAGCAATCGAGGCCTATACGTTGGGCGCTATTTATTACGTTTTGCCTTACTAAAAGGCTCCTATTTGACCAGCTAAAAGGCACAAGGATGTTTGACGAGGATTTCCCAGAAAGTGTAAAGAGCCCACGACAAGATTCGGTGGAAAATGGCTCGTAGATGAGGAAACCTCTAAAGGCTAAGAGGCTAGTCGAGCTATTTACTCTGGGTAGAACATGAGCTGTGGGTCGGGGTTGGACTGCGACCAAAAATGTAAAGAATATGGCACCACCGAATTTTTGTGTACGAAGAAGACCTTACTTAAGTCTCTTGTATAAGGCGAATGCGGAAACGTTTACTCAATTACCGCTATACAACATATTACTGAAACACACTCCCTAAAGTTTTCTTACCTTATGGCTCGATATTGACCTCTATAGATGCACTGCTACACCTGTAAACAGATTAAAACAAAGATAGCACTGTTTGTGCATTTATATCCAAAATTAATAATTAATTAGAATCAACCCTCATTCGTACCAATTAATAATCATAGTCTTGACCAAAATAAAAATCTATTCCTTCAGTTGCAATAAATTATTTACAAGACATCTTCTTTAAATAAGTTTGATTAAATAATATTAATGAAAGATATGTACATATGTACTTGATAATATCAGTATTTCTCACAAATAAAATATAATAATTTTATATTAGCAAGGTCTAGCAAAATTTATCTCCAAATGATTGAGTATGAGTTTTTTGAATGTTTAACTTTATATTACAACTTCTGTTGGTTTGAGTAGTACTACAGTAGTACTACAGTAGTACTACACATTCTAAGACAAAATATTCCACTTAACAATTAGTGAAATGTGAAATGTAAAAATTTATTTCTCTAAGATTAGAATAATTTATGTTTCAAATCATCACTTCAATTTTCATTAAGTATAGAATTTAATCTTTCCTACGTTCATAATGACATCTACCGTATATTGTTAATACTAATAAAAAGATTTAATGTAAAACTTTATAGGTTCCTGTTGCATAATTTAAAAATAACTTGTCTGTCATTCACCTAATGAACTTGAACATTACCACGTGATCAAACAAAAAATTATTTGTCTGCTATACCCAATGCTACAGCTGACGTATAAGAAAGCAAATTACATACCAGATATTAATCCGACGGAAAAATACTTGCTAGGTATAAGGAACATACCCGGAATTATAATTGATAATTTATAATCCTCTTGTGTTCAGCAACTAAGAAATTTAGGAATCTCCAATTTCAACAACCCAATCAGCTGCATTGAAAATCCAAACACGACATCACGGCGTCCACATTAAATAATTGAAGCACGCCAAGTTGACTTTCGTACAAGGTTAAATTTCACATCGTTACTAATAAATTTTCATTTCTTGCCCAAATAAATTATATATATTTCTTAAATTTCAAAAGCTAAGATGTACAAATTATCCTAGATTGCACTAAAAATATCAATTTAGTAAAACTATAAACTCAGTAATACTTACTGTTAACCAAAGACCATTCAAACAATTTAACGTCTCATCAAATGCGAGCTAATTCCAACCAAGTGTGGACATAAAAATGCGCGTCGCCGAGACGATATCATTTAAAGAAAACAATTTTTAATCTTTCTGTGGCTCCAACACCTGGACTGCAACAACGTCATGTTTCTTGATTTCAAGGAACAATTGACCTCCTCTAACGACTGTTCAGTTGGAAGTGATAAGATGACCTGTGTTGCCGCCTGACAGCAAGCTTAATATTACAATCATCTAACAGAGGGAACTCTTATGATGACACTAACAAAGGGCATCTTTTGTCACCACGTAATTTAATACTTTCAAATTGAAAGCTTATATTGTTTTCAACAATATTCAATATTTATTTCGTAGATTGTGTAGCATTATTATACTAAAGTTTGTTATTAATGAATTAAATAAGTTAGATGTCTGTGAAAATATTGTCAGAAAATAAAATTGTTACAAGGTGTCAATTCGACATACAACACCAACGTTCCCTTGTATGCACTAGTTCCAACCTACTCTCTCCGCATTATGACACGCGTCTACCTAACCTTATATTCAATATATATTACAAGAAAACCACTCAGCGCCACTGTTGTTAGCCGGTGCATCCTTAAAGTTGGGATGAGGATGCAGCTGCTTGTGGGCTAATCGAAATTTGTAACGTAACGTCATTGCTACCTGTAACAAATGACAAAAAGCTTGAGGAATTGCAGTATCATATAGAACATATAGCTCCCAAAGGTATCACGATTGCTGACAAATAGACAATTTCACCACCGACATGTACGTTTTTATCATTTATCACTTTCAAAGAATATTAAAAAAAACATACCTTTTTATTAACGGCATACTCTAGCTTATTTTTAACATGAATGCAACACTTGGTAGAAGTACACATGTGTTGTTCCATTTTAATCTTTCAAATTGTGACGGGATGTAATTAAACTTCAAATCGAGCTTCAAATTGAAACACCTAAAATTATTTTCTTACAAAATCTCCTCAGGTAATGAACCAAATTGATACAAACTAACCTTTTACGTTTTAACAAATTATTTTTAACACGAGCAATCAATGTAATGCACAACGAAGCCAAAATATTTCCATATTAATAGCAACAACAAAATTAAAATTATATAATTTGATATAAAAATACAGTTCTTTAATATATAAATTAGAAAATAATGAATAAATTAATCGGAGGCAAGTACGTCATAAATGCTATTGCAATATTTAAAAAATTATATAAATAGCATGTGATGCAAATTTTAATAAAACTTAAAATATCATTACATTGTCAAAGGATTTACAAAGCCTCGCTTTATATCAACACCACGTTTATATTTAAGATAACTACGTAAAATTTCATCAAATTGTTTACACGAAACATTTGTATATTTTTCTTTCAATACTTTAAGTTTCTCAATTTCAGCTTTGCACTCTTCCTGTTGCCGTTTGGAATTTTTTAAAATTAATTTATAAAAGTCCAACGACTCTTTCTCTTCTGTAAATATGTCAATCCTTACTGAGGCTCTAATCATTTCCGATTTCAAGCAATATACATCTTTCTGAATTTCACAATATGCACTTACTTGATCAGCTAATTTCGGCAATACTCGAGTTCGGAGATCAACGATATTTTCGTATACCTCCAGTAATTCTTCTAGTTTTGTTATGGTTAGATTTTGTTTTTCATTCAACGACTTCTTAAGATCTATTGAAGCTTTCTCTTCTGGACTTAAATCTAATGCGAGACGTGTTTCAACTAGTTTGGTGTTCACCATTGTAATACCCAACTCCCCTAATACTTCTGTGAGTTTATTACTTTTAAGAATTATACCTTTTTCAACACATTCTTTCAAGGCTTCCCTTTCCTCGTAATTTAATTCAGTTTGTCTTGAAACATCAATACCAAGTAGATTGGTCTCTCTCAAATTCAAGTCCATGTATTCTTCTACATTGTATGCCAATGCAATATTGCGGATTTTGGTCCGCAGACCGCTGTTTAAGTTGGAAGATGCTTTGGTAGAATCAAATACGACTCCAGTCAGGATTTGGTTTTCATTGAATCGATTTCTCTCCTTCGTAACATTTTCTATAAGTTCGTTTAATTCCTGGGTAAGTTCAGATAAGTTATTAAGCATTGCGTCTGTTCTCAAAATGTAACTATAAACAATCGGATTTTGCAAATTTGATAAAAACTTTATCTGAAGAAAACAAACACCACCATTTTGTATTTTTTACTATAAGGTACAGAAAATGGCTAACCTATCGCAAAAAAGTCCTCTTCTACTAGATCATCAATGTTTAATGATTCATAAATTCAGGAATTAGCCAAACACAGGGCGATTTTTCGCGACATACTTGAATTGTTCGAGTATGGTATGTTGAAGTATCCCCCACTATTTAAAAAATATTTACTTGTGCGGTTCCGCGAAAACGTATTGTAGTTTCCTAACCTCGCTTTGAATAATTACCCGGTAAAAGTCAAGTGTTTAACATACACAAGCATAACCTGGTACAGATCAGGGTATGTTTGTTTATCTGATAGAATGCTGCCTTACATTTCCTCTCCAGTAAATTTTATCGCCAAAACGCAAGTTTAACACATACACACATAATTAAGTATGTTACTTTATGTCGCGAAAAATCGCCTACAATTTGAGAGCTATCCGTAAGTTTCCACCTTGTGAGCAAATAAAACGTTCGAAGCGTCAGCCAGAACACTATTTAACGATTGCTTCATATAATTTACTTACAATTTTTTTTGAACATTTATTAGTTTCTGTATTATATTTAAAACGAAAACATTATTAAAGAATTTAAATTATAATATATGTATAGATGCAATTTGAGGTCATGGAGAGTTCATAACGCATCATCTCATAGACATACAATGTCGTGAACCCGAAAAAATTTAAGAAAATTTTAAAAAATAACAATTTATGTAGATGTTTATCTGTGTAGACGACATATTCGCGAAGTGTGCCTATAAAAATGCATAAATGCATAAACACCGCGATTGAAAGCGGTTTTCGTCTCTATTAGGTAATTTAATCACGAAAGACCCATTTGTAAACGGCGTGAATACCAAGATAAGTAAAACAACGCGTCCAATTATAATATAACGTACGGCAATAGTAAATGCAATAAATTTTCGAACGTAGAGAATAGACGTATAACGCATCTTTTAGAACGGACCAATTCGAACATGGAAACAACCAGATGACGGCGAAAGATCTAGAACTTGTTACGTCAGAAAAGGTTTGGTCTTAAAAGCTGATGAATGTTAAATAGGGGACAGTCTTCTTTGAAAATATTGGCATGCAAGAGACCTAATAGTAAAACGTCACGTAGTAAAAGTGTAACAGTATTTATTAGTGAAATCTATTTGAATACGATTTTAAAAGGTATATTATTAAAATAGTTGCGGTAAAGTGTGCACTCAAAAGGCAGTAGACTATTTGAAATATTTACAATAGTTTCAAAGTAAAGAATCGATAATTAAAACAATTAACCTATTGTAAGATAAAGTCTTTTTAATTGAAATAAGATATATAAGATAGGAATGGTTTGTTATTCAGAACAATTGACATGAAAATGTTTATTTTATAAAACGATTTGAACGATTTTTGGAGAATTGATTATTACTACGTTTTGGACAAAGTCAACAATAAGCAGATCTGTAACGGTGAAAAACTTTATCTTGTTTGTATTTTTAAAAAGACATATCTATTGGTTAACAAGTTATATGATGAGATTTTTTGTGTGTAAATATTTTGAATTTACGAGAGTTTATGTAAAAATCAATATAATTTAATTTTAAAAAGGGTTGGCAAACCTGCAAAAGGTTTTCGACATTATAGAAGATAATAATTCAAACTTACTGATATCAGATTTGCTTAAACAGTTTAAAACGAAGGATATTAATTTCACAACATTTGGGTAAATTCTGTACATATTAAGGACGATTTAATTATAGAGTTGTTTATGAATGATAATTACCAGATTAAAATTTGTGTAAATTAAGTGAGTAATTATCCTAGTTCTAAAGAGTGATTTTTGACTCTATTTTTAGTATATAAGATTTGTGGAGAAAAAATTATATCTTTTTTACCATAAGAAAAAGCTGCAGTAAGAATTTTTGGATTTTATTTTTAGTAAATAAGATTTGTGTTGAGAAAAAGTTATTATTTTTATTATCGATGTTGTATTTGTTCGTAAGACAAAGCCGTTGTGGAGATTTTGGACTTTAGTTTTAGTACATAAGGTTTGTATCGAGCGGTGGTTACATATTTTTTTATCAATGTTGCATTTTTTCGTAAGACAAAGCTATCTGGTTGTATTAATTTTGTAAAAGAATAATTGGTATTACTATAATGTGTAATTTCAGTTTATAATAGTTTTTAATCAGAGAGTTAGCGAAAATAATTAAACAATGGGTAATTTGAAATTTTCAGCATAGGCATTTTAAATTTTGACTCGTTTAAGATCAATTCACAGCAGATTTATTGACGCTCAACCTGGATCTTACATAGAAGCACATCATTTCACAGCACTTTTACTAGTGCCCAAATTGGAGCTTCATCAATCCAGTAGTTAATGAAAAATTGTCAATTTTTACGAAAATTTGAAACTAAATATAAAGTGATCAAGCAACCTTAATCCTTTGTTTATTTAGTACAAAATAATCAAATAGCGAAAGTACACTAACACACCCGAGAAATTACTTGCTGTACCTTTATGGTGTTAGAATGATCTTTCCAGTTGTGGCTTTACCAGTGCTCTCGTATGGTAATTACCGTTCTTCCAGGTATTTACTTGACTTTAACTACTTCTCTTTTTTAGCAGCTTAAATACCCACTACTAGGAAACATTATCCTTCAATCCATACTGTGAAATGTATTTTGTAGAATACAATATTTGGATTTTATTTTATTAAAGCTCTATTGCACATATGTTGTAAACTTTAAAAATTGCCCAGTCATAATTATAATGCTTACACGTTAATTTAAACCTAAATCCCAAGTCAAAAATCAAATTTACAAAGAACAATTATTTAAATTACCTGCTATTTATAGGTTGAACTACCGATGTCGTAAACAAACACTATTTGGTTTTCTAGAATTGTTTATTTGTTATCTAACACCCACGTTAACAAAACTCCGCCCCTCATTAATCTTTTCTAAGTATCTCACATAGAAGAAGATCGTAATAATCTAGAATAACAATGGTTTGTCTCAATACCTAATCAGTTAGAACCAAGTCCTTCTGGTATTAGACTACTTACATATATTTGTAGAGATGAAGAACAGGACAGTTTGTACTGAAGTTGGATTATAAATTGAATCGTTTTTATTGGAGAATTTTCAGTCAAATATAAGAAACTATCTTTCATTAGATAGAAATCGCGTAACGGTTCTTAGTCGGCAATGTAGTATAACCGCAGGCAAAGAGTAAACCGATATTTCTTTTCGTAGCTACAGTGTTTGATAGAACGATGAAAACTGCCGATCTCAGCATAAAAGTATTGTACGGCTTCATTATTTAAGAACTGTACTAGGACTAAAGGTCCTAATTCAGGCATTTATATTGGCAACGATTCGTATAACGCCAAAGATTAACATGTTCTTTGCAATGCTCTAGCTTTGCACCACTGTAAAACTGAGTATATCAATAGCACAGAAGCTTAGTTATTCAATGTCTATGCCAGTTGGCCATCAAGTAAGGTACTCAAAGATACGAAATAAATAAGCCAGTTCATGAATTTTCTCAAAGAGAACCAAATATTAAAAAGCAATGGCACTGACGGTTTAGATTTGAGTATTGTGTAATCTAACAAAAACAGAAGTAAACGTAAATTATAAAGTGTTAATTTTAGATTGGCAAAAAATATATAAGAAATGTAATCAGTCACTATACATGTAATTAAATTTGTGGGCATACGTTATATAAATTGAAACTATAAATAAATCGATTAAATAGAAACTGCTCTCTAAGTTTTTGAACGAAGAGGTCTAAAATAAAGTAATTTTACAGAGATATTTATTAAAATATGTTTTTGGTTGTTGTTTATACATGTACAAATTGGGGCATACATTTTCTCGGCGCTTAATTACATTGTCTACTTAACCGAATATTTTTCCATTTTAGCTCTTTGGACCAATCTCACTTTATTCAAATATTAAATTTCTCATTTTCTAAAAATTAGAACCTGTATATAGGCGGCTTTGTAAATATAGTAAAACTCACATGGCCGAAGTATGAACCACGTCTGCCAAAATGGCTGTGGTTTTAAATAGCGGATCCCAAATTTTGAGTAAGTTTTAAAGTTAACTAAAATTAATTATTTAATGATCTGTTTATGATTGTAAACTGTTTATTACAATGCTATATTGCGTAGTTTTCTGGAGGTTTTTTTTATTTATTAAACTGTTATAGTATTACATAACCTTAAGTTTCAAACTTTTAGGACAACAATCAGGTTTAATAGGAGTTGCATACGTTAGAACATCCAATTATAGTACTGAAGTTAGCCCTTATAACTTGGCATCTTTAAAAAAGGGAACTGGAGGAAGGTCTAGTTTTAATGGAATTGTTGCAACTGTATTTGGAGCCTCTGGATTTGTAGGTCGTTATGTATGTAATCGTCTAGGCAAATTGGGCAGCCAGGTATATAAATATATGACTCTTATATTGTTTGTATACCTTTTATTCTAGATTATAATTCCATATCGTGGTGACCTCTACGATGCTGCTCGCTTAAAATTGGTAGGTGATTTAGGACAGGTTTTATTTCAGCCTTACTTTTTAAAAAATGAAGAGGATTTGGATAAAGCTGTAAAATATTCGAATGTTGTTATTAATTTAATTGGCCGAGATTGGGAAACCAAGAATTTTAAATTCGAGGATGTACATGTTACAGGCGCACGTGCTATTGCTCGAGCAGCGAAACGAGCTGGTGTTAAAACATTAATACATTTTTCTGCTCTTAACGCTGAAAAAATTCCAACACCTATTGTTACACCTACAGGATCACAGTTTTATGCTAGTAAATATCGAGGTGAACGTGCCGTGCTTGAAGAATTTCCGGAAGCTATTATATTTCGGCCATCAGATATTTATGGACAAGAAGATCGTTTTATAAGGTAAAAAAAGAATGTTTAAGATTTTAAGAGATGCTTTGAATGTTTGTGTGTTTCTCAGTTCATTCGAAACAAAGCATCTTGTATATTAATAGATACATATCGACGACAGAAAGCAAGACTGCTGTAAACGCCAATAGCACAATTATGAAATAGAGGCAAACATTTTTTAGATATTTGGTTAAAAAATATTGCGCCTCAAATCTTTGTTTTATCAAAAAGGTATTGTAATAAAGTTGGTATCAAATAATGAACCGCTTATTATTAGAACAATAAAATTCGCTAATTATCGTTAATTAAGGTGAAGTGGGGTAAGTGTGTACCAAAATTCTTAAAGTTCATTTATACATCAAAATTTTAAAGGCAGTATTTTTAATGCCAAAGCCAGCTTGGGGTTATATGAACTTATGGGTATTATCTACTCGTATACAACATTACAGTTGCATATATTAAAGTTTTCAATTTACCGCTATTTTTTATTTTAGAAGTCCATATTACACACTTACCTGCAATGCGGGGTATGTGTGTAAACAAGTTGCAATTACTTCTTAATCTTCTTTGGAAATTAAACCACTCATAGTTTTTAAAATCATCTTTATTTGACCTAGGTCATGGATCGAAACGTAAATAAAGATGATTTTAAAAACTATGAGTGGTTTAATTTCCAAAGAAGATTAAGAAGAATGCTAAACAAACCACAACAAACATACAGGGAGTATTTACAAGTTGCAATTACTACGTCAACAGTGTGGTTTTGATATGGGGCAAGTATGTAAATGTACCATATGTTAGTTCTCAGTATTTGCTTAAAAAACTTTATTAAACATTCAACTCTTACATATACGAACTTTTAATACTGAGCTTACAGACCCTTTACAAATGCATCGAAAACAAATTTTAGCAATATCATAAAATAAGTATTTAATAATGAGTATTAACTTCTTGTTGAACATTATAATTATCAAATCCGTCTAAAGCGGTGTAATCCTCTCTTTGTTATGTTTGGTTTAGGAAGTATCATTACAATGTCTTCGATTGCAATGTAACAACGCTCCTCTGGATCAGCCCATATAAAGGAATGTGAAGTATTGAGATATCCTGAAGGTATTTTTGGTAAGAGTTTGGTTTAGAAAGACAAACATTTTTAGGGGTTGTATATATATTTCGATTCGACTTGGTCCCCTGAGTCTAACGACATACGACTTTTGTTTAGGAAACGACCCCTTAAAAAGTTATGGTCAATAAACTAACCCATGTTAAGCCTATGGGATTTTTTTTTCTACCAAAAAATTGATTTTATCTTAAAATAAAACCTAACTTAACGCAACCTAACCTAACCTAACGTAACCTAACCAAACCAAACCAAACCTAACCTACGGGAATTTTTTTTCTATCAAAAAATTGTTTTTTTTCGTAAAACCAAAACTAACCTAACGTAACCTAACCAAACCAAACCCAACCTACGGGAATTTTTTTTCCTACCAAAAAATTGTTTTTTTCGTAAAACCAAACCTAACGTAACCTAACCTATCGTAACCTAACCTAACGTAACCTAACCCAACTTAGCCAAACCTAACCTAACCCAACCCCTAAAAAACAACAAAAACAACGAGAGGTTCACAATTTTTTATTTACTCAAGAATGTAATTTGAATGAAGCAAAAGAATAAATGTAAAATTAATTAAGCACGTGAATCACCATATTCATGGCGAATAGCCTGAAGTAAAGCTTCGAAAGGATCTCTAGCATATTTATAATTCCAGCGACGCCAGAGGTACTGGCATAAGTGATCAGTGATCACCAAATATACCCGAAATGTCATTTAAAATTTTTCCAATAAACTTAACATGGGACAGTTTATTGACCATAACTTTTTAAGGGGTCATTTCCTAAACAAAAGTCGTATGTCTTTAAACTCATAGGACCAAAACTAATCTAAATATATATACGACCCATAAAAATATTTGTCTTTCTAAACCGAACTCCAGCCGTATTTTTCTCATAAGTTTCACTTTTACTTCATCATCGTCGTTTTTAATAGATTTAATTTGGCCAATATATTGTTTCAGAGTTTTTAGTAGCGCACACAACCAGTACCCAATCTTCAATATCTGGATCGGCTTCATGCATGTCTTCTTTTTCTGGTAATTCGTATTCTTCATAATCAATGTCATTATCGCTCTCTTTGTTAACAATTTCCTTCTCAGATGAACTTTCTGGGTCAGAAATATCTATAATTTTTCTCTTTTTTGACGATTTCTTATCGGGCATATTTTGTATGCGTTGTAACACATCATAACTGGTAAGAATTTCTGCACCTCGTGCTACTTTTCTTTAGGGTTTCTTAATATCATCTGATTTAGGTTGCTTCACCATACCCAAGAGGAGTTCTTCAAAAGTAACGTCTTTTTGTGTGACGGAAGTTGAAGGCATTTCCTGAATAATTTTTGTATTTGGACCAATGGTCGAGGATGGTTCTGATTCCTTCTCTTCCGATGTAGTGCTTATATTTTCTTTGTTAGGATATTCCTTAATGCTGTTATGCCATCGTTTCAGTGCCAACGGATCGTACTGTTCTTCTGATATAACGCTAGCATTGAAAGGAAAATACCACCCTTTATAAATCCATTGGTAATAATATTAGGGTTTATACCAGTCCATATTTTCCCAACCAGTTGACTGGTGTTTCTTTGGTATTCTCTGACCGTGATGGTGCCGTTGCCATTGGACAAGTTCAGCATCCCATTTTACCTTTAGTGACCGCATGACACATAAGTCAAGTGGAAAGTAAATGACTTGAATGAGGCGGCAATTTCAATATAACAACATTGTTTTGTATGACACATAATATTAATCGTTCATCAACATGCGATACATGACCATCATATATTAATAATACTGGTCTCGTATCACCAATTTCTTGAAGACAGATTTTTTCAAAAATTCTTACAAATATGTTCGAATCCATCCAACCATTTGGAGTAGCAGCGTATGTAGTGCCTGGAAAACATTTGTCCTCTGGGGCAATCCATTTGTCCAAGATGTTTTTACCCTTAAATATTAGTGGGGGTGCTTTGAGGGGTGGCTCACCTCCGCAATACTGTCACATTTTGACCCGAAATCTCTGTCAGACTCATGGAAATCTTTTGCATTCACATTAAAATTGCCCAAAATCTCCGAAATCGCACAGAAAGCACCCCACAGTCTTTAGAAATCGCCCACAGACTTCAGAAATTCTTTGCAGACTCTAGAAATCACCCGCGGCCTTCAGAAATCGTCCGCAACCTTTAGAAATCGCTGAAAACTAATTTCAACTTTCAATGTCCTTTTATGACAATTCTACAGAAAAAATTGGTGAAATGTGATACTACTACTACTAGTAAAAAACTTAATTGCTACTACTATGGCACCACGATCTGTACTCCATTTTGTTGCAAGGTTTTCGCTCTATTAACTCGAGCTCCACCGTTGGGCTCCGTTTTGCTCTGAAGTTTGCTTGGAGCCCCACGGTTGGGAAGCCATTTTGTTGTGAGGTTTACTGAATCTAAGCCCCCATAATTGGGTTGAATATGTCTTTGACCACGTAGCGAAAGAGAAAACCGAAATCAATCTGGATTATATAACGAGGTTCTCATACCACCTTTTTTAATTTTATTAGACCTAACTCAAATTCTTTTCAGCTAAACTTCATTAAGACAATCTATCGTATTTTTAACACATACTCAATACCGTTCGTTAATTTTTCTCTGAATACAAATAAATATTTGCATATTTTGGTTAAGTACAACTGTTGGAAATTGGATTAAGATATCAATATTTTGTACAATTTATGTTCAATCTCGCCATCTAGTGTTTTAAATTTAAGTTGTTGCGCCAATCCCTACGTTAAACCTGTCTCGCTTAATGAGGGTGTGTGGCGTGCACAAGAGTCGGTTTCTGATGTTCAATGTAAGCGCACGCTTACTAAGTTAACCAAAATGTAAATAATTCAAAATCAAATACGTAGTTCAAACCAGTGATACGAATTTTTTTTCTTGCTAGCCCCACTTTGGATGTCAGTGATCCGAATTTTGTAGTTTTTATTATGATGGGCGCTAGTGAAACTTATTTTTCTTAATGGGCGCCAGTAAACAAAAATCTTCCGACATAGCTAGGGGTCTATTCCTGTGTAGAGCAATAAGAAGTGGAGGGGGAGGAGGGAGTCGAATTTTGTTTGCAAACCAAAGCCAAACGAAATTAAATAGGCGCCACCAAGTCCTGAGATAATCACGATAATAGCAGAGCACAATTCTAAGGGCGGACGTGGAAACCCAAAGATAAATCAATCGCCTTCGTTAACAAAAACCTGTCTTATAAAAATAAGACGCAGCTCCTGTAAGAAATTGCAAAGATTAAATAAATAAAAATGTAGAACACCATTTGTGCCCTATAAAAGTATCAAAAATAAAAATTGTACATCCAATATGATATTGGCACAAAATTATTACTAAAAAATTCTACCTTTGTGTTATCAGATTTGATCGCATTTGACCAAAATAAAAGCCTCAAAGTTTAACTAATTGTTTACTAAAAAAACTCTCTTTTAAAATTTCGAAACTTTAAGTAAAAAAATTTCATCATTAACATCTATAACAAAGTCAAGGTTTTGGCTTTTTAAAACAAACAACTGCTCTTCAAACATAAACTTGATTTAAACAGTTGATTAAAAATAATTTGTAGCCACAATACACTGAATTAACGTTTCTATCCTGGGCAGATCTTTTCAGGTAGATTACAGTTTCTAAATTCTTACGCAGCATGTCTTTAAATTTTCATATTTAGATTCTATAATTTATATGTAGATAAAAGCTAATCATAAAAATAGGATTGTTTAGTTTAAATTCTATGACAGCTTCACGAAGCATCTGCTTTCATGACAACATCTGTCAACTGTGCAACACAAAAAAAGTATGACATTGAAAACATACCTTGAAATTATCTAAGGTTCAAATGGAACAAAGCTGGTAATTATATGAACCTAACTTGACAAAATTTCGTTCTACGGCTTGTAAAACCAGTTCAACAATAATTGATAATTAAACAGATTACATGTTCGAAAACATTATAGCAACTTTTCGTGTTTTATATGATAGTCTGTTTATCAAATTTTTATGACATTCAAAACACATGCAAGAAATTTCTTATATCTAATAACGAACCGACTGCCGCTGTTGCTCCAAGAGAAATCTGGATGGAAATTCATAATCTCCAACCAATGTTACTAGCCATTTCTAATTTGGGATGACTGCAATCAAAACCAACATCTATCATTCTTCGTTGACGAGTTCTTAGTTAACAAATTCTTAGTTGAAAAATTCTAAATTGACAAATTCTATGTTGACAAATTCTAAGTGACGAATCCTAAGTGACACGCTAAATAAATGAAACCAAATTAAATTAGTTCGTAAAATGTATTCTTTACCAACCGTTAGTAGAAGGTATCAAAATAATTTCAGGTCTAGCACGACCTGACCTGCTTACATTAGTAATTTATCCGAAGGTCGCATGCCTCTAGCCGGGAATACATCTTGATAAGGCGGTTGCTAGCGGGCGACTAACTCGAAGAAGCGAGAACCGAATGATATCGACGTTAGAGGTGGGGAATACAAAAGAAACAGCTATAGATGCTTGACGAAATAACTTTATGTCACACAGATATTTTAATATAAGAAGATTAATAAAGAATAAGGCACGCTTAGCGCATTATCCTCGTAATTCAATGCGAATAATTATTGATGAAATTAAACATGTTACACTACCCCTTTCCCAAAAGAAAAAAAATCTTTTATAACAAACAAATTTTAAGCTAAAAACAAAAGATTTTTTTATATAAGAGCTTTTATCAAACTCCTAACTAACATCACAATTATTTGCAAAACATCACAGTTTACGAATTAGAAATACTTACTTAATCATCATCCAGAATAACTACAAAAATTATGAAAACGAGAGGGACTAATATATATAAATTTGAGTGTGCCGGTAACTACGTGTACCAAACGTCCATTGGGAGACAAAATCGGAGAGTCATAACCGGTATAGGTCAAAATCGAGAGAAGTCAAATCAAAAAGTCAAACACTGCACGGGACAAAAAAAATTAATTTAAGTTTTAAGGGAATTCTTTTATCAGAGCAAGAATTTTCTTACTCCTACTGAAGCCAGTACATACTAACTATAGCTAAACACAACATAAAACATCCAAACTTCCAAAAATACTAGCTCTACTTCTTGGAGTTTTAGTATCTTTACTAACCAAAAAGGACGCTACTATATCAAAACAGGCTCTTAATACAAAATGATATCAGCTCAAAGTGATAACCAAAACCAAAATAAACTAACCAACAGGTTACTTACAAAAATGGAGGTGAGTGCACATCCCCACTACAACTCAAAGTATTAGAAGTTTTGTTTCTACTAAACTTATACTTCTACACAAATATTTCACAAAACGTAACTCTTAACGCCAAACCGAACCAGTCGGGGCTGAAGTTTCCTTCACCCTACTGATTATACTAACTCTAATTTCCAAATATCATCACCTATTAGTGACTGATCAAATGGTGAGGTTTACCATGCAAACCTCTGACCTTACCAAACAAAAAAAATATTCAAAGAAAGGTCAAAATCAAGGGAAAGAATACGCCAATATTCTCCCTACCTAAATATGTAGAAATCAGGACTAACAATTTATATAATCGACTTGTTTCTACCTTCAAACAATATCTTCTACTAGCGCGCGTCAAACTAAACTAGTACGTACCTTAACATACACCACAAAACCACTACTAAATTTCGAATACAAGTTTCCATAACCATACAAAATTCCCAAACAAAACAAGTTGTCAAAGGACAATCGTCATTTAGTATAAGTTATAACTATACTAAATCAAAAACCAGAACAAAACGAAACAAGCAAATAACTGATTTACTTATAATCAAAGAAATGACAGAACTGAAACTAATCTTCAGGATCATCTTCCTCATCTGATGTGTCAAATGTAGCAAAGGGCTTCAAATCTTTGAGGTGCCATCTACCGGCTTTAGAATCATCAATAAAAAACTAATCACGAAGATAGCTCACAAAAAAAATATCAGTGTTCAGGTACACTCTCACCCTAATACCAACCAAACTGTCGAAACAACTACAATGCTTCACAACGCCTAAATTTGCTAGAATGACATCCTCTACGAGTCTCACCTAGACAAACAACCAAAAATTACATCAACTCAAAAAAATTATGATGCATAAATTACTAGAGCGACTAACTCACCTCGAGCCTCGTCTAGACTTACGTAATGCTGAGCGACCAACTCTTCTTGAGTCTCGTCTAGACTAACATACTGCTGAGCGACCAACCACGACGACAAGTCCGCCTAGACTAAATTGCGTTGCAATGCCGATCTAAATAAAAAATCTGCTAGCATAACAAAAACGTGCCTATGCACAAGAGCAATTCTCAAACGACACGACGACAGCTCAAACCGATGTACCCTTAAAAACAGAATTCGTAGCATTATCAAATTCTGACAAAATGTTTTTTATTGACTCAAGCGAATTAAACAACCAGGATCTTTCACTTCCTTAGCCAAAAGTCTACCTAAAATTTTCCTTTTCTCTACAGCTGGTCTCTCACTTATTACACCTCTAATCCTAAGTTCATATTCCAGTTCCTCTTTAAGTAATCAAACAATTTGGAATTTTTCAGACATAATTGTTATAGTCTAATACTTTAATGAAATTAAATTGATTAATCTAAATGATTCAAACTTTAAGAAAATTGTCAAAACAAATTTGGGCAACGAAAGGTCAAAGTCAAAAAGTGAATTTGGTAAAAATATATTTTTGCCAAAACAATATCGAATAAAATCTTTATTAGGCCAAAATAAAATTAAAATTAAAAATAAATTTGGCTAAAGTAATTAACTGACTAAAAGAAAGTCAAAGTCACAACTAAATTTGTGCTAAAACAAATTTCGAGGACAATAGCAAATTTGAGAAAACAAATTTCGAAACTAATAGCAAATTTGAGCTAACAAATTTTGAGACCAATAGCAAATTTAAGCAAACAAATTTCGAAGCCCTACACGTTGAGGCGACAGTGATACGACTTTTTTTCTGTGTACAGAAAGCCTTCGTTAACAGCCCAGCCCCACGTTGCTGAGATTAATCATGAAAGGAGCAAAGCTCAGTGATACAATTTTTTGTACCGCCTTCGTTGACAAAATGTTGTCTTATATAAATAAGATGCAGCTCCTGTAAGAAATTGCAAAGATTAAATAAATAAAAATGTAGAACACCATTTGTGTCCTATAAAAGTATCAAAAATAAAAAATGTACATCCAATATGATATTGGCACAAAATTGTTACTCAAAAATTCTACCTTTGTCTTATCAGATTTGATCGCATTTGACCAAAATAAAAGCCTCAAAGTTTAACTAATTGTTTACTAAAAAAAAACTCTCTTTTAAAATTTCGAAACTTTAAGTAAAAAAAATTTCATCATTAACATCTATAACAAAGTCTAGGTTTTGGCTTTTTAAAACAAACAACTGCTCTTCAAACATAAACTTGATTTAAACAGTTGATTAAAAATAATTTGTAGCCACAATACACTGAATTAACGTTTCTAACCTGGGCAGATCTTTTCAGGTAGATTACAGTTTCTAAATTCTTACGCAGCATGTCTTTAAATTTTCGTATTTAGATTCTATAATTTATATGTAGATAAAAGCTAATCACAAAAATAGGATTGTTTAGTTTAAATTCTATGACAGCTGCACGAAGCATCTGCTTTCATGACAACATCTGTCAACGGTACAACACAAAAAAAGTATGACGTCGAAAACATACCTTGAAGTTATCTAAGGTTCAAATGGAACAAAGCTTGTAATTATATGAACCTAACTTGACCAAATTTCATTCTACGGCTTGTAAAACCAGTTCAACAATAATTGAGAATTAAACAGATTACATGTTCGAAAACATTATAGCAACTTTTCGTGTTTTATATGATAGTCTGTTTATCAAATTTTTATGACATTCAAAACACATGCAAGAAATTTCTTCTATCTAATAACGAACCGACTGCCGCTGTTGCTCCAAGACAAATCTGGATGGAAATTCATAATCTCCAACCAATGTTACTAGCCATTTCTAATTTGGGACGACTGCAATCAAAACCAACATCTATCATTCTTCGTTGACGAGTTCTTAGTTAACAAATTCTTAGTTGAAAAATTCTAAATTGACAAATTCTATGTTGACAAATTCTAAGTGACGAATCCTAAGTGACACGCTAAATAAATGAAACCAAATTAAATTAGTTCGTAAAATGTATTCTTTACCAACCGTTAGTAGAAGGTATCAAAATAATTTCAGGTCTAGCACGACCTGACCTGCTTACATTAGTAATTTATCCGAAGGTCGCATGCCTCTAGCCGGGAATACATCTTGATAAGGCGGTTGCTAGCGGGCGACTAACTGGAGGAAGCGAGAACCGAATGATATCGACGTTAGAGGTGGGGAATACAAAAGAAACAGCTATAGATGCTTGACGAAGTAACTTTATGTCACACAGATATTTTAATATAAGAAGATTAATAAAAAATAAGGCACGCTTAGCGCATTATCCTCGTAATTCAATGCGAATAATTATTGCTGAAATTAAACATGTTACACCAGCTCAATTGTTTCTTTTCAACATCAATACAGTACATTAAGAAAATTTGAGGAAAGCAAGTAATCAGTCGAGGAATTAATTTCATTTTTAATTTCCGCATCTAGACCTTATTAGCTTTCGCAACAACAACCTTATTCAATTCTCTAGCAAGATCCAAAGTCGTCTGTTTATAGCATTATAGTTCGAATACATATCTCTTCTCACTCTGGCTTTGCAAAGTTTTGATGAAATTGACTCTCCCGCCTGTACTACGATTATGCGGTGTCATCTCTTGATATCTCAAGATCATTAAGCAAGATTTTTATATTGAGGATGTATTAACAGGTTGTTGTACACTTGAAGGTGTTCGCAGCCTGTGTTCCAAGTTGAATCAAGTTCTTAGTTCGGGTTGTTTCAAACTTCGCAAATGAATTTCCAATGAGCCACAGGTTTTGGAAGGCATTCCAGTTTCTTATATCGATCCCTGTGTTCTCGAGTTTGGGGCTTACGAATACATACGGACTTTAGGTTTGATTTGGTCCTTTCAGTCAGAGCATTTCACGTTTACCATTTCAAGTTCCTCAACACTTATGGCTACTAAATGTAGCATGCTATCTGAGATTTCTCAAATCTTTGATCCGTTGAGTCTCCTTGGTACATGCACCTTAGAAGCCAAAATTCTCATTCAAAAGCATTGGCTGGCAAAACTAGATTGGGACGATCCTGTTCTCGATGAAATTCAGAAAAGATGGCGTTCTTACTGTGCTGAACTAATCAGTTTTAATAATCTGAATGTTCCCAGACATGTTGTGTGTAGACAACCCACTAAGGCTGAGTTTCACGGTTTCTGTGATGCTTCCATGCACGGTATGGTGCATGCATTTTCCCATGTTCAAGGGACAAAGGGATCATATCACATTGTTCTGTGCTTCAAATCTAAGGTTTCTTCTTTGAAACCATTGACAGTTCCTAAGTTAGAACTCTGCAGGGCTGTTTTTTTAACGAAACTATCTAAGCAAGTTCTAAAGGCATTAGACTTTTAGATTGCTCGCTGCGTATTCTGGTCCGATTCGACTATTGTTCTAGGATGGTTAAAGACCAATCCTAATCAGCTAAAACGTTTGTATGCAACAGAGTTGCTGACGTACAGCAGTTTACACATGACACTTGGCGTCACGTACCAACCAAATGCAATCTTGCTGATTTACTTTCTAGAGGGATTAACCCTCTGGTATTGAGGAATTCTAATCTCTGGTCACACGGTCCATCATGGTTCCATGAAGACGAATCTTTCTGTCAAAATTAAGTACTTTAAGTTCTGACCTTTTTGATATGAAAGGGGAGTCTTACTGCAATCTGACGAATGAACCAGAATAATTTTCGTTCAATCATTTCTCAAATTTGTCTCTTGCAGTTAGAGTCGCCACCTATTGCTTTTGTTTTCATAAAAATTGTCCAAGATCCACGGTGAATCGTTTTTTTTTGGTTTACTGTTTTCAGTAGAGTATCAAGAATCTTTTCTTGTACTCATGAAGCTTTTGCAGTAAGAATCGTTCTCCATTAAACTAAAGGTATTACTTCAAAGTGCTATTATACCCCCGTCGGTGAGGTACGCGAGCCACTACAGTCAGTTGGTAGCAATGATAAATAATTGCAAAAATGATGCGCAAATAAGATATTACGTCACATAATTATTTAAAATTACTACATCACATAAAAAACGAGAAAAATACTTACGTAAACTGTAGGACTTCTCACAGCATTACTCCATTATGGTGGCAGCTGGGCTTTGCTGAGCTGTTCGGGCGCGGGTGATTCGTTGGGCCCCCGGTTGAATCCAAATTCAAATTTGTCTTCTTCGTTCCTATGTAGAGGGCGACAGGAAACTGATATAAGGAACGATAATTGGGTAGATAAAAGGAAACCTACATAACAAAAAAAGACAAGATATGGCACAAAGATAACTACATTCGTCCACGTCTGGCTCACTAGTCTCGACGTGTCCGGAAATCCACCCCTTCTCCTTTTTGCACTCCGCGTCGGCGCAATCTCGCGCAAACGCAACTATTTCAAGCGACGGAAATACACGCACGTCTTTTTAAATTATTGGCGCGAAATCCTTACAAATTAAAACTAAATTTGAAAATTTTTACGGCCGATTTTTCGGCACGTAACAGTGCATCCTTGAAATCTTCAGCATTTTTGTCTCTTAATCCTTTTGTAGATTCTAAAAGGATGACTAGAGTTGGTGGAAGACTCTGCAACTCTCAATTTTTGTATGATAAGAAGTTTCCGTTGTTAATTTCTGGAAAACATCTGCTCTTGTTTTGCACGAGCACATATGGGTTTTTCATACTGGTTTTCAATTACTGGCCTTTCTTCATGAAAGATTCTGGATTACCTCAAGTAGAAATCTTGCCAAGCAGGTAGTTCATAAATGCTTACGATGTTTTCGTTGTTCTTCGCAGCTTACAGAGCCAATAATGGGCAATTTATTCACTTGTTGTGTTCAACCAAACCCTCCATTTTATATAACCAGGGTAACTTATCGTGGTCCCTTCTTAGTCAAAGACCGCAAGGGTCGAGGCTGCAAGACAACCAACTCTTACCTGTGTCGTTTTATTTATTTTGCTGCAAAGGCAGTGCACTTGGAATTGGCGACTAACCTAAGCACAGAAGCCTTCTTGATGGCTTTTTAATGGTTCGTTTTCCGATGTGGCGAACCTATTTATTCCTACAACGAAACTAATTTTGTTGGCGCGAATTTCAAGCTTAATTGTGTACATTTTTAATTAAGCAAGAAAATTATATTTCTTATTTCATAAATAATGAGGGAATAAACTGTCCACACTTTGGTGGTCTTTGGGAGGCAGGTATTGTCTTCCAAACTATGTTTGCAGCGAGTCATTGACAACACTTTTTTCACTTTTGAGGAAATGAGCTCTTTACTGTCACAGGATCTTGTTGAGCTTAACTTAACTTCTGCATCACATGCATACAAGCTTTTTATTATATACTTTAATATCACTTATAAATCCGCGAACACACGGGCATCAACCCTCGCGAACTGGATGAGTTACTTACTCTTTTCCATTTGTACTAACGTGATACTAAGTTCGATATCATACCTATGATGCTGGAGAACGCTACCAGCGAACTTCTCTGGCTACGTTTCTTTCTACCTTTTGACAACGGACAACCCCATTGGAATCTCCGTCTTTTGACTAAAGCCTTAAGTTATATATTAATCCTACTCTATGCCATTATTTTACGTCATATTTTCGTTATCCAATGACTATTAACAGAACCTCCCAAAAACCCAACCCCTTTCAAGATGAGGGTCACGGATAGCAATTATTTTTCTAATGGTATAACTATGTTGTACATTCTTGGAATTTTAAGTACTGAAATTGTTGACCATATCTATTGACGACAGTTGTCTGCCATTAACAAAAGACCGGATAACCGAAATGGATTTTAATACAATGGTTGTCTCCAGACTATTTAAAATCACTTGCAATCTTTGAACAAATCAAATTGGAAAATAGTTTGGCTATTTGTAATGTTTTGTTTTCTATAACCCTTGTCAATCAAGGAAATATTAAGAAAATTAAGTTTAACAACTGAAAATTGCTTTTCTTTGTTTACGTTAAAAGGTAATATTCTATTTAAATTTATCAGATTCGTCAATCTATAACCAACATAAATTTTAAGAGTATTGTATTGTAGGTAGGACCATTAAATTATGATGACAGTTGCTGGAATTTATAATATTTAAGGGTACAGCTATTTCTAAACCTGAAGTCTTTATTGTAAGGAATGCTTACTAAAATATAACGATAATTTATTGTGGAATTCTGCCTATAAGTTATGCAAGTTATTGAAATTTAATTAAATATTTAATCTGTTTATACGTTAACATTTCAAAATAATGTTACAACGGTTTGATTCACGTCGCCTCAGTAAAAACCTCTACAGGTGTTATAAAACGTTCTTTTTTTTTAAATTGTGCACACTCCCTATAGTGTGCAAGTGATGGTAGCTAAATGTGTATCTAGATTGTGTGGAAAGCAATCTTGATTTGTTTTAGATTTAGGTTAATTTGTGTTTTTTTTACATCGTGATTATTGTTCACTTCTATACACCCTTGTTTTTTTGTTGATTTATATATATTTGAGGTTTCCCTTTATAATTGTTGAAAGATAGATCTTTCAAGGTGGGCAGTATGTTGGAAGACCTTAATATTAATATTTTGTACAATGTATGTACAATCCCGCCATCTTAGTGTTTTTAAATTTAAGTTGTTGCGCCAATTGCTACGACATTTACTCCAGGTTCGGTCGTAACTTTATAGTGTGCCTGTACGCACCAACAAATACATAGTTGACAAGGATAAATTCAGTATCTCCCAGTTGCTTCGCTACTGAGTTTTAAACTTACCAATAGTTCCTACAGTGGGACCTATGTGATGGACCTATAAGTACATGCACCAATTCATCACCACAGGTACTTGTTAAATAAATGCAAGCGAAAGTAACCTCAATAAGCATAAAATAATTATGCATTTTATAAAGTTAAAATCTACTGTAAATCCCAACAAATTATATTCAAGCACATGATTGACTACGTAAATTAATATCCCATTACTAATAATAATGGCATCAACACTGATTAAATTACACTTATTACTTAAATACTTATCGTTACATGAACAGCAGCATCCATCTGCCAAATACATCTACAGGACTTGAACCACATTCCCACTGGAAATCAATCGTACTGGATTCCCAACATAACACTACTGCATTCGCAGGCATCCGCAGTCTCACGGCTGGATGAAGTCATAGCAGACAAAACATACCCAAAAAAAACATACAACATTTGTAACCAAACCAAAAAAAAATCCTGATGAATCAGGATTAAACAAAGATAGTACACAGGTAGAAGATCAACTTGTAACCACATGTGCTGATTAGAATATCAATTTACAATACTAATAAATCCGGCTTAACTGTATGCCAAAAAATTCTCTCATGTAGAATAATTTTGCAATAACTTCATGCGAATTGAATAAATCCCCATAATGGATGGTTTGTACAAAACCAGATAAATTCCAATTCAAGTATGCAAGTCTAGCTATCACTGTAGTATGCCAGGACGACCAGTGATATCTAACAACACATTTTAAAGATAACCCAATACAAATAACAAAATTCCTAGGTCAGTAACAATTACAAACACATTACCAACAATCAAGTATCAACAAAGTAATCCAGGACAGCATTCAGTACACAATATGATTAAATTCATTGATATACAAACAAACAATCCAAATTATAAAGTCATATTTACAAATACTCAAGTAAGGAATAATATGAGACTGAAACTCATCAATTTAAAAGGAAAATACAATAATGAAAATCAAATTAATATCAGAACTACTGAATACATATTTGTACCATTGACTTTCCTTTAAATAATGAAAGGCCTTATCTATATCACCAACATTCAACCAATAGCAGATAATAATAACATGTATTCCAAAATAATTTGAAATATCAGGTTATTATTTAAATCTTGAATATTAACAACTTGAACAATACTGACTTTAAGCTTGATTATTATTAATTAACAGAGCAAAATCAATACTTTAGGTTATATCAGCTTGTTGAATTAGTTTAGACACTACTCTTACAATTTACCAAAAATTGTAACTGTAACATTACCCCCTTCTTAAAAGAAAAAAATTTTGAAAAATTTTTTTGAAAGTTCTAACAACCAATGTAACAACCATAATCATAATAAATTTCATAGCAATAAGAAAAGTTTTATTATTTTATTAAGAGAATACTATACAATTTTCCGGCGAACACGTTTTCTGTGTTCTGGTTGCATTTCTGTTCCTGTGTTATCGATTTTTAAATCTTTTATATTCCACTTCCCTTTTGAGATACCATCACTATCAACTAATTCATAAGTGTTTACACCTAGTTTCTTTTTAATAATGTACGGGCCTGAAAACTTTTTATCTAATTTCGCAGAATAATTTTTACTTTTATCGGATAGCTTGTATTCTTTTTTCCAAACTGATTGTCCTTCTTTAAATTGAATAGGCCCATGCCTTAGATTATACGAGTGTGTACATTTTGTATGAGCATCTGATTCTCCGCTAAATTTTAAACCCCAAGATGAAATATTAAATTTATTATTTAAATCTTGAATATTAACATCTTGAACAATACTGACTTTAAGCTTGATTATTATTAATTAACAGAGCAAAATCAATACTTTAGGTTATATCAGCTTGTTGAATTAGTTAGAAACTACTCTTACAATTTACCAAAAATTGTAACTGTAACATTACCCCCTTCTTAAAAGAAAAAAAATTTGAAAATTTTTTTTGAAAGTTCTAACAACCAATGTAACAACCATAATCATAATAAATTTCATAGCAATAAGAAAAGTTTTATTAATTTATTAAGAGAATACTATACAATTTTCCGGCGAACACGTTTTCTGTGTTCTGGTTGCATTTCTGTTCCTGTGTTATCGATTTTTAAATCTTTTATATTTCACTTCGCTTTTGAGATACCATTACTACCAACTAATTCATAAGTGTTTACACCTAGTTTCTTTTTAATAATATACGGGCCTGAAAACTTTTTATCTAATTTCGCAGAATAATTTTTACTTTTATCGGATAGCTTGTATTCTTTTTTCCAAACCGATTGTCCTTCTTTAAATTGAATAGGCCTATGCCTTAGATTATACGAGTGTGTACATTTTGTATGAGCATCTGATTCTCCGCTAAACTTTAAACCCCAAGATGAAATATTAAATTTATTATTTAAATCTTGAATATTAACAACTTGAACAATATTGACTTTAAGCTTGATTATTATTAATTAACAGAGCAAAATCAATACTTTAGGTTATATCAGCTTGTTGAATTAGTTAGAAACTACTCTTACAATTTACCAAAAATTGTAACTGTAACATTACCCCCTTCTTAAAAGAAAAAAATTTTGAAAAATTTTTTTGAAAGTTCTAACAACCAATGTAACAACCATAATCATAATAAATTTCATAGCAATAAGAAAAGTTTTATTATTTTATTAAGAGAATACTATACAATTTTCCGGCGAACACGTTTTCTGTGTTCTGGTTGCATTTCTGTTCCTGTGTTATCGATTTTTAAAGCTTTTATATTCCACTTCCCTTTTGAGATACCATCACTATCAACTAATTCATAAGTGTTTACACCTAGTTTCTTTTTAATAATGTACGGGCCTGAAAACTTTTTATCTAATTTCGCAGAATAATTTTTACTTTTATCGGATAGCTTGTATTCTTTTTTCCAAACCGATTGTCCTTCTTTAAATTGAATAGGCCTATGCCTTAGATTATACGAGTGTGTACATTTTGTATGAGCATCTGATTCTCCGCTAAATTTTAAACCCCAAGATGAAATATTAAATTTATTATTTAAATCTTGAATATTAACATCTTGAATAATACTGACTTTAAGCGTGATTATTATTAATTAACAGAGCAAAATCAATACTTTAGGTTATATCAGATTGTTGAATTAGTTAGAAAGTACTCTTACAATTTACCAAAAATTGTAACTGTAACACAATCACTACTCTAAACCTGTCTCGCTTAATGAGGGTGTGGCGTGCACAAGAGTCGGTTTCTGATGTTCAATGTAAGCACACGCTTACTAAGTTAACCAAAATGTAAATAATTCAAAATCAAGTATGTAGTTCAAACCTGAACAGTTTTTTTTTTTCAACATCAATACAGTACATTAAGAAAATTTGAAGAAAGCAAGTAATTAGTTGAGGAATTAATTTGCATTTTTAGTTCCCGCATCTTGACCTTATTAGCTTTCGCAACAACAACCTTATTCAATTCTCTAACAAGATCCAATCCAAAGTCGTCTGTTTATAGCATTATAGTTTGAATGCATATCTCTACTATCTCTGGCTTTGCAAAGTTTTAATAATATCGACTCTCCCACCTATACAAAATAGCTTTATGATACCCCGATGCTAACATGAACACGTGCTCACACATTAAGCTTTATCGTGTAGCTATTGATTTATTATCGCTTTAAATGTTTTGTTTTCACCAATGAATTTTCTGGAACTTTATACTGTTCAAAGACATATTTAATTATGCTTTCTGAGTAAAGGTAAACATGAAGCAAACATGATTATCATGTTACCCTTGAATATTTCATTTAAAATACCTTTAGTCGGAAATGTTATTTTAAATTAAACTGAAAAGTGTTTTATGCTCTTCCAATTTCTAATTAAATATTCGTTGTTATTAAGTTTGCATGTATCGAATGATGCGAAATATGACACTTGCTTTTTTTATGTCCCCCAGGTTGAATCAAAAATTGCATTTCGCTCTTGGGTGTTCAAATCAAGATTTTCTTGATTTGAAAACAAGAACTGACGTTAGTTCTTTATGCTTGTAGTATACACCATAATATATATCAATCTGCAATTTTGCTTCATATTACTGATATTGTTTGAAATACAGATACTATATCCACACTTGGAGACGCTTTGCTACCTTTATGCCATTATGGAAAAAAGGCGAAGCTACAATAAAACAACCAGTCTTTGTGAGCGATGTAGCTGCTGGTATTATTAATGCTATTAGGGATCCTGATGCTGCGGGAAAAATATATCAAGCCATCGGGTAGGTGAATATAATTAATTTTCTGCTTCTTTTTAACTGTTTTACAGCCCCAAACGATATTATTTGTCAGATTTAGTAGATTGGTTTTATGCAGTAATTCGAAGAGGCGAAGATTGGGGTTATCGTCGTTATGATTTGAGATATGACCCCTTCTTCAAACTGAAGGTTACTTTAACAGAACGCATATGCCCTGGTTGGCCTGTTGGTAATTTGCATTGGGAACGAGTTGAAAGAGAATATGCCACCGATTGTGTCCAATCATCTATACCAACGTTGGAGGATTTGGGTGTTAATTTAACACCAATGGAAAACCAAGTTCCTTGGGAACTAAGACCTTGTATGCGTGGTATTTATCATGATAGAGATTTAGAGGATTTTGCTCTTAGACCTGATCCACCAAAACCTGTTGTATAACGTGTACTAGTAATGAATGGTTATTATATTTATTGATGTAGAATTGTTAAAAGAAACTGTGTTTTTTATTAAAATCCTTGTTTGTAAAATTTTGAAGTTTGTTAGTTTCATGCCTGTAATTTATCTTTGAGTATATTTTATATTATTTGATATGTATACCACTTTATGGGGTTTTCTGACCGCGTGGTTCTTTATGTGAAATGCTCAATACAAGAAGTTAAATAAGGAAAGCATTTCAGCAATAGCTTATTTGTAATGTAGAATAATTTATAAGATACCTGAAAAATTCAGATTTTTAAACGATTCTGGACAGGTATGAAATGTGTATTGTTATGCGCTGAATGCTCTCAAGGTTTATTAATCTGGTGTAATTTGTTTACGAAAAATAGCGTTGAGGAATTACTTTTGTATTTTTGTAGTAACAAGTTTGTTTTATTGTGTGATAGACACGTTGTTTTTTGTCCAATCAGGACGTGGGAAGAAAGGCGCATCGTTGAGAAGCGAGCCACTCTTGAGATGACATTCTATGTTTAAGGACTGGTGTGGAGTGATGATGCTTACTTATCGTTTATATTTATTATCTGTTTCCCTGTTTAATGTTTTAGGAAAACAAACTAGCAGCTCGATTAGAGGAACCTGGACGAAGGTGGCCATATTTATAGTCTATTGGCGAACATCTGAGATACGTGTACAACCGCTAATATGCAAATAAACAAGGTAAGCAGTGTTACTTAATTAATATATATTGTTTAATTTGAAATGTAAATTATATTTTCTATCATTAGTAAATTCTGTGTACTCATCCTGCTCTGTTAAGTTAGTTGGTAACCGCCAACCCATTTTAAGAGAGTAACAATTACGTATGAGTATTATTGAAGTAACACGCATTGTTTACTCTCTTCTTTATCGCACTTGTTAGGAAATTGATACATCTTTGAATGTATATACGTGTATTCTACATTCAAGTAATAGTCAAATGATAGTCTTCTTTCAGGGTCCCAACTATCCATGTATACATGCGATGTTTATTCTTATTGCATTTATTCATTCAAGAACAAATTTGTTGTCAATGATGACGATGTATACTGTTACACTTGTGGGTAATTGTTATATTGCGCAATTGTTATACTCGCGATAACTACACGTCAGTGTCATAATTTAACCCATAATTACGCGACAAATTTTACTCGCCATATTGTAACTGATACCGAACACGTTTTTAGGGCGATGCAACCGCTTTATAAGTCAATTTGCAAGCACAATTTAAATCAAAACAAATTACTTACATGGCGGCATTTGGAAATTCGTCTCGGGGTCCACGATGATTTTGCAGGGTGGGTTCAGTTCACGCCATGTTGAATCAAATTACATCCGTCCTTCTTTTACTACTGTACCCGTAGGGGAATGACACGACTAGGTAACAGGTACTATAGAAGGTAAAAGTAGAAGGAACCTACATCCCTAAAAAGAAAAGACACATGACACAGATAGATGTTGCTTCGCCGAGGGCTCGTAACTTAATCGCGTCTTTTAACACCACGCGCGCACTCCGCATCTTCTTGTGCAGATGCGGCTGTCAGGGACGACGGAAATTGACGTATTTATTTAAAAATTCGCGGCAATTTATTTACAAATTAAAGCTAATGTGATACATGCCACTTGGTATGTAACAATACTAGAAGTTGATTGAATGTTGTTGAGGCAAACAGCGTTAAGTACCATATGTGTATCAATACCATGCAGTACTTTGTCCGAAGATACTACATTGGCCAGAAAGCGAGTTTTTTATTTGGAAATGTTAAGTTTGACCAAACCTTTATCTTGTCAAGCAAGGTAAAGATTTTAACATCCGTTGCAACACATGCGAGCTACATTTAATTTTCGATTCTAACAAGGGTGTATAATTGTCGTATAACATTTTTCAAGCCGTCCATATTGGAAATGGAACTCGAGATGACTAGATTAATAGTGTTAGTTGTAACGGCTTAAGTTCAGTTACTGTTTACGATTAAAATCTTTGCTAAAGGCAACTACTGATTAATCGCATTGAATTTCGATTATATCAGCTATTTAAAGCATCAATACCAGTTACTGTAATAAGACCTTATCTGCAGGGATTTCGTGGGTTCTTTGATGTATTCCTGTAATTAGACTAAGACCCTTGCTACGAGTGAAAAGTGAATTACTTCTAACTCAGCATAAGTTGTCAAAAAACAATTCAAATTAACTATCATGTTTACTAAATCATTATAAAAAAATTTGCCAGTGTATGGTCTATCTCAAGTTACAGGCTGTAAATAATATATGTACAAATATTTTTATTCAGTAAATAAATATTTAGTCACTCTTAGGGTATCATAAAAAAATTATTTACTTGAACAAGAAGTAGTAAATAAAATGAGCTCATTTCTAACAAAAATCTTGTTAGTTATAAATTAAAAAAATTAATATGATATTATTGGAATAAATTAAAACAAACTCATAAAGCTGAAGGCTTTTAGTTTAGTAGAGTAAATCATCTGTTCAGTTTTAAATTAAATGCATAAAAATAAATACCTGTTGACAGGTGAGCTATTAATAGATAACCAGAGCAGGTCAATCACCTTGACGACAGATTTGTTAGTTCTTGCGCCAACACATTAATTATTGCTGATAACCTTGACCCTTGTAGTCAACCACCTTGGAAAGATTACTGTAAATTAACAATAATTTAAATGGGAACAAATAAATCATAAATGAACATAGATAGCTTTATACTGCAGGATAATTATCTATTAAATAAAACACCCATTCGAGGTTTCTAAACGGCCTACTTGAATAGTTGGCATATAGAAATGAAGTTCCATTTCTTTTTGTACCAATCTGCCTTTGTGAAAAATCTTCCTTAAGCTGCTTGCAAATGCAAGTATCGAAATCCAAATTACTAAAAACAGCTTTCCAGATGCCGGACTTGGATAAATCACACAGGTGGCCGAATAAAGCCATAGGTCGCGTAAATAAATTAAATGATCACATTTCAAAGTTAGCTGACCTTGCCATGAGTGCTATAATATAAAATGCTGGTAAACAAATAAATAATAATAAAATTCCACATACCCCTATCTGGCTACTCAGAATATAATTTACTATCAAATATAAGAAATATTTGATATTCTGGTAATGGCGTCGCCACAAAGAAAATGATGCTCAACCCATCGTTAAAGGTGCTTAAAACAGGAAAAATTAGAAGAGGGGCTACCCTTATCTAACTTACGGCACAGAATACCAAAACACATCTATAACTCCCTACTACAACTTGTAATTATGGCAGAGAAAACCAGCTCTTTGTCTAACATAATAGGAAAGCCTTGTGTGTATAAAGTTGCCTAACTAACATATTCTTTTAATATAACGCATATATGGTTGACTAACCAAAGAATTTGTGATGGTGCAACTGACCCGTTACACTACCCCCTCTCCATATGAAAAACTCATAAAGAAATTAAGAAGAGTATAAATAGAAAATAGATCTCCCGAATTGAACATGGGGCTACAACAAAGCTATCGCGTAAGCAAATTGTATACCCACAAACAAAAAGAAGAAACCCGTTCCAGCAGTTATCTTATTAGTCAGTAGTACAACCACAAAATTGCATTATAAAATATAACCTAGGTATCCGGTTTTAAATCTTGAATATGCCAAACGCCAATATCTTTTCCCTTGTGATTTCTAAGACGATATGTAACTGTACACGTTTTTTCTATAACTTTGCATTTCACATATTTTGGTGCAAGTTTTTGAGAAAATCCTTCAGCTGCTTTAGATTGGACCATATTTCTTTTCCAAACTATGTTGCCTTTTTTGAATTCTAAGGGACGTCGACGCAAATCATACCGATGTTTATTTGTTTGATAAGCTTCATGTAACCTATTCACTATATCTTTATGTACTTCCGAGAGTTCATTAACATCTTTCGTTAATTGTTCTCTAGATTGTAGTGTGACTTCTTCATCGGAAATATTTGAAAGTCTTACCGTAATATTCCCCAGAATTTGGAATTTATCGGCCAAATGTTAAAAACGCTGGTGTAAATCCAGTAACTTCACTTATAGCATTTCTCTTAGCATGGGCTATTTTAAAAAGTTCTACGTCCCATGTTCGATGATTGTCGTTTACATAAGATTGTAAAGCAGTTATTATCACTCTATTTGTTCTTTCGACTGGATTAATTTGTGGATGGTAGTTAGCAGTGTACCAAAGTTTCGGAACTTTATAATGCGCAAGAAGTTTTTTGAAAGCTTTTCCTACAAATTGCGAACCATTATCGACTGTAATTATTTGAGGTACCCCATATACTAAAAAAATTTCATTTTTTATGTATTTGACAATTGGAGTAGATGTAGCTTTACGTAATGGGTGTATTAATACATATTTAGTAAACCAGTCATGCGCTACCAGTATATACGTATATCCTTTAGTCGACCTGGGCAGTGGTCCAATTAGATCAATGGAAATCATCTGGAATGCGTGCTTTATGTCTCTTTCTTTTCCCATTAACCCTGGAGGTGCTTGTGTTGTACTTTTAGTAGCTTTGCAGGAATCACATTTCTTCGTATAGGTTAAGATTTCCTTTTTCATTCTTGACCAATAGTAATTCTCGGATACTTTGTTATGTCTTGTAGAAACCTAAATGAGCAGCTGTAGGAATGTCATGATGTTGTCTAATAATCTCTTGTCTATATGCTCGTGGTAAAACTTGTTTCCATTCATGAAAATTTGATACAAGATTATGCGTATTTGGTATATGCTTATAAAGAATTCCATTTTCCACTTTCCATATTGGGAAATTATCTGGGTTAGATTCCACGCGTTGACACATTTTAACATACCAATTGCCCAATTTTGCATTGTCAACAGCTATATAGTCTACCTTGATTGGTGCTCTTGACAAGGCATCTGGAACAACATTAAATTTTCCTTTGCGGTGGACAATTTCATAGTTAAACTGTGATAATCTCATACTCCAACGTTGAAGTCGACCTGATGGATTCTTTAATGTATCCAACCATTTTAAAGAATAATGATCAGTTACTATCTTAAAAGATGTTCCTTCAATGTATGGTCTATATTATTCCACGCCAAAAAGAACGGCAAGTAATTCTTTTTTAGTTGCGCTATAAGCTTTTTCAGTTTTTGTTAATGATCTGCTCGCATAAGCAATAACTTTCTCATTATCTTCTTCATGTTGCAATAGCACAGCCTCTACACCTACATTCGAAGCATCTGTCTGAATTTCGAAAATTGATGAAAAATTAGGACTAGCTAAAATTGGTGCTGAAACTAGTAATGTTTTAAGATTTTCAAATGCTGCTTGTGCGACTTGTGTCCATTTAATAGTTTGTTTCTTTGAGCGTCTTTTTATGGTTAATAAAATTGGATCTACCAGTTGCGAAAAATCCTTTATGAACCGGCGATACCAACCTGCCATACCAAGAAATCTTTTAACTGCTCTTACATTGGTAGGAGTTGGATAATTAAGAATTGCCTCAACTTTTTGTGAATCCGTTCTTAGACCATCCCTGTCAATAACGAAACCTGAATATTGTACTGAAGGTCGACAGAATTTACGCTTTTCTAGCTGTATAGTTAAATTTGCATCTTTTAAGGCTTTATAAACTTCTTCCAGTGTCTGTATGTGTTGCTCAAATGTCGGTGACACAATCATGACATCATCAAGATAAACAAAGACGTTGTCAAATTTTGGCCCTAAAATATTATCCATAAGCCTTTGTAACGTTTGAGGACTATTACATAAACCGAACGGTAATACCGTGAACTCATAGAGTCCCCTTCGAGGTACTGTAAATGCAGTCTTTTCACATGACTCCGGTGATAATTCAATTTGCCAGGAAGCTTTCTTTAGGTTAATTGAAGACATATATCTAGCATCCCTAAATTTATCGAGTATGTCATTGACATAAGGTAACCCATATGCATCTTTTTTTGTCACTGAATTGAGTTTTCTTCCATCAAAACAAATTCTTATTTCACCACTTTTCTTTTTAACCATTACTATCGGAGAGTTCCAAGGAGATTTTGATTCTCTAATCACACCTAATTGTAGCATCTCATCGATTTCTTTATTTAAAGCTTGTAACATTGGAGGTGATAAAGGATAGTATCTTTGTTTTGTTGGCATTGCATTCGGTATCAATCGTGTGTATCGTTTGGTTTGTTCTGCCCAACTTGGGACCACCGATAGTTTTATATTTGTCTATTACTTCTTGTAAGCGACGTAATTGGTTTTCATCAAGATCTTCAGTAGAACTAATAATTTTTGCATTATTTGCAGTTAACGTTGAAATTTTTTGACATTTCTGAACAACATTATATGTATTATAATTGAAATTAGTTTTTAATTTAAATTTGCGGCGAACATCTGACCCTAAAATAATTGTATTAGTTATATTTTTTGAAACAATTGCCATTATATCTTTAGTGACTCCATCTATTGTTAACGGTAGTTTTACGAAACCTGTGGCTTGCTGTATAGTACCATCCACTGTTTGTAGTGTAGGTGGTAAATTGGAAGGTTCCAGTGACAATTGTAGCTTATTAAGTAGATATAAACCATTTTTTCCTAATACTGTCTGTGTTGCACCTGTATCCAGAAGAGCCAAAAGTTTTTCAGATTTAATTTGTATATACATATAAGGTCTTTGGTCTTGTTTCCTTGTGTACAATAAAGAATTGATTTTTGTTGGATTAGTATTAAAATCACGTACTATTTTTAACCATTCTAACCATTCAGCACTATCAGCCTTTATACCTTTGGAAATGTTTTGTCGACTGTTAACAAAACTGGTCTTCACTCGTTTTTTTTCCGTTATATTACATTTAGGACAGGTGGAATATGTCACTTCTTTAGTTCCACATATATAACAGAATAAAGTTCTATTGCTTGTGCAACGATGGTAAGTATGACCTTTTTCGTTACAGTTGTAGCATGCTAAGGTCAATAAATTTTTATTTGAAAATTTCTTACTATTATTTGTGTAGCTTTTAAATGGTCGTGTTTGATTGGTAGAAGGTGTTTCGTAAAGAGCATTGTTGCTCGTAACCGTGCTAACTGAGATAAGTTTTTGTGCAGGTTTATATGCAAGGTCTGGTTCTAATGGTTGCGAAATAGATAATATTCGATTTCTAAATTTAAAATTTTGTAGTTTTGTTTGTTCTAAGGTATTGCATAATTCTATTAAACTATCAATTGTTTCAAATTTTTCCAGACTTAGGTGTGTTGCATAGCAAGGTTGAAAATTTTTTCTGATTTGTTTTAATTGTTCCGTCTCAGATGGCTGATGGATTAGTCTGTTGAATAAGTTAATCATTGAGACAATAAAAATTACTGGCTTTTCATCTTTTCCTTGTTTGCGATTCCTAATTTCTTCAAACAAAGCATCATCAAAATCCGCTGGTAAAAAATGTTGTCTCAATTTTTGTTGTAACTCTTGCCAGGAATGAACTTTATTTTTAATTGCACGGAACCATGTGAGAGCTTGGTCCTGAAAAAGATCAACCGCACTATTAAATAATTGTTGTGTTGTATAACCTCTTGCTATTCTCAATTCTTCAATGCGTTCCAAAAAAGCATTGACACCTAATTCTTGAGTATTTCCTGTAAATACAATATTCCATTTTTTGTTGGCTTAGTTGATGTGTAAGATTCCAATGTTGGCAAGTTCAAAGTCTGTGTGGCATTATTTCTTAAAATAGCATCTTCCAAATTTGCAATGCGTGCTTCCAAATTTTGGGTAAGTTCGTCGTTTGGTTTATTAATAATAGACATTCCTAAATTACCTATAGGTCTCGAAGTAGTAGCCACAGGACTTGACTGTTGGTGTTCAATTACTTCATTTAGATTACTTTGGTCCTGAGTGGGTTGATTTCCTTTTTGAAATTCTATTTGCGAGTTCGAAAACGTTTCCAAGTCATTTTGAAACATAAGCTCAATATCAATTTCTTCAATAGTGTCTAACAGTTCTAAACATTTGCTATTGATGATATTGAATTTTTCTTTTATATTCTCGGTTATTTCTAAATATTGCAACCTGCGACCCACATGTAACAGTTTTGCTTGAAGTCGTTTCTTTAATAGTTTAGATGGTCTGTCTAGAAATTCCATAATCGGGTCTTGTAGAGCAGCCAATGCATTTTTGCAAAAGTCCAATTCATCTAATGGATTTATTTTAAACATTGGATAATTAAAAACAGATTTAGGATGAAGTTTTTCTTTTGAGACTAAAATTCTTAACGTTTTCTTTTTAATTTCAGCTTGTACTTCATCACATTCTTTTCCTCTGATAGCTATTTCCCATGACAATTCTTTTCAAGATAAATAATTGACCCAAGTCATTTTGAATATTTAGAATAATGTATAATAACAAGATGCACTAATACGACAGATAATATTTTACTTAAGAATATTCCTTCAAAATCAAAGAAACTTAACTTTAGAATCTTTCTTCAAAAATTATTTCTCAAAATTAGAATTATAGTATTTCCAATTATAATAATTTCTTGCAAAATACAAAAAAATATTGCAATTATACAGCACTTTACAATTGTGTAGTCAGAAAAGTATCCTTTTTGGTATAAAAACCAGGAAATTAACAAATCGAACACGGTTAAGTTGAAGATCAATGGGGTCTAACCTTTTGTAAATAGTATAAGTTATCCCTATGTTAACGCGAGGACAATTTTCAGTATTCCTTAGTTTATTGTAGCGTTCCTCCAATCTTTTTGGGATGTGAGGTGCTACCGTAAAACGCTAAGGATAACTACGGTACCTACGCGACCTTAAATCGTGTATAAAAATAATATTACATAAAAGCAAATTATATAACTAGAATGCAATAAATAAACAATCAAGCTGTATCAATGTTTGTCATAATCAAAAAAATTTTCTTGAAAACGTATGCTTAGTTAAATTTTCTTTTAATAAGTTACGTAACGACTTATTATTCTAAATTGCAAACGGGTCTCAATTAAAGGAATAACTAGTCTGTATAATATATTTGGGCGCATGTGTAACGGCTTAAGTTCAGTTACTGTTTACGATAAAAATCTTTGCTAAAGGCATCTACTGATTAATCGCGTTGAATTTCGATTATATCAGCTATTTAAAGCATCAATACCAGTTACTGTAATAAGACCTTATCTGCAGGGATTTTGTGGGTTCTTTGATGTATTCCTGTAATTGCAACTAAGACCCTTGCTACGAATGAAAAGTGAATTACTTCTAACTCAGCATAAGTTGTCAAAAAACAATTCAAATTAACTATCATGTTTACTAAATCATTATAAAAAAATTTGCCAGTGTATGGGCTATCTCAAGTTACAGGCTGTAAATAATATATGTACAAATATTTTTATTCAGTAAATAAATATTTAGTCACTCTTATGATATCATAAAAAAATCATTTACTTGAACAAGAAGTAGTAAATAAAATGAGCTCATTTCTAACAAAAATCTTGTTAGTTATAATTAAAGAAATTAATATGATATTGGAATAAATTAAATCAAACTCATAAAGCTGAAGGCTTTTAGTTTAGTAGAGTAAATAATCTGTTCAGTTTTAAATTAAATGCATAAAAATAAATACCTGTTGACAGGTGAGCTATTAATAGATAACCAGAGCAGGTCAATCATCTTGACGACAGATTTGTTAGTTCTTGCGCCAACACATTAATTATTGCTGATAACCTTGACCCTTGTAGTCAACCACTTTGGAAAGATTACTGTAAATTAACAATAATTTAAATGGGAACAAATAAATCATAAATGAACATAGATAGCTTTATACTGCAGGATAATTATCTATTAAATAAAACGCCCATTCGAGGTTTCTAAACGGCCTACTTGAATAGTTGGCATATAGAAATGAAATTCTATTTCTTTTTGTACCAATCTGCCTTTGTGAAAAATCTTCCTTAAGCTGCTTGCAAATGCAAGTATCGAAATCCAAATTAATAAAAACAGCTTTCCAGATGCCGGACTTGGATAAATCACACAGGTGGCCGAATAAAACCATAGGTCACGTAAATAAATTAAATGATCACATTTCAAAGTTAGCTGACCTTGCCATGAGTGCTATAATATAAAATGCTGGTAAACAAATAAATAATAATAAAATTCCACATACCCCTATCTGGCTACTCAGAATATAATTTACTATCAAATATAAGAAATATTTGATATTCTGGTAATGGCGTCGCCACAAAGAAAATGATGCTCGACCCATCGTTAAAGGTGCTTAAAACAGGAAAAATCAGAAGAGGGGCTACCCTTATCTAACTTATGGTGCAGAATACCAAAACACATCTATAACTCCCTACTACAACTTGTAATTATGACAGAGAAAACCAGCTCTTTGTCTAACATAATAGGAAAGTCTTGTGTGTTTAAAGTTGCCTAACTAACATATTCTTTTAATATAACGCATATATGGTTGACTAACCAAAGAATTTGTGACGGTGCAACTGACCCGTTACATAGTACCACACTCTATAGTATAAATATAAAATAGCATCAACCCATTGCGTTAACTTCACAAAGTAGGGGAAAGGGGGGGTAAGATGACGATAGCAAGTTTATAATATTTTTTTACACATGATTTTGACATAATATCTTGTTTTTAATCTTAAAGTGAACATTTAAATTCAACGTATATTTTTGTTGCTTTGATATTCTTAAGGTTTCCTATTTTATTACTTATTCATACCTTGATGTCGATCTCGTCATCTTACCCCCACATGCGGGTAAGATGACTTTACAAGGTGGGTAAGTTGGCGAATCCAAGAAAGTATTCTTAAAAATATATTTTATTGCTTGAATTCACAAAAGTCACAAATATATGTTTTGTGTTTTGATTCTGCATCAGTCATACCAGTACAAGCGGCATGGGCCCACTTCCGACAGAAGAAACAGAAATTCCAAACCTCATCTCTACCGAAATCGTTGCAAATTAAGCAGAGTTCTTCAATTTCGTCGACATAATCGTTATCATCATCTTGTTTCGCATAATCGATTGATATGGAGGAATCAGAGGAATCCTTACCATTGTCAAATTTTATATTTCTGACATGTTTGCTTTTTCCCCTTTTGGAACCCCTTCTTTTTTTTTTGCGTTTCAGCTTTTTTCTTTTGATTTTCTTCTCCTTTCTTCTGATTTTCCTCTTTCTTTGCATCTTTCTTTTTTTTTCAATTTCTTTATTTTCTAAGGCAGTCTTAATAGTTGTGCTAGTTATATGTAATGACCTTATTCCTTGTTTTCTTTTCCTTCGGAGCAGCAATAGGCAAAGGAGGTAGACCAGCATAAGACGGTCCAGCTGCCGCACTAACCGGTTTAGTTAAGGAAGCATTTTGAGATGATCCAACTACACTATTGTCCACATTTGCTAAGTGAGCGTGAGCATCAATAGCATGAGGCGGTTCTGCTACTTCAGTGGCTACAGTTAGTGAAAATGTGATGTCATAAGGCAATCCTGTTATTTCCTTTTCTAAATTTGTAGAAGCATTTAATAGCTTTTCTGTAGTCATTGAGGGCTCAAAAGTCAAAATCATCAAATATTTGAGAATTTAGTGGAACTATGCCAGTTGCTTTAAAACCTTGTACAACATTTTTTATTGTGGCAACCTTGCCATAAGCCACATTAAATATTCCTGTAACATCTTTAATTCCGTAAAAAGTGACATCCTGCGGTTGCATGGGATGACGTGTATGGAGGAAAGCATAGTACGGTAATATAGTTTTTTCGGCAAACATCCACAACTTGTAAATTAATGTGTGATGTATGAGTATCCATAAAAAGTAATATAGGGTTTTTTATACAAGGTCTTACACTTTGTATACAATGTTTTAACAATTCGAGAAAAATCTCTGCATTCATCCATCCTGACTCATTACACACGCCCGAAGATCCCGGTGGTGCATTGTTCATAAAATGCTGTTGCATTCGAACCCTTGGAAAGATGAAGAATAGAGCTACGTAATGGCCCACAGCACTAAAACAGCACGCCACACTGACATTCGTACCGTTTTTCGCAGAAGATACTTTTTTAACTCTACGGGACTGTTGGACTTAGCACTTTCGGAGTTTTAGTAGCCACTGTAGGACAGCCAGTCTCGTATATATTATAGATTTTAAAATTTAAAATTTCCTGATATACTACAAAAATGCTTCTACATTTGTCTGTTAAAAGCTGCCAACCTAGCCGCTGAAGTAGCGTCTGGCTTTCTTAATGAAAACCTAAATCTTGTCATAAATTTTTAATAAAATCTTTTTTGGCTTTATTGGTTTCATTATTAAAGCGATGAGGTATCTTCAACTTTTCAACATAATCATATACAATTTTTGCGAACTGCTCTCGGGCTACTCCAAATGCCCTTCTATTTAGATCATCCTCGTATTGGTTTAGGTTTTCCATTTGCTAATCTGTAAATGTGCACTTGAATCTTTCGGCACTAATCGGCATAATCTAAAAATAACCGTTTCTGAGTCATCAACATAATTTCTGAGATATACCTCTTAAACTAATTACCTACGTATACAAAAAAGCCTTACCTGCTCAGAATATATCTTTGCAGTGCTATTTACGGACGATCCACTCTTAATATATTCCACAGCCGTGGCCATTGTTTCATCTGACCAACTCTGCCGGTTCGTCTTTTGTTTGTAAATTTTACCCATAATTATTCACTGCAAATTAAACAAAAAAACTATACTCCAAAATATTTATAAAAGGTCAGGTAAGATGAAGAGATCGGCATCTTATTCTCTTAGCGTGTTCGTCAACTTATTGTAACACTTCACCCCCCTTCCTGACCTTTTAGTAGTCAAAGAAACAAGGACCGAGTTACCTAATACATATATAATCGAATGCAAACTCCATATCACTTTTTATGGTTCAAAATTGCAATATAAGGGTCCACTTACCTATTCCAATAGTCTTTACTTTCTTCAAACGCCTCGGCTACTCTACAGCGAAGAGTACATGGACATGTCCCAGGGTGGATAGGCTTAGAATTCTGAAACCGATACTGGTGAGTTAACTTACCCAAAAGTTTACAAAGTATCTGTACCTAAATGTATTTCAACAAACCCCTTTTACTAATCTCAACATTCGTATCAAGTAATGAATTTAATAACCTTTAATATGGTGGTATAACTATTTACATTTACTATACTGACATACTTGAATGCAATAAAATCAATATCTCTTACTTAACTAAAGTTACTTTAAGCCGGGTTGTTAAATATTGTACTAAGCCCTACAAATTCTACAGTTAAAACAAATTGACTCCAAATTAAACATAGCTAATAACTCTTGATATTCTACACAAAATTCATAATAAGCGGTAACATTAATAAAGTCCAAAAATTCCAACCTTAATCTAGCAACTTAACATATTCATGTAAAATCATATATTATTATATAAAAATTCATACTTGCAACCCCCGTGTATGCATGCATATACACGTCCGTTCTCTCGAACCATTTATTCAAAGATTCACTCAATACCTGTTCGGGTATGCAATACCCACTGTTGCTCCACTCTACACAATGCCCGAGGTAATTTATTCTCACCAGGGTTGGAAATGTTTTACCCGGGTGTTGATACATGTTGTGCTCGAAACTCTTGATATCACGCTGCTTTTATAACAATTGGGTTTGGACTCGAATTCCTGATATCCAAACTTCCACAATCACTCAAAAATGAACCGTATGGTTGGGTTTAGTCATCATCTTCTTTGTTATTAATAAACCTTTAAATTTATTGCTATTTAACTCTTCGTTAATGGACCAACTTATCTATGTCCCGTAATAAGCATACCCACTTCTTATGTTTGTTCACTAAACATTACTTTAATTTACATTGTCGCCTACTCCGCACTAGCTTTGGGCTAGTTAGTTTTCATTTATTACTTTCTTTCATATCTTTTGCCTTTGTGTGTTTTCTTAAGTCTTTGTGTGTCGTGTGTGTTAATTTCTTCACTTCCCCTATTTATATGGCTTTGATCACGTGATTGTTCTCGCCAATCAAAAACCTTACATATTTCACAATTGTGTATCATCCCTACATGTGCTTTCAGGTTAATGGTTTAAATCCATTTTTATTATTGCAATTACTAATTGAAATTACCCTATAATTAAATTTAAGTTATTCTGCAATATTCTAAAGTATTTCCTGTTAATATTTTTTATAGATAGCACGAAAAATAACATTTTATTACATACTTCCGGTTTTGAACTTTCTAGAACAAATTAGCATTTCCTTTGGCGCCTAAATTTAAAATCTTCTACATTATACGGGATGTTAGATATCAGTTGATAGGTTATGTTCATTTAAAGTGTCAATTGTCGCCCCAAAATCAAACTAGGATTGGATAACTGTCTTAATTCCGGTCATTGATAGCTTACATTTTATATAGAAAATATTATTTGAAAATTAAATTAATTTAAAAATGTTCTTGGGTGTTACATTATCCGTGATGACTACTTTTAATTAAATTTTACAAAAGACGAAAATTGATATGGATTTTGGGAAAGGTTTATAAAATATGGACATACAATAATGTGACATTAAACAAAATACTTACTGCAAAGTAAAATTAGCTACCACAGAGGATATACACTTTATTTTATCGTTACCCAATCTTACAACACACTGACATAACAAATTGCATGATAACCTCACAAAAATATAACAGATTTCATTGTCTATGGAGTGTAAAGAAAGAAAGACCACCCATTGACGATATATGTAAAGGACGCTGTGCTATCTATCAACTGTTCCTGAAATTAACCAATTCATCTTAGCTGATTTGTCATCTTACCCCCCTCACCCCTACAATTCAAAAAGAAGACGACACCTTACATTGAGTTAAACATGTTTATTACAATTACTTGCATGAACTAAACAAAACAGTTATGAGAGTTGTTTTCTGATGACTTGCCATTGATTAGTGTAAGTTTTGTTTCATGTTTCAGGATTCTGCAGGTGAGTAAGTAGCAAAACGAGAGCTATCTCATGAACAGCTTAAGAGTACTTAGTACTTAACATTTATTAGAAATTAATAAATATTTCAGAGTCAATACTCTCATTTGCATATGTTTAAAAGTTCAGTCATAATTTTTCACGCATTTGAATGATACTTATTGTTTAATATACCAAAATATGTTGTAAAATAGTTTTCACAGTGAGATGAACAAGTTTGTGTCATGACCAAAGCAAGAGACAATTCCAATTTACTTTAGTTGAGTTTTGTGTAAATGAAAAATTGTTTTAATCGGTACTAATAAAAATGTTATTCGTCTGAGGGTTTCCAACTTTAACCCAGTAGTGCCAACTCGATGAGATTAAACATTTCAACTTTAAAAGTTTTAGCAAGATGAAACTAATACATGCATTTGCAACTTTATGGCCAACTAGCCAAGATAGTCTTCAGTGTCTTCGTATTTAAACTGTCACGCTTATTTGGCTTCACAAAGTTTTATTCTAGTACTAGGAAGAGGAGTTTTTAATTCGACTTTGTAAGTATTATTTCCTGTCATTAATTTAAGTAGTATAAATTATGTTAGTACATATAAAATTGCGTATTTTAAATTCTCACACACTGTAGGGGAATAACCTAGTTATTAATGTATGTCCAATGAAATGTGCAGTTATTGTTTGCTACGTACATTAACATAGCTGGCAGAACAATGAAAGAATGCCCCGGTTCAGTTGGTGAGTAGGCGGGGTCTGACAAACACAAGAGAAAAGTAAAGAAAAGGTCTGCAATAAAAATACACGCATTCAGTCATAACTCACAACAAAACATATAAAAAAAAACCTCTGTGGCGTAGTGGTATGTGTGTGACTACTACGCCCAAGGTCCCGGGTTCGAATCCCGACACGGTCCGCTTGAAAAATGTTAGGCGAGCTTTTTCACAAAAATACACCCTCGTTCGGATGACAGGTAAAATGGAGGTCCCGTGTGTGAGTGTTGTCATGCACGTTAAAGATCCCTATCTTGCTTGGAACAGCAAGGGTTCGGCAAAATTCCAAATTTTCCAGGTAAAAAACTCGCATCCTGGCCAATGTGGTACCTTCGGGTGGAGCATTGGAAAATCACATGTAAAGTATCCATATAAGAAGATATTGAGTAAACACTCACCTTCGAATTCGCAGCATTGGACAGATCATACCCTCCCTAAGGGCAGGGCGGAGCAGATGGAATTGGGCACACGTACTTCGTGTATTCGCTCCATAAAAGAAATGGGCAAGCGCCTCATCAATCAGGGCCCAAATAAGAAAGGGTTCTATCCACCAGTAGAAGCTATAAAAAAGTGCAGTTAAAAATTAGATCTTGTTTACAAAAGAAAAGTACATGTTTTTAACCATAAAAGTTCTTACCACACAGTGGTGTGCGCACGAAAAGTTTTTAGAAAACAACGAAAACGACGCTTGATTGTATAGTTGCAGGAAGAATTAAGTAAAATGAAATTGTTTAATAAAACGAATTCAAAATTCAATCCTCCATTATCAAATGTGATTAGAAACTCAAAACACGCTTTATCAAGTAGTACGTTACATTATTTCAACGAGTTTCTAGATTGAAGTGATATACGGAGTAATGGCGCATTAGAGCAATGTGCATCAAGTCAACAAGGTACGGACGATGTAACTTATCGCGGAAACTTTCTAATTCGCAGCAAATGGGTATAAATGAAATTATTGACAAGCGTACTTATTGTAGGAACGCAAAATATACAGGATGGTATTGCAGGATTGAAGCAGAATCTAGATAAACGAATAATAAATGACAAAAAAGTTACGTTTTAATTTTACTATTGGAAAATGAACGTAGCAATCCCCCCCAGCAAAATTAAAAGGTCGTGGTAAGAAAACAAAAGTAAGGGATTGGACAGTACAGTACTGTGTACAAAAAAAATTCGGTTAAGTAAATTAAAAAACCCACAAAAATCACCTGATATCCAAAAAAAACACTCCAAAATAAAAAAAAGAATTCTCATCCGGCTCGAAGAGCCAAAATATCATACAAAACTGAAAAGGACCACAGGGGAAGATAGGTAGGTAGTAGCAATGGATGAAGGCAAAGATAGAATGGTGTCAACAATGTCAGTCGTCAAAACACGGATGCTTCTTCAGCAAAGAAACAAAACTGTCTTCAACTTCAAAAAACGATTGGTTTCCTACAGAAAACCAAAAGTAACGAAAAGAAGCGAAGAAGAAAACTAACAGTAATCGCCAAAAGTGTCAAGCCTCTAAGTAAGTTAAGGAACAACAAGAATGCTGGAGAGAGACAAAAATCAAAATACTTCAAGCTGTGGTACCCAAGAATAGCAACAAACGAAAAACTGAAGAAAAGAACTTCTAACTAGGCCTAAAGTCGACTAAGTTGTGGTTTCTGAAGAAAAGATAAAATGGTCTAGAAGCACATATCACAGGAAGTGGATCGAAAAAAGTTTGCCAAGTCAGCACTAAGACCGACAGAAAGTAGCACCAGCCACAGGAGAAAGGATAGATGTGGAACGAAACGAACGAGGAAAAAAAGAAAAAACCAAAAAGAATAACACCAAGCAACAAGTACAAGAACCAACAAAAAACCCTAAGAATCGCACAAAAGAAAATAAAACAGAGTCCCAGTGTAGTACGTATGAGTATGTGTGTGCATGCGTGCGTGCATGTGGGTGCGTGTGCGCATGTATACGTGTGTGTGTGGATGTATGAGTAAGTGTGTGTCTATGTGTTGGACCGCTTTAGTCGCCTCTTACGACGGGCAGGTCGTACCTTGGAGCTATTCTATTCCCGGACTCACACGGGTGGAGGAAAAAGAAAGAAAACCCGGCCAAACAGTGAAGTAAATATAGAAATCTTAAAGTTCAAAAATCAAGTCCTACGGAAAGTAAAATTGGCATAAGAATCTGGGGGTGTGAGAACTAGTTATTGAGCTTAAGACGTTTGCACCGCCAGCAAGAAAACGAAACGAGATCAAGGACATTAGGATTTTGCCAACATATATCTTCAGGTTTGGAATCCACATAGACTAATTTATACCCTATTCACGATAAATATGGAATAACGTCGTAAACAGTAATAAAGTGTTAGTAATTGTATAATGTGGACGTAACTATGAACGCAGCTTTAATGATAGCAAGATTTAGTATGTTACAGTTGGCAGTTTTGTGCGGTATTTTAACATTTTCTGCTTGTGTATCCTTAGACTCAAAATTTGTTTACAGTGAAATTTGAAGACGCTGCTTCTATTACTTGAACAATCTTACTTCTGCATCTTAAGTTGCCTTGCTACCACAATTCACTACCATATAGAAAGAAAGTATTTTAAAAATAACCTTACAATTTGAAATATGTCAACTTTTAATAATTATTTAATAATAAACAAAAATTATACAAGTCTAACTATTAAATAGGCATAGAATAAGTCAACCATGACAAGACAGCATTTATTTGTATTGTGCGTATTTATCGTGAATAGGGTATATGTCTCTTGGGGGCAGTTTTCTGCAAAACCGGAACAGCAGGGGGTGTAGCAGTTGTAGCACGTGGTTTAGGCGAGGGTGGAGGTAGTAGTGGTTGTCATAGTTTATGAAACTCAGAACGTGTTATAAAAGAAAGTTGTTTGTTGTTAGAATTGGCGGTAAGAAAGTCAACGGTAGAAAAGGAAACATCATGGGTTGTCTGAATATCAATGATGGAAAAAGAAAAAGTATTGGCTGTTAGAGAATCAACCTTACGAAAAGATACACGAGCAGAGCACACTTAAGTTACGTTAGAGAAAGGGACAGAAGCAGATGTTAAATAAAGGACTAGCAGTATCACAGTTAGGACAGAAAACGGCATTGGCTATAGGAGTATCAACCTTAGGAAAAGGAGCAAAATCTGATAACACTTCAGCAGCAGTACCTAAAGGAACAGAATCAGGTAGAACTTCATCCACCTTACAAGAACAAACAGTATCAAGTAGAACTTCGTCAGTGTTAGATTAAGGAGTAGAATGAAGTTTATCGACATTAAAGAAAGGAGCAGAACCAGACAGGATTTCATCAACCTTACAAAAACAAACAACATCAGAGAGAACTTCATCAACATTAGAAAAAGAGACACCAGCTAGAATTTCACCAACCTTAGCTACTTTTTTGTCAGCATTAGATAAAGAAACACAATCAGAAAGAATTTTGTCAACATTAGAACAATGAGTAAGAGCAGGTAACGTTTCATCAACATCCGATAAAGGGGTAGAATCAAGTAAGACTTTATCAATGTTAGGCAACGGAGTAGGAACAGACAAAACTTCAGCCACAATAGGAACTGATTTCTTGACAATAGTAGATAAAGAAACAGGATCAGGTAAAACTTTGACAACAACAGCAACATGCAGTTAAGCTAGGGGTTCACTAACTTCAACAGGACCTTCTCTATCCCTATTAGGAGTTATCGTCACTTCAGCTACAACTGTTATTGTAGACACGACAGAAATTTTTTGAGTAGAACCATTTAAGAAAGCAGGAATAGGTAAAATTTTCACAACAGCAACAGGCATTAAAGGTACAGGTTCCTGAACTTCAACAGGACCTTCTCTGACTGAATTAGAAGTTATCGTCACTTCAACGACATTTGTGCTTGCAGACACGACAGAATGAAAATTGACAAGCGTACTTATTATAGGAATGCAAAATATATAGGATGGTGTTGGAGGATTGAAGCAGAATCTACGTGAACGAATAATAAAAGACAAAAAAGGTACGTTTTAATTTTGCCATTGAAAAATGAACGTAACATGTTTTAACCAACGAAAATGTTTTACAGTTGGTGGTTGACTATCTTGAACTGGCGTACTGTATTGACGTATTAAACATGAGTACATGTTGAAGTATGCAGTAAAGTTTAGCTGTGATGTGAATTGCTGTACCTATCTTAAAACTATTTGCCCCAAAACTGTTGTAGGTTTCAACAACTAACTTTAGTGCAAGCAATTTGCCAAGGGAAACTAGCATCCGAATTCAACGGAGAACCCGCTGCACATTTAGATGTACGTCAGCGTACGTTTTCCAAGAAGCAAGAGCACAAAGACCTACCTTAAACTATAACTGAAAATTAAAGATGCAGTTTCTTTCTTTAGTTTGCAAATTGCCTTTTATTGTATTAGTGGTTGTAATACTGCACACTGCTGAACCACGCATGGTACTGAATGTTTATCTATATACCTGTCATTTGACAGTAATAATGTAATACAGAAAAACTTTAATACTACGCACAGAGCATACATCCTAAGCAGACCAATGTTGTATTGTAAGGTGTGTATCCTGTTAAAAAATCCTTTCGTTCTATTCTGCTATTCCATATTATATTTTAAGGTCACTGAAGTATTGTTTCTATTAGTTTATTTGTTCTTTAGTATCTATGTTGTTAAGAAAATTAATTCCTTCATATTTTGTATTGACCAATTGCGGTTCTGATTTTTTTTTGTATTTCGAAACTAGCTATCTGTTAGACATAATTGATTTTGACATTTAAAAAATGTCTTGCGATGATCATCTCTGGTTCTCTTGCAACATCCAGAGACATAAACAAGAATAGATGGTTCAATTCATGTGATCTATACTTATTGGGTTATGACAATTCATTACTTTACTGTTAGTATGTACAGCTTTGGGTTAGTAAATTATCTATTATAATACTCGTTGCTTTTGACGAATATTATTTGTGAAACGATTTACATCTCATTTTAACATTGTTTCGAGCTTTTTTTCCAGAATTACTAATGACTAATTTGTAGATTTTATTTGATCTAGTAGAGCTTTGTAGGGAACATATCTCGGGTTATTTACATCACGCAAGACATTGTTTAGGTGATTTACAACCTGTAAGAGTTTTGGTGTGTCGATTTCCATCCGTGATAAATGCCGCCTTTGTTTTCCTTAATTATGTTCAAATATGGAGTTAATTACCGAAATAAATGTTGTATTAGTTTAGAACTTCTTTATGATCACAAGTAGTAGCAGATAAAAAAATACAATATACATTTTTGTAAATTAACGTGTTGTTTACGTAAAAATTAGAAACAGCAGATGTATGTCATTTCTAACCTAAAAAAATGCCATGTATATGTTTTAGAATTAATGAAATTTTTATTTACTTTTTGCCAGGATTAAAATTAATGAATTAATTATTGAGCAACAAATAAGAATAAGAAGTAAATTCATCAATATTAGACGGGGGAATATATTGCAGTAGAAAAATGTAGTTTTTCAACATTCTACATGGTCTTAGATTGATGGTTGTGGTAATCGATTGGATTTAATTTACATCTATGTACTATAACATAGGGGCCACTTGGAATTCATTTTGAGAACCGAACTGTTGATAAGGAACTACCATTTTAGCATCCGGTGTGTGAGATCACTCAAGATTTCAAGACTGACTTGCATTGTCATAGCTCCGCGGTGATGGCACTACAACAGGTCAACGAAACGTATCTGGTCGGCCTCTTTGAGGTTATAAATCTGTGCAGCATTCATGCCAAGAGGATCCTAATCATACCCAAGCACATTCAGCTGGTCAGACGGATAAGGGGCTTAAATGCAACACCCTCATTTTCGCACCTTGCATTATTATAATAATTATGACGAGATGCAACTGGTAAACAACAACTAAGAACCTCTTCATTACCTGATGTGGCTATTAACCATTTCACTGCTGAATTAAGCATGAAACTGCACCACTTGTGTGCTGAATTAAGAAAACCTAGAAACATGTATATATACGGATGTAGCATTCAGAATTACATAGAACGTATAATTACTGACATAGCATATATATTATATAATTTGTGGTGCGTTCATACGTTCATAGCATACCTGTCAAACTTAGATATTGGAAAAATGCAAATAAATACTACACTTTTTATTATGTAAATAAAAACCAGTTGTGCTAAATATTTTTAAACTTTTTCAATGTGTGAAATAGTTCAAAACAGGGTACCACGCAAAGTCTGACGTCAGAGTCAGGACAAAAATATCCACTGTCCTTTCTTCTTTTTTGGTAATTGCTCAGCTTCCTTATCAGTCAAGCCGACATATCCTGCCATTACAAGAATGTATACCTATGCACTATTTAGCAGCAAAAGCACCAGCGACACGATTGAAAATCTGAACGTGACTAAATCTAATAAAACCGCAAATACTTGTGATTTACGAAGTACATATATGCAACTATAAAATAGAGTAGGAGAGTTTCTCGTACGTATATTTACTGACAACGCACAGATTTTTGAAATTATAAAACGTATATTTCCTGAAGTAGCACTTTAAGTATGCGTTTTGAAACCGTATATTTACGGATGCAGCAGTTAACGGGTTAATCAAACTATAGATTTGTTAAATCGGCCAGAAGCCTAAAGCAATTCTTGATGGTTTATCACGGGGTGATATAACCTTACAACATTTATATCAATAATTAACTGCAAATACTGCTATGCAGCTACGACATCGAGAACTTTTAACAATTTTGAAGATGCAAGAGTGTGGGGGTGACATTTGTTCTAGTCCTTGTACCTCTAGGCTTGTGCCTTTACACTCCATGTTACAGTACCAATATCAGCAGCATCAGTTGCCTAATGCAATGCAATGCATCAACTCCGTCTCCTCGTGAACTTCAACAGCATACCAAGCCATGCCTTATTTAAAAAAAGTTGGAGGAACAGCGGGAAAATTATAAACGTTGCTACGAGCAACAAAATCTGCGAGAAGTGTGTCACTGGCTAATCACACATTTCAGTACAGTTTTAGAAAATATATGGTGTGAAATTGAAGTTAGCATGTAATTTGTGTGATTACAAACAGACCTAGAGGCACATAAGAGAAAGCATAATGCAGAACAATCAACTTAGATTCGGGTTCGGTTGACCTTATATCTAATTTAAATGAATTGATGGCTGCTGCCTTTCATGAAAAAAATTAAGATCATCACTTTTTTATACATATATTTATTTAGTTATGTTGTTAATGTTTACTAGATTTCTTTATGCCAGTGAAGTAAAAGAATCGGGTAATATCTTAACACGCCGGTTCCGCAGGAAATGCTTACCTGTATAGTTGAAATTACAATTATTATTTAGAAGTTATTAGATACTTCTCGTAGTCCTCCATATTACGAAGTTCGATTGGAATCAATAGAAAATAAAAATTCAAAAAGTCAAAACTTAAAAATATTTGGTTTTTATAAAAGCGAAATTTGCTACATTTAAGTGACAGTTCATTTACATTTCCAATGCTCCACCCGAAGGTACTACATTGGCCAGGAGGCGAGTTTTTTGTTGCCTGGAAATTTAGAATTTTGCCGAACCCTTGCCGTTCCAGGCAAGGTAGGGATCTTTAACGTGCGTGACAACACTCACACACGGGACCTCCATTTAACCTCTCATCCGAACGAGGACGTAATTTTTGTGAAAAATGCTCACCTGTCATTTTTCAAGCAGTCGGCCGTGTCGGGATTTGAACCCGGGACCTTGGGATCCGTAGTCTTACGTGTACTACATTGATCCACGGCGACGCCTACATTTAAGTGACAAGAGAAAGACTGAAATTCGATAATTTTATACTACATGTAATTTTGTTTAATTTTATACACACTGAAAGGGTTAATGTTTTAAATGGACCAACACAATAGACGCTTCAGGAATAGAAATAAACTCTTAATACAAGATACTTATGAAAACGAAACAACAATTACTTTAGAATCTCAAAATATCAATAGTTCTAAATGTCTATTACATAGACAAAATTTAATTTTAAATCCAAAAGAGGATTCGAAATACATCGATAAATAAACACAGAATCCAAGATATTAAAGAATGTTTGTGAATGAAAAGAAAAATTAAAGACAGGTAGCTTGCCAAATATCGCTCAGGATCTTTCAACTGATACAGTAATACATTTAATACACGAACAATTATTAAATTAAAAAATTTAAATCTTATTATAATTGTTATGTCAGTGTTCTATAATATATTATGTATCTGTGTAGATGTAAGTTGGTATGACTGGCGAAATATGTAGGGTAAGATGGTATTTTGAGGACTATAAATAAAGGGTTGTCTTGGCATGTTCTCTTTAAGTGTTCTCCAATTATTCAACAGTTCACTGGTACAAATACATTATAGAGAAAAAGCTTACAGGTGTACTTACGTACACAACAATAATAAAAAGAATACATATTCAACAAGACTTCAATGTGCAGCAGCTCTAAGTAAAGTAATAGATGAATGCGTCAAATCAAATTTTATAAAATGTTTAGAAATCGCTACTTTTCCTTAGTTTTTTTTTTAATTGCGGCATCGACAGCAGATGTCATTAGTCGTTATTGATAACATAGTAATAGTGGGTGCCTGTATATAGTCTCTGTTATATTTATTATATCTTTCAAGGTTGGCGTACTTGATTAAATGTGTTTATATTTATATATTTATTTTCAATATATACGGTTTCCTTTTATTTTATTGCATTCCCGTAAACGCCGCACGAGCGACACAAAAGGCAGTTGGTAACGATAATACATAGTGTGGAAATTAGCGCGCCCATTTGTCAATGACGTCACACAATATGCAAATTATTACAATACATATTTCCAAAATATATATATATATATATTATAGTGGTTTTAAAAGATCAAAAATAAATATAAACGAAGCAATTTCAAAACACCCTGTATAAAGGAACAACCAGAATTTACGTGCGAAAGTTATATTAGTTAGTTCATTTTTAAGTATCAGGTATTAACGAAATTTTACAAATAATGAAAAATATTTAGTAGGTTTGCAAAGAAATTAAATGGTAGAAGCCAATGCCATTAATTTATTAATTAAAGTGAATTTAATTGAACGATTATTGATGTATAATATGCATAAAAGCGTTTAAAAACCCAATAATACCAAGGTGAGACGCGTTGCTAACAAACAAATATATCAGTAGGGTTGAAATACGTGGAAAATCCAACTCGTAGAAGTGTTATTTAAAACGTTACGATTGAACACCTGCGTATTTTCTAAATGTCAAGTTCTATTTAATTTGTAGATAACAAACAAATTATTCTAAGGATTGTCCAAACGGTCGGATGTTTTAGCATGAAATGCTAATGAGGGGTTCGTTAAATCACGTAGTAAGTCCACGTGTGGTAGACAGCGCACAAACAAGAATATTGATTTTCTACCACTCAAGCAAGGTTAGAAGGAGACGTAGAAAACGCATAAGCATGAGACAACGGTAGGATAGGAGGGATTTGAGAAACGTCAGGGGGTCGATTGGTCGATATGTTAGTTTGATTTGATATAAACACGAAGATAGTGTAGCGTAAGTTTCTTAAAATATTATAACGACGTACTGAAATTCGCGGACTTGAAAATCGGGGCGAGTGCAAAATTGTAAGAATATGTTGTTGTTAACAGGGGATTTCGGATAAATGTGGCCAGGAGAGGTTACATTGGAAGGATATAAATACTCTAGAGAGCTAGCACTCGCTCTCTTCTCTTTTAACTTCGTGTCCTTATTATTTCGATCGTCCCAAAACAACGTATGAAAGTTAAAACGAGTTGTAAGTATTATAAAATTATTTAAATTATATTTCATGTTGGTAGCCTCTTGATTAGTACGCGGTTAGTGTGCCGAGATTATGATTTTAATTGAGGTATCACCTATAATTTTTAACCAGCAAATTTTTGTTACTGGTACTTTGGTTTACTAACGATACACATTAAAACTTGTCCGTGACATGTTTGTGAATCAACAAATTTACCAAAAGTACCACCCTACTAAATCCTTACATGGCTAACCTAACAAATTACATTTCTACATCAGGTTAGCTTTTTCACTTAAATTTCAAGAAAAATAATTCCCACGTCTGGTCATAAATACCAAACATTAGGAAGATAAAAAGATAAGATCTCAAATTGTTGTTAAAGATAATAGATAAGATAACGATATTGAGCTTAAATTGTTATCATCAAGGGTAATGGATAAGATAACGATATTAAGCTTTAGTTATTATTTGAGATACTAGGTAAGATAACGCGATATTAAGCTAAAGTTATTATGTTATTACTAAAGATAACAGGTAAGATATCGCGAATTTAACAAAAGTTATTACTAACGGTAGTCGGTAAGACAACGATACTAACTAAAATTATTATAGGTAATCGGTAAGATAACAATATTAAAACTAAGGGTATTATCTAAGATAATAAATAAGATAAAGATATTAACTTAATTATTATCAAAGATAATAGATAAGATAACAATAGAATGACTCCGTGGAGCCGTTAAAGGGGCATTTTCTCGTACCCTCTAAAAAGAGAGACCTGTGAAGCAGGTCCGTTTACAAGAAACGGCACGAGGGACCGGCAAAGACATTTGGGTGCATCCCTGCACCCGGCGTTAATTGATATCGGTGATACAATCACCCGATACCCACACGGTATATACGGTACCTATATACACATCCACTCACACATTCACACACTCATACATACCTTCACTGCCAGAGCCCATGCGCTGACAGCGGCACCGCATGACCTCACGAAAGATTCCCAGATACGGGGTCCAGGTGTCTGTGAAAACCTCCCGCGCAACCACACGGTGACTAACGGAAATGAAAAAGGCAGTAGAAACAGGAACGGTAAAAAGAGATAGGTGGTTATTTGGAATGCATAAGAGGCACTTCCAGGTAGAAGAAAGTAGAGGAAGGGCTTGCATTGAGCAAAAGAGACAGAGAAAGGTGGATAGCAAAGCGCTACTCAACCAGCCAATGTAGCCAGTAGCCCGGAGTGAGGGAACATCACTCTTATGTGACAGACGGGTGTTCCGGGACAAGAACAGGTCCACCGAAAGAAGGATAAGGCATAAACGGAGACAGCGGGATATAAAAAAGTAGAGTTTTTGGACAAGCGTCCGAGATAAGGTAGAGAGTTGTCCCTATTAAAGCACAGATCGGTCTGAAGGACCACCTGCGATATTAATCCGACAAGATAGGTATACACGTTTAAAATTCACTAGACTCTTAAGAGAACTAGTACGATCATTTCCCTAACGAGTGCATCCACTACGATAAGAAAATCAGACAAAAGTTGACACAACAACTTAAAAGTATCATTACAGATACATTCACACAAAAACAAACTGTTTTAAGGTAGTTTTTTAAAACCCTAAACACACAACGATGCCTAATTATAAGCAGTTAAATACAGGTACACTGTCCCCATATGCTAAAACAACCGGGAATTTAATAAGATATCAATAAGAAGCAATAGCACCTCACCACAAAGTTCAATAAAAAACAATGAAAAAAAATGTTTATAAGTTATGTTGATTTAGTAGAAAAAGAAACAAAGAATGATATAGTATAATGTGGGCGACTGCAATAATTCAGAAGAAAAACACATGGAATAGACAATCCTAGTTTTTTGCAACTGCGAACATGGACTATTTCTAACAATGGCATAGGCTGCGCATGCCCTATGTGAGCCCAAAGAAGAAAAACATCCACTCTAACATCAGCTAAAACCAATCATAAAAATTCAATGAGTTATTACAACCAAAGTTACGGCAATTACCACACAAAATTAAATGACGTAAGAAAAATACTAAAAACCGAATAATATGCAGTAGGAAAAGTTCGAGGGTTGATTAAATGAAACAACAGAGTTATATTGGGGGGCGTAGAGAATGAAGTGATATATATAAGTAACGGTATGGTCAAGGAAAAGTCAACCAAAAGAAAAAGATAACTAATTTAAGGTAAGTAAAGTTAAACGTGTAAGAGGTTATACACTGTATGAGAGAGGGAATAAGTAATTAAAGTTAACTAATTGATGGTGAGAACAAAAAAATATTAGGTAGATCGTAAGGGTTTAATCATATTAAGATACCAGGTATCAGGAATTAAATTTGGAATGTTAAGACAGACAACATCACGAGATAAGGCATCAGGTACGATATTTAATTTGCCAGGCCTATGCCTAACATCAAAACTGAATTGAGAGATATGCAAGTTCCATCTTGCCAGACGACCTGCGGGTTGTTTTAAGTTATTAAGCCAAGTGAGAGCAGAAAACATTAGGTACATTGTCAAAGAAGTAAACGAAAAGCTCTTAGATATACGTAGGGTTAAACGATTTTAAAGATAATTTTAAGGCATTTAATGAGGTTTAAATCGATATGTGAACAGATAAGAGTAATTAAAACTCGATTCACTAATAAAATTGTTGAAAAACAAAAAGATATTTTATAAAGCATATATTTACTGGGATGGGAAGCTCTCATATGAGTTTCACCCAAACCAATAAAGAAAAATTTCAACATCATTATTAAAAAAAAATGATTACAAATTCTAAAACGACAAACTTACCAACCAAATTCTCATCTAGACTTATGATGCTTAACGACCGGCCTTTCTATGGGTCTCGTTCTAGACTTATAAACAGCTAGACGACCAAATCCGACAGTAAATTTCGCTTAATGGATGTTAAAGTACGTTGAAATATCGATAACTGAAAAAATTATGCAATCAAGACAAAATCATACTCGCTACATGAAAGAAAAATTCCACGATACATATACAAAAAATTAGTATTCCAAATTATTGGAATGTTCTTTCGATATTGCGGGAGTTATCAACAACTATCGTAAATGAGTTTAAATAATAAATCGTTAACGGAAATTCCTTTATTGTAGTATTTAAAGGAGCAGATATAAAGAGATCCAGTTTATTACAACATTTTGGAAGGTAAAAGATATGGTTAGGTATATTTCGTTACTATATATAAAGCAAGAACCTCTATAAAACGCATTTATAGGTTATACTGTTTAAAACATTCAAGGGAACAACTTTTAAAACTATATCAAAGCAAGATAATATCTAAGAAAAAAAAATACATCACGATTAAGTCAAAATAACGCTTTAAAAGACACTAACACTCAGGTAAGTAGGAAATCTATATTTGGAAAAACAATTTTGTTATATATATGTAATTGTGAATTATACTAAATGATTTCGGTTATAGAAAACACTTAAGGTGTGAATTATTCATCTTGAATTTATATTTGAGACACGATATATATGAGATATACAATACTAAGGTAATTCAGAAGGTAAAAAACGGTCTTTTAAAGTCGAAAAAAACAGACAAGGGTTATTTTTCAATTTAATATAAATAGATAATTTTGTAATAAACCGTGTTTAAAGGCATAAAATTAGTTAAATGCTTATTTATTTTGTGTACTTACGTGGAAAAAAAGTAGGGTTAAGTGATTGATGTTTTTTAAAAGCTCACACCTGCATCTAAAAACAAACTATCACTCAACAATATAACTGGAGTCCACAAACATCCCAAATTGAAAATGAAACTAACATTATATTTAAAAAAATATTTTATAACACAGCTAAATTTTAATTTAAAAATGGCGGTATATCTTTAATACCATAACAATTATTTTTGACCGGTATGGAATGTGGCGTGTTCCAAAACACGAATATAAGTTTTCAAGGTCAACAGATATTAGATAATTGATTTTTTTATTAGTGAAAAAGCTATAAATAACATTGGTAATACATGTATGTTTATAAAAACAAAAGAAAAAACTGTAGTCGCCCTTTTTCCACGTTGAGGGCGCCAAATTCTTAAGTTTAAAAAGCGTCAAATTCTTACGTTTTAAAACGTCGATAAATACATCGCGCAAGCGCGGAATAAAAAAAGCGACGCCACGGGCGGTTGGTAACGCTAACCTTTATACAGATTTTGCGCGCCCATCTACCAATGACGTCACCAATGCACAAATTTCAATTTTGCAATTACGCAATATATTAATTTAACTTAGCAACAATTATGTCAATGAGGTACTCACATAATAGGTCCAGATTTCCACGAAGTCCGCCAAGCGCTCTTCAAGATAGATAAAGATGGCGTCAGCACATACATAAGGGCTGCTGATGGTCGCCTTAAAGATAATTGCTGGAGGGTACGCCCAACGCTCTTCCAAAGCGCTCGAACGGGATCTCATGGCTCCAACCAGCTACGGCAGTTATGGGCTCGTTCATCTAGGGTCGTGGGCTGCTCCAAGGTCGTACCAGATTTCTATATGTAGCGGAACGATAGGAACGGGTTAATCAGGCAAAGACAGACAAAGATAAGCAAGGAAATCTACATAATAAAAATAAAGATACGATACCAAGCACGACGAATGCACTCCTCGAAGATCAAAGGCAAACAGCTACGTTACAGAGACTCACGGAAACTTCTCCCCAGTTTGTCCCTACTCCACTCGGGTCGCGCGATCTGGCGCAAACGCACTCTGACGTGACGGAAATACGCGCTCCGAGTCTTTTGAATTTATGGCGCGAAACTTCCGCACATCAAAATTAACCTAAAACAATGTTTAGTGCCACTTTGGCACGTAACAAACAGCATCTTTCTAATTTTTTGCATTGTGATCGCAATTTAGAAAATTTAGAATATTCATCTTTAGATCTAGTCAATTTAAATTTGGCATGAGCTTTTTTTTCCAGAAATTTTGTATTTTAGATTATAAGAATACCATTTTGGAAAAGTAGATGCTTTATACCTTCTTATATTTCAATCATTTTGCAAAATTCCAAGCAAATTGTGATAGACTCTTTGGTGTTTCCCAGGGTTTTAGCAATGTCCATATCTAGACTGATGTTCTGTCTTTGATTTGAAGTTTTTACAGAAGAGAAGAATGTGTCGTACAGTTAAAAACCTATTAAAGTTCTCGCATACGGGTTGTTCATTCCCTAACAACAAATAGGAAGAGGTAAGTCTAGTATGACCAATTTTCATGCGTGTTATTATAACTTCTTCTTGTCTGCTCTTTCACACGGAAACTGCCATGGTTGGGTGTTTGATTTAACGTCTGATAGTTTGCCTTGATATTGGGACCATTCAATATTCCATTTTTTGAATATGTTCTCTCTAATATGGAGTATAATATCTTCTAAACGTTCGGTGAGGACATCAATTGCTTCATTGTTAGTAGCTAATCTTGCTACTGTACCTGCAGTATTATATCTGACAATTCCAACATGGCTAGGAAGTCATACTAAAGTAATACGTTTGCCTAGTTCCGTAATGCTTTGGTGGAGGAAAATGATCTATTGAATCAGAGGATCGGGTGTGAATGGATTTTTAAGACTTTCTAGTACACTCGGTGAATCTGCGAATATTAGGTAGTGATGTGATGATATATAGCAGTATAACAGGGCTTGCCATATAGCATATGCTTTAGCAGTATAGGTACTGGATACTTTGGTCATAGACCATTAGTGGGAATGGTCTTGTGATGTAAAGGTACTACCAATTCCTGAGATCCATATATATATATATATATATATATATATATATATATATATATATATATTGCTGTGATATTTCTGCCCCACGATTTGGGCGTATATAAAACGCTGTGATATTTCTATTAGGATCAACGAGCCCCTACGATGGGTGTCATAAAATGCTGAGATATCCTTTTTACATTAGACCCCATGTTTGGGCATGTCATAAAATGCTGTGATATTAATCCCAGCGTTGAGCCGTCATAAATTTTGTTGTGAAATTGAACCCTAATTCAATCAAGCACCTATGATGTGGAGTGTTAAGTTGTGGTTTTTTGCACCGATTAGCTGATTTAATTAAATAAAGCAATTCTACAATACACAATATAATGATTAAATATTTACTACTTTAAAAATTTTTCCCTTTTCAGAATATTTACAGATACCAGATTTATGATATTTGAAGCCAGCAAAACTATCTTTTTGCTTATATTTAGGGACCTTTGAACGTTCCAAGATGACTATCACCTTTGTCATAAATTGATCAATGAACTTACTATGGTTTTTTGACTTTTATAGATACGAAATGATAAATATTGAATTAAAACAGTTTTCAATAATAAATTGTATCAAGATTGCTAACCTGGAATGGTTCTGTAGTTCCTTCCTAGCTTGTAATTTGCATCCCCAAGAGTTTTTCGTGCCAAGTCTGAATATGTCCAAATTGAGAGTCGAATTTGGAAGTTGACATCAAAACCAAAATACAATCCAAATCCAAATTACATGTAGGTATTAGAATCCAATTTTAAAATCGGCATGAGAACAACTTTGATGTAGATATTAAAATCCCATTTATATGTAGGTATTTTGCCTATTTCAATCTCGGTATTAAAATAATTTAGAATCCCATTTAAATACCAGCATTTAAATACCAGTATTAAAATCCAATTTAAATATCAGTGTTAAAAGCCAGTATTAAAATACCAGTAATAAAAGCCATGTTTTATTAATGTTAGAAATGAATTTTTAATTAAGTCGTTATTACTTACGTCAATAATAGATCGGCTTATTCATTGCACAAATTCGTACACTTTTCAAAATGATTTTTGTTTCACTGGTTACGTAAAATAATTAGTACTTCCGAACATAGTCGTAACCCAGTTGAATGTATACTCACTCGTCGCTGCACCCTTATCGTATTTAAGGCTTTGCCTTCACCTGCTTTCCATTGGTTCATTCACGTACTGGAATGACACTTTTACCTTTATCTTGTAAATTTCGGGATTTACCAATTATTTCGTTCAAATATTCGAATGCATGCCTGACTCGTCACGTAATACTCTCACATATCATGGTATTATTTGAGAAATTCCAACAATTTCCTTTTATTAAGTCACGTATTCCATGTTTGTTATTTATTATAATCAATACTGAATAATCTGGTGCTTGTTTATTTCCTAATATTGGATTTTTGAACAAATGTGAATTCTTCATGTCACGTACGATTTTCTAATAATGCATAATTTAGATTGCGTGTACGATGATATTTTTAATGCAATTTTAAATATTTGTAAAATTAATTCATATAGGTTTCTCGTTGATTTAATTTTGATGCATTTTGTTGCGTTTTCAAATCTTATATTAACTTGTAAACTACTCTTGGATATTTCTATGTTCTTATGCATTTAGTCCCATGTATTTTATATACAGTGTGCTCTCAATTAACAATATGTATAGTGATCGATTTACTCTTATAATATCTGGAATTATGTGCTTTTGTTAAACTGGAAGTTGCTTTTATTTATTCTACGGCCCTTATGACTTAACCTACCTCTAAACTACCCTATAATTATAGCAATATATAAATATATATAATCATCATTTTGTTTTCGACCTTACTTAAGGTCGGTTTGACGCAGCTCTAACTTCTTTTCTATTCTGTGCTAATCTAAAAAGCTCTACATATCCTTCACAACCTAAATTTCTAATAATTTGACTAATATTCCAAGTCCCTATCACTAAATCGAACTGTTGTTTTATATTCTTACGATGACGAGCCCCAAGTACCCCCTCCCGGAGATCCGAATGAGGGAGTATTTTACCTCCGGACAAGAATTTTACTTGTGAGCTCTCCATCATATGTATTTCGTGTTTTAGGCCACGCACACCTGGGAAATATTGTGGTAGGCTCCCATATCTTTCCGCAACGCAGTTTTTAAAGATTTTAGCAAAAAGCCGTATCCGTCACGGCCAACCCCCAACAAGCTTGTAAATTATTGAGGATCGCCCGTTACCAATCGACCCTCCTCCAATATCTTTTAGCCAGCAAGGCTGCTGCCCCTTGCTGCGCCTTTTAATCGCCTTTTACGATAAGCAGGCTTACTATAGTAGTATTCTTTATCCCCTACTATAGGGAAAGTCATTTGAGTATAATATATATATATATATATATATATATATATATATTGCCGTGTATCCTGTATAAGCTCAGTACTTTCTCAAAACACATTCAAGCCCCAACGTTGGGCCGTCATATAATTGCTGTGTTACTGGGATCAATCTCTGGAACTCCCTAAAATCATTCAAGCCTCACGAATTGGGCGTCATAAAATTGCTGTGTACCCTCTATAAAATCGACAGAGTAAGAAAAAAACATTCCAGGATTTTATTAATTTACCCAAAAATTGTCATAAATTTTACACAATAGTTAAATTTTCCAAAAAAAATAATTTCTTACCCAGAATCCTGCTTCATCACTTTATTACTTCAACCGCTCCCTAGTTAGCTCAGTTGGGCCTCCTCTTGGACACCTAGATTCACTATCATACTCGTTATCGTTCACGCACACTCTCAATAAAACCACAAAATAATACAACAATCATACAATATTTATTTACCACTATTTACAAATAAAAATTCAAGATTATCTACATTTTAGTGCTCAAGTTACACCTCAATAAATTCTATTTTTGTAAAGTCAATAATTTTAACTTGAAATATCAAACACATTGAATGTAACCGGAGTAAATGGGCCCTGAATAATACCTTATTTTTCGTTCTTTATTTATAATTAATTTTAATTTGGACACTCTGGAGTATGGTTATCTCATGATAACCCAGTTTTTTTTATGATTAATGTATGCTTTTTACTTAGCATACGCTTACTGCAAACAAAAAAACAAACTCATGTACTCTTAACAATAAAAATTTAAATTCCTGAGGAACGTTAATAAGCTTTATATACACTTTTAGATTTATATTTAAATACCATAATAAAAATTAGTTTTACGTATTATTTTCAATACGCAAAATAATGCAAAATACCTTCATAGTTCACTTTCACACATCACAATAACTTTCATAGTTTATCAAAAACAACAAATTCTAAAGCGGTACCTAGAATTTCCTGAAGATTCCCACTCCATTGATGATGCCGTCAAGTTCCTGCACCCTCGGTTTCGTGGTTCTGCTCTGCTCGTCGCCGCCAGCTATTTGTAGATGAACACCCTCTAAGTTGTGCTGCATGCTATTCATACACGATACATCCAAATCCAAATATATTACACTTCTTTTATAATTGCTTAATTTAATTTACGTTACATTACGTCACTTCACGAGCTTGTTATATTATATGTTGCACCTCAATAAAATTTAGACTCGACACTATCCGCGTATCAAATTATGAGGCCAACACTGTACTATTTAATTAAAAAAAAATTTTTATACTTACAAGCTCGTGGTAAATTTCTGTACGTAGTCTGAAGCGTTGAAAATACTAAGAGCGAACTTAAAAGAGAGCGATGATAATTCTCTTAGAGTATTTATACAATTCGAATGCCACCTCTCGGCCACTCTTCCCGCGAAATACCTCATTTAAAATAATACTTCCTAAAATTTTGGTTCAACCGTTTTTGAAATCTTCGATAGTTAGCGCGCCGTTACGATATTTTCCGAAAAATTAACATTCAATATTCCCGTGTTTGTCTGTTCTACAACTAACTATATCGACCAATGAGATATTTCGTGACGTCTTAAAAACCCCGCCTATACTAATTCTATTCCTCTTTTATGCATATTCTGTTTCCTTTTAACCTCGTTTGAGTGGTAGAAAATCGATATTACTGTCCGCGTTTCAAACTAACCCATGTGGACTGAATACGTGCGTTTTGAAGTGAACTGCTATTATGCCTGTCTCATTCCGAAGCATATTTAGCATTTATGCGAAACATTCTACAGTTTGCACAATATACCTCGAAGCTTGTCTTTAATCTACACAAATTAGGGGAACCTGACCTTTCTAAAACATGCAGGTGTTCAGTTAACGAACGCTTTAAAACAACATTTCTCGGAGTTGGCTTTTCAAGGTATTTTATATTCAACGGCTGTTCGTTTGTTAGCAAAGCGTTTCACCTTGGTATTATCAATTTTTCAAGCTCTTATGCGTATTAGACGTAATAACCCTTTCAATTAAACTCCATTAAATTAATTAGTAATTTGCATTGGCTTTTACAATTTATTTTCTTTACGAACCTAACTAAATTTTAATCACTACTTGTAACATTTTGTTAATACTTGTTACTTTAAATTCACTAAATGAAATAAATTTCGCACGTAAATTTTGGTTGTGTTTTCTATACAGGGTGTTTGAAATTGCCTTGTTTATACCTAAATTTAACCCTTTAAAACCACTACTATATATATATATATATATATATATATATATATATTACTCAAATTTAGACCAGGGTAGAAAACTAATTAACGACTTCAAATAATTTTAATCACCCTGTATAAAGAAACAAATAGAAATTACGTGCGAAATTTATATTAATTAATTCAATTTTAAGTAACGGGTATTAAACAAAGTGTACAAATAATAATTAATATTTAATTGGTATTCGCTAAAAATTAAAGGGTAGAAGTCAATGCCATTCATTATTATTTTAATTGGAGTTAATTGAACCATTAGTAATATATAATAAGCATAAAAGCCTGTGAAAATCCAAGGTTGGTAACAAACAGCTAAAAGGAAGGTTAAAATACCATGAAACAAAGCTCGGAGAATTATATTAAAACGTTCATTAGGAGCACACACCTGCAAACTTTTAAATGTCAAATTCTAATAAATCTGAATAGATAAACATGCAGCTTCTACGTATATTGGAAACGGTCGGATGTTTTAGCAGGAAATGCTAGATGAGGGGTTATTTTACTCACGTAGGAATTCACGTGGATTTAAATAGCAGATAGTAAAGAATATCGATTTGTACCACTCAGACCAAGGTAGAAAGGGACGGATAAAACGCGTAAAGCAAACGCAAACGTGATTGGTGAAGCGTCACTGGATCTACGATTGGTTGAAATAAGATGCAAACATGAGAGGGGAAGCATATCAGTTGGTCTGTAAAATTAATTAGTTGTTCTCGGACGTGTCGCGAGGCGTGTGGAAAATTCTTAGATTTTCAACTAGGACGAGTGCAAATTTTTAGTAGAATCGCCGTGCCGTTCCGTCGGAAGGGAAAAGAGAATGCGAATTTCTAAAAATTGTCCGTTGCGGGACAAATTCGACTTGCAAGCGGGCCATTATATAAACCCGTGCTTATAGGTGTTTCGCTCTCTTATATTTTTGATTTTATTCGATACTTTAAACAGTTTTGCTCTGTATTTTTTGATTATTTGATACTTTAAGTAGAATACGTGGTGATTACGTGCTACAATAAAAGTTATTAGTACACTTAGAGAAGATAAATGAAGGTAACAAAGTCTAGTTATATTTGCGGGTATTACTGTACCAATTATCCAAATTAATAACGATAAATAAATAAATAGAAGTATGCAGTTTTTGGGAATAGCGTGAAAGAATTATGAATTTTAGTGCTATTTTTCGGGAATGTTGGTAATCAAATGTTATTCGTGAACGTGATTGGATCCACAAAACAAGATTTCGATATATTTAGATGAGTTCCTGAGAAACCCTGAAACCGTTTAGACGAATGGTAGTGTAGAAAAATTTTAAAGGCGGCTAGAAATCCGAGGACGTAAACATAAACCAGCTGGAATGGTGGGATGAGCAAGTCCGATGTACATTGGAGCCACGAGTGCAGAAACCTTCTGGTAAATTATGCATTTTGTTCGATCTTAGATGTTTTGGTGTGTGTTGAATATCTTTATAATTTGTTTGATAAATTTGTATAAACATCAACTTTTTAATTTTAAGGTAAAATTTTCTTGTATAAGTAGAAAGGAGTATTTATCAGGTTTATGTTTTTGATTATGATGAAAATTTGGGTCTGTCTTTGAGCTCAATTAGACTAACCTGTTAAATTAACGTTAAGAGGTGGGAGATGCTCTCTTTTATTCAGACTCAGGTCTGCAAATATTGTTTATTTAATTAGTGTGCATCATACAAGGACTCTAATTCTGGATGCAAATTAAAATGATGACAAATTTGAACTTGAAATTTTATAATGCTGTAATTTATGCAGAAATTTAATTTTGAAATTTTAATGTATTGTGAATATTGGTGTAAATAGAGTTAACGTTGATGTTTGTGGTAGGAATGTGTTTTCTTTTATGAAAGAGGATGAAAGTTTTAACTAGGTGAGCAGCCGATGCGGAAGGATTCAAGAGGCGATATTCAGGTAAGAAATCGATTATCAGAGGAGATTTCATCGTAGTAACGAGGATCATAGCAATATATATATATATATATATATATATATATATATATATATATATATATAAATAGTTATTAAGATGAAATGAAAACCCAACTTTGTATTTAAAGTTGAATTACCATTTCAAATCGAACTAGTAATTGAAAACCACTAAAAGAACGGCTACAGCAGGACTTAAACCTGCAACCTCTGATTTTCCGGATCAGTGCTCTAACCAATTGAGCTATCTAGCCTAATTGTTTAGATGATGTTATACTTAATACTACTGAAGCTTGGCTCTTGTTAACGATTTTCAATTACGTCTTGCATTTAAGGAAATTGAATCTAGTTATATACATAATTCATGTACTAATAACTTGATCATCCCATTTTTGCAACGTTCGGAATTATGTATATAACTAGATTCCATTTCCTTAAATGCAAGACGTAATTGAAAATCGTTAACAAGAGCAAAGCTTCAGTAGTATTAAGTATAACATCATCTAAACAATTAGGCTAGATTCTCTATTATATATATATATATATATATATATATATATATATATATACGAATATACAAGGCTTGTTCAATTGAAACCCATCTTTGGTCAGTCTAGCCCTGGAAACAATTGTAATCACGGTAGTGGTGTTTGTACACTTCCCACTGGTCAGTTTCTTTTGTATATATTTGACAGCGATTTTAAGAATTGTGATTTTGAAATGATGTTTGTTGTTAACAATCCGACCAAATGTGATCAGCGTGCGGTCATTCAATTTCTGTATGCTGAAGGTTTGCAATTATTGGAAATTCATACACTAATGCAAGCAGTGTATGATAACGCATGTTTTGCGTAGCCAACTGTCAAGGAATGGTGTCGAAAATTTAAGAATGGACGCGAAGGGACGAATGATAAGCCGCGACCAGGTGCAATGTGTACTGCGTCAACATGAAGGACCCTTGTTGATAGAATTTACAGAACCTCGGGTGCATATCAACGCAAACCTGTATAATGAAACTTTGAACAAGCTCCATCAAGCAATAAGACAAAAACGTCCAGGGAAGCTTTCACGTGGTGTCATTCTGCTTCACGACAGTGCTCGACCTCATGTTGTTAACGTAGTGAAAGAAAATCTACAATAAAAGAAATGGAGGATATTATTAGAGCATCCACCTTATAGTCCCGATTTATCGCCTTTCGATTTTCACATATTTGGCTACTGAAAAAAGCGTTAAAAGATAACCGTTTTCAGTCGGACGAAGAAGTACAAAACGTCGTGAAAAAATTCTTTGAGCAGCAGCCACAAGACTTCTTTAGGCAGGGTATACAAAGATTGACGAAACAATGGGATATGTTCCTTAATCGCGGACACCCGTCGAGGTGGGCAAATATTGTAGTGGAACACGAGGGTATCTAGACCAGATTCTGTTAAGTGCCAAAAAGATTTCCAAATGTGTTGGTACACGCGGATGTAATAATTGCCGACCTCGTGTAAATTGCCCAAACCGGAAGCTTCGTTTTGAACTGAGTTTAGTATAATGGGTTGGGTGGATACAAGTGGAGTTTGTTTTATATTGTAAACTGGTAGAAGGGGGCGAGAATTTTCACTGTGTGAGCGTAAATCGAACGAACTCCCGCACCAGTGAGAACCATCAAACAGTTACTGGGAACACCTACCTCCGAGTAGACTTTGTATTTTTATTCAGGTGGATTGACGCTTAGAGACTTTAATACTGTAGTGTAACCGACCTGAAGGCTAACCCAAACGCCCTCTATAAACGGGTTCCATGATCTAACATCTAGTTGCAGTGGCTCGACGACTCCTACGTTGTTTTGTAACAATATAACCGAAATTCACACTGGGAAGATGGCGTTGAGGCTGGAAGGTTTGAAATAAAACTACAGCATTTACCTAACTTTACTTTTAATCAAAATAATAACCAATAAATAGGTCAACACTGAAATTGACGGGATGCCAACTGTTACCCAGACATACCACACATGACGACTGAAGAAACGTTAGTGTAGACCAGCTAGTCTTTTCTGGTAGGTACTGAAGTCGGCTAGGCCAATACTACTCAGCTAAAGTTGATGAGGGGGGACACCAGGAAGATGACCTGCACCTTGACTACCAATATTCCTCCCCGCACGGACATAAAATGTTAGTAATATTCAACAAAGCGCGAACACTCGCGCCCACATACATACATTAATAGTTTCCAGCCCGTGTTACAAAATATTTCACAAAGACTAGCCGACTTCCTATTATTTGCAAAAGGTTACAACTACAAGTACATTGACAAGAGAACTTGAATCGCTGAAATGAACTTATGGTATGATTGCGCATAGTTAAAAAGGCGCTTATTATTGAATAGACTACCTCCAACATAGTCATAAATGCAAACGCGAAAGGCACGAAAATGCTCGGTCATACCAGAAGTTCAATTTAATTATATCACAACAATTATCACAAACGTTAATTACTAGTTAATTATATAGGAACATCAGCTAGATAATAGGATAAACAAAACAACAACCATATCATTAAGTTAAACCCAGTAGTGAGCAGTGCAGTTGTAAATGTGATTAATATGCTGAAATAAAACAATTATACATAAATAAAATGTCAAATAAATCACAAATATCAAACGAATACAAAATATGTTGGCAGAAAATACATATCCAAAATTCTACAACATAAAAACAAGCCCAGATTTAGGCGCTAAAACTTTATATAAGTGCATGTTAGTTAAATATCTTAAATCTAGTAAGCAAATGTTCAAAATTATTCATTATGATTGCATCGGTTAAAACGCACTTTTGAAAAATTAAACACATCGTGGCATTACAAATTACAAACAAAAATATACACAACAACCTTGTGGTTAAATCAATTTCTATCTTAAAACCAAAACAAACATAACATAGAAATATAATACTGTTCATATTCAAAGTTGCCTAATAATTTGATTGAATGTGATGTCAGTACTTTTCATTGTTTGTCGTAAAATTACAGCAATGGTACCTCGGATATTGATTCTGCAATAAGTGCAACGCAATTGTAGTTCCAACTCTGCATTAAATACAAAATCAACATTATTTCAAATAAACAAATATTAGTTTAATTCTGATTTAGATACTAAATAAACAATTTAAATAAATAAATATTAGTTTCCGGTTGTTAAACCAGACCACACTCATTTATACATAAAACGTTCAATAAAATCGTAAATAATTCATCTATATTAGACATCATAAGTAATACAACCGGCATCCGATTCTAAGACAAAAGCAACAGGTAACACAAATATTTCCCTCAATGATTAAATAACTGACGGTTTTACAATAAGTACCAACATCACGCTCAAAACAAAGCTGGAATTACCAGATATAATGAGATTACCAGAAATAGCAACTACATTGTCAACTTATAAACCTTACCTTTTAACCGCCAAGGGAAGCTTTTGCGACCTGCCATTTTGAAATCTAAAAACAAAGTCGTTTAACGCTTGTCGGCTAGATCGCTCGTCTCTACACATGCATCCCTTATACAGTAAATTCTGACGTTACGGAATGCGTTCAGAAGCCCTCAAGTGGTTACTAAGCTACTCTAACAAATACCTTCGAATATCTAAATGTGCACTATAATATTTGTAATAATTGTCAATCAATGAGAAATCGACTTAGAAACCCTACGGATCACTACAACACCGACAAGGAAGTTTCAAGACCTTTCAAGGTAAGCGTACAGGTATTTGGTAAAAGTGTCACAACGTGTATACTACAAAGAGTATCAATTACATTGAAAATATGGTGGCTTGTTTTGCTTTGTAAATAGTGAGTTTAATGCGGTATTTATGGTTGAGTTCTGGTTGGTTTATGGTTGAGTTGAGTTATTGTTGAGTTTTCTTTTGAAATAACGTGCGTTACGAAACATCTGACGGACTTACTTAGTGATACACGTGATTCACTCATTGTGGCTTCGCCATCGTATTACAACGTATTGTACTTAAAATGCAAGAACGGTAACTGCGATTACAAGCAAGTAAATACGATGTACAGCTCGTTTTTTTTTTTTCTTAGTGCAAGATACTTATTTAGTTGTCAACGTATTAATTAGTAAATTAATTCTGTAACATGCTTTCCCATTTTGTTTTTTTTGAAATGAGGTTACAGACATATCTTCGTGCACTATCTCTCTTAACAATAATGTTGGCCAGTTAAGGTAAAAACGTGTTTGGCAACTAACATGTTACAGTGATTCCAGCTTACAAATGACGTGATTCTAAATTCTAAATTTTTATTACAATTTTTGCGATTTGTGTTACAAAATATTTCGAAATTATTTTCTCAGGAAATAGAATTAACAAGAAATTTATCAATGCCACATGGTTCCATTAGTATGATAATGTCTGTTGCTAACACCAGTGAAGTGCGTCGGTGTGGTTAGTGTAAGTGTACTAAATTCTATCAACCCCATCACAATCAAGGGTGAAGTACTTCGTTACTGCAGGACTTTCTGTAAGTGAACTATTTACTACTTGTTTTCCTTCTTTAAATATCTATCCGTTTGTTTTGCAATATTCTTTGTCGTGTTGATACCTTTTACAATAGAAGTGCAGACTATTGGAAAAAAAAGAGAAAACAAAAAAAACTAATACTACTAGATTACTCATGTCAATGTGTCTTATCTATTTATCTTTTGTTAAAATTTTTGTCTTGATTTATGTTAATTGGTGTGTGAGGAAACGTTTCTGCTGCTCCCCAATATTACCTCATTTTGTATTAAAAGTTTTGTACTGCTTTTACCGTTGCTACATTATATAGATTATCCAACCGTTTTTTTACATTCTTTTATATTTTGTTACATTCTTTTTTTTCAGGTTTACTTAACTATTTTTTTTTCCTTCAGGTTTGCTTAACTATTTTTCTTACAGGTACTGTCATTAACTCCTTACCGCCGTATACATTATATGTCAGTTTCCTTCCTACAACCCCCCCTAACCTCCGATTGAGCCCGGTCATTCCGTGATTTCTTTGTGTTACGCACGGCTACAAGAACAACGTAGTATAAATTTGGCGCCCAACGTTGCGGCCCAAGAATAGCGTAACATAAATTTGGCGCCCAACGTGGCCAACACAAGAATTACGTAACAAGGTTTGATCGTAATAATTTGGCGCCAAACATGGAGCTTTTTTGTTGTGGAAAAAAGAAACACTTTTAATTAGTTAGTAATTAGAGTTTGCTGCTTTTACAAAAATTTTATACTTATTTAATCAAACTTTCCGTTTCTATCTATTATAAAATCAATAAATTTAACTACTGTAGTTGCATTTTAAACATATCCCAATTTCCTACAATCTAGTTACCTTAAAAGTTAATTTAATGATAGGTATACTTTGCCGGATTTTTATAAATTATGGTAAGTGACAACGAATAACAGGAAAAAAACAGTATAGATGATAATGTACAACACCCAAGGACATATACAATAAATTACAATATACAATAAATAACAATATGTGACAAATAATGACAAATAGTGACAATCAATTAAAATACAACAGTAATGACACTGACTGACAACAACACATTAAATGGGAATGAAATATACTGAATGACGATGTATGACAATAATTGAAAATAAGTGACAATTAACAGAAGATGATAATAAGTATATTAAGCGACAATAAATATTACTACATGACAATAAATGAAGGCATTTGACAATAAATGGCAGTAAGCAAAACTAAATGACAATAAAACACAATAGATATATGGTTTTGGAATGATTTTAAATTAAATACAAGAACAAGTTTATACATAAACTGTGTGGACTCGAGGATGAATGAATAAATATGATAACACGATTGTCTGAAACTATAAAACAAAATATACTAATTGTCTAAAGACTCCCCATTGTTCTTGCTTCGGCTGCTATAGATTGTTAGCTGCGTCGGTGGTGTAATAGAAGCACTCGATTCAGTGTAGCACCACCCAATAATAGTTTGCAAGTATGAACTCGGTCAAGACTAAACGAACTGCACCCTTGTAAAGTCCAAGTAAGAGACTCCGCAAGACGTTTTAAAATGACAACTGTCACCATTCACTTGATTTAACCATTATAGCAACGTATAAAATGTTTATTAAATAAATGAATGAACAGCCAAACAAAATCTGTTTAAAAAGAGAAGAAAACGGGAAAAATTTTAAATTTCCCAATATTTAATTTCTCCACCCTGTATAAGCATATTCAATTAACACTTAAATAAAAATCCCAATTTTAAAATTAGTTTATTTTCATCCGAGTATAAATGCTAATTCTGTAAATACTAGAAATAACTTAGATTTTTAGCTATCTTCTTTAAGATATGCGAAACTAAAATCCGTACCCTGTTAGAATGCAAATCAATCATTAAGAATGCAATTGCGAGCTTTAATTAATTATGTAATTAATTTTCGTGTGTAGATATATCGTTTAAAACAAAAATAAAATACATTTATTTTCGTTAAAAATAAAAATAATACGTCATTTAGTAGAAATGTTCTAAAAGCCATTAAATAATCCAATTACTTTGTATCAACGAAGAAACGCCCCAATACAATAAACGCGCTATTAACAGGAAAGTATAAAATAGATAAGATAAGCAAGTTTAATACCTCTACGTATTATAGACAGAAGGAGATAGTGACTATAAACTTCGTGCATTAGAAAAAAATAGACGACGGGTTACGATAGACAACATTTTTACGACCACGATAACTTTACTTAATTAGGTTAAAACGTGAAGTTAGCATAATTATTACATCATCTAGCATGTGTCATGCTTCGAAATAAATCTAGAACGGAATGGAATAAATGACGTAGTTAGAATGTTAGTATATAAACAAGAATTGAATTAGAATGGGTCATTCAGTTTTGGTCATTCATTTTTTACGTCTTCGAACATGTAAGTTTTGAGTAAAGATTAATTCTTTAATTCGCAGAACGTGTAAGTTCGAATAATTTATAATTCATTTCACGACATGCAATTTGTAACAGAACTTTGAATTATAGAGCATAATTATTACTAAAAATACTACGAGAATTAAACGATCTCCGATATAAATAATTCTTATACAAGAGCTATTACTGATTTTAATCGGCTAGAAATAAAATGCACTTTACAAACTGATATTTTAACGTAAAATAGAGATTTGACATAGAACCAGGTAGTATTTAATGCCGTTGATTATGATGAAAATGAAATTTTGATAAGCGCTATTTTACAATAACAATAGCAAATACAATTTGTTTCGTTTTTATAACCTAATAGTAAATTAGGTTAGAATAAGTTCTTAATTTTATAAAAATTATTTGTTAAGGGGATAATTTCCACCAAATTTTGAGGTCAGAGCTCCAAGCATTTTGACTTTTACTAACTTGTCTATCCAGCGTTATTGCTCAATTACACTGGCAAACAAGGTAATAAAAGGTAGGTAAATTATCCACATCAAAATTAAAATAAATTTTTATAACCCACAGAGAAGAGGTTTGGGATCTCTAATTGTTAACAAAGATATAGGCGAGGATTATTTTTAGTAAGTAAATGATTATTAAGAAAAATTGTCTGTATAAGCTTAAGGTGTAAACTGTTTAATAAATGTAAGAGATTTATTAGATCACGTGTATGAAAGAAAAATGTTTCTAAATGCATGTTTCCTGAAATGTTTGTGATTCGTTTCATTTTTGCAATTTCACAGCATAATTTCTATTGAGCTAAGCCAGGCAGGGAAAAGGACAAGATAAGGTAGTAATTTTATATCTTTTATTGCATCCTCATCAATGCAGTGTGTTGTATCTAAGTCACAGCATTAATTTGGGCTTCCCCAAGTATTAGACGGGTCAGAGTTATGTGGAATGTATATATATATATATATATATATATATATATATATATATTAATGTGATATTTAGGGGTTAAAAGGGTATTATTTGTCAATTGGTAATTAATTTCGTGATTCAGTATGTAAAAGGACAACAAACAATTTTGAAACGCTTTTCAAAATCATTAGTTTAGAAATTGAGAATTTTACTGAAAAATTTCAGTTAGCTAAAAGTTAATTTCCATAACCCTGCAGATATACATACTCATAGATTTTAACGTGTGTCATATTAGAAACATTCCGTGCGTACGATAGCATTTAAAAGGTCATGTCATAAACATATTCTAACCTCGTATTTAATAAGGGTAAATTGTAGGAATAGTTTCTGAACAGCTTTAGCTTCATTTCTAAGATTCAAAACCGTTTAGCTTACAAGCAAAGTGGCAGTTATATTATTAAGTAAAAGTGTTTGAAAGTGTTTTGAAGAAACCTTCCAAGTGTCGTTAAACTATAAACAGATGTAACCGTCGTAATTCTTTGTGTATTTAATAGGGTAAAGTGTTGCACAAACAACAGAAATTCCAGGTAGGTGGTTGTTCCGTCGTCAATTAGAGAAATTTATAGCTTCTTAAAGACGATAAGAAACAGAAAAGTTGGGGCAGTTGATGTCCGTTACAAATGAAGCTTGCCAACAAATAAACAAAGAGGGATTATTTGATAGTATGTGTAGAAGTGAGATAGATATAACACGTGTTAAACATTTGTTGATTTGAGTGAATACAAGGTTAGTGGAGTGAGTAGCAGTTGTTAGTTATATCACAGATATAAAAACAAAGTAAGAGATAGTTGATTTTAGCGCGTATATTGAAGTGAGATAGATATAACACGTATTATATTAAGGGTCGTAGTTTAAAACCATAGCGTTCGTTGATTGGAGTTCGTACAAGGTTATTTTAAGGTAGGGTGTCAAAATACGAGGAATTCATTTAGTAACGTGCGAGTGTTTCTTGGCTTCATGTTATTTTCAAAAAATGAGTGTCGGTTAAATGAAACACAAGGAATTTTGAACGTACGTTAGAGTGGTTTTGGGAAACTGTGGCCGTTGGAGTGTGATTGTGTGGGGCAGTTTCGGGAAATATTGTGTACGTTAGGGAGGTGTTTGTGGAAACGAATGGCCGTTGAAAGTTTTACGAATAATTGATGTGTACGAATGTTTGTATTGTAGAAATTTTATAAAAATTTGGCACATTTGAGGGGTGGATAAAGAGGATATAAGCTCCAAGAGCTTGAGGTGGGGCTTTATTACGCTCCTAGTTTTCAACAAGTGTACGTCGTTAGCTTAGTTTTCAACTAGCTTACTGCTATTATATCTCGACAAGCTGATGGCTTTAATGCCAGAAATGCTTTTACGTTTTGCATAGAAGTTTAATTTAATGTAAGTAAAAACAATTTGTTTTAATTTGCACTAAGCGTGCAAAAGTAGCGCTTTGAAATGGAGTAGATGTCATTGTTTCATCGGTTTGGTGGTTTACCAACAAATTTGTGGTATTCATAGAGGAGGTTTGGGAGTTTTAAAGCCCTATCAATTTGGTGAACAACATGACGTCTTGGTGATATGGTTGCAGCCTTGTAGTTGAGGTGATTGCAATCCAGACTGGGGTGTTTCTGAATGCCGCAATCATTGATGGAATGATGGCAGGCCCGTGTGCAGTTATGGAATCCAGGTAACTTATGCTTTTTCATTGTATGTGTGTGTAAACAGGGGCTTATTGACTTCGTGCATTGAGGTGTATAATTTTATGAAGTAAAAGGACAAACAGAGATAAGGTTTCTGATTGAACAATTTAATTTGAATTATGTTTATTGTATTTTATGTGGGATTTTATGATGAGTGATTTATAATATTTGATTCATGTACAAAGTAAATGGGCCTTTTTGATTATTGATGTGCAAAAATTAGCACGACAGGTTAAGGTTTACTAAGAGCTCGTAAGGAACCAGGGTTAAAGTAAGAAATGTGGTAGAGCCGTATTACTTTCTCTGAATGTATTAATTGAAAAAATTTATCTGGAATAATTTTTTTTATCGAATTGTATTGTTTAGGGAATATTGTGGGGGGTGTATAGAATATGTAAGTAATATGCGAAAGAGGAGTTAATTTTCATATTGGCGTGTACATTCTTTCTGGTATGTTAATAAATGTAGGCGATTTTCCGGAGCAGCATTATTTTTTGGGTAGTTAGCTTTAATTTCAGAAAGCAGCTGAGCAGCCGTGGCAAACTTCATAAGCAGAAGTATTTAATAGTGGGTGGAGTATGTAGCAATTAATGGCGCCTAAGTCGTGGGATTTTTAAGCAGATATCATCGCTTGTAACTCTAAGCTCGCAGCAATTAATGTCGTCCAAAACGTGAGGCCCGAGTAGTAGAATTTTAACTTTAATAGTAAATGGAGCTTGCAGCAATTAATGGCGCCCAGAACGTGGATTTTGTATTATTGAGTGACAGCCAGCAAAGGACATCGCAGCAATATATTTATATATATATATATATAATATATATATATATATATATATATATATATTACTGTGGTTTGGTAAGCGTAGTTATTGTAAATAACCCAACATTTATTTATTTGTAGGTACCCTGTACATAGAAATCAATAATTTATTTAAAACGCTTTAATATAATTAGATTGGAGTAATGTTAGATAAGATAATGTAGGTTTAATTTTTATACGTTAATTTAAGCAAGACACATTTATTAAAGGTAGCATAAGTTAAAGTATTCGAGGAACTTTACAAGGTTTAGTATTTGAAAACAAGTTACAACGGTCAAGGATTTCATAGAACAGACGTGCGATAAATAAGCGATTCCTATAAAAGCTGATATACGTTGAGAAAATAGTTCTAGTTAACTGAAAATACAAAGCTATCAGCAACGGTCGACTAATTGAAAACAGATCGATAAAATTAGGTGACAGACGCTATTTAATATGTAATAGAGACAGATGGAAGATATTAGGTGGTTAAGTGGGACGAAGATGCAACATATTTGCAGAAGATATCGATTTTTTAAAGCGTACAGAAAGGAAGGGAAAAACAACTGCGAACAATTTAGTAATAGAGGGACGAAACGTTTGTACGACGGGTCTATTTTAAAAGCCAATAAGTAGGACGAAGATGCAACATGTTTGCAGAAGGCATCGATTTTTCAAGGCGTACAGAAAGGAAGGGAAAAACAACTGGGAACAATATAGTAATAGAGGGACGAAAATAAAAACAGAAAACATGGGGCAGATAAAGATACCAGAAAGGTTGAAATAACGTAGACAATTTAGGTAGGATATTAAAACAGAGCTAGGAGATGTTACTGTGAAAGCAGAAGCGCAATAGTGGTATGTACGTGCACACGAGAGGCGTGATTGAAGTTGTTTGGAGGTAACAGGAGCGTGGAGATTTAAAAAAAAATTAGAACGGTTGGCAAGTTTATAGAGTTTTTGCGGTAATGGAGTGTTTGTGTTGAAAATTTCCTAGTTTTAAACAGACGGTTGTATTTTCATACACGTCTGTGAAGTTTTTATAGACAGGTAATTATAGCAGGAAGTAATAGCGACTTCAAACAGGGGCACGATCGAAGTAATCACCAAGGTTCCTGAGAGTTTAGAGCAATTTAATGTCAACCCAACATTGGGGCTCAAAAAGAGAGTCCACGGAAATATATATATATATATATATATATATATATATATATTGTTGTGGAAATTATAGGTTACGAGGAATAGATAGGTCTAGATAATAAATTTTTAACGACTGTGTATATAGGAAATTGGAACAATTTATTTACGCGCCAAATTAATTAATTGTGACATTGAACGCGGGCGGATATTAGCATATTTTTGTATTTCTAAATCGGAATGTTAAATTTGCATAACGTGTTGAAGTTTTGGAGTACGTGAAAACTCAAGGATACGCATAATTAGCTTTAATATTTTAAATCAAGCACATCGGATAATAAACAGAGCTTTTGGGTATATAAAATCAATAATGTAAACGTATATTTTCCATTTTAACTAAACTAAACGTTCGTTAAAAACAAATCCTAAGAAACGCTAAAACTTGGTAATATAGTTTCAAACGGACGGTTGCTTCGTAGAAAAACCTGACAGTTAAAATAATAAGTTCAAGGAAACTTAAATGAACGTTGGAACAGAATTCTGTGGAATTGTATATAACGGTCGATACAAAAGTTACTAAAACAACAGATGGTTTGAAGGCAGAGTGAAATGGAATATCCGTAGTGTAAATCAGACAGAGAGCATGAATAATAAAAGTTGGTTAAATTATTCGTTTAAGTATGCGGTAGGTTTGGAGGTTAACCACAATATCGATTTTCTGTTGCTTGAGTGGAATTCTAAAAGAGACAGCAAATATGAGTTAAACAATGGAAGATAGCTAAAGGCTGGACGTAAAAATGGGGGAAAGAAGTCTGATTGGTTGAAAGCTAGAAATTTTCAAGAAGCTCGCGACGGTTATATGTTGTTGAGCAGTTTTCAGGCTAAAAGCACGGTGGAATGAGAATTTTCGGTTGTACTAGTCGGTTACGTGCAAAATTTTTAGAATCAGTTTTGATGAAATGAGCTTTTCGACTGAAATAGGGTCCGAGAGAGGTGTATTAAAGTATATAAATACACAAGATGTGGTAAAGTTCTCTTATTCTCTTACTCTTACTGATTCTCGTACGTCGCTTATCCGTTTGACTTCGCTTCGCTTGTAATACAACATCCTAATTTAAAAGTGTATAAAGCGGTATTAGTACAGTACGTCGATAATTTATTAAACGCGTGATTTTCACAAGTGGGTGCTAGTTAATAGACGGTGCTGTTACTACATTTAACAAACTACTGGAAGGATGTTACTAGGGTAAACGAGATGAGAAGTGTTTGAAACAAGAATGCGTGAGGCTTAGTAATTACGGAAGGTGAGTAGCTTCGTCTAGACAGTTATCGGGGTAGAAACACTGAAGGTGGCTGCAGAAATTTCGATAGCGAGTGGAAATGGGTGTGATCTACGTCTAACAACGAAATGTATGAATGCAACGACGAGGTTTTTGGACAACATCTTCAGAGGTGATGATGAAAAAAAGCTTACTCCAGGTAACGAAATTAATTTCTCTTGCTTTTGCTTGCACATTTGTGTTGTTATTTTGTGCTTAAGTGATTTGACACCTTGGGGGTGTATTTTATTACCATAAAAACTCATTTGAAGGGGTATATGTAAAGGACATTTGGTATTTATTATTTAAAGGTGTAAATAAATGACATAAAAATTTTGATGTAAGGAGTAAACAGGTCTTTAAGTTTGTTTTAAACAAAGATGCGATGTATTTTGGCATTTAGAGTAACTGGGTTTATACTGAGCTTACTATAGACCAGAAGGGTTTCATGACGGGCCCATCTACTCGTATAAAATAAAACTGTTGAAATAAATAGAAATCCTGAAATTTTAAAAGGTTTAAGGATTGAGATTGTAACATTGTATGAAACTGTATATACGAATGTGTAAATATTCTCTTGATAATGGAAACTTCTTAATATGTATGAATAAAAAGGTTGTATGTCTTGTTGCATTATTTGAGTGGTAATTTTATTTGTCTGTATATGTGAGAAAGAGTGAACTTAGGATGGTAAGTATCCCGGAAAAAGCAGATTTTAGAGCTAGCCGGAGTGTGCAGCAATAAGGAGGTGAACCAGAGGTATGGAAAGATTTTCTTTATTACTTTATATTTGGTTTGAAAGTATTTATGACGGCCCAACAACGCTGGGACTCGAAGGCGATCCCGATTTTTTTAAAGTAATCACAGCAGTTGTATGTTGGCCCAAGCGTGAGGCACGATTTTTCCCGACTGCCACAGCCAATTTTATATGGCCCAACGCGGGGGCACGATTGGTTTATAGAGTTAACCACTGCACTTTTATGTTGGCCCAAGCGTGGAGTACGATTGTTTCCCGATATCCACAGCAATATATATATAGATATATATATTAAATTTGGGGTAAGCAATGCAATTTCAAACACCCTGTATAGAGAAAAAAATTAATTATTTACGCGCAAAATTAATTTCATTTATTTAATTCAAATGAACAAGAATTGACATATTTTTTTAATTAATAATTGAAAAGTAATAGGTTCATAAAGAAAAACCAGTTTTAAAAATAAATAGAAACGCATAATTAATTTAATTTATTTTAATTCAACGTGTAATAACGTCAAAAAATGCATCGGGGTAAATAAAATCAATAATCCCAAGGCGAAAAGGGTTCGTTATAACAAACAAGGACGTTAATTGTATCGAATACCGTGAAATATAAACTCCAAGAAGCGTTATTTTAAACGATCAATAATTAAGAACACCTGCATGTTGGAAAGGTCACCTTGTTCGTATTTATGAACATAATAACACGGGTTTCAAAGAATATATTTTCCAACCGTCAGTGGCTTCGAATAAAAGCTAACAAGAGTTTCTTAAAGAGCAGAAGGGATGCACAATCAATAAAATGCTACAGATAGAGATGGGTATAAAAGCATTCGATTTTAAACGCACGTATTCAATCCACGTGGAGTCCATAAGACGCGGTCAGCAATATCGATTTTCTACCACTCAAGTGGGGTTGGATCGCGACATCCAATATGCATAAGACGGAGATAACAATATTACAGGCGGAGTTTTATGATGACACAGGACTGTATCACTGGTTGAAACGAGTAGTTGATAAACAGACAAACACGCGACAGGTGAATGCGGTTGTTCGGATGATACGGCGAGTTCACGAGGTAAAATTCTAGAAGTTTTAAGGCGGTTATATCCAAAATTTGGAGAAATATTATTTTAAATTGAGTATTTCGCTTTAAGTGGGTCCGGGAGGTTACATTTTGAACCGTATAAATACGGGATGAAAGTTATTAAGTTTCTCTTGACTACTCTTTATTTTCGCATCGCTTTAACTACGTATAACAATAAACCGACGTTATAGTAGAGTTTTGTGAGTATTAAAATTTATTTGTAACATAGTAAGGTAGTACTAGCTCTTATAACTTGGTATTTGGGGCCGTATAGTTATTAACGCGAGTAGTGGCGAGTGATTTAAATTAACTGAGGTCCAACTAATACTATGTCAAGCTAGTAAATTAATAAAGCAATAAACACAAGTGTAATATACGGGAATTTGGATGCTGGGATGGTATGGTAATTGGTAGCACGGAGCTCAGTGTAGACTGAGTTATCATCTATAAATATCTGGTGGATCAGAACGCATAGACGAGAAGCCTAGGGGTTTTCGAGGACAGCATCATTGACGGAGATGGAGCCTTGAAGCATTTTCTAGGTAACTCATTTAAATTTGCTGTTATTTGATAAACTGTTGGAATTATTTGTGATGTGTGAGTGAACTTTGGGGGTTATTATGTTTTTTTAACGTATTGGAAAAGATGCGTGTACTTGACTATGATGAGGGTATTTTAAATATTAAAAGAAAAAGATGTATGTAAAGTTTACTAAATTTTATTACGAATTTAAATTAGATTGTTAAGGGTACATGGGTTATTAATTTTGTAGTAATTTTATGCAAGGTGAGGAGCATGCATTAATAAACTGGGTTATTATGAGCTCACCATACTCCAGTGTGCAATAATAAATATAGGGATTTATTTAGGGCCCGTTTACTCCTATTGTATTAAATGTGTTTGCAATGAAAAGTTTAAAACAAGGACTTTACAAAGAAAATAGCACTTATTGAGTTGTAACTAGAGTACCGAACTCTACATATCTGTGAATAATTGTAAATAGCGGTAAATAAAGATTGTATGATTGTTGTATTATTTTGTGATTTTATTGATTGGTGTGTGAATGGGAAGAAAGAATGATTGTAAATTTATGTATCTGAGAAGAGGCACAGCTGAGCTAGCCAGGGAAGCTGCTGAAGATATTATTTGTTGCAGAAAAAGAATCCGGGTAAGGAATATTTTTATAAAATTTTATGTTTTTTTGAAAATCGGTTGTTGACGCTGGTGAGGTTAAACCCATTGATCCCCGACCACAGCAATCTTATGGACGGCCCAACGTTGGGGCTTGAATAATTTTTAGGGAGTTCCAGAGACTAAATCTACGAACCACAGCAATATATATATATATATATATATATATATATAAATATCTTACTACTAATTGAATTGCATAAACTAGAAATTCAAAATGAGCACTACTTAACCAATAATCTAGATAGTAATGAACAATTCTAATGATGATTGCAAATAATATTAGACAATGAGGATTTATCACGCATTAAACTAAATAAAATGCATTAAAATTAACTTTATGCACGAGTATTATTGTTACAGCACTAACGATGTTTTATTCTTTAATGATGTTCATTTTTATTACAGGTTGGTAACGCACAACTTTTATAAATCTAATAATTTTACATTTGTAAGGATTATCAACCAAGATATACTCCCAAAGTCATTTTGACTGGTTGATTACAAAGACAGTGTCAGAAGACCATGTAATATTTCATTTGTATAACCATGAAAATCCTATGCATCCCATAAGACTGTTACCTGATGTACTGTACGAAATGGATATGGATACCGAGGTCAAGTTTATGATACATGGATACTTTGAAAGCTCTGACAATGAATGGTATAAAAATTTGACCATGGAGTACTTAAAGAAATATAATTACAGCATAGTTCACGTGGATTGGTCTAAACCTGCTTCAAACTCCTACACTATTTCATCTTGGATCGCTCTGGGTGTTGGTAAGATTTTCTTGCTATTTCCAATCTCAAACAACTAACTTTTAGGCCACGTCGTAGCAAAGCTAATTATAAACCTTAATGCCGATTACAATCTCCCGTTGAATCGTATACACATAATTGGCCATTCTTTAGGTGCTCACGTTGCTGGGTACGCTGGAAATGGTAAGGATTTGGGAACTCTTAGGTCTTATCAGCTTTCTACATGTTGTCTAAGGATCGGTCTGTTGTTCGTTTATGATTTCGTTCTAGTGGAGTTTCCTGGTGTTGTGGACAAGGTGTTTGTAATGTCTTTGGTCTGTAACGTATGTGTGAGCTAACGTGTTTATGAGTGCTGGGTCCAGGTTGTTCCGTCTTTCTCTTTGCAGCCTATGTCTTGTTTTGTTTAGTGCATTTCTTGTGTTCTTCAGTTCGTGTGTCCATCAAAGAGAGGATCTTGTGGTGTGGTACCTCTTTGGGATGCTGTTGGATGCGGCAGAATGAATGTGTTGGGTAACTAAGGTGAAAAGGGTGTTTGGGTAGTGTGTTGTGTAGGTAATGGAGGGAAAAGTTGATATGAGATTGGTAGGGGATGCTAGGTACAACGGTCAGCCGGCTTCACAGGTGTTATAGGTTGTGATTTTTTTGGAAGGTTCTCGTTGTGAAGGTTGGGCAGGGTTTTGAAGTTGATTGGTTTATAATTACTGGATTGAAGAATATGGGCAATGTTCCAGGAATTTTCGAGGTTTGTTGCTGCGGGAGTGGAAAGGGTGAGATTGATATAGGGGTGGCTGTTCACAGATTCCCAGGATGTGATCAGAGCGGGTAGTTGTGGATGGTTAGGTGGTGTTGATGTATGAAGTTTTCTAGTGCCGCGTCATTGCCGTATGTGTGATTGTTGTACTAAAGCGTGGATTTGGCGTTGGCGTCCATGGATAGGATTATGGGTTTATCGCTAATTTTGGAAAAGATTTTGGTTCAATGTAGTTATTAAATTAGGATTGACAGAATAAACAGGGAACCATCCTATACGTTAAGAAATCTAACAGAAATGTTAGTAAACGCTAATATTTTATACCCCTTTGCTAACACAACTGCAATAATTACATAAGGAAATTGGAAATAACCATTTTTATTAGAGATATTTTTATATGTTCACGGAAAGAGATACATTTAACCGTGAGAAAGCAATGATATGGTTTAAGAAAAATGCTTTCTGAATAATTTGAAACACACGTACACAAAAGGTATCAGGAACTGACAAGAAAACGTAGTATTGTTTCTTGTATGGCAATGGTCGTTGATTGTATTGCCATCTAGGTATTTTCTTTTCTATCGAGAGGTATCACACGCGTGCAAGGAATATTAGACCTCTTTCCTTTAGTGCGATGGTGATTGATTGCAAACTCATCTAAAGAATTTTCTTTTCTGCCAAAAGATATAAGGGGATCATAAGGAGTATTAGTCTTCTTTCCTGTAAGGCGAGGTTTGTCAATAGCAAAATCAACTAGAAAATTTTTTTCTGCTAAAACGTATCAGAAACCCTTAAAGCATGCCAGTTCTCTTTCTTGTACGGCGATAGTAGCCAATGTCAAAACCATCTAAATGATGTCTTTTCCTGCCCAAATGTATCAAGAACTTATCAAGGATCCTTTAAGGAGGACCATTTTGGATTTGGACGGGGAATGAAGTTGTTTATTTGAGGAGGAGGAGGATTCAACGGTGTGCATAAGAATGGTGGCGGTGGCTTCTATGGATGCACTGGAGTTGCCATGATCAGAAAGGCGAGGTCGTTTGCATAGGCAAAGGTGGAGAAATAGGGGATGCTTAGGTCTAGAAGGGGGTTGATGGATAGGTTCCACAATGTAGAGGATAAGCGCTATCCTTGGAGCATCCTTGGGTTAGGATTTTTGAAGTGAAGTAGAAAATGGAAGAAAGTGTAGCAGTTCGAGATTATAGGAAGGATATTATTGTGTTATACAGGTTGACCGGAAACATTGTTAGGCGGAGTTGGTTCAGAAGGTATGGGTACCCAAGGACATCGAAGGCAGATTGCAAATCTAGGAAAAGGGTTATAATATATCTGCAGAGGGAACTTTTAGCAGTTGAGACTAGAGTGGATAGTGAATTCGGCATTGTGACCGGAGCGGAAGCAAAGCTGCTTGGGGATAGAAAGGAATGGTTGTCGATATGGGCGTTGAGTTTGTGAAGGATGACTTGTTCTAGTGGTTTTCCTTGGACTATGGGTGATTTCGTTGTAGTGGCGTTTCCTGGTGTTGTGGACGAGGTGTTTGTAATGTCTTTGGTCTGTAGCGTATGCGTGGGCTAACGTGTTAATGAGTTCTGGGTCTAGGTTGTTCCGTCTTGCTCTTTGCAGTCTATGTCTTTTTAGTGCATTTCTTGTGTTCTTCAGTTCGTGTGTCTATCAAAAAGAGGATTTTGTGGTGTGGTATCTCTTTGGGATGCTGTTGGATGCGGCGAAATGGATGTGTTGGGCTATTAAGGTGATAAGGGTGTTTGGGTAGTGTTTTGTGTAGGTAATGGAGGGAAAAGTTGGTATGAGATTGATAAGGGATGCTAGGTACGACGGCCAGTGGGCTTTACAGGTGTTATAGGATGGGGTTTTTTTGGAAGGCTCTCATTTTAAAGACTGGGCAAAAGGCTGCCAAAAGGTATAAGGAGATCATAAGGAGTATTAGTCTTCTTTCCTGTAAGGCGAGGCTGCTAAAATGTATCAGTAACTTTTAAAGCATGCCAGTTTTATTTTTTGTGCGGCGATAGTAGCCGATTGCAAAACCATCGAAATGACCTCTTTCCCTGCCCAAAGGTATCAAGAACTTATTAGGGATCCTTTAAGGAGGACCATTTTGGATTTGGACGGGGAATGAAGTTGTTTATTTGAGGAGGAACAGGATTCAACGGTGTGCATAAGGATGTAGGCGGTGGTTTCTATGGATGCACGGGAGTTACCATGATCAGAAAGGCGAAGTGGTCTGCATAGGCATATGCGAAAATATTGGGAATGTTTAAGTCTAAAAGAAATTTGATGGATAAGTTCCACAGTGTAGGGAATAAGCGGGATCCTTGCGGGCATACTTGGGTTAGGATTTTTTAAGTGGAGTAGAAATTGGAAGAAAGTGTGACTGTTCGGGATGAGAGGAAGGATATTATTATGTTATACAGGTTGACCGGGAACATTGTTAAGCGGAGTTGGTTCAGAAGGTTTGGCCACTCAAGGACATCCAAGACAGATTGCAAATCTATAAAAATGGCTATAACATATTTGCAGGGGGATGTTTTAGCAGTTGAGAGTGGATAGTGAGCTCGGCATCGCGACCGGAGTGGACGCCATGCTGATTGGGGGATAGAAAGGACTGGTTGTCAATATGTGTGTTGAGTTTGTGAAGGATGACTTATTCTAGTGATTTTCCTAGGGCTATGGGTCTATAGGGTTTGGGGTCGTACGGGGGTTTACCAGGTTTGAGCAGTAATGTAAGACTGGCGGATTTGAACTGTGCGGAAATATGTCTGTGGATACGCACTTTTTGATGAGGAGATGCGTAGGTTAAAATCCTGGGGCTTTGTTGGGATGTAGTTTGGAAACACGGGAGTCTAGAAAGGAGATCTCAAGGTTAGTGTCTGGGGGGATCTGGTGGGATTTCTGAGTTGTTGATGAGTGCATGTTGGAGTTCGGTTAGAACAACCTTAGTAATTGAGAGAACAGCTTTAGCAGGTTGTCGTATGTAGCGAGTATTGCCTGTGCCACAGTGGTGAGGATTTGGGAAGTCTTAGGTCTTATCAGCTTTCTATATTTTGTCTAAGGTTCGGTGTGTTGTTCGTTTATGATTTCGTTGTGGTGGCGTTTCCTGGTGTTGTGGGAGAGGTCTTTGTAACGTCTTTGGTACGTAGCGTATGTGTGGGCTAACGTGTTAATGAGTGCTGGGTCTAGGCGGCTCCATCTTTCTCTTTGCAGCCTATGTCTTGTTATGCTTAGTGAAGTTTTTGTGTTTTTCAGTTCGAGTGTCCATCAAAGAGAAGATCTTGTGGTGTGGTACCTGTTTGGGATGCTGTTGGATGCGGCGGAATGAATGTGTTGGGTTATTAAGGTGATAGAGGTGTTTGGGTAGCGTTTTGTGTAGGTAACGGAGGGAAAGTTGGTATGAGATTGGTAAGGGACGCTAGGTATGACGGCCAATCGGCTTTAAAGGTGTTATAGGATGGGATTTTTTGGAAGGCTCTTGTTGTGAAGGCAGAGCAGGGTTTTGAAGGTGATTGGATTATGATTACTGGATTGAAGAATACGGGTAATGTTCCAGGAATTTATGAGGTTTGTTGCTGCGGGAGTGGAAAGGGTGAGATCGATATAGGAGTGGCTGTTCGTAGATTCCCAGGATGGAATTAAAGCGGGTTGTTGTAGATGGTTAGGTGGTGTTGATGTAGGAAGTTCTCTAGTGCCGTGTTATTGTCGTCTGTGTGATTGTTGGCTAAAGCGTAGATTTGGCGTTGTCATCCATGGATAAGATTATGGGTTAATCGCTGATTTTAGAGAAAATATGGGTTGGATGTTGTAAGTAGGTATGAACGTTAACGCTGAACTAGAAATATGCGGACATGAGGAAGGTGGGGCCTGCTGCCCAGTAGATTTGTATGACCGTGATTTGAGGGGTTGATAGGGATGCGATATAGGAGGCGTCTAAGAGAAGGTCAGAGATAATGATTGCTGAAGTAAAGATTTGTATTTGTTGGTTGGGATGAAGGTATTCTCGGGCGTTGAGCGTGAGGTTTGAAATTTTGTTATGGACAGGGTATGGCTCTTGGATTAAAGCTATTTTGATATGGTGGTATTGGAGGACATCTAGTAATTTTATCCGAGCAGAGCTTCAAATTCGATTGATACGCAACCATCGCTGTGCGGCATATGATTGATTATCGGGTGAATGTGACGGATTAAACGCTGGGATTTAATAAACAGGTCCCTAAACGCTAGTAAATGCGCGAATATACAAATACCGTTGAAGGGGACAGTGGCATGTGTTGGGAGATTCCATTCACCGTCAAGTTGGAGTCACTAATTAATTTGCTACTTTTCCTGCATTAGAAGGTCACCGGAACTTTATAAAGGACAACCACAGACTGTAAGTATATTGAATTTTTACTTTCCACTCTCTAAACATTACATGCTGTTTTATATTTAATAATTGTGATTGGTGGTAAGAATATGTAACACTTATATTATTAAGGACTTCTTACGTTGGTGAGCGCATAATTAAAGCGTATCCTAAACACAAGAATTCTCATACGAAAAAGTTAACAGTTGTATTCGCATGAGTCGTATAAATAGATTAAAATGGTTGAATGTCAATAATTGATAGATTTAACTTGTTCTTTTGTTTTATCTACACGCAGACTTGGCCAATTATAGGGAGATCTTAGTTTTTCTCAGTTGTTATTTAGTGCGATAATTATGTTTGATAATATAGATTAGGTAAACAAGACGTGGAGTTTTTAATTATTTGTGTTTTTATTTTAAACTAGTAGAAGGTGAGAAACATGTATACGAGGCTCCATCAACCTCTACTACAGTAGTAACCGCTGAATCGTCTCTCGCAAAAACACATCTTCCGGGGAGGTTTTAATTAGGGTTCACTCTTTTTAGAGGTGGATTAGCGCTCAAGACTTTATAGAAACAATGAGTTTAACGATTTTCACAGTAAACGTGTAGATATCTAGTAGAAAAATCATAATTTGCATACCGCTGTGGATTTTGCATTTGCGTCTATAGAACCCATCCCACATCACTGAAAGCTAGCCGGTGCACTAATTAACTGTTACGTCGGTATAGTAAAATTAAATCAGATATTCAACGTCAATTTAGCACTAATAGTGGTTCGACAATTGTTTTAGCTGTTGTACTACCCCATAACATCTTGTAATACATTAAAAACCACCGCACTTAGAGCTCGGTAAAGTAATATTTAAAACACATAACCTTATATTTACTCGAGGTTAAATTCCCGTGGCGACAAAATGTGTCGCTAAGTTACTATGACTAGCACTTACCCACGGTTTTTTGCTCCTGGTATAGCGGTTTACAATTCTCTGCGGGGATTTCGTGGTTGAGTCCTGTTTTCTCGGTATTTATCTGGTTATAGCCCTTTTTGACGATGCGACGATATGTGTTGAACGATAGGATAGGTACGGAAGGGGGAATCACTGTGTCAATAAGTTAAGCACTACAACACACGTCTACACATGAGGAAAGTCGGTAGTCAAGTCCCTGGTTTCGATACATTCGCTCCCACAAAAATGCCTTTCCGCTTCATGAGAGGTTAAAGTTCTCTGACGCACATTGGTGGGTACAACGCAGTGCAAGAGTTTTTGCGTTCGGTCAGGTCACAAAATGATAAGGCAATGGTTGGACTTCCGAGAGAATCAAAACTTTTGTGGTTTTCACGTAGTTTGTATTAAAACATTAATACGCTGGGAATTTAAAAGTCCCCTGAACATAACTAGTACGTTAAAGATTGAGATAAAAAGCGTAAAAATCTTTAGATATGTTGAGTTTAATTCAAGTTTATGTCGGTTGTTTAGTTCAACAGTAGAATAATGAAGACAGCTTGATGTATCAACTGTTTCGTGTAATAGATTTAAAGAAATCTATTTTATTAATTAAATTGCTAGAAGTTATTGTTCATAGAAATATTTCTAATTCAAAGGCAAAACTATAGTATTGGCAGTCAGCAAACAACTTAGGTTAATGACTTTTATAATTACAATTAGCGTAAGTGTTTTTACAGTTATGCTTAACTAATTCCATTAAATTAATTTTTTTATTTTAGTTTTCTGCAGTCACACAAAAAGTTACTACTATTTCATCGCTTCAGTTAATCAAGAAAATTTTATTGGCGTTAAGTGCTCATCGTGGAAGGAATATCAACTGGGTAAATGCAACGATGAAGCTACTGCTATCATGGGTGAAAACTTTGTACTTTCTAACGTAACCAATGGAAAGTTCTTCTTAAAAACTAATCCTCAAATACCATTTGCTAGAAACTAATATTACATTAAGTAAGATTATGATTGTTATTTACAGCACACAGGAAATTTGTCAGTTTTGACAAATTATTGGGTCACAAAGTAATTTTGGTCTAATTAATGTCTAGCACGACACTGATGCACAATAATAGATACAAACCAAACGAAACGTACATTTAACTCACTTCGCGTATTGCTACCTTGATACAAATAACAGATATTGCAATGGCAGGAACAATACAGTAGTATATCACTTGCCCGTACAGAGAGTGTAAGAATATTGCACAGATTTTACCAACGGTATTCATTAAATAATTTCTAAAATAAATATGCCAATGACTAAAACTAGGCTTACCTTTTATTCATCAGATACCTAAGCGAAGGTCTGCTAATTAAAGAATCCTTGTACTACGGGAACTGTGACGTTGGAATATTAGTACGTACTGTTTCCTGTTTCATTGGTTCTGTTGGTCGTAGATTTTCAGTTGCTTTTTAAATCAAACTGGCAGTTGGTTGTTTACCTACAACATAAAGGGACAAGACAAAGGTATACACACTAGGAAAGGTATAGCGATTTGACGGTTAATTCCTACCGTTATTTATACAGTTCCTTTCACAGTTCTACCAGATAAGATACTTACGTTCAGAATTAATCCTGGCAACTGGTTTTTCATTTGCCAAAGACAGCACCTCCCTTCTTTAGTATGTGTTTTGATTGGTCGAATCAAAAATGTATATTTATGATAATAAAACTATTCCTAAAAGTCCAGAGCACAGTCGGGGGACTCAAAATCGCGTTCTTACGCGTAAGTACTTTAACTTAATTATACAAAAAGTCTACGATTAATTATTGACTAGAAGCCTGTGAAGTCAATCGAAGCCCAACAAACTCAATTTTAAAGTCGTTTATTGCTAATTTATAAATGAAAGATAAGTAAAGAATGCAACAATCTGTTCAAACTTACTTAAAAAATAAAACTTAACTTATAACCAATAAAGTTTCCTTTGCTAATATTTACAAATTACAAACCAATCACACATTTTCAAACAAATTAGTAATTGTTAGTAACTATTACTTCTTTTAAATGCATTTCTAACTTCCAACATCTATAAAATTTGTTAAATTCTATTTTCAGCCTAACACAATTGCTTTTAAAATATATCACTAAGAAGAATCGAATTTAATAACGCAATATTCTAACACGCGCAAATTCAGAAGTGCACTTTGATCTAATCTTAAAGTAAGAAAATTAACCGGCAAAGAATTTTTATGACAACTAAATGTTCCCCTACGTTCCCGCTACGCAGATAGTTGTTCAAGTTTGCAATAAAATGGCTATTTAATTTAAATACGTAGCTTACCCGCCATCCACACATACACCCTCACCCACAACAATTCATTTACATCTCACTAATCATTAGCACTACTCCCTACATTGACACCTTTTACTTCGATTCCTACTCCTTCCTCCCAAATGACTGTAGTTGAACTGCACCGGAAGCCCGGCACATTTCACTAGATCTCCTACTACATCAAATTTAACACTAACATAAACACGCACTTACAGATATTTGACTAGATACTCTCCAACATAGGCGACAAACCCGTCATTATAGCAGCAGACGCCAAGGCTAAGTCAAACTTGTGGTTATACGACAATACTAACGCAAATGGAACCTTACTTGAAAATTTCATAAGACTTCACCAGCTTCGATTTCAAAACAAACCCTCTTCATCCCTATCTGGGAATCAACAATCTACACATCCAATATGGATATAACCTTCACTTCTTATTCAGTCACCAATATTATCTTCTCTTGAACTGCATACAACATCCTAATGGCGAGTAATCGCAACCCTATGACTTTAGACATTTTTCCAAACTTACCCTCGAACCCTCCGCACTATTTCTTCCTTTAATACCAGTAAAGCTGATTTGCCTAAATTCCTTAATTTCGTAGCATTGTCTACCACGGAACTCCCTGCAATCACATATGTAGACGAGGACCCTATCATACTCGCACGTACCTTCATTTCAGGCAACCACTACGTCCCATGAGCCGTATCATGGTGGACACATGAACTCACCGCCACTCGACGAACACTATCTCAACTTGGACACCGACTTCAAGGAGCTACACAAAACACACAGACCTACATCTGATTGACACCTAGCCAACTCTTACTCTACCAACGGACGAATATACAAGATCCTGCTTATAAACAGCTGAGAAATGCACTATACCAATGCGATTAAAGAACTTCACATTGATTTATAGACAACGTATCTTAAACTGATCAAAACACCCATATTCCACATCCTAACTGTGTTACATGCCAATTGGCATGCATCATGTTTAGATTTAATTTGTAAATAAATTCCCGCGTATATTTTAAAATGAATAACGCCAACTTCCGTTGTCCCTAACAGTCGCGTCTGCGCAAAAGTAATACGGAGTGCGCGCGTGGTGTAGAGAGACGCCATTAAGTTATGAGTCCTAGACGAAACAACAACTATATTGGCGTGGTGTGTCTTTTCTTTTTAGGCATGTACGTTCCTTCTACCTTTGTCTTTTGTTGTACGTGGTGCCTTAATTCCTGTCGTTCCCCTACGAGTACAGCAGTAAAAGGAAGGACGGATGGAAATTTGAGTCAACATGGCGTGATTAAACCCCATCCTGCAAACATCGTGGGACCCTGAGATGAATTTCTGAGATGCCACCACGTAAGTAATTTGTTTTGATTTAAATTGTGCTTGCAAATTGACTTAAAAAGCGGCTGCATCACTTTTAAAGCGTAGTCGGTATAAGTTGAATATGGCGGGTAAAATTGCCGCGTGATTATGCATTAAATTATGACAATGACGTGTAATTATCGCGAGTATAACAATTGCGCAGTATAACAATTGCCCATAGTATAACATTCGAGCTCAATGTTGGGCGCCATTGTTACACTTTCAGGCAATTGCTATACTGCGGAATTGTTATACTCGCGATAACTACACATCATTGTCATAATTTAATGCATAATTACGCGACAAATTTACCCGCCATATTGAACTTATACCGACCACGCTATAAAAGTGATGCAACCGCTTTTTAAGTCAATTTGCAAGCACAATTTAAATCAAAACAAATTACTCACGCGGTGGCATCTCGGAAATTCATCTCAGGGCACAACGGTGAATTGCAGGGTAGGTTCACAGTTACGCCATGTTGAATCAAATTACGATCCTTACTTCCTGTAACTTCTGTACTCGTAGGGGAATGACAGGAATTAAGGTACCAGGTGCAACAAAAGATAAAGTTAGAAGGAGCCTACATACTTAAAAAGAAAAGACACATCACGCAAGATAGTTGTTGTTTTGTTGAGGGCTCGTAACTTAATAGCGTCTTTCTACACCACTTGCGCACTCCACATTACTTTTGCGCAGACGCGACTGTTAGGGACGACGGAAGTTGGCGTTATTCATTTAAAAATATACGCGGGAATTTATTTACAAATTAAATCTAAATATGATGCACGCCAATTGGCATGTAACACCATATTACCAATTTAATTCTGCAATAATCCTGGCCTATCTTAAGAGAATTAATCTACATTCTCTTTCAAAAATGCTTTTTGTTTACAACCTCTCCCACCCCCTTCAAATCCGTCTCCATTATGTTTATTGCAAAGCCCAATAAGCCACCAGATCTTACAGACCTATCGCTCTTCTACCATCCCTTGGAAAACTTCTCGAACAAACCATCTTACATAAACTTACTTCTCATATTGAACCCCACTCCCTATAACCTTCACACCAACACGTTTAAATACAGTTTAAAGGGTAGGATATTAAATTATACTACTTATTTTGAATTAAATAGGTTCTTTTAATTATTAATTGTAAATAAAATCTTTTTAGAGCATTTTTATGCATTTGAACGGAAATTTCTCTAATCACAATCCTTTTATTATAAAATATGGCTGAAACTATTTTAATAAACATGTGTTTATGTGTCGAACGAAATAAATACCATCATTTTTATCAAAACGTTGTTCTTTTTTATTAAACTCCTCTAATAGTCACGGTATTATGCGTCAAACGTAATTGATTCATTTTTACTAAGTACTTCAGAAATACGTTTCCTATACAAATAAACTGTAACAATTGTTTTCCGAATCTACTCATAATTTTTGACATTTATGAAGTCAGATGTTTATCATAGCTGTTAGTAATCAATTTAAGTCCTTTCATTGTAGGTTTTATTCGCAAAAGTAACAAATTTTTTAAGGTTACCAGTTTTGGAATCAATCAAAGCTCAATAAAGTGTTATATCAATAATTTTTAATAACCGAATCAATTAAAATTCAATAATAAGCATTAAATAATGAACTTATATGGAATATTCAATTTAAAAACAATTTAAAATAAGTAACAAACCCTAAAATTTATTTATTAAGTCGAATTATGTAGAATGTTAAAAAATGATAAACTGCTTGAAATTAATTAAATTCTATTAAATAATAACTTTGTTTGCGTTTGCTAAACATCCATAGATGTGGACTTTCATATGTGACGGCACTCCATGCAGTCAAATTTGTGGACGTAATACTTTACGTCCAGGGTAACGCATAAATTGCCGTCACGTGTGGCGCCCATAAGTTAACAAACAAGACGAGAGCTTATCTGATATTTAGTGTAAGTCAAGGCCGTCTCCTGCTTTTCAGATCCGAGTTATCAAGGGTCGCTTCTTTTTGTGTGGTCCAAATTTTAACAGCAAGCACCAAGATAGTTTTTATGTAGAGGAAGGCTTGGAGATAGAAAGCGATCACTTCCCGAAGTCAACTGCACATACGCCAGATTTCTTTGAACGGCGATGGTAGAGTCTAAGCTTTTAAGATGCAGTTTTCGTACGATACTGTAGTAACTCGCCCCCACTCCACGTTTTCCTTAGCCAACTGCGCTAGTCACATCGACAATCTTTTAGCCTGGGAACGCAAACATATGCGGTTTACATACTATATTGCATGGAGTTAATGCACTGGGTTCGTGGGAATCTATAATCAGCAAACTTTACCGTATAACATTAATTTAAAAATGGGAAAAAAGCTTTCCCATGCTGGATTTAAAAATCCCCTAAATTTACATATTAAAATAAAATGTGATGCTAAAAATAGCGCAACTATGGCTCTCATACAGATGGAAGACTTTTGTGGTCAATAGAGCGGCGTTAGTAAAGAACGGTTCCCAAGTAAATAATGGTTTTAAGGTTCATCGCAAAATATTAGCTGTGATTATGCTACTAAGGGCGCGACTCCTTCCCAGTTGCTTCGTTGTACACTTTGTGGACAGGACCATAATTTTTGTGCGAGTTTTATGAAAAGTGGCCAATGCAACCATCTAGGGGTTCATCTAAAGAGGATACTTGCCTAACGGCAACTTCTAAAGTGGCCAATCGTTTTTATAAATAGATTCCTACCGTTGCTCACGTCGCAAAGGGTTTTTCTGTTATTATCCGAGGTTTATTAGTTTGTATCACAGGGGTAAGTCTATACCAGACAACTTTACAACCAGCGAACTTCGCTATTCCTTACTAACGTTAATTAAATTGGTCAACAAGTTGACTTCGAGTTGGAAATTGCAGTGTAACCGACCTGAAAGCTGACCCAAACGCCCTCTATGAACGATCGGATTCCATGATTTAACATGTAGTGGCAGTTGCTCGACGACACCTACGTTGTGTTGCTATAATGTATCCCAAATTCACACTGGGAAGATGGCGTTAAGGTGGAAAGGTTTGAAATAAAACTACAACATTTACCAAACAACCACTAAATAGGTCATTGGCATGAAAGCATAGAAAAATCATTTAAAGCAAAAAATGCCATACTCAACCTGGGCGATTGGGAAAAGAGCACGGCAGAGAGAACCCCAAACTGCCCTCATACTTCCAACTGCATTTGGCACATTTTGACAAGGACAGGTGACGTACAAGCACCCTAGATCACCAACATTGAATTTGACGGGATGTCAACTGTTACCCAGACATACCACATATGACAACTAAAAAAACGTTAGTGTAAACCAGCTAGTCTTTTCTGGCAGGTACTGAGATCGGCTAGACCAATACTACTCAGCTAAAGTTGAAGAAGGGGGATACCAGAAAGATGACCTGCACCTTGATTACCAATGTTTCTCACCGCACGGACATAAAATGTTAATAATATTCAACAATGCTCAAACACACGCGCCCACATACATACATTAAAAGTTTCCAGCCCTTGTTGCAAAATATTTCAAAAAGGTTTGCCGACTTTCTATTATTTCCAAAAGGGTACCACTACAAGTACCTTGACAAGATGACAAATCGCTGAAATGAACTTATGGTATGATTGCGCATAGTTAAAAAGTCGCTTGTTATTGAATAGACTATCTTCAACATAGTCATAAATGCAAACGCGAAAGGCACGAAGATGATCGATCATATCAGAGGTTCAATTTAACTACATCATAACAATTATCACAAACGTTAAATACTAGTTAATTATATAGGAACATCGGCTAGATAATAGGATAAACACACAACAAAATATATAATTACTTTTAAACCGAGATATGAGCGGTGCAGTTGTAAATGTGGTTAATATGATAAAATAAAACAACTACACATGATAAAAATGTTAAATGCATCACAAATATCAAACATGTAGGCAGCAAATACATATCAAAATTTTACATCGTAAATGCAGTCCCAGATTCAGGCGCTAAATCTTTATATAAGTGCATGATAGTTAAATATATTAAATCTAGTAAGCAAATGTTCAAATTATTCATTATAATTGCATCGGTTAAGACGTACCTTTTGAAAAATTAAACACATCGTGGCATTACAAATTACAAACAAAAATGTACACAACAACGTTGTGGTTAATTCAGTTTCTATTTTAAAACCAAAACAATTATAACGTAGAAATATAATACTGTTTATATTCAAACTTGCCCAATGATTTAATTCAATATGTATAAGGGATGATATTGGTACCTTTTCATTACTTGCTCGTAAAATCACAGTAAGGGTACATTTACTATTGATTCTGTAACAGGTGCAATGCAATTGGAGTTATAACTAGGTATTAAATACTAAATAAACATTATTTCAAATAAATAAATATTAGTTTTACTCTGGGTTAGATACTAAATAATTCAGATAAATAAATACCTATTAGTGCTCGAATGTTAAACCAAACCACGCTCATTTATACATAAAAACGTTCAATAAAACCGGCATCAAATTTTAAGCCAAAGGCAACAGATAACACAAATATTTTCTTCAATAATTAAATAACTATCGGTTTTACAATAAGTACCAACATCACACTCAAAACAAGGTTGGAATTTTTTGATGTATCAGATACCTTAAATAGCAACTACATTATCAACACAAAACATTACTTTTAATAAAAACCGCCAAGTGAAATTTTACAACCTGCCATCTTGAAATCTAAAAACAAAGGCCTTTAACCTTTGTCGACTCGACCGATCGTTCCTACACATACGCTCTTATAACATAAATTCTGACAACCGAATGCGTTCAGAAACTTGCAAGTGGTTACCGAGCTATTCTAACAAATACATTCAAATATTAAAATGTACACTATAATATTTTCAATAATTATCAACCAATGAGAAATCGACGTAGAAACACCACGCATCACTACAAAATGAACCTTTGCAAATAAAAACTTTGTTCAAAGCCTGTTCGCAAATTGAATCCTTTTTGTGAATTGGATGTCATCCTTAGGGTAGAAGTCCATCTTTGTAATTCATCGTTAGATTATAGTTCAAAACGTTCTATTTTGTTGTCTTATTACATAAGTTTGACTCAATTGATAACTAAATACTATAACCAGTTGTATTTGTATCCAGGGTATAACATTTTACTGGCATTGTTGCGTAGGCAATGTTGGATTTTACCTCCGCATTAGTCGTATCCAATTGTTTGACGTGCTTTCGAGCACACCCAAAAAATGCTTTTTCGCCTCTCATGATCGATTTGCCAAAATCTAGAGCTTCAGAAGCCAAAGCATTTAAAATTGTTGGAGTCGACTTTGGGAGTCCCTTTTCGATTAAGTCCAGTAAGCTTAGAGGAGCCAAAGTTTAGAAAGCCTATCTATGCTTATTCAGCTGCTTTGTTACTAAAGCGGTTTATCTGAATCCTGTTTCTGATTTATCTGTGGAAGCAATAATATTAAATTTCCAAGCGTTATACGGCGTCTCGCCTGTGGAGAATAAGTTATTAACGATAGTTTTAGGTATAGAGATTTTGATTATATACTTAATACCATACATGAGTTGTTTTTTAAGTAAAATTGTTTTTCAATACTTGCCAGGTACGTTTGTCTAGGTATTGTATGTAAGGTCGTCGTAGTGTATACGTAGGTGTACGCATAATGTACGATGTACTTGCTATTGCTAAAACGGCTAATGGACGTTGTATAATGTGCTTAAGTGTTGACAGCCTTTTCTGTCATTTGGCTTATTTCGTTTAATCCTGAGGTTTTGCTAGTACGTTAGACGTAATTTACAGACAACAAATTTTTGATTTTGAGGTTCTTTGAGTAAACTCAGAACATTAATTTGTTGTACAAGGCCACATTTCGAAAATAAATTGTTTTAAAGGATAAAGTACTAAATGGTGAAACCGCCATAAACTATTGTAACATGGCCGAAAGGTTTAGAAAAAACGCCATTAGCGAGATATTGTTTTAGTCACACCTACAAGGATGTATTTAAAGAATCGATAGCGAACACAAGGGATGATTCGAGTATGATGTTGTAATTTTTACAAAGGTATCAAAAGCACGCGGTCTTATATAGATACCTTTGCTGCTGGTAATCCGTTCAATTCAATCTGCGTATTAATCTGCAAGTGATATGAAATAAATTATTGGATCGAGTTGTTATAGTCAAAGCGTTTAGTGTCTATATAAATTGGGATATAATTCTCGTGTTAACAAGGAGCTTAGTGATAGTTAGAAATTCCTGTAACGGCTTAAGAAGTCTCTTATGAATAATTAGACGTGTATTGAATAGAATAATTAAGTACAAAATACACTATCAGTAATAATTGAAATCAATTTTCGTGATATTTCCCAACTAAAACATTGTATTTCAAATGTTTGTTAAAAGATCCTCTGCGTGCTTAATAAATGTACGCACAATATTTAATGTCTAAAGTAAGTGGGTCAAAAGATATATCATGGCCAATATAATGGACATATTTACACCAGTTACATAAATGGAGTCGATTTAAAAAAATCAAGGCGAACCTTGCTAGCACAAGCTACTGGGTATGGTAATTTCTTAGCTATAAACAAATTATAATTACAAAACCGAAACCATGAACCACAATTGAAACTGTAAATATGTCGATCTGATCGAAATCTTGCTAAAGGTAACCTTCTAGAATTTACTGGGTTATTAATAGCATAATCGTTCCTCCACTAAGTATAGTAATTATTTAATTAACATGTTTAGATTTATATGGTGAGTAAGAAAACGACATCGTCATTATAAGTTAACCTGTTTACAAATAAAAAGAAGAACGAATGTGTCTATAAATCTTCAATATTATGAAATATTTTCTGCTTTTACTGTTTGTTTCTTTGAATGTTTTAGGTATGTATGATAGTCATAACTATACTTTAGTTTTCTTAGTTTGATGCATTTTAGCACAAAGTAGTTAATTGAAGTTAAAATTGTACAAATTTATAAATTGTTCAAACGTATACATTTTGTTACGGTTAAAGGAATCGCCAGACTGTTAAGTTTTAATAGCTCAGAAAGGGCGGGAATTTGTAAGGGTACACCGACTTACGACAGTCGTGCGGGAGTGGGTCCCTATAAAACCATTTGATAAATTGCAAAATGTAATAGGAGAGTTAAAACTACAAATCTAAATTACCATAAACACACACCATTAAAAGGATTATTCTTCTTAAATTAAACCTCATCTTCCATCAATCATAGTATTAGAATACTCAACGACATTTACTTCGTTAAATCGTCGAATGTTCTATTTATATTTCAAATCGTTTTCATAATAACTCAAATCTTGCACTATACAACTTGAGTGAACGTACTCCAATATTATCCATGTCTGTTTTAAAAACTTACTCGTAAACGCCACCAACAAAAAAAAAACATAAAAGTTAATAAAACTTACAGCTTAAATGCCAGCCTAAATGCCAACGGGCCATTAGTTTCGAACTTATGATGGTTTGGAACAAATCTATTCAAATGTCCAATTTTGTTGTCGGATCGTTGACCATTGTACGCAGATATCATCACGTTTAAATCCAGTACACTGATTTCGTAGCTCCTATTAAGTATTACCCTTTACGTATTTTCTGGTCACCGGCTCGCGAATAATTAATCTTTGTTTACGTCCACCGCTCTAGTTCTCGTTTCCTTCCCCCACTTTTATGCACTGGAAGAGTATGCCATTGTATTTTGGCCACTTATACCGAAGTTACATTAGAGCATGTAAAAAATGCACGATTTTCCTTGGTTTAAGGATATTATTACAAATGGTTATTATAATCTCATGCCTTCAACAATCTACAAGTTGTTATTTAAAATATTTTAAGTTGCATGTAACTACTATGTCTCTAATATTACTGTCCTAAAGTCCACTTCATCAACAGCTGTCTCTAGGTGATTTAATTATATTGTAACAATATTACTTTAATTTTATTTGGTTACTATAAAACTGTGGCTACATCTATCTCCCTGTAACTTTAAATTTATTGATTCCTACTGAAAGGTGTAAAACACTTTCCTAACTATGAGACAATTACATGGAAACATGCATATTGGCAATTTCATTGTTACATAATCGTTCGTTTTCCTGTAAGCTTTCTTAAACTAACATGATTGCGTTATAAAAATTTACTGTAGCAATTGATTTGTTTATCTAAACTATTTATGGTAATTACTCATGCTTACAATTTTGCATTCAAATTCGTAATGCGAAATGTGAAAACCTGTTTTACTTTTGCGCTTTTGAAATAATTTATTGACCTCAGCTACGTTCAACTATGTTTTGTACAAAAAATAACTTTCTGCTTGCTTGGTTCAAGTTTATTACTTGAATTTCTTTTACAGAAACTAAAAACAATTAAAATGCCATGCTTACTTAACACTATTCTTGGTAAAATCATAATATACATGGTCATATGCATTTATTCGGTCCATTTCAAACTGTGGTTGAAGGGAGTCAAATTGTAAAATAATACTTATAGCAGTTCAAACAATTTATCCCTTATAAAAAATATTGCGTTATAACAATCGTAACAATATATCACACGAAGACTTGTTTTACGATATTTATTTTTTAATTCAAGTTAATTAATTACCATTCCTAGGCCTTAACCTCTATTGATATTGAACCATTATCATAAGACTACAGATGTTTTTCTAAAAAAAAAGTATTTTCCTAGCATCCGACTGGCCAGGTATTAATAAAAAAATCCCAAAGAAAAACATTAAATCAATTAATAATAACCTCTACATATGTTTTCGACAGTGGTTTGCGAGTTAAGTTATTGTTTCTGCCCGCTCTCTAATTTTCGTTCTTTCCCCCAGTTTTTGAGGGTTATGTCGTTGCACTCAATTTAGATCACGTAAAAAAACGCGATTTTATATGGGTTGAAACGTGATTATTTTTATCTTATGTATTCAACGGTGCTTTAGCTAGCTACATTGTAACATTTAACGTTACATTATATTATTATGTCGGGTTAGATCATTCGTAACATATCTGTGAATTCCATTAAGTCATCGACGGTATTTAGAATATTAAACTACAATGCAATAACATTACTGTAATCTTCTATGGGACTATTATATACTGTAATTACACAAGTTTCCCTGTTACGTTAATTTTTCTCATTCTTAGTGACAGGATAAATGACTCTCCTATTTATGGGATAATTATTGCATGCAACACGAATATTAATAATCCCGCTTTTATTTCGTCTTTTAACCATTCTAAAAGCTCTCTTAAATTAACCTAGTTACGTCACAAAAATTTACACTGCAATTTTAAATTGCCTAGAAGCGGAAATCTCGTATTATATTAAGGGTGCACCGACTAACGGAGAGTTAAAATTACAAATCAATATTATCATAAACACTTACCATTAAAATACTTTTTCTTCCTAAAATAAATTCATCTTACATCAATTATAGTATTAGAATACTCAACGACATTTATTTCGTTAAATCGTCAAATGTTCAATTTATATTTTAAATCGTTTTCATAATAACATAAACTTTGCACTATATTACTCGAGTGGACGTACCCTAATATTATCAGTGTCTACTTTAACAAGCTTACCTCATAGACGTTACCAACAAAACAAAAATATATAAACAGTTAATAAAACTCACAGCTTAAATGCCAGTCTCAATAAAATTTTACATGAACCAGATTTTAGTTTACTTTGCAACGGGCAATTAGTTTCCAACGTATGCTGGTTTGGAACCAATTCATTCAAATGTCTACTTTTGTTGTCGGGACGTTGCCCTATTGATTAGCAGATATCATCACATTTAACTCCAGTACGCTAATTTTATAGATCCTATTAACTATTACCGTTTACGTATGTTCTGGTTATAGGATCGCGAATAATTAATCTTTTGTGTCCATCCACTGTCTAGCTCTCGTCTCCTTTCCCACTTTTATGCACCGGAAGAGGATGTCATTTTATTGTAGTCAGTCATATTGAAACTACATTAAAGCAGGTGAAAAATGCGTGATTCCCCTTGGTTTTATTATTATTACAAATGGTTATGGTTAAAGTTGTTATATTGAAATATTTTACGTTGCATGTTACTATTATGTCTGCAATATTACTTTCCTAAAGTCCACTTACATCAGCGGCTGTATCTAAGTGATTTAATAATATTGTAACAATATTACTTTGATCTTATTTGGTTACCATGAAACTGTGGCTATATTTAACTCCCTCTAACTTTAATTTTAGTGATTACTACTGAAAAGTGTAAAACTTTCCTAACTATAAGACAATTACATGGAAACATGCATATTAGCAAATTCAATGTTACTTAATCGTTCGTTATCCTGTAAGCTTTCTTAAACTGACATGATTGCGTTATAAAAATTTACTGTAGCAATTGATTGATTTATCTAAACTATTTATGGTCATCAGGACATAACTCACAATTAGGTAGCGGTCTGGCATGTTGGTAGCGTTTCGTTGCTTAAGCCTTACCATAACAGATAATTTAATAAACGTCATCATGACATAACTCACAATTAGGTAGCGGTCTGGCATGTTGGTAGCGATTTGTTGCTTAAGCCTTACCATAACATATAATTTAACACTTTTCCTTTTGAAGCGGATAACCAGGTTATATTTCATTTCCCTATAAATGGTAATCATGTAAACATGTTAGAGTTCTTTAACAACCATCAGGTTGCTAATATCTATGTAGAGCCAGCTGGATAGGAAAAAGATAGAAGGATATAGGAAGACCTAGACCAAACTATATTAGTCAAATTATTAGAAATTTAGGTTGTGAAGGGTATGTAGAGCTTTTTAGATTAGCACAGAATAGAAAAGAAGTTAGAGCTGCGTCAAACCGACCTTAAGTAAGGTCGAAAACAAAATGATGATGATGATTTATGGTAATTACTCATACATACGATTTTGCATTCGGATTCGTAATGCGCAATGTTAAAACCTGTTCTACTTTTACGTTTCTGAAATAACGTATTGATCTCAGCTACGTTCAATTATGTTTTGTAGAAAAAATAACTTTCTGCTTGCGTAGTTCAAGTTTATTGCCTAAATTCTCTTTACAGAAACTAAAAACAATCGAAATGTCATGCTTAATTAACACCATTCTTCGTAAAATTATAATATACATGGTCATATGCATTTATTCGGTCCATTCCAAACTGCGGCAGAAGGGGATTTAATTGTAAAATAATACTTATATAGCAGTTCAAAAAATTTATCTCTTATTAAAAATATTGCGTTATAACAATCGTTAGAATACATCACAGGAAGACTTGTTTTTGGCATATTAGTTTTTTAATTCTAGTGAATTAATTACCATTCTTAGGCCAGTGGTGCATACTGGTAGTTTTTTGATATATGTATATATATATATATATATATATATATATATATAATATAGGTAGTTTTTCGAACGGTAATAATATTTATAAATCTGTTGGTTTCTTGGGATGCATTCGTTCGTAAAGTAAAAACTATTATGTCAAATTGTAACTTTTATTCTGACGTTTCGGCATTAATATTTATGCCTTAATCATAGACTAAAATTTAATGAATTTAGTGTTATAAGGTTTAAAAACAGTTTAGCTAATCTACTTACATAATTACTATAACATAGAGAACTTTTACATATAAAAACTAATACAAAAATTACAGTTATGACTTGACAAATATTAAAACAACAAACAACAAATATTTACAAAAGCTAACTATGTGTAAATTACTAATTTTAGCAAAATAAGAAATTACAGAAGAAAAATGTAGAAAGAACTTAAATTAACTAATATGAGGATGTCAATTTTATTAAATTATTAGTTAGTGATAAGTATAGTGATTGGAAAGTGACTTAAAAATAGAAAATATTAAAGAAACGTAAAAAAAATGTAAGATTTTAGGAACGGAATGTTTGTTTATTAATGAAATCTAAATTAATGGTCTGTGGAAGTGGATATTATTAAATTTATATAGTGAAGAATATACTATGTTTAAGTTGTTTGTATCTTGTTTGTTGTTGAGTGGGTTAGGTTGTTGTAAAATGTGAAAAGATTCCAGGAATAGTCTTGTAGTAGTTGTCTTCAATGTCTAAAATCTTGGTGTCTTCGAATTTAGCAGTGTGTTTTGTTGCATGTAAATGTGATGACAAAGCACAACTTAGTTTACCTAGTCTGGCATCACTTTTATGTTGTGTTATTCGATTCTTTAACCATTGTTTAGACTGACCTACATAAGTTCTATTGCAAATACATTCTACTTTATAAATAATATTACTGCATAATGATTTCTCGGTTTTATCTTTTAATTTAGTGAATAACCTGTCTATTGATTTTTCATAGGTATAAGCTATTAGAATATCAGGTTGCTTCAGGATTTTAGTTAATTGAGGGGTTAAATTTTGAATAAAAGGTAATTTTCTGAATTTTGTAATTAGTGGTCGGTCTATTGATGAAGTTTGCAGGCTATTGGAGTACAAAAACTTTTTTAAAAGTGGTTTTGGATATGAATTGTTTAGTAAAATATTTTCTAATTCTTCTAAGTTGTTGGTAAGTAAATTTGGTTCGCTAATTTTTTGAATACGGTGTTTTAAAGCTAATATGGTATTGAGTTTATGAATAAAAGCATGGTTAGAATGATAGTTTAAGTATCTACCAGAGTCGGTAGGTTTTTTATAAATGTCAAAATATAAAGTATTAATGGGAGATCTAAGGACTAATGTGTCTAGAAAAGGAATACTAAAATTAATTTCTTTTCGTAAGTGAATACCAAATTAGTATTGAAGCTATTGAAAATATACAAAGTATATTCGATCAAGTGTTCTGAATGGAACATAAAATGTCATCTACATATTTGACTATAAAGGGCATGTCAAAAGGTAGTAAAATTATGACAGAATCTAACAGATAATCCATTACAATTTGGGCAATAATGGGGGATAGAGGTGAACCCATAGGAGTGCCAAAGGTCTGTTGATAAAACTTAGAATTAAAGGTAAAATAAGTGTTATTAAAAATCAAATCAATAGTTGATAATAAAGAACTCAAGTTAAGGTTGCAATGTAATTGAATAACATTCCATTTTTCAGTAATAATTTTAACAAATAACTCTTTGGGGATATTGGTGAACAAAGAACGGACATCTAAAGATATAAGAATATGGTCAGTGGGTAATTGAAAATGTCTATATCTATCGACGAAAGTAAATGTGTCTTTAACGTTATAGCCTTCGAGAGGAAAAGAATTTTGTAAAATTTTGAGTAAAAAGGTAGCAATATTGTAGGTTGGAGTGTTTATACAAGAGATGATGGGTCTTAAAAATTCATAAAATAAATTTACCTTTTATTAAATTTTATTAAATTTACCAATTATCTTGAAAGCATTCTTTTGTTTCTCATAATTAAGGAGCCACAAACCATCTGCTTTAGAAATCTTTTCGATTTTTTCCTTACACGAAAGACGGTTATTCCGAATAGGTTTTTTTTTTATTATGCTCTTCTAACTGTTGCCACATTATATTTTATCTTTTTCTACGACACCTTAATATTATTTTTTAAAAAGTGTATCTTATTAAAGAAATTTTTAAAATAAAGAGACCTCTCCAATAGGACCCTATAACTGAAGTAGCTGGACATCTTTTCACAAATTTATCTAGTTTATAAATAGATCTAAATATTAAATCGATTAATAGTAACCTGTACATATATTCTCGGCAGTGGTTTGCAAAGAATTAATTTATTGTTTCTGCCAGCTGTCTAGTTCTCGTTATTTCCCCCACTTTTTTGAGGGTTATGTCATTGCATTCAAATTAGATCACGTGAATAATACGTAATTTTATATGGTTTGAAACGTGATTATTTTGATCTTAAGTATTCAACGGTGCTGTAACTGCTACATTATAACATTTAACATTACATTATATTATTATGTCGGGTTAGGTCATTCGTAACATGATATCTGTGAATTCCACTAAGTCAACGGCGATATGTAGAAGATTAAATTACAATGCAATAACATTACTGTAATCTTCTATGGGACTATTCTGTACTGTAATTACACTTGTTTCTCTGTAACGTTAATTTTTCTCATTCTTAGTGACAGGAATTAATGGCTCTCCTATTTATGGGATAATTATCGCATGCAACATGAATATTGACAATCCCGCTTTTATTTCCTCCTTTAATTATTCTACAAGCTCTCATAAAGTAATCTAATTACGTTATAAAAATTTAGATTACAATTAGTTTGTCCACACAAACTAACTCTGGTAATTACCTCCATTTTCATCTTTGGATATAGAGTCGTAATGCGTAATATTGAAATTTGTTCTTTCTTTTTGCGGTTTTGAAATAAATTATTGATCTAAGGTCCGTTCGAAAATATATAAATCAATATATAACTATGGTTTAAGTTTATTGTCCAAATTCTTTTTATAGAACAAAAAATTATTGAAATGCTATGCTTAATAAACACTATTATTTGAGAAATTATAATATACAAGGTACATCCGTATTAATTGTGTCACTAGTTCTAAAGTACGTGCATTGTGAATACGATGGTGGGAGACTTGATGTAATGGTGTTTTGTTTCTACTTCCGTTACCGTCTCTTCGGTGCCTGTAGATATTATGTGGTGTAATATTCATGCAGGTGACTTGAGCTGCTGTATGTGCGTGTGTATGTAATTGCTATACTCTGTTTTAGTTGTGATTGTTGATAGTGTGCAGGTTAAGTGTTTAGCAGGTGCAGTTTGACTATTAAATATCTTTTCACTGTTGAATGGGAGATTTTCTTAGCGAGAATCTTCTTTAAGAATTGTTTAAATTCTTGAGGATGGTGCGTTACTAGAAATACAAAATTAGAAAGCGAGTAGTATGGGCCTTGGTTAATTTCCATTTTTAAACGTGTTTGTAATGGTATGGTAAGTGGACAGTGGTGTATAAGGTGCTAGGGGTTTTAGGAGTTGCTATATGTTACGGATAAAATGACCGCTACGCTATAAATTTTGATTTCCCCTAAGGAGGCTCTTTGTCTATCTACAGTGGTGTCACTTACCCGGAAAGGTTTTTGCCATTATTATAGGACGAGAAGGAATCTAGCCTTAACATTTCCTACATGAACGACGGGGTGGGGCACCTAAATTTATTGCATTATACGTTACCTTCCTCTAAAATATAAAACACTTATTAAGCTGTGTCATAATTTAAAAAAAGTGTAAAATAAAATTCTTATTCTAAATACGATTCCATCACTAAGGTGACTGGGTATCATGTTACAATAGCCCAATTTTTATCTTAATTTATAAATAAATGCAAATAAAATTTATCTAAACTTAACCTTCATTGGCATTAAATAATTCCACAAAATACAAACACACTTTTCTTAAAAAAACCTAATTGCTAAAAGAAATCCTAAAATGACATTAAATCTAATCCATTAATAAACCTATTATATAAATTTTTTGGTTTCTAGTATTAAATTACATGACACTATAAATCCCAATTTTGGGAAATGGCTTTAATAACAAACATAAAAACCAGTTAAATGCCAATTTCTACGTGTATCATTTTATTGTTCATTTCAATGTCCATTAACAATACTATATAGTTACTCTTTACCAACTTATACTCAAAATGAATATATTCCAATTCGTTGTAAATTTCGTCCAAGAAAACAATTTCTTTCACTTCTATTGAGTTCCTACTACTTAAAAGCAAACCATTGGCATTTTCAATCCACATGTGCATAATTATTAAATCTAAACATAAAGTTTTATTTTACTCACTGTTTAATTTCAGGATGTCCAACAAGATAAGCCTTTCTAATAACAATGCAGTGGTTTTTCCAACCAGCAAGGTTATTTTAACACACACAAGACAAAAGTCAAAATTATTGGAGGATTGAACTATTCAGGTCCTAATTCCTTTATTTAATCGGCTGTATCGACATTATTTCCACAAAACTGTAAACTAAAATCTACCTTGTCTGCGCAAGCATAGTTCAATAAATTAGTCGCAACGAAGTATTTTTCCCTGCAAGGATCCATAATCTGTTTTGAAGTTGTTTGTTCTATATTTTTACTTTCCCCTCACACTGACCGCCTTAAGCCTGGGTAAACCCCCTCGCCCGATTGACTACATTTCGTCCTTTCAAATTCTTTGCTCGCAAATAATTAATTAATTTTGTTCAGTCGGGTTTACCTATTTTTATTTTTTCTACTGTATAATGTGGTCTGCTTCCGTTAATACAATATATTTAATATACGCTGAATAAACGTCTTATCACGATAACCACGTATGTAGTTAATATCGTTACTGCAATATAGTATTATTTTCATATCTGTCTATTGCAATATATCTTGTTCATGGGAAATATATGCCCAGTATTTTGTCATAATAAAATGTTTTCAGTTGCGGCTTTATTTTAAGTCTTCGTCTTGAATCACAACACCTACAATGTATTTCAAAGAAATAATTTTATACTTTATTAACCCCATAACCGCTATGGAAACAAAATTTAATCATCATCATTTTGTTTTCGACCTTACTTAAGGTCGGTTTGACGCAGCTCTAACTTCTTTTCTATTCTGTGCTAATCTAAAAAGCTCTACATACCCTTCACAACCTAAATTTCTAATAATTTGACTAATATAGTTTGGTCTAGGTCTTCCTATATCCTTCTATCTTTTTCCTATCCAGCTGGCTCTACATAGATATTAGCAACCTGATGGTTGTTAAAGAACTCTAACATGTTTACATGATTACCATTTATAGAGAAATGAAATATAACCTGGTTATCCGCTTCAAAAAGGAAAAGTGTTAAATTATATGTTATGGTAAGGCTTAAGCAACGAATCGCTGTCAACATGCCAGACCGCTACCTAATTGTGAGTTATGTTATGGTGACGTTTATTAAATTATATGTTATGGTAAGGCTTAAGCAACGAAACGCTACCAACATGCCAGACCGCTACCTAATTGTGAGTTATGTCATGATGACGTTTATTAAATTATCTGTTATGGTAAGGCTTAAGCAACGAAACGCTACCAACATGCCAGACCGCTACCTAATTGTGAGTTATATCAAGGTGACGTTTATTAAATTATATGTTATGGTAAGGCTTAAGCAACAAATCGCTACCAACATGCCAGACCGCTACCTAATTGTGAGCTATATCATGGTGACGTTTATTAAATTATATGTTATGGTAAGGCTTAAGCAACGAAACGCTACCAACATGCCAGACCGCTACCTAATTGTGAGTTATGTCATGATGACGTTTATTAAATTATCTGTTATGGTAAGGCTTAAGCAACGAAACGCTACCAACATGCCAGACCGCTACCTAATTGTGAGTTATATCAAGGTGACGTTTATTAAATTATATGTTATGGTAAGGCTTAAGCAACAAATCGCTACCAACATGCCAGACCGCTACCTAATTGTGAGCTATATCATGGTGACGTTTATTAAATTATATGTTATGGTAAGGCTTAAGCAACGAAACGCTACCAACATGCCAGACCGCTACCTAATTGTGAGTTATATCAAGGTGACGTTTATTAAATTATATGTTATGGTAAGGCTTAAGCAACGAAACGCTACCAACATGCCAGACCGATACCTAATTGTGAGTTATGTCATGATGACGTTTATTAAATTATCTGTTATGGTAAGGCTTAAGCAACAAATCGCTACCAACATGCCAGACCGCTACCTAATTGTGAGCTATATCATGGTGACGTTTATTAAATTATATGTTATGGTAAGGCTTAAGCAACGAAACGCTACCAACATGCCAGACCTCTAACTAATTGTGAGTTATGTCCTGGTGACATTTAGTTAACTGATTTTTATTTTTTTTTGTTTTGTTTTCGAACTTACTTAAAGTCGGTTTGACGCAGCTCTAAATTCTTTTCTATTCTGAGCTAATCTAAAAAGGTCCACATACCCTTCACAACCTAAATCTCTAATTATTTGACTAATATAGCTTTGTCTAGGCCTTCCTACTCTATTTTTATTTGGTAGTCTATAATCTAAGACTTTACTAAATAGTCCCTCATGTCTTAACTGGTGCCCTATCATTCTATCTCTCCTGACCTTCAATTGTTTCCACATACAGGGTTCCTCACCTATCCTTCTATAAACTTCCTCGTTTGTTACTCTATCTGTCCAGCTAATCTTTAACATTCTCCTATAGCACCAAGTTTCAAAAGCTTTTATCCTTTTCTTATCTACTTCTTTAATTGTCCAAGTCTCACTACCGTATAGTAGAACGCTCCATACGTACGACTTTAAAAACTTTTCTATTATCTAAACTAATACTATTAGCTATTAGTAAGTTTTCTTTTTAAAAACATTTTTCTAGCTTGAGCTATTCTAGCTACTATATCCCTTCTGCTACGTCCATCCTTTGTAATTATACTACCTAAATAGCAAAATTCATCTACCTCCTCTAACTCGGTATTACCTATTTTTAATTTTGGTTTAAAACTAGGCTGTAACTCACTTGTCATTATCTTTGTCTTTACTGAGTTAATTCTCATACTATAGTTACTCCGTAGTATCTCATCTAAAATATTTAAAACTCTCCTAACTCTTTTCTAGACTATGCTATAATGGCTATATCATCTGCAAAACGTAACATGTCTATTTTCTGTCTCTGTACACTAATACCTATCTCTTTTCTCTCTCGAGCTAAGTTTAAAGCTTCCTCAATATAAACATTAAAATCAAGGAGACAGTATACAACCCTGTCTAACACCATTTCTAATCTTAGCTTCCTTTTCTATTTCATCAAATCTAATTACTACACTTTGGTTTTATATAGACTGTAAATAATTTTTCTATCCCTATGAGAGATTCCTATTTTTGCAAAACCCTGAACATAACAATCCAATTAACCCTATCAAATGCTTTTTCTAAATCTACAAATGCGAAATGAGTCTTTTATTTTTTGTAACCTTTTTCGATAATTACCCTAATCATTAGTATCGGTTCTCTAGTCCCTCTGTCTTTACGAAAACCATATTGGTCTTCGCCTAAATAATTCTCAGTCAAAGCTTCTACTCTATTTTTAATTATTATTGTTAGTATTTTGGAAGCATGAGAAGTTAAACTAACCGTTCTAAAATTCTCACACCTATCAGCTCCTGACTTTTTGGGATTGCGATAATAATATTTTTTTCGAAATCTATTGGAACCTCACCTGTATCATATATTAATTTCACTAGTTCATATAATCTATCTAAAGTTTTCTGACTTGCATATTTTATTAATTCTGCGGGAATATCGTCTATCCCTGGCGCTTTATTTAGTTTAAGATTCCGAACAGCTCTATCAAATTCCTCTCTTAATATTGAGAACCCTATTTCTACATCCTCTTCTTGGTCGTTCTCTAACTCATCCATATCGTCTCCTTATATAAATCTTCTAAATATCTTTTCCATCTATCTGCTACCTCAACTTTATTTATTAGAAGCTCATTATTCTCGTCTCTAATACCATTATATTTTTTCCTATCTTCCCCAAAAAACTTTTTAACTGCCCTGTATGCCCTGTCTGTCTTACCTACTCTCAAATCATCTTGTATTCCCTTACAGTTCTCTTCCATCCATTTATTTCTAGCTTTTCTACACTCATGTACTATCTTATTTCTAACTGTATTATATTTTTGCTTACTTTCACTATCCACTTCTCTGAAAGGTTTAAGCTTTCTTCTATTCTCTATTAAATCTAATATCTCCTTTGTTACCCACGGTTTTCTCGCTTCTATTTTTTTCTTACCTATAGTCTGTGTTGCTATATCATGTACAGTCAGTTTTATTTCTTTCCATCTATTTTCTACGTTCCTTCCTACAGCTATCTCTTTGCTCTTATTATCTAATACTTGTTTATATTCCTCTTTTACCCTACTATCATTAAGCTTACCTAGATCCCATCCTTCTCTTTTACCCTTTCTCAATTTTTGAATTTTAGTTTACACTTCATTTTAACTAAGTTATGATCGCTATCTATGTCAGCCCCTGGATAACTACGACAGTTTTAACTTGGTTTCTAAATCTTTGTTTAACTAAAATATAATCTATTTGGTATCTAGCCCTATCACCTGGGGCTTTCCAGGTATATCTTCTCCTAACATGTTGTTCGAATAGGGTGTTTACAGTTACTAATCTATGTTCCTGGCAAAACTCAACTAATCTTTCTCCTCTATCATTTCGTCTGCCATACCCAAATTTTCCTACCATTTTTCCCTCACTACCTTCTCCCACTGACGCATTAAAATCGCCCATAACTATTAAATTCTCATCTCCTTTACTTTTCTCACTATACTATTTATATCCTCGTATACCTTTTCTACTTCCTCATCCTCGTACTGAGTTGTTGGCATGTAAACCTGTACTAAAACAGTGTCTGTGGGTTTTGTACTCAATCTAACCATAATTATTCTATCACTAAATTGTAAGTACTCTTTAACTTTATGCCCTAATCTTTTACCTAACACTATTCCTACCCCTGCCTGTCCATTAGTTGAAGAAGTTGTAATTATTCTATAATTATCTTTCCAAAAGTCATTACTATCTGGCCATCTCACCTCACTAATACCTAAAATGTCCAGCTTTTCCTTTCTCATTTCGACTAATAAATTCGTTAACTTATCTACTCTAAGTAATGACCTTACATTCCAAGTCCCTATCACTAAATCGAACTGTTGTTTTATATTCTTACGATGACGAGCCCCAAGTACCCCTCCCGGAGATCCGAATGAGGGAGTATTTTACCTCCGGACAAGAATTTTACTTGTGAGCTCTCCATCATATATATTTCGTGTTTTAGGCCACGCACACCTGGGAAATATTGTGGTAGGCTCCCATATCTTTCCACAACGCAGTTTTTAAAGATTTTAGCAAAAGCCGTATCCGTCACGGCCAACCCCAACAAGCTTGTAAATTATTGAGGATCGCCCGAGACCAACCGACCCTCCTCCAATATCTTTTAGCCAGCAAGGCTGCTGCCCTTGCTGCGCCTTTTAATCGCCTTTTACGATAAGCAGGCTTACTATAGTAGTATTCTTTATCCCCTACTATAGGGCATTTAATCTACCATGCTTAATTAAGATTAACTACCTATACCTATTTTAGTTTGTTTATTTAAATTTATTAAATTTTTTTTACCAATTAAACTTATAGCTAGTGTAACACAGCGCGTTACACCCCTCTTAGAAACGAAAGTTTTTTCGAAAATCTATTACCCCAAACATCCGTAACGTTAGTTTAGTTTCAGTCTACGTCAACATATTCATTCGCCTATTAAAAAAGAAGTAAACGGTAAATCCTTGAACCACAATTAAAACGGTAAAAATGTCAAACTTTTTGTTGAAAGTAAACTTCTTACTGGATTTAGTGACATAATCGTTCTTTATTAATTAAGTAATTATTTAATTAACATGTTTTGTTTTATAGGGTAACCAATTTATAGTCTAAATTAAGAAAACAAACAGCTTCGTCTCACTGCGTCATCTAATTCTACTTCACCACAGTAATTATTATTTTTCCTGTAAACAGCTACAAACTACGTTTACTTTTCATAAATTTACACAAATACTTTCCAAAATAAATCTTTCTTCGATCAATCATAGTATTAGAATACTAAATAACATTTATTTCGTTTAATCGTCAAATGTTCTATTTATATTTTAATTTCTTTTCATAATAACATAAGTGTTAAGCTATACATCTCGAGGGGACGTTACCTAATTTCATTAATGTTTATCTTATTAAGTTTACTTCATAAACGCCACCAACGAATACAAAAAAATATACAAATAGTTAATTAAACTTACAGCTTGAATGGTAATTTGAATAAAAATTTACAATGAGTTGGGTTTGAGTAGACTTCTATCTAATGCTGGTTTGGAACCAATCCATCCACCCTTTGTTGTCGGGTCGTTATTCATTGATCCGCGTACATTACTACGTTTAACTACAGTACGCTGGCTTCATAGCGCCTATCAACTATTACCTTTTATATATGTTCTGGTCACACGCTTGCAAGTAATTAATTCGTTGTTTCCGTTTACTATTTAACTCTTATTCCCCTTCTCACTTACCTTGAAAGGGTTTTTCTTGGTACTGTCTTAACTAATGAGTGCTAGCACAGTCTTGTATAGAGTACGATCTTTTGGAAAACGAGTTTTTCAAGTGGATCCTGATTGTGTTGACCTCTTGGTGGGGTGGCATTTTTTACAACCAATGTATAACGAAACAAAGGTGTGCGTCACCTATTTCTATTTCACCATAATAGTCATATCATTTTCCTGTAAATATAACCACATTTAACTCCAGTTGGTTAATCTCGTACCCCAATGGTTTCTTCAACTATCCTATCAATTATTACTATTTACATATATTCTGGCCACCGGTTCACGAGTAATTAATTATTTGTTCTCGTCCACTGTTTAGCTTTCGCCCCTTTCCCCGCTTATGCTTTGAATGGTATTTCAATGTATTACGAACACTTATTATTTAGCTTACATCGAGTACGTGATAAATGCGTGATTTTTCTGATGATATTACTGCAAATTGTTATTGTTATCTCATATCTTCAATAGTCTGTAGGTTCACATTGAAATATTTTACGTTGCATATTATTATTATGTATAATTTATTTTCCTAAATTCCACTTAGTTTATCGGTTGTAGCTAGGTGATTTAATTATACTGTAGAAATACTACTTTAATCTTTTGAGGTTACTATGTAACTGTGACTGCATTTGTCTCCCTGTAACGTTAAATTTAATTATTTTTACTGAAAAGTGTAAACACTTTTGCAACTATAAGGCAACTACATGAAAACCTGCATATTGGCAATTTCACTGTTATTAATATCATTCATTATTCTATAAGTTTTCTTAATATAACATGATTGCGGTTTAAAAATTTACTGTAGTAATCGATCTGTTTATCCAAACTATTTTTGGTAATTACTCATATTTGGGGCTTTGCATGCGTATTTGTAACACGTACTGTTAGAACCTGTTTTTGAAATAATTTATTGACCTGAGTTAGGTTCAATTATGCTTTGTACAAAAATAACTTTCTGACTCGTGGCTTAGGTTTATTACCTGAATCCTCGTTTTAGAAACTAAAAACAATTACAATGTCATGCTTAATTAACACTATTGTTTGTAAAATCATAATATACAAAGTGCATTTGCATTTATTTGGTCTATTTCAAAATTTTTTTTTTTTGGTATCTGATTTATATCTTAAGTAATGCAAGCGCGTTGCAATTCTACACTCAACGCGTCAACGGAAGGAAGGGGATCCAATCATAAAATAATACGCATAGCAGTTTAACAATTATTAAAAATCTTACGTTATAACAATCGTAAGAATACATCACACCAAGACTTATTTTGCAATATTTCTTCTTCAGTTCAAGTTTATTGATTACCATCCCTAGGCCAGTGGTGCATACTGTGAGTACGTTCTAAGTTATTTGATACATAATTACATACGAAATAAACAAAATCAACAGCAATCAATAAAATAATTGAATAAATAGAACAAAAACTCAAAATTAATTAAAGTAAGTAAACAAACAAATAAACAGATAAATAAGTTGTTTCAGGTAAAAGTGACGTTACTTTATAAATTAAAATGTAGCCCGTAACGATTTTAAGGTGCGGTGGATAACTGTAGTGGTGCGATAGTGGGTTTCAAGGTAAAGAAGTACAAAAATAATAAAAAATATAAACAAGAAATGGCTAAAATATAAAAACTGTATTACTATAACCATTTGTGGTTCTCATAATTAAGGAGCTTCAAATCGTCTGCCTCAGAAATCACTTCGATTTTTTCCTACACGAGGTCGGTTATTCTGAATAGGTTTCTTTTGATTTTGGTGTCCTAAATCTTGTCACATTATACTTTATCTTTTTCTACGACACCTAAATACTACTCTTAAAAGTCTGTCATATTAAAAAAATTTTTAAAATAAAGAAACCTCTCCAATACGACTCTGTAACTGAAGTAGCTGGATATTCTTTGACAAATTTATCTATGTTCATCTAGTTCATAAATAGGTCTAGATAAATTTCAACCTATACTTAACCTCTATTGACATTAAATAATTATCATAAGAATGCAGATGTTTTTTAAAAAAATAATTTCCTAGCATCCGACTGGACAGGTATTAATAAAAAAATCCCAAAGAAAAACATTAAATCAATTAATAATAACCTCTACATATGTTCTCGGCAGTGGTTTACGAGTAATTAATTTATTATTTTTGTCAGCTGTCTAGTTCTTGTTCTTTCCTCCACTTTTGTATGCTTGTGATGGTTATGTCATTGCATTCAAATTAGATCATGAGAAAAATTCTAAAGAAGAACACTAAATCAATCAATAGTAACTGTCTTACATGTGACTTTCCAATGCTTCACCCGAAATTACTACATTGAATAGTAACTGCCACAAAAATATTCCAGTTCCTAATATTCATAAACTTGAAATTTTAAATCCTATTTCTGGAAATGACTTTAACAACAATACATTGGGGACATAGGTCAATACCAACTATATCTTTTCAGCATTCAATTATCCATTTAAAAAACCGTTTAAGATTGCCTAGTTCCGAAATGTTCAAACTTCATTTCCCGTTAATATTATACTTAAATTTAATACAAAATGAGTTCCGTCTTTATTCCATGGTGCAATAGAATAATCATTTTCACCTTCTGTTAATTTCCAGCTACAAAGGTGCAATCCATTTATGTTTAAAACCCACAAGTATATAATTATAATTTTTAGACAAAAAAGGTCATATTTTTTACTCACCGTTTAATTTCTACCTATCTTTAAAATTTAGGAACATCTCCAAAAAAAGTTTACTTTTTTCCAGCTTACAGCAACACCTCAACACAGGTAGGATCCACTTATCTTTTAGGTTGGTCTTTGGTCTCGCAAACGCGAGTTTTAAGGTCACGCACACGGCTAACATTCATTGCCAAACTTTTAAAAGGAGTTGCACGAAAGTTAGCGCGTTGTTTAATTTTTTTTTTCGAGAAAGCGGAAGTTACATCTTTTATTCTCCGTTCACTAATTTTTAACTTGTTTTCATACCGAATCAAGGGTTTATCAAAATCCCGGGAATCGTTAGCAAATCCGTCCTGCGCTTGACGGCAGCAAACGTTCTAAAAAAAGCAACACAACCTCCCTTTCATCTACTGCATGCACTTTTTAGACAACTTTCTGAGTTTGTGATGCTTAATTGTTATGTGCTATTTTCCGCTCCACCAATTTCGTTCTCACAACAAAACATTTTATCTATACTGAAAAAGAGGCTATTGTAGAGCAGTTATCTCGTTATAATTCATCTTCCATGGAAAGTGCATACGTAGCGTTTTTCACATTTAGATTTGTTTTTATATGTGGTTTTAAAATAAATGATAGTCTTGGATTTTTACGTTAACAATGTACTTAGACGCAATAATGTTATACCTTATCATTGGAATTTACTTTATAGAAACAAAATTTTAAAATGTGCATAATTAACGTGTAGTGTTCGTAGAATTTTAATATACAGGGCGGGTGCACCTTTATTCTGCCTATCCAAAATTAAATTTTTTCTTTCCTATCTGGTGTACATTTAAAGTAACGCGTATGCGTTACAAGGTCAATATTCCAGCCAAATAATTAAATATAAATCAAATTCATAACAAACAATAAAGAACAGAAATCTCAGAAAAATAAATAAACAAACTGTATTGTAATTACGACGACTATAGTGATAGTGTTTGTTGCCTCTAGACTCCCATCTCACCCGCTTCGGTGTTTTTAGGTACTGTGTGGTGTAATATTTGTGTAGGTGACTTAAGCTGTTATGTGTGTGTATAATTGCTATAATCTGATTTAGTTATAACTATTGATAGTGTGCAGCTTAATTGTTCAGCATGTACGTGATTATTGCCGTTTGATGGGAGGCTTTCAGCAAGGATCCTCTTTAGGAATTGTTAAATTTCTGAGGATGATGGAGGATGGAGGAATTGTGAAATACTAGGAATATGATGTCTAGGCTAATTTCTAATTTTAAAAGGTTTTCCCTGAAAGAGTGGGTACCCCGTAACCATTTATGGGTGATTTGGCTAACGATAGTGGCGGGGAGTGAGTACTTATAGAAGAACTGATAAAAATAGTAAGAATAAAAGAATTTAAATTATAAAATAGTTGAAATGCAAACAAACTACGCTACAAATTCACACCTTGAAAAACTTTTCTCTTGTCATAGTTAAGAGTCGCCAAACCGTCTAGTTCCAGCAATCCTTTCAATTACATTCCTGCTTGAAAGTCGGTTATTCAACGAAGGACTTTTTTGTTTTGGGTTACAAAACTTATCACATTATGCGTTACCGTTGTCTAAAATGTCTTAAACACTTATTAAGTTTTGTCATAATTACATAAAATTGTAAAATAAAACACCTCCTTCAAATACGATTTCGTCACTCGAGTGACTTGATATCCTGTTACCTTGATCTAATTTTTATCATTTTCCTTAAATATATGCAAATAAAATTCAATCTGCGTTTAATCTCTATTGACATTAAATAATTACATTAGAATACAAATACACTTTCCTTAAAAAACTATGATTTCTTAAGCTCAGTTTGGTCTGGTATTGCGAAAAGAAATCCTAAAAAGACATTAAATCTAATCCATCAATAATCCTTTTACCTCAATTTTTCCTCTTTTCTTTCTATATTGAATTATATGACATTATAAATCCCATTGACTGGCAATTGCCTTAATCCCAGACATAAAAATCAGTTAAATACAAACGTTCCTTTGTATCATTTCACTGTCCATTCCAATAACCATTAACAATACTAAAATGTCACCTTACACCAACAATATTTTACTAATACAAATTAAAATTACAATACACTAATTCTGTCGCCAACGTAGTCCAAAAAATTATTATTTTCACTTTGAACAAATTTTTAGTACTTAAAACAAACCATTCATTTTCAATCCACATGTGCGTAATTATTAAATCTAAACATAAAAGCCCATTCTACTCACTGTTTAATTTTAGGATGTCCTACAACAAAAACCTTACTTAAAATAATTTAATTTCCTAGTTTTCACAACTAACACAGCTCCTTTAACACACACACACACACACACACACACACACACACACACACACACACACACGACACACACACACACACACACACAAAAGTCCAAATTACTAAAGGGATAAACTCTCAAGGTCCTAAGCCCTTTATTTAACCGGTCGTAACGATATTACTTCCACGAAGACGTAAATTAAAATTTAGCCTATCTGTGCAAGCGTACTTCAACAAATTAAAATGTGTTTTACTGCAAGACTTCATATTCTGTTTTCGAAACTATGTACATTGTACGCTCACACTGACCGCTTTCAGCGCGAGTTAATCGCCTTATTACTCGCTTAAATAACTTTATTTTGCACTTTCTAAATACCTTGCTGGCGAATAATTAATAAATTCTGTTCAGTCGGGTTTATCTATTCTTATTTCTCCTACTGTCGAAATCTTCCTAATTGTGGTCAGCATCCGGTAATACAATGTATCAATTTTAATCTACGCTGAATAAACATCATTAACACGTTAACTGTATATGTAGTTCGTATGGTTGCTGCATTATGGCATTATTTTTGTCATTAGTGGTTGGGAAAGACAATATCTGTGTATTGTGACGTATTTTATTGATTAGAAATGCATACGCAGTATTTTGTCGTTTTAAAATATGTTTTTGTTTGCGGTTTTATTTTAAGTCATCATCCTGGGCCACGACGCCTACAATATATTTAAAAAAATAATTTTATACTTTATTAACCAAATGATCTTTATGCAAACAAAATTTGAAATACCATGCTTAACTAAGATTAATTATTTGTAAAATTTTATATACATGGTGCACGTCTATACCTATTTTAGTATGTTTATTCAAATCTACTAAATTTTCCTTACCCACTGAATTTATAGCTAGCGTAAGGCAGGGCGTTACACATTTACTACCTTAACATTCCTGACGCTAGTTTAGTCTCAGTACTACGTCTATATATTTATTCTTCCAATTGAAACTCTAAATACATCAAACTGATCGAGTTTCTGTTAAAAATAACCTTGTTGTTGGGTTTAGTAGCATAATCGTTTTCCATTAATTCTATAATTATTGAATTAACATTTTTTGATGTTGAAGAACACGACATTGTCATTACAAGTTAATCTTTTTTTACGAATAAAAGGAATTTCCTGTATTTTATTTACGAATGTGTCTGTAAACCATATCATTAATATTATGAAATATTTTCTGCTTCTACTGTTTGTTTCTGTAAACGTTTTAGGTATGTATGATAGTCATAGTAATATTTTGGTTAGTTAACGTTTTAGCTTTTGTTTTTTGTTTGATGCATTTTAGTAGAAAGCAATTACATGAAGTTAAAATTGTACAAATATAGAAATTGTTAAAACGCATACATTTTGTTACGGTTAAAGAAATCGATAGACTGTTATATTTTGAGTTGCTCAGAAGAGGCGGGAATTCTGTATCATATTAAGGGTGCATTGACTATCGACAGTGTTGCGAGAGTGGGTCCCTACATAAACAAATTGATAAATTGTAAAATTTGATAGAAGAATTTTAATTAATGATCTACATTACCATAAATACTTACTCTTAAATGCTCTTTATTCAAAACTTTCCTAATTAATGGGCGCCAACTCGTCTGGTCTAGGGTACTGTTCTCTGGAAGACGGGCTTTTCAAGTAAATCCTGTTTATGTCGACCTTTTCGTGGGATAGAGTTATTTAAACAATCAATTTATAATTTAAACAGTCACTTGCGTCACCTAATTTTATTTCACCCTAGTAGTAGTAACATTGTTCCTGTAAACAGGTATGTAAAAGAAAAAAAATATAAATTATATAAATAAATAAATTTAATTTTGCTTGGTCATAACATTATCTCTAAAACGTGTACACATAAAATTTTAAATTACACATACGCACTTAATTTTGAATCTAACATTTGCTCCAAATAACAAACTATAACAATTTACTCACTTTCTAACATTCTTTAGAAGTAAATGTCAAAGTCCAATATCTGATAAGGTAGATACTATAACTTAGAATGAAGGTGAATTATAATTTCATTAATGTCTAATCTAATAAACTTCATGCATAAATATCACCTACAAAACAATAGCAAAACCAGCTAATAAAACTTACAGCTTAAGCTTCGTGTGACAAAGAGTTCAATCGAGTCAAGAATGAATTCACTTTTCAACGGGTAAATTATTTTCCTCTATGCCGAATTTGAACCATTTTATCCAAATTTTTATCCTGGTTGTTGGGTCTTTGTCGAATAATTCGCGGAACTCACGACGTTTAACTTCCGTTGGCTAAACTTCCAGCCCAAAAGGTTTCCTCAATCACTCTTTCAACGTTACCTTCTACATATGCTTTCGGCAGTGGTTTGCGAGTAATTAATTTACTGTTTCTGCTCGCTGTCTAGTTCTCGTTCTTTCCTCCACGTTTTATGCCTCTGAGGGTTATGTCATTACATTCAAATAAGATCACGTGAAAACTATGTGATTTTATATGGTTTGAAATGAGATTATTTTTATCTTAAGTATCCAACGATGCTGTAGCTGGCTATATTGTAACATTTAACATTACATTATATCATTGTGTCTGATTAGATCATTAGTAACATGTGAATTTCACTATATCATCGACGATATCTAGTTGATTAAATTATAATGTAATAACATTACCATTATCTTCTATGGGGCTATTTTGTACTGTACCTACACTTGTTTCCATGTAACGTTAATTTTTCTCATTTCTAGTGGCATCGTAAGTAAAAAGCTATCCTGTTCATGGGGTAACTATTGCATGCAACATGAATATTAATAACCCTGATATTATTTTCTTCTACAATTATTCTAAACGCTTTTTTAGAGTAACCTAATTACGTTAAAAAAAATTTACATTGCAATTAGTCTGTTTACACAAATTAACTCTGGTAATTACCCACGCCTTTATCTTTGTATACGTAGTCGTAATACGTAGAATTGAAATTTGTTCTCTCTTTTTGGGGATTTGATATAAATTATTGACCTGAGTTACCTTTGATTGTGTATTATATAAGAAAATATAACAATGGTTTTGTGGTTTAAGTAATACAATGCTGGAGAACGAGTAGTATGTGTCTAAGATGTTTTCTACTTTTAAACGGATTTGTAGTGATATGGTAAGTGGACAGTGGTATATAAAGTGCAAGAGGTTTTAGAGTTTATATCTGTGTAACAATTTTTTTAACGGAAACAATGAAAAAATGTGCTAAAATTACTTATTTACAATTCTAAAATAAGTTTTCTTATTCATAATAAATTTTTAGTACCATATGAAAAACAATAAGTGATCTGTTATTTCTATTTATTTCTATGGCAAGGTTAAATGTCATACTTCATCAATATAACAAAATTAAATACTTCAGGTGTTTGAAATCATGTTGTAAACGTCAAGGCAATTGTTTAAAATAACATTTTGTCATTAGAAATTGTAAGTATATAAGTTATTGTTCTCAAATATGTTAGAGTTTCCCAAGTTGCTTCGTAAACACGGCTCGTGGACCATCCAAGTTTTTTAGGCATCTTCCTTTATTGCTATAAATTCTGTGTAGATAGGGTTTACCGGATCGAGTCGTTTTTATAAACCGTCAATATGATATCGTCACTCCCATTCCATTCTCCGAAAAGTTCGAAATGAAGTCGCTGATGCGCAAAACCTGAGAACAATAAAACCGGTTTTCCCTCCGGAAAAATCGATCCGAAGTAGTTTGTTCTGTTACCTAAAAATGGATCGCGAATATCAAGCAATGCCTATGTTCTGAGCCTAGTTAAATCCTGCACCACGGCAGAACAATTCCGTAGGGTGTGACTACCTACGACTTTCTGTTAAGAGTGAGTGATTTATTTGCCGAATTCGTCATTGAATTTTTAAAAGAAAAGCGGTTATATATAACGACCTCCCTAAAAGCTCGAAACGTCGACAACTTCGTTTGCCGAACTAGTAGAAAAAATCCATCATTTCAGTCTATAGGAATTCGTTTCATAAAACAGTTATATTTAAAATTTTTGAGTGTTTTAGCTTCAGATATTTTGTTGAAAAGAACGTAAATCCCATTTTAAAACTTTCGTAATAATTAGAGCTTTCTCATTTGAGAGAGGTCGAGCTAAAGAACCAATGTTAAAAGCTTTATTGTGTGATGATTTGTAACAACACTAGACTTGTATAAAAATAGAAAACCACTTAATATTTCTTTTTTATAAATTAAAAGTTAGCTAATGTAAATGGAATGTCAGATCTAACACACCATGATTAAAATACTAAATGTGCGAATGCATATATTATTTACAAATCCCGTTTGAGTAGTTAAAGATAAATACGTGTGATATTACTGGGAATGTTATTGAATATGATTTTATATACCTGTCGATTACAAAATAGACTGCTATTACGTCGACAATTTTCTTGTGTCTTGTAATTTTAGAAACACAAGTTAAAACAATTTTGTTGAGGAAAGCGTCTAATTGATCGAAACATAATCTACCCTATATTGTGTCAAAATATATTTATCCAAGAATTTAGGTAATATAATTAAGAATTAACAAACACCAACAGGTTTTCTGTTATCTGCCCTACGGGTAAAATAAGCGTTACGCTATAAATTTTGATTTGCCCTGAAGGTGCGGGGACTCCGTAACAATTTAAAGGGTCTTTGGCTAGCTAAAGTGGTGCGGTGGTGGTTTCCTATGAAACAAACTTTATAAATAGTAAGAATAATAAAATAGTTAAAATACAAAGAAAGTAGGTTACAAAATCACTTATCCGAAGGGCTCTTTTCTTGTCATAATTAAGGGATGCCAAACCGTCTAGCTATAGCAATTCCTACATGCAAGACGGTTATACTGCAACTGCCTCCTTTGCTTCGGGTTCCTAAATTGATTTCATTATTTGTTACCTTGCTCTAAAATACCATAAAACACTTATTAAGCTTTGTCATCATTACAAAAAAATTGTAAAATAAACTGCCTCTTCCAAATACGATTCCATCATGGATATCATGTTATAATGACCCAATTTTTTATATTAATTCATAAATAAATGCAAATAAATTCAACCTAAACTTAACCTCCATGGACATTAAATAATATGTACAAAATACAAATATACTTTACTTAAAAAATCTAATTTCTTTATCTTTTTAGCTAGGCATTGCTAAAAGAAATCCTAAAAAGACATTAAATCTAATCCATCAATAATTTTATCATCTTAATTTTTCCCGTTTCCCATATTAAATTACATTATATTGTAAATCCCAATTTTGGGAAATGCTTTTAATAATAAACGGAAATCGGTTTAATACCAATTTTTTTGAATCATTTCTTGTCCATTGTAATTTCCATTAATAACAGTAATCGTCATTCTTTATCAATAATAATTACTCATACAACTTACACCTAAAATCATTGAATCCTAATTCCATCATTGATTTAGTCTAACAAAATAAATACTTTCACTTTTGTTAAGTTCCTATTACTTAAATCAAACCATTGATAACTTCGATCCAAATGTGCATAATTATTAAATCTACACATATAAACCCATTCAACTCATTGTTTAATTTTAGGATGCCCAACAACATACGCCTTAACACACAATATACAAATCCGAATTGCTGGAAGGCTCAACTCTCCAGTTTTAACCGCTTTATTCAACCGTTCGTAACGACATTATTTCCATGAACCGAACCTGTAAACTGAAATATGCCTTGTGTGTGTAAGCATAGTTCAACAAATTAGTCGCACGCGGAATATTTTTCCTGTCCAGAATCTATATTCTGTTGTTAAAACTGTGTTTGTTTTATAATTTTATTTACTTCTTACATCGACCGTCTTTAGCGTGGGTATACCACCTTATTATTCCCCCGAATGACTACATTTTGCCCTTACTAATTCCTTGCTCGCGAATAATTAATTCATTCTGTTCAGCCGGGTTTACCTATTCTTATTTCTTCAATTGTAAATTGTTGTCTGCATCCGGTAATACAACGTATCAATTTTAATATACACTGAAACAACGTTATTATCACGTTAACTATGTATGTAATTAAAATGGTTGTTAAAATATGTATTATTTTCATATCTTTGGTGGTCGGGAAGGACGATATGTGTCTATTACAAAATATCTTGTTTATGAAAATGCATATGCAGTGTTTTGTCATATTAAAGTATGTTTTATTTGCGGTTTTAATGTAAGTCATTGTCCTGGATCACGATGTATACAATGTATTTAAAAGCAAATAAGTTTATATAAATTAACTGAATTTTATGGAAACAAAGTTTGATGTACCATGCTTATTTAAGATTAATTATTCGTGAAATCTATTATACAAGGTGTGTCAATACCCATTTTAGTTTGTTCATTCAAATTTACTAAATTTTCTTTATCCATTAAATGTATAGCTAGCGTAACCCAACGCGTTACACCCTTTTTAAAAACGTGATATTTTCAAAAAATCTACTATTCTAACATCCCTAACGTTAGATTAGTCTCAGTACTGTGTCAAAATATTTATTCGTATATTTAAAAAAAAACTGTAAATCCTTGAACCACAATTAAAACTGTAAATATGTCAAATTTTTTGTTAAAAATAACTTTTTACTGGATTTAGTAACAAAATCGTCCCCTATTAGTCAGATTACTATTAAATTAACTAACTAAGATAACGTCATCGTCATTACAACTTAATCTTTTCTACGAATAAAAAGAATATCGCGTATTTTATTTACGAATGTATCTGTAAATTATATCATTAAAATTATGAAACATTTTCTTCTTTTACTGTTTGTTTCTTTGAACGTTTTAGGTATGTATGATAGTCATTGCCTTACTTTGTTGAATTCACGTTTTAGATTTTGTTTTCTTAGTTTGATGAATTTTAGTAGAAAGCAATTACTTGAAGTAAAACTGTACAAATTTATAAATTGTTGAAAATGTTATACATTCTGTTACGGGTAAAGGAATCTTTAAACTGTTTAATTTTGCATCACTCAGAAGGTGCGGGAATTCCGTAACATATCAAGGGTACATGGGCTAACCACAGTGGTGCGGAAGAGTCCTTATATAGGCAAATTGATTTGAAAAATGTAATAGGGGAGTTAAAATTGCCAATCTACGTTACAATAAACATTTACCCTAAAAAGCTTTCTTTCCGGCACTGTCTTAAGTAATGGGCGCCAACTCGTCTTGTCTAAGGCACCATCCTCAGGAAGACGAGTTTTCAAGTGAATCCTGATTCTGTCGGCCTGCTGATAGAATGAAGTTTTGTTCACAACCAATCTATAATTTAAACAAAGGAAACAAACACTTTCACTTTACTGCGTCATCCAATTCCATAATACCGCCTTAGTTATAACATTTTCCTGTAAACAAGTACAAACTATTTTACATTACATAAATTTACTCAACTAAATCTTAAAATAAACCCATCTTGGATCAATCAAAGTAATAGAATACACAATGACGTTTATTTAGTTAAATTGTAAAATGTTCCATTTAGATTTCAACTCGAGCAGACATTTCCTAATTTCATAATTGTCTACCTTAGCAGGCTTACCAACAAAAACAAAAAGTATATAAATAGTAAATAAAAATTACAGCTTGAATGCCAGTCTCAATAAAAATTTCCATTGAGCCAGACTGTTGTCGATCGATCCACGGATATTACCAAGTTTAATTCCATTTTCCCGATTTTATAGTCCAAGGGGTTACAGCGACTACCCTGTCAATCATTACAATTTACGTATATTCTAGTTACCGGCTTGCGAGTTTTTTTTGTTTCTTGTTTATTTGTTTCCGTCCACTGTCTAACTGTTGTCCCCTTCCCCACTTCTGTCTTCAAGGAGTATGTAGTTGTATTACCGTCACTTATATCGAACTTACATTAGATCATATGAAAAAATAGGCAATTTCTTGTGGTTTGATGATATTATTACACGTTATTATTGTTAATTCATGTCTTCAGCAGTCTGTGGGTCGTTACATTGAAACACTTTACATTGTATGTTATTATTATGTGTGTAATATTATTTTTCTGAATTTCATTAAGATCATTGGCTGAATCTAAGTGGTTGAATCTTATTGTAACGTTATTATTTTCAACCTATCCGGTAACTTTGTAACTGTGACTACATTTATCTCCTTGTAGCTATAAATCTAATCGTTTCTTCTGGAAAGCGTGAAAATTTTTTTCAACTATAAGGCAAGTACTTGGAAGTACAATATTGACAAATTCACTGTTATTTTAGGATTAATTATCGTAAAAGTGTTCTTAAAATAATATGATTGCGTTATAAAAATTTATGTTGCAATTGCTCCGTGTACCCAAACTATTTAGCATAATTACTCTTACTTACGTCTTTATATTCGGATTCGAAATGCGTAATATTGAAACCTGTTTTCCTTTTGCGTTTTTGAGATAAGTTGTTGACATGAGTTACGTTCAATTATGAATGTACAAAAATAACTTTCTGATTTAGTGGTTTGAGTTTATATACCTAAAATGTCTTACTAAATTAACACTATTCTTCGTGAAATCATAATATGTAGGATGTATCCGCATTTATTAATTTTTCCTTAGCTATCCGATTTATACCTGAAGGAACGCAAATATGTGACAATTTTACAGTTAATGCGACAATGGGGGAAGGGGAGTTCATGCGTAAAGTAAACAGCTTACTATTATTAAAACAACAATCGTAAGAATACATCACACGAAGATTGGTTTTGAGATATATCTTTTTCAATTCAAATTTCTTTATTAATTACTATTCCTAGGCCAGTGGCCCACACTGGAAAACCTTCTAAGTTGATCGATACATAATTACATACAAAATAAACAAAATCAACAATATGAATAAAATAAATGAAGCTAGAGCTCAAATTAATCAAAATTATTATTTATTTCTTATTTATTAATTATTTCTTCATTATTTATTTATTATTTATTTATTATTTATTTTTTATTTATTTATTATTTATTTACTATTTATTTATTTTTTAATGATTATTTATTTATTATTTATTTATTATTTATTTATTACTTATTCATTATTTATATATTACTTATTTATTTATTATTTTTATTAATTTGTATTATTTATTTATTATATATTTATTATTTATTTATTATTTATTTATTATTTTTATTATTATTATTTATTTATTATTTATTTATTATTTATTTATTATTTATTTATTATATATTTATTATTTATTTATTACTTAATTATTACTTATTTATTACTTATTTATTACTTATTTATTATTTATTTATTATTTATTTATTTATTATTTATTTATTATTTATTTATTATTTATTAATTATTTATCTATTATTTATTTATTATTTATTTATTATTTATTATTATTATTTATTAATTATTATTATTATTATTTATTATTTATTAATTATTTATTTATTATTTATTTATTATTTATTTATTATTTATTTATTATTTATTTTTATTTATTTATTATTTATTTATTATTTATTTATTATTTATTTATTATTTATTTATTATTTATTTATTATTATTTATTATTTATTTATTATTTATTTATTATTTATTTATTATTTATTATTATTTATTTATTATTTATTTATTATTTATTTATTATTTATTTATTTTTATTTATTATTTATTTATTTTTATTTATTTTTATTTATTATTTATTTATTATTTATTTATTATTTATTTATTATTTATTTATTATTTATTTATTATTTATTTATTATTTATTTATTATTATTTATTATTTATTTATTATTTATTTATTATTTATTTATTATTTATTTATTATTTATTTATTATTTATTTATTATTTATTTATTATTTATTTATTTATTTATTTTTATTTATTATTTATTTATTATTTATTTATTATTTATTTATTATTTATTTATTATTTATTTATTATTTATTTATTATTTATTTATTATTTATTTATTATTTATTATTATTTATTTATTATTTATTTATTATTTATTTATTATTTATTTATTATTTATTTATTATTTATTTATTATTTATTTATTATTTATTTATTATTTATTTATTATTTATTTATTATTTATTTATTATTTATTTATTATTTATTTATTATTTATTTATTATTTATTTATTTTTATTTATTTTATTTATTATTTATTTATTATTTATTTATTATTTATTTATTATTTATTTATTATTTATTTATTTTTATTTATTATTTATTTATTTATTTAATTTATTATTTATTTATTTTTATTTATTATTTATTTATTATTTATTTATTATTTTTTATTATTTATTTATTATTTATTTTTATTTATTTATTATTTATTATTTATTTATTATTTATTTATTATTTATTATTATTTATTTATTAATATTATTTATTTATTATTTATTTATTATTTATTTATTATTTATTCATTATTTATTTATTATTTATTTATTATTTATTTATTATTATTTATTATTTATTTATTATTTATTTATTATTTATTTATTATTTATTTATTATTTATTATTATTTATTTATTATTTATTTATTATTTATTTATTATTTATTTATTATTTATTTATTATTTATTTATTATTTATTTATTATTTATTTATTATTTATTTATTATTTATTTATTATTTATTTATTATTTATTTATTATTTATTTATTATTTATTTATTATTTATTTATTATTTATTTATTATTTATTTATTATTTATTTATTATTTATTATTATTTATTTATTATTTATTTATTATTTATTTATTATTTATTATTATTTATTTATTATTTATTTATTATTTATTTATTATTTATTTATTATTTATTTATTATTTATTTATTATTTATTTATTATTTATTTATTATTTATTTAATATTTATTTATTATTATTTATTATTTATTTATTAATATTAATTATATTATTTAATTTATTATTTATTTATTATTTATTATATTATTTATTTATTATTTATTTATTATTTATTTATTATTTATTTATTATTTATTTATTATTTATTTATTATTTATTTATTATTTATTTATTTATTTATTATTTATTATTTATTTATTATTTATTTATTATTTATTTATTATTTATTTATTATTTATTTATTATTTATTTATTATTTATTTATTATTTATTTATTATTTATTTATTATTTATTTATTATTTATTTATTATTTATTTACTATTTATTTATTATTTATTTATTATTTATTTATTATTTATTTATTATTTATTTAATATTTATTTATTATTTATTGATTATTTATTATTTATTATTTATTTATGTATTATTCATAATTTATTATTTATTTATTGTTTATGTATTATTTATTTATTATCTATTTACTATTTGCTTATTTTTTATGCATTATTTACTTACTATTTATTCATTGTTTGTATTTGAAAATATTATGTTATTTAAATGATATTTAAACAAAAAGTAAGAAATTCAAACAAAAAGTTAACACCATGACAAGCAGTTTATTTAGAATACTATGATTTTTTAGTAACTTCTAATCCTGTAAAACCGCAAGTATTGTTTCTTCTTCCATCACCAACCAACGTTCAGCTGGATGATGTCACCTACTATCTTTACCTTCGTAGCAGTCCTAATTTACAGCTTCCAATAAATAAGATATGTAAAAAATGTCCAGTCAAAATTATAATCCACGGATGGTTAGAACATCGCAGTAGGCAATGGTACAAAGATATGACAGAAGAGTATTTGAAAAAAGGCAATTATAATGTCATTCAGGTTGATTGGTCGAAACCTGCTTCAGGCTTTTACTCTAAAGCTGCAATGACTGTCAAAGAAGTCGGTAAGTATGGATTATTTGTAATAAGATAACTTGTGTAATTTATACAAAAAAGTTTAGTGATATTGGACAACTTCTGATATCTTATAATATTAAAGTATGTCAGAGAGTTGCTCCGGTATGCTAAATGAGGTAGGTAATCCGTCAGCAATTGTGCATTTTTATCGCAACAATATATATATATATATATATATATATATATATATTTATATATACCAGACAGATTTAAACGTGTATCTTCGTCTTAGACCGTCAATGTAATTGTAATAGCCCGTCCGGGTGGCGGCGCAATTTGTTAGTGCATCAGCGGTCAAAGCTGAAGATACAGGCAAGTATGTCTTTAGATGGGTTTAGGTATGAAGTCCTAGGTAGGGGTAGTTGGCAAGAAAGGAAGTGGAGCTGCTAGAATGTGAACTAAGAGGAGATTCTTGGTCTTTGTGGAAAACATAGTTGCTTGTTGAGCGAGTATCAGGATGATGTTGCATTAATAAAAGTGACGGTCGTATGTTCTAAGGAGACGCGGGAGTTTCCATAGATAAGAAAGGCCAAGTCCTTGGCATATGCAAAAGTAAATACATTTGGGATGTTTAGGTGTAACAGAGGATTGATAATAACAGAAGCAGGAGAGGGAGACAGGAGCATTGAGAACAACCTTAGGTCAGACATTTGATGAAATTGTGGTAATTAGTAATTCGTAATTTTTTGATCAGTAATAGGTTGAACGGGAGGTTGGCAAGTTTTGGTTGATTGAGGAAGTTAGGCCGCCAGAGTAAATCGAAAGGTGAACGGAGATCTATCAGAAAAGCAACGACACACTTACAAGGGAAAGATCTAACTGTAGAAATAAAGGATTGGAGAGCCTGCTGTAGCTTTTGCGGAATCCACATTGATTAGGAAACGAGAGGGAGTTTACTTCAATGTAGAAATTTCATTTCAGGAGGATTGTTTTCTAGTAGTTTTTCAATGGTGAGCAATGGACCTGTAGGAAGTGGGGTTGCCAGACAGATTATTAGGCTTTAGCGTGAGGGAGGTGGAGGCTGATTTGAGGTTGTGTAAATTGCCTGTTATTAAACATTTCCGGAAAAGGATGAGCGTAGATTCTCGTATTAGGGGTCAGGACGAGTCGGTGATTTTGTCAGGTCCTTGGGCTTTGTTTATGTTGGAGTTGGCTACTAGCGTTTCAAAGTTGCTGCATCGAGGTCGGTGTTTGTATCGTTATCGGAAGGTGTTTGGGAGTTGTCTATAATGGACTGTTGGGATTGGATGGGGACGTCTGGTGTGACAAATGGGATAGCTGAGTTTAATATTGTGGTTAATATCGTATTAAAAGTTGGACAGTGTGTTCGTGGGTGTAGTTAGTATTGTGAGCGGATATATTTTGATCAGTCTTCGGTAGGTTTTTAATGTGTCAGTGCAGTTATCGTTTAAGATTGATAGATGGTGTAGGTTTTTCATCGTTTTCGTAAGTTGTTTGTATTGTCTTCTTACTTATCTGTAGCTGGTTGTAGAGTGTTTATTAAAAAAGGTACAGCTGCTGTTCGTTTTGCTAATTTTTTTTTGTTAGTTGAGTGTCTTCTTCTTAATATGTTGATTTCATGCGTCCACTAGGGCGACTCGTGATGTGTATTGTTTACGTGGGAATGGAGCGGTAGTAGCTGTGCCTATATTGTTTATGATTGTGGTAGCTAGTATGTGGGACAGATGTTTAAATATGCGTTTGAGGGCAATGGGAAGAGTCGTGAGAAATGGTAGTAATTCGAGGAATGGAATGCAATTGGCTTTAAGTGTATTATATTCTGCGGACTCTTGGATGGTTCTAGGGGGCGGTTGGAGAGGATGCTGAAGAAGATTGGGTTTGATCAAAAGCTTGTAGGATATAGGAAACTTTACAGGCGGCTATGAGGTGTGCAGCTTGTGGAGTAGCTAATGTAAGGTCAATATTGCATCTGTTGTTCGGAGATTCCAAGGTGGGACAAAGAACGGGTAGTTTATAATATAGAGATGGTGTTGGCGGATGAAGTTCTCTAGTACAGTTCCACTTTGGTCGGTGTAGATTTTATACCACAATGTGGATTTAGCATTGACATCGGCGCAGATTATTACTAGGTTGCTGCCAGTGTCATTGAGGGAATGTTGGATCTGGATAAAGAAAGTGTATATTCTGTACTGGGTGTAGGAAGAGTGGCGTTCGATGACAGTAACTTGAGGAGTAGAAAACGTCGATGGAAATATCTGTGATTATGATAGCGGCGGTTAAGTTAGAGTCTGTGGAATATCGGATTGACTGGAGTTAGGGAGGAAGTTAAGAATTTTGTTTTGTATCAGGTACGGTCCTTGGACTACGGCCATTAAAGGCTGGATATGGGATAGTTCTAGGAAAGCGGCTCGATAATGTTGCAGGTTGATTTCAATGGCGTGCAGTGTAAGAGGTGTTTGTGGCGGGACGTACGTCTATTGGATTGCTTTTTATTTATTGTCTATAGTCTGTTCTAGTCTTTTGTCATTTGTAAGCATACTGAGTATTCTGGGCTGGTGATGGGATGGTTATGGAAGCGGTTTATTCAGAAATAGTTGTTGCAGGAGGGGGGTGGGATGTTTGAAACTTTATTTGGCTAGGCGTCGGCTTTTACAACGACCACAGACTGTAGAGGATTGGCAGGACCTAGCGGAGTGGCCAAAACGTTGACAGTTAAAAACCCTTGACACAGCGATAAGGCCTCGGATGCGGCAACACTTATAACTTATAAAAACATGGAAATTAGAGGTCAAAATGGATCGAAGTTTTGATGAGACGTAAGATCAGGTTATCGAAATAGTCAGATTTGGAACAACAGTTGGCAATGGAGATCTCGGATCAATATCTGTCTTCAGAAATTAATAGGACGTTTGTTAAAAGGATATCCTTATCAAGGTCGAATTGGGGCTAATTGGATTTAGGGAGGTGGATGCTGGACGAGTTTTGAGTGAAGAAGTATTAGATGAATATCGGATAGCTTAGCGGTGCGAAATGTTACGGCGGATTTTGTAGAGCACATAGTATAGATGTTTAAGTTTGGTAGAGTTGGGCGGAGGTGTGGATGGGTGTGACCAAAACCAATCCTAGTTTGTACATTCTAGTTAAGCATACGTAAATTCCTTGATAGAAGTGTTTGTTCTTTCGTTTTCCTTTTTTTTCCATAATCTGTTTATGCCTTTTTATAATCTATTGCTTTGTGCTGATTGAAAAAGTGATGTAGTTCTAGTGTGCTGCGATGTGGGTGGTTTGTGTAATGTTATGATGTTTAAGGTTGAGGGGCGAGAATGGGGTGTGTCTGTTGGTGCATGTTCTTTCTTGAGGTCAATATAGGTGAGAGGTTCAGTGGACAGGATTTCTTTAAAAAAGGTGTTGAGTTCCTTTAGGTAGTTTGAGTTTATAGAAGGTAATATTTGGGCGAAGGGTATAGGGATTGTGGTTAATTGATGAAGTGAAGCGAGCTTGAAAGTAAATTGTGTTTGGACAGGTGTCTATGGAATGTGAAGGAGTTTCGAGTTCCAATAGCGAAAAGCATGGGCAGAATGAAGAAGGAATGAGGTTAAAGGCATGAAATTTTGCTCGGAAGTTTTTGTGGCTGGTCATAAAGTGGATTATTGTGGTGGATACAGAGATATGTCGAGGAACGTTTGAGATGGACGGACATATTTCGAAGGTTTGTCTGCCGAAGTTGGATGGGGTTCAATGCTACTACCATGAATAGATTGTAGAGTTATGTATTAAGGATTTGGTGTTTGTACGGGTTAGGTGCGGTAGATCGGACGATGAAATTTGAGGTTGCATAACGGGACAATGGAGTGTATGTGGATGTCTAGAGGTGGAATCAAAAAGCACTTGTACTTCTGTGAAATACGTTTCGACCTCATTACATAAATTCTAGTAATATATGTTTAAGATTTTATCTCTGAGTATAATATTGCCAGAAACAAACATACGACTGGCGACATTTCTATACTCACTGTCGCGACACTTTTGAAACACTGCTACTACCTCTTTTACCTCCTGTCGAAGTTGTATTTTACTGGATAAATTCTAAACCACTATCGTGCATTTTCAAACTTTATAAAATATTTTTGTAGGAACCTTCGTCGGTAAATTTATTGTAGACCTGATGAAAACTTACGGAGTTCCTCTAAGCAATATTCATATTATTGGTCATTCATTAGGATCACATGTATCTGGACACGCTGGAAAAGAAGTATTCAACATGACAGCGCAGAAAGTATATCGCATAACTTCATTAGATGCCGCTGCTCCTCTATTTGAAGTTCTTCCGGTATTCCCAGGTTTGGTAAAAGAAGATGCTGAGATTGTTGATGCTATTCACACCGATGGCGGCGTTTTTGGATACAAAAACGCATATGGTCACGTTGATTTTTTTCCAAACGGTGGAGTGTCAGTACAACCTGGGTGTCCTAAAGGCACAGAAGTGTTTTCTATTTTCGATATTAATACAATATTAGCAAATGGTGAGTATTTATTAATGTTTTACTACGAACAATAAATTTTTTGTAGTATTTTGTAGTCATACTCGAAGCTATATCTATTTTATAAAATCGATTAATAAAGAAAGTTACTCAGGGACTAAGTGTGGCTCATGGGATTTATTTAAAAATGGGCAATGTTCAGGTAATATGAAACTTATAATGGGGAATGGATATGTACATGGTCCTAACACAACAGGCAAATTTTTTGGACATGCGCTAGAAAATCAAATTGCTCTTAAAAATGTACTAAAGAAAAAATAAAAGCTTTTGAAATCATCTAATAAAATGTTTTACGCAGTTACTCATCGCTAATGAATAAAAAAGAAGATTGCAAATAATCGAATGTGAAACGAGTTAACACGAAACATGCCTTTAGTTTATTGGATATCCAAGTTTCCAACATTATATTTATTAAATCTATTGTATTTTGTATAAAAGTAAAAAATCCTTCCACTTCCTGAATCCGGTTCTAGTTATTTTATAAATCGTTATCTACACGATAAATATATATATGTTAAGGTACCACCTCGGATTTTTATCGTTTTCGGGAAAGTTATGTGAACACGCACTGTGGATGCAAAGAAGTTGTCTACTTCAATTGGTTGTAAGACATCAGCCAGTTTGAATAAGCCAATCTCCAGCGAGACGAATAAGTGTTCGGACGATGATAATTAAAAAAACTAAATTGACCACTTTAATACCGGTATTTCTGGAAGTGACTGTGTTTTCGGGGAATGTGTGTGTTTCGATGTAGTGCTCGAATTTATCGCTCAAACCTTTTTACTTTTTCATATAGGGCACTACCGAGATTCAGGAGACAACAAAGTTAAGAAATTTGAGAAAGCCCGAACCTAGCGAGCATTTCAGAAAGATTTCTTTGCCTAAGGCTCTAAAATGTAAGTGTTATTACTTTATGATGTTGTATATAGAAATTTGTATGATTGAACTTTAAAAATTAATTAAGTACGGGTCAGGGGATGGTAACGAGCCGAATTAGGGAGGCTCGTCGTAATAATTAAATATGCTTGTCACAAAAACCACAACACTAACGTACCTGTTTAAATACGAAGGTTAACAGGAGGTGTATTAAATAAAAGGAAATGAAGGTTGTTTTACAATATTTATTATGCCGTTACATCGGTGCGAGAGCTTCAAATGGAATTTAATTTTCTTATTTGTCTAACATTTTGGTTAATCCGCTATCTGACATTTAAGTGGACCCGATTCATCCCTCATACCTAACTGATGCTTAACGTGTTTTTACCTAGTCTAGCATTTTTGTTTCGGGCATGCAGCCCCAGTGCTCCGACTTAGACGTCGTTAACCATCCCTAAGCCCGTAAAGACAGCAGTCTATTGTTTTGATTTGATCCCTTTCCTTGTTTTGTTGTGTTTCCTTGATGTGTGATTGATTGTGTTTGCCCAGGTATGCATCTTTTGTTGCTTAGGGTTGTGTGTGTAGTGTTTGTGTTATGAGTGTGCTCCTCTTTCAATGCCGACCACCGGAACTGCAAATAAGAGAGAGTTGAGCACAACAGCGCGTGCTCTGTCCGTCGGCAGCCCCAGTAATGTTTTAGATGGAATGGCCTTTTATCATCATGTAATTGAGGTAAAGACGGTTCTCTCGAGTTGTGAAGCGGACATGACGTTTTCTGACCAATCGGTTGTTGGAAAGCCAGCCGCCGTGATTATTTCTTGACATGACTCTCTTAACTTCAACCACATATGTGAAATAGTGCATTAAGCACCGGTGGAGTTTTATCCGTCATATCCTTTACCTAACCCTTTATCTCTATTATCTATTTGGTGTTCCTGCCTACGTTTTATGTAAGCAACAAGCTTCACCGCGTACATGTAGTCCAAAAATGAAAATTCGCATCCACGACGTACAACCCCTGAGTTAAAAAAATTATTATTTGATACCAAGTTTGTTAATACGTATTGAAGTAATTTATTTTTTAGTTTATGAGTTATAAAGACAAGTCCTTTCTTGTAGGTTAATTCTGAATATTTTAACGCCTCAAATATACTTTCAACACCGTCCTTAATTTGAATTTGCCTAGAATGGGCGGAAATCCCGTAACAGAATAAGGATACACCGGCTGACTACAGTGAGGCATTAGCGAGTCTCTAAAAAAATTATACAAAAAATAATAAAAAGTAACAGTTCACTAGGTACAACTTCGATACCACGTTATTAATAAGGTTTTTAACACTGTCAGATTTATGGACGAGAACTCGCCTGGTACTGTGAACGACAAGTAATCTTTGGGGATTTTAGTTACATTAACCTTCTGGTGGAATAGAGTTCCTCTCACAATCAATCAATATATTAGATCTAGAAGATACTACAGTCTCACGACGTCACTTAAATCTTTTGGTAATACAATCTCATAGTATTATTCCTGTAAACAGGTACATATGAGTTTTTACGGTTATTTAAATAAAGTTCAACACCAGCTGAATAATAATACTCTTGAAAACAGGTACATACAAAATTTTAACGTTACCTATTTACTATTGTTATACAATCTTCCACATCTTCCACCATTCACTTTGTTAACTTAAATTCCAAAGTACGGTCTTTGTACATCTAATGAAGTAAACAATATAACCTACAATACGGATGGACGTTCTATAGCTTTAATGTCTTGCTGAATAGGTCTTATAAACACATACCACCACAAAACTAAAGAACAATTTCTAAATATTTATACTAACCTTATAGGTTAGTACCAATTTAATAAAGATCATCTATTTTACCAGCTCAAATCCATATTAAAAAAGGATTATTTTTAGTTCCCACCAAATGGTATGGAACTATCCTGCCCATAATCGATCACAGGTATTATTGAATACCCGTGAATAGACATGTTGAGCGCCCGATTGCTACTTTCTAGCCAATGGGATTCTTCGACTTCCCGTATCTATAATGAACCTTTACATGTCTATTCGTTACTGGTTCGCAAGTAATTAATTCATTGACTATCGGCGGCTGTTTAGTTTTTGCGTGTCTTCTACTCTCATGTGGTCGAGGGTGTTATAAGGCTGTAAAATATTTCTATCCTACGTAAATCAGGTATGATGCATTTTGGTTTACTTAAGTTAGGGTTACCTGTAAATGTCTTAAGGAATATAAATGAATACATTGTATTGTTATGAAATGGTTAAATCTTCTAAAATCTGATATTCGTAAATTTTACTAAAAAATCACCGTGTTTTAAATGGTTACTAAATTGTATGAATATACTTCTGATATGGTCTGGAGTTTACTTGGTATTGCAAGTTTGTAACTTCAATTCTGCTCCATTTAACTAAAATCTGTAAAAGCTCTTCTATATTTGGAACAATTATTATAAGAAACATGAGTATTAATAATTCCACCGTTATTTACTTGTTTATTTAAAATGATTTTTTTGTTATAAAAACTTACTGTAACAAATGTTCTGTTTATTTTGTTTGTAGTTTTCAAATAATTTATGGACCTAAGTTCTGTCCCAATATGTACTTGACAGAAATAAAACAAGGCTTTGGTGGTTTTTAAGTTCGTTATCCTTAATAAAACTAAAATTTGATTGAAATATATTGCTTACTGAACAGTACTACCATAAAATCAAAATATACAGAGTGCATCAATATTAATTTGGTTCGTTCAAGTCTAATTTTCCTCCTTTTGCCTTCGGTTTCTATTTAACGTAACGCTGATGCGTTAATTAAAGCTTATGAACCATCTGACAGATATATGGAAAATATTTTTAGTAGTGGTTTCCAAGATCAAGTATGTATATTAAAAACAGGGTTTACTACATTGTCATACAAATTCATCAATCATGGGTAAAGCGTTTATTGTGTATCTTTGAAGTTTTAAATTTAAAGACGATGATTTTATATACAAGGAAGCAAATCTCTAAATTTTTTTTAGTATGGTGGAATAGTTATGATCTATTTCATGAACGTATAATTATTTCATGGTTTCTCTGTTACTATAACAATGTTCAATCAACCCTATTCGTTTTTACCAGGCATTTTAAGAAAACGCCATAACTTCATCCCATAATTCGAACCAAACTTAGATCCGCACTGAATAAAAAATTTCTGGATCTGGGTTTTAAGCTAATTTTCATATTAGTCGAGCCCTGCCTATCAGGGTATATGTTCGAGTGAAGCTATTCGAGCATCTTTACAAACAGTAATCGATTTCCACCTTCTCCCATAGTATGTACTATGGTGTGAAAGAAATGGATGTAGTTTGTAAAATAATAATTTGATACTCAGTTTGCTAATATGTATTAATTTAAAAGGTAAGCATTGTGTTATAATTAAATTATATTGTTGATTTGAAACGTAAATTATTTTATTTATAAATTCGGTGTAATGTACCGCACCATTGTTACGCTTCTTTGGCTTCACAAGCCTTATTTCAATAATTAATCATAAGGAATTTCCAATGCTAAAATGAAAGTATATTGACCATCGTAATTTAGCTAGTATAAGTAGGTTATGACGCACAAAAATGCAGTTTTGAATTCTTGTGCACTGTCCGAAATTATCAAGAATAGTTTAGTATGTTTGTTACATATTTTGTGTAAAAGGATGTATGTTATTGCTTGGACCAATAAAAACGTGCGATATAAAAAAGGCGTTTTTACAAGTTGGTGAGACAAGCGCATGATCGGAGATTACCTTGGGCTACTTTTTTGAGCAGATGAAGGGAGCAGTCAGTGCGTGTAATGCAGTGAAGTCACCTTTGAATTCGTACTTGTTTCCCTCTTAATACCTTATCTGTGCTCCCAGTTTTAATTGTTGCAAGTTATCAACAAACTTCACTGCAATTTACGGAATTAAAAGTCAATGAATCTTCCGACTCAAGCGTACGTTGAGGTGAATAAAATCCATAATACTAGGATCATATATTTGGCGCTACTTTAACTTAGCTATCTACTTTAAATAAAGCCAAGCTATATTATGTTGCTAATTAGTAGTCTTTTTGTATTGAAAGTCTGTGTAATATTATTGCGCCCTCTCTATGACCCCGTTAAATGTACGGTTTACCTATATTATCGTTTTCGCCTGTCAATTTGACGACGGATACCATTTGGGCAAGCGTGCGAGTGACCACCATACCTTTGTTACGAGCAACAAATTGAGTTATAAAAACAAACTTGATATTTTGTGTTATTTTTTATTATAATTGGAAGATAACGTCTAACTTATGTAAACTACAAAAACATTTTAACAGTTATAAAATGTACGTGTTAGTAACAAATAACCAAAATACTATAGACATTCATAGCAAAACGTTTTACACCTAAAATCGTATCAAAATTCAGATCCAGCTGAATTTATTGTAGATTTCTAAGCGTTTTCTGTATATGCCTCATAGTAGTAACTGGAATAGCTTCAGATACTGCTTTATAAAACTGACTATGATTTGACAAGTTTCCAAACATGATCTTAGCATGTTTTCTAAAATTTAAACCAATTAGGAATTTCTTCACTAAGCTGGTAAAATACATACCTTGTCTCAAGATTGCCTTCCATCAACATATTTGCACCTGAAATCAATATCCTATCCCTAGTATCCCTGGGAAGTTGAAAAACTTTTTCAGATCCTAGTCGATTGGTAAGTGAGCTAAGTAATCTAGCTGCTGCGCAGCGAACTATTGCGTTTTGATGGCAGGCTCCTTTGCTGGCAATGACTGCAACGACCCTAGGTACAGCTATATTCAGGCACATACTGTCTAATGCTGCATTTGCATCACTGCGCAAAAATTTGTTTGTGTCAGCCGTTCTGTGAAGTAGAGGAACTGCTAGCTCTTCAAGGTGCTGTAAATAAATAGAAAATAATATTTTAGTATGAAGTAAAATTATAATTCAAATAAGCATTGTTTTAACAAACTTTCACTAAATACTTTAATCCCTACCTGCAAAGTCTTTAAACACTCTGTTTATTAAAGCCTTTGGGTGCCGAACCACCGGGATAAACCATCATAGTGTCTGTCCGAAAAATGTTAGGCCTGGGAAACGGCTTGCGGTTTCCAACGCCGTTTGATGTTGATGGAGCTTTGTGTACACGTTTCTCATTTTCTACTAATTTAAAGTAATAACAAAACTCAGGCAGGGTTCACCTAACCTATATTATCACAGTAAATAACAAAAAAAAAACTAAACTCTATTCTTATTTGACAAACATGCTTGTATCTAAAAAAAGAACAAGCTAAAATTATTAATTTTATACTGCTACGTTCTATTTCATATTTAAAAAAACGCTTTAATGCCTCATTGCCGTAAAAACCATTTCAGTTCCTACCTATTTTAATTTATACTTCTATAAATTCAATTTGCGTGGATAGGCAACCAACTATACGCGTCCTTCGTTAAATTCACGAGTTCGGTTACTTACATTTCTTATCTCGCACCTATAGAACTTTGTTACACTTGCTAGATCCTTATCTAAAACGCAAACTTGACGAATGCGCGTGGTTTAAAATGGGTTCTTTTGGCGTTCAAATAGTTGGGTTTTAAAAACAGTTGGTAATTTTTGCTAGAGATGTAATTAAAGAAAATGTATTAGTTTCGGTGTTGTTAGTTTTGTTAAGCAAAATGGGATTCGTACATTTTAGTTAAAGTTGTCGTTTGCTTTGGAAAGCAAAAGTTATGTTTTTCTCCACCGTTTGTTTTATCTTGTGCAACTCCAACAGAAGTAGTGATTTTCTACAAATAAGTATTTGTTAGCGGTTTTAAACATAAAAACAACTTCAAGTGAGATGTCATGATGGCTATTGTTACCAAGCAGTTTTAATCATTCAATAACAAACGTGACCTGGAGTGCGGGACTATGTTTAAAATAGAAAGTAATCGCTTTGTTAACGTTTATAAATATGATATTTATTTTATAACAACGAATGAAGGTGTGATTTTCCTTTTCTATAAACATACCTTTTTAACGAAATACTGTCATGAAGATGGAATCAACCGAAAATACTATAATTAAAACGGTTGAGAATTAGAGCAGATATTTGGAGACGAAAAATATAACACACTTCAACTTGAATTACTATGTAAAATCCACTGGGGCAAATCGGTGTTGGGTTTTTTTTCTTTTTTGTGACCTTCTACTCTACAACTAGTTAGTTAGTACATAATTCTTTTGGTTCCTTTTTTATTGTTGTGATAATTGGTGTGAACAACCTACGTTGCTTTTTTTCTTGTCCGCACGGAATACCGTAACGAGACATCCAACCAAATTAACTAGTACATGTGAATATGCGGATATAATTGTGGTGCCGATCCATTTAAGAATTTACGAGGTTTTAATACGCTTTAACCAGCGTGCACCAACGTAACAGTTCTCTTAATGATAAACTTTATTCAGTCGTATTTTTACAACCAATCACAATCATTGTATAAACAACAACATGAAATGCGTAGCTGGTGAAAAGCAAAAATTTAATAATTTACAGGTTTTGTTGGTCTTGTACAAAACTCCGAGCGATCGTTTAGTTTAGGAAAGGCGTTGCAGGTAATCCAATACTCCAACTTAGCGTTAAATGAAAGCAGAATCTTTCGCCTGTGACGGTTTTTTTATTCCGCGTTTTTACTTGCGCTTTGGGAACTTATCTTCTAACAATGCCGGAGTTTTTAATACCGTCACTTTTACTACCCGAACTACAATCTTATCCACACGCGATGGTTGAGTAGTGCTGTTTTTCTGTTTGGTCTCTAATAACCAAAGATAGAAGTTCCCTCCTTATAATCCGTCGGTTTTTATAAGTTACGTCCCAGGGTATTACCCAAATAACTCGCTTCTACGAATTGTACGTCTATAGCTGTCCTATTCTCGAGTTCAATGTCATTCTGTTTTTGCATACAGTCATCTTGTTCTCACACTGTTAAATGTGGTGAGTTTATTTACGTTCGCAACGCACCTTCTTATGAGTGTAAATTTATAAGTATATAATTATTAAAGTAATCGACCATGGTCTCCGTTTTTTTGAATTCCTATGAGCGTTCCATTCATCCCACGCTTTACATGCAACGCCTTAATTTTTTATGGCGGGTTTTATGACTATTGGTGTTGTAGGGTGTGCCAGTCTAATTTCATGATTCAATAGTTTGTTTTTGAACTTATGTTTTAGAAGCTTATTAGCTTTTTTAAGCCGGTTATTTAGCCAGATTTGTCTGTATTTTTCTAAATTTAATAGAAAAGTGTAAAGTTCCAATTTTTATTACTGGTTGTATAAAAATAAACTAGGTCTTAACTACTTCAATCCTTTACCCTAATTTAGTATCGTATTGGAATAGTAAGCAAACGGTCAAAGCTTCTATAAATCTTCCAGGCACTTTTCGTACAGAAAGCCCATTTTACCAACTCAAATTAACAAACCTTTCCTATTACCCAATGTATACTTAAATAACGCACTAACGCTACAAAGCTCGGCACAAAATTAACATTCGACAACAAAATTGAAAGCAGGGACAGAAAGTATGTGTCAAAAATAGCAGATTTTACATCACAAATATCTACATTTATGTCCCAGAACTAGCATCTCCAAATTATCTCAATTAAACTACTTTAGTCTAATTAATACAATACCTTTTTCGCTTTCGATCATAAATGCAATTTATAATACACCCTATAACTTTCTTCCTTGTAGATGTTGTAGTAAATACCTACACAGGATTTTTAATCACAATTTAGCAAAGCGTGCTGATTTACAAAAGATTATTGAAGAATAAATCAGAAGTTCCCAACTGGCCAACTTGTTTTATGCCAACAGTAACGCGATCGGGATACGCTAGAAATAAATTAAATGGGTAAGAAAAATGTTTAAAGTTGAATGGACAGGCTAAGTGTGATCCCATCCTGAATAGTTTAATAAGTCAAAATTTTGACACTATAAAAGTAATAAAGATTATTTCTTTTAGATGCAGTGTAAACGTAATAATCCAGGACGATATATACAAACTCGCTAAAATAAAAGTTTTTATAAATCATACAATGTAATAAATATGTATTACAAGAGTGTCAAATAGATATAGAACGCAGGGCGTCATGCAATAAACAAAACCACAGAGCATACATTAATGAAATATATTAATGCGTTAGAAATGGAGAAACTGTTAACAGGAAGATTATATTGGAGAAATGGCTAAACGTTCAAGGAATTGCAAAAGTGACTGTTATGCAATTAACGAAACAATAACCATATTATTAACCATAGATTAAACTTTTACATTGTATTACCGGATGCTGACGGTAATTAATAGGATTTTTATAGTGCGAGAAGTGATAGGTGTTAGTCATCAGACAGAAATGAATAAATTAATTATTCGTGAACAGGTAAGTAAAAAGATAGAAATGTAGTAATACGAGTGAGTAGTGTAGGGGGAGTTTAAAACTAAAAAAGCACAGTTACAAGATGAAACTATAGATCTCGCAGGAAAAAAACGCGACGCGTGACTTATTTTTTACTGTATGGGTACGTTTCAATTTACAAATTCGTAGAATGATTGTTACGTCCGGTTGAAAAGGGGTTATGACTGGAGAGCCTCCCCCCCCGCATGAATTAAAAATTTTTATGTTATGTTGTGTTAAGGGAGTTGTGCTATTTAAAAGAAAACCACATAGCTGGGAGAATAGAAAGTAGAAATACAGTTTCTGGACATCCGTAATCTTTTTAAAAGATGAAATTTAACAGTGACTAGAATGAGCTTTTTTGTTTAGATTTATTAATTATGCGCCTGTGGACTTAAAATATCAATTGTTTGTATCTAAGTAATAGGAAATTAATTAAAATGCAAGTAATTATTTTATTGGAAGAAGTTAGCGATAAAATTGGTGTATATTAATGTTAAATTTAAGCGTTATTACTGAAATTATGCTGGTAAAAGAGTGACAATTTAGTATTTTTAATGAGCATTGGAAAAGATAAGGGAAACGTTGGTATTTAACTGTTGACTATGTTTGTTATGGGAATTTCCAGACAATTGGATTTAAAATGTCTATGTAACTTAATATGTGAAAATTGGAGTGACAATATTGTTGATGAATTTAGCTTAATTTTTTATAGGATTTCTTTTAGTAATACTTGGCCAGAGTGACGTTAAGAAACTAGGTTTTTCTAAATCATATTTGTATTTACATTGCAATTATTTAGTGTCAATAGAAGTTAAGCATAGATTAAATTTGTATTTATGTATGAACGAAGATAAAAACTAGGCCATTGTGAAAGTGTTAGAGTCGTATTCCGGGAGGACTTGAGTTCAAAAATTTTATTTAATTCGATAACAATTTAATAAGTGTTTCCAAGCAGTGGCAAGAAAGAAAAAATATAATATGATAATTTTAAGAAACCAGACGCAAGAGGCCTGTTTAAAAAAGCCGTTTCCCGTTTAGGGATAATTTCAAAGGGATTGCTGAGACGAGACGGTTTGGCGCCCCTCAGTTATGACAGAAAGAAAAACCTTTAGGGTTAAGTGAATATTGCAATGCAGTTTGTTTGTATTTGCGCCATATCTACTATTTTTTATTTCATTATTTTTCAATTTTTACAGTTTTTTCAATAGAAACCCACTCCCACACTACTGTGGTTCCGTAAAGCGCCTTTAAATTATTTAAGGTCCTTGCCCCCTCAAGAAATATCTACAATGATAACGTATTGCTCATTTTACTTGTAACACCACTTCCGCTACCCTTATTAAAATAATTTTTTTAGAACACATTCTACTAGCAGAATAACCAAGAAGATGGTGTTATACCACTACAACCAATAACATTTTATAAAATATGTAACCTATTGAAACGACGTTATGTTAATACGTATAATTTTGAATTGGTTAATATTCCGGGAGCGGGGACGCCTTAATAGTGAATACGCCGACTATGCACGGTGACGTGGGAGAACTTCTGAGGAAAAATATAAAAGCGGGGCCTGCCAAATTACTCTGTGAAAGGCATTCTAACTTTCATTTGTTGCAATTGATAGGGTGCAGAACCACTGCCATTTCGGCAAACTTTTCTCACGATATTTCCCGCTACCTGAAAGGCGGTTATCCAATTAGCATGTGTTTTCGTCTCTCATTATTTCATACTTTACCCCTCGATAAAACTTAAAGGAATACAATTCACTAAGTTCGGTACACTTAAAAAAATTTAAAATGGAGTTTCCTCTAATACTGACTATTGCTGTTACATAACTAGGGTGACTGGGTATCCTTTCACAATTTGGTTCTTTTTATCTTCTTTGATAAATAAAACTCCACTTAATATCTATTAACATTAAATAGTTGAAATATAGGTACCAGTACATTTTTTTTAAAGAAAAGCAAACCTAACTTTCTACATCTTTCTATCATCACACTGACCAGATACTCAAACACATTTCCGAAAGGTCTTTAACAACAGAAAAAATCTTACTCCACTGATTTAGATAAACAACATTCTATTTTTTTTCATGTGATTCCCTACAAGCACTAAACGAAAAGGAGTTGAATGCAACATTACAATGCCATCATTTAACTGTTTCTTAAAACGTTTCGCTAACTTCTTAACTAGCGATAAATATGAACATCCACAAGTTATATTGAAAACAATAGTATGCACATAGTAACATTTAGAAGACATTCAAAAGTTCAAATTTAACTCATAGTTTGCTGTTACAGCCCATCAGAAAAATATTAAAGACGGTCAGGAATGCCAAGGTTTTTGCTAGTTAATGGTCCAACTTCTACCTTTCCACCTGTTAGGTTGCACCCCTCACTTAACACAAAAATCCCAAAATATTTGCTGGGTGAACCTTTCAGCTCATTACCTGTTGTTTGTTTATTTAACTTTATCTTTCTTTACTTCCAGCCGACATAACTGTAAATTCCAAGATTTCGTTCGTGACTAAAGCCACACTTGTCTTTAACCACAAATCAAATTCAAAAAGTCGCTACGGCGCTCGTAACCTATTTCGTCGTCTTTTACAGTTTTTACATTTTTCTTAACTCATTGACTGCCCGTGGTTTCTTTCCATATGGCTTTTATGCTATCCCTATCCTTCGTTTTGCTTAGGTATGGTCAACAAGTGCTGGCATAACAACTTCATGGGAATGAACCATGCGGAAGTTACTCACGAGTCTTGGACGCGTCAGCTTAGGGCTTCGATTATTTTATTTATTACCCAGCACGGCGTTTTTATTTTACTTTGAAATAGAACTGCCGGCATAATTTATTTTACACTACAATAAAAAGGGACCGTAAAAGCAACACTGCTCATTCTGCCGGTGGCAGCTACGAGGAGGCAGCCTCTACGTACCTTGATGTGACTGTGATCGACAGGAGTAACTAACTCTAGGGTCAAAATAATTTAGCTTTAGTTTGAAATCTTGCAATCGACCATCAAGAAGGCTTTATCAAACAATTGGTTCCCCCTCCCAGCAAAAAAACTCCAGCAAAATTCAGTGGGTGTATTCGGGTGAGATTTTTGGGATTTGGTGCGAGGTCGACAACTTCCTAAAGTGGATAAGGGAGGCGGGTTGGCAAACCCTCCCAACAGTGGGATGCTGCACATTCCGGGCTTTTTTGAGAAAATGGATGTTGTTCAAAAGTGTCTGCGGGTGCAAAACCATTCGACCGATATATCCAAGTGCTGCAGCTTCCACACGACTATAAGAAACCAATCTCAAAGGTGCTGCTGGTCTTTGGTATGGGGCAAGATAATAGAGACGTTATAGTCAGCAAAAGAGGCAAGCTGCATTATAAACTCACCTTCCTAAATCTCAGAATACAAAAACCACAACCTGTTTCAGATATACCCCCAAGCAACCCGATTCTGTGAAAGAGCAAAAACAATCTGCGTCTTCAGAGAAACAGCAGGTAGAGCATCCTCCGCAAGTGCTGCGCAGGCGCAGTTTAACCATCGACGATAGAAATAAGAGATCCGGACTTCTATCCTCTTCTAGTGGAGTGGATGACGGAGGAGTGCTGCAGAGTGTCCCTCGGTAGCCCAACCAGCGATGCCGCGTAAGCGTGACCGTCTCTCAGTCCAAATAGTGGAACCAGACCATACAGTTAAATTACAACACTGCCAGATAGCCGTAAGTACTTTATTCAGTTACCTGAGCACAAGACAAAACATTGTCCTCAAATAGAAACCTCGGGTGGTGAACTCAAGAGTCTCGGATTTGGGTAGCCTAAATGGTACTATTTTCACAGGCAGTAGCCATAACAAGCATAGGGATGGATTTGCCACAACTGAGTGGCTGTGTGTCACAACCATTTAGCTTAATTGCAATATCGCCGCTTTGATTGAAATACTTTTGCTTTCAGCCTACTTTCCAATAGAGGCTAACCCCTACCCCCCTCTTAGTGAGCTGACGGAGGTCATTGATTATTGTGAAAAGAAGAGCATATCATTACTGGATGCGACTCCAACGCGCATTACATAACTTGGGGTAGCCACGAGGAAGGGTACTACAAGAATTTATTACACGTAAAATCACTAAAATCCTAAACTGAGGGAGAGTAAGCCTACGTTTGCTACATCCCGTAACTAAACAGTTAGTGATTTACCCTAGCTTCTATAGGTATTTTTAATCACATCTCGAACGACAGGTACTACCTGTGGCAACTCTACCATATCACAGAAGGATTAATTTTAAAATCAGAGGTCAAAAGTTGTCTCCAAGGAATACAGAAACCTCAAGGCAATAAACAGAACGTTCTAGGTGGACTGTCTGAATAGATAGCTTCACACACCATAATACATGACCAATGTAAAAACCAGAGAGGAATTGTAAGGAAATACTGAATTCCTTCGAAACTTCTTCGAACAGACATGTCGCCCCTCGTTAGAACACCCCATGGGGGAGTCAACGAGCTTAGAAGCTGAAGAAAACCTTGGCACCAGAAGCATAGTCGAGTTAAGTGCTTATATAAACTTCCAGAGACTATTATAAAAAACTAATTAGGAGATAGCAGAGACTTGTGAAAGACCGCCTGTAATTCAGTAGCCTGCGAATGAAACTTCTCGAATAAATAGAATTCAGACTAAAGATCCGCGCCAGCAACTATGTTATCCCAAATGTGCGGATGACTCATTCGCCAACAACGAGAAAAAAACAATAAAACTACCCTGGGATACGCACTTCCTAGAAAGTAAATCTCTATCATCTACCACTTGTATAGACGCTCTCCTGTCAGCCCCAGAGGAGAAGAGAACGTAAAATAGAGTGTCTCAAATTTTCAATCTTTAAAGTGCGCAGGACTTTCTTACTTTTCTACAATGGGGTCTGGAGTTATTTGCTGCCCCTTTGCCTTTCGCGAGATTTAGTTGCGCGAATTTAATCATATTGCTTTTTTTAAATCTTTCTTTTTCTTCACAGTCCATAATCGATGTTACGTGTGATTGCGTTCTTCAGAAGTAGCATCGTGGGGTATCTACTCGACTTGGCGTCGTGGCGCGTATCAACCTTCGCGCCACCGCCAGTTCTGTCGTTTGCCCTAGCGCAAACCACGCAGCAGTGGACTGTCTTCCGGCAATTTTTGAACTCGTGACCGACCTCGGCACAGTTACCGCACGACTGTACCTTCTCCCTGCACTTCATCGATCTTTGGCCGTACTTAAAGCACCGGAAGCAGTGCGTCATTGAAAAGTGGTCCCGAGCCTATACTCTTCGCCACCTGAGGTTTATAGCGTTAGCTAGTATGCGCCTCCGAAGTGTGGGGGTCACTTCGAAGACTACATTGGCGAAGGGATCCCTAGGGTCCTTTCCTCCAAACCTAAACTTCTCTCTCAGGTGGTCTTCTAATTTTAAATTGCCGAAATGGTGATTCTGGCTCGCAATCAACCGCACGAGCTCTTCAGCCTTCATCCCCGCTTCGACCCCCGGAAGAACGACTCGTGGATGCTTCTTCTCAATCGTCTTCGTAACGAGTTCTTTGCAGTTTCTGCCGACTTTCGACTGCAATTTCTTAGCGTCTTTCCGACCGGAAAATTCCACTACAACACCGCCCCTGCGCGTCCTACGTGCTCCGACTACGACAAATCCATCACGTGCTGGATTGATCTTCTGCTTCAGGGTCGTCATCATGTCATCCTTCTGGCCTGGCCGGCGTTGACCCTGACGGCAAACGTAGGCGTAGCACATGAGGCTGCAGCGGCATACGAAACCTTGCGCTGTACCGACGCTCTTTAACTCTGCAAACTCTGACCCCCTGTAACAACAGAATTTTCAGCCGGACTTCCCCAGACAATACTAGCTCTCCCAGAATCATTACAACAAAGACGAAGCGCCCTAACCATCCCTATAAGCTGATTCGTCACGTCGCGGATATCATCCGCGGCGTGCCGAATCGCCTTTCTGTCTTCCACAACAATAGTAGAGGAGTTCGTCGGCACCTTCCTACAGATGGCCGCGTGTGCCTTCCTCACCCTGAACTTCAAGAACTCTGAAGTCGCTAGCGGCAACGCTACAGTTGCTGCTAGTCGACGTCTTACGCTGGTCCCTTAAAGTAGAGGGCAATTCAGGCGCCGCTACCACCGCTGGAGGCCCCAACACAACCGCCACAGGCACACGCTCCCTCTCTAAGCCTTGGACCTCCTCCTGAATCCCTAACATTATATTCTTCAGTTTTTTTCCACCAATAGCGGCCTCGGCCCCTGACGTAACAGACTCCGACCTAGCCGACACCATGCTGACAAAGCTAATGACAAAAGAGCAACCAACAAAAAACGCAACTTAAAAAACGACCCGACTGTTGCGACGCTAAAAGAACACAAACGTTGGTCCAATAAAAATACTTTGATTAATGATGAACGGTAAACAACCCTGTATTTATTTAAACTTCAAACCGCCAAATTAAATTTTAAATTTAACAAAAATTCGACAAACACTAAGCGTCAAAATAACAACTAGGACCAAATAAAATCGGTAGCGCAATAAAAACATCTCGATTAAAAATGTACTGTAAACAAAACTGTATTTATTTAAATTTTAAACCGCCAAATCAAATTCTAAATTTAAACAAGCTAATTACTTCTAAAAATCAAATCTATAAAATACTGCACTTTAAATTTAAATATGGAAATAAACAAAAAAACATGCGCCATTAGAACGTGGTATCGGCAACGCACTTACCACGTGTATACTCGGTGCCTGGCGCAAACTTCAAGTGTTACACCACTAATTACACTAAAAACTCGACTTTATAAACGTTTAAGTACGCGCGTACTTAAAAAATAGAATATTTTTATTTAAATAAACGCAAATTTAAGCTATTTGTTTAATTCAAAAGGGGCCCAGATTTAGGTTTCTAGATTGTTAATTTATTGTACGCGCACTATAAAATTTTTAAACACTTATTTGATTATTTTACACGATTTTTTACGCGATTTACGCGGTTTTTGCTATAAATTTATTAAAACGCCTGTTAAATTATTTTTGAAATTATTTTTGGTATTTGTTTGTTAGTTTTCGGTTTATTCGCCCAAACTTTAATTTAGTTTGTTTTTAGACCCGTATTTTACTTTGAAATTCAAAGAAAAACACGATTCATTTATTAATTAATCGATTACATTAGTTTTTGATTTTATTTCACTGCCCTATGTATTAATGCCACACAGAAATAAAATTAAATACAATAAATAACAAAGCTTCAAATATAAAAATATAATAAAAACCCTGTATAAAAACTTACTTGTTGCTGCAGAAGCGGGAGTTCCGTGAAACACGTTCGCACACTTCAACAGCTAACATGAAAGTGGGTGGAGGGGGATACAGCAGTCACATTCCCTTTACCCGAATTAGCACGCTCATATGCCGGAGAGATCTACAGATTCTGCCCTATACATTGTGTTAGGGAGGGTCAAGAAACCAATCGGCAATAATACTTCAATCTTAGGTGTACTGATGGATATCAAAGTCACTTTTAGTAAAACTACTTTTAAAATTTCGACAGTCTTGCGGAAATATAAAGTGGGCAACACTGTCAGGCAGTTATTCATCTCTTATTACAAGTGTTGTAGAATTGTGCTAAAGGGGTGCTTGTGAATTCTGTTTAACATTGCTTAATTGATTTTTATCTTGACTAAAATTTGTTGGAGTTATAAAATATGATACTTACAGTTTCTAACGGCTTCCTGAAAGTTGCAAACATTTCAGATGACGCTAGACAAGCTGCTCTTGATACTTGTGAACGTAGATTTTTTACTTGTTTACCAACAACCACACAAACACCATGCATCTGGTTTTCAATAACTTCAGGATGGTATCTCGATAACCTTATAATACCCTGCAATCCTTTAACTGTCATTTCCCACTCACTACTATCCAATAATTCAATGGCCTCATTAAAGCCTTCACGAGGTTTAGCAAAAGGTTCAAGTGATTCTGGAAATGGTGTCGTTTCTTTTTTGGAAAGGCGAATTGAGCTTCTTCTGCATAATGACTTAGAACGAGATGTTTTTATTTTCGGTGTATTAATTTGTCGTTCTGATACACACTCTGATGCCGATCCTGGTAGGACTGTTACTTTTAAATTTGACGTGTCTTCCGGAGTTTCGTAGCGCGCGTGAAATATAATTGCGTTTAGAGCTGGTGCAGAGCTTACTGTTTTTCTAAAAGCATCAGCAGAGCTTAGTAAATTGATTTCTGACTTAGATTTAGATAAAAGGTTTCTGGGTGTGTTGTAGGTATCAAAGTTATCTAAGCTTGTACACACTGTAACAGGTTTACAGGTATTGTCTATATCTATACCGGTGTCGACTTCACTGCTGGAAGGACAATCACTGGGTTCTTCTGAATGGAATTCATTATGAAACGATTTTTCTTCAAAACTGTGGTTTAACTCTGCTACACTTTCTTTATCTTCGGTTTCGGTTTCTCTCTCGTCTTCACTCTGTCTAGGTGTTTCATCGGGAGTGTGTTGTTGGTCATCCAGAATAAATACGTCATTGCTCTCTAATACATCGTGAACATCATCAAGCACTGTAAAAGTTTCATCATGGTATCTTGGCGAATCCACTTGAATAGAGCCTTCCGAAGGTCTTGGAGACTCCAAAATCATCTCTTCGTTTGGTTTTTTACTGCACGGAGAAGCTAAAAATGACTCAGCCGGTGGAGTGTAGAACTCACAAGACTCTGATTCTGACGAAAATGGTTGTCGAATTAAAATAGATCGTTGAGAAATGATATTTCTTTCTGGTGTAGCAACTGGAGTCGGCGATTTCGTCCTAGAAAAAAAACTGCGTATTAGACTTCTAGGCAAGTACTAAAACAAAAGAGCACAAGCGCGTTTAAAATTTAAGTATTTAAAACAATATTCAACAAAATAGTTATTGGATCAATTTCATTCTAATTACAGGGATTTTCTATTTATAGCATGTTGGTAGCACTAGTGCATTATTTAAGGAAACATTATGTAATACAAATGAGACTATTAATTTCAGTTAGTTAAATGAGCTTTAAATACTAAAACAGCCTGTAAAGTTCATAAAAGCTTTGATAGTTTGCACTTTGTAACGCGGCTATTTCAATGTAATATTAAATTAAGATACAGAAATAAACAAGAAAGTACCTAATGTATTAAATACAAATAGTAATAATAATTGGGACTTTAAACTTTTTTCATTAAATTTAGGTAAACAACCGGCGTAGTAAAGTATATTTGTACACATTCACACGAGTTCACGTTGATGCATGTAATTGAACCGATACACCCAACAACCTCAATAATTATAAAACCAGCCATAGAAATTTATGTGTTACATGTAAACCGCGAGAGAAATTAAGAGCTCACACAAACTTAAAGAAATCCCAACCATGGTAGATTACCTCCAATATCCATAAACTCATAAATTAAAACCATAAAAAAGTGTTGCCAACGTAAACAAATTATACCGTTTTTGAAATTGTGGGAACGAATGACCGGCCACACGAAGAGAACGACATTGACCTCGACCCAGGACAACTTTAGAAGCAAAAGCTGTGAGAATGAGAGCATGGGGTAGCAATCTTAAAAAATCGTAGCTTATGAAACCCTCGTATATTAGAAAGAGGGGATCAGTTTGCATAGGAATATCACAAAACTTGTTAGCGGCACAAGTAATACGTACAAGGTACGTGACGCCACGTCAAATGTCGAAACTATTAGTGATTGAACAGGTCCTCGAGCGCATTGACGCGGACATCAGGTACCGGTTCCGTAGGGTAAATGGCGAGTGCTAGATGGTTTGTATTAACCACAGGTTGTAACTAACAGGTTGTAATTTTTCCTGTTTGTTCTGTCCGTTAAGGTAGATGAAGTTTTAATGGAGTAAAATCAAAACAATTGTAAGTTAAATTGAACTATAACCATCACATGCTGTTGTGTCTAAGAATTGAAATTGATTGTTAATATTTATACCGTGTGGAATTTATTCTTACAAAAACTATTAGTATTGGTATGCGCTTCAGTACATTTAGGGCGTGTTGCATCGAATTTGCATACATAGAAGCTCGTTGGTTTAGAAGAAAGTTAGCCAGTCTAAATTACAACGATTAAATTTCAATTAAGTTGGCCAAATTAAAGGAAATTATAATTTTTGTTTGTTTTTGTTGTTGTCATTTCCTGTCTTGAAAACCATGTCTTGTAACATAGGATAGTTATACACGGAGTCGAGTTTTTTCTCTGTCTATTTTAAAATTAGGAGGCAAGAAAGCGTAATCGAGGTTCATCAACCTCAACTGCAATATAAACTGCTCAAATAGGTACTCGAGACACTCACCCTTTGAATCGGCTTATTTGAAATTGGAAATATTTAGATGGGTTGGCACTCAAAAACTGTATATAGACAAAGAGTTCAACGATCTTTCAAGGTACCTGTAAAAGTATTTAATGAAATTGTTGGAGTTGTATACTCCTAAAAGTTATTTACGTTCATAGAACTCATCCTGCACCAGTGAAAGATAGACAATGCACTATTTTACTGTAACATCACTTAGCCCTTTTAGAATAAAATTAATTCAAATACTTAACGTCAATTTAACAGTTAACAGGTTACAGATACAGCAGAGTAATAACGTGACTTAGTTGAAAAAAATTTTATTCATATGTAACCATAATTTTATAAAAAGCGTATCGTTAGTAAATAAATCGATTTGTAGCCGTTAAATTATAAATTCTTCTGAGTCTAGAAATAAAACAACTAATGGCACAAATACAAATTTGACAGGAAAAGAAAAGTTATGCCTACTTTAATTAACAATCACACAACCGTGTATCTGTTTTTATCAAGATACGCACAATATATCCAAGGAATTCTTTACCGCAGGAAATTTTGATCTTGTTGTATACATATCGATGTGATAAAGAGGTCATATGCGGTCATTGAGCCCCACATTTTGTAACGGAAATAGACCTAAAGCTGAGAAAAGTAAAATCTTCCAATATTTAATTTTTACCCCTGTATAATGTTCTTCTTCTTTTAACACAGATCCCATGTAAAATAACATGCTTTAAGTGTTGTGATATACTACTTAAAAACGAAGCCCAATCTTAAAACAAGTCCAATCCGTGAAAATGTAAAAATCTCCATTGATTTAAAAATCCGTGTGTAAATATTTATTCTCTTGAAAAATATCTTTTATTGCATTTATGTAGACTAAAAAACCGTAAAACGAATCTAATGTGTAAAGATTCATCCACTTCAAGAATACTATATAACTTTAATGTCAAGCTTCTTCTTTAAAATGAATAATATAAAACAAGTTCTAGCTAGCGAAAATATAAAAATTTGTACTTTTTAAAATGTAAATTCAATAATGCATTCATCCTTTTTAGAAATATTAGTCAATAAACGTTATTCAATTCAAAACGTTATACCACAATTGCGAGTTTCTAATGCGAAGTAGTTTACTTTCAAAGCAAGCATTTTCTGGATGGTTCTAGAATACATTATATTTACGTTAACAAACTAATTATCATGCATGAATGAGTGAGTACACGTCAATTTGGGGAACGCGGTAACATCGGGAAAAACTATAAACAAGATAAGATAACAAGTTTTAATGGCTATGTATTATTACAGAAGCTCGTAAAATTATAATAGAGACAGAGAAGCCAAATATTAGTTTAATTTATTAATAAAAGACAGGAAACTTTTATGATCGTAATAAACTTCAAACTGACGAGTCATTAAAAATAAGAACACACAAAATTGCGGTTCATGGTTACATCATGGCAAAGCTCCTAAAATGTAATCAGAACATTCTAAACCGGTGACGTGTTTAGAATTTTATTATATAAAGCAGGAATTTAATAACAAGCGGGAATTCTGAACATAAGTATTTCAACATTCGATCATTGATAGATAGTTGCTGGATAGCTTTTTATGGAGTGTAACGACGATTAATTTATTGCTCCCATATAAATGATAAGTTCTCTTGATGCAGTCACCGGCTATTTTAGTTTATTAAAAATAAAAGTACCTTCGCAAATTGATGAAGTATACTTCGATGTATGGAAATTGATTATAATGGAAATCTAAAAGAATGGAACCAGGAATTTTTCGATTTAAATTTTAAAGAAAACGATTTTTAGATAGCAATGATAAGCAAAGACAAGTGGACATAAAGTTATCAATACCAGCAAGAATGTGACGATCCAAAGCGCAAGTATACTTTTGTTTTTATTTTTATTCTATTTATTTATACAGAAAATACATCTTACAGACAAGCCAATTACAGGATGTATACCAAAAAAATAACAAAATAAGTTACATTTCACATACAGTTTTGTGTACAGCAATACTAAAACAAAATCACTGTAGTAAAACTATGCTATATTATACTACACTATTATAACACGTTTTAATAGAACAAAGAACCTGTTTCGGGTTAAAACAAATCCTACACAGAGGATCCATGAGGAAAATATGGGTATAAGAGACGCAAATACTAATAAATTAATTTAACTACAGAATACCAGCTTTAAATTATTGTAAAGAGTCATTAAATAAATCAAAGCAGTGCTGAACATCAGAGTAATTAAGAACCATAACATGAATAGAGGGAAAATTCTAATATATTAGTTCTAGGGGTTTTTATATTAAATAGTTTTAAGTTTCAAACACAAAGAGACAATTTGTGTATTATTAAGTAGATTAAGCTAGTATAAATTCCTTTGTTGGGTGTAGAAAATTACTTGTAAATAGATACATTTTTATTTTAGTAATTTTGAGATCAGATCTCAAAGTGATTTGACCCTTACAAAAATTTCTGCTCGGGTTTGCTGATCCGCTACACTAAGGTGGGGTGGTACAAGAATATTTAAATTATTTATCAAAATCTTAAGGTAAATTTTGTGACTTACATATTAAATATTTTGGCTTTTTCTAATTATCAACAATGATTAGGTAAAGATTGTAATAATATGTAGGTAGTGATAAAATGTCGCGTCTTTCTAAACTTAAGCTGTAAATTGCATTTATGGGCTTTCTTTACATCTGTGTGAGTAAGTAGATTTCTTTGATAACGCGAGTAGAAAAAAAATGTTTTGGAATGTATTGAGAATAGTTCATAAACAAATGTTTCTTGTAATTGTACCTGTAATGTTGAGATTTGTTTGTTTCATTTCATTTTCATAAAGTCAACACTCTACTTATCGCTGAGCTGGCAAGAGAAAACGGGCATATTAGGGTAAGAATTCACATTTTCTACAAAGCTAGAGTCCATAGCATAATTTAATGGCGCCCAACATTTAGGCAGTCTATTTAGTAATATTTACAGCATTATATATATATATATATATATATATATATGACTTGGTTGTGCGGGAATAAAAGTGCCGTGGATTAATTCTTAACGAGCCACAATAAAAAATACTTGTGATGAATGTGTCAAACTGTCCGTTGTCTAATTATTTTTGCTAGCTCTCTGATTAGTAAAACGACTGCAATCAGGTTTATACTGATACGAAATATTTTTTACAAACAATTAAAACAACCACAATAGCTTTGTCTTACGAAAAATATCTTAGATATAACATTGATAAAAAGAATATAACTTCCTTTCAACACAAATCTTATGTAATAAAAGTAGAGTCCAAAATCGCCACAGCTTGTTTCGAGAACAATACCCTAAATATAACATCGATAAAATACTTCCTCTCAACACAAATCTTGTATACTAAAAATAGAGTCCAAAATCTCTTCTTAGAATTATGACAATTGCTTCCTTAATCTACACAAATTTCAATCTCATAATTATCATGCATAATTAAATCTATAACCAAATCATCCTTAATATGTACAAAATTTGTGCAAATAAGTCGTATAATTTAATATTCTCTCTTTGAAATTGTTTTAACTTATATGATAACAGTTAGGTTTCATTATTACTTTGTATACTAGCAAAATCCTGTATTCTAGGCTTGTCAACCCTCTTATTTAAATTATTAGCTTTTACATACAACTCTCATTCATAAATTTACAAAGAAAAAACTCTATAAATGAGTTCTTTTAAAAATTAGTAAAATACCTAAACAAATTGTTTTTAGCTTTACAATTACAGACCTGGTTGTTATTGCCTTTTTTCAGTACGTAATTTTTAATCCAACCCTCAAAAATCGTTTAATTGTTTCAGAAGGTAAACATTTCTAAGACATTCCACTCGTACATACCTTATTCCAATTAAAAAGACTATCTTATAGTAGTTTAATTATTTTAATTATCTATTCTCCATTTTGAAACCATTGTAAGTACTTCAAATAAGCTACTCACTTTTGAGTATTGAAAGTACTTTACTGTCAGTGATTTCAATAAATACACTTGTTGAAACCATATGTAAATAAATTTCACTACTACATACTGTAGCTCTTTTACTACCAGACATATTATCGCTAGGTGTACTGCATGCCAATGTTTCAATTAAGATTATTCTACTGTACACCATACATTGACTTTTAAAGGAAAACTTCTTCGGACGCAACAACTTCTAGATGTTCCAATTTTCCTGACCCATCGCATTGGTTTGTTCTTGAAGGTGTCATACGTATGTTATCAACATTTTAAGATTTATTGTCTTTTTGCTGCCTGGGGATATATCATAATTGAACGCGTTGTCTTACTTATACCGTTATCGCAACAATTTATCGTCGCTCCGGGCTATCAACAACGTTTACATATGTTTTTTAGAATACGGATCAATTAACTATGCTCTTTTTGACTTACGGTTATTCGCATTAATTCGAAATACAACCGCACTATTATTATAAAATCCAATATAGTAAACTTGGTTAATGCACTTTTCAGACAACGCAAATTCCTTTGCTACTACAAGAAAATTAAATATCTATCTACCGTATTACATACAATTTAACTGTAAATATCCCTTTAGAATATTCATGCATTTCAACAGAACCAATTACTTATGAAAATCTTTTAGAATATGCGGTTTTTTAAGATTTAGTATTTCTCTAAATACAATTCTTTTATTATAAAATGTGAAACTCTTTTGGAAAACACCTGTTTACGCGTAGAACATAATAAATACTGCTATTTTTCTCTGAAACATGATCCTTTTGTCAATAAATTACTTAATCAGGATGCGACTCTTTTTAATCACGGTTGATACATTTTATACCGGGTGTTTCACAAATACGTTTTCTATACCAATAAATATCTACATAATTTGAATTTTCGAGAATATGTATGCATATATATATATATATATATATATATTAATGTGGTATTTAGAGGTTAAAAGGGTATTAATTATTCATTTGGTATTTATTCCGAGATTCAGCATGTTAAAATAATAAACAACGATGAGGTGCGTTTTTAAAGTCAATAGTTTTATAATTTAATTTGTTTCAAAAAATTTCAAGAAGCTAAAATGTAATTTAGCTTAATTCTTGCAGATAATTACTCATATAGATAAAAAGCATGGCATTTCGTATTTAATTTGTAGGAATATTTTCAAAAGCTTTGGCTTTATTTCAACCCTTTTAGTTTGCAAGTAGTTGGCAGTTATATTATTAAGTAGAAGCTTTTAAACGTGTTTTGAAAGAAGCTAGTTTTCTAGTATCATTAAATTATAAACAAATGTAACCGTTGCATTTTTTCTTGTATAGGGTAGATTAGGACTGCACAAACAACAACACATTCCAGGAGGTTACTAGTTCCGACGTCAATTAAAGAAATTTATAGCTTCTTAAAAACAATATGAAACGTGAGTTGGAGTGGGTTATTGTCGTTCGTTACAAACGAAGCTTGCAAACAAGGTAACAGAAAGAGGTTATTCGATAGCATGTGTATAAGTGGGATGAAAATAAAACGTGTTAAGTTTGAACGTTAGCGTTCGTTGACTTGGGTGAATACAACAGGTTATTAGAGGGGGTAGTAGTTGTTCGTTGTACAACAGAAATTGAAAACAAAGTAAAATATAGGTGATATTTAGCGCTTATGCAGAAGTGGGATGAAAATAACAAATGTCAGAATAGGAGTAGTTTAAACGGTAACTTCGTCAGCTGGAGTGGATATACACAACGTTATTGGAGTGAGGTATTTGAATACTACGAAACGATTTAGTACCGGAGTGTGAAACTTGTGTCTTCAAAGAAAATCGTGTACGTGAGTTTGTTTGTGTGGGGCAGTTTTTGGAAAACGATGGCCGTTGGAAGTAAAGTGATTTTAAGAATTGTGTGCGAATGTTTGTATTGAAGGAAATTTGAGGAATTATGGCAGGCTTTGAGGGATGGAGGAACTAAATATAAACCGCCGTACATCGATAGGCGGATCTCCTAGTTTTCAACCAGCTTACAGCTCATACGTTTTGAAAAGAGTACGTCGTTCCTGATCTTCGATAAGCTGACGGCTCCAAGGTTAAAATGCTTTTCATTTGCATAAAAGGTCAATTAATGTACGCCAATTGATGAAATAAGAACTGTTAGATTTTAATTTGCACTGAGTGTACCAAATATACAATTAGTAATGGAGTAGATATCAGTATTTGGTTGGTTTTGTTGATTACCAGCAATTTATGGTATTAGTAAAAGAAGTTGGAGTTTGGATGCCTATGAAATTGGTAGACAAGATGACTTTTTGGTGATTTGGTTGCAGCATGCAGTTGCGGTTATAGCAATCCAGATTGGTGGTGTTCCTGAATGCACCAGTTCTCGATACAATGATAGCTGGTCCCTGGGTGAACATGGAATCTAGGTAACTGATGATTTTCATTGTATATGTGGGGCTTTTTGTATTTTAAGGACTGGATGTAGCAATTAATAGCGCCCAAGTTGTGAGACTTTTAAGCAGATATCTTTTGGCGGCAGCAGCTCGTTGCAATTAATAGACGCCCAATCGTAGGGTTCGAGTAGTAGAATTTTAACAGAAGAAGGGCAGATCGAAGCAATTAATGACGCCCAACAGTGGGGCTTGTAGACAAACCATTGCAGCAATTAATAGACGCCCCATCGTAGGACTGGAATAGTAGAATTTTAACAGGTGAGACAGGTCATTAATTACACAAGGTAAGTTGATAATTACTAACGTATTACAATTAATAAAATGATATAATAAATTAGACTTTTATGCAAAGCCCACATGATCATTTCAAATCGAGCTAGTAATTGAAAGTTGGAAAATATAAGGTCTTGGACAGGAGATGAACCTGTATGAAAGAGTAAGATACAGGTCCTATCCCGGATCTTGTATTTTCCATCTTTCAATTACTATCTCGACTTAAAATGATCATTTGAGCTTGGCAAAAGATTTCTAGTGTAGGCAACTTTCACATTGACTACCGGTATATCACATCCACGTTGTTCTTTCGTGTTCAAAAACAAGTTTTGGGTGTGTAAACAGTCACGCTAACGATCGTACTTGTTTTCAAAGGCAAATGGTTGCATGCCGATCGATCGTATTGTAAATCTCTGTCGGATGTATGGTATAAAATAATCTGATCTAATCTGCCCCCTCTTTACAATCCGATTAATCAATGTATAAAATCTTTCGTAATTTTGCTCATATAAAGCGCATTTTCTACATCAAGCGTATTTAATAAAAGTTTGCGCATTTGTATTAGTTGAATCTATAGAGGTTGAATAACAACTCGGGTTCAGCTAATACAAATGCGCAAACTTTTATTAAATACGCTTGATGTAGAAAATGCGCTTTATATGAGCAAAATTACGAAGGATTTTAGACATCGATTCATCGGATTGTAAAAGAGGAGGCAGATTAAATCAGATTATTTTATACCACACATCCGACAAAGATTTACAATTTGATCGATTGACATGCAACCACTGGACTTTAAAAACAGGTACAATGGTTAGCATGATGGTATTCACATCCGAAACTTGTTTTTGAACGCGAAAGAACAACGCGGACTTGATATACCGGTAGTCAACGTGGAAGTTACCTACGTTAGGGAGCTTTTGCTAACAATAAGTTGGAGTTTTTACTTGGAACGATTCCTACCCTGAATGTCGATGAAGTTTAAGCAAATATAAAACTGTAAGTCGTTTAAATTTTGTTATAAACTGCCATTGATAGTAATAATATGTGGACCTTATTATTAAAAAAAGACTATTTAAAGCGTATTCTACACACCAAATTCTCATTAACGAAGTTCACAATTGTGTCCGCAAATTAACACATAAAATTCAAATTTGTTAAAACTTTATGGAGTTGAATTATAGGTCATATTAAGTGTTTTCTCTATAGGTAAACGCGCATTTGGTCATTAAGGGGTAAATCATATTTCACATATTGTTCTTAAAATCATGATTTACAATGGTTAGGTATTCCAGACGTAGAGTTTTCTTGTGTCTATTTTAAACTGGTAGAAGGAGGCGAGAAGCGTATAAGCGAGGCTCCATCAACTTCCAGCAACAGTGAAAACCGCTACAATGTTACTCGGGACACCCATCTTCCGGGTAGGTTTTATTTATGTTTTTCGGATGGGTCGGCGCTCAAAGGCAAAACATAGGCAATGGAGTTTAAAGACCTTTTAGTGTAAGCGTATAGGTATTTAGTAGAAGTGCTACAACTAGCATACATCTAAGAGTAGTTTACTTGTTTTCATAGAACCCTTTTCGGTACACTGTAATTTAGATAGTGCACTAGTCCACCAAAACAAGTAAGTAAACTGCCATTAAACTAGCACGTAACGTAGTTAAGAACTAAACAACGTCAAACGTTAGATACGTGTTGTTTCTTTTTTTTTAAGTTTACGAGTATCGTTTTCTAAAACAAACACTTTCCTCAATTCGTTATAATTAGAAACCTCAGTAACTATTAATGAACTATGCTGTCTAGGTGTAGACAGGAAAAAGAACCTATTCAATAATTATTAGATAATTATTGATTTGTCTAAAAATGGGCCAAATGAGTTATTAATGAGCAAGAAATATTGGTTTAACCTACATAGTTTGTACTAAAAACCATTTATGAACCAAAAAACAATCGGATATTGAGGGAATGTTCTACCATTAAGCAGAGAAAGCCAAACTCTAAATAATTTATAAAGATGAGGGCAGAGAGTATAAATAAAGTTTACGGTAATTTCAACTGTCTGAATTTTGAAATATAATTAATAATGAAAAGTCGGATCACACATAACCAACGACAAAATGGTCAAGAAATAGAAGTAGGTGGCGTTTGCGCATCCTATGCACTTACCCTTACGATTCGGTAATCTAGTCAATTCTCGCGAAAACCGCATACACAGAAATAAAACCACTTCACATTGACAGATAGAAATCAATCAAAGAGTAAAAACCAGTAATGTAGTTTTAAAGGTAGCAGAAATTCATTCAAAACTCGCGGTTAACACGAGTAGTTATGCTACGCCGTTTTCAGGACAAAATAGCGTAGAATCCCATGTGTATCCGCTTAAAATAAAACGCGGGCAAAGCGCTGGGGCTCCGGTGCCTTTGTTGGTTGATAGTTTGCTTAATGATGAATATGTAATGGGACCCCTTAGGCCTTGGCTCTCGGCACCGTGGAAGCGCAGCGCCGGCCGGGTGTCTTTGTTGTTAGATAGTATGGTGAATGGGGCTTTGTCCTTGTGGGGACGCTCGTGTCTTTGCTTAATAAGGAACAGGGTGCTCCTTAGAGCTTCGCTCTCCTCGTTTTTTTAAATTCTCGTTGCATTAGTTAATTGAAGAAAGAGATTTTTAGGTTAAGCAAAAATAATAAGAAACGTGGTGGATGACGTTAAACATTCTCAAAATGATAGAATTGGAATGAGCCCCCTAGTCGTGTTCTGAATGGGGCTGTACCCCATGAGAGGTTTATAGGTTAAGCAAAAATAATAAGAAACGTGGTGGATGACGTTAAACATTCTCAAAATGATAAAATTGGAATGGGTTTCCCTAGCCGTGTTCTGAATGGAGCTGTGCCCCATGAGAGATTTATAGGTTAAGCAAAAATAATAAGAAACGTGGTGGATGACGTTAAACATTCTCAAAATGGTAAATGCAAAATGGGGCTCTCTAGCGTGTTCTGAACAAAGCTGTGCCTCCCTGGGTGATTAACTACTTCGGAGATTTTTAAGAATCTTTTTAGCAATATTAAGGCTTTGCTCTAAGAATTATTTTTGTATTAAATATTAAAAGAATAGCAGAATTATTCAACTCGTAATGTAATGGCTTTAATTTAAAATATAGATGTGTATGCAAAAATCATGTTAAGACAGGTATGTCGTTATTTTGTTCACATCATCAAAATAATTAATACAATTACACTAAACTCGCAGCCAGATCTAACATATAACCTCGTTCTTTTATCCTAATTATAGTCGTCTGAATTTAAAATATATGCAAATCATATCGTTATTTAAAACATGGTGACGTAATGGCGCTTGTTCTGAACGAAGCTTTGCACCCTTAGGTGATTGAATACTTCGTAGAATTTTAGGTTAAGCAAAAACATTCACGTGATGAAGAATCTCAAAAAGTATTTTTGTATTAAATATATAATGCTAAAAAAGAAATACAAAATTTTAATGTTTCATTTGCAAAAGTTACATTTTTTAATTGTCTTTATCGTTTTGTTGAGTGACGGTAGCAAATTCTTAGTTATTCAATTTTCTTGTTTTAGCATTGTCATCACCGCTAGAGTCGTATTAATTTCTGAAAAATTTGTTAGTTAAATATATATATATATATATATATATATATATATATATATATATAGAATGCTGTGATCGTCACCATTATTCGGGAACCACGGTTTTCGAATTAAGCCCCAGCGTTGGGCCGTCAAGAATGCTGTGAAACCTTCAAAATTAACTGGTCCGTTGACTTTCTTCTGATAGGAAGACTCTTTACTCTTTCCGCCTCGGCTGCTCACCTAGTTAAAACTTTCATCCTCATTCATACAAAAAAACAAACACATTCCTACCACAAACATCAACGTTAACTCTATTTATATCAATATTCATAATACATTAAAATTTCAAAATTAAATTGTAGCATAAATTTCAGTATCATAAAATTTCAAGATTAAATTTGTCATCATTTTAATTTGCATCCAGAATTAAAGTCCTAGTAGAATGCATACTAATTAAGTTACAATAAGTGCAGACCTAAGTCTGAGTAAAAAGTGAGCATCTCCAACCCCTTGACGTTAATTAAACAGGTTAGTCTAATTAAGCTCAAAGACAGACCCAAATTTTCATCATAATCAAGAACATAAACTGCTAAATACTCCTTTCTACTTAAACAAGAAAATTTTACCTTAAAATTAAAAGTTGTTGTTCATACAAATTCACTACTGTCCATTTTTTTTTAAAATAAATTATAAAGATATCCAACACACAAAAACATCAAAGTTCGAACAAAATTGTATAATTTACCTGAAGGTTACTGCACTCGTGGCTTCAATGTACATCGTCCTTGCTAATTTTACCATTCCAACTGGGTTATGTTTCCGTCCTCAGATTCCTGGTCGCCTTTTAAAATTCATTTACAACACCATTCGTTGAAAAAGCTTCCGGGATTTTCAGGAACGCATCTATGTATATCTAAATCTTGTTTGTAGATCCAATCACGTTTACTAATAACATTTGATTTACTCATTACCGAAAAATAGCAAAGAAATTCCTAATTCTTTCACGCTATACCCAAAACTGCATACTTTTGTTTATTCATTTATCGTTACAAATTTGAATAATTGGTACAGTAATACTCGCAAATATAACTAGACTTTATTACCTTGTATCTTCTTTTCTAAGTGCACTAATGCATAATAACTTGTATCGTAGCACGTAAAGAGCAAACTGTTTTAAAGTATTCAATAATCACCAAAATATAAGAGCAAACTGTTTAAAGTATTGAATCAAAATCGAAAATCTAAGAGAGCACTGTTTAAAGCATCGAATAATCAAAAATCTAAGAGAGCGAAACTGTATTATCACCGGTTTATATAAGAGCCCGCCCGTACGTCGGTTTTGTCCCGCAAACGGACAATTTCCAGAATTTCGCATACTATGTTCCCTTTTTACAGTCGGTCACAGCGATTCTATTAAATTTGCACACGCGCCAGTTGAAAATCTCAGAAATTTTCCACACGACACGCAACGCGTCTGCCAACAACTAATTAATTTTGTATAGCAATCGTTACGTTTACACCTCTCATATCTGCATCTTATAACAACCAATCATTTCCTCGTGACGTTGCTCAAATCACGCTTTGCATTATCTGTGTCTCTGCCTTGCGCGTTTCATCCATCTCTTTCTACCCTTATCTGAGTGATACAAATCGATATTCCTTATTATATGTTATTTCAATCCACGTGGATTCGTAAGTAAAGTAACCCCGTATCTAGCCTTCGCGTTAAAACATCCGACCGTTTCCAATATACCTAGAAGCTGCATGTTTATCCAAACAAATTAATTAGAACTTAGATATTTAAAAATACGCAGGTGTTCAATCGTAATACTTTAAATAACACTTCTACGATTTGAATATTATTGGGTTTTTAAAAGCTTTTGTGCATATTATACCTTAATAATCGTTCAATTAACTCCAATTAAAATAATAATGAATGGTAAACAATCTTCCTATCGATTTATCGTATGTACAAGCTATAAGAATATCTGGTTGTTTTAAAATTTTTTTTAGTTGAGGAGTTAAATTTTGAATAAATGGTAATTTCTTGAATTTTGTAACTAGTGGTCGGTCTAGTCTCTAACAACCTACAAACTTCAACACTAGACCGACCACTAGTTACAAAATTCAAGAAATTACCATTTATTCAAAATTTAACTTCTCAACTAAAAATTTTTTTAAAACAACCAGATATTCTTATAGCTTGTACATACGATAAATCGATAGAAAGATTGTTTACCAAACTAAAGGATAAGACAGATAAATTATTATTCAGCAATATCATATATCAAATAGAATGTAGTTGCAGTAGAACCTACGTGGGCCAATCCAAGCAATGGCTGAAAAACCGCATAATCCAACATAGAAGTGACGCCAGGATTGGTAAACAAAGTTGTGCATTGTCGCTCCATCTAAATTCAACAAGTCACATAGCGAAATTTGAAGATACCAAAATTCTAGATGTTGAAAGCAACTACCATAAGAGGCTATTCTTAGAATCTTTTTACATTAAACAACAATCAAATCCTATCAACAATAAACATGACACAAATAACCTGAGTGTAGTGTATTCAGCGCTTTACAAATTCAACGATAACCATTTCCGCAGACAGACACATTAGATCCTTTGCATCTCCTTCAAATTATCCATAATATAGTCGCCTTTCAATCATCTTGTTCGTTACTATTTCAAAATACCAGAAATAACATCTACATATTGTACCTCCTTTTAACATCCCTACAGCAGAGCTACGATTTTAAATTATTAGAAATAGTCAACTTTGAAAAATTGATTTTATGCAATTTTATTTTCAATCACTCATAGTTATGTCATTAATTAGTACATGTATTTACAACTTTAGTCATTAGTAATTGTGTAAGTAGTTTAGTTATACCTTGTTAAAATATTGTAATCACTATCTTCATCAATTTTCAGTCTATGAATAAGGCATAAATGTCATGCCGAAACGTCAGAGCATAAATTACAATTTGACACAATAGTTGTTATTTTACGAACGAGTGTATCCCAAAAAACCTAATAACTATATTTATATATATATATATATATATATATATATATATTACTCATATTTAGACCAGGGTAGAAAATTAATTAAGTGCATCAAATAATTTTAATCACCGTGTATAAGGAAGCTTTAGGAAAAAGTACGCATTATTAAAACCGTGAAGCATAAAAATTGATTCGTTTCATTAAAAATAAGGGATTTAAATTATTCACTAGACGTTTGCTATAAAAAGAAACAGTATTAAAATGCTCAACTTGTATGTAATTTAATTATTCCAAGTAAAGAAACAAATAGAAAGTACGTGCAAAATTTATATAAATTAACTCAATTTTTAAGTAAACGGGTATTAAACAAAGTGTACAAATAATAATTAATATTTAATTTGTATTCGCTAAAAATTAAAGGGTAGAAGTCGACGCCCTTCATTATTATTTTAATTGAAGTTAATTGAACCATTAGTAACATATAATATGTATAAAAGCTTGTAAAAACCCAATAATATTCAAATCGTAGAAGTGTTATTTAGAAGTATTATGATTGAACACCTGGGTATTTTTAAAAGTCTCGTTCTGCTTAAATTTTGTAGATAACAAATGGTTACAGAGAATGTTGGAGAAACCGTCGCTTAATATTCACTGGAAATGCTAATAAAGTGGGTTATTTAACAGTCCACGTGGATTGTACACAGCCGATACTAAAGAGTATCGATTTGCACCACTAAGGCCAAGTTAGGAAAGGAAAGAAAATGCGTCAAGCTGAGACAATAATAATTAAAGGCGTGATTTGAGCAACGTCACTGGGTTTGCGATTGGGTGAAATAAATTGCACATATGAGTGGTGAAAACACAACAATTTCTATACAAAATTAATTAGTTATTCTCGGACGTGGTTGCGTACCGTGTGGAAAATTTCTCAGATTTTCAACTGGCGCGTGTGCAAATTTGTAGAATAGCGTGCCCGACTGTCGAAAAGGGAAACGAGAATGCGAAATTCTAGAAATTGTCCGTTTGCGGGACAAAACCGACATACGGGCGGGCTATTATATAAACCCGGACTTTAAACAGTTTCGCTCTCTTAGATTTTCGATTTTGGATTCAATATTCTAAACAGTTTGCTCTTATATTTTTGTGATTATTGAATACTTTAAAACAGTTTGCTCTTTACGTGCTACGATACAAGTTAGTATGCGTTAGTGCATTTAGAAAAGAAGATACAAGGTAATAAAGTTTAGTTATATTTGCGAGTATTACTGTACCAAGTATCCAAATTTGTAACAATAAATGAATAAACAAAAGTAGGCAGTTTTGGGTATAGCGTGAAAGAAGTATGAATTTCTTTGCTATTTTTCCGGGGTGTTAATGATCAAATGTTATTCGTAATCGTGAGTGGATCCACAAAACAAATTCAGATATACCTAGATGAGTTCCTGAAAAGCCCTGAAACAATTTTAGATGAATGGTGGTGTAGAGAAAATTTTTAAAAGCGACTATTAATCCGAGGACCTAAACATAACCCAGTTGGAATGGTGTGATTAACAAAGGACGAGGTACATTGGAGCTACAAGTGCATTAACCTTCAGGTAACTTATGCTTTGTAGTTCGATTTTTGATGTTTTGGTGTGTGTTGAATAACTTTATAATTTGTTTACTTAAAATGGACAGTAGTGAATTTGTACAAACAACAAAATTTTAATTTTAAGGTGAAATATTCTTGTTTAAGTAGAAAGGAGTATTTAGTATTTATGTTCTTAATTATGATGAAAATTTGGGTCTGTCTTTGAGCTCAATTAGACGAACCTGTTTCATTAACGTAAAGGGGTGGAAGATGCTCCCTTTTATTCAGACTCAGGTCTGCAAATATTGTTAAATTAATTAGTAGGCATCCTACAAGGACTTTAATTCTGGATGCAAATTAAAATGATAACAAATTTAATCTTAAAATTTTCTGATACTGAAATTTATGCTGAATTTTAATTTTGAAATTTTAATGTATTGTGAATATTGATGTAAATAGAGTTAACGTTGATGTTTGTGGTAGGAATGTGTTTGTTTTTTTTTATGAATGAGGATGAAAGTTATCTAGGGAAGCAGCCGAGGCGGAAAGAGGACAGAGGCGATTATCAGAAGAGAATCACAGCAAATCGTAGCGCCCAAAAGTGAGGCTCGAGTTCAAAATAAAATTTTTTTGTGATTTTATTACAGGAAACTGGCGAGGCTTTTTGTACATGTCACAGCAGTTTATGACGCCCAATCTGTGGGGCTCGATTTGAAAACCTTAGTTTAAGATTAATGGTGAGGTTTCACAGCAATATATATATATATATATATATATATATATATATATATATATATGTATGTATACAAAATTTTCACTTACCGATACGTTTTAATTACACTCTAATGAGTATTTTCATGCAGTTTGATCGATTCACTGCAGAAACAAAACGTTTTTTACACAGCTGGCAATACTGTGTGCCGTTCATTTCAATATAATATGAGTAACTATTTACAACACAGCTGAATACTGAATGTGGCCTTGACTTTTTTAATTATGGTTTGAATAAAATATAGATATATGCAAATCGCACAAAAACAGATATGTCGTTATTTGTTCATGAGGAAAAAACCAAGGTTGTATGCAGGTACTAACTTTAATAACTTTAAGTTTTATTAAATAGTAACAATTTTCAGTAATAAATGAAATTAGTTTATAGAAGTAAATATCGTTGCAAATATTGTGCAATACCATCTACTCTAGGATAATGTTTTAAAAGTCCCCCGGAGGTTTGTGAGAAATTTCATTTAGATTAATGTTGGAAAATGATCAAACTATGTGGCATAAAAAGCAATAAACAGACATGTACTAAAACTTAATTAAATCCTAAAAAATATATGCATATTTATGGCTGGCAACCAACGTGCATAAATTATGACTTGTTAAGGATAAAGTGATTAATAAGGTAACAAACTACCTATTTGAAATTAACAGTTGGTAATTATATGATAGGCAACCCAGCATACACCAATTATGCCTTCTTAGAGTAAAACTTTATTGTTAGAGGGATAACCAGCCGTTTATTATGTAATATTTATTGCTATATGCATGGTGATAATAAATTACAATGGTCATGTTCCGTTTATATTGTATATAATTTACCGCTTAATTTATGTTTCGTTTATATTGCACATAATTTACCGCTTAATTTATTCTTGAAGTTGAAATTTGTTGATTATTTACCTTGTCCCGGTATATTTAAAATGTTGTTTTATATACCGTGTATTGCTACAAAGTGCCACAATATTGTTATGCTCTTTGCATGTGCAAGAACATTCTTATCACTTTGGAAAACACACAAGGCATTGTGGTATGGATTTTCGTGGTAGAAGGCAGCACAAAACCTGTGTTACACTTCACTACGTAAAAGAGTGGCTTTTCGTATTCCATGCTAGGCGGACGCCTCCAACAGTAGTTTTTACAACCGCTTTTCGCTCAGAACGACCGCTGTAAAATAAATGTGTTCGCTTCGTTATAACCACAAAGGCAAGTGTTTGAAGTAATTGTTTGTTTTGTTTAATATCCTTAATTAATTGTTTTGTTTATTATTATCAATGTTATTTCGTATATATGGCCACTTTTCTCTACCATTAGTAGCTATCGAAATTACCGCAAAACTTACAGTTCAAAATACCTTTTTTTGTTGTTAAAAGAACGATTTAATAAAACGCAATAAAAAGATTGTGCATTATTTATTCTCGTTAAATTTTACACTGCTAGAGTCAACAATTATTATTAGCACTAGATGTAAGTATAACAAAATTTGTATTGCAGATGATAGTATGTTTAAGGGATTTTACTATTTAAAAAGACAGGCCTAATGTCTGAATGTATGTGCCTACTTATTAGAAGATTTTAGACTATTAACTAGAGATGATTTTGAATTTTGCATGCGATCCTATTGACAAAAGTTTCAACATTTGCCAACTGAGATATTACTTCCTTTAACAACCACCTTAAAAAAATGCATCTTAGTTAATGACCTCGGGAATTTTACTAATTATAGCCTAAATTAAAATAACATATCGATATATATATATATATATATATATATATATATATATATATATATGTAAATTATATGGTTCTGGTTCATACGTAAAACAACTATTTTGCATCATGTTTTGTTGATCCTTAATTTTAGCATGTAAATGTATTAATTATTTTAAATCAGAACCATTATATTACGAGTCGAATAATTCTGCTATTCTTTTAATATTTAATACAAAACTAATTCTTTAAGCAAAGCTAAAAAGATTCTTCAAAATTTCCGAAGTAGTCAATTACCTAAGGGGCACAGCCCCGTTCAGAACACGCTAGGGAGCTTCATTTGGCATTTATCATTTTGAGAATGTTTAACGTCATCCACCACGTTTCTTATTATTTTTGCTTAACCTAAAAATTCCTCTTTAATTAACTAATGCGACGAGGATAAAAAACGAGAGGATCGAAGCTCTAAGGAGCACTTCGTTCCTCATTAAGCAAAGACGAGCGACCCTACGAGAACGAAGCCCCATTCACCATACTATCTAACAAAAAAAAACTCTCACAGTGACGAGGGCAAAGGCCTAAGAAGCCCCAATACACATTCATCATTAAGCAAACTATCAACGAACAAAGGCACCGGAGCCCCAGCGTTTCCCCACAATTGATTTTCAGCGGATACACACGGGATTCTATGCTATTTTGTCCTAAAAACGGCGTAGCATAATTACTGTGATGACTACAGAAAGTTCGCAAGAGTGGTCATATACTGATGTTGGTTCTTAGAATACAGTAAAAATAGGGTGTCATGCCATCTCTCATAGAGTGAACCTAGTAGACCGCTTTATCAATCATACGTCAAACAAGTTCCATGCTTTTATTTCTTACAAGTCGCTGTGCTAATAGATACTTGCGAAGACAATGTTATGGGTAAAAAATAACGTTACGTTAAAATTTCATATTGCCTCGGAAAAACTGACCCCCTCCAACATTTTTGAGGGTGCACCGGATAATTATAGTAGTGTAGTGGGTTTCTGTGGAAAAATAAAAACCACAATATAGGGTGAACATGTTAAATTGCCGAAATACATCGACTACTTACAAGGACCACTTACTTTACTGGTTGTCAAAAGTAAGGGAAGCCAAACCGCCTTGTCCCAGCAACCTGGACGATGGTCTCCTCACTTTCAGTTTTTTAAAATATACATCCGCATACGTTACCTTTCTCTATAATAACTAACACACCGTTGTTCCTGTTTTCAATACTGATCCATACGTCATTTAAAATTTCATTTCTGGAAATGCCCTTAATAGAAAACAGTGCAATACTATTTTTTTCTTTCCCGCTGTAATATCCATTACAAATAATATACTATCACTGCTTACTAACAATAATCCCACAAATAAGCTTACATTTGCAAATTTCTTAATCTTTTAAAAAGTTTGAAATTCCTTTCTCGATAATAATATGCTTAAATTTAAACAAAGCTAGTTCCGTCGCTATTTCAGAGTCTAACAAAATAATTATTTAACGGAATCACAATTTTTTACCAAATAACTACGAACCACTTACTACGCGTACAATTCACATGTACATATTTATAAATCATAAACAAAAAGGTCAAACTGTACTCAAGTTAATTTCCACTTCCTTTAATTTTAGAACTAAGGACGTTTATGACCGCCAATGATTGGTTTTTTTGCTTAATCGATATGTTAGGTTACACTATTCAATCTATTTAAATGCCAACTTTTGTTGAAAAGTAAAATCAGTTTATCGCCCTTTTATTAAATAACTGTATTGTTTGATGTTCGCTCGTTGCGGATATAAATTACACGATTTCGAGGTCAAAGTCGTTCTGTTCGTGTGAACACTTAATTTATTCCCGAGATTTTGCATTTAATACCAAAGGCTGGGTTATTAACGTATTAACTTTATAGTGGTTTTATGAATATATGGTTAAATCATGATACGATCAGTAGTTGCTAACGATTTTGTTTTCTATCCAAAGTTACTATAAGAGCTTTCTAAGGTTATCCATGTTACTTTTCTGTTCCAACTAATACCCGATTTAAATTCAAGGCCAAACACTTTATTGGAATACCTTTGTAAAATTAAAAAAATTTTGCATATCAATATAAGAATACAAATTCAACGAACCTGCAAGAAATTAAGTGGAGCAAGTAAAAGAATAATATTTTCAATATGCATTCTGCTGTGGAATAATAAACAATGTTGGCAGTTTATCATAAATTGATAAGTTTGGCACCGGTATATCAAAAAGATGCATTTAAATGAAGTAAGTCATTCGTGTTGTTGTTTCTTTCGAGAATGGCACCAGTATTCGACAAGCTGTAAGAAATTTTAACACGAACCTTACGAGGGAAACAAATCGAATACTGACTTGTTTTTAGTCCTTTGCCTTCTCGGACATTTACAGCCAAAAATCTTCAAATTTGGCTCAGAACAACTTATACCGTAGAAATATCCGACCAGACAGTTAGGAATAGACTGAGAGAAGCCAATGTGAGACCAGGAAGACTTGTCTAAAAATCTGATTTAACTCCGTATCACATATAGTCTCGTGAACATATCGCATGGCAATCGACAGTAAAAACCAGTATTCTTCAAAAATGAATCACGATTTTGTACAACACGAAGTCATGTTCGAAGACGTGTATACTAACGTCCACATGAGTGCCATTTTGTATCAGCCATACAAGAGGTCAGATAATTGGGGTAAATTTGTGATGTATAACGCTAGGCCGTCACTTAAGCAAATGTTAAGTAGTAGCTAAGAATTTATTAAAATAGGTTAGTTAAACGAGCTTTTCGCAAGAAAGCATTCTGAAAAATTTATAGATTTTGATAGTTTACATTTAATATATTATTTCTATATGACATTAAATTCGAATGAAATATTAAAATAGGAAAGCGCCTGGCGCATTAAATACAAACGGTAATAAATATAGGCATTTTACATCCATTGGTATTAAATTCAAAACAATTACAAATGGAAACCGGGGACTAACCGTTCATATTAAAGTTGTTTGTACAAATTCACACAAATTCAAGAAATCATTATCTATGGGAGATACACCCCAAAAACAACTCACATAAACAGCCATACAATTAATGTGTTGAGAACGAAACGTCAAAGGGCGCACATGAGTCTTACAAGCAAAATTGTGAGAACGAAGTTTTAAGAAGGGTGAATGTTATGTAGCGACAAGTTTGAATGAGTTATGAGGTTAAGAAAGAAACGATGACTAAGTCACAGCGGAGGCGCGTACACGGTAGATCGTAAGCGCATCGGTGTGGGTGGCCGGCGACAAAGTTTGTTTGAACTTTGCTGAATAAATAGGCCAAAATGCTCAACCACGTGTGTATCAAGGATATTATATTGCTTCGGTCTGAGACGAAACAATGAAATTATTCAATGAAAAAGTGATAAACTGGTTTCACTTTACAACAAAATGCAGAAATTTAGTTAGAAGGAATAGAATCCATAACGCGCCGTATCAGAAAGTGCTGAATCATTGGCGTTCCTGGAAGTCCATCTGAAGATGAAATAAAAATTAACTGTGAATAAAGTTTGAGCATTTCTTTTTGTTCATGATTTATAAATATGTACATGTGGAATTATGTGTCAGTTGTAGATAGTTCGTAGTTATTTGATAGGAAATTAATATTTCACTATATAATTATTTTGTAGGACTATGACACAGCGACTGAAATAGTTTTGTTTAAATTTAAGCATAATATTATCAGTCGAGGGAGTAGGAACTTGTAAAACATTTAACGCAAGCGAGTCATGCCAATCAACAGTAAGTGGTTGAAAAAATTTATTAATTTCAGTTATTACGAAAACATCCTGTAAAATTTAGAAGCTTTGGCAGTTAACACTTTATAACATGACTATTTCAATATAATATTAACTTAGGGATACAGAAATAAACAGGAAATGACCCCAAATACTAATATAAACACTGATAAAAATAAGAACTTTACACTTTTGGTATTAAATTTAGAAAAATGTAGATAGCGCTTGGTAAATCATCCGACATAGGAAAGTTTATTCGTATATATTCACACGAGCTCAAAAACATAAAATTGAACCATGGAATTGGACCGATACACCGTACAACCACACTAATAAAAAACAAGCCACGACAATTAATCTATTACATGTAAACCAAAAATTACGAATTCTTACACAAGTGGAACAACATTGATCTCGTTCATAGGACAGCTTTAGACGCATAATTTGTGAAAACGAAAAAATCGGGTAATAACCATCGAACGTTGTAACTTATAATACGCACGGATCATAAAAGAAAGGAGATGTATCTTCAGTTATTCGAGATAAGGCAGCAAAACAGAGCTTGGAAGACAATTGACGCGCACCGTCACCAGGCGGTTGTAAATTGGGTAGTAAATTTTATGGTTTTAAAAACCCCGTAACTGTTAGGAAACAAGTGTCCAAACACAAGTAAGAACTCTGAGTTAAAAAAAACCGTTAATGGTGAAAGTTACCTGTGTTGAGGGTTTTAATTCAACCTTAAGTTGAAATAATTAATAAACCTCTACCGTGAAGGTCGACGGGCCTTGTTGAGGATGATCTATTATCTTATAAACATTATAAGCCGTTTTGAATCACCTAACGGTGACTGGTAGTAATAATAAGTATGTGCATAAAAAAGAACGATTACGTTGGTGCATGCTTATTACTAGAGAATTGTATATGCATAAATCCACATATGAAGAAGCTAATTATTGTAGAGAAAAATTACTACATCGAAGTTAAATTGGTTGAACGTCGATAACTGATAAATTTAGATTGTTTTTTAGCCACTCGCATAATTGACCAATTGTTATTACTGTAATATTCATGTTTGACGACATAGGTTAGGTGTACAAGACGTGAAGTTTTTTTTTGTGTTCATAGTAGATTAGTAAAAGGAAGTGGAGAGGTTGTAACAAAGGTTCTATCAACCTCTAACTGTGGTGGAAACCGTTAATCCGTCTCTCGGAGCACCAATCATCCCGGCAGAAATTATCCAGCTGAGTTGGCGCCTAAATGCTTTATTAGACCGTGAGATCTTTTTAGGTAGATGTAAGAATATTTAGTAAAAGTCTTGAAATTTGTATACTCCAATAAGTTATTTTCTTTTACAGCCCCCCCCCTTACCGTTATTTAAAACTAGTCCATACACTAATAACTGCTACATCAATTCGTTTCCAGTAGAGTAAAATTAATGCAAGTAGTTAACGTTAATTTAACACGTAAACAACATTCAAAAAGATGTAGAATATATTGTTAGTAAAAAAGTGAAAATTTAGTATTTTTAGTGGCCGATGTATTGTTATTAAGGACATCTAAAGAAAAAGGATTTAGCGTGTCATGTACATCAATATTGGGAACTGAAGCAATAGTGTGGTAGTACATATTTATGTCACAAACAAAAAAGCTCAAACTGTACTCAAGTTAATCTCCACTTCCTTTTATTGTAGAATTAAGGACGTTCATGAACGCAAATGAGTGATCTTTTTGCTTAATCGATATGTTACGTTACACTATTCTATCTATTTAAATGCCAACTTTTGTTGAAACGTGGAATCAGTTTATCGCCCTTTTATTAAATAACTTCATTGTTTGACGTCCGCCCGTTGCGGATATAAATTACACAATACACAAGTGTTTGAGCTTTATGGCCTACCTAATTAACAAAGTTCAAAAACAATTCGTCGCCGATTACTCACACACCGAGGAGCTTACCGTCTACTGTCTACATACCTCCACTATTACTTATCCTACTCTTCTCTTTTAATTTCTCAACTTTTTCTAACTTAGGTGTTATATAACATTCTTACTTCAAAATTTTGTTCTTACACTTTATCCGTCTAAACTATCCTAATTTTAAAGTCAAAGTCGTTCTGTTCGTGTGAACACTTACATTATTCCCGAGATTTTGCATTTAATGCCAAAGATTGGGTTATTAACGTATTAGCCTTATAGCGGTTTTCTGAATATATGGTTAAATTATGATACGATCAGTAAATGCTAACGATTTTGTTTTCAATCTAAAGTTATTATAAATGTTACTTTTCTGATTTAACTCAGGTCTTGTCAACATATCGCATAGCAATCGACAGTAGAAACCAGTATTGTTTAAAGATGAATCACGATTTCGTACAACTCAATGTCCATGTTCGAGGACGTGTATACTAACATCTACATGAGCGTCATTTTGCATCAGCCATACAAGAGGTAAGATAATTAGGGAAAATTTGTAATGTGTAACGCTAGGGAATTACTTATGCTAATATTAAGTACTAGCTAAGAATTTATTAAAATAGGTTAGTTAAATGGCTTTTTGAAAGAAACTATTCTGAAAAATTTATAGATTTTGATAGTTTACAATTAATATATTATTTTTATATGATATTAAATTTGAATGAAATAATAAAATAAGAAAGCCCCTGGTGCATTAAATACAAACGGTAATAAATATCGGCATTTTACATCCATTGGTATTAAATTAAAAAAAATTACAAATGGAAACCGGGGACTAACCGTTCATATTAAAGTTGTTTGTACAAATTCACACAAATTCAAGAAACTATTATCTATGGGAGATATACCCCAAAAACAACTCACAAAGCAGCCATAAAATTAATGTGTTGAGAACGAAACGTCAAAACGCGTACATAAGTTTTACAAGCAAAATTGTGAGAACGAAGATTGAAGAAGGGAGTATGTTATGTAGGGTCAAGCTTGAAAGAGTTATGAGGTTAAGAAGGAAAATATTACTAAGTCACAGCGGAGGTGTGTACACGGTAGATCGTAAGCCCATCGGTGTGGGTGGACGGCAACGAATTGTTTTTTAACTTTGCTGGATAAATAGACCAGAATGCTCAAGCACGTGTGTATCAATAAAATTATATTGCTTCGGTCTGGGACGAAACAATGAAATTATTCAATAAAAAAGTGATAAACCGGTTTCACTTTACAACAAAATGCTGGAATTTAGTTAGAAAGAATAAGCTAACATAACGCGTCATATAAGAAAGAGCTGAATCATTGACGTTCCTGGAAGTCCATTTAAAGATGAAATGAAAATTAACCATGAATAAGGTTTCAGATTTATTTGTATATGGTTTATAAATATGTACATGTGGAATTATTAGTGTCAGTTGTAGATAGTTTGTAGTTATTTGATATTTCGCTATATAATTATTTTTGTAGAACTATGACACAGCAACTGAAATAGTTTTGTTTAAATTTAAACATAATATTGTCAGTCGAGGGAGTTGAAACTTGTAAAACATTTAACGCAAGCGAGTCATGTCAATCAACATTAAGTAGTTGAAAAAAATATTAATTTCACTTAGTAAGAAAATACCCTGTAAAAATTTAGAAGCTTTGGCAGTTAATATTTTATAACAAGGCTATTTCAATGTAATATTAACTTAGAATATATAAATCTACAGGAAAGGACCCAAAATATTAAATATAAACAGTAATAAAGATCAGGACTTTACGCTTTTTGTATTAAATTTAGAAAAATACGGATAGATATTGGTAAATCATCGGACATAGAAAAGATTACTTGTACATATTCACACGAGTTTAAAAACAAACCATTGAACCATGAAATTAGATCTACACACCCCACAACCCCAATAAGCATAACGAGCAATAAAATCTAATACATTAAATGTAAATTCACACAAATGGAACGACATTGAACTTGTCATATTGAACTTTAGTCATATCACGAAAGAATCGACTAATAGCCATTAGATTTTGTAATTTATAATACATACGGATCATAAAAGTGGAGAGATTCATCTGCAGCTATTCGAGACCGGACAGCAAAGCAGAGCTTCGAAATCGATTGACGCGCACCATTGCCAGGTGAATAAAGTTGTAAATCAAGTAGTAAACGTTCCGGTATTAAGAACCTCGCAACTGTTAGGAAACATGTGTCCAAACACAAGTAAGGACTTTGAGTTGAACAGATACCGTTAATCGTGAAAGTGTCCTGTGTTGGGAGTGTTCGTTCAACCTGGGGTACGAAGAATTAATAAACCTGTAGCCAATTCTAAACTGTGAAGGTCAACGGAGCATTATTGAGGACGCATTTACATTTTATAGACATTATAAGGTGTTTTGAATCACATTGAATCACAGTGATTGGCAGTAGTAATAAGTATGTGCAAAACTTAATATTAAGAAAAACGATTACGTTGGTGTATGCTTATTAATAGCGAATTGTATATACATAAATCCGCATATGAAAAAGCTCAGTATTGTAGAAAAATTACTACGTAGAAATTAAATTGGTCGAATGTCGATCACTAATAAATTTAAGTTGTTTTTTAACTACTTGCATACTTGACCGATTGGGGATAAATCTTAGTAATTATCTCTATTGACATTTCTGTAATATTCATGTTTGATACTATAGGTTAGGTGTATAAGGCGTGGAGTTATTTGTGTTTATAGTAGATTAGTAAAAGCAAGTGGAGAAGTTGTAACAAAGACTCTATCAACCCCTAACTCCAGTGGAAACCGTCAAGCCGTATCTCAGAGCACCAATCGTCCGGGCAGAAATTATCCAGCTGAGTTGGCGCCCAAATGCTTTATTAGACAGTGAGTTCAAAGATCTTTTTAGGCAGATGTAAGAATATTTAGTAAAAGTCTTGAAATTTGTATACTCCAAAAAGTTATTTGCTCTTATAGCTTTCCCCCTCTCAGCGCCGTAACTGAAAACTAGGCCATGCACTAATTACCTGATACATTAATCAGTTCCCAGTAGAGTAAAATTAATGCAAGAAGATAACATTAATTTAGCACGTATAGAACAGTAAGAAAGATATGGAATATATTGTTAGTAAAAAAGTGAAAATTTAGTATTTTTAGTGGCCAATGAAATGATGAACGAAAATGTTGGTTTTCTATGTATTGTTAGTAAGGACATCTAGAAAAATGGGATTTAGTATGTCATATATATCAATACTGGGAACTGAAACAATAGTATGGTAGTATTACTTTTGGATTAATGTCTCTTTAAGGATTTCTGTTATTATTACCAGGCCAGTTAGATGCTACATAAGGTTTGTTTGGTTTTAAGGTTAACGCACGTGTATCTACATTTCAAGAATTTACTGTTAGTAGAGTTTAAGCTTAGGTGGAATATTACTTGAAGTTATTTATAATATAGGTAAAGATAGATAAATTTGTGAAGAGATATACAGCCACCCCAATAATCAAGTCGGTTTAAAGAGATGAATTTATTTTAAGAATTTCTTTAATTTGATCAAAAGTTAATAATTGTTTTTAAGGTATGGTGGAGAAAGATAAAGTGTGTGATGAGATGTAGAAAACCAAAGGTCAAAGAGACCTATCTGGAGTAACCGTCCTCCGGATAAGTAAAATATCACAGACACTGCTGAGACAAGACAATGTGGTGCCCCTCACTTATAAAAACCAGTAAACCCTTTCAATGTGGTTTTTATATTGAGGCCATTTTACATGTTATTTTTTATGTGTATCATTTTTTCATAGAAACGCACTGTAGTTGCGGGTGCCTAAACTGTTACGGGGTTCCCGTTTCTTCTGTGCACATCGATATTTGTAACGTAACGTTACTTTAACCGTAACAGACGGTTTGATTCGGAATTCCTTTTGATAAAAGATCAGTTCCAGGATGATTAAATGCTCAAAGCTACATTGATTTGATGCTGTGGCATTATGATTATGATATATGCCTAAATTTTGTGTTTCTGCAAGTCAGCTCAAGGCCCCATACCGATACAATTACCAAGAACTTCCTTCAGCATTACGGGATTGTACCATGAATTGGCCTCTACTAGTTCTTTATCTAAACCTTATGGAACATCTTTGGGTTTCGTTAAAAGAACTTGTTCAAAGTCGCTCAGGTCCACTTCAGACACTTCAACAGTTAATAAACGCTTTAATCCCGGAATAGGAAAATAAACCGTAAAAAGTGTAGCGTGAGTGCATTAATTTAATCAAACATGAGTTAATAAGAAAGAATTTATTAATTTCAGTTAGTTAAATGAGCCTTAATATGCCTTAATATGATAAAAATATGATAATAACCTGAACAGTGTAAAGAAATTTTGGTTGTTTACATGTTATATTGAGGTAATTTCAAGGTAATATCAAATTAGGTTACAGAAATAAACAGGAACCTGCATAATATATTAAATACAAACGTTATTAACTATCGGGACTTTACACTCTTGGTATCGAATTTAGTAAAATACAGATAAATTTTGGTAAATCACCTGGCATAGGAATATTTATTTGTATACATTCACACGGGTTTCAAAAAAACTATTAGATCATGGAATTGGACAGATACACCCTACGACCACGATAATAATAAATTATAGCCATAAAAAATGTGTGGCGAACGTTAACAAATGGCGTGTTAATCGTGAAAACGGCTTGTGTTGGGAGTTTTTATTCAATCTGGAACCCAAATAATTAATTTACCTGCTGCCATTTCTAAACAGTTAAGATCGGCAGAGCATTGTTGAGGACAAACAAAACTGTGAGTCTATTGAATTTCGGTTGTTCCTTTTATAAACACTGTATGCTGATTTTAATCACATAATTTTGCAATACGTATTATTAAGAAAGACGATTACATATGGAAAAGCTTATTATTGTAAAGAAAATTAGTACCTAGAACGTTTATCAATATTAAATTTCTTAATTACGTGTATGCTTGATCTTAGTAATTTTCTCTATTTGTTATTTCCTGTGATATTTACGTTGAATAATATAAGTGTGCGTGCATTTGTGTGTGTGTTGAACCGCTTTAGTCGCCTCTTACGACAGGCAGGCCGTACCGTGGAATATTTTAATCCGGACCCACACGGGGTAGAGCAAATCAGTGTGAGGGCGGAAAGATAAAAAAATTAAACATCAATAAAGTAAAGAATTAATAAGAGAAGTGTAGAATCAGGTTCCAAAGGAAAGCAAAAATTGATGTAAGAGTCGGGGAGCGCAAAGGAATGGGGTTTAGGACGTTGCGCAACCAGCAGAGAATCGAAGCAAGGTTATGGGCCATTAGAATGGTCAAGGTGGGCAGGTTTAAGTTCTTCAACGTGTCAAAAGCTCATGTCACCGAAAGAATCGGTAAGTTTACAGGACTGTTGTCCGAAATAATCGCCGAAAAGCATATATTCATGACCAAACAGCGCAAAGAGAGGAGTACAACCAAAGATTTCGTGTTTTGACGTTCGAAAGGTGCAGGAAACTTGTGGGAGAGTGATATACCAGTGACGCTTCAAAGATTTTAGATACGGATACTGCACCGGAAACAACTGAGAAAACAGTATAGAAATCGGCTACTACAAAGATATGGGAATGACGTCAAGTGGAACGAGGAAGAGGACCTACTATGTCGCAGGTAATAACCTGCCAAGCAAAGAATGGTTTGGACCCAGGAGCAAAAGACTAGGAGGAGATAACTGTTTAATTTTGTAAGCAGCACAACCCGACAACGTGGTATGTAACGGGTGATGTCAGCTCTGAGTAAGGGCCAGTAATATTTTTGGAAGAGGTTAGTCATGCCACAATGACCGGAAGTAGGAGAATCGTGATGGTTGAATATCATATGTTTACGGTGCTCAGAAAGGTACGACGATTTCCCAGTTAATAGAATCGACAACGATAGAAGTTTTATGGCAACAGAAAAGAATATCTTCAATTACAAACCAGGAAGGATAACGTTGCGAGGAGTTGGAAGCTTTTTGGAACATAGAATAGTATCACGGGTCAGGAGTAGGCAGGTAAAGAAAAAACAGAAATTAGTTCAAGGACAGGAACAGAACGAGGAAGAGCATCAGGGACAACATGATATTTGCCTTTACGATGAATAATGATAAAGTCATATTTGTTGAAGATGAAAGGACCAGCGGGCTAGGCCGCCGGAAGAATTTGGGAGATTATTGAACCAAAGAAGATGGTGATCAGTGAAGACGGAAAAATGTCAACATAAGAACAAAACTTGTCAATCGCGCACATCACAGGTTTTTTTTCTTAGTAGCTGAGTAGCTGCTTTCAGGCTTGGAAAGTGAACGACTGATATACCTGCCGAGCTTCTCGCCATCACGATAGGACTGGCTTAGTATAACATCCAAACCGAAATAGGAGGCGTCAGTTTAGATGGTGAAGTGTATAGTAAAGTCAGAACAGGAAAGGATGGTGGTAGACACTAAGCGTTGTTAATGGAAAGGTACGCAGATTGACAATCTTGGGTTCAAGAGAAAGGCGTATTTTTCTGTTCAAGATTAGAAAGAGGAGCAGTGAGGGTGGCAAAATTCGAGACGAAACGCCAGTACCAACTAGTCATGCCAATCAGTTGACGGACTGCGGTAACAAAGGAGGGAGGAGGGATGTTAAGAATATTAGAAGCTTTGTCGGGATTAACAAAGAAGCCATCCCGGTTAACGACATAACAAAGATAGTTAAGTTCAGGAAGGGATCAATGACATTTGTCTTGGCAGAGAGTAAGGCCAGCAAGGAAGAGACGAAAAAGAAGCATGCCGAGGTTCCTCGAAGCTGGGCAAAGCAGAATGGTTCCAGGTTAAAACAGATGACCTGATCGATTAGACGTTGGAAAGTGGTAGGTAAATTATGGAGTACAAAAGAGACTAAAATGGTAGAGATATAAAGAAAAAGATACGCGTCTTTTTGGGTAACCTGATTGATCTTTCGGAAGTTCACACGAAATCGATAGGAATCGTCCCTCTGCTTCACCAGGACGATGGGACTAGCCCACGGACTGGTAGACGGTTCCACGACCCCCAGACGAAGCATCTCGTTGAGTTCAGAATAAACAATCTGTAGAAGTGCAGAAGAGAGAGGATAGTAACGTTACCTAATGGGCTCGGAGAAAGTGCGGATATGATGTTGAATTAAGGAGGTGCAACCAAGGCCCGAAGCTTCTTTGGAAAGGTGGAAGAAATAAGAGAATTTAATTGGTAAAGTTGGATAGGAGTAAGGTCGGACACAATGTGGGCAGGATCGGGAGTAGTAATGATAAATAAAGAAGGAAAAGCAAAGGCTCATGGCGCTCGCGAAAATTTGGATCACATTGTATCGATTTTCAAAAGTCGATACCCAGAATCAGTTGATGAGAAAAACAAGGGCATTTTGAGTAGTGACGAAATTTGTAAGAGTAATGGGAAGGGAGACGGAATCGAAGATGGCGCATCTACAGAAAGAGGAAGGGAAAGTACGAAGGGGATGGTGCAGAATACTAAACGGTTCCAACCCACCAGGAATGGTACGCGTGGCTCCGGAGTCCAGATAGTCGGTGAAAGAAAGTCAAAAAATCTGGACGGACAAAGAAACAAGGAAAAGGGGAATCCGAGGTCAATGATACGATAAGGCCGACCCGTTCCGAAGACCTTACCGACGGTCTAAAGAATTTTGACAGTTGACAGTTGCGTCGAGCAACTCCCTTACGCTCCCAACCATAGCAATGGAGTATTTTAGGACGGCTACACCGTAGAAAAATATGTCCCTGTAGATTGCAATTAAAACAGGTCACCTGACGAGTACAAGTAGACACAGGAATATGGTTAGAAAGAGGTACAAAAGGAGTATTTGATCTACCCGTAGACGTAGAGACAGAATCAAGGCTAATTAAAGGAGTAGGTGTAGTTTGAACAAGCACAAGGGCAGAAGCACGACGTGTAGATGTAGAAGAAGAAATAGTGGAATAGGGTTTATTAGCCAATGCGGGTTTCAATAATTTTACCGTTTTATGAGGAAGAGGTCGGTAACGTTCCGCTAAAATTTTGGTGGTCTCAAGTTGTTAATCCAAGGATAAAAGCTGACTTATTGAAGTAATAGGGGTAGGACCTAAGGATGTATGATAAAAAGGAGTAAAATTTCTCCGGATCAAGTAAAGATGTTTTTCTTCCGCAAGGGGTTTCGAAAGGCGAAGAAATAAATTCAGCATACATATCACATAATCCGTAAGAAATTACGAAAGACCCATAGTCGTTTGACAAATTTCATACATTAACCGATCATAGTAGTCAGGAGGTAGAAAAGCAGATTTGAGTTTACGGACAATGTCAGACCAAGCATGCACGCTATCGCTATGAACTCTATATAACAGCAATGCCTTATCTGACAGAATTTCGGGAGCGGAAGTAAATAATTGGCGGGAGGAAACTTCTTTAGAAAAACATAACTTCCCCAAAAAAAGTTTAGGCCAAGTTTAGAAATGGCGTTACTTTTAGTAACAACACGGGACTGGGTGAGAGCAGTCGGCTCAGGCTCTTTCTCGACTTCCGATTCCGACATAGCGGGATGGAAGTACCAAGGTGTTTGCAATAGAGGTACTAGATGCCGTTTTAACTCGATAAAGAATGTCGAAGCCAATAGAACAAGTTAAAATATTCCCGAAGGAAGAATTTAAATCAAAAGCAAAAAATGGTAGGAATGATAAAATAGAGTCTAGAAATTCTAATAGAATTGGGCGCAAGTGTTTTCAAAAACTCGAATTGGCATCAAAAACACAGTTTTGGTAACCTGGCATAAAGAAATGTTTTCAGAAAATCATCAAGCATCGGACAAGGAACAATAAAACTATCGCAAAAAACATTTTTATCAGGACTGAACTGTGTATGCACAGAAAGTTCGGTACCAAACGTTGAATAATTATAGAGATTTCCAAAAAACGGTGACAAACTTTTAAGTAAAAGGAACGATTTCAGAAATCGAGCAAATTTTTAGTAAGAGAAAAAGGTTTCGAAAATCGTGGCCCCACGTTGAGTACGCCAAATTTTATGTTACGGTATTCCGTGCAGGCAAGAAAGAAAGTAGTAAAATATGCAAAGAAGATTGCCGGCAGCGAATACCGTAGCAAAACAGATGGGGTATAGGAATCCAAAAGCATTGGATGCCGTGTTATCACAAAACGCCGTAGAGTGGGGTGGATCACTCAGAAAGAAAAATTGGAAACCTTAGTAAGTAGATTTAATTACAAACCATTAGTAAACAAACATTGATACCAATAGGAATATTTACAAAAATCAAATGGAACATTTACGTAATCGTTTTGTTAAAGCATGATGCAAACAAAAGCTTGAACTCGCGTATAACATAACTTAACTTTAAAATATATATTTAAGCAAAAATAAATTATGGATTTTCCCAGTCACCTAAAATCTTAAAATCTAAATAACATATACAAGGATACTTTTTTTACCTACACCTATATTTGGCCAATTAGGGGCAGATCTCTGTAATTTTCTCTACAGTTATTTACCGCGGTCTTTATGTATGATAATATAGATTAGGTGTTCAAAATTTTGCGTTTATAGTAGATTATAGAAGAAAATGAGACATTGTTACCAAAGCTTTATCGCCCTATAACTGTAGTGGAAACTATTAAAACCGACTCCTGGAACACATATTTTCCGGGCAATACGCAGATAGGATTGGCGCCTAAAGACTTACTTACAGAGAGTTTAAAGACGTTTCCAGATAGATATACGAGCATTTAGTAAGAGTTGGAATTTGTATACCCCTAAAGATATTTATAGAAACCACCCCACACAACTGAAAGCTACCCGTTGCACTAATTAACTGTTACGTCATTTCATCCCCGGTAGAGTGAAATAAATTTACTTTAATCCAGTACGTAACAAAATCTTAGATATCCTTATTGGCACTTGCATTTAAAGTTGTCTGATCTGATCCAGAACTAAAGTGCCTATCTACTCACCTTTTTCCACAGAACTTGAAAAGCAAATAACAAAATGTTTTTAAATGTCTATTAATGGGAAACTGAGATTTGCTTAAACAGTTACGATTTAGTTTCTAAAAACCCTTTTAATGTATGCCAACTACAACCTTTAGAAATACCTATAGATTTTGATTTTATATTTTTTAAGATATAAAATCACCCTGGACGTTATGCAGCAGAAACATACACGATATGTTACACAAAAACCAAGTGTTCCGTAATATGGCAAAAAGGATGTTTTCAATCTATACCTTCATTTTTGCACGAGTGGTTTACCTATCTTTAGAACTCCCTCAACCATTAATATTTATAAGAAGACTAGAAAATTAATGTTCGACAGGTCAAATTCATTAATATTTTACTAATTTATTTATGAATGAACCAATCAATACCGCCATATGATTAATATTGTTGCGGCATTTTCATTTAACCTGCCTCACGGACTTTCCTTATTTCAGAACTTTATCCGTCTAAAGCTATTTATTATTCAAGGTATTGGCTATGAATTTGGGTCGCTACGTGTAAATAAAAGTAATACAATTTAGGGTGAGAACGGTTTAGAAATTAAGTACCGGTATTTGTGTTCTTTAAGGGTTTTTGACATTTCCTAATGAAACTTTCACTTATCTGTGTCAACTTGAATTGTTTTATTGTCGACTAAAGTGTTATAATTCTTTTTTCTTATAAGTTTTGTATGAAACCTATAAAGGGAATAACCAAGACGAAGAATAATTCTATTTAAGAAAGAAATTACTTGAAATTATTTAAAATTAAAACTAACTAATCCTCCCTTTCTTTACAACAGAACAAGTGTATATAAAAACACCGCATAGTTGGCGTCCATCTTTCCCAACGAGCAAATATATAGCGATTTCCATAATACACATTTCGATAAAATGGTATATTACCAGCGAGTTGGAAAATGATTCATTGCTGCCTAGGGCGATATTGCTCATCAACGCACGAAAAGCAAAAATCGCAAAAGTCCGAGGCAAAAATGAAATTTACGAGCTTGTAACGCGTAAAATTATTAATAGGTATGTCCCACATCATAATTATTCCAAATATAGGAGAGCCTTTTACAAATTTTAGTAAGATATATAGAATTAATGTTACATAGTTGCAATACAAAACAGATGTATACAAAATCCACGCGCTGAATAGTGAAATTTACCAACATCAAGTTGCAGATATATTTTAATTATTCCAATACAATACAATGTATTCATCTTATATTGCTTAAAACGGAAGGAAACGCGAACGTTAACTAACGCAAATCTTATGATATCACAAGTACTTTGCTGGGATTCATTGCATAGGCCCAATAGGAAGACTGTACCATGACAAAACCCGACGAACATAAGAAATAAAAGGATTTATATGACACGAAAAAACGAGTTAATTATTTGCGAGGCTGTTATAAGAGCAGTTTATAATGTAATCAATTGAGCGCATTATTCACCGACTGACCCGAGCGGTAGGCGGTTGATAAGGCTGGAAAAAGTTTTGAAAAGTAAAGCTTGAAAAGTGAAATTTAGAGAAGTTAATTTAGAACGTAAAAATGTAGTAACATGAGCCGAAAGTTGAAAAGGAACTATACAAAGCTGCAAGAAAGAAATAAGTATAGATTTTCCGCAGTGATAACAAACACAACATGCACGAACAAGGTACTTCCAATTAATGTTTATAGAATTATTGTCGTTTTGACCGGTTAAAGGAGTTAAGACTTAGAGAGCTTTTTCTTCCATTAATTTGAAATTTTGTGATAATCTGTGTTAAAGGAGTTGCATTAGAAAAAGGCCGTGTTAGCTGAAAGGACTCAAAATAAAAATTATTAATAATTTCTGGAAATGCTTAACCTTTTCTAAATGAGGAAATATACAATACTGAGTAATATTATGAGCTTTTATATCAATACTTTGTGATAATGTATATGTGAATTTTAAATATAAATTAGTTGGAATTCATATAGTAGGAAATGAAGCGAACCTGAAAGTTTACTTATTTCGTTAAACGATAGAATACCGACAGAATTAGTGCTGGTTGAAAGATAATTATGATATCGTATAAGAAAGTTTGAAATATTTACAAATATTTAAATTTAAAGTTTATTGGTAGTATTCAGTGTTCGTTGAGGCATTAAAAATAGTGTTTGGAATGGACAATGAAAGGATAGAACGAAAAGTAGTAGTAGTAGGGATTAAGCTGCTGTCTATGTTTGTTATTAACGGCATTTCCAAAAATTGTGATTTATAAATATCTTTTAATTTTATATGAAAAACGGAAAAATTTGGAATGATACTATCATAAATGGTTTAGATTTAAGGGTTCTTTAAGATTCTTTTAGCAAAACGCGACCAGGCTAAGGTTAAAGAATTTAGGTTCTTTGCTGACGAAAAGTATATGTATATTTTCAATAAATAATTTAATGTTAATAAAAGTTAGGTTTAAGTTGAATTTTATTTGAATTTTTTTAAACCTAGGTAAATAGACACGTTTGTAGAGGATATCTAGCTACCCCAGTGACGGTATACATTTCATTTTTCAATTTTATTTAATTTGACTAAAACTTTGAACATGTGGTTTAAGGTATTTGAAAGAAAGGCAACGTATAACGTGATAGAATTTAAGAAACCAAAGCAAGAGAGGTCTATGCGGAATAACCGTCTTTCGTGTAGAGATAATATCAAAAGGATTGGTGTGGTAGACGGTTTGGCTCCCCTTAATTATAACAAGAGACAAAGTCTTTCAGACTAAGTGATTTTTGTAACGTAGTTGTTTCTATTTCAGCCATGTTAGTATTTTTATTTTCATTTTTTTCTATTTTTTTCCATAAGAACCTACACCCGCACCACTATAACAAGCTTTGTATACTATTCACAATCAATATTTTTGCGATGTCAAATGCAAGGCATAATATTACATATTAATTGCATATGTGTCGCATTGGTTTAAAGAGGCTCTGATTTTGATATAATGTGTAATGCCAGTGCGCTACTTAAGCAAACAGATAATAGAAAAAAATTTATCAATTTCAGTCAGTTAAATAAGCTTTGAGGACGAGATCAGTCAGGAATATTTATAGAAGCTTCGTTAGTTTACATTAATAATGTGGATAATTCATAATATTATTAAATTGCAACACACTAATAAACAGAAAAGCACTTAATTAATTTTTATACAACCAGCATTAGGGATCGGGACTTTACACTCTTCGTATTAAATTTAGAAAACTACAAACATATTTCGGTAAAAAGTCGGCCTAGGAACGCTTATTTGTAAATGTTCACATGAGTTTAAAACAAATCATTGAATCATGGCACTGGACTGGCACACCCTACAACACCAATAATCACAAAATCGCCGTAAAAATTAAAACGTTACATGTAAACCGTGGGAGAAACTAAGAGCTCACGGGGATTCAAAGAAACCGAAGCCATGGAGGATTATACCAATCATATACTCGTAAATTTACAGTCACAAAAATACGTTACGAACGTAAACAAATGCCGCTGTTTTCAAAAAAGTGAGAACAAGACAACCGTAGACATAAACAGAATGACAATGAGCTTGACAATAGGACAATTTTGAATGCACAATCCATGAAAGCAAAAAAATTCGGGTAGCAATCTGAGATGTTGTAACTTATAAAAACCGACAGATTTTAAGAGAAGGGAGCTTTTTATTTTTATTTATTCGAGATCAAACAGCAGAACTGAACTACACAACCATCACCGTGAGGATAACGTTGTAAATCGTGTAGCAAAAGTGATTGTATTTAAAACTCAGGAGTTGTTAAAAAGCAAGTTTCCTAGTCGCGAGTGAAAACGCGGAATTAAAAATACCATTACAGCTAAAAGCGTTTTCTGTGTTGAAAGCTTTTATTCAACGCTAAGTTGGAGTGTAGGATTACGTGCAACCTTTTTCCTGTTCTAAATGGTCGCTCGGAGAGACCAACAAAACCTGTAAGCATTTGAATTTTTGCTTTCCATCTGTTTAACATTCTATTATGTATATTTAATAAATGTAATGAGTTATTGTAGAAGACCTTTTACGTTGATGCACGCTTAGTTAAAGTGTATGTATACAATGAAATTTTTATATGGAAGAGCACCACACTTGTATTCGCATTATTGATATGTATATATTAATTTGGTTGGATGTCTATAATTGACATAGCTAAGTTATTTTCTTATTAAATACAGGATTATTTGGCCAATTAAAAGTAAATTTTAGGTTTTAAAACTGCTGTTAGTGTGATATTTATGTTTGATAATATGCTAGGAAAACAAAACTGTGAGCCTTATTATTATTATTTGTGTTTATTTTAAATTAGTAGGTGAGAAAACGTTTATCAAGATTTCATCAACTTCTACTGCAGTAAAAGCCGTTAAACCGTCTTCCGGAACACCCGTCATACGATCAGTCATTATTTATGTTTATTTAAGTGGATTGGCGCCCAAAGCTATTAGGCTAAGAGCTTAAAAACCATTCCAGGAGTGTTTAGTGAAAGTGTTTGAATTTGAATACCCCTAAAAAGATTTGTATTTCTTTTTGTAGAACCCACCCCTTACCACTGAAAGCTAGCTGGTGCATTTACTGTCACGCTATCTCGCTTTTGTAGGGTAAAATTGATTCAGGAACTTAACGCAAATTCGACGCGTAGTAAATGTTTTTATATATGTTCGACAAATACAAGGTTATTTTAAATAAAAACAGAATTAGCTTTAACTTTTTCAGGTCTTCGAGTTTACTACTCAATATGCCAAAGAGATCATTTGGCCGAATTATCTTCAAATGAGACGTCCACTTATAATTTAGCTTTTGCAAAACAATTAGCGCTACTGCAAAAGAATGTAAAAATTATCAATCGGATTCCAAAACGGCGGGTAGCGCTGGTGCGTGACTTAAAAAGCATTACGTAATACAAAGAAGTTTATTAATTTCAGCTAACTAATTGTGATTTAAGCACGAAAGCAGGCTGTAAAATTTAGAGATTAATTAATAACGTTTCTATTCCAATATGATATTGAATTAGCCTAAAGAACTAAAATAGAGAAGCACCTAGTAAAATAAATTAAAAAAAATAAAGATAGAAAGCCCGTCATAATAAAGTTACTTGTACAAATTCACACGGGCTTCAAGAAACATCAACCATGGAAACATACATACCAAAAATCAGAAACTTATAAAAGTCATAAAATAAATGCATTGAGAACAACCAATGATGCAGTTTCTGCTATTACATACAAAATAAAGAGAATAAAATTACGGTTTACACGGATAGAACGACATTGATCTCGAAATTAGGATAGTGTAAACACACAATCAATGAGAACGAAAATAGCATACAATGGCCCTGAGACGAAAACTTATAAAAACCGATAGTAAAAGAGAAAATTTATTTATTAATTGACCAGCAGGGCTTCAAATTCCATCGATACGCGCACCAACCATCGAGTGCGGGACGAAGTTGAGAACTAGGTAGTTAGCGTGACGGTATTCAAATCCCAGAACTGTTGGTGTAACAGGTTTTTGAATGCAAGTAAAAAACACAGATTTGATATAGCAATCTCATAGTGATAGTTGCTCGTGTTGGGCGCTTTGTGTAACTGTAAGTTGGATTTTTAACTGCAACAATTCCTGCACCGGATGTCGACGGAATTTTCATGGGAACAAAAAAAACTGTCTCGACCTTGAATTTTTGTTTTCATCGTAATCAAAATCATGCTCTCTTCTTGTATTTGATAAATGTTTCATGGTATTCATAATAATGTATGGAGCTTATCATTATAAGAAAGGACTGTCAACGTTAGCGCACGCTTATTTAAAGCGTATTGTAAATATAAATTTATATATGTAGAAGGTCATTACAGTAGATGTCTTATAGCATATAAAAATCAAATTTGTTGTATTTCGATCACTGATAAGATTTAGTTGTTTTTAGCTACACGCATATTTGGTCAAGTAGGGGTAGATTATAGTTCTTCCATGTGCTGTGTCTGTTATAACCATGTTTTACAATATAGGTTAGGTATATAAGTCGTTGAGTTTGTTTGTATTTTTGTTTATTGTAGATCATTAAGAGGTGATAAACACGTAAGCGAGGCTTCAACAACCTCCGGCAGCAGCAATGATCCGTTAAAACGTTACTTCGGATCATCCACCTTCCGGATAGGCTTTACTTGTATTTTCTTTAGGTAGGGTGGCGCTCAAAGGCAAAACATCAACAAGAGAGTTTAAAGACCTCTCGAGGTAAGCCAACAGGAATTTAGTTGAAGTGTTTCAACTTGTACACTTGTATATATAAGAGTAGTATATTTCTTTTATAGAGCCAACCCTGCACCACCGAAAGCAAGAAGGTGTACTAATTAACTGTTACGTCACTCTGGCCCCTGTAGAGTAAAAATAAGTAAGTAGTGTATAGTCAGTTCAGCACGTAACAAGTGGTTGCTCACAGCTCTCTCGCTTATGGATTTATATTGTGAAGTAAATTCAAAAGCATTTTGGAGAACTTTTTAATATTCTGTGACACAGCTCTACAATCTCCAGAGAAAAATCAAAGACTTGACACAGTTCATCAGGAAGAACGATCTCTATCCTTCAGCCTCACAAAATATCAATAAGAAATCCCTTGTTCATCTTTAAAGGAAAGTGAAATCTGTGTTTGTAGAAAAAGACATCAGGAGTAGTTAAACTACTGTCGCCTTCTGACACCCGAACACAGGAAAACGAAAAGATTTTTCGCAATTGGTTACGCATGACAGAAACAGCAATTTCAGTTAACGAGAAAGACGTTCTGTTAGGGGTTTACCAGTTTCGTAATATTCTTCCGGTGGAAAGAATTGTCTACACATCTAAATGACTTGTTTGGTAAACCAAATGGAGATGCTGGAAAAAATTTCTCTGTTTTTTAACTTGCATTTGCAATTTGATTCACTCTGGTAAAGTAAACTCTGAAGTTTTTCTTTAGGCCATAGACCATAAACTAATGAAATTAACATACAAGAAAATAGCTTATGATGCGGTAAATAACTTCTATGTGTTGGAATTGCATGACCCGCCTTTGTCGCCTTGGACTGGTCAATGTCAGGCTGAGTGGTCTTGCGGGATCCAAGGTAAGTGTGTGAGTGCTAGTTTTTGTGTGTACAAGTCAAGTGGATATTCGGGTGATGGTGTGAATGGGTCTTAGTGGTAGTGCCGCTGGATTTGGATTGGCGGTTTAGTAAGAAGGTTTACAACAAAGTTTAGCTCATGTGGGCAACGGGTTGCTAGGAATTTTAGATTTGGGATTGGGACAAAACGTGGCAAGGTGAATTGCATCTTTAAAATTATTTTGGAGATGTGACAAAAGGAGAGCAAGGGTATATAAGATAGGATTGGTCGTTACATGCGCAGAAAAGGTTTTGAGTGAGGTGAAATTTGAGTAGTTTCTCTTGAAAGTTTCTGTGTTCGGTTAGGAAAGGGATAGTGGGCCTGCTGGGCAGTGAAACGTGTAGGGGACTGTCTGTTATGTCCGGGAAAATTTTGTAAGAATATCTACCGGAGGAGGAACATGACCAAACTTTTTTGCCAGGAATGGATTAGGGAACTATGAATGCGGAATTTACTTTAGGTCCTGGGGAGCTTTAGGTAGTCTTCAAAGCGTAGGATATGGTCGTGCGCTATGATGGCTTGGTTGGATTTGACGTTGTCGATTTAATTTGCCGAATGGAAATGGATTCGTGGGGAGCTTGCAGCTGAGTATATAAGAAAGCGGAGTTGATGTGGTTCTGTATGCTCTTGTAGGGTAAGATTGGTCGTTTAATCATGTTTAGAGTATTTTTAGAGTATGTCTGGTGGATCGAGAGGGGGGGCAAAGGAAAACAAGAGTGTACGGCATGCCGAATTACTGGGATTACAATTTAATTTAGCATAAGTCTACGCGTAGATTTGGTGAATTGGACAGTGTTGGGAAGAACATAGTGAGGGTTGTTAAAGATATCTTTATTTTGGCGCGAAGGGTGGATATGTGGTCGTGTTTTTAGGTGCGTTTCAATATGGAGCCCTAGGTTGAAAACTGAACTGATGAAAGTGATGAGAAATTCAAGGATACGGATTTTTGGACTAGGTGGCCTTTTAATAAATCGCGATGCTAATATTTGTGCCTTGTACAATGAATCTGGAAGCATATGTGTAATTGCCGTTGTAGCTTTTCGTTGCCACCTATCAGAAGGTATGTGTATCCGTCTGTAGGAAAATGTTCAACTATTTAAATCCATAGCAATTATGTTTTGGGACTAAGCGAGCTTGTAAAGCAACTGTCTACAAAGCTAGAGCATATATTCAAAAGAATCAAGATTCAAAAAAGGTTGGTTTGAAGCTAGATTGAAGAAATCCTTTCAATTACATTGAGAAAGATGTGTTCCTAAAACAAGTCAAAGAGGAATTTCTATCTCTTTACCCTTCCTTTTGTCAATATTATCATGACACAACGTTACTTTTTTTCTGGGAAAAGTTATCTGTCGGAGTACAATAGAGTGACCTCGTAGGTCATTAGAATTTTATTAAACAATTCAACTCATTATTGAAACTTTTTCTTTGAAACATCACATGTGGTATATGGATGACGCAACGCTAATTGGTGATCCAATCACGGTTTTGGAGGACCTCAACCCTCTGATTACGGAATGCCAGATCTGAATACAGAGAGATGTAAACTTCTTCTGATGACCAGTAGATCAACCAGTGGCCTCAAACTACAAAACAGTGTGTCCTGGAATTTAGATCACTTCGTCATCCAAATTCTTGGGCGTTCCTATTACTTCTGAATGCGCCAAAGTAATACTAGAAGCACAAATTATAGAACTTGAACGCTATTTCCAACGCCTAAAGCCTTAAATTTTTTCACATCGTATATTCCTTGTTTAAGAATTGCCTAGCAATCCTAGATTTGGCGTATTTTCCTAGATGTATTCCTTTAAAACAATTTTTGGATCTAATTGTTGAGATGGGCACTCTGGTTAGGTCTACTTGGGAAAGTTATTAAATAACCAAATGAATGATAAAAATAGACTAGATTTTTTTACAAACATACTATGGTGGAATGGAGTTCGAAAAATAGCCGATCTTATTCTTTTGACCTTCCGGTCTTCGGTTAATAGCGTTTGGCCCTTATCCAATTAATGTTTTAAAATAATATCAAGCACACTAGCGAAATCGGTTGTTGATCTGAGGCTTTGGTTTTATCGACGGGTTTTCCGATTCCTCCACTTTTACCCAACCAAATGCTTAGAAAAATTTGGACATCGTCAAAATAGTCAACTGCATAAGAACCATTGATAACATATCTTTAAACATGATAAATAGGAGTCTCTTTTCCTAGCAAACCAAAGAAAGAAATCACTAGGAACTTTAGTGGATAACAATTTTCTAAGAATCTCAATGGTATCACGACTACACTTGCCTATCCGTCATCCCCATAACTCTGTGTGTGGCCAGATTGTGTGCTCCTGCAGAACCCATGGTCCATCATATAAAAAGCGCAAATCGATATGAGAAATATTTTAAACTAAACAATATCGTATGTTATAAACATGCTAATTACGGTATAAGTTCAACTGCCTCGCGTCGGTTAGTCGTACATGACCCTGGACGTAGAGTACTATGCCTACAAATTCTCCTGCGGCAATGACCGTTGCGAGTGAAGCTCGCATGATAACAAAACAAATCAAAATCTTACCTGGTTTTTACTAAAGCCAAGGCGGTCTTCTGAAAAAGGAAGTAAAGTTGGAAGTAACACATCTTCAAGATGTAAACATAGATTTCAGCGCAGGGAAAGAAAACACGCGGAGCGCAACATACTTTTTTCTAACTACGCTTGCAAATGCAGAGTATGTAAAACTCACGTGTTCGAGGATTTAACGTTGTAGCGGTGGCAAAAATGGGTTAACATTTGAGAGTTTACCCGCAAGTATTTTGGATTCTGCTTTGAGTTGAGGAAGTTGCCGTTAACTTGAAAAAAAGATGATCAAAGAAAGATTGAGTTTACTGGACATAGTTAAATTTCTACAACTAAACCGTGAGTAAAAGTGAGCTTTTTTGTTTATGATTTACAATTATGTACATATGAATTTAAATGTAAGTTGTAAATGGTTTATAGTTATTTGGTAAGAGATTGAGATAAAGTTAAATAATTATTTTGTTGGACTATGAAATAGCAACAAAACTAGTTGGGTTTAATTTTAAGCATAATATTTGGGAAAAGAAAGTTGAACAGTTAATAAGATTCGAAATATGTGCGTATTAATTTTAAATGTAAGCTTTATTTGTGAAAATTATTGTTTGTTGAAGGAAAAGAGACAGGTTAGTAGTTTAATGGACAATGGAACGGAGAGTATGAGTTGGTATTGCATTATGTTGTTTATATATTGTTATTAAAGAATTTCAAAAAGTGGGAAATATAATGTCATGCATATTAATATTGGAAACTGGAACAATAGTGTGGTAGTACTATCGATTAATTTTATGTTTCTTTCTTTCGGATTTTATGTAGTAATACTTAACCAGTTTGTTGTTAATAAATAAAGTAGTTTTTGAAAAATATTTGTATGTTTATTGCAATTATATAATGTATTTAAATTTAAAATACTGTTAATACTTCCATTGTTATATATATATATACACGTACATATAATGTTGATTTTTCTTGACGTAATGATGATTGACGTAGCATACTAGAAAATATGTGCCTTAAAGGCAAGAAATGGGCTCCGCCACAGGAAGTTATGTTACTTCTTTGCATTAAATAATGCATGTAGGTTTCTCAAATCTCAAAGGCAAAACGTAATATGTATGGCCATCTATTAAACACAGTACAGTTTGGAATTAACTTCTGTACAGTTTCAGCCTAAGTGCTGGTTTTATCCAACTGATGACGATCTATTTATTCTTTCGCCAACGTACAGAGGTTTTTTCGTGCATATAAATTGAAGTTGTTTGATATTTTGTTAGGGTTAAAACTACTTTATTCTGTCGAGACCTAATTAAGGTCGAAACCTGGTCATTGGATGTTTTCCTCATTATAAAACTGCCAATGTATGATTTTGTAATGGCTAAGCAAATACCAGTTCGTTTTGTTTGGGTAAATGTACTGTGTGCGGATACATCTCATGTAATTGAATTAATTTATACTGTAGATTGCAGACAAAATTTAGTTTTTTATATATTAATGTGATAAGAAGGTCACGAGAGGTTATTGAAGCCCAAATTCTAAAAATGAAACTCATACAAAGAGAAGGAAACGGGAAAATTGACATTTTCGAATATTTAATTATTCTATCTTGTATGAATATAAGCGTATTGGATGTACAAAGTCATTCATTGCATTCGCGTTATTACAAAATACAAAAAGAAGCCCTTAGTTAATTAACTTCCGTGCAGAATGTTAAAAAAATTGTGAAACTAATATAAACTTTAAGCCGTGTGTGTAAATAAAACATTCCATAGTTAATAAAAAAGAGTTTTAATTCTAAGAGATAAAAGGCAAAGCCATTTAACACATCCGGGTAAAAACAATAATCTTATGCATTTGCAAAGGATAAAGAAATCAATTGAAGCATTAATTGATTAAGTAATTATAGTGAAATCAGTCATTTATTAGTATACTAACAATTGTAAGCTCGAATTATTTATGTAATAAATCCTTTGTGTGTAAAATATGCGTTAGCACACGTTTCATAGACCAAGAAGTAAATTTTCTTGCATTTGCAAAACCATAAAGAAAGTAATCGTGAGCTTTAATTATTTTTCCGCGTTTGTATAATTTCAAAAATATAATATTTATTTTTGTTCAAAATAACACTATTAGTTTTCAATATTAATCCATAACCTTTTTTATTCAGAAATAAATACGTAAATTTTACTAAGATATGTTTTTAAAACTTAAACGCGCTGTTCAACGAATTCGCGTTATCATTAAAATGCTATAAAAGATTATATGAACCTGTTTAATTGCTCGAGGTATTTGAATAAGAAGGAATGAGGCGCGACCATTAACCTCGTGCATTAGACAAGAATAGACGGTACGTTTTACAATAAAACATAAATCATATTGACGCTAAATAGATTATAAAGCGCGCCATTCCAGAAATATTACATCAGAGGTGACTAAGATTCGAGAATACTCGAATAGTGACATAATTAGATTATTTTGCATATAAACAGAAGGACTCATTCAGGTTTGATTGTTTATAAAGGCAAATAACATGTAAAACTCGCAATTCGTCATTCTTTCCTTAAACCAAACAATGTGTAACATTCAAAATTCGTCATGTAAGATTTAAAGCGGAGTTGATTGCTTTAAATTAGTTTTACGAGTAACAGAATTTCTCAACTGTAATATATTAATGAAACATCATTGTTTTGTAAAATACAATAAAGATTGAACGTTCTTCGTTACAAAAGCTAATCTAAAGTTAATTAATTCAAAATAGAAAATGCACTTTTTCAATACTAACATCAAAAAGGAAGTTTAACATAATATTGATGATCTATATAATATGAATGATCTTGTAAACTGGGATTTGAACTTGAGTTTAAAATAAAACCAGGAAGGATTTAATAGAGTTGAGGGTAAAAAAAGAAGATTTGGATAAGCGCTTTTTAACATATAACCATAAGTATAAAATTTTGAATGTTTTTGCTTGTTAATTGATCATGTGTCAGTATTTTGTAAATTTATAATTAAAATAAGTTCTCAATTTTTTTGTTAATCTAATAATTTATTGCAAATTTTGAGGTCAAAGTTCGAAGCATTTTGATCTTTTAATGAGTTATCTGAAGCGCATCAATGGCCAACTATATCCACGAGCGGGGAAATAAAAGACGGAAATTATCCACACATCATTTAAAAAGGATTTTGTATTTGTTAGAGGAGATATTTGAGTTTTTGTTAACAAAGATTAGGCAAGAATTATTTTAGTAAATATGTAGTCTAAGAATAATTTTATGTATGAACTACGTTCAGGCAAAATCACATCAGCCATCTTGAAGCTCCGCAGATTGAGCAGTGAATTCATTGCTAACCCACAGAGCCTGAAGGGTGTGATTTTGCCAAAACGTCGCCAAATTGACAGCGGTTTACTTCAGAACCCTGAAAATTAACAAAGCATATATATATATATATATATATATATATATATATATATATATATATATGATAATGATAATGAAGTCGTGAGAGGTTATTGAACACCAAGTTCTAAAACCACCCAAAGAGAAAAATGGAGAAAAGTAAAGTTTCTTAATATTTAATATTTTCACTTTTTATAAAACATTAGGAATGCAATTGCGTACTTTAATTAACTGTGTAGTTAATTTCCGTGTGTAGATATATCATTTAAGACAAAAATGAAATATTCATTCTCGTTAAAAATAACACTTTGAGTTTTAATCTTTATTCCAAAGTAATTAACTTTAAAATTTTCGAATATTAATAAGAGAATATGTCATTTATTAGAAATGTTTTAAAAGCCATTAAATAAGCCAATTATTTTGTATCAATGAATAAACGCACCGATTTAAAGAACGCGCGCCTATCAAAAAGTTATAAAGATAAAATAAGTAAGATAACTCTACGTATTACAGTAAGAAAGAACGAGGTAGTAGTAGACCGGTTCGGTTATTAGAAAAGAATAGTCGACGTTTTACGAGAGCCATGAATCATACTGACCGCACTTAATTAGCTCATTTAAACGCGACATCCTCATAATTATTACATCATTCAGAATGTGTCATGCTTCAAAATAAAGCGAGAAGAATCAAGAAAATGACGTATTGAGTTGGTTTTACTATATAAGACGGAAGTAATTAATTCGGAAAGCAGTCGGTCATTTCTTTCTAAGCTAAACAACATGTAAGATTCAAGCAAAGTTTCATTTGTTAAATTATTTTACGACATGAAACATACGTTTTGAATAATCTGAAATATTTTTATCGGCGTTCCATAAGTAACGTAGAAGTAATCAGAGGTATTTACTTGATGAAGTATGAGGAAGAGTTATGACAATAATATGAATAATCTTGGTACAAGACCACAACTGATGATTTTAATCGATTAACAATAAAGGTTTTGTAAACTGGTATTTTAATGTCAATTGGAGATTTGAAATGGAACCAGGAAGTACTTAATGCCGTTAATTACAATTGAAATGAGATTTTGATAAGCGCCATTTTACAACTACAGCAAGTATAATTGTTTGTTCTTTTTTGTAACTTATAAGGATATCTAAATATTAGTTCTTAATTTTATAAAAATTATTTGTTAAGGGGATAATTGCAGAAAATTCTGAGGTCAGAGTTCGAAGCATTTTGATCTTTACTAAATTATCTGTGCAGCGTCGTTGACCAATTACACTAACAAAGGGGGTAATACAGGATAGGTAAATTATCCACATAAAAATCAAAGAGGATTTTGTACCTCACAAAGACGATATTTGGGTTTTTGGTATTTGTTAACAAGGATTAGGTAAAATTTTCTTTCTGAGCATAAGCTGTAAATTGTTTTTATATTTATATTAAATTTAACAGGTTCTTTAGATAATGTGTATTTTGAATATAAAACATTTGTTCATATGTTTCTTGAGATTTTTGTGTTTCATTTCATTTTCAAATATTCTACAGCATAGTTTCTGTTGAACTAGCTAGACAAGGAGAAGAACACGGTAAAATAGTCATTTTATATTTCCTATTGGGTTCTCATTAATACAATGCGCTGTACAAAAGTCACAGCATATTTTATGGCATCACAACCCATAGGAGGGCCACAGCAAATTAGCGACACCCATCGCTAGGTGACCTATTCAAAGCTATATATATTGCTGTGATAAGGGGTTGTTTAAGGGTGTATTATATAGCAAGGGTCATGCAGAAACCATAAATTACGATAGGAAGCAGAAAACTGCATTTATTTAGTAGAAAATTTAATAATTCTTATATTATGTAAATAGTAAGCATTTAACACTCTGTAAATAGAGCATAATTAGTTTTAAGCGACGCAAATGAACACATCTTACAATAAGAGGACGCATATTTAGCATAGAAATAGGTAATTCATACATTAGGTAAATGACAAGTATTTAACACTCGGTATATAGAGCTTTAATAATTTTAAACAATCCAAGTAACAGTATCTTTCAGTAAAAGCACGCGTATTTAGAGGAATGATAATAAATGTAATTAAACACGCATTCTAAAGAGTTCTAATTAGTTATAACAACACGGAGATAAGAGATAAAACTTAACAAAGCCTTGTGTAAGTGCGTAGAAACAATCAACATTTTTAATAAGAAAATGCAGTTCAAAAATGCGTAAATAAATAAAAATAGACGAAAGTAAAATTCAAATTACATTATGTATTTTTGTATAATATGGAAAACGCGATATCTAAACAAACAACGTGTGGTGTGGGAAACGAATATATTACATCAGAAAACCACTTCAAGTGCAGGATATGCAAAGACCTTATTGGTTAAAAAAAGCGACGGACTTGGTGGAAACCCAACCCACATCCAAGTGGAATCAGCCTATATTAAGGGCGACAATGATAACAGAGCTCAGTTTTAACTCAACAAGACCAAGCTGCAATACTCTGAACCTAAAAGTCATGCGTAATTAATAATATAATAGTGAAAATAGATAGTGACAAGTAAGTGCTACGAATATGAAAGTTTATTTTGCCGATTAACGTGAGTAGAATTTGGGGTAATTTATTTAAACTAATAATATAATAATAATAGGGCTTCAAAGGTGTGTATGATCCTACTTCGAGTGCATAGATCTAATAATTTCGAGTGGATAGATGTAATGATTCAAATGGGTGTATAATAAATTTGAGTGGATAGATATAACAATTCCAAATGTGTTGATGATAATAAATTTCAAATGTGCGTATAATCCTGATCCGAGTGGATAAATATAAATAAATTCCAAATGGGTGTATAATAATTCCAAATTGGTTCATAGTAAATCCTAGTTGGATGATAATAATTCTGAATTGATGTTGGTTGATAATGGATGCTATAATAATTTAAACGCATGGAAAATTCTAATTGAGGGTATAATATTTCAAATGCATGGATAATTCGAATATGGGGATGTTTTAATGGATTAATGTAATACTTCAAAGCAGCGTCGACAATTTTGGTATAATTGTGAGTTGCGAGAAAATAAAGATGCAATTTATGGAAACCAAGGGGTTCAATTAAGCAGAACAGGTCAGATCTAATTAGTTGTAAGACATTTTTTCTATTTAAATTTGGATATTAAATTTACTTAATTTATAAAAGTGTAACAAAGTCAGCAACAAACTTTGCATACGTTAAAAGTTCGTAATATTATAAAGCGATCTGAACGTTCGAGGTTTCTTTGATAAAAAGAGTAGTTTTTGGTGACTAGATTGATTGCAAAGCATATAAGTTTTGGGATAAATAAGACTTATAAAATTGATTGATTGAAGGGTGTATTTTAATAATTTTCAAAACTTGTACATAATATTTCTTTTCATTATATAAAATTAATTGACTTCATTTTATAATTCAAACAAAGAGGTAATCAGAAAGGGGTGAAGAAGAAAAAAATTGATCATCGTAACGTTGTGCACTCTGTGTAGAATAATAAAAGCTAGCCGTGGCATAATAATAATAAAATTAGTGAGATTTAAAAATTAAGTAGGAAAACACTGAGAGGTGGAGTTAAGTAAGAAAACGTCCATTGACACCGAGTACGGCGTTATCATATCAATATATATATTTGGTAATATTTTATGTTCGTTATTACGTTTTTTTTAAATTCCTATAATTGAATTACAGATTGCATAAAAAACAAAAGTATATGTATTATAATAAATTCTATTATAAAAACTTAAAACCGATTATTTTCGTAATTTATCAAGAAAGGAACAAGTTCTTTAAGTTTGCCAAGTAGGCGGCAGATCATGTAAAATAAAACTAGCATACATTAGAAAGGAATGAAAAAAGATTGATCAAGAAATAAACTGCCAACATCGCGATTATAACAATATAATATCGTCATCCAACCTCTTGGCAGAATGCGGTACTTGTATTTTGCATTCGCACTTGCCTTCAGCTCTCTGCACCTTTGTAACGTGTCGGCGTTATGTTAAATAAAAACCCGGAGTAAAAGGAGAAAATTAATGGTAGATGGACAATAATCTTGATGTACCTTGTATATTCTGATTTAATGAATAGTATTGCTCCTTAATCATTAGAGTTATAAATTTTTACTTCTTTAGAAATGAATTTAGGTCAGAAACAAAATCACAAAATAAATGTTTTATTTCTGTGTAATACTTATTTGAATGAAGCTCAGGCCCGTAAATTATTTCAAACTGCAAAAGAAAACAGATTTAAATATTACGTATTGTGAAAACGAACACAAAGATGTAAGCATAATTAGTTACCCTAGTATTGTGTTAACAGAATAATTACAATGGCAAATTTTCATAATATTGCCATGCCACTTTAAGAAAACTTTTAGAATAATTAAAGAAGTAAATAACAATGAAGTTATTTAATATGTATGTTCCATACCATAATTATCTCAAATATAGGATGAGATATAATTTTTAGTAGAGTTAAGCAAAATTAAGGTTATATGAAACCACGTGTAGTTATAATACAAAGCAACCCTTAGACAATATAATAAGCTTATCCGAACAATGTAGTTAATTACTTAAAAACACGGATGGCTATTTAGTAGAAATCACAAATATCAGATTACAAAATCCCAAGTAAAACGTAAAATATAAACATAGTAAAAATGTTTGTAATGTATCCATTCAAGGTACTGGCGATGTGAAATTTCCGTGAGCACGTAGATTTTACAGAGAGTATTGTCCACGTAACACCTATATGTTCAGTTAGAAAACTGCCATGGTATTAATCATCGAACAAATAAAAAGTGGGAGAAAATGACTAACGTTGGATATTGGAAGAAAGCCACGCGTTAATTATTTTCGAGCCATAAACAAGATTACATATAAGGGTGACCGTTGATAGGGTATAAATTAGCAAACGGAAGTTAACGTTGTGGTTTCGACAGAACCCAACAACAGATAATTGGCATTTTGTAGAAACAACTCCATTTCACCAGCAGGCCGATGTAATTAGTATCTCAAGAATACTCGTCTTGAGGATATCACTAGACTAGACGAATTGGCGCTCACAAATTTAAGACATTGTCGAAAACCTTTCAAGGTAGGTGTTATCAGCGCCGTAGCTTGAAATTGCACCTATTTAATTGTAATGTTTTGATTTTTGTTCCATTTCTTTAATTGTTTCTATAGAAACCCACTCCCGCACCACTCTAGTCAGTCGGTGCACCCTTAGCTTGTTACGGGACATCCGCCTCTCTGGATAATTTCAAATTTAATAATTTAACGCTTTATTCACCCGTAACAACTTTTCACTTTAAAATTGTGTAACTTTAGTTAGTTGTGCAACTTTGAAATATTTTAGAATACATCCTCGATATTTATTTAAATTTTCCACATTATTTGAAAGCGCCCTATTAAGACAAAGACATTTTTGGCTTTTCACTGTCATGTTATTGCTCAAATTTAAATTGCACTTTCTACCTAATACTACGACGCATTTAAATATTTAAGTTTCGTTTGTGAAAGGAAACTTTTATCGGACGCTGAACAAACTAACGCCTTGTTCAAAAAGAATTTTTGTTTTGACCGTGAATATTTCAAATCATATGGCAATGCAATCCAGAAATTTCTTAAAATAACATACTTACTTCAATCCTTCAGGTAATACAGTTACAGAAACAACAGGCGTACCACTTTTCGGTGGTGATATATCACTAATTTTTTTATTCTTAAACCAAAAATTGCAACACGCCGGAAAGCCTTCAATATTTTTGTTATCTACTTCTTCGTTTAATCCCCACCAATTGTTTTTAGTAATGTCCTTAGTATTTTCAAACAACATATTTACACTTGTTCGGATCTAAACCCGTATAGAAATACCGTGTAGTTTCAGGCGATGCGATATTCTGAATAGAACTGTAGATTTCAGGTGAAAATGCGGGGCATTGATTGTACTGACCGTAGAATACCCGTTATGTACAGACAGTATTAGTAGTTCAACCCCCACTTTTTCTTGAGTAAAGGTATAATATTATACAAGGTGGAAAATATTGATTTTTTAATAAATTAGCAAAGCGCGTAAAGATTGACAAGTCGATAAGAATTAATAAAATGGAACACTTCAATAATTAAGGGTTATTGTTATTTTGCACTAGTTCTTATAAGTGCCCTCGGCTTCTTTTCCTGAAAATGGTTTTTAATTTCCAAGCGAATGGATTTCAGCGCGCTGAAGAAAAAAAGTAGCGCTTCTTTGATATGAAACAATGTCAGTTTTACTATTAGGTGATCCTAGATGACAGGTCAAAGGTGCCCAAATGTGTACTTGTTGTATGCCAAAACTGGAGCTGGGAAAAACAGATTTTTCGTAGTACAAATACTTATTTAAAAGAATAAAAGAATTTTAAGATTTGTAATAGGTTTTCTCTAACAAACATATCCTTCACCCTCAAAAATTCAGTCCAGAATTTAACTTATTTCGTTCTTTACCGCTGCAATTTTCCTTTCCCAAGTCAAGTTCCCTAGTGCGGCTAAACAGCGATTAACGGAATAGAAATTTTGCAAACAAACGTATTCCAATTTCATGTCATAGAGTTATATATATATATATATATATATATATATATATATATATATATATATATATATATATATAGTGTGTATATATATATATATATATATATATATATATATTGCCGTGGAACTCGGTAAAATCCTCACCAACAAAAATATTTCCGAAAATATTTTTAAATTTTCAAATTCGAAAATAGAAAAATTTTTAAAAATTTAAATAAGTCAAAAAAAAAAATTTCTTACCCGTTTTCCTCTCTTCCTCGGTTGAATTGTCAATTTCTGCACCTGCTTCCGGCTAGCTCATTTGGACATCCTCTTGGGTATATAGATTCACTCGCATATTCTTAATCGTACACACACTCGCAATAAAACCACAAAAATACAACCAACATACAATCTTTTATTTAATACTATTTACAAATGAAATTCAATATTGTCCATATTTCATTGATCACGTTACACTTCAGTACATCTCATTTTGTAATGTCCTGTATTTTATTTTTAAAATCATCAAACACATAAAATGTACCCGAAGTAAATGGGCCTTGAATAATACCTTCTCTAAAATTCCTTCTTTATAATTTATTTTGTTTTTTTTAATCTAAGTAAACTCTGGGGTAGGGTGAGCTCATGATAACCCAGCTAATTATGCATAATGTATGCCCTTCTACTTTAAAATACTCTTACAAAATATAAAAAACAAAGCCATGTACTCTTCACAAAAATTTCACGTTCTGATGGAACGTTAAAAAGCTTTCTAGACACCTTCAAATTTCTAGTTAAACACCATAATAAAGTTATTTACACGTATTATGTTCAATACGTAAATAATCCACACTACCTTGAAAATAACTCTCATACATCACCCAATATTCACAGTTTATAAGAAACACAATTTCAAATCGTTACCTGGAAATTTCTAGGAGATCTCTGCTCTGTGGACGATGCCATTTATTTCACTATTTCTATCTGGTCTGCAGGCCGTTTCTAGCTGTTACTAGACGAACTCCATCTAAGTTGAACTGCTAACGCCGCCTTCACGGTGTAACCAAATTCCAAATTCCATTTAAACATGTTTTCCACAATTATTGACTGTGATCGACGTTACTAGATGTCCCGACACGAGTTGGTTAAAAATTATAGATGATACCTCAATTAAAATAAGTAATCTCGGCACACTAACCGCGTCAAATTAAGAGGCTACCACAATGCAATATAATTAAATGATTTTATAATACTTACAACTCGTGTAAACTTTCATACGTCGTTTGGAACGATCAAAATATTAAGGGCCTTCACCACGTTATCCAAAAACATTTATACCCTTACGCTGTCACCTCCTGGCCGCATTTATCCAAAATCCCCTGTTAACAACACATTCTTACAATTTTGCACTCCACCGATTTTTAATTACCCGAATTTCAGCACGTCGTTATTATATTTTCAGAAAATTACGCTACACTATGCTTGTATATGTCTCGCGTTTAACTAACTATATCGACCAATGGTATATTTACTGACGTCCTACAAATCCCTCCTATACTATCGTTGTCCCATGCTTATGCGTTTTCTATGTCTCTTGAGTGGTACAAAATTGATATTCCGGACCCGCTGCTTTTTAAACCCACGTGGACTTCTTACGTGATTTAACTCACCGTTCATTAGCATTTACTACGAACCCAGGCGACGGTATACACAATATTCTTGGTAACCATTTGCTATCTATAAAAATTATTGGAACTTGACCTTTAAAATTCTGCAGGTGTTTAATTAACTGACGTTTTACCACAACACTTCCACAAGTTAGAGTTCGGCGTATTTCTACCCCACCGATATATTTGTTTGTTAGCAACGCTTCTCACCTAGGTATTATTGGGTTTTTACACGCTATTCTGCATATTATACATCAATAATCGTTTAATTAAATTCAATTAAATTAATAAATTAACGGCATTGGCTTCTACCATTTAATTTCTTTGCAAACCTACTAAATATTTATCATTATTTGTACAATTTGATTAATACCCGTTACTTAATAAATTAACTAATATAACTTTCGCACGTAATTTCTGGTTGTTCTTTTATACAGGGTGTTTTGAAATTGTTTCTTTTATATTTATTTTTAATCTTTTAAAACCACTATAATATATATATATATATATATATATAAGTCTATGACATGAAATTGGAATTGAAATTGGAATTTTTATCATAAAGAGTTTCGCAATTCGCCAATTATACAAAAAGCAAATATCAAATACACAGTATAAAATTCACAACCAACTTCAATCAATGAAAGAAAGCTCATTGTTTAAGAAATCAATCACATTTAGTAAGATAAATAACTTTGTACGCAATCTAATTCATTTTTAAGAATAGCAATGCATTCATAAACTTTAAATAAATACGCATCAGGAACATCGAAAGTTAAACAAACATGAAACGAATTTTTTAACTCGGCGCATTAATAACCATGAATGCTCATAATAAACTATATCTTTCAAAACAAACATGTTTTATAAACGCAGAAAGTAAATAAACGCATTTAATTTACGTTATAATAAAATTTGCCTACGTGATCTTCAATATGAAATCAACACATAAACCTAACAGATTATGAAAACAAACATAAAGAACCATACGTTTGACTACGTGCGATTTTAAGTAATAAATTCTTATACAAATAAGAGAACGTGACTTAATAATAAGAGAACGTGAAGAGGTACAAAGTATCAGGGTCAACAAAATTCACAATAAAAAATTTGAGGTCTACGTGAGCCCGAGATGCATTTTAACAAGTTACAGCATAAGTAATATCATTTAAAACCCAATGGATAGACGTTAACCTAAATGTAACGCCTCTGCAATGAAGGAATAACAAGATAAACTCGGTAAACCAGTTATAACAGGTGGATTGGCGTACCTTTAAATAGCGCACGAGCTGATAAAGGATCAGTCTTTCTACAACCAAGGCACGCTTTGTACTGGTCTGAACCAATATAACACGCGAAGTTAAACTATCAAATTAAATAATAATATTTAGGTGAAAGTTGGTGATTGAAAATTTTAAAAACTAGTACAAGTGCAAATATGCAACAGAAATTCGTCGTTGACATTTAAAACGTAAGTCCAAAATTCAAATTAAACATAATCCTTAATATTTTAGTAACTTAGAATTGAACTAAGTGTTGAACTAAAGATTGAACTAAGGATTAAACTAAGAATTGAATTAAAACTCGAATTAAGAATTGAACTAAGAAATTTGTTAAGAATTCAACTAAGTAACAATTAAGTGTTAAACTAGGCATTTAACCAAGCTCTACTACGCGATTCAATAAACAACTACCAAACAAAATCAACAAGAAAATCTAACTGAAAACAATTCAAGGGTATTGGTCAACAGCACGCAGCAGCAGTCCTGAGAATTGGGATGCATGCAGAGACCCGCATTCACAACCAGGAGTTCAACAGGTCAGAGATAAAATTTATTATTAGCTTAAGACATTAATTTCTTTTTCAACATTTAAATTTTGCATGTACTGTGATATTTATGTAAAGGGTCATCAAAAATTTTTGGTTGATACGTAGAAATTACGTAAAAGAGAAAGAAGGTGATGGAACGTTCAACGGACTTCCTTTAGTTTACAGAGTTATATTTGCTGGCTTAAACTGATTTAAGGAAGTCATAATTTGGAGACAAACTGATTTATATTGTTACTTTGATTCAGGGGTTTTTTAAAATAGCGAATAATATTATAAAGGTTGTGGAGCTACAAATTGAACATATTTTGGTTATTATATAAATTTTGGTTAATTTTGTTTACCTCGTTTAGGTGAATGTGTTAGAGAAAGGGGGGGGGGGATTAAAAAACTTCTCTGTTATTGTATCGTCGTGCACTCTGTGTGGGGTTGAACTAAGCTAACCAAGGCATATAAAAAGAATTATGTAAAATTTAAAATTTATTCTAGGTTATTTAGAAACAGAGCGGTGGCGAGCAGCAGGCAACTGAACGTTAAATACATCGGAGTACGGTGATATTGCAGTGACACCCCTCCTTTTGGAGACTGCTGTGACAACGGTACAGCAATTGGAAACTTAAAATTATTATCTTGCCTTCCTTTTCTTTTCTTTGTCTGGCTAGCTCAACGGGAGTTCTACTACAAATTGAAATAAAACGGCAATCTCAAGAAAACATCTCTACATTAAAAACATTTTTCTTTCATACAAAACAGTTATAAAACAATTTACAGTTACAGAAAATAATTAAATTGCTTCCCTAATCTTTGCAAACAAATACACAATCCTTTTTAATTAATAAGCGGATAATCTACCCATCCTTTATTCCCACACTTGTAAAGGTGATCGGTCAATAATCTTTGACAGTTAATATATTTAGTGAAGGTCAAAATACCCCGAACTTTGACCTCAAAATTTGCAGTAAATTATTCTTACACAAATATTAAAATGAAAACTTATTCTAAATCTAAATTACAAAATATTCAATTATTTTTATCAAATAACAATCAAAGAAACAATGTTGCAATGCTGCATTTAATAACTTCTATGTTTGCAGCTACTCAAACATACTAATTTACATCATACAATTTTGCTTTATATCTTATATAACGAATGACGAATCGCCAATCTTCAATCTTACTTACATGTTACTTGAGTATAAAAGGAATCAAACGCGAATTAATGAATGAATAAGTTTAGAATCGATCGTTCTAATGAAGTTCCAGTTTTTATATTAAAATTATCTCTATAAGTTATTCTCGAGATTTTTATGATTTTACCTGGAACATAATACACCCTAGTGATGCAATAGTTCCGCGAGTTGCACGGTTTTAATAATCTAATTAGCGCAAGTTTATAATTTACGAAAATCGTAAGGTGTTGTCGAACGTTGTTTTTTGCACGGAGTTCATGTGCTGTTTCCTTTTATCTTATTGTTACACGGAGACCTATAAATAATTATTATCGATTTTTATTACATTTCAATGTTTTCGCGAGTTCTTCGAACCAGCGTTTATTCAATAATTAGCTGTTTATTAGTATTTAAAAGTATTTTTTAGTATTTGACGTATTTTCTAATTAATAGAACAGATTCTAGAATAATGTTGTGTTTGAAATTCTTAAATTAAGTTAAATTATCTACACACGGTAATCAATTTAGTATTATGCAGATACATAATTATTTTATGGTTTGCGAATACAACTAGATTTGCATTTTTAGTAAATAAAACGTGTTCCAATGATTAAAGCGTTATCTTCAACAAGAATGAATGCAATTTTGTTTTAAATAAAATTGTGTTAAACTGACAGTATTCTATGCCATTTGCGACAAATATTTTCTAATGCATCTTTATGCATAGAAAAATATTTAGCATCTTAATTGAGGGCTTCGTTGACAAACGTAACTGATTTGTATTTTATCTCTTAGTAATGAAAACTCGTTTTTATTATGTATAGAAGAATTATTTACACACACGGGAATATACTTTAAAAGTACTTCTTTTCAGCCAACACGGAAATATCTACACACGGGCAATTTAATCACATAATTAATAAGAGGTTTTCTTTGAATGGCACAGAAGTAGGCTTGTATTATACAGGATAGCGACATTAAATATTTGAAAATTTCATTTCTTTCCTCCAAAGAGAAGTAAACGGAAAAAAATTTCCAAATATTTAACTTTTTCGCCCTGTATAAATACAAAGCCATTTATTTCATATGCGTTAAAACAAAACACACTCTCTGTGTATAAAACAATATCAATTTGTTGCATTTGCAATACATAAGATAGCAATTGTGATTAATTTTTCAAAACGCGTTTCATTTTAGAAAAGATACGTTAGTTATTGAAAACGTAATCCGCTAAATTACTAAAATCCGTGCTATTATTAGAATGCAAATTAATATTAAGATATGAATACAAAGTCAATCATTTCATTAATTCGCTTCATTCGCCGTAAATGGCATAGAAGTGTTAGTTTAATGCATTCTTATTTAAAAAAATTGCATTTATTCTTGATAAATATAACGATTTAATCTTTAAAATATGCATGCGTACCCCATTAGAATACAAATTTATACAAACTTATTGCATTTGCAAAGCATTAAATAATTATGTGCTTTCAAAGTACTAAATTAACTCCCGGATGTATGTAACATTTAAATTCATTTTAAGAATTTTTTAGAATTTTCGCGAATACAATGAAAAATATTATTGTTGGGGAACCCATTGGGTGGAGAACAAGCAGTGTCGCTTTAAAACAGTATCCAAAATTATTCTTAAATAATGTCAAAACAGGGTAGCTGGGATGAACAGGAAGTGCCGAGATTCGGGTTGAACCTATAGAAAGCGAATTAAACTCATTTAAAGATTTTGAGGTTAAATTTTTAAAACATTTTCGGGGGATAATCAATAATTTAAAGTAAGGGATAATTTAATTATGGGAAAATATAGTACCGACAAGATAAAAAAATTTAGTGTGGCGAAACAACTCGATTCTTCTCTAGAGGATAAACTTATAATTAAAATATCTAGCCGGACATTTTGAGGAAGAGGTACTACAATGCATAGCCTTACAGAACATTGTAGTCTAAGACGTATTCTTAAAACACCTACAATGATATGATGAAATGGGTCAAACCTGAAGGACAGAGCTTAGGACTAGAAACCAACTTGAATACTTTTTCAGGTATCAAAAAAGCAAATACGTTTAGAGTATTGAATTATAAATGCATAAAGACGTGACTAAGGGGGGTCTTCATTCTTAATGACGAAGAAATAGTGTTTTAGAAAAAAAATTGTATATTTCGCGCGCAGACGGGCGTTTTTCAAAGAGTTTCATCTACTTTTTTGTTGCGTAAATTTCTAGTAGTTAAAGAATATTACATTTGATCGCGTTTATGTTTAAAACCTACACCGTGAAGGCACGGGTGAGTGTTTATGCACTATTTTCTTGTATGAGTCCTGTGAAATTGGTGAAAACAGTATATTTATCAGGCTCCACGTGTTGGCTAAACTTAGTATTTTTAACATGATTATCGTCAAGTGAGATGATATTTATTATTAATATTGTATTGTACTACTGTTAATACTATAACCTCTACTGAAGGATGCCCGCTCGCTGAACTGAATGTCTCTTTTTCAGGTGAAAGTTCTTTACAGGAATTCTTGATTCGTATTAAGAAACTCAGTGTTTCGTGTAATATTTCGACTCAGCAACTTTTTCTTTTTACTCAGGAATTACTTACCGGAAAGGTTTTATTTCTCTTCCGCGCACATCAGCGCTCCCTCAAATGTTGGAAAGACGTTGTTACTTTATTAAAAGCCGAATTTCTATCCGTGGATTATAATAAACGCCTATTAGACGGGTCTTGTTTATAAGTCTGCTGCTATTGCGGAAAATTTTACTTCACATGACCGAGTTGTTATGGTTTCTCCTACGCCTACGAGTAGATCAAATACTCCTTCCGAACTATCTACTGTTCTTCTTCCTAGTTCTGCTTCTACTCGTCAGGTCATATGCTATAATTGCTACAAACCTGGTCATGTTCCGACACGTTGTACTCGTACTCCATTGCTATGGTTGCGGACATAAGGGAGTTTCTCGCCGTAACTGTCACACTGTCATCTTACTACTAATAGGTCTTCGAATCATACTTCACATTCTGTCCTCACTTGTAGGTGCCTAATTCCTTTTGCTTCTCATTCTACGCTCTCTTCTGTACCTCATCCAGGTCATCCTGCTCCTACTATCAAAACATACCCTTCTTCAGCAAATATAGCTTCGAACAAAATTTCTTCCGCCTCTAGTTCTACATCCTTTTCTACACCTCCTTCTACTCGCCCTCATACCATCACCTCATACCCTTTTCAGCCCTATGAGCCTTTAAACTGTAATATTGATTCTTACGGCTATCACGCTTTTACTTACCGAACCTCTACTAACAAGCACCAAATTCCTTCTGTCCTTCGCGATTCAAAAGATGAACGACCACACCCGACGTTTTCACTTCCACCCTAAACTGTGCCTCCAACACCATTGCAACCCATACTTCGAATTAGTGACTTGCAGCTAGCTTATCAAGAGTTTGTTCCCTCTCTTAAATGATTCTACCCAAGAAATTTCTGTCGTGACTGCAAGCACATATGTCGTTGAATTGACTATAATTTCTAATTTAGTCAGCGAAAGTCCTGTTGAAGTTCATGAACCTGTATCTTTAGTGTTTGTTGCTGTTGTTGTCAAAATTTTACATGTTCCTGCTTCTTAAATGGTTCTACTCAAGAAATTTCTGTCGTGCCTGCAATAACAGCCGTAGCTGAAGCGACGATAATTTCTAATACGGATAGAGAGAATCCTGTTGAAGTTAGGGAATCCGCAGCTATAATGCCTGTTGCTGCTGTCGTCAAAGTTTTACTTGACCTTGTTTTTTAGCTACTATTGTAAATGAATCAGTTCCTATTGTGGCTGAAGTTTTATCTGTTTCTGCTTCGTTGTCTAACAGTGACGAAGTCTTACTTGATTCTACTCCTTTATCGGACGTTGATGAAACCTTACCTACTCTTACTCATTTTTTTCATGCTGACAAAATGCTACTTGCTTCTGTTCTTTTAGCTAAGGTTGGTGAAATCCTAGCTGATGGCCTGTTGTCTAATGTTGACGAAGGTCAACCTGGTTCTGCCTCTTTGTCTATTGTGAATGAAGTTCTTTCTGATGCTGTTTGTTCTTGTAAAGTTGATGAAATTCTGTCTGGTGCTTCTCCTTTCTCTCATGTTGATAAACTTTATTCGACTCCTTTATCTAACATTGGCGAAGTTCTACTCCACACTGTTTATTCTTGTGACGTTAATGAACTTCTACCTGATTCCGTTCCTTTATGTAATATGGTTGAAGTGTTATCGGATTCTGCTCCTTTTCCTAAGGTTGATATTCCTACAGCCAATGATGTTCTTTTTCCTAACTGCGATACTGCTAGTCCTTTATCTATCATCGATAACTTTTATCTGTTTTTGTCCCTTTATCTAATGTAACTGAAGTGTGCTCTGTTTGTGTTTCTTTTCGTAAGGTTGATTCTCTTACAGCCAATACTTTTTCGTTTTCTACCGTTGATATTCTGACAACCCATGATGTTTCCTTTTCTACCGTTAACTTTCTTACCATTAATTCCAACAACAAAACTTTCTTCTATGACGCGTTTTGAGTTTTCTAAACTATGCTTAGGACAGAGCTTAGGACTAGAAACCAACTTGAATACTTTTTAAGGTATCAGAGAAGCAAATACGCTTAGAATATTGAATTATAAATGCATAAAGACGTGACTAAGGGGGTCTTCGTTCTTAATGACAAAGAAATAGTGTTTTAGAAAAAAATTGTATATTTCGCTCGCAGACGGAAGTTTTTTCAAAGAATTTCATCTACTTTTTTGTTGCGTAATTGTCTAATAGTTACAGAATATTTCATTTGATCGTGTTTATGTTCAAAGAAACCCCAACGTTTTCAAAAGATGTAAGGTTGCGTGTACAATATTTTAATTTCTTCTTAAACCAAACATACGTTGATATTTAGATGAAAGCGTATCCATTTAAAATATCAGTCAATATTCAAAGTAACTAGGATAATGTATTTCAATTTAAAACGTGTTTATTAAACTACTAGAACAATCCAATGTTAGAACAGAATAGAAAAGATATACAATACCGTCTAATTAAGGCGAACAAAGCTATAAAGTCGTAAAGATAAGATAACGCATAGGTAAACAGCATTGATCGTAGTCCAAAATCTTAAATATCGATAAGATAAGGAGCGACTTCAACTAATTAGTTGCTCGAGGCTATTAGAACAACAGATTTTTTAAGGTTGCGTCATTCGTCAACATTCTCGATGCTTACGTGAAAAGACAAGCCTACTTTTAGAAACCAGTCAAAACATACAAACGACTAACAGAACTACCTAGAAAGTCCTCGATGCGTGGCATTACTGAGGCTTGTGTGTATAACCCAATAGAAGTCTGAATTTAATCAGCTGTTCAGCCCTCATTCAAACGTCACTAAGTCGTAGAATTGATGATAATATACACGTAGTGAAATTACTACAGTTTAGTAGTAGAAATAATTGAAATAGTGTAGGAAATGTGTTTTAAACGTTCAGGAGTTAGTGAAATTATTGGAAGTAAGTAAAATAAATTAGATTGGAGAAAAATGAATAAATAATAATTGACTACTACAAGATATAGTTTTATATTGAATAAAATCTTATACAGATTTGGAATGGCAGCTTTAATGTTTAATGGTGCTTAATGGAAGATTTTAACGATTTGAACGATTTTTGACAAATACGAATGACTACCCGCTAAACAGAAGCAACAACAACGACAGCATAATTTACACGGTAAAATAATATTACATTATTTATAAATTAAAAAAATATTCGATTAATGAAACTGTGTTAAGAATATTTTGAGTTCTATTTTGTACATAATAAGATTTAATTACGAAGTTATTGGTGAATGAAATTAAGATTAGTGTATTCATCCTAATTATAGAAAAGGGTTTGGACTCTATTTTCTGTTATATTTTTGTTAGACTAATGGTATTGTCGGTAAAGCAAAGCGTTCTGGAAATTTTGGACTCTACTCTTAGATTTTAATATTTGTATAAAAGTGTTTTTCCTAGAGGTTGTTACGTTTACTTTACGATGGTCCGTTAAAAATCTACACCATTTTGCTCCATTATACTTTTGTTTAGATTCTGCTCAAATCTTCCAACAACACCCGGTATATTAGACCTTCCTACAATAAAATACGCTTCTAGTAATTTACAATTTCAAATCTATTTGTTTTAAAATAGAAACTTTATTCTATAAATTCAATAGTTTATACCCTGTTTTAGGTATCCGTAAACTTGCTATACATTGCGATAACGTGTAGTTGCTTCTCTATTGTTTCAATCAAATCGTAATTATTATAGCTTCTTTTTCCGGTGAACCTGACGGCCCATTGCATTGCCGCTCCTTTTGTTATAGGAGGACACCCACACTACGGGATCTCGAGCTCCTTTACTCCGCCCTGTCATTAGGGAAGGTATGATTCAAACCTACACCGTGAAGGCACAGGTGAGTGTTTATGCACTATTTTCTTGTATGGGTCCTGTGAAATTGGTCAAAACAGTATATTTATCAGACTCCACGTGTTGGCTAAACTTAGTATTTTTGAAATGATTATCGTCAAGTGAGATGATATTTATTATTAATATTGTATTGTACTACTGTCAATACTATAACCCCTACTAAAGGATGCCCGCTCGCTGAACTGAATGTCTCTTTTTCAGGTGAAAGTTCTTTACAGGAATTCTTGATTCGTATTAAGAAACTCAGTGTTTCGTGTAATATTTCGACTCAGCAACTTTTTTTTTTACTCCGGAATTACTTGCCGAAAAGGCTATATTTTTCTTCCGTGTTAGAAAGACGTTGTTACTTTATTAAAAGCCGAATTTCTACCCGTGGATTATAATAAACGCCTATTAGACGGGCTTGACACTTTGGTCATTTTGGCTGTTACTGTCGGTTTTCTTCCTCGGCTCTTTTCTTTAGTTTTGGTTTTTCTGCAGGAAACTAATTGTCGTTTGAGGCCGAAGACTTTCCTGTTTCTTTTGTGAAGAAACATCCGTCCTTTGACGACTTTGACAGTGTTGACGCCTTCGTTCAGTGTTACTACCTATCTATTTTTCCCTGTGCTTCTCTTTAATTTTTATTTTTTGTTGCTTCGTTCGGTACTTTGGTTCTTCGAGCCGGATGAGAGGTCTTTTTTTATTTTGGGGTATTCCTTTTTTGGTTTTTTTGTATTCGTAAACGAATTAATTTGGTTTTTCTTAAGCGAAATTCTTTTGTGTTTGGTTTTTTTGGTACTGCCCACTCCCGTACTTTTGCTTTCCTACCCCGACTTTTTAATTTTGCTGAGGGGAGAATTTGTTATGTTTACTTTACGATGGGCCGTTAAAAATCTACACCCTTTTGTTCTATTATTCATTTACTTAGATTCTGCCCAAATCCTCCAACAACACCCGGTATATTAGACCTTCAATAAAATACGCTTCTAGTAATATTCAATTTCAAATCTATTTGTTTTAAAATGGAAAGTTTATTCTATAAATTAAATAGTCTATACCCTGTATTAGGTATCCGTGAACTTGCTATACATTGCGATAACGTGTAATTACTTTCTCTATTGTTTCAATTTAAAACTGAGGTATTGAACTATCCGATAAAACCATCTTTCAAGTTTCCTAGTCACGTTTGATAACAACAATATTACTTTGAGCTCTGGTTATTAGTCAAGCGAAATTAATATTTACTTTCTTTTCGATATACACAACGCAAACATTTGTTATATTTTTGGTTGTTTCCGTATTTCTTTGTGAAAATATTGCGCACGCCCTACAGCGTGGTAGGTAATAATGCTTTTATAAATCTGTACTTTTCGGTGTAAATAAATTAATCTTAATTCGTAATTATTGTAGCTTTTTTCTACAGTGGACCTGACGGCCCATTGTATTGCCGCTCCTTTTGTTATGGAAGGACATCCACACTGCGCGATCTCGAGCTCCTCTGCTCCGCCCTGTCATTAGGGAAGGTGTGACTCAAACCTACACCGTGAAGGCACGGGTGAGTGTTTATGCACTATTTTCTTGTATGGGTCCTGTGAAATTAGTCGAAACAGTATATTTATCAGGCTCCACGTGTTGGCTATACTTAGTATTTTTAAAATGATTATAGTCAAGTGAGATGATGTTTATTATTAATATTGTATTTATCGTGACCATCCTATATATTTAATTGTATGTTTACGAGGATGATTTAGAATTGTGGGTTTTCCTTTTTTTTGAGTTATAAATTTTTGGTTAGTTAAGACATTGTAGCGCCAAAGTGATATATGTAATTTTATATTTAGAATGATTTAGAGCTATGGTTTTTAGTGTAGCGTTTGGGTTTTATTTGTTGCTAAATAATGTAGGGGGTGGGTACCTAAAAACGGCAGCTCGCCATTTTAAAAAATGTTTTTTCTTGATTTTGTTGATATGTGTAGCTAGTAATTATTGATTGTCTATTCTTTTTGGTACTACTGTGCTTTTGTACATATATTTTTTTACTAGAGGTTTTCTTTTGTGTATGTTTAGTTCTGAATGAGTGAGTATATTTTTATTACAGACCTTCCTTTGTTTTTGTATGTAAAATACCCCGCCTACTCACCGATTGAGCCCGTTCATTTTCTTTCCTTGGTTCTTTTTTTAGGCTACGTCGATGTACGTAGCAAGATTATATTGTTGTTAGGTGAAAAACAGTTGTGTATGTAGTAATTATTATTTGAAAGAATATTTCGCGTCATTATAAACTTGATGTCTGATTCTAGTGGTTTTATTTAAATTGAGCAAGCAAAAATAATTAGGGCAACACTTCTATTAACCACTTCAATCCACAGCTTCTTTTATTGGCTTCCAATGTCGGGCATCTTCGGTCCACAGCTTTTAACGTCGGATTTTTAGCCCACAGCATTTTTATCCACGTTCAACCTGGGGCGCATTTAGCTTTGTCCTATGGACATTTTTATAATTCGGATAACTTTTATTTCACTGCATTGTCCAAAAATTATTATTAGCTATAATTAATAAAAATGATGTTGCAGACAGATGTAGCTACCACCTAATTTAGATCGAGGGATACCATTTAAAATCTATATAACAATAAAAATAGAGTTTTCTTAATATACCTTCTGTAAACATTTTACCTACACAATCAAATGAAATCATTTCCGCAAAAAGAGCGTACGGAAAGTTCATCATGAAATGTAGACCATGTCTATTTTTCCAAAACAGCGCAAATGTAGATCATAGTTATTAAGGTCGAAAAGTAGAGCGATAAGTGGGAAAAGAAAGGGTTGTGTCGATATTCAAAATTTTAATAAATTCAATATCAAATAAAATAATTACACAAAGTGCTAAAAAAGGACAGGCGCTAAAATAGTATGCCTCCCCGATAGCAAAAGAATAAATGATAGTGTTTAAAAATACACGCGCTAAATATTGGGTTCTTGAAAGGTTTAGTTTTAAACGTACTTACTACGTCCTGTGATGTTTGTTGTCATAAGATTTTTATTAAAATTTAAAAGGCGTAATTTTATTAAATTATTACAAAACGTTACTGAAGATTAGGTTAATCAACATTATTGTTCTGTGTATTAAACTCCATATTATACTCACTAAATCATTAGATTGTTAACAAGCATTGCATGGAGCATGAAATGCTATTATGTCTTAAAATATGCCTATAAATAGTTTATTTCGATTTGTGTAGACAAACAGTTACATGGGTTTGGCTTTTTGATATGATTTATAATGAATAAAATTGCTTTTAGCGGCGTATAACGAACTCTTTAAAAAGTAAATATCTCGCACGCAATTCTATGACGTGATTTCACGCAAACAACGAATTTCTGCAAATCAGTTTACACAGACAAATGAAAACGATTGACGTCATCTAATCATTTAAACTCAATCTTTCAAAACTATAGGACATTAGCTGGTTGTATAATAAAGGCCCAAGATTATCAAAATATTCAAAGACTGTAACGCTGGCGCGAGTTACGTTTCGGGTCTTGGGAGCGGTTTTTTAAAACTTCTTCCAAAACTTCTTGTAACAATTTATTTGGTTAAACAGTAATTACAATGGAATTTTGACAAACTTGATCAAAATATTCTACGTCGAAATTGAATTAATAATTGGAGTTTAATAAATGCGAGTAGCCTAAGCAAACAGTAATGTTAAAGCTGAAATACTCAAGACTGACTGATGGTCTTAGGCCTCCCGGGGTATTTATGTTGTCCCTGCCTTTCACATGTCTGTCGGAACTTGCAGAGCTCATGTCTGTTTATTTCTTAATTCTATTCATTATACAATGTAATAATCTTAATTTCTAAGTAATCGCGGTTTCCTAACCGCCTGTGACCTGCACCTGCAGTATCACTTACGTCTGGAATACAATGTATTACATCCGTTCTCACAACTTTCTGTATTTTATCCTTGAAATACAATGTTGCATATAACTTAATAATTTCTTTAATAATTTTTAATAATTCCTAATAAATTCTATTTTATTATACATATATAGATGGGGGATACATAACTCGCGTAATTTTAATAAAATATAAAGTGTTGAGAAGGTATTTATTAGTGCATTGTCAATGGGCTAGATTTTAGTAAAGATGTACCCTGAGTATCCGAATCTTTAGAATAATTGAGGCATAGAAAGTAGTGGAAACTGCCTATTCTTTTTGTTTTCATAGAATAAAAACATTGTGCATAATTACGTAGGAATAGGAACATAAATTTGAGGATCAGTTGAGAATAATTCTATAAAATTCCTTTAGGAACGATTAGCTTTAAAAAGAATTGAAACAAAGAAAGGTACTAATTATAACTGGACGTGATAAAATTACTTTCTTTACAATGAATCACAACGTGTAACACCAGGGCGAAGACAAAAGGATAGATTTAACAACATTGGAAGTATCAACTATCCATCGATATGATACCCACGGTAACATAGTTAGGACAGATGTCTGTATCATAACCTATAAAAGTTGACACGTACGAAACGACGGACATTCTAAACTTCAAACACAAAGATAAGATAATAGTGCGCTATAATGAGGCAATTTATTCGTATTGTTGCGATCCACTATTAGGCAACCCGTCAAACATACAAACGCCCGGGGCACAGCGTATTCTTCAGCATTCGAGAATCCTTCTACAAAGTTCTAGATAATGAGTCATATCTTAATGCAGGGTATATATAAGGCCGCTTATGAATGTAAGAGTTAGTCTATTCTTGAATGTCTAATATAAATTATGTAAACGTAGTTGAGTTTTTAGAATATATACATAAATGATATGCTGTGTCTAATGTGCATGCAACTTGCAGTATACATAAATAAATAGAAGTGTATAAACAAATAGTTGTGTTAGTGTGGTTATTGGACCTAGGGTAAAGAAGTTAGTTTAAGAAGATATTAGTGCTTGTAAATTCATTAGTGTAATAGTGCTTCATTGTTAAGTGGACTGAAAACATCTATAAATAAGGCATATACTGTTAATTAGACTTGTGAACAGTGAGTAATAAAGACCATTATTATTACTTGTTTTAAATTAAAGAAACGCGGTAGTAGTAGCGCGTTACACTGGTGTCAGGCTGTGTTGGGTGATTAATTAAGTCTAAAGACATTTAAGTAGTTTGTATATGCCTGTTACAAGAAACCAAAGTAAGATGGAGGCAGAGACTTTAATGAATTTCCTTAAGGATTTTAAATCCGGTATGGAGGAAAAGTTAAGCGAAAATACTACGAAATTAGAGGAAAAGTTTAGTGAAAATGCTGAGAAAATGGAGGAGAGGTCGGCTAAACTGGAAGTGACACTAAAAGAAAAGTTGAATGAAAGTACAGCCACGTTAGAACAAAGATTAATGGAAAGTTCCATTGCATTGAAAGAAGATTTCACTGAACAGGTAAAACAGTTGAGCAAAAGTTGGATAATAAATTGGTAAAAATGGAAGAAGATGTGATGAGGCTTCAAGAACAAATGATTTCACTAACAACGCGACCACTTGAATTACCAAGCCATGTTGTTAATCAGAACATTCCAGAAATAAGAACCATGGAAAGAAGCGAGTCAATTCCGTCTAAATTTAAAGTAAAACCACCTACGTTCGATGGTAAAACACCTTGGCCCACATATTTGAAACAATTTGAAGCTGCTGCAATAGCCAACGGTTGGTGCAACAAAGAAAGGCCATCTCCTTAATAGTGGCCTTACGGGGGGAGGCTCTTAACATCTTACAAACGATTCCCGATCACCAGCAGAATGATTACGGCCTCTTAACATCAAAGCTTGAGATGAGATATGGAGATGCTCACCTTCAACAGGTTTACCACGCACAAGTTAAGAACCGCTCGCAAAAGACAAGTGAAAGCCTGCAAGAATTCGAAGCTGACATTGCCAGGTTAGTTAGATTGGCATATCCGACGGCACCAGATAGCTTCCTCGAACAACTTGCTGTCCAAACATTTGTGGATGGCGTTAAGGATGGCGAAATACAGCAAGCGCTAAGACTAGCACGTCCAAAAATGTTGGATGACGCACTGGCCCATGCGCTTGAATTTGAAGCAGCTAAGCAGACATCACACAGGATGGGTCACAAAGTTCGGTCTGCCTTAGAGGAACCTGGTCAAGCTCAGAACAGCATAGATGAAATAGTCAATCGTGTGTTTGAAAAGCGAAAGGCGGAAAGGCTGAAAAGACAACGACCGCGGAGATGGCGTCTACGATGCTGGAGCTGCGGTGAAGTTGGCCATATGCAGAGACGCTGTACTCAACCAAAGAAACAACCGGTTGTGCCAAAGCTGGTCCATGTAAGGGGGCGAACTTCGACAGCACAGCGTAGTGCCCCGGAGATTATCATCTGTGCTGCATCGTCGGTGGAAAGTCTGGACAGCATTTATATCGATGGTAGAATTAATGGTAGGGTTGTCCGATTACTTGTGGAAAAGTGCTACCTGTATCGGTGTGTCTCCGAACGGCAAGTGGTGAGAAGATTGGTACTCACGGAGAGACTGCCGTTATGTTGACAATTGGGGACAAATTAATTAATCATCGAGTGTTGGTAGCTGAAATTACAGAAGAAGTGATCTTGGGAATGGATCTCATGAGAGAATATGGGTTTCATGTAAACATGAAAGAAAATGTGCTTCGGATAGATGATGATGAGATTCCATTTCAAGGTAGGAGTAACCAGACGATGCAAGTACGAATGGATTTGCGATGTAAAATACCCGAGAAGGCGGAAATGATAGTAATGGGACACCCGGATGGTACGCTCCGGGAAGGACAAGTATGCATGATGGAAGCAACTGAATCGGGAATGGGTCAGGAGGGACTTCTGATTGGAAGAACGCTGGTAAAGTCTCGAAACATGGTACCAGTAAGGGTGCTGAACATTAATCCCCATACAGTGACCCTGAAGAAAGGCATGATTGTGGGAAGTTGCATTCCAGTATGTCATATTAAACGTTGTGTGGACGACACGAAAAATAAACCAACCAACGGTTGCTCACAGAAATTGCTGGATATGTTGATACCCTCGTGTCAAGGATTAAATGGCGACCAACTGGGCAAGGTAAAAGAACTGGTCGGACGATATCGAGGTGTGTTTGCACTGGATGATAGTGAGAAAGGAAGGACGAATGTTGTGCAACACAAGATCAATACTGGAGATGCGCAACCGATAAGACAACACCCCAGGCGGCTTCCTTTGGCAAAACGTAAGGAAGCTGAGCAAATTATCACCGATATGGAAGAACAGGGAGTGATTGAACCCTCGAATAGTCCATGGGCATCCCCGGTAGTGCTTGTCAAGAAAAGGACGGGTCGACAAGGTTTTGTGTAGACTACCGGCGGCTTAATAATGTGACAAAGAAAGACAGCTATCCTTTGCCCAGAATTGATGACACCTTAGATACTCTATCCGGATCTAAATGGTTTTCGACCTTGGACTTGAAAAGCGGATACTGGCAGGTAGGCTTGGAGCCAAACGATAAAGAAAAGACTGCCTTTACAATTGGAACTGGATTATGGCAGTTCAAGGTCATGCCATTTGGATTATGCAATGCTCCTGCTACTTTTGAACGATTGATGGAGTCGGTACTGCGTGGACTGTCCTGGAAGACATGTCTGGTGTACCTGGACGACGTGATAGTGTTAGGTCGGTCTTTCGAAGAACATCTTAAGAACCTAGAGGAGATATTCCAGAGATTAAGGGGCAAACCTTACATTGAGCCCCAAGAAGTGTCACCTGTTTGGAAAAGAGGTGAAATACCTAGGACATGTCGTTTCGGAGACCGGAATAAGAGCTGACCCTGACAAAATAAAAACGGTACAGGAGTGGCCTACACCAGCAGATATACACCAACTACGCAGTTTTCTAGGATTGTGCACATATTACCGACGTTTTATACTTGGGTTTGCGAACATTGCCAAACCGTTAACAAAATTAACCGAAGATGGACAAGAATATGATTGGAATGACGACTGCCACAGAGCATTTGAACAACTGAAACGGCTACTAGTTACAGCACCAATTTTGAGTTATCCACGGATGGAGGGAAAATTTGTGTTGGATACCGATGCCAGTAACACAGCTATAGGAGGCGTTCTTTCTCAAGTGCAGGACGGACAAGAAAAAGTTATTGGGTATTTCAGCAAGGTCTTGTCGCGGCCAGAAAGGAACTATTGTGTGACAAGAAGGGAGCTGTTGGCCGTCGTCAAATCCGTAGAGCACTTTTATAAGTACTTATACGGCCGTAAATTCCTGTTGAGAACAGACCATTCTGCACTGAAATGGTTACTGCAGTTTCGAAATCCTGAAGGGCAAGTGGCAAGGTGGATAGAGCGGCTGCAGGAATATGACTTTGACACAGAACATCGCGTAGGAACTAGCCATCGGAATGCAGACGCTCTATCAAGGAGACCTTGTCCGGTGGACTGCAATCATTGCTCCAAGATGGAAGAGAAAATAAGTGTCATCCATAGAATGACGGTAACCGATGATACTTGGCAACTCGAAAAATACGAGAAGACCAGGAAAATGACGCCGAATTGGGACGTATTATTGAGTGGAAAAATAGAGGACAACGACCAGCTTGGGAAGAAATTAGTATTTCAAGTAGGAGCCTGAAGGCATACTGGGCACAGTGGGACTCATTGATGATGGAAAATAGAATCTTGAAACGACGCCTGAATTTGAAGATGGCACTGAGAGACTTCAAGTGATAGTGCCGAGAAGCAGAGTGCCGGAAGTGTTGCAGCACTTGCACGATGGTATTTCCGGAGGGCACTTTGGCGTGAAAAGAACTCTCGAGAGAGTGAGAGAAAGATTCTATTGGCTGAACTGCAAAGATGATGTGAAGGAGTGGTGCCGGAAATGTGAATTGTGTGCCTCTGCAAATGGCCCGGTCTCAAAACGGAAAGCCCCAATGAGACAGTATAACGTGGGGAATCCTTTTGAGAGGGTAGCCATTGATATAGCTGGTCCATTTCCTGAATCAGAGAAAGGAAATAAATACATCTTGGTTGCAATGGATTATTTTACCAAATGGCCGGAGGCATATGCTATACCTAACCAAGAAGCCGAGACGGTGGCAGATGTACTAGTCAGGAGTTGTTTTGTCGTTTTGGAGTTCCGTTGGAATTACACTCCGATCAAGGTCGAAACTTCGAATCGGCGTTGTTTCAAAACGTCTGCAAGCACCTTGGAATCAGGAAGACTAGAACCACGCCACTTCATCCCCAATCGGATGGAATGGTTGAAAGAATGAACAGGACGTTAGGAAGTACCTGACCAAAGTTGTCTCTGAACATCAACGAGACTGGGACCAATATTTACATTTGTTCCTACTGGCGTACCGATCTTCGGTACATGACAGCACAGGATACTCGCCCGCTTGCGTAATGCTAGGACGTGAATTGCGGCTACCATGTGATCTTCAGTTTGGATTTAAACCTGGAGAAGAGATCGCAGGTGAAGATTACGTTAGTAAGCTTCGTGAAAGATCAAATAGTATTCACGAAAACGTCCGAAAGAATATACAGGCAGCAAGCGATCGAATGAAATCACAATATGACACGAGAGCGCAAGAAGGTGGTTATCAACCTGGAGATTTAGTGTGGTTGTACAATCCACAAAGAAAACGTGGATTGTCGCCAAAACTACAAAGACAATGGGAAGGGCCGTACGAAGTGTTAAAAGGATTAATGATGTAGTGTACCGGATCAGAAGATCCCCGTGGTAAACCGAAAGTGGTACACTTTGACCGTTTAACATCCTACGCTGGCAACAACCAGGAAGACTCGAATAATGATGATGGTGTTCGACAAGTTATTAATCATGAGCCAAATGTAGATTTTGAGAGCTTTATGGCAGCATATGGTGGTTCCGCTAAGGCGAGATTTGGCGTTGTTGTTGAAAACAGCAAGATCTGTTTAGAGCACCAGAAGAGTATTCCCTTGCACATTGCGTAGCTCAAGATTTGGCAATGTCAAGGGAATAGCTGTTGTTTTCAAGAAAAAGTTTGGACGTGTAGATGAATTAGTACAACAGCAGCCAACTGTAGGAAAAGCTTTAGTTCTTCAAGATAACAATCGTTATGTTTACTATCTGGTCACCAAAATTCTTCATGGCAAAGACCTAGTTATGGACATCTATGGGAGGCTTTGCTAAATCTTAAGGCGCAGATGATGGAAAATGGAGTAACGAGACTAGCGGTGCCCAAGCTGGGCTGTGGACTGGATCGCTTGGATTGGAGGATAGTCCGAAATATGCTAGAAGTAGTTTTCCAGGAACCAACGTCCAGGTTCTTGTTTGTTGTTATCAACCGGTTGCCTACCAAGACCATGAAAAGAGTGTTGACTGTTACTTCCAACGACGCGGTGGATGCACCAGAGGAGATAGCTGCCGATACCGTCACCAGTCATCGAATTGGCGTCAAGATGGATTTACAGTTACGAGACGTAACGGTTTTAAAGAGGGGCAGTGTTGCGATCCACTATTAGGCAACCCGTCAAACATACAAACGCCCGGGGCACAGCGTATTCTTCAGCATTCGAGAATCCTTCTACAAAGTTCTAGATAATGAGTCATATCTTAATGCAGGGTATATATAAGGCCGCTTATGAATGTAAGAGTTAGTCTATTCTTGAATGTCTAATATAAATTATGTAAACGTAGTTGAGTTTTTAGAATATATACATAAATGATATGCTGTGTCTAATGTGCATGCAACTTGCAGTATACATAAATAAATAGAAGTGTATAAACAAATAGTTGTGTTAGTGTTGTTAATGAACTTATGGTAAAGAAGTTAGTTTAAGAAGATATTAGTGCTTGTAAATTCATTAGTGTAATAGTGCTTCATTGTTAAGTGGACTGAAAACATCTATAAATAAGGCATATACTGTTAATTAGACTTGTGAACAGTGAGTAATAAAGACCATTATTATTACTTGTTTTAAATTAAAGAAACGCGGTAGTAGTAGCGCGTTACAGTATTAATAAAGTGCTATGTTCATCGACGTAGTCTAACACAAAAAAAAACCCAACGAAAGGCTGACCGGGCTCAGTCGGTGAGTAGGCGGGGTATTACACATACAAAAATTAAAGAAAGGCCTGAAATAAAAATACACACAGTCATTCACAACTCACAACTAAACATACACAAAAGAAAACCTCTAATTAAAAAAATCTGTACAAAAGCACAGTAGTACAAAAAAAAATAGACTTTCAATAATTACAAGTTACACATATCAACAAAATCGAAAGAAAACATTTTTTAAAATGGCGAGCTGCCGTTTTTAGGTACCTACCCCCTACATTATTTAGTAACAAAGAAAAAACCCAAACGCAACACTAAAAACCACAGCTCTAAATCATTGTAAATATAAAATTAAACATATAGGATGGTCGCGATAAATACAATATTAATAATAAATGTCATCTCAATAATCATTTTAAAAATTCTAAGTTTATTTAACACGTAGAGCCTAATAAATATACTCTTTCGACCAATTTCACAGGACCCATACAAGAAAATAGTGTATAAACACTCAACCGAGCCTTCACGGTGTAGGTTTGAGTCACACCTTCCCTAATGACAGGGCGAAGCAGAGAAGCTTGAGATGCCGCAGTGTGAGTGTCCTCCCATAACAAAAGGAGCGGCAAAGCAATGAGCCGTAGTGTCCACCGAAAAAAGAAGCACGCTGTAAGGCGTGCGCGAAATTTTCATAAAGAAAAACGGAAACAACCAAAAATACAAGAAATGTTTTCGATGTGTATATCGAAAAGAAAGTGAATATTAATTTCGTTTAATTAATAAGGAGAGCTCAAAGTAATATTGTTGTTATCAAACGTGATTAGGAAACTTGAAAGACGGTTTTATTGGATAGTTCAATACCTCATTTCAACGAGTTTTAAATTGAAACTGTAGAGAAAGTAATTACACGTTATTGCAATGTATAGCAAGTTCACGGATACGTAAAATAGGGTATCGACTATTTAATTTATAGAATAAACTTACCATTTTAAAACAAATAGATTTGAACTTGAAAATTACTAGAAACGTATTTTATTGTAGGAAGGTCTAATATACTGGGTGCTGTTGGAGGATTTGAGTGGAATCTAAGTAAACGAATAATGAATCAAAACAGATAGATTTTAATTTAGTCGTAAAATGAACGTAACAAATCCTCCCCAACAAAATTAAAAGGTCGTGGTAGGTAAGCAAAAGTACGGGAGTGGGCAGTACCAAAAAGACAACAAAACACCAAATAAAATTCGCTTAAGAAAACAAAACTAAAAGAAAATTTGTGTACGGAAACAAAAAAATCAAAAATAAAGAAACACCCCAAAATCAAAAAGGAACTCTCATTCGGTTCAAAGAATCAAAGTACCGGACGAAGCAAAAAAAATTAAAATTGAAGGGAAGCACAGAGAAAAATAGGTAGGTAGTAGCACGGGACGAAGACAAAAGTAGAACGGCATCAACACTGTCAAAGTCGTCAAAAGACGAATGTTTCTTTAGAAAAGAAACAGGAAAGTTTTCGACCTCAAAAGAAGATTGATTTTCTGCAGAAAACCAAAAGTAAAAAAATAAGCAAGGAAGAAAACCAAACAGCCAAAACGACCAAAGTGTCAAGCCTCAAGGTAAGCCAAGGAACAACAAGAATGCTGGATAGAGAAAAAAATCAGAATAGTTCAAGCTGTGGTACCCAACAATGGCAACAGCCGAAGAATCAAAGAAAAGAAATACTGATTAATACTAAAATCGACTAAGTCGTGGTTTCCGATGAATAGAAAAATGAACTAAAAAGCACCTACCACAGAAAGTGGATCGAAAAATATACCAAGTCGGCATGAAGACCGACAGAAAGTAACACCAGCCACAGGAAAAAGACGAAGATTGTGGAACGAAAGAGAGCGAGAAAAAAAAGAAAAAACCTAAAAGAATAACATCTAGCAACAAGTACAAAACCATAAAAACTAAGAATCGCACAATAAAACTGAATCCAAGTGTAGTTATGTATGAGTGTGTGTGTGTGTGTGTGTGCGTGTGTGTGTGTGTGTGCGTGCGTGTGTGTGTAAACTGTGTGTGTATGTAGTGCGGTATAAAGTGTGCGTGTGTGTATGTGTTGAATCGCTGTAGTCGCCTCTTACGACAGGCAGGTCGTTACATGGGGCTATTCTATTCCCGGACCCACACGGGTGAAAAGAGTACAAAGAGAAAACGAGAGAAAGGAGAACCAAGTAGAACTGTGTGTGTATGAAGTTTGTGGGTATAGATTGGACGTGTATAAAGTGTATGTGTATGTGTTGGACCGCTGTAGTCGCCTCTTACGGCAGGCAGGTCGTACCATGGGGCTATTTTATTCCCGGACCCACACGGGTAAAAGGAGTACACAGAGAAAACGAGAGAAAGGAGAACCAAGTAGAACTGTGTGTTTATGAAGTGTGTGTGTGTGTGTGTGTGTGTGTGTGTGTGTGTATGAAGTGTGTGGGTATAGATTGGACGTGTATAAAGTGTGTGTGTATGTGTTAGACCACTGTAGTCGCCTCTTACGACAGGCGGGTCGTACCATGGGACTATTTTATTCCCGGACCCACACGGGTGTTGGGGTACAAGAAGAGAACGGAAGAAAGTAGAACCAAACAGTAATATGTATGTTTATGATGTGTGTGTGTGTGTGTGTTGTTTCGCTGTAGTCGCCTCTTACGACAGGCAGGTCGTACCTTGGGACTATTCTATTCCTGCAACCACACGCGTGAAAGAAAAGGAAAGAAAACCCAGCCAAACAGGGAAGTAAAAAGAAATCGTAAAGTTTAGAAATCAAGTCCAAAGGAGAGCAAAGTCGGCATAAGAAACGGGCGCGAAGACTAGATATTGGGCTTAAAACTATTGCGCCGCCAGTAAGAAAATGAAACAAAATCAAGGACATTAGGACTTCGCCGACATACATATTCCTGTTCGAAAGGAGCATAGACTAATGTCTGCCTCCTTTGCGCAGTTTTCTGCTAAACAGGAACAGCAGGAGGTGTAGTAGTTGTAGCAGGAGGTTTAGGAGGTGGTCAAAACGCGTCATAGAAGGACGTTGTTTGTTGTTACGATTGGTGGTAAGAAAGTCAACGACAGAAAAGGAAACATTATGGATTGTCAGAATATCAACGGTAGAAAAAGAAAAAGTATTGGCTGTAAGAGAATCAACCTTACGAAAATAAACACAAGCAGAGCACACTACCATTACGTTAGATAAAAGGACAGAAGCAGATAAAATTTAATCGACATTGGATGAAGGACTAGCAGTTTAACAGTTAGGAAAGAGAACAGCATTGGCTGTAAAAATATCAACCGTAGGAAAAGCAGCAGAATCCGATAACACTTCAACCATATGACATAAAGGAACAGAATTAGCTAGAAGTTTGTCAACGTTACAAGAACAAACAGTATCAAGTAGAACTTTGCCAATGTTAGATAAAGGAGTCGAATGAAGTTTATCAACATGAAAGAAAGAAGCAGTACCAGACAGAATTCCATCAATCTTACAAGAACAAACAGCATCAGGAAGAACTTTATCCACAATAGATAAGGAAGCAAAAACAGGTTGACCTTTGTCAACATTTGATAACAGGAAATTAGCTAGAAATTCACCAACCTTAGCTAAAAGAATAGAAGCAAGTAGCATTTTGTCAGCATGAGAAAAATGAGTAAGAGTAGGTAACATTTCCTCAACGTCCGATAAAGGAGTAGAATCAAGTAAGATTTCATCAATGTTAGACAACGGACTAGGAACAGACAAAACTTCAACCACAATAGGAACGAATTCCTTGACCATAGTAGATAAAGAAACAGGATCAGGTAAAACTTTGACGACAACAGCAACAGATATTATACCCTAACATTAACAGGATCTTCTCTACCCGTATTAGAAGTTATCGTCACTTCAGCTACAGCTGTTATTGCAGACACGACAGAAATTTCTTGAGTAGAATCATTTAAGAAAGCAGGAACAGCTAAAATTTTGACAATAACGGCAACAGGCATTAACGATACAGGTTCATGGACTTCAACAAGGCCCTCTCTGAATGAATTAGCAATTATCGTCACTTCAGTGACATTTATGCTTGCAGACACGACAGGAATTTCTTGGGTAGAATCATTTAAGAGAGCGGGAACAAACTCTTGATAAGCTAGCTGCAAGTCACTAATTCGAAGTATGGGTTGCACTGGTATTGGAGGCACAACTTGGGGTGGAAGTGAAAATGTCTGGTCTAGTTGGTCATTTTTTCAATCGCGAAGGACAGAAGGAATTTGGTTCTTGTTAGTAGAGGTTCGGTAAGTAGGGGTGGTATAACCGTAAAAATCAATATTATAGTTCAAAGGCTCGCATGACTGAAAAGGGTATGAGGTGATGGTAGTAGGGCGAGCAGAAGATGTAGAAAAGGATGTAGAACTAGAGGCGGAAGAAATTTTGTCCGAAGCTATATTTGCCGAAGAAGGGTATGTTTTGATAGTAGGAGCAGGATAACCTGGATGAGGTACAGAAGAGAACATAGAGTTAGCAGCAGAAAAAATTTGTCTCCTAGAGGTGAGGACAGAATTTGAAGTGTTATTCGAAGACCTATTAGTAGTAGAATGACAGTGTGGAGAGTTGCGGCGAGAAACTTCCCTATGTCCGCAACCGTAACAATAGAGTACTTGAGGACAAGTACAACGTGTCGAAACATGACCAGGTTTGTCGCAATTAAATCATATGACCTGACGAGTAAAAGCAGAACTAGGAAGAAGAACAGTAGAAAGAACGAAAGAAGTATTTGATATACGATTAGACGTAGGAGAAATCTTAACAAGTCGGACATGTTTCGACACGTTGTGCTCGCCCTCAAGTACTCCATTGTTATTTATAGTTGCGGACATAAGGGAGTTTCTCGCCGCAGCTGTACACACTGCCTTCCTACTACTAATAGGTCTTCGAATAATACTTCAAATTCTGTCCTCACCTATAGGTGTCTAATTTCTTCTGCTTCTCACTCTACGCTCTCTTCTGTACCTCATCCAGGTCATCCTGCTCCCACTATCAAAACCGCAAATCCTAAGAATTATTGTTGTTGAGTTAATAAAAGCAAAAGAAAAGAAAACAAGAAAACAGTAAGTTATACCGAAATAGAATAGGCAGGAATAGAAAATAAATAGGGCACCATAGTTTGCAATTCTTTCTACTAAGAACAACTAGGATTACGAGCGAAAACACAAGTCTAGTAATCTGGAATGAAATTAATAAATGTGAAAAATTCCCATGCAACTAAAAAGAATTCAAAATTAAATATCGGGACGAATGGGTGAGTACGGTTTTTGGGTTCCACGTTGGGGTAACAAAATTTATATCGCAGTAATTTTAGCATAGCGAAAACTTGACAACTGCGCAAATTACCGCTACACAGAGGAAAATAGATACTAGGGCTAGTAGTAGTTCTAGATTGTGTTGGACAGAAAAGAATACACAAAAACAACAATCGCCCATCTGAAAAAAAATTTGTTAGTGCACAAAAATATAAAATAATAACGGAACATTAATCTGCACAATCACAGAATAAATCAAGCAATAAAAAATTACAATAACAAAAATAAATAGAGGAGAAATATTTAGAAAATAAGAAAATGAACGTAACAAATTCGGAATCGCAGCAATGTAATATATATTTACTGAAGAATAGTACTGAAATATACAAATGGAAATACGTATTTAAAAAATAAAAAAATGAAAGTAACAATACGTTGGATGTAGATGTGTTAAGAGTGACGAAATTTCGGGGAATATATATTTTGGATTTTGTCTGACGTTTCGTTCTGATGTGACCTAGAAATCATAACGATAGAAAGTACACCATGTAAAGAGGAAAACACTGCGTTACCGGACGTTCTTATTTTTGTTAGAGATGGACGGAAAATTAAACTATAAGTTAAATTTGAACCTTTTGAATGATGAGTAACTATTATTATATGCATGTTAATTTTTAATTTGCTTTTTATATGTTTGGGTTTATTGTTCATTAGGAAGTTAATAAAAAGCCATCGTTTTTCAAGGACTATTGAATAATAACAGGATATGTCGCATTGTACTACTTCTTTGTGTATAACTAATTATAGCATTACCAGAAATGGAACTAAAATGTGATTTATTGGGTATTTTGAAAACGGAAAATTGTGACAGGAGCATTATTTTCCGTTAAGGACTTTTTAGTAATGTATATGCACATCCGGCCAACTCAAAAATAAGACAACATAGAAAATAGGTTTTGCATTTCCCTAGAAAAATATGATTTGTATTTACATTTCCAATATATTATGTTAGTAGAGGTTAAGTGTAGGTTGGCTGAAGTGTCTTATTTGCCAAATAGGCGAAAGCAACAAAATTGATTTAGGATATCCAGTCTTACAAGTTCGTCAAATTGTCCCCCGTTGATCGATTTGCTTCAAAACCTAGCACCCATTTGCTTATAGCTAGCATTATCTAGCAACAAAGTTGTAGAGTTCGCACCAAAGCTGTTTCAGAAATATAGCCAATTATATTCGGTGGGGGTGGGGACTTGACGCTAGCCCCAGTGCTCTGATTTGCTTCAAAACCTAGCACCATGTCGTTTAGAGTTAGAACCAGCTAGCACCCAAGTAAGAAAGCTAGCACCTTAAAACAAGACGGAAGCAATCTTTTTAAAAATTTGCCAGCGCTCCTCTCCCAGTTGTCCGATTTGCTCCAAAACCTAGTACCTCTTTGCTTATAGCTAGCACCAACTAGCACCAAAGCTGTAGAGCTAGCACCAAAGTTGTTTCAGAAATATGGCGAATTATATTCGGAGGTGCCAACTTGATGCAAGGCTCTCCCCACCAGTGCTCCGATTTGCTTAAAAACCTAGCACCATGTAGCTTAGAACTAGCATAGCACCCAAGTAAAAAAGCTAACACCTTAAAAACAAGCTGGCGGCGATTTTTAAAATTTTTTTGTCAGTCCCCGAGTTGTCCGATTTGCTCCAAAATCTAGCACTTCGTTGCTTATAGCTAACACTAGCTAGCACAAAAGTTGTAAAGTTAACACCAAAGCTGTTTCAGAAATATGGCCAATTATATTCGATGGGGGGGCCAACTTAACGCTAGCCCTCCAATGCTCCGATTTGCTCTAAAATCTAGCACCTCTTTGCTTATATTTAGCCCCAGCTAGCACCAAAGTTGTAGAACTAGCATCAAAGCCATTTCAGAAATATAGCCAATTATATTCGGGGGAAGGGGCTAACTTGACTCTAGCCACCCCGAATATAATTGGCCATATTTCTGAAACAGCTTTGGTGCTAGCTCTACCACCTTGGTGCTAGCTATAAGCAAAGAGGTGCTAGATTTTGGAGCAAATCGGACAACTTGGGGGGCTGGGAACATTTTTTTAAAAAATTGCCGCAATTCTGTTTTTAAGGTGCTAGCTTTCTAACTTGGGTCCTAGCTGGTGTTAGTTCTAAGTTACATGGTGCTAGGTTTTGGAGCAAATCGGAGGACTGGAGGGGAGGCTAGCGTTAAGTTGCCTCCCCCCCCGAATATAATTGGAAATATTTCTGAAACAGCTTTGGTGCTAGCTCTGCAACTTTGGTGCTAGCTATAAGCAAAGAGGTGCTAGATTTTGGAGCAAATCGGGCAATTTGGGGGCTGGCAAAATTTTTTTAAAAACCGCCCTCTTTTTAGCTACATGGTGCTAGGTTGTGTAGCAAATCAGAGCACTGGGGTGAGGGGGCTTAATTTTGACCAGCTACGCTGCCAGCACCGTACCTAGGGCACGCCGCATTAATTCGTTCCGTAAATCAGTAGTTAATTACGTATGTGCAGGAAGCCTCAAACCATCCACCAGGCCTTCTGAGGACTTCTGAATCTCTTAATATTGTATATATATATATATATATATATATATATATATATATATATATCTTCAATGTATAGTTCTTATGTTCATATCATTATTCTTTATAACTCCACGTTGTCCCACAAGTAAAACACGAACCCGTCCGAAAAGTTCCGAAGACAGCTGAAGACGTTTGGACCTCTTCAAACTGCAAATACTTTCTAACTACTGTTATTCAAGCTCTTACTCAGCCTCACAAGTAAAATCCGAGGCTTTCCAAAGCCGATCGAAAACTTCTAAACCCCTTAATATTGTATATATGTTCAATGTATTATTCTTATGTTTAGATCATAATTCTTTATAACTTCAAGTTGTCCCACAAGTAAAACACGAAGCCCTCCGAATAGTTCCGAAGACGTCTGAACCTCTTCAAACTATAAATACCTTCTTACTATTGTTATGCAAGCTGTCACTCAGCCTCACCAAAAAATCCCGAGGCCTTCCGAATACCGAAGACTTCTGGACCTCTCCGAACTGTGTATATATTTGTTTACTTAGTATTTGAGTTTCTACTTGGTTCCACGGGCAACTACGAAGCCTTCCGAAGATTACCGAAGACTTCCGAAGTGCTTTAAACTGCATGAACTGTTCATTTTAACTATTTAACTGGTATAAATGTGTACTTATGAACTTTCTTTTATTTGTTTGCTTGTGCACACTAAACTTAACAGTGCTAAGTCTATATACTTTCAGACGTCGCCCACTCGTACGATAACAGAACGTAGTTTTTCAATATTTCATGCTGAGCTTGAAATTAGCACGAACAAACTTGATCAACTTACAGCATATACGTCTTTAGTTTTAGGGCGTAATCGGGCGAATTTTGAGCGCAATAGGGCGCAATAAAATAAACTGGGGTGCCAATTTCATACACCTTCGGTACCCTTTAAAAATTTCTAAACCTGAACTAATACAACTACTGGGACAATTATTTGACAGCAATTACATACAGTATTCTTTGATGCTGAAAGTCCACTGAAGTGTGCACGAAATGAACGTCAATGCACCATTCAGACGAGCAACTTTATTTAGCGACAGCCAAGTTTAATAACCTTCTTTCTCCTTCTGTTGAACCCGCATTGTTTAGTAATTCATTACATGGTTAACGGTTGGCGTTGCACGAAACTGAAATGTTGGCGTATATTAAACTCACCTTATAAATAATTTATTTTGATTCGTTAACAGACAAGCAATTACATGCTTTTGGTTTTTGAATGCGGTTTATATTAAAACGTTAATTTTTTACAGGTCTAACAACTTGGCACGCGAAAGTGTTAAAGTGCCCTCTACGCACTTCGCATATTTCTGCATATCGATTTGCGTAGTCGTGTTGGTTAGTGGTGGCTTGGTTAAAATTTTAGTAGATCGAATTGGAAATGTTAAACCTTAAAACCCCCTATTTAAATTTGTTCCTATATGGGATCTGCAAGTGTGTAAATTAACTAATGAGACTGGCCACACGTTCGATGCGGCAACACTTGAAACGCGGGCCTTGCAGGGGCGACAGCTGAACATATTTGATAAGCCTTCAGTACGAGTTTCAGTGGTGATTTTTTTCCTGAAGCAGTTTTTTCTGCTGCGAGTGACATCAATTTTACGCAACAATGTGCTATGAGGTTTTGTTTCAGACTTGTTCACAGTGCAACAGAAACTTTTAAAAATTTTATCAGAGAGTGTGTTCCGGTCGAAATAAGCGTTAAGTTATAAATTTTGATTTGCCTTGTAGGTGCGTGGACCTCGTAACAATGTAAAGATGCTTCGGCTAACTACAGTGGTGCAGGAGTAGAGAAAAATTATAAAAATAGTAAAAATTAAGAAATAAAAATAATAAAAGAAGAAATTGGCTGAAATATAAACAATCTGGGTTGTAATATTCACTTACCCTAAAAAGCTTATTCGCTTTGTCATAGTGGGCGCCAAACCGTATAGTCACAGCAATCCGTTCGATATCATCTCTACCTAGAGGAGGATTATTTCGCATAGGTAACCTTTACTTTGATTTTCTAAATTCTAGGACGTTATACGTTACTTTTTTCTAAATTATCGTAAAAACACTCATTAAGTTGTTGTTATAAATAAAGAAAGTTTCAAAATAAGATGATTTTTCCAAATACAACTTCATCACTGGAGTGACTAAATATCCTATTACAACGACCTAATTTTTATCCTGGTTAATAGATAAATGCAAATAAAATTCAACCTACAATTAACTCCATCGAGATTAAATAATTTCAATAAAAACTAACATATATTCGTTGAAAAAAAACCTAAATTTCTTAACCTCGCTCTGGCCAGGCATTACTAAAAAAATCTAAAAAAAAAAATTATTAAACTAAATCTGTCAATAATACTATTACGCCAAATTTTCCCGTTTTTCATATTAAATTACATGCCATTATAAGTCTCAATTTCTGGAAATGCCTCCAATAACAAATATAGAAAACATAAATACTAACAGTCTTTTTATTGTCCATTCAAAATAATTTAAAATAAATACGTATACATTTCTTAATATTTTAAAATAATAGCAATAGGTTTTAATTTAAGCAACACTCGTTCCGTCGCTAAGACATCATTCAACAAAGTAATCACTTTCATGTTCGATTAATTTTCTATATCGTAAATTACACTTACAATCCTTAAGTATACTTTGCAAGTGTAAACAAAAAAGCTCACGGTTTAATTCATTTGCTGAAAGATTAAACATATCCAGAAACCGTCAGTATTTCTTTCGTCCTACCCGAAACGAATGCTATATCAAACCAAGAATTGGTGACGGAACTGTTTTGTTGTTTTGAGTTCCCATGAAGTTGCACGCTGATCAGGGCGGAAATTTTGAGTCGGCGTTATTTCAAGAGGGTTGCCAATTGTTGGGGATGAAAAAGACCGGGACAACGCCATTGCACTCACAATCGAATGGTATGGTAGAGCAAATGAACCTCACCTTGTCCAAGTACCTTTCCAAGGTGTCTCTCAACATCATAGAAACTGGGACCACTATTTACATCCATTTTTAATAGCCTATCGGTCTTCGATTCATGAAAGCACTGGACAAACACCTGCGTGTGCTATGTTGGATCGCGAGGTGCATCTACCATGTAATTTTGAGTTTGGATGGCATCGTGAATGACAACTACGGCAAAACGCTTGAGCGCAAGATGCATTATATAATGATGGTGTTAGGAAAAATATCCAGATAGCAAGCGATTGAATGAAGATCAGACGTGATATCAAGACACAGATTCTGGTTTTTTGGAAAGCGTCTGCGTCCGGCTATACAATTCCAGACTGTCGCCATAGTTACACGAGTCCGCACGAAGTTATAAAACGAAGACCAGATATGATATCAAGACACAGATTCTGGCTTTCTAGAGAGCGTTTGCGTCTGGCCATACAATTCCAGACTGTCGCCATAGTTACATGAGTCCGCACATAGTTATAAAACGAAGACCAGATATGATATCAAGACACAGATTCTGGCTTTCTGAAAAGCGTTTGCGTCTGGTTATACAATTCCAGACTGTCGCCATGTTACATGAGTCCACACAAAGTTATAAAATGAATCAGTAACGTTGCATATTGGTTTGTGAGCTCCTAAAGGGAAGAGCAATATTAGTGCGCTTTAATTGGTTAGCACCCTATGGTCGAACAACAACAAGAAGTGAGACGAACAAGCAGTTACGCTCGTAAGAATGAACACAAGTCTGAATCGAGTTATGACTGGTACACGTCTCTATACAACGGCATAAGCAAAATGAGACTTGACGTCACAAAAGAGATTCATGGTGATCTATTCGATGTGGCATTGGAATACTCCCTAGCACATTGCGTAGCGGCGGACCTTGATATGTACTAAGGATTTGCTCAGGTGTTTAAAAATAGATTTGGCGGTCCAGTTCAATTTGCTAACAATGACCAGAAGTTGGGAAGGGTATACGGCTAAAAGTCAGACATAGTGGCATCTATTACCTCGTGACTAAGCAATGTCCTTTTAGTAAATTGTATTACCAAGATCTATGGATGGCGCTAGTAGACATCTAGGGCCAGATGATTAAATTTGGAAATAGGAACTTGGTCATACCTAAGATCGGTTGTGGGCTCGATGGATTGTACTGAAGAGTGGTATAAAATATGGTAGACGTACTCTTTCAGAAAACCGGGGTCTAGATTTTGGTGTGTGGTTACAAACTAAATGATTCGGCGCTTGCAACTAGATGTGTTGGCTGCTACTTCTATCAACATCGAAACTGCAGGAATGTCCTAGTCGCCACAGGGATCTCCAGGGTCAGGCCAGAGAGTGTTCTGGGACAGACCGGCCATAAGAGGGAAACGGTGTTGCGAGCGCCTTTTAGTCTACTTTTGACCAGAATAATACAACATAACGTATTCGAAGCATCTTACGCAAAACTATGATCGATTGGCACCCTGTGGCGCAACATTTTTAGATGGACTTGATTGACGGGTTACAAAAGTTTTCATTTAAGAGTTTTATAACCTCACAATAGGAAATCTTTGGATGTTATTCACATAATTCTAGTACATTTCCAAAATAATCTAGAACAATGGAATAAAGTATATATTGCCGCTAAGGGGTTTAGAGGTTCGTTTCAAATTAAACCTTTGGTTATGATATTATGATTTTATTCGAGCCTTAACGTCGTCATATGAAATAAATACTGTTAATATAAATTACTATGTGACGTAAATTATTGTAGTGGTCAATATAAATTAACTATAGTGCTTTGATGTAAATTAAACAAAAATAGCATTGTACCTTTTAAGAAGTTAGTATTTGTACTGTTGGTGATAAGTTGAAAATATACTCCATTGCTGTGGTTGCGGGCATCTGTAACTTCTTTTTTCTCAGTCACCATTACGTCCACCCTCACATATAGTGTGTCCGAACGCACTTCCGAACAAGAACTCCTTTTCGATTTCCTAATCACTAGCTCTTTTTCTAAACAGTCTATTAGTTTCGCTTGTACCCCTTTAGTTTAACTTCATATTCGTACTTTCGAAAAACTGACTAATCAACGTTACTACCCACTTTCTCGGACGTTTCTTATCGTTTTTCATTAAGAGATAGACGGGATGCTCCGTTTAAGGATCGCTGAACCGTCGACCAGTGAATGGTCTAGTTCCATTGTCCTGGTAAAGAAGGTAAACAAGTCCTAGCGGTATCAATTCTCGCAAAAGCAACCAAGTTGCCAAGAAAGATACCTACCTCCTTCCTTATATTTCTACCATTTTGTCCAGTCTTTGCGATGCTCGTTTCCTCTCCTCCTTTAATATTCGAACCGCCTGCTGGAAAATTCTTTTAGCTCTTGATTCCAAAGCCATTATTGCTTTCATCGTACCCCATTCTATTCCTGTTCTCGAGTCTGTATTTATTTCGGCATTTACCTCTATCGAAGTCACTCTTCTTACTCCTGACTTTTAATTTAATATTATGCTCCGAAAGATTTTTACCTATCCTTCTTGGGTCGTGACGGATAATTTCCTGCACCGTCGAAATAGAACTTCTATCGCCTTCAATTCTCAAGACGATTAGAAACTCGTTGTACCTTCTGAGCAGCACAGTCGTCTGATTTCCCTTGAATGCAATCCGGTTCCTGCGGTGTGACCAAAACTTCTGCCCGTTTCATTCATACCTACTATTAGCCTTGTCTCAGAGTTGATATCGCTTGCTACATTCGACGTTTTCCTGTTTGTGCTGCTCACAAATTGAACAGTTACCTTCTCCTGGCTTCTTTTCCACTAGAGCTAAAACGTCCTATGATTGGCAAGTTATCGTAGATCCTTTTCTCCGTTTTATACAAGGTAATCCTTACATATTTGTAGTAGTTAACTACTTTACTAAATTTTTTTTCTATTTTTTTTTGCGCAAGGCCACTTCACAATTCGTTGCTGAAACTCTGAAAGAACAAGTTTCTTACTTCTCGGCGCTTTTTAGAACCTTATCATTGATAACGGTCCTCAGTTTTATAGTCGTCAATTCATTTCCTAAAGTGCACTTTATCATGTCCGAATCATCTTCACCGCTTGTTATCACTTTCGAGCCAATTCTGCCAAACGTGTCAACCGCACCCTCAAAACTATGATTGTTTCCTATATTCTACAACCAACGTCATGAGGATGTTCGCCTTTCTCAAACTGTTTGTGTCATCCGCACATCCAAATACAAAATCATTGGTTGTACTCCATTCTTTGCCTTCTTTACTCATAAACACATCCTTTCCGGCGATTATTTCGAACAACTTGCCGAAATGAACGACATGTGTATTCCTGATCTTAAGAATTTTTCACCCGATCTCGAACATTTCAACTGCATATCGTAAGACTTATAATCATTATAATCTACGTCGTCATCCTGTTTCCTACCCACTACGCAATTCTGTTAGGCGATGTAATTTTCCTCCCCGACACTTCGCGTCCCTTTAATGCCAAACTCAATTCAAAACCTTTTCATCTTTTTCATATCACTGAGGTTGTTTCTCCCTGGATTCTGAGTTTATCGATGCTTTCGGCGCCAAAGGTATTTGGCATATTAAAAATCCCAAACCCACACATCTTAACAATCCTGGTATTTCTGATCTCGCTTTTTTCTTCTTTCTGGCAACGCAAACGTCTTAAATTCCGTTTTCAGTTCTATCGCTCCAAATTCATACGAAGCTTTGCTTTACTTTGATCTATTCTCTCACGGGTATTGTGCTCGTTTCTTAATATTTTTTGTTTTTCTCCCTCGTTTTAATCCACCTTCCCCTTCTTTTACTTTGGATGAATTTTGCTTTCTATAAGACTTTATGTTGACTTAGTTTTATTTTCTATCCTCGTCCTGTGATGGATCCTCGTCTGGCCTTTTCCCTTTCTTTGGGAATTTGACTTAGTAGACTTCTTGATCTGTTGGCTGTTCTTTCCTTTATTGCCAGTTTGAGACGATCCCTGTTACATTATTTTTTCACAGCTTTCTTGTCATTCCTTGTAATGCTTGAGGTTTGACAGTTATGTCTTGCTTTGGCTTTTACTACCAGTTTTCCTTCTCACTTCTTTGCATCCTTGCGGTTTCTCCACGAGAAGCCAATCCTTTGTTTCAGTTTTGATAAGGTTTAAAAACTATTCTGTTCGATTTTTAACACATTTAGTGTTGATACCGTTCCACCTTTATCGCCGTTGATTGTCCACCTTACATTTTCTCCCCTTTCTCTATTCGCCTCTTCGTTCTTTGGTTTTTGTTTTCTTGAGATCATATGTTAATTTTTCGTATTATCTTCTATTTTTGGCACCCTTGAAGTTATATTACAAGTGTTGGGCTTTCAAACCGGATGATTTTATTTTTCTTTGTGGGTTTTTCTTATAAGCAACTTCTTGCAAGATCCTTTTTATGTTAGTTGGTCCCTTGTTGTGCTTTCTATACAAACTTTTAAGTTTGATGTGTATATGTCGGTATCATTTTAAGTGAATACATTTTACAGTAAGACTAATTAATTATTTTAAATATAATTTAGTCAGTGCAAATCATTTCTTAATGTTCTATCAATTGAAAATTCTTGTTTGCTTATCCAAAACAGCTGTGGATAAACAACAAATTAGTTGCAAAACAGAATGTGGTGAAACGGGAGTTATTGAAAATAGATGGAATGAGGTGACCTAATGAGTCCACTAAGAAGCAGATCAAGCATTGGTGTTACTGGACGTCTCTAATTCTAAAAATGAAGTGAAAATTAATTGTGAGTAAAGTTTGAGCTTTTTTCGTTTATGATTTATAAATATGTACAGATGGTATTGCAAGTGTAAGTTGCTAATGGTTCGTAGTTATTTGATAGGAAATTTAATATTTTGTTAAATAATTATTTTGTCGGATTATGAGACAGTGATTAACTATTTTGTTTCAATTTAATAATAATAATAATATCGGGAAAAGCAGTTTGAAAGTTTTGAAAGGTTAAGAAAGATGAACGTGTTAATTTTAACGCAAGCTTAATTTGTGTGATATACTGTTAGCTAAAGAGTAAAACTTTAGTATTATTAGTGGACTAATGTATCTTTAAAGATTTCTATTAGTGATACCTGACCAGTTTAATGTTATACTAGGTTTATTTGTTTCTAAGGTCAATGAAAGTGTATATATATATATATATATATATATATATATATATATATTGAGAAATATACTGTTAGTTGCGTTTATGCTTAGTTAGAATTTTATTTGGAGTTATTTATAATATAGGTATAAATACATAAATTTGTTAAAGATTTTCTAGTCACCTTAGCGAGGAAGTCGTATTTACGAGAGGCTTTTATTCTAAATAATTTACGTAATTTAACCAAAAACTTATGAGTGTTTTTAAGGTATAATAGAAAAGGATAAAGTATGATACTACGAAATTCAGGAAACCAAAAGCAAAGGAGAACTAGCCAGAGTAATCGTCTTCTGAGCAGAGAAAATATCAAAGAAACTGCTGAGACAAGACGGTTTGGAACCATTTACTTATGACAACCAGTATTTTGTATTTCGGCCATTTCACGTGTTTATTTTTTATGTTTATCCCTTTCTTTCTACAGTAACTCATTTCTGCATCACTGTAGTTAGCCTGTGCAGCTTTAAAATTGTTACAGGGTTCCCTCCCTTGCTGGGAAAAATCGAAATTTATAACGCGACATCACTTTTACCCGCAACATATTATTGTAATCCATTTGCAGTGCTCGTATGCGTATGGCTTGTATCGGTTTCTTTGACTAGTTTGGTCGTGAACACATCCCTTCTGGCGATTATTTCGGACCTTAGCCTCAAATAAATTACATAGATACTCCTGATTTTAAGCATCTTTACCCGATCCCAAACAATTTAAGAATATGTTTCCATATTGTAAAAATCTTTCCGCTGCTTGCCGAAACGAGGGTTAATGTTATGATTTACGATGTTGTCCTGTTTATCACTAGCTAGGCGATTCTGTTTGGCGTCCCAATTCTGCTTTGTCCGGCGCTTCACGTAACCTTATTGCCTAACTCGCTCTCAAATTTATTGGTCCTTTTTCTATCACTAAGATTGTTTCTCCCTGGTCTTATGAGCTTATCGATCCTTTCGATACCAAAGGCATTTGCATGCCAAAAACCTCAAACCCGCACATCCTGAAAATTCTGATATCTCTGATCTCACTTTGTATTCTTTCTGGCGATGCAAACATCGTAATCCCCGTTCTAAATCTTTTCGTCCCAAATTCATATGATGATTCCGCTTTACTTCGATATTTTCCCCTTCGAACTTTGTGCTTGTTTTATAGTACTCCTTTTTTGTTTTCTTGCCTTTCCTTCACTTCGCTTTCCATTTCATTTCCTTTGGGCGAATTTTGCTTGCTATCAGTCCTCACGCTGACTTACTTTGATTTTCTATCCTCTTCCTGAGGATATGCTTTTTAGGTCTTTCTTTTTTACAATAGAAATTACGACTATGTCGAGTTCCTGATCAGTCAGGTTGAAGTATTTTTCTCTACTTCTCTTGCCATTCTCTGGCATACTTGGATCTTGAGCGTTATGTCTTGCTTTAGCTTTTACTACTAGTTTTTTCCACGCGTTTTTTACCCCTTTGATTGTTATACTCCTGCGCTCGCGTGTTCAGAGCCACTTCCACAGTTGGCAACACTGACATTATGCACGTTCACATTATTCCATAACAAAGATATTACGACATAATTTCGTCTCAAATTGTATCACGTACCAAATATGTTTACGGTGATACAAGATGCACCCTAAAAAAGATAAAAGCACTCACCCAAAAATGTAAAACTCTTCACGATTTCGCGGTCATCCTTGCGCAGGGGCCATGTTGATTTCTATGTATCTTGTTTGGATGTTGTTAGGGCGTTGTTTGGGGTGGGTTACGTAATGCCCTCGTTGAAACCAGATTTAACGTATTCCCTATTCTTTGTTCGTAGGTAGGACGAAGGAAAAGGCAGGTAAGAAACGATAAAGCCAGATAAAGAGAAAACCTACATTTTAAAAAAAAAACAAAGGAACGACACAGGTAAACGTCCCGTTCGACTTCTCGTTGGCTAATAATGTCGTGTCACACACCGCGCACTTGCGCCATCACTCCGCGTCTGCGCATTCCTTTTGCGCAAACGCAACTGTCCGAAATGACGGAAATGCACAAGTCTATTTGAAATAATGGCGGGAATTTACTCACAAATTTTTACTAAACTAAATATGATACATAGCCGATTTTCGGCATGTAACATGATATCTCTACAGAAAGCCAATTCTATTTTGAGATTGGAAAACTATTGTTTCCTTTTTAGAGACATTCGGCCGCTAACAATTCTTGTAGTTTTGATGCCGTTCCACTTTTGTCTTCGTTGATTGCCCACCTTGCATTTTTCTCTTTATCCTTTTCTCTTTCCTCTTCTTTCGTTGGGATTACTTAAATTAGTGTTCTGTGGTCTTGTTTCTTTTTTGGTACTCCTAAAGTTAGATTACTACTGTTGGGTTTTTAAACCCGATAATTTTTTGTTCCTTCTTTGGGTCCTTCTTGTTAGGAATTGCCTTTATAACTTTTAAGTTATTTGGTACCCTGCTTTTGTTACTTACCCAACGTCTTAATTTTCAGGTGAGATTCCTTTAAATATTTCCCTCTATTTGTATAAGTCGGTATCATTTTCACAGTAACACTAACTGATTATTCGAAATATGATCTGGTAGTTCGTTTCATTTCTTAACGCTCTATCTATTGAAAATTCTTGTTTGCTTAAACAACACAGCTGTGAATAAAGGAAAAACAGTTGCAAAGCAGAATGTGGTAAAACGTTAGCGATTGAAGAAAAATGGAATAGGGTGACTTAATGTGTCGACTAAGAAACATGTCAATCATTGGCGTTCCTAGACGCCCTTAAGTTTAGAAGTAAGTGAAAATTAATTGTGAGTAAAGTTTCAGCTTTTTGTTTATGATTTATAAATATGTACAGGTGAAATTGCAAGTGTAATTTGTAAATAGTTCGTAGTTATTTGACAGAAAATTAATTTTTGTTAACTAATTATTTTGTCGGATTATTAGACAGTGACAAACTGTCGTGTTTAACTTAAGCATTATATTATTGGGAAAAGAAGTTAGAAACTTTTAAAAAGTTAAGAAAGTTTTGTGAGTGTTTATTTTAAATGTAAGCTTATTTTGTGTGATAATATTGTTAGTTAAAGAGTGAGTATTTTTTATGGACAAATGCATCTTTAAAGATTTCTGTTAGTAGTACCTGGCCAGTTGAGCGTTACATTAGGTTTATGTTTCTAATCTTAATCAACGGGTACCTATATTTCAGGAATTTACTATTAGTAGCGTTTATGCTTAGGAAAAATTTTATTTAGAGTTTTCATAATATATATAAATTTCCAATAGGCTATCTAGCTACTCCAGTGATGAAGTCGTATTGGAGAAAGGGTTTTATTTTAAAGATTTCGTTAATTTAACCGAACGATTTTAAGATATGGTAGAAATATTTAAGTATGATGTGGTGAGATGTAGGAAACCAAAAGTATAGGTGACCTATCCGGAATAACTATCTTCCGGGTAGGCGAAATATTAAAGGGATTACTGATTGCCGGTTTGGCGCCACTTCCTCATGACAATCAGTAAGGCCTTCAAAGTAATTGGTCATTGTAATGTAGTTTTATATTTCGGCCATTTTACATGTATATCTTTTATGGTTATAATTTTCTCTCAACAGTAACCAACTCCCGTAAAACTGTAGTTTGCTTGTGCACCCTTAGAATTATTACGGGGTTCGCTCTTGGGAAAACGGAAAATTGTAACGTAACGTCATTTTTACCAGTATCATATTATTGTAATCCTGCAGTGCTCGTGTGCGTTTTTCCTCCATCCTAGGTTCTAAAAACCGATAAATGCATGCGGGAAGTGATTAGCCCAAATAAATAAGTCATTGTCTGTGATATCGTACGTCTTTTTCTTCTTTTTACCCAAGGTTATCCTTACATATTTGTAGTAGTTAATTACTTTACCGAATTTTCTTTCTTTTTTCTTTGCGCAAAGCCACTTCACAATTTGCTGGTAAAATTCTGGAAGAACAAGTTTCTTACTTGTTTGCGTTTCTTAGTACCTTATCACCGATAACACTGCTCAGCCTCAAGCCAATACTGACAAACGTGTACACCGCACCCTCAAAACTATTATTGTTTCCTATATTTGAATAACTAACGTCATTGAGATGCCAGCCTTTATTAAACCGTTTGTGTCGTCCGCATGTCCAAACACAAAATCATTGGTTGTACCCCATTCTTTGCTTTCTTTACTCATAAACACATACAGTTGACCAAAATTAATGACGTATATTCCTGATACTTAGCATTTCTCACCCGATCCCGAACATTTCAACTAATCGTTACAATTTACGTCGTCATCCTATTTCCTACCAACTACGCAATTCTGTTAAGCGCTGTAATTTTTCTGTCCGACACTTCGCGTCACTTTAATGCCAAACTCGCTTCAAACTTTTTTGATCTTTTTCCTATCACTAAGGTTGTTTCTTCCTGGATTCTGAGTTTACCGATGCTTTCGGCGCCAAAGGTATTTGGCATATTAAAAATCTCAAACCCACACATCCTAACAATCCTGGTATTTCTGATCTCGCTTTTTTTCTTCTTTCTGGTAACGCAAACGTCTTAAATCCCGTTTTCAGTTCTATTGCCCCAAATTCATATGAAACTTCGCTTTACTTTGTTCTCTCCTCTCACGGGTATTGTGCTCGTTTCTTAATATTTTTTGTTCTTCTCCCTCGTTTTACTCCACCTTCCCCTCCTTTTACTTTGGATGAATTTTGCTTTCTATAAGACTTCATGTTTCTATCCTCGTCCTGTGATGGATCCTCGTCTGGCCTTTTCCCTTTCTTTGGGAATTTGACTTAGTAGACTTCTTGATCTGTTGGTTGTTCTTTCCTTGATTGTCAGTTTGAGACGATACCTGTTACCACAATATTTTGCACAGTTTTCTTGTCATTCCTTGTAATACTTGAGGTTTGACAGTTATGTCTTGTTTTGGCTTTTACTACCTGTTTTCCTTCTCGCTTTTTTGCATCCTTGCGGTTTCTCCACGAGAAAAAAGTCCTTCGTTTCGGTTTTGATAAGGTTTAAAAACTATTCTGTTCGATTTTTAAAGATACACGGCTGGTGACGATATTTAGTGTTGATACCGTTCCACCTTTATCGCCGTTGATTGTCCACCTTACATTTTCTCTCCTTTCTTTATTCGCCTCTTCGTTTTTTGGTTTTTGTTTTCTTGAGATCACTTAAGTTAATTTTTCGTATTATCTTCTATTTTTGGCACCCTTGAAGTTAGATTACAAGTGTTGGGCTTTCAAACCGGATGATTTTATTTTTCTTTGTGGGTTTTTCTTATAAGCAACTTCTTGTAAGATCCTTTTTATGTTAGTTGGTCCCTTGTTCTGTTTTCTATACAACCTTTTAAGTTTGATGTGTATATGTCGGTATCATTTTAAGTGAATACATTTTACAGTAAGACTAATTAATTATTTTAAATATAATTGAGTCAGTGCAAATCATTTCTTAATGTTCTATCAATTGAAAATTCTTGTTTGCTTATCCGAAACAGCTGTGGATAAACTACAAATTAGTTGCAAAACAGAATGTGGTGAAACGTGAGTTATTGAAAATAGATGGAATGAGGTGACCTAATGAGTCCACTAAGAAGCAGATCAAGCATTGGTGTTCCTGGACGTCTCTAATTCTAAAAACGAAGTGAAAATTAATTGTGAGTAAAGTTTGAGCTTTTTTCGTTAATGATTTATAAATATGTACAGATGGTATTGCAAGTGTAAGTTGCTAATGGTTCGTAGTTATTTGATAGAAAATTTAATATTTTGTTAAATAATTATTTTGTCGGATTATGAGACAGTGATTAACTATTTTGTTTCAATTTAATAATAATAATAATATCGGGAAAAGCAGTTTGAAACTTTTTAAAGGTTAAGAAAGATGAACGTGTTAATTTTAACGCAAGCTTAATTTGTGTGATATACTGTTAGCTAAAGAGCAAAACTTTAGTATTATTAGTGGACTAATGTATCTTTAAAGATTTCTGTTAGTGATACCTGACCAGTTCAATGTTATACTAGGTTTATTTGTTTCTAAGGTCAATGAAAGTGTATATATATATATATATATATATATATATATATATATGAGAAATTTACTGTTAGTTGCGTTTATGCTTAGTTAGAATTTTATTTGAAGTTATGTATAATATAGGTATAAATACATAAATTTGTTAAAAATTTTCTAGTCACCTTAGCGATGAAGTCGTATTTATGAGAGGTTTTATTCTAAATAATTTACCTAATTTAACTAAAAATTTATTAGTGTTTTTAAGGTATAATAGAGAAGGATAAAGTATGATGCTACGAGATTTAGAAAACCAAAAGCAAAGGAGAACTAGCCAGAGTAATCGTCTTCTGAGCAGAGAAAATGTCAAAGGAATTGCTGAGACAAGACGGTTTGGAACCATTTACTTATGACAATCAGTAAAGTCTTTCTAGGTAGATAATCTTTGTAAAGTAGTTTTGTATTTCGGCCATTTCGCGTGTTTATTTTTTATGTTTATCTCTTTCTTTCTACAGTAACTTATTTCTGCATCACTGTAGTTAGCCTGTGTAGCCTTAAAAATGTTACAGGGTTTCCTCCCTTTCTGGTAAAATCGAAATTTATAACGTAACATCACTTTTACCCGCAACATATTATTGTAACCCACTTTCTGTGCTCGTATGCGTATGGCTTGTATCCGTTTCCTTGACTTGTTAGGTCGTGAATACATCCCTTCCGGCGATTATTTCGGACTGTAGTCTCAAATATATGACATGGATACTCCTGATTTTAAGCATCCTTTACCCGAGTCCAAACAATTTAAGAATATGTTTCCATATTCTACAAAACTTTCCGCTGCTTGCCGTAAGACTCTTAATGTTATGATTTACGACGTCGTCTTGTTTTTCACTAGCTAGGCGATTTTGTTTGGCGCCCTAGTTCTGCTTTGTTCGGCGCTTCACGTCACTTTATTGCCTAACTCGCTTTCAAATTTATTGATCCTTTTTCTATCACTAAGATTGTTTCTCCCTGGACTTATGATGTTATCGATACTTTCGGTACCAAAGGCATTTGCATATCAAAAACGTCAAACCCGCACATCCTGAAAATTCTGATATCTCTGATCTCACTTTATTTGCTTTCCGGCGATGCAAACATCGTAAACCCCGTTCTAAATCTTCTCGTCCCAAATTCATATGATCACTCCGTTTTACTTCGATATTTTCCCTTTCGAACTTTGTGCTCGTTTTATGGTACTTCTTTTTGTTTTCTCGCGTTCCCTTCACTCCACTTTCCATTTTTTTTTCCTTTAGACGAATTTTGCTTGCTGTCAGTGCTCACACTGACTTAGTTTGATTTTTTATCCTCTTCCTGAGGATATGCGTTAAAGGTCTTTCTTTTTTACAATAGAAATTACGACTAAGTCAAGTTCTTGATCAGTCAGCTATTCTTTCCTTGATTGTCAGTTTATGACGATACTTGTTACCACAGGTTGAAGTATTTTTCTCTAGCTTTCTTGCCATTCCTTGGCATATTTGGGTCTTAACAGTTATTTTTTGCCTTAGCTTTTAGTACTAGTTATTTATTCGCTTCTTTTACCCTTTTAGTATCTCCACGGAAATCCAATTCTATTTTGAGGTTGGAAAACTATTGTTTCCTTTTTAGAGACATTCGTCCGCAAACGATTTTTGTAGTGTTGATGTCGTTCCACTTTTGCCTTCGTTGATTGCCCACTTTGCATTTTTCTCTTTACCTTTTTCTCCTTCCTCTTATTTTGTTGGGTTTACTGAAGTTAGTGTTCTGTGGGCTTGTTTCTTTCTTGGTACTCCTAAAGTTAGATTACTACTGTTGGGTCTTAAACCCGATAATTCTTTTTCCATTTTTTGGGTCCTCCTTGTTAGGAATTGCTTTTATGACTTTTAAGTTAGTTGGTACCCTGCTTTTATTTCTTACCCAACGTCTTAATTTTTAAGGGAGGGAGGTTGCTACATTCCTTTAAATACTTTTACCTCTATTTGTATATGTCGGTATCATTTTCACAGTAACACTTATTGATTATTCTAAATATGATCTAGGCAGTTCGTTTCATTTCTTAACGCTCTATCAATTGAAAATTTTTATTTGCTTAAACGACACAGCTGTGGATAAACGACAAATCAGTTGCAGAGTAGAATGTGGTGAAACGTGAGTTTTTGAAGATAGATGAAATGAGGTGACCTAATGTGACGAATAAGAAACAGGTCAATCATTGGCGTTCCTGAACGTATTTAATTCTAAAAATGAAGTGAAAATAAATTGTGAGTAAAGTTTGAGCTTTTTCGTTTATGATTTATAGTTATGTACAGGTGGAATTGCAAGTGTACGTTGTAAATGGTTTGTACTTATTTGATAGGAAATTAATATTCCGTTAAATAATTATTTTGTAGCATTATGAAACAGTGACTACCTATTTTGTTAAAATTTAAGCAACATCTGTAAAGGGAGTTTGCAACTTTTAAACGATTATAAAACTTGCGCGTGTTAATTGTAAACGCAAGCTTAATTTGTGTGATATATAGTTAGTTAAAAAGTGCAACTTTAGTATTTTTTATGGATAATTGCATCTTTAAGGATTTCTGTTAGTAGTACCTGGCCAGTTGGGTGTTATATTAGGTTTGTTTGTTTCTAAGCTTAATAAACGGGTATCTACATTTCAGAAATTTACTATTAGTGGCGTTTATACTTAGGGAGAATTTTATTTAGAGTTATTTATAATATAGTTATAGATAGATAAATTTCGGAGAGGATAACTAGCTACCCCAGTGATGAAGTCGTATTGAGGAGAGAGTTTTATTTAAAAGATTCCGTTAATTTGACCAAACGTTTTTAATGTATGGTAGAAAGAGCTGAGTATGAGATGTCGAGATGCAGGAAACCAAAAGCAAAGGAGACCTAGCCGGAATAACTATCTTCCGGGTAGGCGAAATATTAAGAGTTGCTGATTACCGGTTTGGCGCCACTTCCTTATGACAATCAGTAAGGCCTTTCAAGGTAAGTGGTCATTGTAAAGTAGTTTTGTATTTCGGCCGTTTCACATGTATATTTTTTATGCTTATAATTTTTTCTCTACAGCAACCCACTTCTGTGCCACTATAGTTAGCTTGTGCACTCTTAAAATTGTTACGGGGTTCTCTCCCTTTCTTAGGAAAATGGAAATGTGTAAGGTAACGTCACTTTTACCAGTAACATATTATTGCAATCCTGCAGTGCTCGTGTGCGTTTATCCTAGGTTCTAAAAAACCGATAAATGCGTGCGGGAAATGATTACCCCAAATAAATCCCGCACGTAATAAAAGGAATGGATATGCGTGACCGTTTCTGCAATAATGGTTAGCCCCTTAGCATATATTTCCAGGTAACAGAATGCATTGAAATAGAAAGTAAGTAAATTATATGGATATGTTTCTGAAAACTAGAAGTGCTTTTTATAAATATGGATTTATTCAGATAAATGCACGTAAAATACTGCGTACTTAAATGACGACCTTGAGCTGATGAGAATAAAAATTTACTGGTTTCTCCATGAGAAACCAATCCTTTGTTTCAGTCTTGATAAGGTTTGAAAACAATTCTGTTTGTTTTTTAGAGATACACGGTTGCTGACGACTTTTAGTGTTGATGCCGTTCCACCTTTGTCGTCGTTGATTGCCCACCTTTCATTTTCTATCCTTTCCCTTTTCGCATTTTCTTTCTTTAGTTTTTGTTTTCTTGAGGCCACTTAAGTTAGTTTCCGTATTATTTTTTATTTTTGGCACCCTAGATTACAAGTATTGGGCTGTCACACCGGATGATTTTATTTTTCTTTATGAGTTCTTTATGCGGGAACTTCTTGTAAGATCCCTTTTATGTTAGTTGGCCCATTGTTTTGCTTTCTACACAACCTTATAATTTTGATGTGTGTGCGTGTGTATGAGTGTGTGTTACATTCCTTTAAATGTTTTCTATATTGTATATGTTGGTATCATCTTATGTGAAAACATTTTACAGTAAGGTTAATTGATTATTCTAAATATGATTTAGTCAGTGTAACTCACTTCTTAATGTTCTATCAATTGAAAATTATTGTTTTCTTATCCGACACAGCCGTGGATAAACGACAAATTAGTTGCTAAGCAAAATGTGTTGAACCGTAAATTATTGAAGATAGATGGAATGAGGTGACATAGTGTGTCGACTAAGAAAAAAGTCAATCATTGGCGTTCCTGGACGTCCTTAATTCTTAAGATGAAGTGAAAATTAATTGCGAGTAAAGTTTGAGCTTTTTTGTTTATGATTGATGAATATGTACAGGCGGGATTGCAAGTGTAAGTTGTAAATGGTTCGTAGTTATTTGATAGGAAAATAATATTCCGTTAAATAATTATTTTGTCGTATTATGAGACAGTGACGAAATATTTTGTTTAAATTTAAGCATAATATTATCGATAAAGGGAGTTTGCAACTTTTAAACGAATAAGAACGTTAGGCGTGTTAATTGTAAACGCAAGCTTAATTTGTGTGATATATAGTTAGTTAAAGAGTGACTTTTAGTATTTTTTATGGACAAATGTATCTTTAAAGATTTCTGCTAGTAGTACCTGGCCAGTTAAGTGTTACATTTGGTTCGTTTGTTTATAAGCTTAATGAACGGGTATGTATATTTAAAAAATTAACAATTAGTGGCGTTTATGCTTAGGCAGAATTTTATTTAGATTTATTTATAATATAGATATAGATAGATAAATTTCGGATAGGAAAACCTCAGTAATGAAGTCGTTTTGGTGAGAGGGTTTTATTTTAAAGATTCCGTTAATTTGACCAAACGTTTTTAAGTACTTATGGAAGAAATAGCTAAGTATGATGTGGCGAGATGTAGGAAACTAAAAGGAAAGCAGACCTAACCGGAATAACTATCTTCCGGGTAGGGAAAATATTAATGGAATTGGTGATTGCCGGATTAGCGCCACTTCCTAATGACAATCAGTAAAGCCTTTGAAGGCAAAAGGTCATTTTAAAGTAGTTTTGTATTTCGGCCATTTCACATGTATATTTTTTATGTTAATAATTTTCTCTCTACATTAACCTATTCCAGAACTGTAGTTTGGGTGTATACCCTTAAAATTATTACGGGGTTCGCTCTTGGGAAAATGGAAAATTGTAACGTAACGTCATTTTTACCAGTATCATATTTTTGTAATCCTGCAGTGTTCGTATGCGTTTTTCCTCCATCCTAGGTTCTAAAAACCGATAAATGCGCGCGGAAAGTGATTAGCCCAAATAAATCCCACACGTAATAAGTCATTTTCTGTCAAATCGTAGGTCTTTTTCTCCATTTCACCCAAGGTTATCCTTACATATTTGTAGTAGTTAATTACTTTACCCAATTTTCTTTATTTTTTCTTTGCGCAAAGCCACTTCACAATTTGCTGGTATAATTCTGGAAGAACAAGTTTCTTACTTGTCGGCGTTTCTTAGTACCTTATCACCGATAACGCTGCTCAGCCTCAAGCCAATATTGACAAACGTGTACACCGCACCCTCAAAACCATGATTGTTTCCTTTATTTGGATAACTAACATAATCGGGATGCCAGTCTTCATTAAACTGTTTGTGTCGTCCGCACGTCCAAATACAAATTCATTGGTTGTACCCCATTTTTTGCCTTCTTTATTTATAAACACATCCTTTCCGGCGATATTTCGGACAGCTGGCCGAAATGAATAACATGTATATTCCTGATTCTGAGCATTCTTCACCCTATCCCGAACATTTCAACTGCTTATCGTAAGACTAATCGTTACAATCTACGTCGTCATCCTATTTCCTACAACTACGTAATTCTTTCAGGCGCCGTAATTTTGCTGTCCAACACTTCGCGTCACTTTAATACCAAACTCACTTCAAAACTTTTTGATCCTTTTGGTTGTTTCTTCCTGAATTCTGAGTTTACCAATGCTTCCGGCGCCAAAGATTTTTGGCATATCAAAAATCTCAAACCCACACATTCTAATAATCCTGGTATCCTTGATCTCGCTTTGTCTTCTTTCTAGCAACGCAAACGTCTTAAATCCAGTTTTTAGTCCTTTCGTTTCAAATTCATAAGAGACTTCGCTTTACTTTGATTTTTCTCTCACGAGTATTGTGCTCGTTTTTTAATATTTTTTGTTTTTCTCCCTCGTTTCACTCCACCTTCCCCTCGTCTTCCTTTGGCTAAATTTTGCTTTCTATCGGACTTCATGTTGACTTAGTTTGATTTTCTATCCTCGTCTTGTGGTAGATCCTCGTCTGGCTTTTTACCTTTTCTTTGGGAATTCGACTTAGTAGACTTCTTGATCTGTTGGCTGCTCTTTCCTTGATTGTCAGTTTGAGACGATCCCTGTTACCACAATATTTTTTCCACAGCTTTCTTGTGATTCCTTGTAATGCTTGAGGTTTGACGGTTATGTCTTGCTTTGGCTTTTACTACCAGTTTTCCTTCTTGCTTCTTTGCATTCTTGCGGTTTCTCCATGAGAAACCAATCCTTTGCTTCAGTTTTGACAAGGTTTGAAAACTGTACTGTTTGTTTGTTAGAGATACGCGGCTGCTGACGACTTTTAGTGTTAATGCCATTCCACCTTTGTCGCCGTTGATTGCCCTCCTTACATTTTCTATCCTTTCCCTTTTCGCATTTTCTTTCTTTGGTTTTTGTTTCCTTGAGCTCACTTAAGTCAGTTTCCGTATTATCTTCTATTTTTGGCACCCTTGAAGTTAGATTACACATGTTGGGTTTTCACACCGGATGATTTTATTTTTGTTTATGAGTTCCTCCTGTAAGGAACTTTTTGTAAGATCCTTTTTAAGTTAGTTGGTCCCTTGTTTTGCTTTCTACACAATTTTTTAATTTTGATGTGTGTGTGTGTGTTTTGCGTGTGTATGTGTGTGTGTGTGTGTTTTGCGTGTGTATGTGTGTATGTGTGTGTGTGTGTGTGTGTGCTCTACATTTTTTACATTTTTATTTCTTTATTTCACAGTAAGACTAATTGATTATTCTAAGTATGATTTAGTCAGTGCAACTCATTTCTTATTGTTCAATCAATTGAAAATTCTTGTATGCTTATTTGACACAGCTGTGGATAAACGAGAAATCAGTTACAAAGCAGAATGTGCTGAAACGTAAGTTATTGAAGATAGATGGAGTGAGGTGATCTAATGTGTAGACTAAGAAACAGGTCAATCATTGGCGTTCCTGGACGTATTTAATTTTAAGGACGGGGGCGAAAATTAATTGTGAGTAAAGTTTGAGCTTTTTTGTTTATGATTTATAAATATGTACAGATGGAATTGCAAGTGTAAGTTGTAAATGGTTACTTGATAGGAAATTAATATTCCGTTAAATAATTATTTTGTCGGATTATGAAACAGTGACTACTTATTTTGTTTAAATTTAAGCATAATATTATTTGTAAAGGAATTTTGCAGCTTTTAAACGATTAAGAAAGTTGTGCGTGTTAATTGTAAACGAAAGCTAATTTGTGTGATATATAGTTAGTGAAAGAGTGAAGCTTTAATATTTTTATGGACAAATGCTTCTTTAAAGATTTCTGTTAGTAGTACCTGGCCAGTTGCGTGTTATATTAGGTATGTTTGTTTCTAAGCTTAATGAACGCGTATCTGTATTTCAGGAATTTACTATTAGTAGCGTTCATGTGCAGGGATGTAGGAAATCAAAAGCAAAGGAAACCTAGTCGGAATAGCTATCTTCTGGATGAGCAAAATATTAAAGGGATTGCTGATTGCCCGTTTGGCGCCACTTCCTTATGATAATCAGTAAGACCTTTCATTGTATAGTAGTTTTGTATTTCGGCCATTTCACATGTATATCTTTTATGTTAATAATTTTCTCCCTACAGTAACTCACTCCCGTAAAACTGTAGTTTGTTTGTGCGCCCTTAAAATTTTTTCGGAGTTCCCTCTTGGGAAAATGGAAATTTGTAACATAACGTCACTTTTCCAGTAACATATTATTGCAATCCTGCAGTGGTCGTGTGCGCTTTCCCTCTAACCTAGGTTCTAAAAACCGATAAATGCGTGTGGGAAGTGATTAGCCCAAATAAATCCCGCACGTAATAAAAGGGACGTTTATGCGTGACCGTTCTGCAATAATGGTTAGCCCCTTAGCATATATTTCCAGGTAACGGAATGCATTGAATTAGAAAGTAGGTAAATTATATGGATATGTTTCTGAAAACCAGAAGTGCTTTTTATAAATATGGATTTATTCAGATAAGTGCACGTAAAATACTGCGTACTTAAACTGTCGACCTTGAACTGATAAGAATAAAAAATTTACTAGTTTTAGAGTTAAACTACAAAATTTTAATGACTGACCTAGTTGTGTTGATAAACATACATTTCGGAAAAGCTTAAGAGCTTTAATTAGAAGATCCATGTCTTATGCTCAAGAGACACTGAGCAGTTTTAGTAAAATTTGTGAGAGGTTATATCACCATTTTATCAAAGAAAAAAAAGAAAAAATTTCCATAAACACTTGAGATACAACTCAATAATGATCTAGAATCAACTTGTTTTAGGTACTTGATTTTTTAAGGGATCGTAATATATTTTGACCGAAAATAGTCACCCAAGTCCACATATGTGATTCTCTTTGTTAGGATACGATCGCCTAAAGGCTATTTCGAATTATAAATCTGAGATGAATACTTTATTTTTGTCACTGGTAGATGTCTTTTTTACGCATGCGTAAAAGTATATTAAAGTAGAACGGAATAACCGAGAAGCCTTCCTATTTGTCTCCGAAGAGAGCAGTTGAGTTTTTACTTCCTTTTTATTGATATTTAGTTATTTATATTATTCATATTTATATTAGTTGGCTAAAAGCCAGTTCTAGTGACAGTTGAAAAACCGGGCACCAAACTGGCAACTACGTGATCAGCTGGTTTTTCTATTTTGATATAGTGAGGGTGGAGTGTGGAGTGTGTAGTAGTGTAACATTAAAATTTCTGCGCAATTTTTTATATATAATTACAATATCGCTATGCTAAAACTATGCAGAATTGGTTGTTTCACATTTGGTATGTTGCTATTGCATATAATTTCTATCGCATCTGAACTCGGGTGAACTTGAAACGATATATTCAAGTATACTACTTTTGGAATTATATGTCTGGTAGTGTTAACGCCGGCGCAAAAAGTCGGGAGAGTCAATAAAACAAGAAAGCGGCACGAAGATGCTCTCTTTTCTTTATAGTAATTTTTAGTAATCGGGTTAGTGATGCATCGTTATTTTGTTAGTCTCTATTTAGTTTGCAAAAGTAACTAAAAGATTTGTTGGTAATTAACTTTTTATTTTTAAAGAAAATTACAAAAAAAGGTTTTCTTATTTAAAAAGACATTTTCATGCTATTATTCAGAAAATTTATAAGTATTTGAATTTATTTGTCTCATAACCTGCATACAACCAAACTTATATTACACACGATCTTTTTTTTAAGTCAAACGCAACTGAAAATATTGAGAAGTATTAAATTTTAATGCATATCTAAGATATGAAAACGTTTGTATTATTTTTGACCGTATATGCAAACATGTGTTGATGATAAGTAATTTATTTGTGATCCAAACACGCCAGACCTGTCCGATTGGAGTCTGAGATAATTTTTTGTAAATACCTTAACTGACTTTTAATCTTTAAATTGGTTTGTACTTTATTACAACACTATCTCTTTGATTTCAAACAATTAAGTTTTTTATCATTGAGCATGACAGATTTTCGAAAGCACAAATATACATTTTTTGTGAGGACACAAATTATGTTTCTCTCTGTGATAACTTAATTGTTCTATATTTCAAGTTTAGCTTAATCTGCCGTTGCATGTACTCTAGTCGTGGGTCTATTAATGAGGTAGGTTACTCATGAATATTTTTTACTATACCAGAAGGTTTGTGCGTGCCCCTTGTGGTTTCTCTTTTGTTAGTATTTTCATAAACGCAATGGCGCCTAAATTTTTTATTTGGTCAACAAAATTGCCTATGACCCTAGCTCCTATCTCTCCACATAAGATAATTCTTAAGCTTATCCCGCAACTAACAATTTTGTAGCCACTCTCTAACTTTTCGTACTTAAACTCATCTCTGATTGTTAGGAACCACAAGTGTTTATATTAGCATTTGACGACTTGGGACAACACTTGTAAGAGTAGGGCATGTTTGGGTTATATAGCCTTTGGTACAAATACCACAACTTGATTATGACCTGCATGTTATTGAGCGTGTCGAAACCTTTACCAGTTAGAGCACCTTTCCACTTATGTGAAAGATACATTTGTGTTAATGAATCATTAAAATTCGCAAAGTAAGTAGAAAAGTTTAACCTAGTGTTCACATAATTGGTGTGTTCAAACGTAAATACACTCACCTAGTAGTTTCACTTGGAGAAGAATAATGGCGTCTTTCTTGCACTTGATTTACAAAAAAACAAAAACACGTTCGCGGGAGTGATAACGTCCCAACAAACACATCGATTTTGTAAACACCAAAAAGAATATAAATTTAACTAATTAAATTAACTAATCATAAACATACCGCTCACCAAAATAAACAAGGTTATTTTAATTAATTGAGAAGAAGAAATAATAAATGTACACCAATGTACTTGAACATATGAATACAAAATGTATCTTTACATAGTGGTAGAGGGCATAACTTAATTAAGGGACGATCTAATTCGCTATTTTGAGTGCGCACACGAGCGACCCTGACTACCCCGCCACGGTCTGGAAAAAGAGCAACTACTCGACCAAGTTTCCACTATAGTGGAGGCAAATTTGATTAACACGAACTCATGAATATTAACATGGGAAGAGAGTTTTATCCATTTCTCACGCTATTGCAGAGAATGGGGATATTCTGAAGATCAACGCTTCCAGAAGCTTTGGTGCATTCTCTGCAACAGTTTTCATTGAGAAAGTCTATTAAGCTTCAGATCTGTGACATCTGGATCCGGAGAACACGACAGTGGTTACAAATTAAAAAAACGTCTAGGTGTAAGGACTGATAGATCACTTGGATTACAACTGGAACTGTATAAAGGACGAGAATTTAAAACAGCCTCAATTGGAACAAGCACTGTTAAAAGTTTTTCGTATGTCACCACTTGATCGCCGATAACTCTATATAACGAGTTTTAATAGACCGAACACCTCCTTCCCAGATATCACCAAAATGCGGTGATGCGGGAGGATTAAAGTGCCACTTGATGGCTAAAGATTCAGAGGGCTCTTGAGAGTAAGAAATGAGCAACCTTGACGTTCCGACAAAATTGGTACCCTGGTAATATAAATCGGAATAAACGACGCCGTCGTGCTATAAAACGCTCAAGGCAGCAAGAAAAGCTTCGGATGAAAGATCAAAAACCAGTTCAATATGTAAACACTTGTGGCCATACACACAAAAATGCAAGTATATACTTTGGTCCGGTTTGCGCCTCTACCACGCCTTGGAATCATGGCAGTGGAACCAGCAAAATTTAGGCCAGCCTGACTAAATGGTTTTATTTTAGAAATTTGAGGGACAGATAAGTCGCCCATTAAAGGGGACAATGAGGTAGGCTTGATTTTAAAACACTAAACACACTTTGAAAGAACACAACTAATAACACGTTTTAAACCCAACACCCAAGATTGTTAAGAAATCAAATAACTCAAAGGTTAGATATGAATCGGGCGGATCGGGAGGATGTGGATCGGGAGGATGTGGATCGAGAGGAATGTGGATCGCGAGGATGTGGATCGGAAGGATGTAGATCCTGAGGAATGTGGATCGGGAGGAATGTGGATCTGTTCCAGGACCATCCAAAACCCCTATTAATAAGACATTTATCTCATAAAAGAAGACAACATTTAACAAATTTTATTTCCTTTGTTCACTTTCTACCACTGGGTCTATTTCCAATGCATCAAATGAAGAATATTTATTTGAGTTGTAAAGAAAAGTTGGACCTAACCACCGCATTGAATGGTTTACAAGATCAAAAAGCATTAGTTCATGAGAAGCACAATCTGCGAAATTGTCCACTCCTCTGACAGGTGCCGTTGGTGATGGGCAATCTTATCCTGAATATGTTGCGATTACTAGCAAATGTCTTTCATCGATGAGGAGGCGGTATGATCCAAGATAATACTACTGTAGGGTCTGAACAAGAGTAAATCTGATCAGGGGTAATCACGTTTTTGTAAAAACAAGTGGCATATTCCACTAAATTGGATAAAAGCACAGCTCCACATAACTTCAAACGCGGTAACGAAATTCTCTTAAGAAGAGCAATCTTAGATTTGCCCAATGGTTTGAAGTATTAACCCTAGTATTTAGAGTATTTTAACCATTAGAGTATTTAACCATTGAACTAGTGTATTAACGTCGTAATTTGGATTAACCAGCGACTTCGAGTATTACTTAGAGTTGTCTACCTTCAATTTGGAGTCGTTTACCCGTAACTTGTAATATTACTTGAAGCCCTAAAATAATAAATTGCAAAGATTTTATTTATATCAACTATTTCTAGACTTACGTTTATATCAACAGCAAAATTTTATATAAATTTATTTCAACGCCCACTTCACTGTTTCTATCACTTGATATTATAAATTTTAACTTTCACTAAATTTTATTCCCGTAATAATTTTTTTCAACTAACACAGTCGGCGCGTGGATTATTAAATGATGCTCTTTTATCTGTTTGGTCAGTTTTATATAATCTAATTCCTTTCCGAATCTTCCACGCGTTCTCATTGGATGACCGAAAGCTATCAGTTGTTCGTCCGTGGGAAAAGCGATTCAACTACTTATCTGCAAGGTGTTGGATTTTAGCGGGTCTAATATGTACGTTGTGAATTGCACGTATACCGCAATTTTCTAAAGGTATTGGATTAACAAATGGTATTTTGTGTACGTTATAAATCGCACGTACTCCGTCGCTTTAGTATCCATACTTTATTTACATATGCTTGTGTTATTAAGTATGGCGTTTTATATACGTTCAAACTGCACGTACTCCATCGCCTCAAATACCTATACTTTATGAAATATGCTTGTTTTTAGATGTTTGCCTTTGCAAACTGGTATAAATTACATGCGTTTTTGATTTCTTTACGCAACTGCGTTTGGATTGAAAGAAACTTTTTTTATGGTTATTTTTTTCAAATATATTAAATTTGTATTTGTTTTTAAGCTTACGAATGTAATTCATATAATGAAAGGAAGTAATATTTACAATTTTTGAAATTCTTTAAATACACCCTTCAATCATTTAATATCATATGGATTATTTATCCCAAAATTTATATACTTTTTAATTCAATATAAAGTCATCAAAAACTACACCTTTACAAAAAAATCTGGAACGTTCGAGACCTCTTTATGATTTATTACGTAAGTTTAAACGCATGCAATGTTTCTTGATGACTCTTTACAAGTTTTGGATAAATTGAATAAACTTAGTATTAAAATTTAAATCGAAAAAATTCCTTAAAATTAAGTAGATCTGACCTGCGATCTCCTGATACGTTGTTTCGTGTAGCGGATCAACACCCCCTTGTTGTCTTCAATCGAATACCAATGCTTTGCTTTGTTGAACCAATATTTCAGTACAGTTACCCCTTGCTTTCCAAAAATCACCTCGTGCTTTATTCTATATGCTTTGAATCTCTTCCCTTAAATACCACTTGAATTCGTGGGTTACTTAGTATGATGAATTATCCCAGAATTAAAATTAGAATTGTTTTCGACGCAGACTAAACTTGTTTTATAAATGAACCAGAAATAGTCTAGAATTTGACTGGAAGCCGAATAGAATTGTACCAGAAATAGTCCAGAAGCCGATTAGAAGCCCTATATGATTATAAATATTTAATTTAAATTAATTACCCAATTTCTACTCACGTTTTCTAAAACAAAGGCAAAACTCTTCATGTATTCTTAACGTAATTGTTGCACAGCACTATTTTCAGTATAACATAAATATTATTTATCTTACGCGAGTTAAGGTTCGTGGCTGGGAGCGGTCCTCTTTAAAGAGACATTTCCAACTTCTTAACACATTTATTTATTTATACAGAAATTAATTGGAATTTTGACAATCTTGAAATATTATTCTAAGCCCGAAATTAATTAATTAATTGTACAAAAATGAGTAATCTAACGAACTGCAATGTTAAAGCTGAACGATGGATTAACTGTCGTCGACTGGGGCTCCCGGGCCTTTTATAATATCCCTACCCCCTCACATGGCTGTGGGAACTTGCAGACCTAATGTCTGCTTACACTTAATTCTATTCATAATACAATGTTGCGAGCTTACTTTCTAGGTAATCTCGGTACGTGACTGTCTGCGACCGCCTGCGACCGCCTGCGACCTGACATCTGCAGTGTCACTTATCGTCTGTGCTACAAAGTAGTGCTTCCGTTCCCATGAACGTTAATAAACTGAATAAAATTGTTCTTGGTTTACAATGTTGCACATTACTTAGCGCATTTCTTAATATTTCTAATAATTTCCTAATTATTAGTTTCTTTACATATATATCAATTGGGGGATTACACAACTCGCATAGATTTCTAATTAAAAGTGTCGTGGATTCAACGTGCATCAAGTGTAGACTGAGCTGCCTGCTTTTCCCACTATCTTTAGGTTGGGTTTCCAAGCAGTTTTACAGATTGTTTCAACCAACCAGCTTTTGTCTTTAATATTCCCTGTATTTTTAAGCTGTTTCTGATGAAACTATTTCGGATTTTCATATCATGCTTGCTATTTGCTATTGTTATCGTTGCCAGACTTTTACTTACGTCTGTTGTTTTGTATAGATAATGCTTTTGGATAATTGTACAAAAATAAATGATGTAACTCTAGTACTGTTTTCGTACATGTCCAATTTATTTATTTATGCGTTTTCTTATCAAAGCGCTTATTGTTCCAGCGTAATTGCATGAAGATTTGTTAGGTTTCATCTTATCTTCTGCGTATTTTATTTTATAAACTTGTAAAACACTCCTCAGCGTAGTTTAACTACATGCACGATTATTTCTCTGCTGAATACGCGTTCTATTGTTGATAGATATGCTTACTGGCATCGCTTAAAGTTAATTACAGCCTATATACAGGGTGTTAAGGCCTTGCTTTTTACATAATGTGTGAATTACTTATTTTTCTGCTAAATAAATGCAGTTTTCTGATTCTCATTGCTATTTACAGTTACTACGCGACCTTTACTACTCAATACACCCCTAAACAACCCCTTATCACAGCATTATATATATATATAGCTCCGATATCGCCCTTTGCTAGGTGTACAACGATCAATTGCCTGGTGATCGCCACCTCTCTGCGCCTTTAAAATAATCTAAAATTACACAATTGTATTTGTCTCGACTAGCTCAGTGATACCACACACAGAGTGAATGACTATATGATAGCAGAGAATTTTTACTCATTCCTTTCCAACACTCAATAGCTCCGCATGAAACAAACTAAATTCACCAAAAATTGTATAATGAACTAAATAAAATTACAATTTGCAAATATGCGCCCTTTTTAATGTCACTTACTTTTCATAGAACTTTTAATTCAAATTTAAATAACTATCTCTATCGAATTGGCTCTTTACTAAGATGATCGCTTTTTACACCTTTTTATAGCAATTAAAGCCAGCAAATAAATTGTATTTTTACTACGAGTAGTTCCGTTAAACGTTGAAAGAAATATCCCCTTTTTTAAACATACTTTACGTGCCAGCCAAATTTTTGTTGACCTTTTACACAAATATTTTAAATATATGCAACTTCTAAGCTCACTTCTGAATATACAAATTATGTAGAATTATAAATGCAACACACTATAAATTAAAAAAGTAGCTCTGACCTAATATTTCTTCTATTTTTTCTTGTTGGAGCTTTCTGGCCCAAATCGGTCGTACGTTTAGTAGCTTGGAATTGTTTACCAGCAACTTAGTGTATTGCCGCAGTGCTTTGAAATATTTACCAGCAGCTTAGCGTGTTGCCCCAGTGCTTTGAAGTAATAACCTCAGTATTTAGAGTATTTTAACCATTTATTTAGTGTATTCAACCATTGAACCAGTGTATTTACCCAGTCACTTGCTTTTAACGTCATAATTTAGAATATTAACCCAGTGATTTAGTGCTCGAAATTAATAAACTGCAAAGATTTTATTTTTTATTAATTAATTGTAGACTTACGTTTATATCAACGGCAGAATTCTATATAAATTTATTTCAACGCGCACTTTTACTGCTTCAATCGCTTGAAATATAACTCTTAACTTTCACTAAAATTTTATTCACGTAATAATTTTCTTTCAACTATTCCGAAAAACGTTGCGTGGCACTAAAAACGTGTGAGAAAATGTTTAGCTACAATTCTCACGCGATTAAGACTATATTCCTCACACATCATAGAAAAACACCGGAATCCACTTAACGAAAGGTATCTTGCAGAATATGTGTAATAATCTAAAATTTAATTATTTACAAAAGCTAATTGAGAAGCGTGTTACGTTAAATCCCTGCAAGTGATGTATTTCTGCATGAATATTAAATTGTAACTACGTTTATTTATAAAGGGCCTACAATTTCTAACTGAAACGACCTTACACTTTTTATGTTATTTTGAATCATACAAATTATCAATCAAGTAGCTCGACCCTTTTTCAATTGAACGAGTATCTGTTTAAACGTCTTGTAAAATTTTTTAGTAGTTCCAATACATCGTTAAAAACGTAGACGATATCCTATAATAATCACCTTTGTTTTGGAAAATTTTAAATTTTCTGAAATGAGTTAAACACCTACATTAAATACTGTTATAGTTCTCGTTAGAGGATTAAAATAATTTCGTCTTACAACTTCTTTAAAATACGTTTTAACCACCTAAACAAAAGCTTTTAATGGTTCGTTATCTAGACTACTGCGGAGAAATTTTAACAAAGCGATGTTCTGTTATCGCGAGCAGTAAAACTCTTTTCCTTGTTAGTAATTCATGGAAGTCGTTATGTTATTATTAATTGGGCTTTGTGTACAAGCCGTGTTCTAAGAATATTTCGCAGCTATTATATTGAAAGACTTGCAGATGCCGTTCGTAGAAATACTTCATACGTTATGATGAGAATTGGTTTGAAAGGAAATCTTATTGTTATCCCTCCGTCTTATAAATACAAGTTGAGATTTGAAGGCGACTGATTCTATACCGAGCCCTTTTTTTGTACACGAGCCCTGTCAGTCGCGCTGCTGATTAAAATACCTTCTTGTTAAATGGTTTTACGTAGTGTAGCAATCCAGTGTAATTGTTTGATATAATATCCAGTTTGGCAAGTGTAATACACACTGGTGGATCCATCGTAATGGTACCAGAAGCAGACAACTACACAGTTACTCTGTTTTGTTTTTTCTTTGATGCTGCTATGAAATATAGACTTTTCTTTTGTTAGTAGATAACCACGTAAGTGCTTCAGTTTTTGTCCTCGTGGTTATCACACAATAAATTACAGACTACAAGTTAAAAATTCACTTTCTCTTCTTAGTGCACAAGTGATTACGTAATTAGTTTTCTAGTTGCAAATAATACAAAACCGATATGCTCGTTAGAGCAATTTTATTGGTTTAGAATTAATTTTTCAGAATGCTAACGTCAACAACTTGATTACTAAATTATGATCTAAATTAAGCTTAGAAGCTACTATGTTAATTAACGGTTTATAAATAAATTTCTTACTGAGGATTCTAATTTTTCTTTTTTGTGTGATCCACTCTACTCTGCGACGTTTGAACTAGCAGAAAATTCAATTCTTTTGGATTTCTATTCAACCCTTCTGTTTTGTTGCAGTATTGGGAGTGGGCGATCTTCTCTACTTATTTTACTGCTTTCTTTCTTGTCTGCACGGGATACTGTAACAAAAGACTTAGCGTGCAACACTTGCTAGTGGAATAGCGAACTACATCTTTAAACCAGAAAATTGCTTTATCAGTAATGTTGTGTTTAAACTAGTGACTTCTAATAATTTTTTCCCACACAGTTAGAAGTGTGTAAGGGAAATTGTCGTTAATCATTTTTCCACTGAGCATTGTTGTTGTACAAAAATTGACGGTCTGCGCGTGCAGATTAACGATAAAAGAATTAACAAGCGGAAGTTCAACTACAGTGTTCGTTGCATCACTAGGCCATAAGCACAAATCCAGCCAAAACTTTCAAATGGACGTGTGCCTAGACAAGCATTCAGACATTGACTATAATCGACAAACACGTAGGTCAGGGCTCTATTACATGGACTAACGTTTAGTGTGCAAACAGAGGCCTGCTATCACATGGATTTGTTCGTTAGGCAGTGAACCACGGCCAGAACTTTGTTGGTACTAAAACTGGTTAAATTATAATTTCTTTTATAATAATTTTTAGATACAATTGCAGATGCTTATTCTTATAGAACACAGGCGCTGTGGCGTGCATTTAAGACATAGAAAGGTGGTGTTTCTGGACATCCTTGAGTTTAAATATATATTGAAAATTGAACAGGGAGTCAAATATGAGCTTTTATGTTAATAGTTTGTAGTTACGTACATATAGCTTTTAATGAAAAATTTGTTTGTATATGTAGTAGGAAATTAATAGAATGTGAAAGTAGTTATTTTGTTAGCGAGAAAATTATTTTTGGCTAAGTTTAAGTATGGCATTAATGTAAACCGCAGTTTCAAATATTTCAAAATATTAAGAAATATACGCGTATTGATTGTAAATGTAAGCTGCATTGGTGGTGTTTATTGTTAGGTACATAGTAAAAGTTTAGTACTATTAATGGACAATTGAATGATGAAAAGAGAACGCTGGTATTGCACTATATTTTCTGTGTTGTTATTAAGAGCATTTTCAGTAATAAAATTAGAATTTTATGTATATCAATATTGGAAACTGGAACCATAGTGTGGTAGTGTCGTTGATAAATTTAATGTTGTTTTTTTCAGGATTTCTCATTTTGGTAGTACGCGACCAGTTTGATGTCAGAAAATTAGTTTTTTCTTAGAAAAATATATTTCTGTTCATATTGCAATTATGTATTCTTAATAGAAGCTAAATTTAGGTTAAACTTTATTTGAATTTATTTATGAATTACGTAAACATAGACAGATTTGTGAAAGGATATCCAGTCACCACAGTGATATAGTTGTATTTGGAAAGAGACCATTTGTTTTACAATCTTTTAAATTTGACCAAAATTTAACAAGCGTGCAAGGTGTTGTAGAACAAGGTAAAGTATAGTGTGATAAATTTAGGATCAAAGCAAAGAAGGTTTATTCGGATCAACCGTCTTCCGTGTAGAAAAATATAGATTGCTGAGACAAGACGGTTTGGCGCCCCTTAATTATGACAACGGAAAGAGTTTTTCAAGGTAAGTGGTTATTGTAACGTAGTTTTAAGAATTTGGGCATTTCAAAATTTATTTCTTTTGTATTTTTGTTATTTATTCCATAGGAGCTTACCCCCGCGCCACTGCAGTTAGCCAGAGCACCCTTAAAACTGTTACGGAGTCCCCGCACCTTCAGAGCAAATCTAAATTTATAACGTAAAACTATTTTTACCCGAAACAAAACATCCCTAAAACTTACTAATTTTTTCATTCTTAATATAGGTAGTAAACTTATAATATAACATTCCTGCATTGATATCTTATATCCTCTACAATGACAAAGACCTCCAAGTTTCTAAGAAGTTGCTCAGAAGTGACTATTTATGAAATACCACTTGCTATATCTACCGAATGGTTTTGCACATTTTGGCGTTTTTTGAAATCCTTAGTATTTCTCCGGACATCCAAACTTCACAAAGCAGTTTAAAAGCTAGGCGAGCTGCCCACTTTGTCTATATCAGCGTTATTCAATGCTGTGGAGCGCATTAACAAAATTTCCTTCAAATATTTCCTCAGTACAACCACTTCATATATGTAACAGGTTCACTTCTCTGGAATAGCTCCTCCCTTAATTCAAATTGTTGACTTTTGTTTAAACTTTGATTATTTTGTCATATCCGCTCCCGCTATTGATGAAAGCTTCCTAAAGAGCGCTTAGTGGTTGCCTACTTGTAGATGTCATTAGCCTGAGGCAAGTCTCAGTATCAAATTGATCCTTGGATCTTGCTTGAGGAAATGTGTTGTCAGACCTGAACCATTTTTTTCTCACAGTTAGCTGCTATATCTAATATTTGGCTGGACGTTTGCGAAAATTTGCTATTTTGATCGAGTACTCTTCATCCCTTACTAACTTGTGTAGTTTATACGATTGCAAAATCTGGACCATAGGAAAAGAAGAGAAAAGAATGTTAGACGCTTTCAAGTGATAACGCAAAAAGTAGTTTAAGATTGGTACGGGAAAATTGGTTCACATGGGCATCTACACCAAAAAAGAAGGGATTAGGGTTTGATGGGGTCAAATTGTGGTGTGGAAAATTGGTGGAGTTAATAACAACAAGTAGGATACAGGAGAAAAGAGATTTAGATTAATAATGAAGCAGGTAGACACAGCATCTAAGCAAGGATGGTTCCGGCAATATAAAGGATTAGCTTGCGATTGAAAAATCATATCCAGAATATGATTTACGAGTGTAACTGAAAAGCTGCATTCTTCAGTGACATTGCGTTTTGGAGGAACAAAGTCCACTTTACACTACGGTTGACAGTTCTTTTCCTGTCTTTTTCATATCATGTGTAACCACAGTCCTCAAATCACGTCAATATACCCCTGAGGTTGCTAAGTTTATCGAACAACAAATTAAACTGCTCCTACAAACGAAGTCACCAATCCCAGAAGCTTTCCTTTGGAGAAAGCAGATTTTGGTAGCCAACAGCGAAAATACTAATATACTATGTAGAGACCATAAAGTGTTTTATATTAAAAATCTCCATATGACGTGTTACGGTTATTTTTGGGATAAATTAAATACCCCTTTTTCCCTTGTTAATTCATAAGCCGCTTTATAATAATATTGTTAAATCAATTCCGTTGCTGTTCTTAAATCCTTTATCAACTTTCTATCTATTATACCTGTTCATCATAAGCCCGCTTTATAATAATTTTTAACTCAAATCTAGTTGCTTTGAAACGTATAGTTTATGCTATAATTCAATAATCAGCACCTTGTTTTAGGTATCCGTTAACTGGTTATACAGTAATACCGTGTATAATTGATTTTTATGTGATTTCCATCTAAAGACTCGTCGAACTAAAGTCGCGTACTATCCGATAAAACCGTGTTTTCTAGTTTCTAATCGTTTGATAACGCCAATATTACTTTTTGAACTCTCGTTATTTAGTTAAACACTTGCTTTTCTTGGTACACGACGACAACACTCGTTATATTTTTGATGTTTCCGTTTTCTTCGAGGGGATTTCGCGCACGCAATACAGCGTGGTAGGTAATACTGGTTTTACAAATCTATACTTTTCGACGACAATAAATTAATTTTACTTATAACCATTCTAGCTTCTTCCAGTGGATAGGCCTACTTGTTACCTTGGACCTAGTTGAGGAGGCGTAGGCCGCCCCTTTTTAAATGGCACCAATTGCGTGGTTCTAAAGCCTGCTGCCCCGCTGCGGCCCTAAGGAGGGTGTGATGGGTCCAACATATTCTACACGTGGGTGAGTAATTATCCATTAATTTTTTCTGTATGGGTTCCATGAACTGGTTGAACTAGTATATTTCCGTTTTGTTGGATGATTACACCTTGTGGTTCTAAAATGATTATCATCTGTACCGGGGGTGACACGTATGATTGATATTGAAACGATTGTATATACTTAATTTTATATTTAAGATGACGACTTAGAGCTGCGGTTTTTAGAGTTGTGATTTCTTTTTATTTCTTTGTTAATGAATATGGGGGTAGATACCTAAAAACGACAGCTCACTATGTTAAGAATTGATTTTTTTTGTTTTTTCTGACATACATATTGTGATTACTACTTATTTTGTTTGCATTTGTTTAGGGTACTACTGTACTGATAGAATATGTTTTTTTTCTTATCTAATTATCATTTTTTTATGTTGCGTGTGGATTTAATGAATGAGTGCGTGTATTTTTATTTCAGGCCTTGTTTAATTTTCGTATGCATTATACCCCACCCACTTACCGAATGAACCGGTCAATTTCTTTATTTTATTTCTTCTTTCTTTTTTTTGTTAGGCTACGTCAATGCACGTAGCAGATGGTAGTTCCCCAATTTGAAACAAAACATCCAACTTTATCTGGCACTCTCTTCTAACGAGCAGATTGTCGTTTTTGTTTGGGATTGTAATCAAAAACAGCCTATTTAGACTCAAACGGCACGCTGGCATCGCCCACATAAAAGACACAGGCAACTATGAAGAAAATGTATTGTCGGGATTGTTTTGCGTTTTCGGCGTCACTGCAGGAACTATAGACTTCATTCAATGCTGCAAAAACTTGCCCCGGACTAATTTTGCGGAACTGATCAGCGTTGTGAAAAATTTCTATATCTTTTACCTTCAAGAAAGAACAGGCCACATCAAGGTTTATGTGGCTGGTCGACTTGGAGGTTATAGAATAAAATACAAGTTTCAACGATTTGGGTAAAATAACTGTTACAATCCAAATTTAGAGATGTACACTTTTAAATTTGTGAGTGAATCCCCGCAATTATTTTTAAAATAAACTTGTTCATTTCCGTCATTTCGAACAATTGCTTTTGCGTAAAAGGAATGCATAGGCGCGGAGTGGCGTAAGTGCGCGGTTTGGACACGACAGGATTATTAGCCACGAGAGGTCGAACGGTGACGTTTGACTGTGTCGTTCTTTTGTCTTTTCTCTTTTAGGATGTAGGTTCCAGTATTTTATCTTACCTTCTATCGTACCTCTACCTTTATTCCTTCGCCCTACCTACAAACGACGAATAAATTTAGTTTCAACAATGGCATGACGCAACCCATCCCAACAAGGGCCCTGAGATTGAACTGCAAGGAGCGTTTAAGTGAGTACTTTTCTTTACTTTTGTGTAAATATAAACTTGTATCATTGTAAACGTATTTGGTATGCGATACAATTTGACACGTAATTATGTCATAATATCATTATTGTGCAATATTTAAACGTAGACCGTATCAGTGTTGCCAACTGTAGTAGTGGCGCTGAACACGACGTCGGGGTTATAACATAACATCAAAAGAGAGACTGCTATTGCCTAGGTGCTGCTTTGCGATTGGCAGTATTACGAGGTGCAATCTGAGATAAAGATTCTAATAAGAAAGATCTATAAGTTTGGTGAGGACACTAGCTTAATATTGGCGTTTCAAACTTGGAATTGCTACAGCTGTTCCATTTTTTGGCGCCCTGCGCTGCTTTTCTCGGTATGCAGTGCAACATTACCACTAATATACAAGAACAAAATTATAAAGAAAAAACTGAAAGGGTCATTGCCCATCAAACCTAGAACTACCATAACCAGTAGAGCTATGTGACGCATGTAAGTATGAGTAGGTGATGGTGGAGGTAGTGGTGATGGTAGAGATGGTTGTAGTGGTAGTGGAAGATGGAACGAGGCAATCTTGACACGCTCTAAGTTTCGCAAACGTTTAACCTACAATTTTAAAGGGTTGTAACCCACTAGGAACAGTTAATGACACTCCAAAAATTTCAGTAGAATGCAATTGTCCAACCTTTCATTCACAGGAAGACACACGACATGTTAGACAAAAAAACCTTATACGTATAGACTTACCTACAAGTTCGTGAAGCAGGAGAAACTGGACTTTTATTTACATCCACCTGACGCGCTTTGAACTTAGTCTTCGAATCTGAACTCACTGGAATTGGAATTCCAGACTTGAACCCTTTGTTCCATGTAGCAGAGTTTGACGATCCACCTTGAAAGTTTGCGTGAACATCATCAACTTTAAGCGCCTCATCTTACCTGAATTTGATGATGAAGCACTGTTTGAAGAAAACTGAACACCGACTGTTGTAATATTATCAGCAGATGCGCTACTATGATTATCAATTGAAATAAAGCGTGCTGATTCAATATTTTGCCTGGAAGTTGCAGCATCCCTCTTTGGAGGTGAATACGAGCGTCCTCTTTGCTTTGCCGCAGTGTTTGCGTTGATGTAACTCTCCGATAAAAGAGTCGAGTTGGTACTGCTTTGATATTGCTCGTTCTGAAATATGTAAAGAGGTCGAAGTGTCCCTGAAATTAATATAAAGTTAGAAAACCTTTCGCTCATTAGATTCTACTAATACCATTAACAGGCGATAGTGTTACGGGCGTTGAGAGCGTCCAAGGATCTACAGCCCAAATCTGCAAAGCTCTTCCGCTTGCTTCATCCTAGAAAGAGAGTTCGTAAGAGTAGACATTCTAAAAGAGAATCTATATTTACTAAGTATTTAAACACTTACGATGTACTGGCTATCAAGAATAATAGAACGCAATGGTATTAGTCGACACAACATCCTCCGTACTAATGAAATACATCTGAAGCGAATAGAACAATGCAGTGGTTATGAAAAATTAGTCGATAGTTTGAGACTGGCACCGTTAGACTTTTACGTCTTTTGGTGACATTGCATGATAATATTGTTTCGTGCGTCAGTAATGAACTAAATCGATAGTTTTGCACAAAGAAATGTCGAGAAAAAAATGGGCAAGATGGGCTCTGCTTTTGTCTATATTCCGATGCAGTAACGAGTAAGAAGTATAATTTATAGAGATCATTTTAGATGAAAACGTATAATTTTAATAAACTATATAACTATAGTGCATAAATTTTACTAGTAGCTTTGTGATAGTGTCAAAGAAAGAGAGCTGTTCTGGTATATACAGGGTATTCCGAAACTCGTGGATAAAATTGTAGGGAATGGTATGGGAGATTTCCTACAAGAATAACCATATATGTTCTAATTCAATTGTTCACGGTTTCATAGTGGTTGCAATTTTTATATTTTTTGTAGAAATCGTGCAGAAATGGAGTCTAATAATTCTTAAGAAAAAGGTGCTGACTTTTTCAACGTAATCCTTTTTTGGTCGTATAGGCAGAAGTGAAAGCTGTCATAAATGACAACTTCCCAAAACATTATCCATCATCTCAAAAGGAAATCAAGATTTTTTGTAGCATGTATGTCGTATGAAAAATTTTGCGTGCTTTTCAAATGCAAATTACTCAAAAAATGTATTACCGATTAAAAGTGTTAATTATGCTTGTAGTGTACTCTAATCAAGCCAGACATAGACTGCCTTTATTAAAAATAAATTATCATGTCATACATACAATAAGGCTAGTGAGGATGCCAGGCAACCCAACTCACAGAAGATACAATTGGTGTTGTCTACCTAATATGTTACATGCCGAAAATCGGCTATGTAAACATTTCTGTTTTAGTTTAATTTGCGAGTGAATTCGCGCCAATATTTTTAAAAAATAAACTTGTGCGTGCATTTCCGTCACTTTAGACAGTTGCGTTGGCGTCAGAGAATGCGCAGACGCGGAGTGCAGAAGTAAGTGGCGGTTTCCGTCACGTCATGGACTAGTCAACAAAACGTCGAACAGTGAAGTTGATCTGTGTCGTCCTTTTATCTTGTCTTCTCTTTTAGATATGTAGGTTTCCTGTCTCGTACCTGTTATCGCTCCCTACCTTATTCCTTTCGTATCGTTACAACAAGAAGAGGGAAGACAGAAAATCTGACTTCAACGGGTGCAAAAGCCGAACCACGCCCAACTAACGCCGAGATCCTATAGCTGCCATGTTGTGAAGAGCTCCGCCTTTTACGTGAGTACATTTTATCTATTTCCTTTAGGCGCCTCCGTTATCACGATAATATTTTTGGTATGTGATAACAATTTGAGACGCAAGAATGACGTAATACCTTGTTGCACAATATTATAAACGTGTTTATTATGTTACCAACTGTCGTAGTGACTCTTATCAATTACGCGCGGGACCTTAACAGTATACCTTAGACTAGAACAGGGAGTATAACAGTGGCGTCTCAACGTTTTGTTGACAAAATTTGTTTTCACTTCTTGTATATCTTATAAGGTATTAGTTTCGAATATATCTGTAGGTTATTGGGTTTTATTCACTCAAAAATAATTAAAAAAAAAATGTTTCAATAACTTTCAAATAGAAAAAATATAAGTTCGTAACATTTCAAGTTGCCATGACAACTATCTTAAGTAAAATGACATGGATACAGCTGATATGTCAATCTGATATAAACAGCCATATTTGATTACTGGTTATAGCTTTCATAAATGTGTTGCTAACTCAATTAATTCACATCTTATCTTATAAAAAATAGTGTGTTGTATTCTGGGTTCTTTTAAATAATGACCTAATCTAATTTAGCATGAAGCTGGAGCATATACCGTTTAAAAGTGTATACCAAATCACCATAACCTAACTTTAGCAGCTGTTTTTGGATTACTAATGTTTTATGTAAGTATTCTAATTATAAACAAATGGCTTTATTTTCCATTCATTATAATTAAAAAAAGGAAAAAATCTCTTAAAATAGCACTTAGCTTAGTTAAAATAATTACTTTAATTCTGAAATTTTTCTTACTTTATTCTAACCTGTTTTTTTTGTTTAACTTATTAAACGTGTTGTTTAAATAATTCAAATATTATCTTAGTCCGATATGATTCTAAAAGTTTTCCCTTAACAATCTAAATAATCAACTATAACTTACAAATTCCTTTTAAAGAAAATTTGGTTCCTAAATACAGCTAACGCAATTAACTGAGTTTCTAGAATACCTTTAACCTTCTAAAACGCTATAATAAACTTGATTTCGTTATATCTGCTTCTTTAAACACTACAATAATGAAGTGTTGATAACGTTTTGTATTTAAGCTCATTTACGATGGTTGTTGATAAATCCCGCGATATCAAAAGAATATTTTAATAATTTGGAATACTGTTCTTTCTATACGTGTACCGTAGAATATTTCTTTTGTGTAGCGAGTATGATTTTGTTTTGATAGCATATTTTTTAGATATATCGATATTCCAACGCAGTATTTTAAGATCAATTTGGTCTAGACGAGATTTTCCGTCCAAGTTGGTCGCCCAGCATTACATAAGTTTAGACAAAACTCGGAGTAAGTTTGTTGTTCTAGCAATTTTGTGAATAATTTTTTTTAACAATGATGTTGGAGTTTTTCTTGTAAAGCTCAAAGGGGGGCTTGTCATCCTAGAAGTATATGCGTTATAAGATATCTTCCTGTTCTTCAACAATTCTATCAGTAAATCGAGTTGTAATTACTGTTATCTCTTCATATATCGATTCAAACCATATTAGGTGGCATAAAATTATCTTTAAAATCGCTTAAGCTTTGCGTACATCCAAAAATTTTCACGTTTTATTTCTTCAACGGTTTACCTAATGTCTTTTGTACCTGCTGTGAGTTGGCTAGCTTTATTCAGTCATTTTTTCTTTTTATACAGCACTTACTGTTTACACGTTTAACTTATTTACACTAAACTAGCTATCTTTTTGCTACTTGTCGACTTTTCCTTAAATTTATTGTTAGTCATATATCTGTTTATTATCTAGATTTCCCAGTATAACTCTGTCGCTTCATTTAATTAATTTTCACACCTTTCTACAACAGATTATTTAGTTTTCAGTATTTATCTTACATCGTTTAATTTTGTGGCGATTGTCGTAACTTTGGTTGCAATAACTCATTGAATTTTTATGATTGGTTTTAGCTGAAGTTTAGAGTGGATGCTTTTTTCTTTGGGTTCACATAGGAGACGAGGCCTATGCTATTGTAAGAAATAGTCCATATTCGCAGTTGCCAAAACCTAGGACTTTCTATTCCATGCGTTTTTCTTCTGAATTATTACAATTGCCCACTCTATCTTTTATTATTACTTGTTTTCTTTTTCTACTAAGTTACCATAAGATATAAACATTTTTTTGTTGTTTTATTGAACTTCGTGGTGAGGTGTTATCGCTTTTTATTGATACCTTATCGAATTCTCGGTTGTTTTTAGCATATTAGGACAGTGTGTCTGTATTTAACTGCTTATAATTAGGCATCTTTGTGTGTTTATGGCGTTACCGTTTTTAAAAATTACCTTCAAACAGTTGGTTTTTTGTGTGAAGGTATCTGCAGGATACTTTTAAGGGGTTGTTTCAACTTTTGTCTGATTTTCTTATCGTAGTAGATGTACTTGTTAGGAAAATGATTGTACGAGTTTTCATCAAGAGTCTAGTAATTTTTTTAACTTATGATGTATCTTAACTGACTAATATAGCAGGTGGTCCTTCAGGCTGACCTGTGTTTAATAGGAACAACTCTCTACCTTATTTCGGACGCTTGTCCAAAAACTTTACTTTTTCTTATCCTGCTGTCTCCTTTCTGCCTTATCTTTCATTCGGTAGACCTGTTCTTGTCCCGGAACACTTGTCTACCACATAAGAGTGATTTTCCCTCATTTCGGGCTACTAACCACATTGGCTGGTTGAGTAGTGCTTTTCTATCCGCCTTTTCTGTCTCTTTTGCTCCATGCGAGCCCTTCCTCTATTCTCTTCTACCTGGAAGGGCTTCTTATGCATTTCAAAATGCCTGCCTCCCTCTTTCTACCTTTCCTATATCTATATTGTCTTTTCATTTGCGTTAGTCACCGTGTGGTTGTGCGGTAATCCTGATAACCCGGAAGACGTGTTATCGGTTGGAAGAAACCAGGTGGCGCCTAAAGTAAACATTTTCTAGAGTTTAAGTTAGGGTTTATGTAGGTTAGTTAGGATCTAGATTTTAAGCTTTTACCGTGCTAACAGTCATTTTCTTTTTTTAAGATTTTTTTCTTTTATGACTTTGTCGCGATTGTTACATGCCGAAAATCGGCTATGTAAACATTTTTGATTTTAGTTTTAAATATGTGACTGAAATCGCGCCAATAATTTAAAAAACTTGTGCGTGCATTTCCGTCACTTTAAATAGTTGCGTTGGCGCAAGAGAATGCGCAGACGTAGAGTGGAAAAAAGGTGGTGATTTCCGTCACGTCGGAACTTTGGAAGTAAACATCGAATCGTGTGGTTATCTGGTGCCGTTTATCTTGTCTTCTCTTTCAGATATGTAGGTTTCATGCATTGTACCTGTTATCGTTTCTCATTCTAGTATCCTTTATCGTACCGCTACAGAAGAGAGAAGACAAATTTTAATTTGATTCCGACGAGGGGGCAAAAGGACGGCCCACGCCCAGAACGCTCAACCAACGCGGAGAGCATAACGCGAGAATAGCTGCCATGTTGTGAAGAGCTCTACATTTTACATGAGTATCTTTTTTTTTGTATGTGATAATAATTTATAACATAAACATGACGTAACCCCTTATTGCGCAACATTTTGCATGTATTTATTATTGTTACCAACTGTCGTAGTGGCTCTTATACAGTCGCACCGAGACTTTAAAAGTATACCTTAGAGTATAGAACCGCGGAGTATAACACAATACAACAGTTTCAATTGTTTTAGTGCACCTGTGGTATCTCGCAGTAATAAAATTCTAGATCTAGCTTATAAACAACTGAACCAAGAGATTGTACTTGACCAAAATCAGTCTAATAATTTGATCTAAAACCTTAAGTCTATATTTGAGAGTAATGTTGAGCCCACCTGAACTTGAAATGATAGAAATGTTACCTACTGCAAGTAGAGTTTCTGTATTTTCTCCACTTGAAATCGAGAACTCGTATCGTCTTCTAGATTTAACTCCACTTCAAACGGTAGCTCAACACAAAACCGACGAAACAATTTAATGCAGCATTCCACCAAATGTGATCGTGCTTGAATGTAATACCGATTTCACTGTTCATACAGCTTACCAAACTAGTAATCAATTTGAACAACAAATTGGGCTAATAAACACTGAAGCAAGATCAAATTTGTCAAGTACCTTAAACCAATTTGTCGAATTTTATACAGTTGAAGAAAATCATGGAACCCCAGACCTACTGTCGAATAATTCTATTCAAGTAATTGATGAGCCTGAAGCTACTTGTCTTCAAGATATTGAAACTCATGATACCGTTAAAAAGGTTGTTTCGCCGACTCCCGAAAACAATACTCAAAGCTTTGTTCTAGATGAACGCACATGCCTCCTAGTTCCTGTAGACGAGGACAGTTCTAGCGATAAGTCAAATAAAAGTGAAATATTTTTGAATGAAAGATCACGTAGAAATTACCAGAAAAAATTAGGGGTTCTGGGTAAATCATATGAAGAATTAAAACGATCAAACAACCATAATACTAGTAGACACTATAATTACGTTCCAAAACGGAAAAAATTCTCCATGCAAAACCTTGTCAGCATGATGCTACTGTAAGATCCAATCGTAGTTTTCTTTGTGGTTTTATAGATATTGATGCAACGCAGACCATATTTGACTATTTTTGGTCGTTGCCATCCTGGGATGCTAAAAAAGTCTATATTACGGGATTTGTTGCAAAAAGGTCAGTTTCTCGCCGTAGAAAAAGCACAGATTCCGAAAACGATCCCATAAAGATTAGTGATTTCGATTTTTACTTACCAGAGCTAAACGGTGCTAGAAGAAGGGTATGTAAAAATTTCTTTTTGGCTTCCCTGGACCTTAAGAAAAATATAATTCGCGACTGGTTAACTTCACCCACCCACAATAATAAGCAACCTACAATCAAGAAGCATAGTGTTAATAATTCTTTGGATGAAAACAAAGCCTACACTATCTACAAGTAAATCGGCATCGGCCTACAAGTGGCTTGCATTACTTTCAAAAGTTCGATGTCATTATTGCCGTTCAAGTTTATCCAGAACGTACGTAGAAGACAGTCTCCGATCTAAATCTGAGATGCATAGAATATACTCGACTTGGTGTATAGAAAATAATCTGCATCCTTTAAAAAGGAAACGGTTTAGTGAAATCTTAGAGACCGAAAAGATTTCAATATATTCACCTCGTAAGGATCAATGTGGTATATGCGTGGCGTTCAAGGAAGGCAATATAGAGGAAGACGAGTACAAATTACATTTGGATAAAATGAACGAAGCTAAGAAGCATGCTATATCTATTGCTTCAGACAGTATTCTTGTTGCAACAATGGGCGTACAAAGTTGTCATAAAATTCTCGTATCTGAACAAAACTATAAACAGTAATTAGCACTGCACAATTTTACCGCATATATAGACAGTAACATCAATGTTCATTTGTACGTCTAGCACGAAAGAGACAGAACTGTTTCCGCAAATGAGCTTACCAGTTGCATTATGCACTTTTTAGAACTTCAGACAAACAGAGGATTTAAAAAAATTATTTTAATATCCGATGGCTGTGCATATCAAAATAAAAATAAAATTTTAGCAAGTGCTATAGCTAATTTCACGAAATATAAACCTATTGAAGTAGAACAAATTTACCCTTAAAAAAGGACTTACAATGATGGAGGTAGATAGCGTACATTCAACATTGGAACGGTTATTTTCTCCACCAATGTATTTCCTTCAGCAGACTACATAAATCGAATGAGACAAGTTAGACCATATGAAGTGAATCACTTAGACTTTAAATTTTTTAAAAATTTATATTAAATGCCGGAAATTTTCAGTCAATTCGGCCTTGTAAAAAAGCAGGTGATTCCACCGTATATGATATCAGACGCCTGTCGTATTCGAATGGCCAAGTTTCGTACAAGTTTCGTCATACACATGAATGAAACCTACTTCCATGTAGACGTCGAAATCAGGAAATAAGCATTCCACAACATTCCATCGAAAATGCAAGTTTGAGAGTCGGCAGTCGTTGATAAAATACATGCATCGAGATTATCATGCTTTTTATGATAGTTTGAAATGTGTTTAATATTTTGAGAAAAACTATGCATATATCGAGTGAGATTATATTGCTATTTTGGAAACAGAGTCGCATCTGGTTCTTTTTGTCACACGTTTGTTTGTTTAAAAATATTTTGCTTGCTTTAAAAAAATTGTTTTTTTTTGTGTATTACAATATATAAATTACATAATTATATTAAATTATATACTTATATTATAAATTTAATCATGGTTTGTAACATTATTTTGAAATGTTAACTTATAAACAGATTAATTGATTAATTAAATTTCAATAACTTGTATAACTTATAGACAAGAATTCCATAATAAATTACTTTATATTTTAGTTAGCATCCCTTACAATAAAGACCAGGTTTAGAAATAGCTTTAGGCTTAAATATAATAAAGTCCAGCAGCAGTCATCATAATTTAATGGTCCTACCTTGCAAATCCCAATACAAAACCCTTTTAAAGCTTATGTCGGTTATAGATTGATGAATCTGATAAATTTAAATGGCATAGTACCTTTTAACCTAAACAAAGAAAAGCAATTTTCAGAGGAAAAGCTTAATCTTCTTAATATTCTCGTTGATTGACAAGGGTTACAGAAAACGAAACATTACAAATAGCCAAACTATTTTCCAATTTGATTTGTTCAAAAATTGTAAGTAATTTTAAGTAGTCTGGAGACATCCATTGTATTTAAAATCCATTTCGGCTCAAGTGGGTTAACCGGTCTTTTGTTAATGGCAGACAACTGTCGCCAATAGGTATGGTCCACAATTCAATAATTAATATGCTAAGAAGATACAACATATTTAAATCCTTAGAAAAATAATTGCTTTCCGTGACCCTCATCTTGAAAGGGGTTGGATTTGGGTATCTGAAATCTTGTTTTTGGTTAAGTCATTGGATAACAGAAATATGACGTAAATAATGGTTGGAGTAGGGATTAATATATAACTTAAGGCGTTAGCCAAAAGACGAATATTCCAATGGGGTTGTTTGTTGTCAAAAGGTAGAAACGTAGTCAGAGAAGTTCGTGGGTAGCGTTCTCCGGCATCACAGATATGATATTGCACTTAGTATCACGATAGTGAAATTGGAAAAGGAGTAATTAACTCTTCCAGTTCGCGAAGGTTACGCCCGTATGTTTGCGGATTTATAGTGATATAAAGTAAATAATAAAAAGCTTGTATGCATGTGATGCACAAGTCAAGTTAAGCTCAACAAGATTCTGCCGGGTTCGTGTGCCATTGAATTATTTAATAATTACAAGTAACAAAAGCAACAAGCAACATTTTCTCCCCCAATTTAAGAGCTGTTCTGCGTTGGAAGGCAAGCCATCAACCAATTGACAATTTTTAGAAGTAAGTTTTTATAGTTAAGTTAGCATGACCAATTTTTAGTTAATTTATTTGTTAGGACGTTTTAGCCATAAACCGTAGGATTCATTTAGTGTAAAATTTATAAGATAAGTTTCTTCCATATAAAGTGTTTGGGAATTACTTATGTACGCAAAATTTTCATAATTCCATATTCACCCATTCAATTAAATTTCTAAATTAAAATCAATGAATGTAAGAGGTTCACGTTTATTGCTCTGTTAATTAAATAGTTCTTGTTTGCCGTTGATTAAGTCAATAGTTTTTTTAATTTTTTATCATGAAAGTTGCATAAGTAGTCAAAAAGGAAAGAATTGATTAAAAGAAACAATTGTTCTCCTTGGGATGACAATTCTCTCAAGGTTTTGCATGAACATTTGGACATTCTGGACTTGTCTGGCGCCCTTGGTAATTGTCATTAAGCCACAATATTTATGAAAGGTAAGTGCCAAATTTTTTTGTAGTATATTATATATTAATTTAGCCCTGTCTGCAAAATTTTAACCCTCTATATGATCCACGACCTTCCGCTAGCTAGTGCCGGTGACCCCCCTTTAATTTGTTTTTACAGGCCGCCCCCATTTTATAATTTTAATGAAAAATATATACTTAGCAGCTTTTCCGCCTGTAACAGGTTACTAATTGCAAAAAAGGAAAAATCGAGTACAAAAATCGTATACACTTATTTGATATTTCAAACATTTGACCAACTTTTGATTTAGTGAAAAACAATACTTAAATCTATTGGCATAGAAAAACGCTTTGTGTACAATTGCCACATGTGCAGTTTGAAAAGTATTTAAATTGTAGTATATAGAAAACAAGTCACATTTTTTGAATTTTATGTTGAAAAGAAGGCAACGGCATAAACTTCCTTTTTAACAACTTTTATAATCCAACATTACAATATTAGCAAGATGTGTTCAGTGTTTTGAGGACAAAACGTCTTGTCCTCAGTTTTTAACTAATGTTTTAGTTAAAGTAGCTGAATACGAGTATTTTAATCAAGACGACCTTCAGTATAACAAAAATTTTACCAGCGACCAAGCAAATAGTTTGCTTAACTAGTTAACTCTTTTAGACACTGTTTTGCGCGAAATACAAATGAGCTATGAAAAACCGACCTTCTTAAAATCTCAATTCACTTTACCGATGACAAACCGGTGGTCTATCGCCCATATCGTTTATCGCATTTCGAACATCGAGAGGTGAAAACAATAATTGACGATCTTCTGAAGGGTGGAATAATTAGAGAGTCAGAATCGCCCTACGCGAGTCCCATACTTTTGGTAAGAAAAAGAACGGAGAAAATAACTGAACTCAAAGACTGTGAAGGACAAATTTACTTTGCCGCATACCGACGATTTTCTTGAAAAGTTAAAGGATTGTCGTTATTTTACGAACCCCCATTAAACGAGCGGCTATCATCAAATTGCCGTCATGACTCGGCAATACCGAAAACAGCATTTATCACACCTGATGGCCATTACGAGTACCTCCGCGCCCCGTTTGGGCTATGCAACGCACCAGTTGTCTTTCAATGAACTATAAATAAACTTTTAGTAAGTTACGGTAATGGATTTCGAATCAGGGCTTAAAATTCTAAAGGATGTTTTAACTTTTCTCCAAAATGCTGGTATAACTCTCAGATGGTCTAAGTGCCAATTTCTTTCTGAAAAAATTGGGTATCTGGGTCACAAAACTTCTCGAGAAGGAGTTCAACCCCGATATCGTAAAACAGAAGCGGTTAAAAACTTTCCAGATCCGATTTGCGTTCATAATGTCCGCCATAGTTGGTATGCATGTGCCTACTACGCTCAAGGTCACGTATTCGAATTCCGATACGGTCCGCATGAGTGATGTTAGGCCAGCATTTTTCATAAGAATACGTTCTCGATCCCCACCTTGCTTGGAACAGCAAGGGTTCAGCAAAATTCAAAATTTTTCAGGTTTAAAAAACCCGCTTCCTAGCCAATGTAGTATCTTCGAGTGGAGCATTGGGAAAAAATCAAATGTAGAGTGTGCCTACGCTACAGTAGTCCACGTATGTTGGTATACAACCATTTCAAATCTTACTATTAAACTTAAGCCTTTCAAAACTGGGTCAGCTTCCAAGTTATACAAAGTAAACAACACGGCTGTGTAAACATTTTACTACTCTTAAGTCATTAGCTTCCGATTGTAGACTCTTAGAATTTATGATCATCTATATAATTTCTAAGAAATGTTACATTCCAAATTTGAACATGTACACTTTTAAATTGTGAGTAAATTCCCGCCAGTATTTCAAATAGACTTGTGCATTTCCGTCATTTCGGACAGTTGCGTTTGCGCAAAAGAAATGCGCAGACGCGGAGTGATGGCGCAAGTGCGCGGTGGGTGACACGACATTATTAGCCAACGAGACGTCAAACAGTGACGTTTACCTGTATCGTTCCTTTGTCTTTTCTCTTTCAGAATGTAGGTTTCCTTTTATCTCTACCTCCTATCGTTGCCTTCACCTTATTCCTTCGTCTTGCCTACAAACAGAAGAAATGGGAAGACGTTAAATCTGGACTCAACGATGGCATAACGTAACCTACGCCCAAACAACGCCCAAACAAGATACATGGAAATCAACATGGCCCCTGCGCAAGAATGACCGCGAAATCGTGAAGAGTTCCACATTTTTGGATGAGTGCTCTTTATCTTTTTTAGGGTGCATCTTGTATCACTGTAAACATATTTGGTACGTGATACAATTTGACACGAAATTATGTCGTAATATCTTTGTTGTGCAATAATGCGAACGTGGATAGTACCAGTGTTGCCAACTGTGGAAGTGGCTCTGAATACGAGGGCGCGCGAGTATAACAAAAACTTCACGCCAGAATTTTCTGGAAAGCGTTTAGAAATGCATTTGAGTCGCAGGTACTCAGACTCTCAGAATTTAAAGAATTCCTAAAAAATTCTACTAACTTGCTAGAGACCTTAGAGGCAAGACAAGTTAAAACAGATTCAGAGAAACCTATAAAGCCATCAAAGACACGTACAAAATTATTTATTGTTTCAAATAATCATTCGTGCATTTATTGCAAGCGTTGTCATGCATGGTATAGATGCGACGAGCAGTAAAATCTCGAAAGCGAAAGCGCTTCTAGTATGTTTTAACTAACTTACAAAGGGACAGTTCATCAATCAATGTCAATAGAAGTCAACTTGTAAAAAATGTCAAGCCAAACACAAACTTTTTCATGAGGATAAAACTTTCATACATAAAGGTCAACCAGAGCCTGCAAATTCCGCAGCTACCCTCTTCTGAACCTAATCAAGCAATATCTGCATTTTGTTCGAATGACGTTCAAGTCCTTTTTCCCACTGCAATGGCACAAATAATTTCCAGTGATGGCAGATGCAATAAAGTTCGAATTTTATTGGATTCCTTACCACAATCAAATTTCATCCGTTCAGATCGATGTAAAAGATCAAACATTCATACTCGTGATGAAAACATTGCAGTTTCTGGCTTAGGTAAGCCTACTGCTAGGATAAATACAAAGTGTGACGTCGCACTTCAGGCGCTTCACACAAATTTCAAGTTCAATATTTCTTATTTGGTTCTTAAGGAGATCTTGGGTATCTCGCCCAGCTTTCACGTCGAACACGACAGCCTCAAGATTTCGTACAAATTAAACGCTCACACAACCTGGTACTACCGATATTTTGATAGGATCACCAGTATTTTGCAATATTTTATGCATAGAACAAATTCAATTGGGTCGAAATATCCCGATCTTGCAAAAGACTAGGTTGGGATGCGTTGTCTCGGGTCCAACGACTGCTTCTGCACAAACTCTACTGTACAATCTTTCATCTCTCGAGAGTCTTGCTGATGCACTCAATAGATTCCAACAAACAGAACATTATCCTGCCGAGAAAGTTCTCACAGCAGAATTTTGTACGAACCACCCATGTCTCGATAGGTCATAGTCTCTTATTCCTTTCAAGCAATCTCCCGATGTTTTAAGAGATTCGTTTCAAATTTCTCAAAAAAGATTATTTGCCTTAGAAAGGCGATTGCATGACAATTCTGAGTTGGCTGATGTGTTGTGCTTTTCGCCTTGCTAGATTATTGCGCAATTGTTTAATATAACGTGTAATTACGCGGCAATTTACGCGCCATTTTGTATCAAATACCGAACGCGTTTAAAGGTGATGCAATGGTCAAATTATCATGCACAATGTAAATAAAAACAATTTACTCACTTACATCGCACCTTGCAGCCAAATCCCAGGGTCCATTACGTTCTGTGGGTCATATCACACCATGTTGATTCCAAATTTCCAATTCGTTCATCCTAAACTCTATGCTCTCGTAGGTGGAACGATTCGGATCCAGGTATAAGGAACGATTAAGGCAAGGTAGAAAGAAACCTACCACCTGAAAAGAAAAGGCACACCACACAGATAGATGTTCTTGGCATCAGGTCTCGTAGCTTAATGGCGTCTTCTAACACCGCCCGCACCTGTGCATTACTTTGCGCAAACACAACTGTCCGGAATGACGGAAATCGACAAGTTCATTTAAAAATATTCGCGGGAATTTATTTACAAATTAAATAATCTACATTGCCAAATTTTGGCATGTAACAGCTGTTACAATCAATTTATGCGAAAATATATCGATTTGGGGTACATGTTTCTTGTTGATTCCCAGTCATCTAGCATTGTTTATTATATTCTTCATAATGGTGTCCTAAAGGAGGACAGCCTAACAACAACCAAACTTCGTTTTCAATGGTTCACAAGAAACCACGTCTGGTTATTCTTTGAACAACATTCAAATTGGTTCCTCAATCCAAGATTTATTTTCAATACTCTACTGTTTTGCAAACATGCTATTGCTATAGCAGGCGACGTCGAAAAACGTATAGACAGGTTCAGGTGGTGCGTGAATAAAGGTCTTTATAAAGGATTCTGTAGCGATTTTCTCCTGCAAATACAGTTTCCTCATATGACCTAAACACGGTTACCTATGGTGCAGCTTCGACTGCTTTTCTTGCTTTTGCCAATCTTACATAGTTAAGCTGTTATCACACAGATTTTTTTCCTGAAATATCCAAAATAATTAAGGAAGATTTCTATGTTGACTTGTTAATAGATACCAACACGCTTGGAGGCGCTTGTAACCTGTGTTCTAAGTTAGGTAACATTCTAAATTCTGGTTGCTTTAAGCTGCGTAAATGAATATCTAACCATTCACGGGTTTGGAATGGGATACCAAGCTCTGATGTTCATCCAGGTGTTCTTAGGCTGGGTGAGCATGAGCACATAAAAACTTTAGGTTTGATCTGGTTTTAACAGTGTGATCATTTTATGTTTTTTTGTTTCAAACACATTTGTACAAGACGCTACTTAGCGTAGTATGCTTTCGGAGATACTTTGATCTTCGATTCTTTGGGTCTCCTTGGTCCATGTACCTTGGGAGCAAAAATTCTTATTCAACAACTGTGACTGAGAAAGCTGCATTGGAACGACCTTGTTCCCAATAATATTCATACAATGTGGTATTCATATCGTAACGAATTAATCGTCTCAATAAACTGAAGGTTTGTAGACATGTTGTATGCAAACAATATACCGAGATTGAGTTACACGGTTTTTGCGTTACTTGCACGCAAGAATTTGGTGCATGCATCTATCTATATTCAAAAAACAAAGAAGACGCATACCATGTTAGACTTTTATGCTTCAAATCTAAGGTTTCTCATTTGAAGCCACATACAATTCCTAAATGAGAGCTCTGTGGAGCTGTTTTGTTAGCGAAACTCTCAAGGCAAGTTCTAAAGGCATTAGAGTTGCAGATCACTTGTTGCTTTTTTTGGCCTGATTCTACTATTGTTCTGGAATGATTGAAAACCAATCCAGATTTACTGAAAACCTTTGTATGTAACAGAGTTGCTGACATACAGCATCTTACACAGCATAGCACTTGGTGCCATGTACCAACAAAATGTAATTCTGCTGATTTACTTTCAAGGGGGATCGGTACTCTTTTACTAAAAAATTTTAATCTTTGGTGGCACGTTCCATTATGACTCCATAAACATGAGTCTTTGTGGCCTAATTCAAATAGTTCAAGTTCTGACTTTCCTGAAATGAGAGGAGAGTCTCATTGTAATCTGGTTCGCACACTAGAGCAATTTCCATTCAAGTTATATTCAAGTTTATCTCGGGCAGTACGAATCACTGCGTACTGCTTTCGCTTTTGTAATAATTGTCTGAAGTCTACACAAATTGCTGTCTTGGTACTCTGTCTTCTACTGAGTTTCATGAATCTCTTCTTGTTCTCATAAAACTTTCACGGCATGAATCTTTCTCTGCTGAACTAAAAATGTTACTTCAAGGTACATCTTTGAAATCTTCAGCGTTATTGCCTATGAATTTTTCTTAGATGTAAGAGCATGCTAAGAGTTGGCGGAAAACTCCACGGTCCTCTATTCGGTAATGACAAAAAATTTCCTTTGTTAATATCTGGTAAACATTCGCTCTCGAAACTACCAGCATTTAAAACTTCTTCACGTTGGTCCACAGCTACTAATGTCTAGTCTTCGCGAAATGTATTGGATTACATGTTGTAGAAATTTAGCGAGAGGCGTCGCCGTGGATCAATGTAGTAAGCGTAAGACTACGGATCCCAAGGTCCTGGATTCAAATCCCGACATGGCCGACTGCTTGAAAAATGACAGGTGAGCATTTTTCACAAAAATTACGCCCTCGTTCGGATGAGAGGTTAAATGGAGGTCCCGTGTGTGAGTGTTGTCACGCACGTTAAAGATCCCTACCTTGCCTGAAACGGCAAACGTTCGGCAAAATTCTAAATTTCCAGGCAACAAAAAAAAAACTCGCCTCCTGGCCAATGTAGTACCTTCTGGTGGAGCATTGGAAATATAAATGCACTGTAGAAATTTAGCCAAACAGGTAGCTCACGAATGCTTGCAATGCTTTCGTTTTTCTTCTAAGCTTATTGAACCCATCATGGGTAGTTTATCTGCTTCACGTGTTCGATCGGCTCCTTCTTTTCACTTTACACTTATGGTAGACCTTTTTTAATTAAAGACCGCAAGGGTAGAGGCGCAAGGTCTCTCAAGTTATACTTATGTCTTTTCATATATTTTACAACAAAGACAATGCATCTCGTGTTTGTGACTGATCTTACAACAGAAGCTTTTTGATGCCTTTTCGTCGGTCTGTTGCTCGGCGCAGTAAACCATTCATTACGTGTCTATTTAGAAAATAGTACTAATTTCGTTGGTGATAATTTTGAACTCAAGGAATTGGGCATGTTTCTTAACGATCAGGAAGTTCATATTTCTGATTTTGTAAATGGCATTTCATTCCTGCTTAGAGTCCTCATTTTGGGGTCTGCAAGAGACAGGCATAAAGTCCTGCACGTTTCATTTACGGCGTGTAATTAGTAACACTCTGTTAACATTCGAAGAAATGAACACAATGCCTTCACAGGTAGAATTCACCCTCAATTCACGTCCCATCTCTCCTCTGTCCGCTGATCCAAGCGACCTTCAGCTATTGAGACCTGCACATTTTTTGGCCATCCTTGAGCTTGCCTGATCCAGATCTAGTCCACGTACAAAAGTCTAGATTATCAACCTTTCAAAAGATTGAAGTATTCCATCAACATCTCTGGAATATCTGTAACAAACAGTACATATCCGAGATGTAACAGTGTTCGAAGTACCCCTACATGTGATTTTCCAATGCTCCACCCGAAAGTACTATATGGGTCATGAAGCGAGTTTTTTTACCTAAAAAATTTTGAATTTTGCCAAACCCTTGCAGTTCCCAGCAAGGTAGGGATGTTAAACGTGCGTGACAACATTCACACACCGGGACCTCCATTTTACCTCTCATCCGGACGAAGGCGTATTTTTGTAAAAAATGCTCGCCTAACATTTTTCAAGCGGACCGTGTCGGTGAAATATGTTCATCGTGGCTCTTTGAAATTTAATGCCAGTAGAGGGTTTAGTGACGTTCTGTGACCTCATTTCCACCCGAATCCCTCATTTCCACACACATTTACATGTAAATTCCCATAAGGTGGAAATGAGGAAGTGGAGGTGATAGTTTGGTGGAGACGAGGAGAATCCCTCATTTCCACACACATTTACATGTAAATTTCCATAAGGCGGAAATGAGGAGAATCCCTCATTTCTACACACATTTACATGTAAATTCCATTTCCACACTCATCTGGACCAAATAGTTTTCTTCGACTATATGTAAACCCCATAAAGAGCAAATGTGGAGATAAACCCCATAAGGAGCAAATGAGGAGATGAACCCCATAAGGAGCAAATGTGGAGATGCACTCATTTGCTCCCTCATTTGCTTCCGAAACCCACATTTGCTCCCAAAACCCTCATTTGCTCACGAAACCCTCATTTGCTCCCAAAACCCTCATTTGCTCCCGAAACCCTCATTTGCTCCCAAAACCCTCATTTGCTTTCAAAACCCTCATTTGCTCCCGCAACCCTCATTTGCTCCCACAACCCTCATTTGCTCCCGAAACCCTCATTTACCCCAAAACCCTCATCTGCTCCCAAAACCCTCATTTGCTCCCTCATTTGCTCCTCATTTGCTCCAAAATCCCTCATTTGCTCCGTCTTGTGGACCGCCCCCGCCGCCTTGTGGAATTTTTACCCCAACAATTCCGATTACGTCACACCCGCATACGACTAGCCATTTTCATCTTTCGAGATAAACCTATCTTGTTTGGTATCAAATAATATTAGATTTTTCTCAGCTACCTGAATCTCTAGGAATTTTTTAGATTGCGCCGTCCCCCAGGGAGCTACCCTTATTTTAAGATTTTTACCGGTAGCAATTGTATGGTCGTTCTTATAATTTTTTTAACCATGTGACACATCTTGTTAGTCTAGAATTTTACGCTACTTGAGAAAACTCATTAAAATGCAATTAGTGCTAATTAGTTTTTAATGGAAAAACTCATTAAAAAGCAATTAGTGTTAATGAGTTTTTAATGAGAAAACTCATTAAAAAACAATTAGTGCTATCAATTTAATTCCACTGTTTCTCGGTTCAATCAGATATGGTACTACTCTAATCATAAAACTTAGTCATGACATCCATTTAAAGTTTCAAAGACAATTTATTTAAAATTGGTTGTTGCGTATAACTTTTGTGATATTGCAATAATATTAAACTATTTCTTTATGCGCATAATCGGATCTAAGTCTGGTTGTGGGAGTGTATTAATGGCAAAGTTCCTTGAATTTATCTCAATCAGAATAGGGTGAAATTGCTCCATAGGGTGAAATTGTCCCATAGGGTGAAAGTGTCTCCCTCCGACCGAGGTCGGATTAAATCCGACCTAGATCGGATAGCAAAACTGTTCCTTATCAAGAGAATGTAAGCGATATGACGGTGTCCAACACATGTCCTGTCATCATAACTGCATTTAATGTAGTATGCGAAGCTATTAGGGGTATGGTCATGCACATTATTAGTGAATGAAGTTGAGGTGTCTGGAACAACAGAGCGAATACATTCGGCATTTTTGTAACTACTTTAGATTTTGAATATTTTGGGACTTGGTAAAATTTTTAGTAGTTCTGACTTAGAAAAATTTTAACATAAAACTGGAAATTTTATACCAAGGCCTCTAACTCGTAATGTGTCCGTGCGCACCCCTTCCCATGCACACCTTTGCGCATGCGCACCCATGTCTATGCGCACCCTTGCGTGTGCGCAAGTTCATAGAATACATTCCCTACCGATTGTTTCGTGTGTGCACACAAATCGGGTACAATCGGTACATATCCGAATAGGAGTAGCTCATATAAAGGGACTGTTTGCGTAGAAGTTATTATTTGTTGACTGTACAGTTTAAAGAGACAATATAACAAATATGTATAAAGACTTTGTGGAGGTTATTCGAAGATTACGCAATGCTCTACGAGTAAAAAAAAGCAGAATGTGGGCAACGCTTTTCGATAGAAGGAGAAAAATGTTTTATATGTCAGTCATACGAGGAAGCAATACAGCACTGTACTGCTGTGTAAGCAATGCCCGAGGATCTGGATGATTTTATGGAAATAATCGAGGAGATGAGGTTTATAAAACTGTTAGCAGATATTCAAATGAAATATATACTAAATTGTAACTTTTAAAGTAAAAATTTAACCACCTCAACTATTATCATAAGAAATGAATGATGTGAATTTAGAAATTATTTTTATATATATTATTAGCTTGTGTATGTTGTAAATAGAAGTTGATTTTGATTTATATGGCGGTCTTCAATAGATGTATTGCATGGTTAAAAAATTTATAAGGACAACCATAAAATCGCTATCGGCAAAAAATCTTAAAATTAGGGTAGCTCTCTGGGGGATGATGCAATCTAAGAAATTCCTAGATATTCGGGTAGCTGAGAAAAATCTAATATTAATTGATACCAAACAAGATAGGTTTATCTCGAAAGATGCATTGGCTAGTCGAAGAAAGCTATTTGTTATGTTATAGAGCAAAGAGCAAAATTTAGAGGTTCAAGACTTTAAAAGTGTAACTTTGTAAGGGCTGATCCTATTGCAAATCTGTTTGCAGATTCGAATTCTGCGTAAAATTCTATACTAACAAGATGTGTCACATGGTTAAAAAATTTATATAGACGACCATAAAATTGCTACCGGTAAAAAATCTTAAAATAAGGGTAGCTCCCTGGGGGACGGCGCAATCTAAAAAATTCCCAGAGATTCAGGTAGCTGTGAAAAATCTAATATTATTTGATACCAGACAAGATAGAGTTATTTCGAAAGATGCAATGGCTAGTCGAAGAAAGCTATTTGGTTTAGATGTGGGAGCAAAGAGCAAAATTTAGAGGCTCGGAGTCTTTAAAAGTGTAACTTTGTAAGGGGTGGTCGGATTTTAAATCTGTTAGCAGATTCGCATTCTGCGTAAAATTCTAGACTAACAAGATGTGTTACATGGTTAAAAAAATTATAAGGACGACCATAAAATTGCTACCGGTAAAAAATCTTAAAAAAAGGGTAGCTCCCTGGGGGACGGCGCAATCTAAAAAATTCCTAGAGATTCAGGTAGCTGAGAAAAATCTAATATTATTTGATACCAAACAAGATAGGTTTATCTCGAAAGATGAAAATGGCTAGTCTAATGCGGGTGTGACGTAATCAGAATTGTTGAGGTAAAGATTCCACAAGGCGGCAGGGGCGGTCCACAAGACGGAGCAAATGAGGGATTTTGGAGCAAATGAGGAGCAAATGAGGGAGCAAATGAGGGTTTTGGGAGCAAATGAGGGTTTTGGGGGCAAATGAGAGTTTTGGGAGCAAACGAGCGTTTTTGGGGCAAATGAGGATTTCGGGAGCAAATGAGGGTTTTGGGAGCAAATGAAGGTTTTAAGAGCAAATAAAGGTTTCGAGAGCAAATGAGGGTTTTGGGAGCAAATGAGGGTTTCGTGAGCAAATGAGGATTTTGGGAGCAAATGAGGGTTTCGGGAGCAAATGAAGGAGCAAATGAGTGCATCTCCACATTTGCTCCTTATGGGGTTCATCTCCTCATTTGCTTCTTATGGGGTTCATCTCCACATTTGCTCCTTATGTCAAAGAAAACTATTTGGTCCAGATGAGTGTGGAAATAAGGGATTCTCCTCATTCCGCCTTTTGAGAATTTACATGTAAATGTGTGTGAAAATGAGGGATTCTCCTCATTTCCGCCTATTGGAAATTTACATGTAAATGTGTGTGGAAATGAGGGATTCTCTTCATTTCCAGTGGAAATGTAGAGGTGGAGGTGATAGTTTGGTGGAAATGAGGATTCTCCTCATTTCACCAAACTATCACCTCCACCATTCCACTATGAATTACATGTAAATGTGTGTGGAAATGAGGGATTCGGGTGGAAATGAGGTCACAGAACGTCACTAAACCCTCTACTAATGCCACATATGAGGGCGGTCCGATAAGTACTTATCCTCAGCGCCCGATGACGCCACTACCGCTGCAGGAATTTACTATCGTGTGGTACATTCTGGTAGATGGCTACTGTCGAAATATCAGCCGAATTGGAATCGTAGTTTTGTTTTGACCGCGTGTGTAAGCGGGCGTGTCCGCGGATTTTAGAAAAATGGAAAAAGAGCAATATCGGTCGCTGATTCGATTCTGGTTTTGCGCAGCGAAATCAAAGAGCGCTGTGATGGTGTGTACGCTAACTCTTCTCTTTCAATGTCGACCGTCAAAAATTGGTTTAACAGGTTTCAACGTGGTCGCACGTCGGTTTTTGATGAGCCACGCACAGGTGCTCTGAAAACGGCTACCACGGACGATAACATGACAAAAATCCACGATCTCGTATTAGCAGACCTACATTTAATTTTCCACTGCTCCACCCGAAGGTACTACATTGGTCAAACTTGCCGGGCAGAAATTTGAGTGGAATGAGAAGATGATCGCCGCCACTGACGTCTACTTTGCAGACCTCGAGAAAACGTATTTTTCAGACGGGTTAAAAAGTTGGAGCACCTCTGGGTGAACCAGAGGGAAACCAGTGGTGTCATTCCGTGGTAACAGAGCATCAAAAAATTATGAGATTATACAAGGATGGGGGGGAGGGGCGAGCTTGTGCTTTTCTTCGGAAGGACCTGTGCATCCGATAACTTTTATAAAAAAACAATAATGTTAGAAGCGGGAGTCCGTGAGAGTAGAAAAAGCCGTTAACTGTTAGTAATCTGCGTGGTTCGACCCAAGATTGAGGTTTTATAAAAGATGAACGCGTGAAGGGTTCTAGAAAATTTAAAGAGCTATGCTTAAGTCGCTATAGGTCAACGAAGAAGAAAGGAAGTTTTTCATAAAATAAAGTATGGTTGTTCCGATAGAGAATCATAGGCCGCTTATTTTTTAAAGTTGGGGTAAGTGAAGCCAATTTTTTGACGCTTCCCCTTGAGGAATAAGAAGTTATTTCGTTATCAAAAACAACTTGCTGACGAGGTTTAGCGAGGTATTGCAAATTGCATACCCGGACCATTAGATGAGGTGTAAATTTATTTAAGGTAAGTGGATGAAGCTTACCAAAATTCGCATAAAAATAGTAACAATTCTAACGCAAATTGGCGTGGAAGAGGTATAGATAATGAACAGAGCGGGGTGCTCGATATGGTGTGAGTTTGAGTATCCCAAATTCGAGCAGCTGCTCCGAAAACATGTCCAGGAATAATAACAATTATCGTAATGGTAATAGAGATGAAGGGCAATTTTATTTATTTATTTATTTGTTCCAACGTTTCAGTAGTCTGCTACCTGAAATTTAAGCAGACCTGGCTTTCCCCAGAAAGTAACCATCATGTGTTATGTGTGTATGTGTGAGGGATGGTTGTGTGTATGTGTGTTGTGTGTGATGTTGGTCCGTGTTACGTTCCCTCTCTAGGACCAGGACCATCGGCAGCCGGATATCCCAGTCGTCAAGAAAGAACGCACAACGGACATTGCCTTGTCACTCCGGACCATCGGCAGCCGGAAATCCAGATGTTGAAAGGCAATGGAAGTGTGTGTGTGTGTGCGCGCGCGCGTGTGTGTGTGTGTGTGAGAGAGAGTTGTGTGTATGTGTGTTGTATGTAATGTTGGTATCCGTGTTACGTTCCCCCTTTAGGACCAGGGCCATCGGAAGCCGGATATCCCAATCTTCAAAGAGGAACGCTCGACGGATGTTGCCTTATCAGTCTGGACCACCGGCAGCCGGAAATCCAGATGTTGAAAAGGCAATGTAAGTGTGTGAAAAGTGTTTTATGTTTGCACAGTACATAAGAGGTGTTTTGTGTGTTTGTTTGTGTGTGTGTGTGTGTGTGTGTGAAATGTGTTTGAAATGTTAATTTGTGTTTATGTTTGCCCAGGTTACTAAAAGGTTGGATTGAATTAGTATAATTTTGTACATGTTTGAACTTATACTATTACATAGATAAAAAATTAGGTTCTTTCACAGGAAAGGATTTGTTTGCTGTATTGTTTGCCTCGAGTATGTGAAAGTTCTTAAAATTTACCGTTTGTTAAAAAGAAAAGAAATTCCCTATTCTACTACTTAAAATTAACTTATACTATCACTTAAAATTAACTTATACTACTACTGTTGGTTATTATTTGTGAGAGACAGGGTTGCTAATATGTAGAAGCATGCAAATTCTACATATTAGGGGGTTGGATCGTTTTAAAGTCGGGTTAATGGTTTGATCTTGTTGCTTCTGGTCGTCAAGAGCAGAGCTCTTGGAATTCCAGGAGATCGGTCTCCGGTCTCCGGGGCAGAGCCTCGGTCCAAGGAGAGGTGGTACTTTTATGTCTCTGTCAGGGTAGTTTTGTTTGTGTCTTTTATCCGTCAAGATAACGTTGGTGGATGAGTGCCGTGGTTTTTTGTGTGAGTGCATTTAAGTGTGGAAAGAGGTTTTCATTCCAAATCATCTGGTGTAGGGTCTTGTTTAATAATGTTTGTCTATGTGCGTAGAGGTACGGTTGTAAGTCATTACACTCGAATACTATGTGTTCCGGTGTTCCTATTTCTCCGCACGTGCATATGTTGTTGTCAACTAAGTTCATGCGTTCTCTGTATGTTGGATAGGGTCCGTGGCCAGTTAGGTAATGAATAAATCCCCGACTGGGCACCAGGTATTTGGCTTTTAGGCGGTCTTTAATATTTGGGATCATTGCGTATACCCTTCTACCGGTTGTGCTTTGATCCCATCTTGTCTGCCATTCTGCGAGTATGTAGTTCTTTATTTCTGTCTTTGTCGTGGGCAGTTGATTTGTGTTTATGATGCGTTGTAGTTGTTGATTGTCATTGTGTGTAAGATTGTATATTGCAGCTCGCTGTTTCACTACTAAGTCCAAGGGCATAGTTCCCACCAGTACATGAAGTGCATCATGTGCGGTAGTCCCATAAGCCCCCGTCAGTCGCAGTAAAACACTTCGTTGTGTACTGTTAATTTTTTGTTTAGATTTGATTGTGTTAAGGCGATGTCCCCACGTGCTCGCGGCGTATGATACCATAGCACCGAGCACACTGTTGAGATATAGCCTTACGCAATTAAGTGGTATCTTATAAGTCCTTTGGGCTAGCGTTGCAATGTTCTGCATTGTAGAAGTTGCACTTGCACAGACGGTGTTTATATGTGCAGAGTAATTCTGTTTTTCGTCTAATGTTAAGCCCAGATATTTTGTGTTTTGTGTTCTACTTATATTTACACCATCTAGTTTGATGGTGGGGTCCCTTGCCAGGGTTCCCTTCATCACAAGGTATGTAGTTTTTTGTGGTGTTATGGTCATTTTGTTGGTTTTGCACCAACTTTGTGTATGGGTAAGGGCGATGTTAGCCTTACGTTCGATTTCCCTTCTGGAATTGCCTTCAACCACTAACAAGATGTCGTCGGCGTATGCAATCGTCGACAACACTTCGTCAACGGTGTCCAGCTTTTCCAGGAGTTCATCCATTACAATATTCCAAAATAGGGGCCCGCATATGGACCCTTGCGGGCAACCTTTATTTATATGTTTGGTAATGCTCTCCGTGCCTTGTAGGGTTACATACCTGTCCCTGCAGTAGCTCCTGAAAGAGTGGTATAGTTGTGATGGACAGTTTATGGTCGTAAGTCTTGTAAAGAGTGAAGGCCACCAAAGGTTATTAAATGCGCCTTCTATGTCCACTAATATTAATAGGACGTATTTTTTGTGCGAACGTCAGGGGACTAGTAGCTCAGGTGGAAGTCAACCATCGGCCGTAACCACTTTGTTCAATAAAAACGAGGATGAGCTTCTGCTGAAAGCGCAAAATCATACCAAGTCCGTTGCTTTGGCACCGTCTATTGAGGCTACCGTTGAGACCATTTTGGTAAAAATATTGGTTAATTTGGGCAGCCAAGTTACTTGCATTTTAAAGGATTTTCTAGCAAAAATATTACAAGTTCATGGTGACGTTTAACCTCTACCCTTTACCTCGACCATTCTGATTAGTGCTACAGGAAAAAAACTTGTTGTTAAAGAGTAATATTTTGTGAATTTTAAATTTAAAGTTTCGAAGTGTTTTATCCGTGTTGACTATCAAATTAAGCAGGATTTTTCAAGAAACTTTTTGTTCGATAATTTTGAGGGAAAGTCGAAGGGCATAGGATTAAGCTTGAAACCAAAACCGGATATTCGGTAAACGGTTTGTCAAGTTTCAGAGGAAAAATGTATTGAAAGCAATTTAGACAAATGGTAATGCCGTGCAAAGTTGCGAAGTTGAAGAGGTGGTAAATCGTGCGGAGAACTTCTCGCTGGAAAAAAGAAATTAGGTGAGTTGTTATTGTCATATAGGTCGATATTTTCGAACCAACCGGGTAGGGCTAAGGGCTATTTTCACGAAATTGAGTTGTTAGAAGACACGCTGTTATTTGTCATATCATACCAAATTCCATATGCATATAAAGAGGAGGTGAAACGGCAGATAGAGGAAATGGTAGCATGGGACGTCGAGGCAAAGCAGACGAAATATGTGAGTCCTTTAGTAGTAGTCAGGAAACGGGATGAGTCAGTAAGGGTGTGTTTGGATGCACGGTTTCTGAATAAACGCATGGTAAAAGATCGGATAATGCCTGCAAACCCTACTAAATTGTGGTATAGGTTTTGTAGCGGCCATGTTTAAGTACACTAGATTTAACGCCGAGCTAATGGCAAATTGAAATTAAGCCCGAGCACCAGAAATTTATGAGGTTCTTATATTAGGAAAAGACTTATGTCTTTAAGGTTTTGCCTTTTGGCTGGAGCACGTCTGTGGGGTCTTTTATCCGATCGTTAGGTATGATCTTGGGGGCTGAGGTAGAATCATATGTGATTGCTTATGTTGATGACCTTCTTGTCTATTCAGAGAAGGTAGATGAACAATTAATTCATTTAAGAAACATATTCTAGAAAATCGAAGCTGCCGTCATTACTATAAAATTTAAAAAAATCTGAGTTATGTAGAAAGGTGATGCGGGGCATAAAAAATTGTTGAGGAACAAGCAAAAGAAGAATTTTGTTGGAAACTGAGGTTGGAGTTGGGAAAGGAAAAGGTGGTAAACAGGTATACAGATTGATATATTGTGCATGATGATATTTTGTTCAGACGAGGCCACGAAAGGTCGCGGGGGTTTAAGGTATGCATATCCGGATTTCAGATCAGTAGGTTGGTTTGGCAAAAGCGTGTCGACAACGGACATTTTGGAGTCGAAAAGTGTTTTCAGATGTTGTGCAGGGATTACTATTTTGTGAGGAAAATTATTTCAAGTTTCTATTTGTGGCAGAAGGCGAAAAGTTCGGTAAAGAGTTGTAACGAATACCATAGTGTATTGGCCGAAGAACCCAAAAAATCACATACGCAGATTTGCTGGGACTACTTTCAGTATCAAAGGGAAGTGCGACCCAATTACTTGTTGCGGTAGATGCTTTCAGTAAATTAGTTACTTTGTATCCTCTTAAGCGTGCTAATACGGCCGCTATTCGTAGTTGTCTTATTAATAAATATTTTGTTGATGTTGGCGAACCAGAGATTGTTCGTTCCGATAACGGTAGCCAGTTGGCGAGCAAAAAATGGATAGTGTAACTGGAATCAATAGGGTGAAAGTGTTATTCAGCTTATGGGAGTTGGGTTTTGTTATTAGATAAGGTGAAAAAATGGATAAACACGGCAGTCCACAATTCTACAGGATGTAGTCCGTTAGGGTTGCATTTTGGGACGTCTATTAATAGCCCCATGGTTAAAAATATTACTTTTCCTACTGGTCATGAACAGAGTGGTGATCGAAACAAAATTATAACTTTGGCGTACGATTGCTTAAATTCTAAGGCCAAAAAACGTAGATTGTGGCATCAAAGGGCGAATAAAGAATGTATTACTTTAAGTTTGGAGATAAAGTACTAGTGCGCATTCATCTCCGGTCCTCCAGCGCGGAGAAGAAAATTAAGAAATTCTTTTTACTTTATTCGGTGCCTGCTACGGTAGTGGCTAAACGAAGGCCAAATTCTTATGAAGTACAGAACGATGCCGGGTTATCTCGTTGGCTATACAAAATGTCCGTAATTTAAAAACGTAATTAGGCCGGACCAAAATCTGCCCACACAACTTGGTAGTATAATTTCAATTTAATTACCAAGCAAGCTTAGTAAGTAGGTCCAACTTATAGGAAGGTGATATATTACCCTGCCCTTGCAACATGTATCCTGCGAGGTGTTAGAGCTAATTGTGCATTTGTCTGTACTTTGTTCGATTAATTTGCGAAGAGTTCATTAAATTTGCATAAACGAATCTGCGAATTGCTCATTCATTCTAAACGGATAATAGCGGACTATTTTCTTTGCTTAGTTTACTACTTTCTTAAGTGTCCGCACGGATTGCCGTAAAAAGCTACACTGTCCCGGAACTCCATGTCTCCGTACGTGTCTCCACCCACAGTACCAACAAGTGTGTAGCCATTAAAAAATAGAGTAGCGCGTTTACTACACAGCTCGGGTGTGTACAGTTATAAAGCAAAATGATCACAAGTCATCGGTTAACCTAACAGCCATAGTGACCAGAAGATAAATAAAGTGTTGGCCTATAGTAAGGGCAGTTTATAGGTTAGTAGACAGCGTGAATTCCTCGCAAGACTAGTTGAAACAAAAGGAGTTCCAAAATAGGTCCCTCTTCCGTTATCCAGACTTGTCGCAGGAAGTAACGGCATCACATGTATCTCATACCCAGTTACCCGGGAGAATACTCATACGACCACTATTATTATTATAATTTATTATAGCCCCGCCCCGCCGGTACGCGAGACACTACGTCAGTTGGTAGCAATGCTAGACAATTGTAAAATTTATAAATGACGTCACACAATATGCAAATTATTGCTACACAATTAAACGGTTATGCAAATTTTAAAGAAAACCCCCACGGGGTACTCCCGTGAACATGTAGGGCTTCTTGCAGAATTACTCCATAATCGGCGGCGGCTTCGCTAGTTTTTCGGGCGTCGACTGCTTCGCTGAACTTTCGGGCGTGGGAATTCTTGAGCCCGGTTGAATTCAAATTTGTTTTCTTTCTATATGTAGGGAACGACAGGAACTGGTTTATGAGGAACGATAGTCAAGAGAAGACAAAAAGGGACCTACATAACCAAAAAAAGATACGGTAAGACACAAAAGACAACCACACTTGTTCACATCTCGGAGGCTAGTCCTAACACGTATCCGGAAATCCACCACTCCCTTCTTCTTGGCCCAACCGCGTCGGCGCAAATCTCGCGCAACGCACTATCTGAAGTGACGAAAATACGCACACGTCCTTTTAAATTCATTGGCGCGAAATCCTTACAAATTAAAACTTATAAGAATGTTTACGGCCGATTTCGGCACGTAACAAATTATGCCTTTTACCGGACCATTGAAATACATACATCTCGAAGGTAGAGTACTTGTGGATATATGTGTATGTACACAGTATAGTTTAAGTAATTGTCGAGAGAACAAACTATTTAAGTTGTTAAATATAAAAAATAAGTTTAATAAATAAATCCTTGACGCAACTAACATAGATATAATTAACAACAAAATTATAAAGCTGGAAACAAACCTTTACCTTATCGGAATTATGTGACCAATCGGAGTCGTCAGCTTCAGAATGTCTACTTTGGTCGTCTTTTTCATAACCTTTAGAGACCTTTTTTGATATTGATTTTTTATTTTCAGTAACTATACTCTGTTGACTATTTCTGGTCTTATATTTTTCATTATTTATGTTAATGCAAACAGATTCTGGTAATGAATGTATTGAGGTGCTAGAGTCACTTCCAGATGAAATCCACCGCATTTCTGTGCCCTCTGTGGGAGTTGAGTACGATATATTTCCGTTTTGCCCAACTGTAGGCAGTTGTTTTCGTGACAACCTACAAAAACATAGGAAATTAGAATATTATTTTATCTACATTACTTACTAGCGGCATGCATTGCAAATGGCGCTTTAACATATTAAACAAAAACAAAAGCGAACACAAGAAACTTTTTAACAGCATGATCAAATAATTAAACATATAAAGTTGTTTCCTTTTTGCGATCACACAAGGGCGAGTCCTGTTACCTTATATCAAAATGCACGTGATCGAAATAGAACAAATTCCGAAAAACACCGATAAGGCCCGGGAAAAGCCTGTAGCTTTAAACCCTGCATTCCCATTGGTTAACGACGCCCATTCGTTAAAGACAATACCCCCATACCAAACATAGGTAGAAGAAGACTATAAAAGAAATTGCGTGGTCAACAATAAGCATTCACTTAGAGATCCTCATAGCCTAAGGAATCAATTAGCAGCGCTGTTCAATAGCGTGCCATCTTCTACAGCACTAGCGGTGCTACAATACAGTCCGCTTACGCCGACGCCTCAACGAGAGTACTCCTGCATCACGACGCCGACGTTTCAACTGTTGGTGCGTTACATTACGACGCCGACGTCTCCTACATCCACATATTAGTTAGTAGTGCTTAAGTCATACCCTGCTGACGACAACACCACCACGAGTGGTGTGTTGCATTACGATGCCGACGCTTTAACGAGTGGTGAGCTGCATCACGCCGCCGCCACCTTTTACACCCACACTTGAGCTAACGGTGTTAAAGTCATAGCTTGCTGAAACCAACGCGCATTGAATGGTACGCTGCACCACGACGCCGAAACCTCCTAATCTCGACGCATGTGTAAACCACGACGTCCACCAACCAGCCTCACCGTGTAGTTTGACGAAAACTTATTAGCTTGTATATATTGATCCTATAATTGTTTTACGCTGTGTATATATGTATTTTGTAAATATTTATCAGTAAAGAAAACCAAAACTCGCACACTGTGTCTCAGAATTTAGGCGCCATCCCCAATCACCGGCACCAAGCCGTAACAAGTGGCGTCCAACGTGATTGAGCCGTCTTCAACTAAGACTATGCAAGCAGGAGCTTGCACGGACCAAACAACGTACCCGAAACGGGAAATCAAATAGCCATCAACATCTAGCCGGAGACCAATCAGTCACAGCCCAGCAGAACACACAACCAACAACAGTTCTGGAACTCAGTGGCGCTCAACAACAACAATAAGCCATCGACAAAATGGTAACAATCAAAACGCTAGCGGAAGACCTACCAGCAGTCACCGAAACAGAGAAACCTATATTTTCTATCATTCTTCTGGAACATCCGTCAGAATTCCTCCAACAAATGGAAGCAAAGGGGGCAGATCTACCAACAAACGCCCAACTGCAACGCCATATATACAGCCACATGGTAAGCAACATTGGAGGCGTTCAAGCTCTGTTATAGCGAGTTTAAGAAGTTCTTCTTGGACAAATACGTCAATTCAATCATTAAAGCGAAAATAACCGCAGATTATTATGAACAGAAGCAGACGGAATCGCAGCCAGTAGCTACCTTCCTCAACACTAAGCCGCGTAAAACCCGCCGCCTAAAATTAGAGATCAACCACGACATACATTATAATTTGAGTAAGGACCGCTATGGTTGCGACCACGTCCTCAATGCTCCACCCGAAGGTAGTATATTGGGTTTAAACGCGAAGTAAACGTTCTTCAAATTAATCGACCTAAATAAAAAACTACAAACTAAAACTACCATTAAAAGTAAGGTTTAAATAATTGTATTCCAAACGTTGATTTTGGAGTGTGTCCGGTCAACAAGACACAAGCAAAAATGAAAAGGGAGAGGGATCCGTAATACCGGATAGCAGCTGCCAGCTCTGCTCACCGGAGCGACTTGAAGGGTCGTCTTAAAACTATCCAAATCTACCTAACTAATTTAAAAAAGAATGGATTCAAAAACCACACAACATACAGCTGTTCACGGATCTTCCTCCTTTCAACGTTGAAGAATCCAATTCAATGTCACATGCCAAAAACTCTATGGAAAATGGTCATCCATCTTACAATAATAGAAGAGAACGCAAAAGAAGCAACAAAAGGGACAACCGGCCACACGCCAGCAGCCAAATCTCCATCCACAACGCAGCAACTACCAAGATGCCGCTTTTGCTAACAACGGCATTGGTACCGTTACAGCCCAATCAAAGTGGTAGGAAACGACGCACCGGCCGAGCAACACCACAACACTGCCCGGCCGGGCGAAAAGAACTGGCGCGACTAAATACAACCCTTGATGTTCCTCTACCAAAGATTCCTGTCACCATACACAAGACAACCTATAACAAACAAACTGCTGGATACAGGGGCATCGTCGTGTATGATCAGGGAGAATCAAATACCCACATGCTTACGGGTAAAACCTTACCATACTTCCGCCCATCTAGCCGAATCAAGGACAGAAATGGCTATCAAAAAAAAGTTCAGCACGCCATTTTTACCCTCGGACACGAAAACTTCTTGGTAGCAACTAGCCTGGCCTGGGGAAATCTTGTCTTCGACGCCTGGAAGTAGTAATGGATCACGAGCGCGGATTCATACACTTCTGAGCGCACAATGACCAGACGCTCCACTGGAACCGAATGGTGACGCCCGTCACCACCAACAGACAACCCACACCAACTGCAAGCCACCAATTCCCAGTCAAATTCTTGCCTTAATTCAACAGTCTTCTGGAAGAATTCCAACCACTGATCAATGGACCAACACAACCAACTACCATTGCCAACTACGATACACAGTAACCCACACACATAGACACATACACACACACACACACACACACACACACCTTTTCGATTGCCGCCGTATCGATACTCCCCACAAAAGAAACTTATCATCGCTGCCGAAGTAGAGGATATGTTGGTTAAGCATATTATTGATCCCAGCTCCTCAACCCACAACTCTCCTGTAGTAATCGGAGGGAACATGAATGGGAGGCCACGATTCTGCATCGGTAACCCGAAACTCAACGCCTTCTCCAAGGACGAGAGTTCTAACCTACCAGTAATTCACAAAACGCTACGGAACTTCGGCACAGCCTCCGTGTTTACCACACTCGACCTCAAATCAGGTTACTAGCAAGTACCACTCGACCCCAAGACTAGACCACTCACAGCATTTGCCACGCCCGACGGAGCCAGCTACCAATTTCGCATCATGCAGTTTAGACTGAATAATGGCCCAGCCAGGATTTAGCAACTAATGACCCTGGAAGTAATTGCGGGCTACTGCCGCAAATTTGTGCTCGTATATCTGGATGACTAATATTATACTCCAACAACTAGAAACATCATCTACATCACATCCGCCTGGTCCCGAAGAGGCTCGAACAGCATAGACTACACCTATTGCTAGAAAAGTGCAGATTTGGCGTACAAAGCATAAAATACCCCTGCCACATCATCACCGCCGAATGCAACCAGCCTATGCCAAAACATGTGAAACAAATCCAGAAAGTCGATCGGCCCACGAAACGATGACAGCTAAGATTCCTCCTTGTCTTCACTATTTAGCTCCGAGACTATATTTCGTGGTGTGCAAACCTCCAAACACTGTTAACCAACTTACTTCAAGCCCACCGGCGCATCAATTGGACTGCGGAGGCCGGGCAAGCCTTCCAAGCCATCTAGCAGGCTATGAGCTAACCCCTGAATCTTTGCCGGGCGGATTTTAACCAACCATTCGTACTGCAGACCGACGCTAGTGGAGCAGGCATCGCAGCTTTGCTCTACCAAGAAGTCGATGGGGCACAAAACATCATTAGCTGCGCCAGTGTGAAATTCAACCAAGCCAAGATAAATTATCACTCGAACGAATAGGAATGTTTAGCGGCGATCTGGTTGTTTAAGAGGTAACGGCCGTGCTTAGAAGACAAAACGTTTACGTTTCGCACAGACGCCGCGCTCTGATGGTTAAATAATACCAAAGATACGCGTTCCAAACTCACCCGCCAAGCTTTGCTACTCCAAAATTTCTCTGAGACGTTCAACATTTCCCGGAACACGGAATGGGCTACTTGACTATTTCTCACGCCACCCCGCTAACAAATGCATTCTCGAATAAGTTACTAGCGAAAACCACCAGACACCAACCCAGGCAAACCACAAGCCAATTACGTAGCTCTCGTCGATCTGCCCGAACGTGTGCAAACGGCACAGCAGGAAAATGAAGCCATTAAACGGATGGCCCGAGAATGGCTCCTCCTACAGCAAAGAGGCCCCCAAAACCATCACAAGCAAAAGCTTTCCAATGCTTGCTAGTCGAAGACAGATACCTATGGCGAAACAACTCTACCTAAAACTTTCTCGTCGTGCCTCTCGATGCATACATCGACGTAATGTACCACTTCCACGACCTAGCTAGACACTCATACACCGACAAAACATACGACCTGGGAGATACTTCTGACCAAATGTCGGTGATGCGGTAAAACAGTATATCAGTCAATATTGGATCATATTAACAAAAGGTATCCCTTGAACCGCATTTACCCACGAGATCATGGAATGTCATATCCGTCAACACCATGGAACCATACGCAACTTTGCGTCGCAACAATCGGTTCATACTGGTTGTAACCGACTTATTCGGCAGATAGGTTAAGATTTTCTCTACGCCTAACACCAAATCAGGCACAGTTATCAACCTGCTCAAAAACGAAGTCATCTTCCAATATGGCTACCCAAGAGCGTTCCTCATCGACAACGGGTCAAAATACGTATCTCGACGTTGGGAGTGGACACTGGAGCAATGTAGTGGTCACCACTGGACTACACTATCTTCCACCCGCAAGCCAACCCAGTCGAACGCGAAAACCAAAAGATCAAAAAAACACTACGAGCGTTAGCGACTCGATACGACGCACGAGACTGCGGCCAGAAACTGCCCGAGATAATGTATTTCTTACGGACTAGGAGAAATGCGGTAACGGGAACTAAATCCAGATACGCCCTACTGAAATACGAATTACCCCCTCCAGGAGACCTCCACCACCCAGCAGTAGACAACCTCGAAGAAGCCAAACGTCGTCGCATCAGACAAATACGTGAGCGCGCTACAGGACTTGATATGCCGACGACAAAGACCCCGCCCTATTTTCGCCCGGCGATATGGTCATAATATGAAATCATCCATCCTCCAAAGGTCGGTTCGAGACGAAATGGATCGGACCCCATCCAAACCAAAGGAGAGCCGAACCCAACATCTACTGGGTTCAACTTGAACAGGGATATATTTAGATCTACGCCATAGACATACGCCCTGCACACATTAGAGCTCCTCCACCCCTTCGGTGGGAGGGGGTATTGTTCTATATCAAAATGCACGCGCTACAAATAGAACAAATTCAAAGGAACACCGGAAAGACCCGGCAAAAACCAGCAGCATTCCCCTTGCTTTACCACGCTCATTGATTAAAGACATCACCTCCACACCAAACATAGGGAGAAGAAGACTAAAAAAGAAGTTGCGTGGTGAACAATAGGCATTTACTTGGAGCTCTTCATAGCCTAAGGAGTCCATTAACACTGTCCTATAGCCTGCCATATTCTGCAGGTGCCCCTGCATCAGTATGCCGACGCCTCAATGAGTAGTGCGTTGCATCACGACGTCCATGCTTCATACATCCACACCTTACCTAGCAGTGCTTAAATCATAGTCTGCTGACGCCAACGCTTCCATGAGTGGTGCGCTGCATCACAATGCCAACGCCTTAACGAGTCGTGCACTGCATCACAGCGCCGTCCATTTCCACATCCCCACCTGTGCCACAGCGGTGCTGAAATCATAGGCCATGACGTCTTCCGAACTCCACTCACCAACCTCCCCGTGAAGTTTGGCGAAGACTTATTAACTTGTATATATACATTGATCCTATAATTGTTTTACCCTGTGTATATAAGTTAGGCGGAGCCCCTAACCACCGGTACCAAGCCGTAACAGCCCTATGTCTATATGGCAAACAAGTCAGAGTTTTTCACTTACATGTTATGAAAGATCAATGGAAAAGCAGTATTAAGGGGTGGGTCATTTATGCTGTTTTCCTTAAAAACTCAATAATATGAACACGAACCATACTCTCCTAAATGCTATTGCTTTATTGCCAAGAGCAATTCTTTCGATTATTGATGGAATATAACCTCATTTATGTAACTACCCGTGCAAGTTTGAAGGTAATCTAACCAGTCAACCAAAATTTTCAGTACATTTTCGATGGCTTGAGCTCTAGTTCACGAATATCTCCAGCAAAGTTGTGCTTAAGGGCCTGAATCGTTTGTGGATTGATTTTCCGAATAACATCCATCTTTAACGGCATCCCACAAGAAAAAGTCTAACGACATCTAGACGCAGCTGCGTAGAGGCCAATTGACATCACCGAAACGGCTGATTAAAGAATTACCAAATTTAGAGATGTTTGGTGTTCCATGTCGTGCCATCCTGCTGAAACCAAAGATTATGCAAGCCAATGTCTTCAATTTCTAACCACATAAATTCGGTTACTATCGCTCTGTAGTGCTCTCTGTTGACTGCAGCGGTGTTGCCAGCATCATTTTTGTAAAAAAATTGGCCAATGACACCGCCACTCCACAAACCACACCATACTGTTATTCGCTAAGGATGTATTGGCTTATCTACAATCGCATGTGGATTTTACGAACCCCATATTCAGCAATTTTGATTGTTGACATTGTTACAAATGGCCGTTGTTACGATACACTAGTATATCACTTGCCCGTCCAGAGGGCGTAAGAATATTGCAAAAATTTTACCAACGGTGTTGTTTAAATTATTTACAAAATGAGCATACGGATAACTTAAACTAAGCTTACCTTTTCTCAATCTAGATAAGACTAAGTTAAGGTACGGCCAATTAACGAAACCTTGTTTTACGGCATTTGCCACTCTGGATTACTACTACGTATTGTTTCTCTAACTACGTATACATGGGTGGTAGGTTTAAATCCTTTTCTTCAACCACTTTGCAGTGGAATTCGTTAGTATATCCTCAACATACTGGAACAAACAGATACGGTAACGGATAGAACTAAGGTATCGACTAGGTAAACTTCACTGCATTATGAAACACTAACTCTCATCTTCAAGGTATGACGGTTACGTGTAAAATGATCCTAACGGCTTGATTTTTTACTTGTCAGAGCCACCTCCTTCTTCCTGGCGTGTTGTGATTAGTTGAAAGAATTCCACATATCACTTCAACTCGTCTACACCGCAAACAAAAATAATATAAACTAATTTCAAAAACTCCTAGACATTGCTGGGAACTCAAAACCGCATTCTTATGCGTAAATACCCTACTTAATTACACAAAATAGTCCCCTACGTTTAATAATTAAAAAAAACGTTGTAAAGCCAATTGCCCTGGAGGAAATGCGTATCGTACAAAAAAATATTTTTCGGGCAAATTCATCGTCAATTTAGAGGTGCTATATTGCCCAAACAAAGAAACGGAGAAGCTGCTTTATCTTTCCTTACATTATACTCCGTCAAATTTTTGTGGCGAGCAGACTACAGACTACTTTGCTAAAAATGACATTTTTCATCTGCTAATTATTTTTCACTCGCGTTCAATCACTCCTTTTAGACAGTGTCAACAATGGAAAAGCAATTTTTATGTTTGCTTATACCGCCAATGTTCTAACTCCAGTTACAAACTAAACTTACCACGTATTAAATAGAATAAAATAATATTCTAAATTTAGTTTAACCGATTAAAGTAATACCAACCTTGTTCGGACCACTTCAATTAAATGATTTTTTTCTGATTTATCATTCAAGCTTTCAATAATAATGGATAAAATATCTGCAGGCGTAGAAATATGTGCTAACGCCGCGACAGTCTCCAATACTGCTCTTCGAATTCTTTTCTTCCGATCGTTTAACAGTGGCGCTATGATCCTTGTAGCGCGAGCTACGTTAATGTCTGTACTAGGACAAACCCTAGTGATAGACATTAGTATCTGTAGAGCGCCTTCTCTTATCTAAAATAAAATTTGTGTTAAAAATTGCAGCAATTTTTGCATAAGAAATGTATAGCGTAATTATATTTTTCACAAAACAGGGTTGTCTTCAACAAAGACCACCGGGTATAATAACCATAAAGTACGTAGATTTGCTGTTTGTTTTGAATTAAAATCACTAATTTGGTCCCGAAAGACCGATTTTGGGCAATACGCGTCATACACCCCTATCAATTGTTCCCTAACTTGTCCGCTACATCCCTTCGCCTACATCATGTTTTTATTAACTTCCAGATTACGCGAGTTATGTATCCCCCAATCTATAACAAAATAGAATTTATTAGGAATTATTAGAAATTATTAAAGAAACTTAAGTTAAAAGCAACATTGTATTTCAAGGATAAAATAAGGAAAATTATTGAAAGTTCACAAGCAAGTTGTGAGAACGGATGTAATACATTGTATTTCAGACGTAAGTGATACTGCAGGTGCAGGTCACAGACAGTTAGAAAACTGCGATAATTTAGAAATTAAGATTGTTGCATTGTATAATGAATAAAATTAAGAAATAAGCAGATATGAGCTCTGCAAGTTCCCACAGACATGTGAGGGGCAGGGACAACATAAATACCGCGTGAGGCGCAAGACCATCAGTCAGTCTTAAGTATTTCAGCTTTAACATTGCCGTTTGCTTAGGCTACTCGCCCTTATTAAACTTCAATTATTATTTAATTTTCGACTAAGTTTGTCAAAATTCAATAGTAGTTTCTGTTTAACCAAATAAATTATTACTAGAAGTTTTGGAAGAAGTTTTTAAAAAGACCGCTCCCAAGGCCCAAAACGTAACTCGCGTACAAAGTTGCATATACTAAACTGCTATTTTCTTTCTAATAAACAATTCAAAAAACAATGCTACATGATGAAAGATGTGGGCACTGTCTAGATCAGAAGCATGCTCCACCGATCACATGGTCAAAACATAAATACGCGTGTGCGACATGTCGGGCGTTTTCCGTGGTCGTGGGTATATGTAGAACCAAGTTCTACCGTATAGAGAACCAATTTATATGTACAGAACTAAATTGTCTCATATATACCAAAGACTGTAGAGGGGGATGGGGTATTTTTGACTATAAACTGAAATGGCGCCCACCGTGAGCCAACACATATTTATAGTTTACGTACGTATTGTACAATACGATCCGTTAGTTTAGTGGTTTCATAATCAACTAGTTTATGTTCCTAATCTAGTCAGTGACCTCTTCTTAACCTCATAAACTATGCTTCATCCGTATCGATTTTATAAAAGATACGGTCTCTGAGTAGAATGGCGGACTGCTAATAGAAGGTCGGGACTAACGATAAATAATTGGAGAATAAATGGAGAATAATGTGTAAGGTTTAAGTTAGGTTACAGAAGTAAATGTTGCACTCACCCTTTTCGGGATCAAATTCTGGTGGTGAGGGGGCTAAGTACTCTCGTGCGATTCAATATGCTGAGTTGCACAAAGAGGAAACTAAGGATAACTCAACACTCAGCACTAAATTTAAACACGCACACAAGCGTGCCTTACACTATTTTAACACTATCCGAACCATTTCTATTAGGGGACGCTTTAGCCTCCCGACTCTTGCTCTTCGCGTCATGTCTGTGTATTAGGTTTTCTGAGACTGGCAGGCCCGAGTTCTTTTCTAATCTTTCATAATTAAAAAAATATATATTATAAAGGTACAAGTAATAGTGAAAAGACTACGATGCAGGGGACTTTGGATTTCCCAGTACCGGTCTTGTGTGTTGGTCAGTCAGAAAGCCTCCCCCGGCCATCAGCTGGCGGCTGCAAAGAAATCACTACCATGACGGAATACAAGGCTGAGGAAAATAGCAAGCTACTTAGTACGTAATAACTTTCTAAACAACAGTGGCACCACTGCAGAAGAAAAGTTAACTAATGGAAAACTCTGGTAGTTAAAATACATAGGAAACTAGTAAAAAGAGAAAATGGCGGAACCTCTCAGCATGAGACAATAAAGAAATTAGTTTGCCCTGTGGGTATCACGATCACGATTACATGATGACTGGTTTAATAGAGCTACTAGAAAAAGAAGTAGCGCCTAACGACAATACACAAAAGAATAAGGAAGTCTCTAAGAAATTGAAATCCGAGAGCGAAAATTTAAAATGAAAATCGATAACGGACTGGTTTAATAAACATAGTACACGACGGGTGAAATACGAAAATACGACGTCGATATCCAGGTAGATATCAAAGTTGATAAACCTTAAACTAGAGATTGCTCTACCCAGAAAAGTACATGGGCAGGCTCGGGGGAGCAGTAGTAGTCAGCCTGCCTCCAATCGTTACCCAATACGCGAAGGCTAAAATTAATCTGATAGAACATGTTGAAATATAGGTGGCCAATCTACTATATGATGAGACTACTGCAAAAGTCGTTCAGGTGAAGTCAGAGGATCCATGGAGTTGAAAATTTAGAAAATGTACGCAGTGCATCGTTCTACTCAGGACCTAAAGATACACGACAATTTAGCATACGTAAAGTGGTAGGCGTATTCTACAAGAATAAAATAAAAAGTTAATAGAATATGGTGTCCGGTATATGAAATATAAATGCATAGAGACCGTAATTGAAAAGATTTTTCATTCTTATTGACGAAGAAATCGTATTCTAAGATAAGAAAAATAATATTTACTGTATTCTGCGCGTAAGAAGGCGTTTTTCAAGAGCTTCATTCGCATTTTTGTTATCCAACTACTCAATTGTGTATAAATACCGCGTAAATGCGAGGATATATTACAAAAGATTATCATTTCGTGATTAATGAAAGGATCCTGCATTTTTCGAAATATTATAGATGCTGAATTTTATATAAAGTCGTGTGTGTAATATTCATATGGAAAAAGAATTTCATTTAATAAGAAATGTACGACAAAGCGTATTGAGTTTTAAATCGTATCTCTGAGTAGTTAGGAAAATGTTAATTGACCTATATTCTAGAACCATCAACTGCTAACGTAAATCGTAAAATGAATAAGTTAAATAGCTGAAGGCGACGATAAAATTTATAAAAGCCATAACATAAGATAAGCTAAAACTAATTATAGCAATATAATCTTGAATATTTATAAGATAGGAAAAGGACATCAATTATGGTATATCACGAGGCAACAAAACGATAAATCTTCAATTGTTGTATTACGTCTTCGAGAACAAGTCAATTAAAACATGGAAACAACAACCAGAGTTACCACCAAATTCCTAGACGTTTACGTCACAGTGCCTCGCTTTTATAAAACCCAAATGACGTTGAGAACACTGTTCAGTCCTGATCCAAACTCCACAAAGTAGAAGATCTGCTGTTAATACCTTACGGCTTGATTTTATTTGCTAGACGTTTTGCCGACAATTTTTGGTGGCAGTATATATAGGAAAGAAGATTGTACTTATAATATGTCAGTTAGAGAATGATAGGTAACGCTAGGGACAAATTTAGGATGAAATTTGAATAAATACTTAGACCATGGAGACGAATTTGTAACTATATAGAACAGGCAAAATAGCTGGATTCACTATTAAACATTTGGCGAACGAAGACGACCCTTCCGGTCGCACCGGAAAGCAAAGCTGGCAGCTGCTATCCGGTAATACGGATTGCTCCCAATTCATTTTTGCGTGTGTCTTGTGGATCGGGCTAACTCCAGAATTAACGCTAGGGATACTATTCTATAAACCCTATTTTTAGTTTCAGTGTGTTAGATTTTTTATTTAGTATTGATTAACCTGAAGTTAGATTAAATTTGGAGTACGTTTATTTTTCGCGTTTAAACCCAATGTAGTACCTTCGGGTGGAGCATTGGAGACGTATCCGCAAGCATAGCGGCTCTTAATTACATTATAATGTTAATACCTTACGTAGTAAAATACTGTAGTTTTAGAAGTGAAATTTATTTAAATATGGTTTAAGAGACGATTTTATTAAAACAGTCAGAGTTAATTAAATTTAATACTCAGAAATCAGTAGATTATTTGAAGTGTTTACAATGGTTTCAAAATACCGCAAGATAAAGCATATATGATTGAAATGATTTATTATATGGTATTTTTAAAACGATTTGAATGCTTTTGGAACATAGATATAAGATTACACTCTAGACAAAGGAAACAACCAACAGATTTGTAACGGTAAAATAAATATTATTTCAATTTAGTGAAGAACTCACATTTATGGAGTAGTTACTTAAGATCTTTTGTGTGCGAGCATTTGAGTGAGAGCAGAATGTACAAGTCGATAATGTGATTTGAAGGGTGGCAAGCCTTCGGTGTGGGTTTTTGCCAGTATATAAGAAAATAATAAAAGCTAATTGATCAGATATGTTCAAATACGAATTTTGAAGGGAGGTTATTAAATTATCCGACTTATTTTGATAAATTTTCCACATAATAAGATTTATGTGTGAGTGAAAATTAAGAGATTAAGATTTGTGAGTGCTCATCCTAGTTATAAAAGTGGTTATCTAGAATTTTTGGTGTTGTATTTAAGATATTGTTCGTAAGACAAAATTTTCGTGAAAATTTTGGACTCTGGTTTTATTGTATAAGATTTGTGATCAGAGGAAGTAGTTTTTTATATATCTTACATTTAAGATATTGTTTTTAAGAGAAAGCGGTTGTGGATGTAATAATTAGTATTTGAAGGATTGCTTGTAAAAGAATATCTCATATTATTATTATAAATTCGATAAATGATTCCAGTGGTTTTATTTGAAAAGAGTTAGCCAAGAAAAATTAGATTAAAAAGTTCATCAGCAACATCTTTTGTTCGGGCAGTTCCCATCATCTTTCATAGACCCCCAATGTCGGGCCTCTTCAGTCTACAACAATCTTTATAAAATCACATTAATCCACAGTACTTATATTGGCGCTCAACATGGGGCTCACCTAAAATCACATCAAACTACAGCATCTTTTATTGGCGCCCAACGTGATGCCTCTTTAGTCCACAACAATATATATATATATATATATATATATATATGTGTGTGTGTGTGTGTGTATGTATGTGTGTATGTGTATGTGTTTATGCGCACGCGCGTATGAGTATAGTTTTTCAATAACATTACTAACCTATCCGTTTCTCAACTCTTTTTGCTTTTTCCTTCTGAGGAATTCAAATACACCGCAGAATAAATAATTTTATCTAAAATAAAAAAATAACACATCTGTAACTCACGTAATGCGTAAGATGTAACACAATCCGCTATCAGAAATACTTGTGCTTTTATTAATTCAATTGCAAAATTTTATTCTTAAACATAACGTTATTGCTCGTAAAAATTCCTATACCTTCACAACGCTGTGAATCATTACATTATTTCTATTGATATTTGTCCATTATTAGTTCCTAAATCGAAGTTTATTACCTTACTACTCTTGGCATTGAACACCGTTCCCTTGAACATGTATTCCACAAATGCTGTAGCACCAATTCGTTTTATAAGAAGTATTGATAACCGTACTCCAGCAGATGATCCTATTTGGCACAAGTTTTTAATAATCCGGTGTAAATTTTTTTCTAGAACTTCGATACTCATTTTATTAAATAAAATGCTCAGAACTTCCTAAAAATAGATTTAAGGATCATATATCTTGATTTTTTTTATAGAAATGGTTACTTCAGAAATTGGTTGTAATCGATCATCGTGTTCGCAAGAAAATAAAAAATGTAAAAGTGTTGATAGTTTTTCCTCCATAATTTTGTTGACTCCTTCTTCCTTTAAAATTTGTCTTAGTTGTTCTAGCTCAGCTTGTCGAATTTTCCAATCATCCTAAAGAGTGAAATAATTAACATAAATTGTCACTCAATGTCATTTATTAAATAAGAAATAAAGCTTATGATATACTAAAGTCTGTTTTTAAACTAAGAAGAGCGAATGAAAAGCATGATTTACACTGTAAAAAGTAACTAGAAAATATCACTAGATTATATTTGGCGACTTTACGCTTGAATTTTGTTAAGTTCTACTTTTTAAAATTAACAACTTTTACCAAAAATTCTACTCACGTAATATTCTTCTTTCAGAATAGAACAGTGAGCGCGTGAATTATAAAATGCCTCTCCTTTATTTGCTACGTTAGTTTTATAGAATCAAGTTTCTTCTCGAATATACCACGCGTTCTCATCGGTTGACAGAACGCTACCAGTTGTTGGTACGTGGAAAAGGCGTTTCAATTATGGTTATATCTGCAATCTGTTTGATTTTGGATGATTTAATATATACGTTATAAATTGCACGTATATCGGAACTTCTAGGGGACTTGATTAACAAATGGTACTTTATGTACGTTCTAAATTGCACGTATTATTAAGAATTGCATTTTATGTATGTTCTAAACAGCACGTATTACAATTGCCTCAAATATCCATACCTTATCTAAATATGCCTGTTTTTTAGTGTTTTAACTATTACAAACTGGTATAAATTACACGCATTTACACGCAAATACAGATTGAAGAAATTTTTATTTCACCTTTTTCTTCAGATATGTTGCATTTGTATTTGTTTTGAGCTTGAGAATGTCCTTGAATGTTCTAAATTGATTCAATTGCTTCAGCAATTATTTATGTTAATGAGTGTAGTGAAATTACGGAATCAGCTTCGTTTAATTAATAGTAGCTTGTTATTGATTTTATACAGGGTGATTTGTGTTTGTTTTTTCATAATCAGTGAATTGTGTACCGTTTTGGATTTAAATATTTGGTTTTCGTGGTTTTTATGATATCTACATGAGGTATTCCACCTTTGTGACAGTATATGACCTTAAATAACCTTATAATCATAGCAATTTATATATATATATATATATATATATATATGTATATTGCTATGATAATAGAATAGTTTAGGGGTAGGTTAAGTCATGAAGGTCGTAGAATAAATAAAAACAACGTCCACTTTAAGTAAGGCACACAATTTCAGAAATTATCAGAACAAATTGGTCACCCTACATATTGTTAATTGAGAGCACACTGTATATAAAATACACGGGATTAAATGCATGAGAACATAAAGAGGTCTAAGAGTAGTTTACAAGTAAAGATAAGATTTTAAAACGCAACAAATTGCATCAAAATCACTTCACCGAGAAACCTAGATAAATTGGCATTGCAAAGATGTAACAATTGCGTTAAAAATATCATCGTACACGCATTCTAAATAATTCATTATTATAAAATCGTTACGTAACTGGAAGAAATCACATTTGTTCAAAAATCCAATATTCTGTAGAAATAAACAAGCACCAGGCGACTCAATTTAGGCGATAAAATTTAACAAACATCAGAATACGTGAGTTAATAGAAGGCAAAAGTTGGAAATTCTCAAATAATACCACGATATGCGGGAGGCGTACATGACCGTCAAGTCATGCATTGAAAGATTAAACTAAATAATTGGCAAAAATCGCAAGGTATGCGAGATAAGCAGAAGTATCGTTCCAGAATGTAAATAAGCCAATGAAATCAGGTAGAGGTAGGCCTTATATATATGATAGTGACGGAGCGACAGTTTAGTCCATATTCAAACTGGGCAAAGACTATATTCAAAAGTGTTAAGAACTTACGTAACCAGTGAAGCAAAAATCAAAGTAAATCAAAGTTAAAAAGTGCGAAAATAAGCCGATCTATAATTAGACGTAAGTAACCCGACTTCATTAAAATCCATTTCTAATATCAATAAATCCGGACTTTCAATCTGGACTTTAATTTTGGTTCTTAGTATAGACTTTTAATTTCGACCTTCTACTGGCGACATATTTTGATTGAGATGACTCTAATTTGGGGTATTTAAGACGACTTTAATTTGGGACTACAAAATTTGAACGTACTCAAACTTTGGAGATAGTAAAAATGAAAGTATTGTAATTTGGACATATTCTGACTTGGTACGATTTTAATTGGAAACAATTTATGGGGCAGGCAGCTATATATATATATATATATATATATATATATATATATATATATATATACAAATACCAACGGACGCCGGAATACTTATACTTAGTATGCCAGTGCCAAGGTTAGAAGGATCTCTTTATTAGTAGCGTAAAAGAACAGGAATGGTAGGTTTCATTATAAGTGGCGACTCAGAAGTGGGGCTCGATTGCAGAAGAAGTCAACCTGACTGGTACTGGTAGTGTTATAAAAGTTATATATTATAAATAAAATAAAGATTCGCCGTTTTTTGTAGTTTTAAGTTAGTTAAGTTAGCGTATAGGCGGGGCCCATTGTCGTAAATACCATTTAAAATAAAACCAAATTTAATTTGAACGGCGAGATGTAAAGGATGAGCAAGCCGGAACAATTCCGTGCGAGGTCAGGAAGGAAAAATGGCGTGGAAGCGAATCAATCAAGGAGACAAGCAGATAAGATTCGAATGGAAACGGAGAATATTGGGGTCGAGATGCAGATTGGTGAAGGAATAATACAGATGGGTTATGAACGGGATGAACAGATCGAGACTGTGGCGTTGGTGGAACCGATTAGACCAGCGTGTGATAAAGAAAAACGAAAACGAGGAAACAATATGGACATGATTTTAATGAGGTTAATGGAGGGCCAGATTTTCTAGATAGAGTTAAGAGAGAGGACACTATGTAGACGACTTTGAACAGAAAATGGAAGCCAAGGTAGAGGATATGGTCAGAGTAGTCCAACAGAATTTGAACGATTTTGTAATTGAGATAAATAAAGAAATGAATGAGAACATTGATATATGCGGAGAAGTGTCCATGGACGATGTAGCTGGAGTCAGGAAAGCGATGGCCGTGTTGATGAAAAGCATGATCAGAACCACAAGAAAACTATGGATGTCAGCAGTGAGATCAAGATAGATGAGATGAATTTTAGAAGGGACCTTTGGAAACTATGGACAAGATGAAAGAGGTCCGGTTAAGTACGTCGGTAAATGAAAATTTTGATACGATCAAAGAAACTGTAAAATTGGTACAACAAAAGGTGAACTTAATGTAATAGGGAAAAATTAATACGTGTTTGAGTTTGTACGCTTTTAGAATAAGTTTGAAGAGAGAAAATTGGAGCAACCCATGATCTTCTTGGACAAGTTGGATGAAGCAATAAAAACAGAACCGGAACACATAAGAATTCAAAAGTGAGCGCGACGTTACACGGTCGTCCTGAAAAATAGCATTGCTTAATAGAAAGAGATTACAGCTCATACGCACAATTTCGAAAAATGTTCACAGAGCAGTATTGGGGAAATACACAGCAGATGGGCGTACGCATGAACTTACTTTCAGGGAAATATGGAAATGGAAACGGAAACCGGGAGGAATATGTGATCGGGAAATACAATCAGGCTCAATATTTGATTCCGGAGATGCCGGAACAACACAATTCAATTTTTGGTGACGCACTTAGAAAACGAGGTAACTAGAACCGTAGCAGTTCAAAACATTAAAGAAATTTTAAAAACTTTTAAGGAATTGTGACATAATTCTGGGGGCACACGAAAACACGGCTAAATTTAGAAGACAAAACGAAACTCTTGAAAGGGTAATGGTACCGTATCAACAGAATTACAGACCAGGGAACGGACGAATTTTGTAAATAGCTTTGAAAAAAGCAACTATAGGCCGACTCTGAGGAATCAGCGATACTCAGACCGGACTTTTAGAAATGACCACCAGGACCGAAGCAAAGGATCATAGAGAAGCAACGACAATTGGGGTAGATTCGAAACTGATCACTGAAAGGATGTATACCAGGACAGGACGTCTATGATTGAACACCAGAACCGTAGACATGAACGAACACAAGGGAGGTTGAACCGTGGTTGGAATCAAAACAATCACGAGAATCGTGAAATGTGGTTAGACCAGGCAATAACTCAAGACGCGCGAATCCAAAGGGTTAAGGCAAAGGATCCGAAGCGGAAGAAGGAAGAAGACATATTGAAGTTGTACAGCTGCACCCTGAAGCATCTGACGGGTTAAAAAACGTCAATTTATAAATATGACAGATGTACAGTTAGAAATAATAGTGATTAGCATTCGGAATTATTAAAAGGGCGGTTGTTGCGTTCTTTTTTCATTAATTAATCGAATAAGCCGCTCTTTCTGCTTCCAACGAAACTGGGTCACTCCATCGTCGGCACTGTCGCTCTTTATGCGATAGGTAGCCATACAGTTGTTAAACGCTATGCTAACCATTTCTACACCGTCTTTGCCAGCAGCGCTAACGGTTGCATTTTTATGTCTGTTGCTCCTCAAGTGTGTGGCATACGTAGTCTTTTTCACTTCCAAATCGCATACTTTACACAGAATTCGTGGTTGTTTCGGACAAGACCCTTGAACAGCTGGCAGAGCTGAACGTTTACGGCTTAATGACATACCGTGCTGTTCTTCCTTGTGTCGCAGTAAGTTGTCCATTCTCGTAAAAGCGATACCGAAAGATTCACAGTTTTAGTACTTTGCTGCTGACGGATGTATAAGATTAACCCTGGACGATGTCACTCCACGACATTTGTTCTGGTGCCGTTTGACAGTTAATTTACATTTCCAATGCTCCACCCGAAGGTACTACATTGGTCAGGAGGCGAGTTTTTTGTTGCCTGGAAATTTAGAATTTTGCCGAACCCTTGCCGTTCCAGGCAAGGTAGGGATCTTTAACGTGCGTGACAACACTCACACACGGGACCTCCATTTAACCTCTCATCCCAACAAGGACGTAATTTTTGTGAAAAATGCTCACCTGTCATTTTTCAAGCAGTCGGCCGTGTCGGGATTTGAACCCGGGACCTTGGAATCCGTAGTCTTACGTGTACTACATTGATCCACGGCGACGCCGGTGCCGTTTGTCAGCATTTTTTCAGGTATAGGAAGCACCACAAAAGCTGCAATTAAAAATATTTTCGAACAACATTTTTCTTCGACCAGCTTCCAAGGAGTATGAATTATAACTAAAACTTTACATGTAGTAAATCAATTTAAACCTTTTGAATGGAAAGTTAATAAAATGCTTTAAACATTTACTAAGGGTATATCATAATTGTTGTCTACAGTATAGTTACTAATAAAACAATTTAATTTGAAATAACTTCTACGTCATATTTTTAGAAATGGTAGACTTGTATATTTTCTAAATGAATCACCAAGCGAAAGTATATGCTTAGTGTTATTAAATTTAAACATTCGGTTCTTAATTTACGAGCGTGGTTAATTATTATTTAAAGTCTGATTTGTTTTAAATAAAGAAATCGAAAAATTGACTAGATTCAATGATTCACTCATTGCTGAAGCATTAATTTGAACAATTTGTATCTCATTTGTTAAACGCAAACCACGTATAAGCTTATCAACGTTGTCAACGGTCTTGCTATAATTACCAATACAACGTCAGTTTTGTAAATTGTTTGGAAGTGAAACTTTGTTTTCCCCTAATACTAGTAATGTTTAATTGTATTTACCGGAATTAAAAATTGCCGTCGGCCTTACTGGTCATTTTGAAAAAAATCCCGTACAACTTTCTAAGATACTATTAACCGTTCATTTACATTTCCAATGCTCCACCCGTACGTACTACACCAGGAGGTGAATTTTTTGTTGCCTGGAAATTTAGAATTTTGCTGAACCCTTGCCGTTTCAGGCAAGGTAGGGATCTTTAACGTGCGTGACAACACTCACACACGGGACCTCTATTTAACCTCTCATCCGAACGAGGGCGTAATTTTTGTGAAAAATGCTCACCTGCCATTTTTCAAGCAGTCGGCCGTGTCGGGATTTAAACCCGAGACCTTGGGATCCGTAGTCTTACGCTTAATACATTGATCCACGGCGACGTCTAGATACTATTAACCGCGTAATCGCCCAAGGCAGCAATTATCGTAAGTAAAACATTTTGTTCGGCGCATGCTAAATGGTTATCCATATGCATAAGACAATGACCAAATCCTCCACGGTCCATCCTTCACGTTTTCAAATTCGAAACGTTAAATTCCTCAATATGAGTGCTGATTACTCAATTTTGTAAAACCATTTAATTAAATGAATCAGATCAATATAAAAGATTTATTTAAAAGATACAGCAATTTTAAAAAATATTTATACAATATTTATAGTTATTACTATTTCTATGCTCCTGTCTGCCGACAAAACCATTTCCAACTTCCTCGAATTCGTAATGGCGCATTTTTTTAAAAATTACTCTATTATTGAGTTAAATCTAAATAAAAATGCAGAGGTGTTTTGCTGTTAGATTTTTGAATATTAAAATATTATGCGGGTCTTTGTTGGAGCTAATAATTGATTTCGATTCCCCAGGAAATTCTATACTAATTTGATAGCTTATGCGATGGGTTTATCTCAATAGACAGAGCAATACTGTTTTAAAATTAAAGATAAACGTATGATTTGTAAAAGGTTGATCTGTAAATCAGTAAGGGTTGTCGATTTAAAAAAAAATCCGGACGATTTGAGAACCTGCGGAAAACACAATAATAATTGATATCTTACATGACGGAGCTATATTAAAAATACCCCTAAGAGCAATTTTTATAAAAAAATCTAAAAATGCTGTTGGTGGTTAAATACAAAAAGGTAAAACCCACTTTAAAACAATTGTAAGCGTTACTTTTCCAGTCAAGGCATGCATATAACACCGATTAACATAATAGGAAGCTGCACACGCTCGACCGTCAGCATAAAAGGCGAGGAAGCCATGTTCCAGAGCATTAGTTGTCAAAGCATCTTCGAGTTGATCAAAATTACAAGTTAGAGATGGATTTTTTCTGTTGACGTTACAAGTGATGTAAGAATACCATTATGTTTTGAGAAACTAGTAGGTAAGACCACCTATGCGCTAGGTAAATTTACACCAAATTTTCACCAGAGAAACATGTATGTTTTGGATATCCAGGGTTTCCAGTACAAGTCAAGCGATTTTTTGTGAAAGAAATAGCTGTACTGATTGTAGGAACGGACGAATTTTGACACGAAATTCTGCATATGCCGTTAAGAAGTGAAAACTTGGATGAGGATTTCCGAAGGCATAACGATTTTTGCAAAAATCACCTATACTATCAGGTCAACCATTTAGCATGCGCCAAACAAAATGTTTTACTTACGATAATTGATGTCTTGGGCGACTACGCGGTTAAGAGTATCAGGGCGGCTTCGTGGCGTAGTTGGTATGCATGTGACTACTAAGTTCAAGGACCAGGGTTCGAATCCCGACACGGTCCACTTAAAAAATGTTAGAGGGGCATTTTTCATAAAAATACGCCCTCGTTCGGTTGAGAGGTAAAAAGGTGGTCCCGTGTGTGAGTGTTGTCACGCATTTTAAAGATCCCTACATTGCTTGGATCAGCAAGGGTTCGGCAAATTTCAAAATTTTTCAGGTAAAAAAACTCGCTTCCTGGCCAATGTAGTACCTTCGGGTGGAGAATTGAAAAATCACATGTAAGGTTAATAGTATCTTGGAAAGTAGTGGAATTTTTTCAAAATGACGGCAATTTTTAATTCTGGTAAATACAATGAAACATAACTAGTATTAGGGGAAAATAAAATTTCACTTCCAAACAATTTACAAAACTGACCTCGTATTAGTAATTATAGCGAGGACAGCCGACAACGTTGATAAGCTTATACGTGGTTTGCGTTTAACAAATGAGATTCAAATTGTTCAAATTAATGCTTCAGCAATGAGTGAATCATTGAATCTAGTTAAGTATTTGGTTTCTTTATTTAAAACAAATAAGATTTTAAATAATAATTAACCACGCTCGTAAAATGAGAACCTAATGGCTAAATTTAATAACACTAAGCATGAACTTTCGCTTTGTGATTCATTTAGAAAATATACAAGTCTACCATTTCCAAAAATATGACGTAGAAGTTATTTAAAATTAAATTGCTTATTTGTAACTATCGTGTAGACTACGATTATGATATACTCTTAGTAAACGTTCAAAGCGTTTTATTAAGTTTCCCTTCAGAAGGTTTAAATTGATTTACTACATGTAAAGCTTTAGTTATAATTCATTCTCCTCGAAAGCTGGTCGATAAAAAATGCTGTCCGAAAATATTTTTAATTGCAAGTTTTATGGTGCTTTCTATACCTGAAAAAATGTCCTCAAACGGTCCCAGAATAAATGTCGTGGTGTAACATCGTCCAGGGTTAATCTTATACATCCGTCAGCAGCAAACTTACTGCGACACAAGGAAAAACGTTCGGCTTCGCCAGCTGTTGAAGGGTCTTGTCCGAAACTACCACGAATTCTGTGTAAAGTATGCGATTTGGAAGTGAAAAAGACTACGTATGCCGCATACTTGAGGAGCAACAGACATAAAAATGCAACAGTTACCGCTACTGGCAAAATGGTGTAGAAATGGTTAGCACAGCGTTTACCAATCGTATGGCTAGTTATCGCATAAAGAACGACAGTGCCGACGATGGAGTGACCGACTTTCTTTGGAAGCAGAAAGAGCGGCTTATTCGATTAATTAATGAAAAAAGGGCACAACAGCAATAAAAGTTAATTTTGAACTCTACGGCATCTACACAAAAATGAGAGAAGAGACTTCCGATGTGAAATCCTTTAACACAAAAAATATGGTATAACATCTTCTAGTAATCTGGAGAATATGTACGAATTCTTAAGCAAAGCCATGAGAACAAAATCAGAGGAATTTGAAACACATGGGTCCGGTTCGTCTTTGGAAAAGGTGCTCTATTTAGAAATAAATATTAATAAGTATAACCCGATGTGAGGAGTTCTAGGTTAAGAATAAAAATTGTAAATATGTATTTAGAAATGTGGTTTACAAAATTTAAACAGCATTAGTAAAAATTGTCTAATAAAAAGTTTTAAGAATGGTTTTTGGATTTGTTTTAGGCATGACCTGCAGGAAAGTTATAATTTAGCGTGAATCTAGATATAAAACAAGTGAATAAAAAACCAATAAAGTGTTGAAAAGTTATGTTAAAAATTCTTGGAAATCTTAAGGCTCTAAGGAAAAGTTTGTTAGTCGAAGAAAACTCTTACCTAGTTTGGATATGAATGTACCCGAGCAAGGAGGGAAGCAAGGAGGAAATTCCTCCTACAAGGAGAAGAGCAAGAAGGAAATCCCTCCCAGTAGATCCTCCTTATGGAAATTTACATGTAAAACCTAGATTAGATGGTGACACGGTGCGGTGGCGCTGCGCTCGGACCATCCAATCCTACTACTAATATCGCAACTTTAGAACCCGAGCTACCTGTGTCCCACTACCCCTGAAGAATGTCGCTTTAGAGTTCTGGTTTAGATGCACTCCTGCTTCCAATTATGTACAAGAAATTTGATACAATTTCACGCTCTAAAACTGAATAATGTAGTAAATGATTATCTACTAAAACTCCTAATTAGATCTAGAATACCACAAATTTGAACTTATCTAACAAATGATCTTGCAAATTTGGAAGATCATTAATTCCATGTCATCGAAGTATACCAATTAATGTTTACATCCGGTCTCAAAGATGCCATATGTTTTGGTGTTTTCCATATTAACTTTATATTGTTGAGGATATGGTTCCATACTCTTGAACGGTTGCTTGCTATCGTTCTAGTGGGCGGCGTCTGAAAGCATGTAGGCTTGGCTTGATTGTTTGTTTAATAGGTATAAGTAACAAGATAATTATAAGTTTCATAAATACATAAAAATAAAAGTGATATAGTTAAAATTGTATGATTTTAATAGTTTGAAGCAGTTCGGAAGATTTCGGTAATCTTCAGAATCTTTCGGAAGGCTTCGTGGTTGCTTGTGGCACCAAAATAAACTTAAACACTTATTGAATGAATGTATCTACAGTTTAAAGGCGGTGCAAAAGTCTTCGGTTGTCTTCGGGAGGCTTCGGACTATGCTTACGAGGCCAAGTGGGAACTTGAATAACGGTAGTTGGAAAATATTTACAGTTTGAGGAGGTCTAGACGTTTTCGGCCATTTTCGGAACTCTTCAGAAGGCTTCGTGTTTCATTTGTGGGACAACGTTAGGTTACAAAGAGTTCATCATCATTAGGTCTTCAGTCCTAGAACTGGTTAGACGCGTACCATCATTGTTTCCTATTCTGAACTAACCTACAGATTTTCCTGAAATATGCACAGTTTGCATCTATAACTGTCTGATCTAGGTCTACATCTACCTCTTTTTTCCTATCTCTGCTTGTAATATATCACATACTATTCCCCAAAAATGCCTTAGAACGTATTCCGCCCTACTATTTCTCTTTTTCCCCAGATATCCTTGTTCCCATACTATTTCTGTAACTTACAAAGAGTTATGATATGAAATTAAAAACTATTAATTGACAATATATACAAGTATAGAGGGTTCAGAAGTCTTCGGTTGTATTCGGAAGGCTTTGTGTTGTACAGGTGGGACAACGTAAAGTTGCAAAGAATTATGATATGAAATTAAAACTACTAATTGAACATATATGCAAGCATAGAGTGGTTCAGATGTTTTCGGTTGTCCTTGGAACTCTTCGGACGTCTTCGTGTTAGTGGTGCTTTAAGCCTCGTCGAGTGCGTCGCCGTTGAACTCTACGGGGGTGTTGCTTCGAAAGTAGAGTTGATAGACGCAATCACAATAACGACTTGTCGGTGAAGTATGGAACAGAACTTAACGTCCATACGTAGTTTGTTAACTATTGAATGATGAATTATAGTGACGTGCCCTAGATACGGCGGCGGACAGTGTCACCGTCGGAGAATACGCAGGCTATGGGGAGCACTGCGCGCTGAAATATAGCAGGTTATGGAGAGCACTGCTCGCTGGAAGTTTTGCTGGCTATGGGGAACACTGCTAGATGATTCCTTAGCTATCGTGAGCACTAACGAATGTCTATCGAAGAGTTCCAAAGACTTCTGAACCCTCTATACTTGTATATTGTCAATTAGTAGTTTTAAGTTTTAAATCATAATTCTATGTAACTTAACGTTGTTCTACAAGTGAAACACGAAGCCTTCTGAAGAGTTCCGAAAACCGCCAAAGACGTCTGGACCTCTTCTAACTGTAAATATTTTCTAACTACCGTTATTCAAGTTCCTACTTGGCCTCGCAAGCAAATTCCGAAACCTCCCCAAGAGATCCGAAGACTACCGAAACCTTTCGCACCGCCTTTAAACTGTATATACATTCATTCAATAAGTGTTTAAGTTTATTCTGGTTCCACAAGCAACCACGAAACCTTCCGAAAAATTCCGAAGATTACCGACGACTTTAGAACTGCTATTTCACTTTTATTTTTATGTATTTATGAAACTTATAATTATTTTTGCTTATACTCATTAAACAAATAATCAAGCCAAGCCTACATGCTTTCAGACGCCGCCCACTCGAACGATAACATGCTGATTATATCTTGAAGGCGAAGGGCCAATGGAATTTAGCGCAATGAGACTTGATCATGCTGTTAAGCATCTTCATTGCAAAGTGAATGCTTGCCTTTTAAAAAGAACAAAGAATTAAACGACATTGACAAAAATCGTGCTAAGTCTGACCTCTGGTAAAAAAACTATTATATAAATGAATACCAAGATATGGTTTAAGCTAGGCACCTTGATTAGGAATATAAAAGTTTCGACAGAATCCTTAACACACTGTAAAAAATTGTTCCAATATATCGCGAAATTGAGGCATCATTGGAGATTTTAAGAACTTCAATTTAAAAAATTTTGCATAGAGGATTGTGTGTAAAAAAATTTAGTTTTACGTTGGGAAACCCATGTGTTAACCAATCAACAGCAAGCAACTAGGGTGAAGTGGTGTCAAATATTAGACCGCTTCAACGCAGGAAATTCTAAAAGTATGTACAACATCGTGAATGGTGATTGATCTTGGATTTACTCATAGAGCCAGAAAATAAACGCGTCGTGTGTTTGGGTGTTCCAATGTGAAGAATAAGCCGACAACAGTCATCCGTTCTTGAAATGTCTCCAAAAGGATGGTTGCAACATTTGTCTTGAAAGCAGGTCATGTAGTAACAATCAAAGAACTATTACTCCCGATTCGTATACAACTATTTGTTTACCGCAAGTCATCGCTGAGCTTCGAAAAGCAACCCCAAACGACAAATTGTTCTTCACCAAGACAACATAAGTAAGCAAATGGCTCGCAAGACAATTGAATTTTTAATGCAACAAAATGTCAAATGTTAGATCATCTTTCGTACAGCTCCGATCTAAGTCCCAACAATTTCTCTACGTTTCCGAAAATCAAATACGGACTGCGTGGCCAAACGTTCCAGTCGTCAGAAGAATTAGTCCATGCTTTCAAAAATGAAATTATCACTGTACCAACAAACGAGTGGAATAACTACTTCTAGAGGTTGTCCGAGCGCATGCAAAAGTACATTAATCTTCGTAGAGAATACTTCAAAAATAATAAAGTTTTTAAAAACTATCTGCTGCTTCATTCCAGCTCTATATGCAAAACTTAAAAGACAGTATGTATTTATAATATAGGTAAAAATATATAAATTTGTGAAAGAATATCCAGCCACCCCCATGCTAAAATCATATTTAGAAAAGGCATTTATTTAAAAAATTTCGTTAATTGACTAAAAATTAAAAAATCTTTTTAACTTATGCTAGAAAAGAGTAAAGTAAGTGGCGAGATGTAGGAAACCAAAAGCAAATGAGACCTATTCGGAATAATCGTCTTCGGGTAAGGAAAATAACAAAGTGATTGCTAAAACAGACAGTTTGACACCCCTTACTTATAACAACCAGTATAGTCACTCGCGGTACTTGGTTCTATTAAAGTAGCTTTTGTATTGCGGTCATTCCACATATTTCATTTACATTATGTTTATTATTTTTTTCTATAAGAGCCCACTTCCGTACCGTAGTTAGTCGATGAATTCTTAAAGTTGTACGGGGTTCCCACCCCTTCTGGAAATTAAAATTTGTAACGTATTGCCACTTTTACCAGTAACAATACTTTCTATGACTCGAATATATAGGTTACCATTTAGCTTGTTTATTAAGAAACCCTATTAAAAATGGAGAATAAGGTATTCTCAAAATTCGTTGGGTGCAGTTAAAATTAAAGATAAAAGGCTATCAGCTATCCCTCAACGCCTCTACATTCTAAATATTTGCAATCTTAGAAATGTATATAGAAACTAGTGTATCTACATCGATTAGTTATTAATAAGGTGCATATATTAAAGCAAGGTAACTTATTAGAAAAGCACAAGTCCAACCCCTATCATGCAACTCTTGATTGTTAATCTCCGATAGGAGTAACACGAATAAAGTATGAAGCGTGCAGCACACTCATTGTTGACCAAATGTAACTTGACCGGCTGATATGGCGTGATTTACTTTCGCTTAAAGTAGGTTATGTCTGCTATTACAAAAATAAATATCGCCAAAACTTTATATTCCGTGTAGAAATTTACATTGAGTGGAAAAGTCTCGTAAAATTTCGTGGACAAAATTATATGGTTAGTAGAACGCTTTTAAATGTCTTTCAAGACACATTGCTCTCATTTGTGCAACATTTTATGAAAAGAATTACTTTTTGGGAATCAATCACTGTGATTTGTTGAATTAGGCAACCCTTGATATTACTTTTAACCTTTAGTTCTAATGAAATTTAACCTTGTCTTAGAAAGTGCGTGAAATGCCAGGGAAAGTAAACCTTACTGAAAAAAGAACTATCGGAGGTTAAGACTTTGATTACTTACGAGAAATCCCTGCTGTCAGCAGTCGTTGTACTGCTATATAATCATTAAACGACACTTCATTTGTATGAAAAGATTAAAATGTCGTAATTGGACTAGGACATCAAAAAATAATACGAAATTTAAACAAAATAGCACAGAACAGCTGTTCTTGTATACAGGGTGTCCAACCTGGAATAATTCCGATCAATTGTATAAAAACCATAATTAGAAGAAGTCTGACACTTTGTCAACCCAATGTCGATCATTTGGCTAAAATGTCTTTAATAATTTCGTACCTCCGATTAAATCGGCAGTAGCTATTAACTTGGTTAGTTTAAATACGACATCCTATATACTACTAGATTTTTGGATTCCACGTATATTTCATGTATAATAAGTTAAACTTGTCTAACTTGTAACGCTAGTGCGTTATTTAACACGAGTTATGTATCCCCCAATCTATATATGTATAACAAAATAGAATTTATTAGGAATTATTAGAAACTTAAGTATACGCAACAATGTAAAATTAAGGATAAACCAGAAAGGTTATTGAAAGATCAAAAGCAAGTTGTGAGAACGGATGTAATACCTTGTATTCCAGACAGTAAGTGATACTGCAGGTGCAGGTTACAGATGGTTAAGAAACCGCGATTACTTAGAAATTAAGATTGTTACATTGTATAATGAATAGAATTAAGAAATAAGCCGACATAAGCTCTGCAAGTTCTCACGGATATGTGAGGGGCAGGGACAACATAAATATCCCGGGAGCCCGAAGGCCATCAGTCAGTCTTGAGTAATTCAGCTTTAACATTGCTGTTTGCTTAGGCTACTCGCCCTTATTAAACTCCAATTATTATTTAATTTTCGATTTAGAGTATTTTAAATCAGTTTGTCAAAATTCAATTGTAATTTCTGTTTAATCAAATAAATTTTGTTACGAAGTTTTGGAAGAAGTTTTTAAAAAGACCGCTCCTAAGGCCCGACGCGGGACTGGCGCAGTCGCACAGATCCAGAAAGGCACTACGAATCCAAAAATCGGAGAATTTTAATTTCCAATTCTGGAAGAACCCAAACAAAGTTAGACGAGGTACAAGCATTATCCGAACCCAACCAAACAAATTTCGACGAGGTACAAGAATCGACTAAGCCCAAAAAAACAAAACGGTGACAAAGTACAAAAATCGACCGAGCCCACAGCCAGAAAACAAAAGAAATCGACGATAAAAATTATATAAGTTCATTTTCCTAAACCAATTATTCTTTTTACAAATTTATTGATATTAGCTAGTAATCATTTTTTTTAATTTCATGTACGTACAAAAATTTTTTTATTGCAATTTATGCCATTTAATGAAAATAATATAATCCAAACTAAAAAATTAACAAACCCAACTGAAAAATAAATCTCAATTTTTACAAAAAATCAAAATTAATTAAAACCGAAGGTAACTATTAATTATTAGAACAACTCTTAACAATCATGAGTTCAGACATGAAAATTTACCTTGAAAGTATACCCTAAATCAACGCAGGTCAGGCCCTGTTACGAAATTCATAACCGCGTGCGAAATATTTTTGAAAAACTTTTACAAACCAAGAGATAGCAAACAAAATGTACTACTTTTACGCCTGGTAATAAGTAAACTGACTGGACGAGCACTAACACTAATTACCAGCCTAGATGATTTAGAACAGTGGGAGATTTTAAACGCATATTGCTAGCATATTTCGGCGACCAAAAAAACATCAAATGTCTTATCCGCCATATAATAAACCTTAGAATGCAAAGTAACCAGTTCCCGTATCAATTCTGAATGAAATGGCAAGACGTAAGAAATTTAATTCTAACAAAACTAAAAATCAAAAAACACAACCAAAATATCCGCCTACTAAAGACAAATATGTATGACGGAATGGCACTGAAAACACCTACATAAATGCATTACCAGAACGATTATCAGATAAAATAAAATTCCAACATCCCCAAAATTTGGCAGAAGCCAATAAATATGATCATACAGGAAGAAAACATAATGTATTATCGAAACAGACTATATAACCCCAACGCGAATAAAAGTTATTCACCAATAAAAACCATACAAGCCGCAAGACAAACATCCACCCAACCAAAATTCACTCCATTTAATGCACAAACAAATTAACAACACGAATTTTAATAACACAAATTTAAACAATCAGTTTAAACAATTTCCAAGACCAACGTTCAACTCAAATTTTACGAAGCCCACATTCACACCAAGATTCAACCAAATTATGAACCAACAAACACCAGCAATCAACGCAAACCCTATTAGAAATACACCGATCATTAATAATAATAATAACCACAACAGTTATTATAAACAACCCCTATGGATACCTCATCTGGTAACACCAGACAAACCACAAAAATATCGCAAATCCGAGCAAACCGTACACAAAAATAAAACTTTACTTCCGAAGAACTGTTTCACCAAGAAGTAGAAGAACCTAACGATGAATCCAATCATTTAGAGACTTTGGAACCATGTGAAAACTACAAAGAAGACGACGAAGAAAACGCGTGCTCAAATTTTCAGATACACCGATTTATAAACGACCAAACGTAATCAACAAATATTGCCATATAGAAATACCCCATGCAGAATTTAAATTACTAATCGATACCGGATCCTCGAAAACATTAATTAGCCCCGAACCGTAAAAACTATTACTTAAATTTTGTAGAAAGAGAACCATTTAAAATTAAAACGACCCTACATCAATTCATAGCTAATATACCCCTACCAAAAACATTCAATGTAAAAATGAAACATAAATTTTGCATTTTCGAATTCAACGATAAATAAGATGGAGTAATACAAATGGACCCTCTAAAGAAACTAGGAACCAACATTGACATAACAAATCGTTTATTAAGAACTAAACACGGACAAAATTTCAAAATATCCAAACCGAACAAAAATACACGATAGAACCCCGAACAGAGAAAAAAATAAAAATCCCAATAAATTCAAAGAACGACGTAGGAATTATAAATCACATAACATTTCAACAAGGAGTAGAAACCCCCTCAGCACTAGTACAAATAAAAGTTAATTATGCCACTACTACAATTTTAAACTCAATTAACTACCCGTAAAACTATTTAGAAAACGATTACAACCCTAGTAGAACATGACAAGATGTTAAGAGAAAATTTAGGTAACATTCGCTTGTATAACCGGTTTGAAAATAAAGAACTGTTGCTACAGCAAATAGAATTTTCGTTACATTGGTGTCAAGTGATGGAATTTAAAGACTTTTGAACGATTTTATTTGCATGTCAAAAACTCGTACTCAACGAAGAATGAATAGTGAAGTTCTTTTATTGTTGAAGAGGTTCAGGTCGAGCGTTGTAGCGAGCTTGACTTGTCACTTTGCAGAACTTATAGAAAAATTGAAATAAAAATTTCACAATCCTCATTGAAACAAAACCAAAGCTTAGCATGGTTGGCAGGAAAGTTAGAAGAAATTAAATAAAAGTGCAAAAGAATAAGAACAGATTAATTCCCTAGCAGTACAAACGTTGAAGCATGTTTCAATGATAAAAGAGCACGCCCCAGAATTTGAAAATATTGGGGAATGCAAACCGATGTCAAGGTTCAGAACAAAATCACCTACATTTGTTAGAAATTCCCAATGGCAGACATATTTTAAACAATTTGACGCTACCGCGAATGCTGACGGCCGGAACCATGGTGAAAGAGCAACCTCATTGATTGTCGAGTTACAAGGTTAGGGACCACACCAGACAATGACCAAAGAAGTAACAGGGCCTAAATATTAAGGCTGAAAATAAAGTACGGCGACTTTTATCGGCAACAAGTATATCACGCGTAAGTGAAGAACCGTTATCAATCGGCTAACGGAAACTTACAAGAGTATGATGTAGAAATTGCTCGTCTGGTGAGACGCGCCTACCACAAGGCACCGGATAGCTTTCTAGAGTTGGTGGCAATGCAGATATTCATTGATGGAATACGCAGTGAGGAAATCAAGCAAGCACTACGGTTGGTCTGCCCACAGACTTCACTTATGCGTTGACCTGCGTTTTAGAGCTTAGGCGGCCAAGCAAGCGACGCATTTAATCTGTGGCAAGGTGAGACGCTCTGGAAGGGAGTGGAGCCAACAAAACGTGGAAGATGTGATTCGACGGGTTCTGGGTGAAGAGCAGTCGTAGAAAAAGGGTCTATGACATCAGAACCGCGGATTTAGGCACAAGCAGGAACTGTGTAAACGGCTTAAGGAAACATGAGGAGCCAAAATTAAAAGAGGTAGACGGTATGGAACGATAGATGTCCTGCACAGATTCTGCTACTAAAATGGTCGTCTGAGTCGTGCGGGTGAAATGTGATCTTGTTCGTCAGACTACAATGATCAACAATTGTTATCAGTCAGTACAGTTGCAAACGGAACAGCAGATTCACAAAGACCTAGTTAAAATTCTAGGTTGGAAAGAAAGAGAGAGAGGAGAACGTCCTTCCTGGCAGAATATTAACCCGTTGAGAAGCACCCTACAGTCGTACTGATCACACTGAGATTCCCTGAAACTAGAGAATGGAATCTTGATGTGATCCTTGGAAATGGAGATGGATCCTTGAGTACGCTTCAGGTGGTGGTACCTACAAGCCGAGTGTCGAAGGTTTTAGAACACCTGCATAATGCGACCTCGGAAGGACACGTCAGTGTTAAGAAGACTCTGAAGAAATTCCAAGCAGGATTTTTCTAAGTATGCTGCAAGGACTATGTAAAAGAGTAGTGCAGCGAGTGTCAGCTATGCGCACTATTGAGAAACCGAGGATGCAATGAGGCAAACAGACAGTTAAGCTCGCAAGGACAAACGAAAGTCTGGACCGGGCTATGATTGGTTTATGACTGTACTGCGACACAGGTAAAGCGAAATTCAGAATCGCGGAAAAGAGTCAAGGTGATTTATTTGATGCGTCACCAAAATGCTCCCTGGGGCACTGCATAGCGGCGGACTGTAAAATGTTCCTAGATTTAGTTGTCTTGATCAACTTCATCGACAATAACCAAACGTTGAAAAAACCGCACGGCTAAAGGATCAACATATGGGCTTCTATTACTTGCTGACTAAGCAGTAGCTTTCTGATAAACTAAATTACCAGGATCTGTGGAAGGTGTTACTGGACCTCAAGGGCCATGTGATCAAATTTAAAGACAAGAAGTTGGATATACCCAAGATTGGTCGTAGGCTCGATGGGTTGGTTTGGGCCGTTGTACGAAATTCACCAGAGGCATATCCACATTTTGATGTGTGGTTAAAATCGAAATGACACGGCGCCTTCTATGAAAAATGTTGATTGCTACTTCTATCAACATGGAAATTGCAAAAACGGTTTTGATTGTCTTCCAACGTCAGGGTCACGGGGTATTCTGAGACTGAACAGTTTTAAAAGGTGGGCAATGTGACGCCGTTCGATATTCCTGCGAATACATTAGTACGGAGGCGAAGGTTCGAATATACAATAGATAATTAATGTGCACCCTGTGGCGTGACATCTTCAAATATTTCATGATCGGCAGGTCTTGCTGTGCAAAATCACTTGATTGACAAGCACAAGACCTTGCATTTAATATTATAAAAAGTATATGTTTGTGAAGTTATAAAAATTTCCAGATTTTAATTTGCATACTTTGAAATATTGTAGATCCATCCAGAACAATTAGATTAATATTAAAGGGTTCTGCACCCATGTGGTTGGTTACCCATTGGGCGCGTCTCCACGTAGAGGATAGGAGATATTTGGCTAAGGGATTGGCTATTTAATCTGGGAAGGATCGTGGTAAGCTTATCTCTTTCAGTGACTTAGTGACCTGAGTGGTATAAGACCTACAACATGGTGCGGGATCAAATCCGCTCCCTAGTCAAGTGAAAATGATCCCGTGGACCAAACCCAAACCCAAGCTGTAGTTTCGTGGCTAATGGGCCTACACTGTAGTAAACGAAGCCGGTGGGCCAATTTTGCAACGCCGATACACCGTGCCTTCCCTGCCGTCGTGGTCATGTCTCACGGGCAAAAGGGTGTGGGGGTCTTGACCAAGAGTAGACAGCCTCGTTAAAAATTCCTAAATCCCGTAGTGTAGGACTTTGCCCAGGGGGTGCGTGGTTAGATAGTTAACCAGTCCGTATCGGTCCAAAATTCGGGGAACAAGGCAGCACCCCGTTTTATTCACGCCTTCCATGCCAACAGGGGGCACATGGCTTGGCGACCATTTATACCCACCCCACTCGTGGGAACAATCATAAATAATATTGGTACCATTAGTAAAACTGAACCTGAAGAGGTAGAATCAGCAATGGGAAACCCTTCAGGTAGAGCAGACCCGGAATGCAAGTCCGCTTACAAGACCGGTGTCTGATACATCAGACATGGAGAAAACTATAAGGAAACTTGCAGGCACTGGACTGCAAGCAAAAAGGCTTTCGGGTGCTCAGCGTAGGAAGCTGAGGAAAGCGAGGAAAGTCGAATCTGGGACTTGGACAAAATCAAACCCGTCCACAAAGAAGATGTCGGTACAGAAGTAGAACGGGGACAGTAAAAGACCCCATTCAGAGACTTCCACACCGACACCATCTAAATCCCAGCAGCAAACTAAACGCCCCAAGAGTCAAAAGCAGATTGGGTCGTATAGTGCTGCTGCTAGGGAATTGCGAGTGGCGGTAATTGACAGACGTCAATGCTACAAAACGGATTGAACCTTTTGCTAAGCTGGTTCTGCAGAGTTTTGAAGGCTAGTTTGGCATTCCAATATATTCCGCGTAGTTCGAGGTTAAATATGGTAGACTTTATTGCTAAACCTGGTCGTACGGACCACTCACAGGCAAAGTCTTACAGGCCCATCAGTCTTATGTCTTTTCTTCTTAAGACGACAGGCTTGACAGACATATGAGGGGAAGTGTTTTGGCAACTAGTTCATTACACCCGAACCAGTTTGCTTTTAGAGCAGAACTTTTAACAGAGTTAGCCATTTGTCACCTGGTTTCCAGGGTCAAAAAGACTCCAGCTACTTCTATGTGCCTTTTTGGACATCGAGTGAGCCTTTGATAATACATCTTTAGCACAATCTCGACGGTCACCAGATCAGTTGGGATGGAAGAATCTTGCTGCAGGTGGATATACTGCATGTTAAGTGAAAGGGTAGCAGAAACAGAACTCCTAGAAAATACCATGGCCGCTCCGGGTGGCAAGGGGATGTCCGCGAGGGAGTCTTGTCTCACCTGTTGTAAAACCTAGTCATAGACGGACTGTCGTGGGAGCTGAGCAGAGAAGGGTTTATCCCGCTAGGATATGCTATTGATTTGGTTGTCTTAGTGAAAAGTAAATAAATAGTATTATCAGGGACCGAATTCAAGAAGCCCTGAAAATAGGAGAGATGTGGGCAACTGGGGAAGGCCTTAGAGTCAACCCCCAAAAGTCCACTTTAGTACCCTTTACCCAGAGAATGAAGATTGCGGGCATTACACTCCTCTTCCTCAACGGTAACGAAATTGGTCTGTCAGGTGAAGTGGTGTACTTGGGAGTCACTCTGAACTCCAAACTCACATGGAACCAGCAGATTGATAAGATCGCACGCAAGGCGGAAACTTTTTTAGCAATAGTTAGACGCACTTGCGGCGAATTCTGGGGGCTAAGATCAAACATGGGACACTAGTTGTACACTAGGATGGTCAGACTAACAATAACATATGCAGCCTTGGTATGGTGGCCCAAGGCTGAACAATCAAACTCCCAAATAAAGTTGGGCAGGATTCAGAGACTGGCCTGTCTAAGTATTACAGGGGCGATGTGTTCCACGCCCACTGCTGCTATGGAGTTTCTCCTAGGCCTTCCCCCGCTACACTTGGTAGTGGTGGGGGAGACAATGTTTGGACAATACAACCTTAGAACCTTCAGTCTAGAATTATTGAAGGAACAGAGCATACGAGATTGCTTGGGAGAAATTAGAGGCATCTATTTGAGATGCGTTCGGCCCAAATGACTCCCCAACATTAGCCGGATACACTCTTCAAAACTGTTATCCAGGATGTGCAATGGGAAACAATGAAAGGTAAATTGGCAGCATGGTCTGGTACACGGATGGCTCTAAGGGCAAAACCGGGTCCAGCTCTGGACTCTAGGAAGAGACCGAAGTACGTTTAAGCGTTCCCCTAGGGGCAAACGCTACCGTTTTGCAAACGGAAATACATGCTATACTGCAAAATGTGCGGGAAAGTATAAGAGGTGCTTTTATTAAAAAACATATCTATATTGTGTCTGACAGCCAGGCGACAATTAAAGCTCTAATAAGTCAGAGAGTGTCATCAAGACTGGTACGGAAATGTATTGTGGCACTTAATGGACGGGCACAGCAGAATTCTGTTACTTTGCAGTGGGTACCAGGCCATCAAGGACTCCAGGGAAATAAAATTGCAGACGAACTTGCAAGGCAGGGGGCGCAAGGGCCATTTATTGGTCCCGAACCTGCCTTGGGAGTCACTAAAGCTGCCATCCGTAACTATATTAGCGAATAGATGTGCAACCAACGCCTAAAAGACTGGCAGAACAGACCAGTACTAACACATAACAAGGCACTGATAAAGGAGCATAGCAAAAACAGAACCCAGGAATTGCTTTGTTTAAGCAGGGAACAGCTCAGAATCACTGTAGAGTTCCTGACAGAGGATGCACAAATATTACGGAGACCTCGAATACAGACTTTGCCTAGAGGAACCGGAGACTGCAATGCATGTACTATGCAGGTGCGAGGCGTTCGGTAGAACGAGACAGCGCCTAATCGTGCGACTAAAGTTAGACCCAAAGGGAAGTAGATACCCTTTCATCGAGGGACCTATACGCTATAATTTGGGGTCAGCACATTAGGCCTTTCAGGCTGCAGGGAGAGTAGTTCTAGTGGGTATGCCGCAAGGAGAATTCCACACTTTGGCTATAAAAGCTTTCCACTCCGACGGGTTCGAATAACTATCAATAACAAAAAGGAGTTCTGCAAAGTCAGTTCTAATTGCAGCTTCGATCATAATAAACAACAATGTTAGTTAAAATTCAATACTAGTGTAAAGCACTATGCTGTAGTTTAGATCTTTAAAATATGTAACATGAATACTCTACCGTTGACTTAAATTTGATATAAATTAATCATACTTCCAAAAGCAAATTATTGTGTGAGCTTGTAGAAATTTTATGGTAGCTGTGGGTTGCTGAACAGACTTGTATAACCAGTTTGAAAATAAAGAACTGTTTTTATTGCAAAAAAGTTTTCGTTACAATAAGATAAAGTCATCCTTTAGGGTCGTAGATTAATTAGTTGACTTCTATCAGTTCCAAAATATTTGAAATGCTATGTACAATAAATTCTAAGATTACTTACCATTTATAAAACACAGTGACGTTCTTTATACATTCAAAAATTGCGTACTTAAATAAAAAAGACTTTTTATGCAACTATTCAAGATTGGGGTGTGGATAGTTTAGAGATTCCATTACTATCAAGAACTTGCGTGTATTTTACTAATAACGATTGCTAAATTTCAATGTAGTTTATATATTCCAGAAGCGGAGTTTGTAAAATTTCACATAATACCAAAATAGCTTAAAATTTAAATAAAATACAACAAGCTATTTCTTTCTAAATATAGATACCTCATGCATTTTAAACAAAGCAGGTATTCACGCAACACTTTTAATTAAAATGTACAAGGTTCATATGTAATTTTTACCGAGTCCTTCACTTTGAAATAAAATTCTAGTATGCTATAACACCTTTGCCCATGCCTAAGATGATAAAAGTCTATTTGCTAGCTCTGGACTTTACTCGGGCGATAGTGTTGGGATACTAACCTGGAATCTTGGGAAAATTAGTCACACGCATACCAACTACGTCACGGAGTCGCCACAATGATTCACTCCTCCCACCCTGAATGCAAGAAAGAGTAAGGAAAGAACGAACGCTGTACAGTGGACAGAGAAGAAACTAAATTTTACAAATTCATATCAACCATACTTATCACGTTTACAGTTGTACCGTACCGACTACTTCTAATAGCAGATTGAAATGGCTAGAAAGGCGGAGGTGGAAAGACTATAACATGCGCTTTACAGTACTGATCTGTTGGCGTTTAATTTTTCTAACTGAACTAAGTCGTAGAAATGAATTGAATAATTTCAGTTACTTAAAGAACTTTTTAGTACGAAAGCGGCCAGTAAAATTTAAAAGTAGTTTACATTTATTTACGTTGCTATTTTAACATAACATTAAACTAGAAATAAATGGCAAAGCCCCCAGTGTGTTAAGTACAAATAGTAATTAATACCGCAACGGTACACATACCCCCTTCGTATTAAACTTAGTAAAATTACTGAAAGATACTCTGGAAACAACCGGCATACTAAAGATTTTTGTACAAATTCACACGAGCTCAAGAAATCGTAACCACTACGAAAACCAAATACTCATAAAATACATTGATAAAATTTAATGCGATGCAGAACACTAACAATGCAGCTTTAGATTTCAAACGTAAAAACGCAGGAACAAAATGGCAATTCACACGGACAGAACGATAGTGACCTCAGCATCAGGATAGTTTACACGCACAATCCATGAAAAAGGGAATAGTGTGTAATAACTCAATTAGGCAAAACTTACATAAATCTACGGATAGCGAAAGAGGGCGCAAATAAGATCAGATAATTAACAATAAAACGTTCCAGCTCCATCCGAAAGTACTACATTGGCCGCAAACGAGTTTTTCTTTTATCCAGAAATTTTTTATTTTGTCGAACTTTTGCTACTTCAAGCAAATTACGGATCTTTAACGTGCATAGTAACACTTACACATATGACCTATATTTTAGCGCTCATCTGAAGAAGGATGTATTTTTGTGAAAAATGTTCATCTAACATTTTTCAAGGCGTCTGTGTCGGGAAGCGAACCCGGGACCTTAGGTTTAGTAATGGTAACTAAGCTACGGGACCGCCGAATTAAATCGATTTCAATTATCGGATGTTGTGAACAGGTACGATAGTTAACGTGATAGTATCATACTCGAAACTGCTAGTAAAGGAAAGAACGCGAAAACAAAACGCGGGTGTGTAATTGACGTGAAAGCTGCCAGTATTGTTAAGAGTCTTAATCAACAACAACAATTGTATTTTATACCTGCAGCCATTCCCATCTTGTAGGCAGATGGAGTTTTACGCCAGAGAAACTGTAAGACGTTGAAATATTTGTTATATAGCATATAATCATCGTTTACTGTTTGTGTGTTTCTTTGGTATTTAATAACTGTGATTGTAGTAATAGTAAATAGTACTAAGAAGGACTATTCACGTTGGTATACGCTTATTTAACGCGTAGTGTAAATATAGAATTCTAATATGGAAACGTTGATTATTGTTGGGGCAAAATAGTATCTAGAAATTATATTGGATAAATTTACAGCGTTGATAATATTAAGTTATTTCTTCTATCTATACGAATATTAGGCCAATTAGGAGTAGGTCTAGGTGTTTGTTCTTTTGTAATTCACTGTTATGATAACGTTTAACACGGTATGTTAGACATCAAAAACAGAGTTTTTGTTTGTGTTTATTTTAAACTAGTAGAAGAGAAGGGTACAAGCAAGACTCCATCAACCTCTAGCAGCATTAATAACCGCTATACCGTTACCTGGAACACCCACCTTTTGAGTAAGCTTCAGCTGTGTTGATTCTTTTCAGGTGAGTTGGCGCCCAAACACTTTAGATAGACAAAAAGAGTTTAAGAACCTTTCAAGGTAAGCGTAAAGGTATTTAGTGGAAGTGCCAAAATTTGTATATCCCTAAACGTAACTATATTTGGTTTCATAGAACCAACCCGAACTACTGAAACCTAAACGACTTAGTAATTTACTGTTACATCACTCCGCCTCCTGTGGAATAAAATTAATTCAGGCATGGGAGTAAGACTCTGAGTCCCAGAAGAATGTTTTTTTCTCCATACAGGCCATAGCCGAACTTGGCGAGAGTTTTCGCAAGCGATCGTCTGGTTCGCTACAGTACCCGGTTCGGCAAGCCCCACCAAGGCAAGGATCGGACTGCGATGAAGAATCTGGAAAAAACTTACGGCTACGGATAAGACTACGAGTAAAGCTAAGACCAGTGTGGCAAAACCGGAGGGTGGCACGACACAGGTAAAAGACAATAGGGGGCTGCTAGTTCCCCCCGAGTAGTCACTTATGCAATGGAAGATTTCAGGTTACCGAGATACGCACCAGAAAAAGGACCGATAGCATACCTATATAGTAGGAAAACAGAACCAACGGGTGGCAAGAGTCCCCCAAGATAATACAGAAGAAAAGACACATAGCACCTACTACTGGGAAAGTATTGATGATCCCACAATCAGGAGATCATCGCTGAGGAGAACACCGCCATCTAAGGAAGACGAAGATATAAACAGGCAAACGGACGAGATTTTTGGTGACGTTTTCTTTACACCAAATACTAAGACCGAGACATCTATAGGACATAGCAATTGGATGTTGAAACAGGTTTCCATAGAGGACAATAATTGGGAGGACGAGGACCTACATCAGAGTCCGATATTTTAATTGATGCTGGACGAAGAAGACACGCGATCAAAGGCAAAGAGAAAACGAAAAGAAACCCCTACTGAGATACACGTGGAACAAGCTGAGCCAACTCAAAAGATCCTACAGAAGCTTCTAGCCAAGACGAAAGAGCTGACCGAGCTAACAAAAGATGTGGACGTCAAGGATGATATAAAAAAGTGGTCACATAACGTCCATTCAATAGCAATACACTTTGGAAAAAACCTAAAGGATGGAACTTACACAGAACAAGATGTAACGATGACACAAGTAGGGAAAGAAGCATTCACACACACAAACCCGTGGAACTACGAGAAGGAATTACTAGTCAGAGAACTGCCCCTAATAGTAACACATGAAAAATGGCAAAATATTAGAGGTAAGGGCTGGGTCCCTGGATTGTACACCAACACCGACATCATAATTGGCAATTCCTTGGTCTCTAGGGACGATGTAACTAAAGTGGTCCTGGTTGAGCTTACAGACCAAGCTATGACTAAGAGTATCTAAAGCATGTTTAAGGTTAAATATTCAGACCTGGCACGATGCACTGCCGATATAGAGGTGATGGAGAGTATCACCAGCGTGAAAGGCAAAGAATTGTCACAAAAGAAGATTGTCAAAGCCACATACGCTGGAACGGAGGCTGGTACATTAGATACCATGTTTCGTATACATGAAGCAACGAAAGAGGACAACTGGGTGGCTATGCACCATATTGAGGGCATGAGTGTGAACTCCTTCTGCAAATTGGTTGAATGGGTGTACCACGGAAGTAAAACTTCTGTGGCAATATACACCACTTTGCGCAAAGGGTCAACACCTAGATCGGCAAGAACAAGGGAGAGAGATACCGATGCCCTGGTGGTCGAGAAAGACGGAGCAGATTTTAAAACAGTGCTTAAAGATATTAAATCAAACCTTAAGAACGAGCCTGCGACTGCTGCAATACAGCGAATATCAATAACAAGGGAAGGGAAATTGTTGATTGCGGTGGAAAAGAACGAGGAAGCAATTATCAAAATACAAAGCACTATCGTAAACTCGGAAGTAATATTCAAGCCAGAAGAGCCCGCCTAAGGCAGCTTACGGAGACTATCCATATTAGAGGCATGGAGGTGGCAACGGAACCAGAGGAAGTGAGCTCAATAAAGGACTAAGCAAGACCTGGTTAAAAGACAACGAGGAACTAGCAGCCATAACGATTAAAAACAGGATACTCAATATAAGTGAGATGGGTAAAGGGGATGGCTATATATGGGTGCGCTTTGCATCCCCAAATCTCAATGTTTTTAGCTGCTATTGCTCGCCTAATAGAACGGCAGATGAGTATGTTGGGTTTTTGGATGCACTAGGGGAAGAAGTTAAATGTAGGAAGGGTCAAACCATAGTAGCGGGCGACTTTAACGCAAAGTCAACCGTGTGGGGCTCTACTCAGACAGATAAACGTGAAGAGATCATCCTGGATTGGATGGCCAGCCTCGACCTTATACTGATGAACAAAGGTAGCAAACCCGCCTTTGTTAGGGGAGGCTCCAAATATTTTTTAGATCTAACAATGGTCTCGACACCTTGGCAGCTGCGATCCAACTTTGGCGAGTCATTGACTGCGAGACGATGAGCGACCACCGATACATCGCGTACCAGATAGGGTACAAGAAACAACAAGAAGTGATCCCAACGCAAGGATGGTGTCTGGGGAAATTCAACAATGAGACATTTAAAGCTGAGTTGCTGAAGAAACCACGCAATATCATATGAATTACGACCAACTTATCGACATGCTGAAACGGGTATGTGATAGAACAATGCCCAAGAAAAAGATTCTACCCCGGGGACGTAAGCAAGTCTACTGGTGGACTGCTGAAATCTATAAGTGATCTGAAGTCAACGCCGCTAGAAGACTGTATCAAAGGAAGAGGAAAAGATCTCCAGATAACAGTGTGCAGGACCTACGTTCCTTCAAAAACAAAAAGAAAGAGCTAAAAGAGGCTATAAAGACAAGTAAAAAAAGATGTTGGAGAGAACTTTGTAGCACGGTCAGTAATAATGTATGGGGCCTTGGCTACGAAGTTGTAGCCCGGAAGCTTAAAAGACTAGCGAATGAGATACTCGCATGGGACAAAGCGAGAAATATTTTGGAATCGCTATTCCCACGATGCGGAGGGGATTCAGAAAATGGCAGCAAGTTAGAGGAGCTGGAGATTGGCAATATTCCCCTATTCGCAAAAGAAGAGGTTTGTAGAACGGCAGAGACCCTTAAACCGAGGAAAGCACCGGGTGAGGACGGCATACCGTTGCAAGCCATACCGTACCAGAAGTTGCTTTAGACGCCATAAACAAGATAGTGGTAGATGGTAACTTCCCACAGAAAGCTAAATATGCAAAAGTGGTGCTCATAAAGAATCCTGGGAAACCGCAGGGGACCTTTTTCCTACAGACCAATATGCCTAATAGATACCGCGGCAAAACTGACGAAACATTTGATCAACTACCGGCTAAAAGAGGAAGTTGACGACAAAGGAGGAATTGCCGGTATGCAGTTTGGCTTCAGAGAGGGTCGTTCAACGCTGGACGCACTCGAAAAGGTAGTGGAGTACGCCAAACACGCCATGAGATGTCCTGGCGCACCCGGCAGTTGTGCCTAATTGTGGCGTTAGACGTCAAGAACGCCTTTAATACTGCAAGGTGGGGAAGTATTATGAACGCAGTAAGGCGCCTCGGAATATCCCCATATTTAACGAGAGTAATTTGTAGCTACCTGAACGACAGATCGGTGATTTTCACCAAGAGCAAGGGGCTATTAATACGATGTCGGTCACAGCTGGCGTGCTACAGGGTCGGTGCTGGGGCCCATTCTTTGGAATATAATGTACGACGGCGCCCTGAGGTTAAACCTGCCAGGAAGTACCAAATTAATTGCTTTCACTGATGATATAGCAACAGTGACTGCAGCGAACGATGAAACAGAACTAGCAGGAATAACAAACCAGGCCATAGAAATAGTGGAGAGGTGGATAACAGAGAGTGGGCTAAGCCTAGCACCAACCAAAACGGAGGCTATACTGATGTCTGGGAAAAGAAAAGTCAAATCTTTTCAAATAGAGGTTGGAGTGGAAATTGAACTCCGAGACTCCATTAGGTACCTGGGAGTTACCTTGGACAAAGAACTTTCTTATAAGACCATATGGAAAACCAAGCCAAGAAAGCACAAACTACCGCAAATGGAATCAGCCGCTTGCTATCAAAGCTAGCAAAAGACGAGTTCTGGCAGCGGCTACGGACTCCATATTACTATATGGAGCTCCAATCTGGGCTGACAGCATGCAAGTTTACAACAGAAGAAGCATTATATGTAAGGTCCAAAGGGCATGGCTTAAAAATAGCCAGCGCGTATAAAACGGTGTCTGTCGAGGCGATCTTGGTAATTGCTGGGGTCATACCAATTGATTTATGAGTCAAAGAGAGAAGGGACATGAGGTTATTCAATCTAAACAAAACAGAAGTGAGAGAAATTACTCTAAGGACATGGCAGACAAGATGAGACACTTCTGAAAAAGGCAGATGGACAAAAAGAATGATACCGGAGTTAGAATCATGATTCACTAGGAAACACGGGGAGATTGGTTAGTACCTTACCCAGGTCTTGAGTGGCCATGGTTGTTTTGCAAACTACCTGAAAGATTTGGGAAAAAAGAGACGATTTATGCATCGTGCGTGGAGAAAAAGATGACGTGGAGCACACTATTTGAATGTAATAGATGGTATAGGAGGAGGACAATGGTCGAGCTCTATGTGGGAGAGCAGCTAACGATGGGAAACATTTTGAAATGCATGCTCGAATCACCAAAGAATTGGGTGGAGATAGATAAATACGTCACATACGTAATATCTACTAAAGAGAAACTAGAGAGAGAGTGCAGAAATAAATCTGAAAAACCATACCATGGGATATACGTACTAAGCTCTATGCTCCTCAAACACCCTGAAGTAATAGCTTACGATGGTCCCAGGGTGTTTCGTCACAAGAGGGAAGGGAAAAAGTTTAGTGGGTATCCCTGCTAACTAGGCGAGTCCCACACTTTCCCGGCAATTGATGCCTTTGAGCCAGCCGAGAGGTAGGCTAAAGCAGCTTCTCCTATCTCAAGGAGAAAAAAAATACGTAAGATCAGTTCAGCACGTAACAAAGCGGTGAATAGGGGTATGCAAGGGTTGTGTCTGAAAACAGAAAAGAGTTAATGCTGTCTGTTAGAATATAAATCTTCTATCAACCTTGAAATATACTTAATTTTATTTCAAAAAATTATCAGGACTGGCAACGACAGATTTTTTACTTAAACAAATATCTTAAAAATTTTATCACTTACCTTACAGTTCAGTCTACTAAAGATGACCGCATCTATATGTCCTTCCTCTACAGTATTCACCTCCATGACAAAACTGTCACTTCCCGAACTTGAACAGGTCAAACACTCTCCATTGTTATCGGTAGGTATTGGTGACTCTGGATTATCCAGATATGGATCGTAGGTTGAACTGCATACCTGAAAGCTATCATACGTTCCATTAATGGCAGGCAAAACTGGAGTTTTATTCAACTGTTCTGCAGTTCGTACTTTTCGTAGATGCTGTACATTTTGTTGACGATTTAAAAGTACTTTATCGGCTGTTGATGACTGTCTTGCGTCCCTAGAAACTACTGATTGTTGCGGTTGTACAATTTGCTTTCGGGCCTTTAGAACTTCCTCCTTTTTAGGTAGGCCTTTGTCAAGTATTGCTGGTAACACTTCATCGGGTTTTAACACCTTAAAATTGTTAGTATCTGTGTTGGTCCTTTCCTTACTTACTGTAGGCAGTGTTCGCTTAACTGAGGATTCCACTATTTTCTTGTTTTGTGGTGGAATACCACGAGACCTTGACTTATGAACCACTTGTTTAGGGTTCTCCAACTTTTGAAAATTTTTGCCAGTTTTTGTTGTAGCTTGAGCTGTACCGGATTTATTTTCAACTGTTTTGCTGGGTTTTATTGGTATTGGAGAGGTTCGTTCAGGACTTCGTGTGAGATTGTGAAAAATTTCTATTCCTTTGTGTACCGGTTTGGGACTTGTATCACCACTTGTGGTGCTTTCTATAAGACAGTTTTCATGTCTGGAAGCTTTAGGAATAGGTAACTTTGAACTCTCAGTTGGTTTCAACTTCTTTCGGTCGTTGCCACCCTCCTTCTTGGTGAAATCTGTAAATTTTATTTGAATGGTTGTAGTATTCTCAGAAACTCTTTTAATAGGAATTTTTGATTGAGTTTTACTGCTTAAATTTGGAGAAGAATTGAACAATGCTTGTTTGGATAGTTTTCTCATTGGACTATTTGGTTCTGATATACTTGACCTTGAGTTTGGTACTGGTATATGGCTTCTGTTATGTAAGATTTTCGTATCTCTGTTGTAGTTAATTTGTATTACAGGCTTATCTCCGCTGCTGTTGATAGTAATTGTTTGATCAGCGTTATCTATGTCACTTGTTTGATTACTGTCGCTATCTGGGGTTCTGAGCTTAACAATTTCTCCACCAAATCGGACTCGCCTTGGTGTTCGTCTGGGTTCGTAGTCTTCTTCGCTTTCATCTGGTAGAATTTTAATGAGTCCGCTTGCGTTTCTATAACATAAACGTAAGTTAGAATACACTTATACTAAAAAATCGTTTTTAATTATCAACCTCAATGTAGGTTCGACCTTGAACGACCTTTTAAAAGAAAATGGTTAAACACTCAGTTATGTATTTATAGACACCAAGAAAGCATAAACATTGGATTTATAGGTTCTGGGCGCCAAAACGAAAACTTTTGTATAAGCATCGGTTTAGGATGGAATATCTCAAGATGTAGAAAGTTATTTATGGATAAAGTGCATACATACAAAATCTAAATTTCAATTCATAAACTATTTAAAAAACCACAAACAGTGAAAACAGATTTCAATATTAGCATTTCTAATATAAAATTAAGAAAGCTTTTATCCTATATAATTACATTTAATAATACACTTAAATAATTACAGGTGTAGTTCACAATGTAGTCAGAAACCCAGACGCAGCATAGTAAAATGCACGGATATTGGACAGCAAATGAGTTAGCCTTCTCATACAATATGCAACGATATATTAATTGAGTTACATAAAGAAAAATTAAGAACGTAGTACAAACTATATATCTTTCACATCATAGAATTTTAAAGTGGGAAAAAGCATAAAAGTTACATCACCAGGAAAAAATTGAGAAAAGTTATTCGAGAAACGAGAATCCGAAAACTTCGAAAATGTAGTAACAGGAAGTTGAAGGAGGTGGACGGAACCGCGCGATTGGGGTGATATAAAAATGAGCTTCGAACAGTTAGTTTTAGAAAGTAAAATTCAGAGAAGTTAATTTAGAACTTAAAAATGTCATAATATAGGTGAATAGTAGAAAATTTGACGAAACAGTTTGAAGAGAAAATAAATTTTGGATGCTCCCACAGAGGACAATAAAACGCGCCATACGATAAATTTTGAAACTTACGCTTGGACAGGCAAGATATTTTCAATGCATGTGTTCAGGGACTTGGATAGTTTACATCGCCATTGACTTGGAATTTTGGGTTATGATAGATGAAGGTAGCCGTTGTATAAAGGGGTGACTCCGTGTCGTAGTTGGTATGCATGCGACTACTATGCCCAAGGTCCCGGGTTCGAGTCCCGACACGGTCCGCTTGAAAAATGCTAGGCAAGCATTTTTCAGAAAAATACGTCCTCCTTCGGATGAAAGGTAAAGTGGAGGCCCGGCGATTAAGTGTTGTTACGCATGCTTGCTTGGAACAGTAAGGATTCGGCAAAATTTAAAATTCTCCATATATAAAAACTTGCTTTTTAGTCAATGTAGTACCTTCAGGTGGAACATTAGAAAATCAAATGTAGTGTTGTTTAAAGGACGTAGATGAAAGTATTAAAAAATTGAAAAACGGATGTTTATGAATCTTATGTTAGGTGAATTAAATCGTAATTAGCTACTGGTTTTTGTCTATATTTATTTTTGTATATGCGAAGTTTGGATGTATACATGGTTGATATTTTATGAAACAGGAAATTAATTGAACCTGAAAGTGATTATTTTCATTGATCAATAATTCACCGACAGAACAAGTGTTGACTAAATTTAAGTCTAAAGATATCATTTTAAATTATTAATAAATGTGTACGCAGTAAACGTATTACGAAGGAGTTGGTAATTGAGCGTTTTCTAGGTTGATTATGAAAGACATTTCCAGTAATTGGGATTTATAAATGTCGTGTAATTTAATACTGGAAACAGGAAAAATATAAAGTGAGGATAACTTTGTTGATGGATTAGGTTTAAGGTCTTTTTGGGATTTTTCGTTTAGCAGTGCCTAGACAGACTGAGTTTAAGGAATTTAAATTTGTTTAAGGAAAGTATATTATATATGTATATTGAAATTATCTATGTTAATAGAGCTTGAGTTTAGGTTGAATTCTATTTAAATTTATTTAAAAGATAGGTGAAAGATATGCTTGTTAAGGCTGTCGATCTACCCCAGTTACAGAGTCGTATTTGAGAGAGGTATTTTATTTTAAAAAATTCTTTCATTATGACAAAATTAGTAAATGCTTTGAGGTATTTTAGATAAAGGTAAACAAATGCGATTTGATTTGGGCCTATGCTGAAAAATGACTTACGTGTAGGAATAATTTCAAAAGGAATTGCCGTGTGGACGGTTCAGAGCCCCTCAATTGTGGCAATCCAAAAGTTTTAGAGTAAGTAATAATCTTACGTAGTTTTTAGTATTTCAACTCTTTTATTTATTATTCTTAATTTTTTACTATTTTTATTCCGATTTTTTATTTTCTTTTATAAGAACCCACTTCTGTACCATGCAGTTACCCGACTCATTTTTATATTGTTACAAACGCCATGCCCATTTGGAGCAAATTAAAGTTTATTTATTTATACCGAAGCAAAAGAAGTCTATGCGTAAAAACCGCATTACGTGTAGGAATAATGTCAAGAGAAATTGCTATGACAGACAGTTTGGCACCCTCAATTGTGACAAGTGAAAAGGGCTTTCAAGGTAAGTGATAATGTAAAGTGATTTTTTGTATTCCAGTCCTTTCATTTATTATTCTTATTTCTTTTTTATTTCACTGGGTATTTCCCAGTAAATTTTTAACGTTAGACTCTGGATCCGGGACTCTACCGAAAGTAACTGTAGAAGTTCGGCCCATCATCGTCATCGCAGCAGTTTCTCCTGTTGATCGCCGGGAGGACAGGGGGTGCGCGCGCGTGTTTTAATGCTAAATCTTCCAGAAGGATATAATTTAGGGAAGATGTTTCCTTTTTTTATAACACAATAGGGACAGCGAAAGCGTGGTAGCTAGTGTCGATCTTAGAATTGATCTTTTGGCCAAATAATCCAATCGAAAATTATGTCCAAAGGCTTGAGGATAATACTTGACTGGGATATGCAGCTTGCTCCATGTCTCGAGTGGTATTCGCCTAGCACTGCAGCACCAGGAGTGGTAGACTTAACCTCCGTTGATTTTCTATTCCCTCATAGAGTAGAAAAGGATGCTTCACAAGGTTTCGCTTTTAGCAGCACTCACATTGATGATTTTTTGAGGGTTCAAGGGCGTTTTAATTTTCACTTTTTGCGTTTTACTTCTTTATTTTATTTCTTTTCATTTAATGTATTGTCGAAGGACCATGTACTTGAACTCGAACTGATTTGAGGGATGTTTGGGTAGAAGATTTTTGGAAAAAATTTGGTTTGTACGAGGGGCGTAACGCGAGGCGTTACGTTGGCTATCAAATTAAAGAGGTAGGAAAAATGTAGTAAAGTTAAATGGACAAATTAAATATGACGTAGATTGTATAGTAGATCTCACCAATAGCTATTATTAAGTAAGCATGCTGTTGAAATTTTTTGGTTTTATAAAATATAGTTTCAAATTAAGAAAGCTAATGAAATTAAAGCAGTACAAATGACGTTCTTAAAATAAATCGGTGCAACTAAATACATTAATTCTTCAATAGGATTTATAGGGCAACGATATAAAGCGCTGAAATAACAGATGTCTCAATTCATACAATGTAATAAATGCAGGGCATACTGCAATAAACTCAAACTACAGAATTAGAAAGTTATTTACTGGCATAATTCGTACTAAGACGGAATTTCAATTCATACATTATTTTAAAAACCTCAAAAGGACAACCTAGATTTCAATGTTAAGCATTTCTCATATAAAGCTATTATCAGCAATGATTCTATTTAATAATAGACTAAATTAATCACAACTACATTTTACAATGTAATCAAAAACCCAACGCAGTCTAGTGACATGCACTGTTACTAGATTCTAGATAAATTAATCTCTTCATACAATATGGTACAATGTATTAACTCAGTTCCAAAAAGAAAAATTAAAAACAGTGTACACCACGTATCTTTTACGTGATAGAATTTTAAAGTACGCCAGATAACAATTGAGAAGAAATTCGAATACCAAGAATCGGAAAACATCATCGAAGCATATTAATAGACGCTGAAAAAGGTAGATGGGACAGTGGGGTTTCAAGTGGTACTAGTTAAGTTTTGGAAAGTAAAATTCAGAAAAGTTATTTCAGCACGTAAAAATGTAATAACGTGAGTGAATAGTAAAAAATTGGAAGAAACACAGAATCAGAGAAAAATAAATATAAATGTTGCCGCAGGAGACAGTAAACGCGGTATATTCAGTGCATCTGTTGGTGGAATTATTGTCGTTGTGACCGGTTCAAAGAGAGAGTTTGGATATTTTACCCCGCCATTAATTTGAAATTTTGGGTTATGTTGGGTCAAAGTAGAAATTGTTTAAAAGACGCAAAATAGAAATATTAAAAAATTGAAAAAACGGACGTTTCTGTATATTTTCAATCTTATATTAGATGAATTGAACCGTGAGTAGTTTTGAGTTTTATGCTTATTTATTTTGTCTATGTGAATTTTGGATGTAAACACAGTTATATTTTCTAAAATAGGAAATTATTCAAACATAAAAGTGATTATTTTTATTGATCAACGATTGACCGACTAAATTTAAGTATAATATTATCATTTTAGAATATTAATAAATATGTATGCAGTAACTTTACATTATTTTAAAATGGACAGAGAACCGACTACAAAAGAGTTGGTATTTAACTGTTTTCTAGGTTAGCTATGAAAGACATTTCAAGTAATTAGGATTTATAAATGTCATGTAATTTAATATTGAACACCGGAAAAGTATGGAGTGACTTGGTTAATTTTCTATTAACAATACCTGGATAGATTGAAATTAAGACATTAGGTTCAAGTGGGTCGTTTCCGTGGATAGGCAAACCAAGTTGCTTAAGTTCAACAGATGTATTATTTGCGTGCGCTCGGTAACCGAATTGAACCGAACATTGGTGATCGCGGGTGCGCAAGCAGAAGAATACAACTAACCGCCGAGGGGTTGTGACGTTTTGAGAAATGTGTCGCGGGAAGATCTACATAAAAGTGTCTTCAAATTTGCATCTACTTTGTTGTGAATTCCACACGCGTGGCCATGCATCTACAAGGAAATCGCCGCTGGACAAGCAACGCAAAAGAAGCCAGTCATGTAAGTGTTCCCCAGATGTTATTATAGGTATATAGGTATATAGGGTATAGGGACATAAGAGTCTTCCTTCAACAACAGCACGCTTTATAGCGCTTCAAATTAGAGAATTACGTAAAGTGAACATAGAAAAATTAATAATTATAATTCGTGGCAGTCGTGATAGAAAAGTCTGAAATTAAGATAATAGTGATAACATACGAAAGAAGTTTGCCGTTAAATGAAAAACGGTTCTGGGTAAAAATCTAAATTAGCGCATCTAAATTGGTACATCAATTTAAATTTGCAAATAAATCCGAATTTAAATGTACATCGATCTAAAATTTGCATAAAAACATTGGTTTGCATCTACGTATAGGAGCACTAAAACGGAGTTGTTCTAAGCATTGAATGGATGTTTAGCCAAGCGGTAATATAAAATAAACAAGTGAACTCAACTGAAAACAATCCAGAGGTACTGATCAACAGCACGCAGCATCAGATCCAAGAATAGGAATAACATAAGGACACGCAAGAAAATATACAGGCCAGAACATTATTTAAATAGCATAAATCATTATTTTCTTATTATTGAACATCTACTATTTTTTTTTATTATTATACCAGAATATTTATGTAAAGGGTCATTAAAAATCTTTTTATAGGTGAAAATTTACATAAAAGGGAAAGGTCATTGAACGTTCAAAGGTGTTGCCAATAGTATACAGTCTCATTTCTACTGGCTTTAAACTGACAAAAGGGAACTATAATTTTGGGTGATAAACAAATTGATATCATTATTACTTTGATTCAGGGGTGTATTTTGTCCATTAGTGAATTATATTACCAAGCTGTAAAGTGTATATAACTTTTTTTGTCATTATACAAATCTTGGTCAATTTTGTTTTTCTCATTCAAGTAGGAAAGTGTTAGATATATAGGGGGGGTATTCTGGTATTCTTTGTTATCTTATCGTCGTACACTCTGTGTGGATTAGACTGAGCTAGTCGAGGCATATTTTAGGTTATTTAGAGACACAGAGCAGTGGTGAGCAGCAGGAAACTAAACGTTAATTACTTCGGCGTGTGGCGTTATCATAGCAAAGAAATCTGGCGACCCAGGCGTGGAACTAGAAGGGAAAAATATCAGAGGAAATCTTACGCGTCAACGTGGGGCTAAAACGAAAATATGGCGCGACAACGTGAGGCCAGAACGGAAAGATAGTTTGACAACGCAAACGTAAGGGGATAAAACAAAAAGAAATCCGTCGCGAAAATCAAGAAAACTCGAAAACTGCATATCAATTAAAATTAGGGATTACAGGCAGACAACAAACAAATTTAAAAGGTCAATTTAGTATTTAAGGTTTATTGTAAATATAATTCAGCTAAAATGGACCAAAGAATGCGGGAAACTAGAGAGGCGTTGAGAAATGAAGGGGTAGATATAGGATCCCAAGAAAATGTAATCCTGCAAGATACACAAACTGAAACTGCAGGGAGAGTATTTGAAAGGCGCAACAGCAAGGAACAGCAGACCTAACAAGGATCAAAAATGATATCAATTTTATTAGAGTTAAATAAGAAAATGAATAAAAATGAAGAGGCCATGAAAACATGACAGTGCAAATTAATGAAAATAAGCAAAATTTGGCTAATTTGGCGGAAAAGTTAGGCTCCGAAATAAAGATTTTAAGCAATGGTCTAAGGGAAACTAATCAAACGATCACGGAAATGAAATTACAGACGCAAAATAAAGTTCTAAGGATTATGGAAGACATTGATAACGTGAGGGACGAGGTTATGAGAGTTAAATCAAGCCAAGAGACAGGCGAAAGGGAGACAAACAAGAGATAATTACGGATTTAGGTGCAAAAGTATAAGATGTTGAGGGGAATTGTGAGATAGGGTTCAGAACTGTAAATAGGGAATTAGGAAATTTAAAAACGGACTTCGAGAACTTTAATAGGAATACGATGCAATATACTAGGGAACCCTTAAGGTTAAACCAACCAAACATATCACTAGATCAATATTCAAAATTTTATGGGTACAATAAACTAAATCCAAAATTATTTTTGAACAATATTAAAACGTTAATACAGGGATCAACTGGCGAGCAATACAAACTAAATTTATTAATATCAGTGTTAAAAGGGGGCGCAAAAATATGGTTCGGTTTAAAAGAGAGCGAATTAGAAACTTTCCAAGAACTCGAACATAAATTTTTAAGGCACTTTTGGAGGGGACAACCAACAGTATAAAGTAAGAGATGACTTGACCATGGGTAAATATAATCACGATAGAGGAATAACCCGGGAATTGTATGCAATAAGAAAATTTAGCATCGCAAAACAACTAGATTCTTCCTTAGAGGAAAATAAAATAAAATATTTGGCAGCTCATTTCGAGTTGGAAGTGAGACAGTACATCGCACTCCAAAACATCGTAGACTGGGATGTATTTCTGGAATATTTACAGCGATATGATGAATTGAAACCAAACATTAGGGTAGATAGTAGAACCAGAAGTCAACCCGTACATTTTGTAAGAACGCAAAGAAGTGTGGAAATGGACAGAGTTAATTATCGACGGAATAATCACAACCATGGGGTAAATTTCAGTAGGGGCAGCTACAATAATTATAATAATGGTTTTAGACGTAATTGGAATACGGGTAACATGCCAAGGCGAGAAACGGAGCGGACCAACCATGATGGGAACAACAACGAGAATACACATAGCCAAGAAAACGTGCAACAAATAACAGAACCCAAGAGAACTAACCGCACATACGCTGAAATCACGAGTCTGGCAGGACCATCCATATCAACTCAAAATTTTTAATCACAGACAAACCTAGCAAGCGCTGAAGAATAAACAGATATGAAAATCAACGCGAATTTATTAGACATGAAGTAGAAAATGAATTAGACAGAAATTTATTACTTATAGTTAATTTAAATGTGGAGAATAATGTAGTTAAAGTACTCATTGATACAGGAGCGGTAGCGTCGCCCGTTACGGAAGATTTTGTTAAACGAGGAAAATTAATGGAGAAGATAATACCTGTAAAAAAGTGTAACTTGGTAGCACCAAACAGTAAGAAATTTGCGGCATAAATAATATGGTAATTCTGAAGTGTGAAATAGGAAAGGTGAAATTTGAGAATGAATTTATGGTTGTACCTGGATTGAAGATGGACGCGATATTTGGTATGGACATCACAGAAAAGCTGGGGTTAGGAATAAATGCTGAAAACAAGGAAATAAGATGCAAGGGGGAATATATTAAATGGCACGAAGAGGTGGACATTGATGTTGAAAAATATAAATCAATTTGAGGGTGAATTAAATAATAGGGGGAATGCAGAAGAAGAAATTAAGTGTCCAGGTGAAATAAAAGGTAGGGTTAAGTCATTATTAGAAAAACATTCAGAGTTGATAGGGACAGAATCCAGAATTGCTACAGGTTATGAACACAAATTACAGGTAGCGAACACAGAACCGTTTAACAGAATTATATCCTATTCCAGCAGAATACAGAGATAGAGTGAGAGGAGAGATTGAACAAATGTTACGAAAGGGTATCATTGAGAAATCAAGTACGCACTTTGTTAATCCGTTGCTCGTTGTCAAGAAAAGTGATAATAGCATCAGGTTATGTCTGGATGTGAGAAAAATAAATAAGCGAACTAAACCGCAATAAAATTGTCCACCAACCATGGATAGCATCTTGGAAATAATATGTAGTAAGAAAATCTTCACAAAAATAGATTTAAAAAATTTATTTTGGCTAATTCCACTAGCGCGAGAGTCAAGGAAATATACGGGTTTTTTTGTAAAATAGCATATATACTAATTTAAAGTGGTCTCTTTTGGTTTGTCTTTGAGTACGGCTGCATTAGTGAAGGCTGTGCAAAGTATTTTGTGACCGTACGAGGAATTTTGCATTCGTTACGTGGATAATGTTTTAATATTCAGCGATAACGTTGAACAACATTTTATCCATCTCGAAAGGATTTTGTTGGAGTTGAATATAGCAGGGTTAAAACTAAATCTAAAGAACAAGAATCGATTATCAGAATATCCTAAACCAAGGAACATACGAGTTTAGGGACATAGATCCGGAAGAGATCAGGGGCAAATTCCATAATAATTTAATTTATTCATACAAAGGATAGGGATAATTGTACAAATTGTAAGATATGTAAATAGGGGAGTAGAATTGGGACATAGGTATAAGATTAGTTAGCTATAAATAAGAGATTAAAAAGGGAATTAATTTTAATATAATTGAACAAAAATATAAGAATTTTGGACCAATGGGAATTTTGACTTTACGTTGGGCGCCAAAAATGGCATTGATTGAAAATTTTATATTTTAATTTGGGGGAAGAATGCTATGATAATAGGGTTATTTACGGGTATATAGTGTCATAAGGTGTTTCCTTCAACAAGAGCACGCTTCATAGCGGTTCAAATTAGAAAACTACGTAAAGCAAACTTAGAAAAATTACATACTTATATTTCGTGGAAGTCGTGATAGAAAAGTTTTAAAATTAAAATAATAGTGAAAATATACGAGAGAAGTTTTACCGTTAACTGAAACACGGCTCTGGGTAAAAATCTTAATTAGCACATCTAAATTGGTACATAAATCTAAATTTGCAAATAAATCTGAATTTAAATATAGATTGATCTAAATTGGCATAAAAACATTGGTTTGCATCTACGCATAAGACCACTAAAACGGAGGATTGTCTTAAGCATTGAATGGAAGTTTGGCCAAGCGGTACTATAAAATCAACAAGTGAACTCAACTGAAAACAATCCAGAGGTACTGGTGAACAGCACGCAGCAGCAGATCTAAGAATGGGGAGAACATAAAGACACGCAAGGAAAACTACAGGTCAGAACATTATCTAATAGCATAAAGCATTATTTTCTTTTTTATTGAATATTTACATTTTTTTTCTTATACCAGAATATTTATATAGACTCATCGAAAATTTTTGTATACCTGAAAATTTACGTAAAAGGGAATGGTCGTTGAACGTTCTAAGGTGTTTCCAATAGTATACAGTCTCATTTCTGCTGGCTTTAAACTGACGAAAGGGAACTATAATTTTGGGTGATAAACAAATTGATATCATTATTACTTTGATTCAGGGGTGTATTTTGTCACATAGTGAATCATATTATCAAGCTGTAAAGTGTATATAACTTTTTTTGTCATTATACAAATCTTGGTCAATTTCGTTTTTCTCATTCAAGTAGGAAAGTGTTAGATATATAGGGGGGGGGGGTATTCTTTGTTATCTTATCGTCGTACACTCTGTGTGGATTAAACTGAGGTAGTCGAGGCATATTTTAGGTTATTTAGAGACACAGAGCAGTGGTGAGCAGCAGGAAACTAAACGTTAATTACTTCGGCGTGTGGCGTTATCATAGCAAAAAAATCTGGCGACCCAGGCGTGGAACTAGAAGGGAAAATATCAGAGGAAATCTTACGCGTCAACGTGGGGCTAAAACAAAAATATAGCGCGACAACGTGAGGCCAGAACGGAAAGATAATTTGACAACGCAAACGTAGGGGGATAAAACAGAAAGAAATCCGTCGCGAAAATCAAGAAAACTCGAAAACCGCATATCAATTAAAATTAGGGATTACAGGCAGGCAACAAACAAATTTAAAAGGTCAATTTAGTATTTAAGGTTTATTGTAAATATAATTCGGCTAAAATGGACCAAAGAATGCGGGAAACTAGAGAGGCGTTGGGAAATGAAGGGGTGGATATAGGATCCCAAGAAAATGTACTCCTGCAAGATACACAAACTGAAACTGCAGGGAGCGTATTTGAAAGGAGCAACAGCGAGGAACAGCAGACCTCACAAAAAAATGCATAAAAATAAAGAAGCCATGAAAACATGACAATACAAATTAATGAAAATAAGCAAAATTTGGCTAATTTGGCGGAAAAGTTAGGCTCCGAAATAAAGATTTTAAGCGATGGTCTAAGGGAAACTAATCAAACGATCACGGAAATGAAATTACAGATGCAAAATAAAGTGGTAAAGATTATGGAGGTTATTGATAACGTGAGGGACGAGGTTATGAGAGTTAAATCAAGCCAAGAGACATACGAAAAAGAGACAAACGCGAGATAATTACGGATTTAGGTGTAAAAGTACAAGTGGTTGATGGGAATTGTGAGATAGGTTTCAGAACTGTAAATAGGACATTAGGAAATTTAAAAACGGACTTCGAGAACTTTAATAGGAATACGACGCAATATACTAGGGAACCCATAAAGTTAAACCAACCAAACATATTACTAGATCAATATTCAAAAATTTATGAGTACAATAAACGAAATCCAAAATTTTTTTTGAACATCATTAAAACGTTAATACAGGCATCAACTGCCGAGCAATACAAACTAAATTTAGTATGATCAGTGTTAAAAGGGGGCAGAAATATGGTTCGGTTTAAAAGAGTGCGAATTAGAAACTTTCCAGGAACTCGAACATAAATTTTAAGGCACTTTGGGAGACACAACCAACAGTATATAGTAAGAGATGACTTGATCATGGGTAAATATAATCACGGTAGAGGAATAACTCGGGAATTGTATGCAATAAGAAAATTTAGCATCGCAGAACAACTAGATTCTCCTTCAGAGGAAAAACAAATAATAAAATATTTGGCAGGGCATTTCGAGTTGAAAGTGAGACAGTACATCGAACTCTAAAACATCGTAGACCGGGATGTATTTCTGGAATATTTACAGCGATATTATAAATTAGGACCAAACCTTAAGGTGGAAAGTAGAACCAGAAGTCAACCCGTACATTTTGTAAGAACGCAAAAAGTGTGTAAATGGACAGAGTTAATTATCGACGGAATAATCACAACCATGGGGTAAATTTCAATAGGGGCAACTACAATAATTATAATAATGGTTTTAGACGTAATTGGAATACGGGTAACATGCCAAGGCGAGAAACGGAGCGGACCAACCATGATGGGAACAACAACGAGAATACGCATAGCCAAGAAAACGTGGAACAAATAACAGAACCCAAGAGAACTAACCGCACATACGCTGAAATCACGAGTCTGGCAGGACCATCCATATCAACTCAAAATTTTTAATCACAGACAAACCTAGCAAGCGCTGAAGAATAAACAGATATGAAAATCAACGCGAATTTATTAGACATGAAGTAGAAAATGAATTAGACAGAAATTTATTACTTATAGTTAATTTAAATGTGGAGAATAATGTAGTTAAAGTACTCATTGATACAGCAGCGGTAGCGTCGCCCGTTACGGAAGATTTTGTTAAACGAGGAAAATTAATGGAGAAGATAATACCTGTAAAAAAGTGTAACTTGGTAGCACCAAACAGTAAGAAATTTACGGCATAAATAATATGGTAATTCTAAAGTGTGAAATAGGAAAGCTGAAATTTGAGAATGAATTTATGGTTGTACCTGGATTGAAGATGGGCGCGATATTTGGTATGGACAGATAAGCTGGGGTTAAGAATTAATGCTGAAAACAAGGAAATAAGATGCAAAGGGGAATATATTAAATGGCACGAAGAGGTGGACATTGATGTTGAAAAATATAAATCAATTTGAGGGTGAATTAAATAATAGGGGGAATGCAGAAGAAGAAATTAAGTGTCCAGGTGAAATAAAAGGTAGGGTTAAGTCATTATTAGAAAAACATTCAGAGTTGATAGGGACAGAATCCAGAATTGCTACAGGTTATGAACACAAGTTACAGGTAGCGAACACAGAACCGTTTAACACAGAATTATATCCTATTCCAGCAGAATACAGAGATAGAGTGAGAGGAGAGATTGAACAAATGTTACGAAAGGGTATCATTGAGAAATCAAGTACGCACTTTGTTAATCCGTTGCTCGTTGTCAAGAAAAGTGATAATAGCATCAGGTTATGTCTGGATGTGAGAAAAATAAATAAGCGAACTAAACCGCAATAAAATTGTCCACCAACCATGGATAGCATCTTGGAAATAATATGTAGTAAGAAAATCTTCACAAAAATAGATTTAAAAAATTTATTTTGGCTAATTCCACTAGCGCGAGAGTCAAGGAAATATACGGGTTTTTTTGTAAAATAGCATATATACTAATTTAAAGTGGTCTCTTTTGGTTTGTCTTTGAGTACGGCTGCATTAGTGAAGGCTGTGCAAAGCATTTTGTGACCGTACGAGGAATTTTGCATCCGTTACGTGGATAATGTTTTAATATTCATCGATAACGTTGAACAACATTTTATCCATCTCGAAAGGATTTTGTTGGAGTTGAATATAGCAGGGTTAAAACTAAATCTAAAGAACAAGAATCGATTATCAGAATATCCTAAACCAAGGAACATACGAGCTTAGGGACATAGATCCGGAAGAGATCAGTGGCAAATTCCATAATAATTTAATTTATTTATACAAAGGATAGGGATAATTGTACAAATTGTAAGATATGTAAATAGGGGAGTAGAATTGGGACATAGGTATAAGATTAGTTAGCTATAAATAAGGGATTAAAAAGGGAATTAGTTTTAATATAATTAAACAAAAATATAAGAATTTTTTGGACCAATGGGAATTTTGACTTCACGTTGGGCGCCAAAAATGACATTGATTGAGAATTTTATATTTTAATTTGGGAGAAAAATGATACTAGGGTTATTTATGGGTATATAGTGTCATAAGGGTTTTCCTTCAACAAGGGCACGCTTCATAGCGGTTCAAATTAGAAAACTACGTAAAGCAAACTTAGAAAAATTACATACTTATATTTCGTGGAAGTCGTGATAGAAAAGTTTTAAAATTAAAATAATAGTGAAAATATACGAGAGAAGCTTTGCCGTTAACTGAAAAACGGCTCTGGGTAAAAATCTTAATTAGCACATCTAAATTGGTAATTAAATCTAAATTTGCAAATAAATCCGAATTTAAATATAGATTGATCTAAATTGGCATAAAAACATTGGTTTGCATCTACGCATAAGAGCACTAAAATGGAGGATTGTTTTAAGCATTGAATGGAAATTTGGCCAAGCGGTACTATAAAATCAACTAGTGAACTCAACTGAAAACAATCCAGAGGTACTGGTGAACAGCACGCAGCAGCAGATCTAAAAATAGGGAGAACATAAAGACACGCAAGGAAAACTACAGGTCAGAACATTATCTAATAGCATAAAGCATTATTTTCTTTTTTATTGAATAGTTACATTTTTTTTCTTATACCAGAATATTTATGTAAAGGGTTATCAAAAATCTTTTTATACGTGAAAATTTACGTAAAAGGGAAAGGTCATTAAACGTTCAAAGGTGTTTCCAATAGTATACGGTCTCATTTTTGCTTGCTTTTAACTGACGAAAGGGAGCTATAATTTCGGGAGATAAAGAAATTGATATCATTATTACTTTGATTCAGGGGTGTATTTTGTGGAATAGTAAATCATATTATCAAGCTGTAAAGTGTATATAATTTTTTTGTCATTATACAAATCTTGTCAATTTCGTTTTTTTCATTCAAGTAGAAAAGTGTTAGATAGAGGGGGGGGGATAAATTCTTTGTTATCGTAACGACGTACACTCTGTGTGGATTAGACTGAACTAGTCGAGGCTAATTTAAATTTTAGGTTATTTAGAGACACCGAGCGGTGACCGGCAGCATGTTAAACGACAGTTAATGCGATTACTTAAATTACGCTTTGTTGATATAATTGTGAAATCTTTGTCTTGTCGTGCGATGACACCATTTTTTATTGAATATAAATCGTGCGTGCGCCTGAGCTCAAGCGGCGTCAATAATATAAACCATCCGTGCGCATTAACTATGTTATTTTATTTTATTATTTTGTCGTGCTGAACGTACATTGTTCATGATTAACTGATTGTTCCCAAAGATTATGTAGATTAAGGAACAGAAACTGTCTCCAATATATATTTATTTTCACTTGAGTTACTTACTGGCATCATTTAATGATTCAATAGTTTGTGACAAGGCATTATTTTAGTAATGGTATGTATGTATGAATATTCTTTATTTTGAACTATACTTAGGCCATTGACCCATCCTAGCTTGCACGTTCTAAGTTAGATAAAAAAAGAAAATAAACGTTTAAGAAAAACAAAATAAATTAAAGTTCATTTTGGTTTTAGGTGGTCTTTCTCTTCGGACTCGCCTTTACCTTCGGTGACGTCTTAAAAATGATCCAGAGCAGGGGGGGAGCTTCGTATGGTCCGATGCAATGTCAGCTTGTTGTTTTCGTGTAGGATCGCAGGTTAGATGGGTTAAGGTGGGGGTATAAGAGGTTTGGTATTCAAAATTTCTTGAAGGAAGGCATGTACATGAAGGGGAAAGTTAGTGATTAGGAATTTAAGATCGGGTAGTGGGGACAATAGGTTGAGTTGAATGGTTTGTTTGAAGGTGTTTCGGATAGGAGTAAGGGCGGGACAATAGTATAGTAGATGTTCTGGGGTTTCGGGGGAATCAAGATTGCATGGACATAGAGGAGAGGGTATTAGGTGGAAGGAGTATAGTTTGGATCGGAATTTTCCATGACCAGTTAGGAATTGAATAGTTGTACGGCTGGAGTTTTGTATGTGAATAGGGATGTTGGTAATGGTAGAAAATATTTGGTGGGTGTATCTGCCGGTATCGGACTAGGACCATGATTCTTGCCAGGAGTGAAGGAGGGAGTTGTAGATACGGGTCTTAAGGTCGAAAGTAGGAATTGCACGGTACCTACGTATCTGGGGATAGTGTTTCATTATGGAGGTGGATCGGACGAAAAAATTTTAGATTACGGGTTTGCACGAAATATGGTATCTCGGCATATAAGTACCGGCACTTATTTGGTATTTTTGGTAGTGCGAGGTACTTAGGTGGTTGCCTGGGGGCAAATTCACCTGGCGCCCGCCTTATTTTATTTTTTGGTGTATAGCAACTTTTAGGACCCACTCCGTCTCCACTGTAGCTGGTCGGTAACCCACCTACTTGTCAACTTGGGCCGTAGGTAGCGACACGTAGTTATTCAAATTATACTGGTAAATTGTATGTCGCAATTTAATACATCAATTGAATGTCAAACTTAAAATTTTTGTTATTTTGAGAACGATCCTAGGTCATGGATCGAAACGTAAATAAAGACGATTTTAACAACTATGAGTAGTTTAATTTCCAAAGAAGATTAAGAAAAATACAAAACAAACCACAACAAACATACGGGGGTTATTTAAATGGTTCTCTAACCCGAATTAATGCAACGATTCCGTTTAACTATTAGAGATACTCGACGAGCTTGGTTAATCCTGGCCCTCTCAGGGCGCGTCTGGTAGTCAGCGTTAACCTTGAGGTTTTTGCTATCTTGTGTGTATCGTTATTTATCGGCGTATTTTCTAGGTGTTTGTTTTGCCGCTTACTGGTCTGCGTCTTGTGTTGTGTTCTAGTTGTTTTTTTATTTTGCTAACTAGTTACGGTCTATTGTGCTTTTGTCTGATGTTATGTTACACATCTAGTAGTCGGCGTGGGCGTTTTTTGTATGTTTCTTGCTTGCCTTGTAGAGGTGAGACGCCTCGTATGGATGGGTGTGGTAAGTCGTCTATTGTTTGGTATGTTTTTATGGCGTTTGTTCTACAGTATTCCTGTACTGTGGGAATGTTTAAGTCGTTTCGTATTGTGTCGTTTCTGACGAACCACCGTGCGTCGGTAATTAGTCGAAGGATGGTATTTTGAAATGCCTCTAGGTGTCGTACGTTTGTCTTCGTTAGGTATGTCAGCCATGCTGTGAGGCGTCAGTGATGATCGGTCTGATGTGCGTTTTGTATATTCTGGTCCGTGTTTTTGTCGGTAGCTTGTTGTTAAAGATCAGCATCGAATCTAAGTAGCCTTTGATTTGTCTTGCTTTTTTGAGTGTCTCGCCTATGTGTTTTTGAAAGCAGAGGTTTCTGTCAATAGTGACTCCGAGTTATCGGATGGTGCTCTTCCACGGGAGTTGCTGCCCTTCAAACGTTGGCGGAGAGTTTCGGTGTAGTTGGTGTCGTGAGAATAGTATGGTTTTGGTTTTGTCCACATTGATTTGGATTCTCCATCTTCCCAACCAGTCGGGTAGGATGCCCAGTTGGCGTTGTAGTCTTTGTGTGTCGTACTTGTAGTTTTCGTTCTGTGAGGTAGCAGTCGAGTAGCTGTATGTATTGTAGTGGTACTTGGTGTATGGTCGCTAGTTTGTACAGAAGTACTGTTCCGTTTATATTGAAAATAATTAAAGTTAAATTTTATTTTCTATTGAGTTTGTTGATTATTTACGTTCGCCTCGGTATATTTAAATTTTTTAGAGTAAATTTCCATGTTTACTACAAGTACACGCCAACAAGTGCCGCGAGTGATAAAACTCTGTGTTATTCCGCATGTGCAAGAACAGTATTGACTGGAAAATTCACGAAGCAAGAGAGAATCGATTTGTCGTTCGAACTAGCCGCATCGCTGTTTTACACGTTCTACGTAAAATTCCTAATTATGAACCGCTTTTCTTTAGAACCGCTATCGTCATAAATGTGCTTCGCTACACTCGCAAAAGCAGTGTAGATGTTACATCGTTTTTTCATTGGCACGGCTTCGTAATCAACAGGTGAGTGTTTTTAGTAAACGCTTGAACTGATTAAAAACATTAATTATATGTTGTTTGTTAAATTATCACTTAATTTTATATACAGTCCATTTTTATTTCCTAGTTAGCTATCGTAGTTTTGTTACCGCATTTCACGAGTACTCTGTCCCATATCTTGTCGAATGTGCTTTGTATGTCCAAAGATACTGCTGTCGTGACGTGTGCTTTGCTGTAGTTCTCTGCAATGTGGTCTATGACGTGTATAACTTGTAGTGTGGTCGAATGATTTTCTCTGAAGCCAAATTGTTTTAGTAGTATCGTTCGAATATCTTTGATATCGCGCTGAGAAGCGATATCGGTCGGTAGTGTGACGGATTTGTCCTTGTTTTTCTGGTTTTTGGGATCATTACTGTAATTGCGGTCTTCCATGCTGTGGGGTAATGTCCTTGTAGGAGTATGCCGTTGAATAGTCTCGTGATGTATGCTAGTGTGCATTTTCTGATATTTTTGAGTGCTTGGTTTGTGATGTTGTCTTTCCCGGGTGCTTTTCTGTTTCTGTTACTGAGAATTGTTCCTTTTGTGTTTTTTGGTGTTATACATGGTATATGGTCTTCTCGATGCATTTGTAGTAGTTCGTCCATAGTTTCGTTTACTTGTGTTTCATGTTGCTGGTGTGTTGTTGGGTTCAGTGGGTATGTTTCTTGTAGTGTTGTGGCGAATATGTTTGCCTTTTCACAGGCGTTGTAGATTTTTCCGTCTAGTCCGTCTAGTGATGTATTGGTTAGTTGGTGTTTCCTTATGCGTCCTCAGTTAAGTCGGTTATAAGTTCCCTTCAGTCTGGATAACATTGTTGGTATGTTCCGTCCACTGTTGCGTACTGTGTTGGTCTAGTAGAGTTTTGAATGCAACTTGTGTTGCGTTTAGTTGGGATTTGATGGCTGGGTGCCTCGATACCTGTTATCTCCGGACTAACTTCCTTTTCTGTTTGATGATGTCGCGAAGGTAGTCAGAAAGTCGTGGTCTGTTAGTATTACGGATTCTTGGGATAGTGCTGTGATTTAGTGCTTCTTGTAGTGTATTGATGATGTATTCTGTGGCTGCGTCGATTTGTTCGTGGGTATCGACAGTCAGGTTTCCGGATGTTATTTTGTGTTGTAAGTACTCTTTGAACTTCCTCCAGTTTGTTGATGTCACGGTGTTAGTCGTCTCTTGTGTGTGTGGCGTTGTGTGAATCGTAGTTATTATCGGTAGACAGTCGGAGCTCAAGTCTTATATGACTTCTGTCATGAAGTTGTACGGCATATTTTTGACCAGTGTTATGTGTAGTCGTCAGGCTGATGATCAGGGTTTGGAGGTATTCTCGTTGGTGTGACTGGTCCAGTGATGTCGAAATCTTTACCCAATGAGTGAGTGTAGAGCCTCAGTGCGTCGCGATTGTTTATTCTGGAACCCCATGTAGTGTGTTTGGCGTTTAAGTCGCTCGTGATTATTGTAGCGATGTTTCCTCGTGTTAGCTTGTCAATGTCTTGCGTAGATAGTGCTCTGCGTGGACTACGGAATACTGAGATGATTCTCAGTAGTCCTCCGTCTGCGTTGATTTTCACGCCTGCAGCATCTAACTGCGTTTGCGGAAGGTCTAGTGCGTGATGTGTAATTCGTCTGTGAACAAGTACGGCTACTCCTCCATTTGATACGTGTCCTGGTTCGATAATCTTGTCTTTTCTGTGAGTTGTGTGCGTAGTTGCGGTTTAATTTCGTTTCTCCGAGTAGTGTACTGTCGGAGTCGAATTCGGTGAGGAAGTGTCGTAGTTCAGTTAGTTTGTTTTTGATTTCGTTGGCGTTCCAAGAGAGTAGTTGCAGTTGTCGTCGTGTTCGTTGCTAATCCATTAAGCGCCGTGAAGATGTCGCACAGTACCTTTAGGAAAAGCGAAATAACAGGTTCTCCAGCCATGTAGGTCGATATGAGTCTTTGCGTCCATTGTAGTGCTTTGTTTAGTAGTTTGTTGATACTGCTTTCTTGGTTGGTGTTTGTAGAGGGCGTGACTACTTCAGGTGCTGAAGTAGCTAGAATAGTCCTTTCAGTGGGGTGTGGTTTTGTTGTAGGGGTTGTGGTGGTAGTCGGTGTCGTCTTTTTGTCGACTTCTTTTTAGTGAATCATCTGCGCCTTTTTTCCCCCCGTTTTTCGGGAGCGGAGTCCATGCTTACGTCGTTGAAACTGCCGGTTTCTGGTGGACAGTGCGTGCTGGAAGTGGTTGCAGTAACCGCTTCTGTCTGTTTTGTCGTTGCTTCCGGTGGAGTCTTACGTGAACGTATTTTCTTGTTACGGTCAACTCTAGTCCAGCCCTCCTCTTCGTCTGCGTCGGAGCTGTCTGATGTGTTTTGTGTCAGTATAGGTGCTGGTAGTTGGTGTGTCTTCTTTTTCAGTTCCAGTAGTTGTCGGTAAGCTGGACAGTTTCTGTAATTTGCTGAGTGCGGTCCTCTACAGTTTGCACATGTTGGTGTCGTTTCGCGTTTCTTGATGCATTCAGAGGCGTAATGTTCTTTACTGCACTTAATGCATCGCGGTCTGTATCCACAGTTTAAACTTGAATGTTCGTAGCATTGAGGCATCGCCACCCTCGATTGAAAGGCAGCAACCCTAACGCCGTGACAGTATAAAAGTTCACGTATGTCGTAGATAGTGTGTGATGTCGGTACGTTCTTCAGTATTACTAGGAATGTGATATGGTATTGCTTGTCCTTGGATTGTAATTTAGATACGTGTTCGATCTTGAAGTTCTTGTCCAGTAGTTCGTTGGTGTCGTCCTCTGGTGTGATGTGGTGTGATGTGATTACAACCTTGAGTTGTCGTTTATATTTAAGTCCGTAGGTGTGAAATTCTATTGCATGTCTTTTCAGGTAGTCCTGAACGAATCTGAACTCGTCTGCGTCGGCTGCATGTAGTTGTGCACCTAGTCCTGTTGCTCGAATGTTGTCTCGTTTCGTTATACGTTTCAACTCTTTGGCGTGTCTGATTAAAGTACTGTTGTAATGTTGATATGATGATGGGCGGGATTCTGTTGCACATTCATGTCAGTCTTGTCCGTGTTTGTAAGATTTCTAGTCGTAGGTCATGTAGCGCTTGTGGATGGTGAATTGGAGGTCACTGTGGCGTAGGATAATGGCATCTTCGTCGGCTCAGCGGATGGTACTTCAGGCACGATCGTGATTTGTTTTTCGGTGGTGTGGTCGGCTGTCTTGCTTACCCGTTTTGTTGCTGTCTGTGTCGGAGTGCTGTTCTTCTCGTAGTCTACGTGCGTTGGTCAATTCAGCGATCAGTGTCTGTATACGTCACCGAAGCACGCTTCGGGTTCGTCGTATCCATTGCCCTGAGAAGAGCTATGTTTTAATTCTTATAAAGTATAATTCTTATAAATTTTATACTAAAAAGTACAATAATTCGCCTTAGCCTAAACTAAGTTGTAATTTGAGGAGAGCTCGTAGATGGATGCGTTCTGTTCAAATTACAGCAGACGAATAGATACTCAAAACGTACAGGAGTTATTAGGTTCAAACTTAAATAGTGGTTTTTCAAATAACCGCTGGATAGAATAAAAAATAATAGCAATTAACATTAGTATCTTCACACTCTACGGCCTTTACATATAGTAAAGAATGTCTCCTTGATGACACGATTTATCAGAAATTTTTTAGTTTTTAGTTATTTAGATATTCGATTACGTATATTTTTTTCTTTGATAAGCAATTGATAGATATACAAAGTGATCTACATGATGATAAAGTCCGGCAAAATTGGCATCTAGATAAAAGTTATAGAATTTATGTTATTTGACAATGCATAACATTGCATTTAAAAGTGCAGGTATTGTAGAATAATCTAGAGTTATAACTTTTACCAGCATATGAAGGGTTATTATAACCTTCCATCCACAATACCATACATTCAGCAGAATAAAATATAAGTATAATTATAAGTCGTTGCACTAGTAAGCGTTAAATCAATGTTCTCGCGTGATTACTATTCCATTGATAAAATTCTATAATTACATACGTTTTTTTCTGAAATGTAACTGTAATACATGCCCTTTGGTGTCGCCTCTTTCGAAATATTATTTGTGGACGTGCTGTGATTTAATTTACCGTACGATAGGGTAACTTTAGAACTGGGTGAATACCTTTGGGACAGTGGATAAATTTTAGTTTGCAGGGAGTTCGTGGTGGATACACCGTTGATTCAGTCTGCAAACACATGCTATGTGTAGGCATGTACTGTGCCACTACCTGGAAAACCTCACGCATGCGCACACTAGTGACCATAACCTTTCACAATTCTTCCGAACCTACCCGCTAGATCTTTTGTCAAATCCGATACTTTCAAGACCTTCAAAACCGACTGGACAAAATTTCTCGAAACCCTAACTACCCTACTACCAGATTTCCCACACTCACAATATAACGATCTTAACGTAAACGAACTCACGCAACTAATCACAACAAACTTTCTAACTGCCGCACAAACTACCATACCCAAGACAACACCCACACAACGATCGACACCCTGGTAGATCCCTAACTGACAGCCAAACGACGTTTCCTAGCACACCAACGACACCAACTACAACAAGCACGCCGCAATTACAACAGCCTTGATAACTGTTACATGCCAAAAATCGGCTATGTAAACATTTCTGATTTTAGTTTTAAATATGTGACTGAAATCGCGTCAATAATTTAAAAAATTGACTTGTGCGTACATTTCCGTCACTTTAGACAGTTGCGTTGGCGCCACAGAATGCGCAGACGTGGAGTGTGGAAGGAAGTGCATGTTTTTCCGACACGATGGGACTGGTCAACCAAACGTCGAACAGTGAGGTTGATCTGTGTCGTCTTTTTATCTTGTCTTTTTTTTTAGATATGTAGGTTTCCTGTATCGCACCTTTATCGCTCCCTATCTTGTTCCTAGCGTATCGCTACAACAAACAAGAAGAAAGACAAACCATTTTGGTTTTGACGAGGGCAAACGCCGAGCCACGCACAATCAACGCCGAGATCTGCCACCATGATAGCTGCAATGTTGTGAAGAGCTCCACATTTTACGTGAGTACATTTTATCTTTTTCTTTGTATGTGATACAAATTTGAGACGCAAAAATGACGTAATACCTTGTTGCGCAATATTATGTACGTGTTTATTATGTTGCCAACTGTCGTAGTGGCTCTTATCAATTATGCGTGAGACTTTAACAGTATACCTTAGACTAGGATAGTCGCGAGAGTGTAACATAACAGACAACTACTTATCAATACATTCCGCACCAAACGACGAGAATACAAATCACTCATCATAGACGCCAAAAAAACAGCAACTATACAAAATCATAACTGACCACGACGGAAACCCTTGCACCACCTACCGCAAATTAATCAAACCGTCCCGTACCCACATCCCAACAGCACCAATGTATAACTCCCCTTTAGACAACGAGACGTCTCTACACACCTTACTAATTGCTGCAATCCCTTCTGTCCCCCACGACGTAAACACCTACCCTCAACAACAACAACTAGAAAACGATTCATGCACCCCATCAGACGCCGAACCAGACCAAGACGTTGACATAACCCTACTAGATACCTTAGTCAAGAACCTCAATCTAAAAAGTGCTCCTGGACCAGACCTTATCACAAATCTAATCCTACAACAATCATGGCCCATAATCAGAAATCCTATCCACATTCTCTTCAAAAAATGTCTATCTACAGGAAACCTTCCTGAAACTATCAAATCCGCATCAATAACCATCATCCTAAAACCTGACAAGCCACCAGAAGACCCAAAATCCTATCGTCCAATTGCACTTCTCCCTGCATTAAACAAACTCCTTGAAAAAACAATCCTTCACAAAATCAATTCCCATATCATGAATTACAACATCCTATTCCCAGTTCAACACAGCTTTAGACCCAACCACAGTGTTCAGAAAACCATTAGCCTAATAGTTTCCTCCGTCAAAAATTCCACATCCAAGTACACCATCGCGCTTTTCCTTGACTTCTAATCCGCTTTCGACCTCCTCTGGTGGCCTAACCTGTTAAACCAACTTTCCTTCGAACCTATGCAAAACAATTAACTCATTCCTAACCTCAAGAACAGCATCCCTAACCTCAAATTACTACTGAATATCCAAATCCCTATCTCAAGGATGCCCTCAAGGCTCCTGTTTATTCCCCACCCGCTGGAACATAGCCATTAATCCCTTAATCCTACACAACATACCCAACGTCACCACCCTAGCATACGCAGATGATGTCACATTCCTTATCCACGGTAACTCCAGATCCTCCATTGAAGAAACAGCCCTAACATTAACATCCCACATAGAATCCTGGTTTGTCTTAAATAAGCAACCACTATCACCATCAAAATCAAAACTCCTTCTGCAGAAAGGCTTCCTAAACCCACAACGTCCTTTCAAGATCAAGATCTTAAACTAAGAACAAAAACAATTATAATCTCTATCATACAGTACGTAACCGATACCTGGTTGACATTAATCCCACCTTCTTCTAGAACGAAACTAAATACAATAATCCGCCCTTACCTGCTACATACATCCCGCGCCTACAAAACTACATCCACGCTAGCCCTATATACCATTCTTCAAATCCCTCCTATAGAATTACAACTTAACGCAGCCCTACAAATCCGAAACCTGAAACGAAACCTTCCAATCTAGCTCTACGACACCATCCTAACTCCGTACAACTACAGAACACTACCTAAGTCCAACAATTAAAACCCACATTCGTTCCTCATTAAACCATTCCTAGCAACAACTTTGGTCCACATCCCCATCCTGCAGATACACATACGAGCTGTTCCCCGAACTACTAGAAATCCCACAACACATATCCCACTCCAGTTCTCAAACGATACAATTCCTAACCTCCCACGGCAAATTTCGATCCAAACTTCACTCCTTCAACATCACTCCATCCCCATATTGTCCTTGCGACAACTCCTCACCTGAGACTCCTAACCACCACATATACACATGTTCACTTTTATCCACCACCCGCTCAAACTTCAAATCCGCACTAAACCTAGATCCCTTCAATCCACTACCTAGCATAACACATCTCATCACGCACAATCTTGAGCTAATAAACAAATTCCTCAACATCCTAAACACAAAACCCCCAATAAACAATAAAACACTAAAATACATAACCTACCCTACATCCCACACTCCACACATTGCACAACACCATTGCTTACTCCCCTACATCAAACATCCAGACACTGTGACAAAAGGGGGACTTGCCTCATCGAAAACCAATTAAAACAGCAGACCTCCACACACCATGGTCAACCATCATCTTTAAAAAAGAACTCACATTTTAAAATTATCACCGTTTATTTGCTTACATGTATTTCATTTAAATTGTATGTATTTTACTAACCAGTATGGATTTCTATCCAGGAATGGTTATAAATAGATGTTTATTATTGAAAAAAAAAATTGTGCCACTACCTTGCACCAGTTTCCGCTACACTCGTTGTGCAGCTGGGTTCCATTTATTGCCATTGTTCTTTCAAAATTCTTGTTTCCTGAAACTCTCTCTTGTGCATCAAGAACTGCGAACATTAGATTCCTTCAGGTGTGTATACACATTAATTAATACATTTTTAAGTGTTTAATATAAAACCAATCATGTTATTATAAGTATTTTGTTTCATAACCTGTAAATTGTAAATTTTTACATGTTGCCAGGGTAACTTTGTGACTGTCTCAGTTACCCAATATTCTGCATAGTGTTTTTTCTACATTGGTCGTTTTTTCACGATTTTATGTGACAATAATGCCTAGAAATCCTAAAGGAGCTCTTGGCACAAAGCCATACAAAAATTACACTAAAGAAAATTTACAAAAAGCCTTACTAGCAATAAGAAATAAGATACTATCGATTAGAAATGCCGCCTCCTAGTATGGAATACCTAAAAATACAATGCATCTGAAATCCCAAAAAAATACCAAGCTCGTAGGCCAGGCTACAGTATTTTCAACGGAAGAAGAGAAAATGTTAGCGCATGTTGTTGCCTTATCAAACTACGGATATCCAGTTGATTTACGTTTTGTTGTAAAATTCTGTCTGAATAGAATTGGAAGAAACGAAACTCGATTCAAAAATAACTTACCGGGAAATGATTAGACAGATTCATTTATGAAGAGTCACAAAGCCATATCAACACAAAGAACCTTTAACAATATCTGTTATTCTAAAGCAGCCACTGACGAACAAGTTGTAAATAATTTTTCTAACAACTTAGAGAAAGAGTTAAATGGAATTCCAAAGACAAACATTTGGAATTACGACGAGACGAACCTTGTTGATGATCCTGGTGCCGGGACTAAATAATCTGAGAGAATACAGAATTCATAGAAAGCTGGTACATCCATTATGATACGTGCAATGCTGCCGTGGTAGTAACTCCACTTTACGTAAACTATAAGGTGAGAAAATATGGTCTACATGGACTAAGAATGGGTCCGCAGGTACTAGATATAACAGAACGAGATCAGGTTGGTTCGATAGTAACTCTTTTGAGGATTGGTTTGTGTCATTAATGCTACCAATAATGCAGTAGCAGGAAGGGTCAAAGGATATTATTGGTGACAACCCCTTAGTTCTTACATAAATATAGAGGTTAACAAACAATGTGAGATGAATAATATTAAGTTTATTGCATTGCCTGCTACGACCATTCGTGTAACTTATTAAGCGCCTCGTTTGGTTTTGTGCGGGTATCCTCTTTCCACCTCGCGCGACAAAACTTCACCCGGAATTTCAACCTATGCCAATTGCCCCGAAAAATAACTCTTGACCAAAGACATCAAGTTTTGCGGACAACCCCTAGTTTCCAATTCGCAAACGATCAATAGCCACCAGGCAGCATTGAATGCTCCTGAAATGCCCAAAACAACAACGACACAATGCTCTTTTACATCTTCTGCCTGCTTAATTTCCCCGACAATAAACTCTAATGCGTCGATATTCGACTTTCCCTCCATAAAACCGAACTGTCGGTTATTAAACCGCCGCTCTCTCACTACGTGCGTAGTCATAACGCGATCCAAAGCTTTCCCCAGCACCGGTAGCCAGCTAATTGGACGATAACTGTCCGGGTCCAACGCATCCGCCTTTTCTAAGCCCTCAACCTCCTCCTGAGTCCCTAACATAACATCTTTCAATATCATTTTCAGCCTTTCCCCCAACAGCGCCCTTAGCCTCCGCATAGTAGACTTCGACCTCACTGACTCCGACCAATTTTCCCTCGTCTTCCTCGGCAACAGCTTCTCGTCTCGGTGAGCCTCCATGCTGGCAAAGCTAACCACAAAAAGATAACCAACGTAATATGCAACTCAAAAGACGACCTGATCGTTACGACGCTAAAAGGATGCAAAGATAGGATGAATCTCTAAATGTCACTAATATCAGCGACGGCAAAACACAAACGTTGGACCAATAAAAATACTTTCGTTAAAGATCAACCGTAAATTTATCAAAGATAAAAACACTAAACGTCAAAATAACAACGAGGACAAAATAAAATCGCTAGACCAATAAAAATATACGGTATATACACTATTTATTTATTTAAATTTTAAATCGACAAATTGAATTTCAAATCCAAATAAGCTAATTACTTTAAAAATCAAATCTATTAAACACTGGACTTTAAATAAAATATTGAAATAAACAAACAAAAACATGCGCTAGTGGAACGTGGTAATGGTAACGCACTTATCCCGTATACACTCGGTGCCTGGGACGAGCTTCAAGTGTTACACCATTAATTACACTAGAAACTCGACATTATGAACGTCTAAGTACGCATGTACTTAAGATATGAAATATTTTTATTTAAATAAACGCATTTTCTTTTTGTTTTAAGCTATTTGTTTAATTCAAAAGGAGCCTATATTTTGGTTTTTGATTTGCTATTTTATTACACGCACACTACACAATGTTTACGAATTCATTTACTAGTTTTACGCGGTTTTTAGCCAGATTTACTCGCGTTTTTAAATAAATTTATTAAAAACGCCCTTTAAATTATTTTGAAATTACTTTGGGGTGTTTGTTTATTAGTTTTTTGGTTTATTAACCCAAAATTTAATTTAATTTATTTCTAAACGGGGATTTTATTTTAGAATTAAAAAAAACGCAATTTATTTGTATGTTAACAGATTAAATTATTATTTTTTATTTCATTTCATTGTTTTGTATTTAAAAATTAATGCCGCACAATAATAAAAATAAAATACAATAAAAAGCAAAGCTTCAAATATAATATAATAAAAAATAATAAAAACCCTATATAAAAATTTACTTGTTGCTGCAAAGCGGGAGCTCCGTGAAACACGTTCGCACACTTCAGCAGCTAAATAGAAAGTGGAAGTAGACAGCAACAGTGGAAGTAGACAAGTGGAAGGCGTTGTACATCAGCACCAAAAGACCAATTTCCCGCAATTTTGAAAACTCTATGGGGTGCTATGATTAAAGGCCCGGACAATCTTATTGCCGGCTTCTGCAAGTCAGGAATTTACCACATAGACAAACAACAAGTTCTGATGAGATTACCATCAGGAAGCTTTGACACTCTATTTCTTCTCTTATTGAAGAAAGTTTTCTAGAACAAATTTCGGAGAAGCGCCAGGAGGTAACTGAATGTCGAAGAGTGAAGAGGAAAAAAAATTTAAATGTCCCCCCAGGTAAAAGTATCTCTACAGAAGAATTCAAAACAGCCTTGCCAACAGAACAGTTACCCGTTGATAAAGATCAACCATCCACTTCAACTGGAGTGAAAGTGACAAGAGAGGACGACCAGATTTAAAAACACTCAAAAAAACGGAAAAAGAGGGACACTGATAGCAGTAGCGAGGAAGAAGATGATGGGGTTTCTCTTCAAGACTCAGAATACCAGGAGACCTTTGAAACTCAATTGACCTCATCTATTTCAAATGTACAACCATCGTCTTTTCTCCAATATCTGAAAGAGGGAGACTTTGTTTTGGTAAGATATAAATGTGAATTATATCCTGGATGGATCCTTCAATTCAAAGATGACGGCGAAGTATTAATATCGGCCATGAAGAAATCGGCTTCTAATTGGAAATGGCTTTCCAACGCCTGATGAAATTCATTACTCGAAGGACAAAATTGTTCAGCAGATTGATGAGCCGGTACAAATTGGGTGTCGAGAAATTTTCAAAGTGAAAGAGCTGCAAGTTTATAAAAACTAAATTGTTTGAATAATGTTTGTTACATTTTTTGTGTGTTCAGTAAAGTTTTATAGCATAATTGTTTAAAAAATTACGATTTACAATCTTTTTGTACCATTAACACGAATTTATTGTTTTTATTTGCTCTTAAATGTAGTAGTGTTAGTTAAAATTCGTACACACTCATTTTCCTTGTTGTTTCTTATGCAAATAATGAGCCTGTACAATATTGTGAGGTAACATTAGTGCAAATTCATGTTTCGTGCCGTTTCTAATGGAATAATTGCATTGTCCCAATTTAACCCCAACCAATGGGGTAAGATTAGGACGAATTTAAAGCTCTTGTTTTTAGAGTTATGGTTCTGCCATATTTTGTAAGAGGAAGACTGACCTTACATATTAATAATTATTTCAGCATTTAACTTTGAAAGTAAAGCTAGAATCAGTTTAAAACTTTAAAAAGTGTCCCAAAGTTAACCCGAGCGTACGGCAGTTATCCTATCAAATGTTCCCTGCGAACCATGGGACGTTAAAGAGTAGGGGATGCTTGTGTGTTTTAGCGAAACAGATGGCCAAGCTGAAGGTGCAACCATATCGGAAGGGTCTCTGTGGTGAGATTAGACTAACAAATGTTTCCTGAAAGAGCTGCAACATTCCTTTCAGTAGTTCCAATAGTGGCGGTCGGGATAATTGACTGACTTGACTGTAGTATCACCCAACAGTTTTAGCCTTGGGATGTCACTTTATTTTATTTGATTCGAATGAGCGCAGTTTTCTGTAAATAGTATGCGCTGTAAACAATGGGAACTTTTACATGCTTGTCTACCCAAATGGGTACCCTCGTTTTTCTGCACATGGGAGTGTTGAGAATCAAAAGGTGATGTTGTGATTGTGATTAGTTAAAAAATGGAAAAATAATCCGTAGTGAGCGCAAAGTGTCTGTTTTAAATTGTGTAGCTCCAAAAGAAGATTGACAACTGAGGAGTTACTAGAATTATCGGAAAATTTTGGTAACGATATTTCAGATGATGCATTTGAAAATGCTGGAAGTGAGTATGTGGTTAGTAGCAAATCTGAATAGAATAAGTAGGTGTTTTTTGGTTGTTCTGGGCCCACATTTCCACCAGCATCCACATTTCCACACACATCTGAACCAAATAGTTTTCTTCGACTAACCATTTTTCATCTTTCGAGATAGCATCTTTCGAGATAAATATATCTTGCATTTTTATCTTAGCATCCTCATTTCCTCCCACATGTGGACCAAATAGTTTTCTTCGACTAACCATTTTTCATCTTTCGAGATAGACCTATCTTGTTTGGTATCAATTAATATTAGATTTTTCTCAGCTACCCAAATTTCTAGGAATTTGTTAGATTGCATCATCCCCCAGAAAGCTGCCCCAATTTTAAGATTTTTTACCGCTAACATTCTGAACCAAATAGCTTTCTTCGACTAGCCATTTCCACCCACGAGATAAATCTATCTTGTTTGGTATCAATTAATATTAGATTTTTCTCAGCTACCCGAATCTCTACGAATTTGTTAGATAGCATCATCCCCCAGGGAGCTACCCTCATTTTAAGATTTTTACTAGTATATTTTGTTTGGTATCAACTAATATTAGATTTTTCTAGGGAGCCCAAACCTGTAAATAAATTTTCAATAGGACCACCCCTTACAAAGTTATGCCTTTTAAAGACCCAAATTTCTAATTTTTGCCCATCTTTATTTAACTACATCCTTAGAACCTTTTTTCGCTACCCAAGACATATGCTTTAACCATCCATTTCCCGAGAAATCTAAAACCGCTGTGTTCCGCGAACACCACGTGGAGATAACACGTATACTTTGTCAACTAGGATAGAAGCAGGAAGGATTTGGAAGAAGGGAAGGTGGAAGAAGAACTTAAAAAAAAAATTATGAAATCTTAAAACTAATATATACAATAGATTTACAAAATCTATACAAATATAAACTATCTTAGATTTATATCTTTATGCCCCCCATGCGTAGATTGCTGTACTATTAGGAATGACATATCTTTTGTCATCTTCGCTCGATAAACTAATTTTATTAATTCTCTGCGTGTAGAAATCGTGTTTTTTACTCCGAATACATACGCCGGCAAGTACTCCATACCAAATAAAGAATTAGATGCTTGGTGACTGTTAACATCCGCTTCCCTCGTGTACGCCCAGACACATCCCAGCCCATGTGCACCCCTGACCATGCGCACTCCTGCCCATGAGCACCCCTGCCCATGCGTACCCCTGCCCATGCGCGCTCCTACCCATGCGCACCCCTCTCTGTGCGACTGCTATTTCGTTGTGACGTCATAGCCTTTTATAAATAATGAACAATATAATACCATTCTAAAAATGTTTATTCTTTATGTTTGTTTGGAGTCCTCTATCTCCTTTTCTAACCAAGAGTTTGATACATAGAGACCGTCTAGGTTTCCGAATTACAAAATGTACCGAAGTTTGCCTCTATATATAAAGTCTTTCATTTCACCGACAACCAAATTCAATCCTTCGGGTAATTCTTGCAGCTTATAACAATCTTTTAATCGCGGCTCTCCCACTATATCCTGCATACGTATCTTGTTAGCTTGATCGACTTCTTCTTGTCGGTATTGGAGGGGGTCCTTATTTTCCCACTCACTATTACGTAGTTGCATGTCCACCACTTTTGGGAATATACGGTCGTTGTAGGTTGTAGGGCCCTTGGTTTTAAATGATCCGAAAGGTTCTTTACTAGACAAATATACAATGTTTAGCGGAACACCTTTGCGTGTCGTATACACCAAGGTTACGAAACCCGCATTCCTTAGTTCGTCTTTGTTATCTACTATTTTGATAAATACGTTTTTAGAATAACCTTTTTAAAAGTATACGGATTTAGTACCATCCTTTTCCGCAAAAACGCCTACATAACTAAAAGAATCTTTCTTACTAACCGCAAAGGCATATAGCTTGTAGAACCCGGATGCATTTAAGTCAGTCTATCGGCACCTAAAATAATCTTTTAATTCTTCCTGATTTTCTCTAATAAGGTGTTCTTTGTCTAACACATCTTTGAATTGTTCGCGTATAGTCGCAGTGTTTTCCATGTAGTCCAATTTTCCCAATTTTCCCTTAAACGTACATCTGGACAACGTATAAAATCTAGTGTATGATTACCAAGTTGTTTATTAACACCAGGACTTGTTATCTGACACACAAATTTGTTGTATATCTTAATTCTTGCATTGGTTGTTAGTTAATAATACAAGATACTGTCTAGTATGTCCCCGACTACGTAGGCCCGCTCGCCCGCCTGCCCGCCCGCCCGCCCGCCCGCCCGTCCGCTTATCTGACACACAAATTTGTTGTATATCTTAATTCTTGCATTGGTTGTTAGCCATGTTAAACAATCGATTCCCACAGTTTTATCGTTGTCCTATAATATTGCACTTTTCTTCGTATTCGCCCTTGTAGCAAAAGTTATGTAAAAGATTGTCATAAGCTACAAAAATTACATGAAGGAATGGATCTGGTTGTCGGTGGAATCAAAGACTTTATATATAGAGGCAAACTTCGGTACATTTTGCAATTCGAAAACCTAGACGGTCTCTATGTATCAAACAATTGGTTAGAAAAGGAGATAGAGGACTTGGGTGTCGATTTAAATTTTAGGCTGCGTTAAAATTAGATAAAATTAAAACCACTCCAAACAAACATAAAGAAAGGACTGTCTTCTGTGTATAACTTTGTATTAAAATTAAGTTTAAACGACTCCATGCTTGGTATTAAATATTTTTAAATTTTGTTATGTATAATCTCAGAATAAACATTTTTAGAATAGTATTACATTGTTTTTTTGTTATGTTACGGAATTCGTGGCAGCCACGTTGGGCGCCAAAATTTATGCTACGTTGGCTCGTAGCCGTGCGTAACACAAAGATAGTCAAGGAATGACCCGGGCTCAATCGGAGATTAGGGGGTTGTAGGAAGCAGACTAACATATGATGTACGCGGCTGTAAGGAGTTAGTGATAATACCTGCAAGAAAAATAGTTAAGTAAAACTGAAAAAAAAAGGAAAAAGCATAGCAGCAATGATAAGTCTAAATTATTCAGTACTTTGTAAAATGTAAAAAAAACTGTTTAGATAATCTATATAATATAATCACGATAAAAGCATTACAAAAATTTTTATCACAAAGTAAGGTAATATTGGGGAGTAGCAGAAACGTTTCCTCACACACCAATTAAACATAAATCAGACAAAATGTTAACAAAAGATAAATAGATAAGACACCATTGGTAAGAGTAATTCAGTAGTATTGATTGTTCTTTCTTTCTTTTTTTTTCTTATGTTTTAAAATAGCATGCAAGTCTATTGTAAAAGGTATCAGAACGACAAAGATATGGCAAAGCAACGGATGGATATTTAAAGTAATAACAAGTAGAAAATAGTTCAACTTACAAAAGGTCCTTCAGTAACGCTTCCTTGCAACGGAAGTGTGAGATTCACGATGTCCTGCACTAACGAAGCACTTCACCCTTGACTGTGAGGGGTTGATGGAATTTCTTACACTTTACACTAATCACACCTACGTATTTCACTGGTGTTAGCAGCAGACATTATCATGCTGATGGAACTATGTAGCACTGATAAATTTCTTGTTAATTCTATTTCCTGAGACAATAATTTCGAAATATTTTGTAACACAAATCGTAAAAAAAAATGGTAATAAAAATTTAGAATCACGGGCCTTCAAGGCACGATGTAATGCATTAAACTAACAGTAACGTGAGGTGTTTTATTTGCTACCTATGGTAACAAAGAAAAATCTAATGCTTTTGAATAACGATTTCTGCGCAAACAACGATCTATTTTAGATTCGTTGGGGTTAGAAAATTCAGAAACTACAGTATCACTGTATTTAAATAATCCAAAGTATGCGCTACTCTGAGAAGAAAAGGACCGCGAAACTAGATCGCACACACATTAATCCTAAAGAAAGAATCGGTCAGTTTAGCAAGTTCTACGACTATTATTTCACAAGACAAACAACTAAAAACCACAAATTAGTAAAGTACACGTAAGCAAATAAAACCGTCCGTCAAATGTTCCGTAAAGCACACGTGCCTCGAGTTTAACAAGCTCTACTACTTTTAGTTCAAACCGAAAAGCAACAAAAACAATTTCTAAAGCAACGCGTATCACTAAAACAATCCAATACGTTACATATAAAGCATACTTCCTTCAAATGTCTTCAGAACTACACTGTCTACAGTTAATATACAACTTTTATTTCACAAGAAAACAACTAAAATCGCGCCGCGCATGTTCCTGAACAATTCGAAATTGATCCCGCATTAATTCTCACTATTTTCAAAAGCAGAAAAGAAACAGTATTTCCAACGTAATTAATATATAGCAACCAAGAACAAACTACCACTCTGCACTCTAATCTGTTTATTTAAAACTAGTTGTTACCATGAACTCTTGTCGAATACTATTATCTCGACTTCGTTAATAACATAAGGCACATCCAATACGTGAATGCCGCAATATATCTAATAATTAATTACAGCGGTTTATCATTTCCGATAAGTTGGAAAGTTTATTAATAAAAATCAATCTTCAATTAAACTATCTTTTAAAATTAATACACGCGAGTTAAATTGCATACAAATCTGAAAACTATTCGAAAGTATTTACTTTATACAAACAGCGATCCAAAAACAATGTATTTACTCATTATAATACGACGCACTCCCCAACGAGTTAATAAATATAAAATATAGAAATAGTAATTGCAGGAATGTACTTAGGAATTGGGAAAGAGCGTAAAATGTTCAAACTATAAAAATGCACGTTACACTTTATTTATAAAAGGCTATGACGTCACCACGAAATAGCAATCGCACAGACAGGGGTGCGCACGGGTAGGGGCGCGCATGGGCAGGGGTGCGCATGGGCAGGGGCGCGCATGGGCAGAGGTGCGCATGGGCAGGGGTGATTAAGAGCAGCGGTGCGCATACTCTGGGGTGCGCATGGGCTGGAATGTGTCTGGGCGTACACGAGGGAAGCGGATGTTAACAGTCACCAAGCATCTAATTCTTTATTTGGTATGCAGTACTTGCCGGCGTATGTATCCGGAGTAAAAAACACGATTTGTACACGCAGATAATTAATAAAATTAGTTTATCGAGCGAAGATGACAAAAGGTATATCATTCCTAATCGTACAGCAATCTACGCATGGGGGGCATAAAGATATAAATCTAAGATAGTTGTTTATATTTGTATAGATTCTGTAAATCTATTGTATATATTAGTTTTAAGATTCCATAATTTTTAAGTTCTTCTCCCACCTTCTCTTCTACCAAATCCTTCCTGCTTCTTTCCTGGTTGACAGAGTATACGTGTTATCTCCACGTGGTGTTCGTGGAACACAGCGGTTTTAGATTTCTCAGGAAATGGATGGTTAAAGCATATGTCTCGAGTAGCGAAAAAAGGTTCTAAGGATGTAGTTAAATAAAGATGGGCAAAAATTATAGATTTGGGTCTTTAAAATGCATAACTTTGTAAGGGGTGGTCCTATTTAAAATTTATTTACAGGTTTGGGCTCCCTAGAAAAATCTAATATTAGTTGATACCGAACAAAATATAGTTACCTTAAAAGAGTGACTACCCCGCGGATAATAAATACAATATACCGCTTGTCAACAAAAAAGTTGTAGGGAAATTGAAAGACGAATTTAATGGGGGTTTAGTATTATAATTTGTTAGTAGTAGGGCTAAGTCCTACTGTATTGTAAGCGAGAAAGACACGATTAAAAAGATTAAAGGACCTTACGTAGTGTAGTTAAGTAAAACCGAGGGTCCTACAACCTATAACGAGCATATATTTCCAAAAGGGGTGGGCATCCAACTACGCAACAGTGCGTGGGAGAATAAGAATTATTTCCAATAAGAAATTCAAGTTTCCATGTACGTAGCATCAGTCATTGAAAAATTGTAGAAATGTTAAACCTATAAAGGCGATTATTAATTGTGGTTTAGAAAAATAGTCGTTTTCCTGGACTAAATAAAATAGCTTTGACTGATTAATGTATATGGTTACATATTCTCGTACACATCTACAAACATCTGAATACGTCCGTATACGGACATGGCGATGCTGGTAGTATTTGTTTAACAAATAGTAGGAAAGATACGTTAGGTGTTAGTGTATGGAAGCCCATCGGATCGTTGGATTCAAAACGAACGGCACAGTGGAATGTATGGTGCTTCTCGTTAGAATAATCAAAAGTGGTTAATCGATTGTATTAGATGTTTAAATATGCGAAAGTGTAAAAGCCTACATAAACAAAATTTAATTATTAGACAAAAAAAGTGCGCGATGTGCTATACTTATAAAGGAAGTATAGAATGGTGCTCTGCAGCGGTCCTAGCAGTAAAAAGGCGACAGACTTTTTCAACCAACTAAAAGAATAGCAGTAGCGCAGAAAAGGGGTATGCATGTATTATACAGCGCACTGTTACTATAAAATATGTTAGTTTACCGGTAACTCGAACGTGTAATTGATCACGACTTATAGATCCCTCGAAGGTTTAAAAATTCGGAGACCATTGTCGTTTGAAAAATGTTTGGAAATTATCAGAACGGGAGGGGATCGAAGTATAAGTTAGACGGATGACTGACCGAGTTTCTTCTACCATTTACGAGAGAATCGGATGTTAACAGTCACCAAGCATCTAATTCTTTATTTGGTATGGAGTACTTGCCGGTTCTAGAAATAATTACGTGCTACCGACCGCTATGCGGAAGATTTGGTTCTAGGAAATGAACAACCTACGAAAGCACAGAATACTCGGTATTAATGCTAATTGGTCTAGTGACTGCGTTTGTGCACTCTTCGAGTGCTTTCGGCAATCTTCGATTCTTTCCAAAATGTATATAAACCATGGCGCTATCCATTGCAGCTGGTCGAAGAAAAATGTCATCCGAAAATATGACGTAGAAGCTATTTAAAATTAAATTGCTTTATTAGTAAGTATCCTGTAGACAACAAGTTTGGTATTCTCTTAGTAAAGGTTTAAAGTGTTTTATTAAGTTTTTGTTTATAGTAGCACTTCATCTTTTACCGCACGACTTGCAGCAAATTTGTGTGCGTGTGTTACCGCCCTTTTGGATTTTTAATATGCACGCGATGCAATTGTTGATCCGTATAACATGGAAGACGTTTCCGATGTTTCTACTAACTGCATTCGCAGTATGGACAATGCGAACCGGGTGCATGCATTGGAGCTAAATGTACTGGACGAGTAGCAAGGATTAGCAAAAGATGCCGTCATTTAGTTCCCCGCTGAATACTTAATTTCGTTTGGCTGTCTTCGAAACCGCCGGTTTGCGTTCTATAGGGAACATAAAGTAGGTACGCAAGAGTAAACTTTTTAGTTATAAGTTAGTTCGCTTACAAGTTTAACCAAAGTCATATAGTGCGGATTTTGTTTTGTATTAAATGGTACCTGCAAACGTTTTAAATGCAACTCTTGCGGTGCTTCCTATACCTGGAAAATGCTCTCAAACGGCACCAGAACAAATGTTGTGGTGTAATATCGTCCACGGTTAAACTTATACATCCGTCAGCAGCAAAGTACTTAAACTGTGTGTCTTGGTGTATCGCCTTTACGAGAATGGACAACTTACTGCGACACAAGGAAAAACAGCACCGTATGTCATTAAGCCGTAAACGTTCAGCTCCGACAGCTGTTAAAGGGTCTTGTACGAAATAACCATGAATTATGTGTAAAGTATGCGATTTCGAAATGAAAAAGACTACCTATGCCGTACACTTGAGAAGCAACAGACATAAAAATGCAACAGTTACCGCTACTGGTGAAGATGGCGTAGAAATTGTTAGCACAGCGTTTAACAACCGTATGGCTAGCTATCGCATAAAGAACGCCAGTGTCGACGATGGAATGTCCGACTTTCTTTGGTAGCAGAAAGAATGGTTTATTCGATTACTTAATGAAAAAAAAACACAACACACAGCAATAAAAGTCTATTGCGAACTCTACGGCGTTTACACCAAAATGGTAAAAGAGACTACCGGTGTGAAATCCTTTAACACAAAAAATATGGTTATAACGTCTTCTAGTAATCTGAAAAATATGTACGAGGTCTTAAGCAAAACAATGAGAACAAAATCAGAGGAATTTGAAACACGTGGGTCCGGTTGGTCTTTGAAAAAGGTGCTCTATTTAGAAATAAATATTAATAAGTATAAACCGATGTGAGGAGTTCTAGGTTAAGAATAAAAATCGTGAATATGTATTTAGAAATGTGGTTTACAAAATTTAAACTGTATTAGTAAAAATTGTCTGTAATAAAAAGATTTAAGAATGGTTTTTAGATTTTCTTTTAGGTATTAGCTGCAGGAAAGTTATAATTTAGAGGGCGTATGTGTAAAATGGTAAGGAGTAGCCCAATTTTAAATCTATTTAAAGATTTGGATTCTGCATAAAATTCTAGACTAATTTGATGTGTCGCATGTTTAAAAAATTTATGGCAGTCAAAAATCGCTACTAGCAAAAAATCTTAAAATGAGGGTAGTTCCTGGGGGATTATGCTATATAAAATTTTTAAAGAGATTTGGGTAGCTGAGAAAAATCTAATATTAATTGATACCAAACAAGATAGATTTATTTCGTGGATGGAAATGGCTAGTCGAAGAAAACTATTTCGTTCAGAATGTTAGCGGTAAAAAAATGTTAAAATTGGGGTAGCTTTCTGGGGGATCATGCAATTAAAAAATTGCTAGAAATTCGGGTAGCTGAGAAAAATCTAATATTAATTGATACCAAACAAGATAGGTTTATCTCGAAAGATGAAAAATGGTTAGTCGAAGAAAACTATTCGCTCCAGATGTGAGTGGAAATGTGGATGCTGGTGGAAATGTGGGCCCAGAACAACCAAAAAACACCTACTACAATAATTTAACAGATGGCGAAGAAGAATATGAAGCTAGCTCAGGCGATGATGTTGGTAATGCTATTGAAAATCAATCTAATGTTAGCGACATAGATGAACAGGGAGATGACAACGACAATAATCTACCTATTTGGAGTCAATGCACAAATACAAAACAACCTTTCCATTTACTAGTTCAGAAAAGGTTAATGTTCCGTTTGATCCGGAAATTTCAAAACCAATCGATTACTATAAACTTTTTATACCTAATGATCTAATACAGTTAATTGTTGGAGAAACTAATAAAAATGCTGAAATTTTTTAACAAAAAGAAGCAGCAGGTACAAAGATTGAAAAGATACAAATATTATTGATATGATCAAGCATTTTTGGGTATTAGAATATGGATGGAATTAGTTCGCATGCCTTCGCTTGAATCGTATTGGTCTGACAAAAAATTATACAAAAATGAAATGTCGTATTTCATGACCAGAAACCGTTTTCTTCTTTTAAGATTTTGGCATTTTGGCGAAGATGTTCAATCTGACAGATTAGCTAAGGTGCGACTACTGCTTAATTTTGCTCGATCAAAGTATCAGCAAGTTAAGAATCCTGGTCAAATTTTAGTTATTGAGAGTCAATCATGTCCTTTACAGAAAGGCGTAACTTCAAGCAGTATATTCCTGGAAAATCTTATAAATATGGTATTAAATTATTCAAACTATGCAATCAATACTTACAAAGTTATTCCATATTGTAGTAAAAGTAACATGAACAACGAATATATTAAAGAATATGTAACTCTTGCTACAAATGTGGTTATGTCACTTATGTACACTTATCTAGATCACGATCGTATTTTATGTACTGACAATTTTTACACTAACGTGTCCCTTTTGTCCCTTTTAGATCAAAAAACATATTTCGTAGGTACCTACTGTCCAAACAGGAAATTCTTTCCGAATGAAGTTACTAAGCCTACACTGAAACGAGGTGTATGCAAAGCTCTTGAAAGTTCTAAAGATCTAGTGGCTCTGAAGTGGAGAGATAAACGAGACGTTTATTGTGTATCCTCAAAATTTTTGCAGATCTCATTCCAACCGGTAAAAAGAATAGAAATGGCAAAGAGATTATTAAACCTGCGATGATTATTGAATATAATAATATGAAGAGTGATATTGATATTGCAGACCAATTATTATCATATCACTCAGCTATTAGAAAATCTATTCGATGGTACCTCAGCTTTGGAACATCAGTAGTTATTGCTTACCTTATTTATTCTTCTAAGCAAAACACGCCAAAGATAACATTATTCCAGTCTCGAATGAAGTTAGTTTATTGTTTATTGGATGTACCTGAGGAGGAAGAAAGTTGCCGAACGTCAAGATTGGCTAATACCACAAATCACTATTTAGATAAAACAGAAGTTGTTAATAGTTATAGCTTTGGCAATCAGAGAAAGTTTCAATATTTTTTATACTGGCACCAGTGGGAAGTAAATGTGTCTACCCGATTGATGGACATGGCAGTTAACCTGTTAAAGTAAAGATCAATTTAATTAGTATGAACCTCTAAACACCACATCCATATATTGCATATCTTTAATTAATTTTATACGTCTTTTATTAACGATTTTGCTTAAATTCAACTATGTTAGACCACGACAATAGGGTGAATGTTTTAGTTCAGTATTTCTATATTTAGTATCTCGTTTCCATCTATTAACTGGCCCTCGTTTCCTGTTTTAACCTTATTTAAACATTTTCTTGTTTTGATCGACTGTATTTTATCGAATGATATTAATTTTTTTAGACTTTTAAAACGTTTTTTGCTAGCGTGTGGAGAGTATTTTATTATACTGTTATATATCTTGCTTGATTTTTGTATATTGACCTTATCATTAACAGCTGTTGAATTTTTTATAATATCTCTAACCATACTCTCTTTTTTTTTTATTGATTTCAGTTTTTAAAATTTTTAGTTTTATCATAGGCAAATCTATAATTAGTTTGTTTTTCATGTTTTGTAAGCGCGGTTGGATTCTTTTGGTCTTATTTATGACCGTCCAGTCGCTTTTTTAAATGCTGTTCACTCTGCCCAATGTAAACGCAATACATTAATTTCGACATGAGATGCTAAATAACGGGTTGTTACGTGCCGAAAATCGGCATTTAAACATTTCTGTAAGTTTCTAATTTGTAAGTGAATACGCGCCAATAATTTAAAAGACTTGTGCGTGTATTTCCGTCCCTTTGGATAGTTGCGTTTGCGCAAAGGATTGCGCAGACGCGGAGTGTGAAAAAGAAAGTGGTGATTTCCGTCACGTCAAGACTAGTCAACCAGACGTGGAGAGGAGTGTTTATCTGTGTGCCGTTATCTTGTCTTCTTTTTCAGGTTATGTAGGTTTCCTTTGTCGTGTCTCTACCTGATATCGTTCCTCTTACCTGTATTCCTGTCGTCCCTCTACACAAGAAAAGAAGACAAATTAATCTGATTCCGCCGAGGGGGCAAAGATATGACCCACGCCCAACAACGCTCAACCCACGCCCGACTGACGTGAGAGTAGCTGCCATGTGGTGAAGAGTCCTACAGGTTACGTGAGTACCTTTTGTCATTCTCTTATAATTAAAATAAACATTTTTTGTATGTGATAATAATTTGATCATAAATATGACGTAACCGTTTATTGCGCAACATTTTGCATGTATTTATCTTTGTTACCAACTGTCGTAGCGGCTCTCATAGATGTGCATCGGGACTTTATAAGTATACCTTAAAGTGTAGAACCGGAGTGTTTCAAATTGCGCGAGTTTTTTTAAGAATAAGTAAAATATAGATGACGCACTGAATTCGTCTGGGTATTTTGACATTTAAGAAGTGTAATGTATAACATTTATGAAAATGGCTTCGTACACGATACAACAACGCGTTCAAATTGTTGAATTATTTTATGAAAATCAGCGTTCTGTGAAGTGTTTTTAGAAAAATACGCGAATTTTATGGTTTACATAATCGTCTAGCTGAAAGCACTATTGGTCGAATTATTAAACAATTTCAAGAGACCGGTTCGGTGGAAGATCAAAAAAGTGAAAAATACAGTCGTAGCGGTCGTTCACAAATTGATTTGGTTCCTGATAGTGTTGCTGAAGATCCTAAGTGTCCATTAGGCGATGTTTACAACAAGTTGGACTTAGTGGATCGACAACAACATAGCGTATTTTGCACAAGGATTTAGCTCTGAAGGCATATAAGGTTCAAATAACACGGGCACTAAAACCATTAGATCATTTAAAACGTCGTTCATTTGTCAATTTCATCGATGAACAACAGGCTGATTTTTCTCAAAAAATCATGTTTTTCCATGAGGCACATTTTGAACTTGGTGGCTATGTTAATAAACAAAATTGTCGTATCTGCGGTGAGGAAAATCTATGAATTATTCATGAGAAACCTATGCATTCTAAACGAGTTACTGTTTGGTGTGCATGATGGTCAGGTGGTGTAATTGTACCTTACTTCTTTGAAAATGCTGCTGGTGAAGCTGTAACTGTCAATGGTGATCGATATCGTCGGACGATAACCGAATTTTTGTAGCCTGAATTAATAAATATTGATCTAGAAGATATTTGGTTTCAAGAAAATGGCGCTTGTTACATGCCGAAAATCAGCACGTAAACATTTCCGTCACGTCAAGACTGATCAACCAGACGTCGAACGGAGTGTTTATCTGTGTACCGTTATCTTATCTTCTCTTTTAGGTAATGTAGGTCTCCTTTCATCTCTACCTGATATCGTTCATCCTACTTGTATTCCTTTATCGTACCTCTACATAGGAAAGAAGAAGGCAAATTTGAATCTGACTTCAACGAGAGGGCAAGGAATGACCCACGCCCGCAACGCCCAACCGACGCGAGAGTAGCTGCCATGCTGTGAAGAATTCTACAGTTTACGTGAGTACCTTTATCATTTTTTGTATGTGATAATAATTTGATCATAAATATGACGTAACCGCTTATTGCGTAATATTTTGCAAATATTTATCATTGTTACCAACGGTCGTAGTGGCTCTCATACATGTGCATCGGGACTTTAAAAGTATACCTTATAGTGTAGAACCGGAGTATAACAGTGACGCATCCAACGTTTTTATGTTGAAAAAAATCTGTTTTCTTCTTGTCTATATCTTATAATGTATTAGTTTTAAATATACCTGTAGAATTTTCACTTAAAAATAAATTTTTTAATTTTCAATAACTTAGAAAATATAGGGTGGTAATATTGTAAGTTACTATGACAACCATCTAAAATGAAATAACATGGAAACAGTTGCTATATCAATTTGACATGGATAGCCATATTGGTTATTGTGTATACCTTTTATTAATGTATTGCTAATTCAATTAATTCTCATGTGACTTTATAAAAATAGTGTGTTTGTATTTTTAATTCTTTTAGATAATGACACAATTTAATTTAACATGAAGCTGGACCATATATCTTTCAAAAGTGTATACTACATAACATAATCTCACTTACACATAGTGTTTGGATTACATAATTTTGTCTGTAAGTATTCTAATCATAAATAAATACTTTTATTGACCATTCATTATGATTAAAAAGAGGAAAAAATCTCTTAAAATGACACTAAGTTTAGTTAAAATAATCATTTTACTTCTGAAATTTTTCTCTCTATCCTAACTTCTTTTTGAATTAACTTTTAAAACCGACGTTTAGATAATTCACATTATCTTATTTTTCTATGATTTTAAAAGTATTCTGTAAGTAATTCAAATAATCAACTATAACTTACGAATTTCTTTTAAAAAAAATTTTGCTTTCAAATACAGCTAACGCAACTAACTGAATTTTTTTAGTATATCTTTTACCTTCTAAAATGCTGTAAAAACTTGATTTCTTTATATCTACTTCTTGAGACACTACAATAATGAAGTTGTCGATAACGTTTTGTATTTAAGCTTATTTACGATGGTTGTTGATAGATTCCGTGATATCAAAAAAATATTTTAATAATTTGGAATACTGTTTTTTCTATACATGTATCGTAGAATATTGCTTTTGTGTAGCGAGTATGATTTTGTTTTGATAGTATATTGTTTAGATATATCAATATTCCAACGCAGCATTTTAAGATGTATTTGGTTTAAGCGAGATTTGCCGTCGAACTTGGTTGCTCAGCTGTACGTAAGTCTAGACGACACCCATGAAGGGTCGGTTGCTCAGCATTACATAAGTCTAGACGAAACTCGCGGTAAGTTTGTCGCTCTAGCAATTTGTGAATCATTTTTTAAGAATGATGTTGGAGTTTTTCTTCATTAGTCTAGGTAAAGCTCAAAGGAGGGCTCGTCATCCTAGCAAGTATATGTGTTACAAGATATCTTTCTGTTTTTCAACAATTTTATCAGTAAATCGAGTTTTAATTACTGCTATATCTTCACATATCGATTCAAACCACACTAGGTGGTATAAAATTATCTTTAAAATTGCTTAAGCTTTGCCTACATACAAAACTTTTCGCGTTCCATTTCCTTAACGATTTACCTAATTTTTTTGTCCTTGCCATCAATTAGTTAACTTCAATGACTTATTTCTTCTCTTATACAGCACCTACCGCCTACACGTTTAATTTATTTACCTTAAACTAGCTATCTTTTTGCTTCTGGTTGACTTTTCCTTGAATTTATTGTTAGTCATATATAAGTTTTTGTCTAGATTCCCCAGTATAACTCTGTCGTTTCATTTAATTAATCCTCGCACCTTTTCTGCAACATATTATTTTGTTTTCAGTATTTATCTTACATCGTTTAATTTTGTGGTAATTGTCGTAACTTTGGTTGTAATAACTCATTGAATTTTTATGATTGGTTTTAGCAGATGTTTTGAGTGGATGCTTTTTTCTTTGGGCTCACATAGGAGACGCGGCTTATGCCATTGTACGAAATATTCCATATTCGCAGTTGCAAGAAGCTAGGACTTTCTATTCCATGCGTTTTTCTTCTGAATTTTTACAGTCGCCCACATTATCCTATATCATTACTTGTTTCTCCTTCTACTAAGTCATCATAACATACAAACATTTTTTTCGTTGCTTTTTATTAAACTTCGTGGGGAGATGCTGTCGCTTTTTATTGATATCTTATCGAATTCTCGGTTGTTTTTAGCATATTGGGACAGTATGTCTGTATTTAACTGATTATAGTTAGGCATTCTTGTGTGTTTAGGGTGTTACCGTTTTAAAAATTTACCTTGAAGCAGTTGGTTTTTTGTGTGAAGGTATCTGTAGTGATACTTTTAAGTTGTTGTGTCAACTTTTGTCTGATTTTCTTATCGTAGTGGATGCGCACGTTAGGAAAATGATTGTACTAGTTCTCATTATGAGTCTAGTAATTTTTTAACTTAGGATATACCTTAACTTGTATGATTAATATAGCAGGTGGTCCTTCAGACCGACATGTGTTTAACAGGGACAACTCTCTACCTTCTCTCGGACGCTTGTCCAAAAACTTTACTTTTTCTTATTCCACTGTCTCCATTTCTGCCTTATGTTTCATTGGGTAGACCTGTTCTTGTCCCGGAACACCCGTCTACCACATAAGAATGATTTTTCCCTCACTCCGGGCTACTGACCACATTGGCTGGTTGAGTAGTGCTGTGCTATCCACCTTTTCTGTCTCTATAGCTCCATGCGAGCCCTTCCTCTACTCTCTTCTACCTGGAAGTGCCTCTTATGCATTTCAAAATGCCTGCCTCCCTCTTTTACCTTTCCTATTTCTACTGCCTTTTCATTTCCGTTAGTCACCGTGTGGTTACGCGAGGGGTTTTCACAGACATTATAATTTGAATAAGGGCCGCTATAATTGCGGCCACGTCCCCAATGCTCCAATGCTACATTGGTTTTAAACGCGAAAATAAACGTGCTTCTAATTTATTCTAACTTCATAATCAATCCACCCTAAATAAAAATGTAACAGACTGAAACGAAAGGTTTTCACAGACACCCGGACCACGTCTCTGCGAATCTTTCGTGAGGTCATGCGGTGCCGCTGTCAGCGCACATAGCCGCTAACAGTGCATGTATATATGAGTGTGTGTGAGTGCATGATTATATATATGTAGATATATGTGTGGATAAGTGTGGATATCACCTATATCGATTAACGTCTGGTGCAGAAATGCACCCAAATGCCTTTTCCGGTCCCTCGTGCCGTTTTTCTATAAACAGGCCAGCCTAACAGGTCGCTCTTTTTAGGGGGTACGAGCATTTCCCATATAACGGCTCTATGGAGCCACTCTATCGTTATCTAGTATTATCTTAATATCGTTATTTTACCTATTATCTTTAATAATAACTTGAGTTAATATCTTTATCTTACCTATTACCTTTGATAATAACTTGAGTTAATATCTTTATCTTACCTATTATCTTTGATAATAACTTTATCTTAATATCTTTATCTTACCTATTATCCTCGATAATAACTTGAGATTTTGTTTTATCTTTTTTATCTTCGTAACGTTTGGTATTTACGATCAGACGTAGGAATTATTTTTTGAATGTTGAGTGAAAAAGCTAACCTGATGGTAGCCATGTAATTTGCTAGGTTCGTAATGTAAGGAATTAGTACTGTTGGTAAATTTGTTGATTCACAGCCATGTCATGGACAAGTTTTGATGTGTATTGTTTATTAAGCCAGAGTACCAGTACCTAAAAATTTGCTAGAGTGTAGAGTAACTCACTCTTCTGAACATTTTGAAATTTGGGCATTTTCTTGCAAAGAAGTGACAGTCTAGATGCAACGCTTATGTGCGCCTGCACTTAGAAAACTGTAATGTTAGCTTTAGTTTAGTATATATGTTAGTCGACTTGTCGCATTTATTTTAGTTTTAGTAGTGTTTCATGCTCCCCGACAAATTTGTCTGTCGATTATAACTGCGCCACATTAAAGACTCGTGTGTGCACTTTAAATGTAGTCAAAAACAATGGGGCTACACATTCCGTTTCCTGGTAAACCGGAAAACGTGTTATCGGTCGGAAAAAACCAGGTGGCCCCTAAAATAAACATTTTGTAGAATTTAAGTTAGGGTTTATGTAGGTTAGTTAGGATTTAGATTTTAAGCTTTTACCGTGCTAACAGTCATTTTCTTTTTTTAAGTTTTTCCTTTATGGCTTTGTCGCGATTGTTACATGCCAAAAATCGGCACCTAAACATTTCTGTAAGTTTCTAAATTTGTAAATGAAATTGCGTCAATAATTTGAAAGACTTGTGCGTGCATTTCCGTCACTTTAGATAGTTGCGTTTGCGCCATAGAATGCGCAGACGCAGAGTGAAAAGAAAGTGGTAATTTCCGTCACGTCGAGACTGGTCAAACAGACGTCGAACGGAGTGTTTATCTGTGTGTCGTTATCTTGTCTTCTCTTAAAGGTAATGTAGGTTTCCTTTCATCTCTACCTGATATCGTCATCCTACCTGTATTCCTTTATCGTACCTCTACATAGGAAAGAAGAAGACAAATTTGAATCTGACTTCAACGAGGGGCAAGGGATGATCCACGCCCGCAACGCTCAGCTGACGCGAGAGTAGTTGCGATGCTGTGAAGAGTTCTACAGTTTACGTAAGTACCTTTATTATTTTTTGTATGTGGTAATAATTTGATCATAGATATGACGTAACCGCTTATTGTGCAATATTTTGCAAATATTTATCATTGTTACCAACGGTCGTAGTGGCTCTCATACATGTGCATCGAGACTTTAAAAGTATACCTTAGAGTGTAGAATCGGAGTATAACACGCTACATCTCACTCTGCACAAGAAACAATTGCTTTATTGAGAGAAAAATTTCCTGGACGTGTAATCTCAAGAAACGGTGATGTTAATTAGCCACCAAGATCTTGTGATTTGACTCATTAGACTATTTTCTTTGAGGTTATGTAAAAAGTCAGGTTTATAAAAACAATCCACAATCGATTCCTGCTCTGAAAGATGAAATTATTGGTGTCGTTGGTGAGACAGAGCCTCAAATATGTCAAAATGTCATTGAAAATGTTAACAAACGAGTGGACGTTTGTGGAGCTGCAAGAGGAGGCCATTTGACAGATATTATTTTTCGCATATAAATGTCATTAGTAATACTTCAATTACCAATAAAAAGTTTTTGAAAATGAATGCAAATTATGTGTCTTATTTATTGTTAAACAAAACCCGCGCAATTTGAAACACCCTATATATTGTGTGTTATTTTGTTTTTAAGAGTTATATCTTTTATTTAAATTATAAACTTTGTGAGCTAAATTTATGTTGTATTTTTTATATATTTATGAAGATTATCGGACAAACCTGGAATATAAGGTATTTTAACATACTTTTTTTGCTTTTAATATGTGTATTATATTTTGTTGTCTTTATGGGCATTATCGCCATATTAGTGTATTTCTGTCTTATTTATTGGGTTTTGTGGATAGTTATTGTTTTTGAATACAATTTTAGCTTTTTCAATTTCACCTTTTCTATATTCTGGAATTGATAATTTAATGGCTTTGCCAGCTAAGCTTAAAATAAGTGATTTTTTTGGTGTTATTAGATGTTGCGAGTTGTAATTTAGGTACCTACCAGACCATGTAAGCTTGGTATACTATATGGTTTTATCTTTCCGTCTGTACGGTACAACGTTATGTCCAACAAATTTATTTTGTTCTTTTTCAATTTCAATTGTGAATTTTAATTGTTCATGAAAACTATTAAATAAATTTATAATATAAACACATTTGTGGTACATTTAACAGCTATCTACTACGAAAGTTCGACCGATTTGTTTCCGCTAGGCATGGTGTTAAAGCTAAGCTTCCGTTTTTTCTGGAAAGCACTAACAAGATGGGCCAGAGAGTAGAAGAAATTATCGGAAAAGAAGACCTCGAATACATTAATAAAAAATTCCTAAATCCTATATGTGTTCCGTACAAAGTGGAACTAGCAGATGTTAAGTTGGAAACTTTATTGGAGGAACTACCAGATATATTATACGAAGTCAAAAAAGATTATTACTATCCTTTTGACATGGATGTAACCCAAGATTTTGCGGGCATATTTAGCAAGATGGAGATGTGTAATTATTTAACTACAAATCATAACTTTGCTATAAGGGCGAATACGAAGAAAAGTGCAGTATTATAGTTGACAACGATAAAACTGTGTGAATTGATTGTTAACATGGCTAACAACCAATGCAAGAATTAAGATATACAACAAATTTGTGTGTCAGATAACAAGTCCTGGTGTTAATAAACAACTTGGCAATCATATACTAGATTTTTTACGTTGTCCAGATGTACGTTTAAAGGAAACATTTGCGTCTACTTTGGCCAAAGAACATGGTATTACGCGATTGGAAGCGACAATATACAACTGTACAATTGGAAACAATGTCAGTGCGCAACGGGTGTATAATCCCTTAAAAGACTGTTTAACCTTATTGGATGATAGTAAGTTATACTTCCTAAACGCGCCAATGTATTCGGTACCACTTGCCAAAATGTGGAGTAAGCTATCGGACAAGCTACAAAATAGCTGCTGTTTAGTGTATAATAACCTACTACAGTACGTGTATTGGGGAAATAGCAATACAAAGAAAGTTGCCCGAAAAACCAGAGGAAAAGGAAAAATTCATAAAGTATGTGCTTCGGCTTTTAGTTTTAATTATTTACCCGTAAATTATTTGGAGATAGTAAGGGAGGAAGACAGCCAAGATAAAATAAAAATCTTACACAAGTGCTACATTAAAGCAGGTAGTACATATTTTACACAATCTGCAACACAATATTCTACAATTCCAAAAGAAATAGTGATTTCGTAATTGGGGTTGATAAATACGCCTAACATTCGTCCAGAAGTTGTACGACAACGCGTAGATTTTGGCAGTAAACTCTATCTGTTTACGCTAAAGGAAATTGCCCCATTATGCATGCCATGCCTGTAAGTAGAAGGAAAAGACAACTGGAAAACACTGCGACTATACGCAAACAATACGAAGATGTGTTAGACAAAGAACATCTTATTACAGAAAATGAGGAAGAATTAAAAGATTATTTTATGTGCGATGGACTGACTTAAATACATCCGGGTTGTACAAGCTGTATGCATTTGTGGTTAGTAAGAAAGACTTTTTTAGTTATATAGGCATCCTTGCGGAAAAGGATGGTACTAAATCCGTATACTTTTCAAAAGGTTATTCTAAAAACGTATTTAACAAAATGACACATAACAAAGACGAACTAAGGAATGCGGGTTTCGTAACCTTGGCGTACCCGACACGCAAAGGGGTTCCGCTAAACATTGTATATTTGCCTAGTAAAGAACTTTTCGGATCATTTAAAACCAAGGGCCCTACAACCTATAACAACCATATATTCCCAAAAGTGGTGGACATGCAACTACGTAATAGTGAGTGGGAAAATAAGGACCCCCTCCAATACCGACAAGAAGAAGTCGATCAAGCTAACAAGATACGTATGCAGGATATAGTAGAAAAGCTGCGATTAAAAAATTGTCATAAGCTGCAAGAATTACACGAAGGAATGAATCTGGTTGTCAGTGGAATCAAATACTTTATATATAGAGACAAACTTCGGTACATTTTGCAATTCGAAAACCTAGACGATCTCTATGTATCAAACTATGGGCTAGAAAAGAAGATAGAGGACTTAGGTGTTGATTTAAATTATAAGCTGTGAATAAAATTAGATAAAATTAAAACCACTCCAAACAAACATAAAGAAAGGACTGTCTTCTGTGTATAACTTTGTATTAAAATTAAGTTTAAATGGCTCCATGCTTGGCTTTAAATTTTGTTATCTGTGGTGAACATGGGCAGGGATGTGTCTAATGCGTACACAGGGGAAGCGGAAGTTAACAGTCACTAAGCATCTAATTCTTTATTTGGGTGATAAAGAGTACTTGCCGGTGTATGTATCCGAAGTAAAAGACACGATTTGTACACGCAGATTATTAATAAAATTGGTTTGTCGAGCAAAGATAACAAGCGTAACGTCATCCCTAGAAGCATATCAACCTATGCATTAGGGCATAAAGATATAGGTCTAAAATAGTTGTTTATACTCGTATAGATTTTGTAAATCTATTGTATATATTAGTTTTTAAATTCCACAATTTTTAAGTTCTTCGCCCACCTTCTCTTCTTCGAAATCCTTCCTGCTTCTATCCAGGTGGACTGATTGAGTATACGTGTTATCTCCACGTGGTGTTCGCGGGACAGAGCGGTTTTAAATTTCTAGGGAAATGGTTGGTTAAAGCATATGTCTTGGGTAGCGAAAAAAGGCTTTTAAAGATGGAGTTAAATAAAGATGGGTAAAAATGAGAGGTTTGGGTCTTTAAAAGGCGCGACTTTATAAGGAGTAGTTTTATTTAGAATCTATTTGCAGATTTGGGATCCCTAGAAAAATCTAATATTAGTTGATACCAAACAAAGTATAGTCATCTTTAAAGAGTGACTACCCCGCGGATAATAAATACAATATACCGCTTGTCAACAAAAAAGTTGTAGGGAAATTTAAAGACAAATTTAATGGGGGTCTAGTATTAAAATTCAATGGTACAAAAGCCAAGTCCTACTGTATTGTAAGCGAGAAAGACACGATTAAAAAGATTAAAGTGGTCTCACGAAGTGTAGTTAAGTAAAACCGAGGGTCCTACAACCTATAACGAGCATATATCCCCAAAAAAGGTAGGCATGCAACTACGCAACAGTGCGTAAGAGAATAAGGATTCTCTCCAATAAGAAATTAAAGTTTCCATGTACGTAGCACCAGTCATTGGAAAATGGTAGAAATGTTAAACCTATAAAGGCAATTATTAATTGTAGTTTAAAAAAATAGTAGTTTTCGTGGACTAAATAAAATAGCTTAGACTGATTAATGTATATGGTTACATATTCTCGTACACATCCACAAATATCTGCTTGCGTCCACATACGGACATGGCGATGCCGGTAGGTTTTGTTTAACAAATAGTAGGAAAGATACGATAGGTGTTAGTGTGTGGAAGCCCATCGGATCGTTGGATTCAAAAAGAACGGTGCGGCAGGATGTATGGTGGTTTCCGTTAGAATAATCGAAATTGGTTATTCGATCGTATTAGATGTTTAAATATGCGAAAGTGTAAAAACCTACATAAGCAAAATTTAATTAACAGACAAAAAGTACGCGATGTGCTATACTTTTAAAGAAAGTATAGAATGGTGCTTTGCAGCGGTCCTAGCAGTAAAAAAAGGCGACTTACTTTTTTAAGCAACTACAAGGATAAATATGTTAGTTTACCAGCTCAAACGTGTAATTGATCACGACTTATAGATCCCTCGGCGGTTTAAAATTCTGAGACCATTGGCGTTTATGTCATCCGAAAATATTTTTAATTACAACTCTTGTGGTGCTTCGTATACCTGAAAAAATGCTCTCAAACGACACCAGTACAAATGTTGTGGTGTAACATCGTCCACGGTTAAGCTTATACATACGTCAGCAGCAAAGTACTTAAACTGTGGGTCTTGCGGTATCGCTTTTACGAGAATGGACAACTTACTACGGCACAAGGAAAAACAGCACGGTATGTCATTAAGCCGTAAACATTCAGCTCCACCAGTTGTTAAAGGATCTTGTATGAAACAACCACAAATTTTATGTAAAGTATTCAATTTCGAAATGGAAAAGACTACATATGCCGCACACTTGAGAAGCAACAGGCATAAAAATGCAACAGTTACCGCTACTGCCGAGGATGGCGTAGAAATGGTTAGCACAGCGTTTAACAACCGTATGGCTAGCTATCGCATAAAGAACGCCAGTGTCGACGATGGAGTGTCCGAGTTTCTTTGGAAGCAGAAACAGCGGTTTATTCGATTAATTAATGAAAAAAGAACACAATATACAGCAATAAAAGTTAATTGCGAACTTTACGGCGTGTACACAAAAATGGGAGAAGAGACTATTGACGTGAAATCTTTAAACACAAAAAATATGGTTATAACATTTTCTAGTAATTTGGAAAATATGTACGAGGTCTTAAACGAAACCATGTAAACACCAACTTTATACCCAATTAATTAATAAAATTAGTTTGTACAAAAGGTACATCATTCCTAACAGTACAGCAACCTACGCATGGTGGCATAAATATATAAGGTAGTTGCTATATTTGTATATATTTTATTGTGTTTCCTTGTACAAACAATTAAGGTAGGTTAGTAAGCAGTATTAAATTGCTATTAATTGGCTTACATTCAGCGTACTTTCCTTCTGTAATTAATGTATTTGTTTGGAGAAGATATACACTTTTAAAAAAATTATACAGCGCTTTCACATGTAATTTGGGTAATCCATAATCGTTTTAATCGTTTTAAATAATTAGTTCGTAAACGAATTGTATTTTCCAAGTACCTATTTAGTATTGACTACATAATTATGTTATGACGTGTTTAGAAATTAAAATGTAAATCTGGGGAATTGGTGAAATTTTTTACCCATAAAAGTTCCTCATGTTTTTTGATAAAGTGTGTTGAGTTTAGAATGCTTTATTAAAGAACAAGTTTCAAATTTTTCTATAATGCTTAAGAATAAGGTACATTTATCTTAAAAGAAACAAAAATAACCTTTTATATGGTCGTTAAATAAACAAGCAAAAAATTAGAGGTTTAGGAGCTTTAAAGAGTAACTTTGTAAGGAGCGGTCTTATTTGAAATTTGTTTACAGATTCCGATTCTGCGTAAAATTCTAGACTTATTTGATGTGTCGGATAGTTAAAAAATTTATGCGAACGGCCAAAAAATTGCTGCCGGTAAAAAATCTTAAAATGAGAGTAGCTCTCTGGGGGATGGTGCTATCTAAAAAATTTCTAGAAATTCCAAAAGCTGAGAAAAATCTAATACTAATTGATACCAAACAAGATAGGTTTATGTCGAAAGATGCAATGGCTAGTCGAAGAAAACTATTTGATTCAGAATGTTAGCGGTAAAAATTTGAAAATTGGGGTAGCTTTCTGGGGGGTGATGCTATCTAAAAAATTCCTAGAAATTCAGGTAGCTGAGAAAAATCTAATATTAATTGATACCAAACGATATAGATTTATCTCGTGGGTGCGGTGCCAATAGGCACCGAGAAGTATCTCAAAAATTTTAGGGGTAGGTTACCGATTTTTTAGAGTAGGGATGGTTGGAGTAAAAATCCCACAAGGAGGTCCACAAGGAGGGAGCAAGGAGAAGATTTATCACCTCATTTCCACCTTATGGGAATTTACATGTAAATTTGGTCCAGATGTGTGTGGAAATGAGGATGCTGATGGAAATGAGGGGCCAGAACAACCAAGAATCTACTACGTATTCTGATACACTATATTTTGTATTGTTTTTAGAAAAAACACGTAACTTATTATACGGTGATTGCACAATGGACACGATATAGGTCTCATGGGGATGCCATCTTTGTGCTACTTTGATCACTAGTCCTTTGCATATTTTAGGAGATATGTAGCCCTTATTCTCCACTTCATAATCAAGTCGGTGTTTAGTTTCTGATATTCATTAGTAGAGTTTTACTTTATCTCTTTATATATTTGTGTCTACTAGTAGCTCCATCATTTTATCATTGTAAGCTTTTTTCTCCATAATGACTGTTTTGTTAGCTGTATACGTGTTTAATACTACTAAATTTGTGTTTTGTTTTAGGAACTGTTTGGTTTTTCTTGTATTTTTAATTATTAGAGTATTATCCTTATTTTTATTTTTTTTACATATTTCAATTTTGTTTTTATGATTTGTAATTTGCCACTATGACAGGGTAAGGTAGTGATTCATGTTTATTATCTATTGGAATAGCAAAGTTTGGACCTAAGCCTACAGTTTGGGTTACATAATTTGATAATTAGTGATTGGTTAAATTTTCTGACCATTCAGGTTTTTGTTGTACTCTTTCAATTTTATACATTGATTGTTAAGGTGCCCAATTTTTTTGTTTCTTTCTTTCAGTTTTTTAAACCAATTCTTGTATTTTGTGTTTAGCTTTATTTCCAAATTCCTAAATACAGCTACGGGGGCCGTATTTTCTCCATTCCTTTTTATATTTGTAATTTCGTTTTCAATTAATTTTAGTTTTATCATCGTCTTACTTGTTAATAGATTTATAGTGTTTACTTTAAATTTGTACAATACTAGGTTCCCAAATCTTCGTTTTAGGTTCACATCTTGGAAAAATAGATGCTTGATATTAAGATTTAAAAAAGTTGGTGTTAGATTATCCGTTTTGCATCATAATAAAAATATTCTTCTATTTTTTTGATTAGCTAATTTTCAGTAGCTTCAGTATGAATACCATATAATTCTACAAGATGTTATGTAAATAGCATATTTTCACCCATGCTGCAAATATATTAAAGGAACGTGTTTTATAATTGACATTCACTTTATGATAAATCTTTGCTTCAAGTTCCTGGGTTTAGGTATAAATTAAACTAGTTACTAAAGTATTTTTATTTCATGTTGCAAACGTTTCAGTCGCTTTTATGCTACCTTTCTCAGAGGCTTTTTCTAGAATTAATTTAATATTAAAGAAATGGCATTCGTATCATACAGATTTGCTTACCTTAAAATACTTAATACAAAATATAGTATATCAAAATAAACATTATATTCATTCAGAGAGGAAATTAAAAGCATTGTCATTTCCCAAAAATTATATCTTAGCATCATTAGATGTAATATCGTTATATACTAACATTTCCATAGATTACGCAATAGAACCAATAACCAATAAATGGAGTACGATTAAACAATAATTTGATACTCCACAAAATGATTTTGTAAAAGCAGTAGAACTAGTACTCAGATCAACATACTTCAGTTATAAGAATAAATTTTATATACAAATGAATGAATGTACAATGTAAATGGCGATATCTAGTTTAGTAGCGCAAATGATACTAAAAAAAGTTCAAAATTTAAAAAAAAAGATTTCCCATTGTCATTTTTCTTTCGGTATGTAAATAATTGTACCTGCAATATACCGAAAGATAAATGTGATTACATTGTACATTTATTTAATAATTTCCATAAACAATTAAAATTCACAATTGAAATTGAAAAAGAATATAAAATTAATTTGTTAGACATGACGCTGCACCGTACAGGCGGATAAATAAAAACTATATAGTATACAAAGCCTACATGGTGTGATAATTGCCTAAATTACAACTTGCAACATCCAATAGCTCAAAAAAGTAGTTATTTTAAGCTTATCTGACAGAGCCATTAATTTAAAAGATCCAGTGTACAGAAAAGGTGCAAATGAAAAACCTAAAAATGTATTAAGAAACAATAACTATCCACAAACACCCAACAAATATTATGTTTAAGAAACAAATGCACAAAAATTAAAATAATGGCCATAAAGATAACATAAACATTAATACACACATTGAAAATAAAAAAAAAGTATGCTAAAATACCTTATATTCCAGGTGTATCCAAAAATTTACATAAATATTTAAAAAAATACAACATAAATTTAGCTCACAAAGGCTATAATTTAAATAAAAATTGGTTTAGTGAATTAAAGGATATAACTACAAAAAACAAAATAAAACACTGTTACGATCATTTCCGGCAGTAAAACCGTATCCGATATTTGGTTATTTCATTTACATAAATTCATTTTCTATTCTTAAATTCTCCAACAATACCCTATATAGTGTGCCTGTTCAGTATAAGCCCACTTAACGTAATTTTAACTTAAATCTACTCTGCTTTTAAAACGAAAATTTATTCGATGAATTAAATAGTCAATACCTTGTTTTAGTTATCCGGTAATTTGTTAAACATTCCGATAACGTATAATTGCTTTCTCTTGTGTTTCCTATTTAAAGACTTGTCGAAATAATAGATCCTACTATTAGTTGATAGCGTGTTTCCCAGTTTGCTAATCGCGCTTTCGATTACGCGAGGATAACAGTTCGAACTCGTGTTATTTGAACCCATTTCAAATTTGATTCTGCAGCTTGTGCGTTGAAATATTTCCTACATTATTCGTGACAGTACTTCAAAAGCAATGCACGTTTTTTTGTTCGACTAGTAGGAAGTATCTTGCGTGTATTGCTTTTAGCTGGAAGCCAAATGGATTCTTTCTCTATGTAGGCCCAACTGTTCATTGACGTAGACCAACTGCTTTTGTCTGTAGACCGCTACTGCAGTTACGGTGGCAGGGCGAATGGATCCTTACTACCGTGGTGTTACTGTGCTGTCCCACCCCCGACGGTTTGCAAGCTAAGTATCCAGACACATGCAAGTATACAACTTGTTTTCTTTTGTGTACATCAATGGCATATTCCTGATCAGCGTTTGGTGTAGTTACGTAATAAGAAACGTGACAATGTAGGACTATTGTTTATTGCTGCGAATCGATATTATCGCTCTACAGGTGTGATATACCATTGTTAAAAATGTTTGACAGACACACGCTTATTCTTTTCTTCTGATTAGTTCATTTTACAAACGGTATTATGTACAATTTAAAAACGCTTGACAAAAACTCCTACATGTTTATTTACTACTGATTAATTTTATTTTGTGTAAAATACTAGATCCGCACCTCGTAACTAAAGTACTAAATTGTTCGTATCACATAATTGTTTGCTTTTAAATAGTAACGCTTAATTTATTACTTTTGCTTGTTTGTACAGAATTCTTTATTTATTTTTTATTTGTTAATAGATAATCGTGGGCGACGTGCTTGATTTTTTGGTTTTCTTGGTATGCAGGTTTTTCGCCTTACTCTCCGTGTTTGATAGTTAGCCTGGTAGTTACTTTTCTTCCGGCTACGTCTAGGTACGTAGCAAAATTCTGACGCCCTGGCGTGGAGCTGCGAGTTTGTTTTAGTTAATTTTTTTGTGCTCCGATTTTGTTTCCTGCAACTTTGTCCCCGATTTTGTTTTAGTTAACGGTTACTTCGATTTGGTTTTGATTAATTTTTGCTCAGAGTTTGTTTTAGTTAATTTTTGCTCTAATTTTTTGTTGTTGTTAGTTCCTACATTACCCGCATTTCTCGGCCTGATGCTACTTTGTGTTTCCTTTCTTTACGTTCGACCTATTGTTTTTTTTCTTTTTCTTACGGCTCTTTGGTGTTCCTCCTATAAGAACCGGTTTTTTTTATTTCTTGTGTGGGTTTAATTTTCTTGAATTTTGATTTTGTTCTCTTCCGTGATTGCTAAATATCCTTGGTTAGCTCATGTCAGATTATTGGACTTGTGTTTTCATCAATAATCCTAGTTTATTGAAAACGCTGGCGCCCAAGATTTCTATTTTTTCTTCTTTCCCTCTCGGTACATTTTCTTCTCCCCGTTAAGTCTAGAGTTGGTTTCTTTCTCCGATTTTTCTTTTATTCTACAGCCCTATTCTAATTTCTATTTTGTTGTTTTGCTCCTATTGGTATTTCTGAAGTTTATCCGTCGGATATGTTTTAAATTGTCTTGTATTCGCAATAATTCTTTTTTGAGCTTTTAACGAGTTACGATTACTCTTTACTTAGTTACTTTCTCCCAATTTCTTTTATATCCTTACTAAAAATGACTGATCATAGGTTGGTGGTGTTTAATATGATGTGTAAGAGACGGCAGAAGTCATCCGAAAGCATTACTAACTAATTCGCGTGTATGACGGCCTGTTTGAGTGGTATGGTTCTTGTAATGAGGATCATCAATTGTCCATTTTGGTCCGTAACCTTGATCCATTCTATAAAACCCATTTGCCTACCGTCCATTCCTTGCAAGAATTAAAGAACGAATGTCTGAAGTTAGAACCGGCAAAGATTCTGGCCGATAATTCCGTATCACCTAGTCACGACCAACATACTGTTACTGCTGAACCGGAATTAACTCCTGCTACAGTGCCTAAGTCAGTTGCTACTCCTTTTTCGGCTTCCTACCAAGGCCTTCCTGTGTGGGAATGGAATTTGAAATTTTCTGGTGACCCAAACACTCTTACCATGCATGATATTTTGGGACGGGTCGACGAACTCCGACGAACTCATCATATGCCAGCATTGCAGTTATTTGAGTGTGTAGTGGATTGTTTGAGTCAAAAGCGTTACTTTGGTATCGTAGTAATCGGCATAGGTTTTCTAACTGGAAGTCGTTATCCAATTTATTGATTCAACATTTTGAACCCCCGAATTTTACTTATAAGTTTGCTACTACTGAGGAAAACACTGTTGCTTCACATGACCGAGTTGTTAAGATTTCTCCTACGCCTACGGGTAGTTCCGATACTTCTTCCGTACGTTCTACTGTTCTTCTTCCTAGTTCTGCTTCTACTCGTCAGGTTATCTGCTTTAATTGCGACAAACCTGGTCATATTTGGACACGTTGTACTCTTCCTCAAGTACTCCATTGCCATGGTTGCGGACATAAGGGAGTTTCTCGCCGCAACTGTTTAAACTGTCATACTACTACTAATATGTCTTCAAAAAATACTTCAACTTCTGTTCTCAGCTCTAGGAGTCAAACTTCTTCTGCCTCTAATTTTACGTTCGCTTCTGTACCTCATCCAGGTCATCCGGTTCCTACTATCAAAACATACCCTTCTTCGGTAAATATAACTTCGAACAACATTTTTTCCGTTTCTAGTTCTACATTCTATTATACACCTTCTTCTGCTCGCCCTACTTATTCACTTTCACCCCAAACTGTGTCTCCAACACCAGTGCATCCCATGCTTCAAATTAGTGACTTGCAGGTAACTTCTCAAGAGTTTGTTCCCGCTTTCTTGAACGATTCTACCCAAGAAATTCCTGTCGTGTCTGCAAACACAAATGTCGCTGAAGTGACGATAGTTCTAATTCAGTCCGCGAAGGTCCTGTTGAAGTTCATGAACCGGTATCTTTAATGTCTTTTGCTGTTGCCATCAAAATTCTACATGTTCTTGCTTTCTTAAATGGTTCTACTCAAAAAATTTCGGTCGTGTCTGCAATAACAACCGTTGCTGAAGTGAAGATAATTTCCAATACGGATAGAGGAGGTCCTGTGGAAATTAGTGAACCCGTCTGTTGCTGTTGTTGTCCAAGTTTTACCTGATCCTGTTTCGTTATCTACGATTGTTAAGGAATCAGTTCCTATTGTGGCTGAAGTTTTATCTGTTCCTACTCTGTTGTCTAACAGTTTTGAAGCCTTACTTGATTCTATTTCTTTATCGGACGTTGATGAAACGAAACCTACTCTTACTCATTTTTATCATGCTGACAAAATGTTACTTGCTTCTGTTCTTTTAGCTAAAGCCGGTGAAATCCTAGTTGATGTCATGTTATCTAATGTTGACGAACCTCAACTTAATTCTGCTTTCTCATCTATTGGGGATAAAGTTCTTCCTGATGCTGTTTGTTCTTGTAAGGTTGATGAAATTCTGTCTGGTGCTGCTCCTTTCTTTCATGTTGATAAACATTATTCTACTCCTTTATCTAACATTGGCGAAGTTCTACTTGATACTATTTGTTCTTGTAACGTTGGTAAACTTCTACCTGATACTGTTCCATTATGTAATATGGTTGAAGTGTTATCAGATTCTGCTCCTTTTCCTAGGGTTGATATCCCTATAGCCAATGCTATTTTCTTTCCTAACTGTGATACTTCTAGTCATTTATCTAACATCGATAAAATTTTATCTGTTTCTGTCCCTTTATCTAACGTAACTGAAATGTGCTCTGCTTGTGTTTCTCTTCCTAAGATTAATTCTCGTACAGCCAATTTTTTTTCTCCTTCCACCGTTGGTTTTCTTGCAACCCATTCTAAAAACAAACCCGTTTCTTCTATGACGCGTTTTGAGTTTTCTAAACTACCCTTGCCACCTCCTATATCGCGTGCTACAACTACTACATGCCCTGCTGTCTTTGTTTTGCGGAAAACTGCCCATATAAAACAGAAATTTGTCTATGCTCCTTCCGAACCGGAAGATTTATGTCGGCGAAGTCCTAATATCTTTGATCTCGTTTCGTTCTCCTTCTGGCGGCGTAAACGCCTTAAGACCAATATCTAGTCCTCACGCACCAGATTCTCATGTCGACTTTGCTCTCCTTCGGACTTGATTTTTGGACGTTAATATATCGTTTTACTTCCCTGTTTTGCTAGGTTTTCTTACGTTTTCTGACCCCGTGTGGGTCCGGGAATAGAATAGCCCCACGGTACGACCTGTCCGTCGTAAGAGGCGACTACAGCGGTTCAACACATACACACACGCACACTTTATACACGTCCAATACACACACACACACACACACACACACTTAATACACACACACACACACATACATTATAATTTGAATTAGGGCCGCTATACTTGCGGCCACGTCCCCAATGCTCCACCCGGAGGTACTACATTGGGTTTAAACGCGAAAATAATCGTGCTTCTGATTAATTCTGACTTCATAGTTAATCCACCCTAAATAAAAACTAAATAAAAATCTAACAAACCTAAAAATCCAACAAACCTAACAAGCTCTAACAATCTAACAAACATAAAAATCTGACCAACTGAAACAAAACTAAAAACAAGGTTGTAAATAATGGTATCCCAAACGCTGACTTTGGAGTGTACCCGATCAACAAGACACAAGCAAAAATAAGAGGGGGGAGGGATCCGTAATACCGGATAGCAGACGCCGGCTCTGCTTACCAGTGCGACCTGAAGGGTCGTCTTAAAACTATCGAAATCTAGCTAACTAATTTAAATTCATCCCTAGCTTTCCCTATCATTCCCTAACTGATTTATATTATGATTACAATCTTCACTATTCTACTCTTCCTTCCCAAATATATACTGCAACCAATATGGCGACAGAACGTCAAACAAAATAAATATGCCACAAAATGCTACAATGCATGCTAATAAATAAATAAATAAATATTAAGACACACACACATACACCCACACACTTCGTAAACACACTGTTCTACTAGGTTCTCTTTTCTTTCGTTTCCTCCTTGTACTCCTTGAACCCGTGTGTGTCCGGGTATAGAATAGTCCCCATGATACGACCAACCTGTCGTAAGAGGCGACTACAGCGGTCAAACACAACACATGCACACACGCACACTTTATACACGCACAACACATACACACACACTTATTACACACCCACACACACACACACATACACCTACACACGCACGCACACGCACCCACATACTCATACATAGCCACACTGGGATTCTGTTTTATTTTCTTTTGTACGATTCTTAGATTTTTTTTTTGGTTTTGTTGTTGGTGCTTGGTGTTATTCTTTTTGGCTTTTTTTCTTGTTCTTTTCGTTCCACATTCCTGTCCTTTTTCCTGTCTGGTCTTCTTTGCTGTCGGTCCCTATACCGATTGTGTTTTGTGCATCCGCTCCTGTGGTAGGTGCTTTCTAGTCCGTTTTTCTTTCTTCGGAAACCACGACTTAGTCGATTTTAGGACTAGTTAGCTTCTCTTTTCTTTGGTTTTCGGTTTTGGTTACCACAATTAGTAGTACATCATTTCCTTTTACCAGCGCTCTCCCTCTCTTCCTCTAGACCTCCATTTTTGTCACTTTGTTTACTTGAGGCTTGACCTTTGGGTCCTGTTTTGGTTTGCACTGTTGGTTTTCTTCCTCGTTCCTCTTTTTCTGTTAAGGTTGATAACCTTACTGTTTCTTCTGAGAAACATCCGTCCTTGGACGACTCCGCAATGCTAAGACCGTTCCATCTTAGTCCTCTTTGATTGCTTATTACCCGTCTTTCCTTTCTTCCTTTCTTTTTTTCTTTCCTTCTACTAATGGCTCTTCGAGCCGGATGAGAGTTCTTTTCTTTTATTTTGAGGTGTTTTTTTCTGTGTTTTTTTTGTTTGGTTTTCGTAAACGAATAATCTTTTAGTTTTTTTTTCTCAAGAGATTTTTTTTGTGTTGGGGGTTTTTTTGTTGGTACTGCTTTCCTACCCCGACCTTTTAATTTTGCTGGGGAAGGATTTGTTACGTTCATTTCCGGTAGTAAAACCGTATCCGGTATTTGGTTATTTCATTTATATAAATTTCCTTTCTACTCTTAAATTCTCCAATAATGCCCTATATAGTGTACCTGTTTAGTATAAGCTCGCTTAACGTAATTTTAACTCAAATCCACTTTGCTCTTAGAACAAAAATTTATTCGATAAATTAAATAGTCAATACCTTGTTTTAGGTATCCGGTAATTTGTTAAACATTCCCATAACGTATAATTGCTTTCTTTTGGATTTCCCATTTAAAAACTTGTCGAAATAATAGATCCTACTATTAGTTGATAGCGTGTTTTCCAGTTTGCTAATCGTGCTTCCGATAACGTGAGGATTGCAGTTTGAAATCGTATTATTTGAACCCATTTTGAATTTGATTCTGCAGCTTGTGCGTTGAAATATTTTCTACATTATTCATCGCAGTACTTCAAAAGCAATGCACGTTTTTTGTTCGGCTAGTAGCAGGTATCTTGGGTGTATTGCTCTTAGTTGAAGGTCAAATGTGTTCGTTTTTTATGTAGGGCCAACTGTTTGTCGACTTAGACCAACTGCTTTTGTCTGTACACCGCTACTGCAGTTACGGTGGCAGAGCGAATGGATCCTGACTACCGTGGCGTTGCTGTGCTGACTCACCCCCAACGGTTTTCAAGCTATGTATCCTGAGACATACAGGTATACAACTTATATTCCTTTATGTATATCCATGGCATATTCCGCATCAGGGTTTGTGTAGTTACGTTATAAGAAACGTGATACTGTAGGACAATTGTTTGTTGCTGCGATGCGATATTATCGCTCTACAGGTGTGATGTACCATTATTAAAAATGTTTGACAGACACACTCTTATTCTTTTCTATTGATTGGTTTATTTTACAAACGGTATTATGTACAATTTAAAAACGCTTGACAAAAACTCTTGTAACATACTGTTTTAATAAGCTCTAATAGTTCTAGTATTCCTAAAAATAGTTAGTTTCTAGTTTAATTTTAGCATGCTAATTATTAGAATTGTAGCGGCTGCAGGATCACCCAAGTAGCTTCTCAGCGAAGTTCCCAGAAAGATCTAATCCAAGAGTTAATCAATTTTCTAAAGGCACTTACTTTAAGGGCACTAAACATGTCAAATTAGTCCATATCTATGATTAGATGTCAATCATGCTTTAGGATCCTATTTATGTCAGGGTGGTCTGAAGCAATTTTCAATTAGCTGAGCACTCAACTAAAATCAATTCTGAGAGCTACGGTTGTGGTTATCTTAGGCATTGACAGTTTTAATTAAAATTAAAGATTTACGACCGGCGCATCCTAAGCCGAGTAAGAGCGTCAAGAAAGGGGTTATTTTTCAATTAACCAAAATGTATATAAGGAGGCCAGCCGGTGGGAATCGGGGTTGTTTATTTCCAGACGCGTTAGAGGTTAAAGCTAACGGTTACTAGTGATGTGTTTATTTCTTTGAAGTTATGTGCGGGCCGTTATGTTTTAAGTTATTTATTTCTCTGAGTAAGTAATTAGTATATGTGATATTACTATGAACTCAAGGCTGTGTTATGCAGCATAAGTCAGTTATTTGTTTAAAAACAGTATTTGTCGACTGCCATAAAGTACAACTCCGGGTGAATGCCCAGTTCAAGTAAATTGATCCGTTTGATTATTGCTTTGGAGACCGCATCGTTTTAGAAGGGTCTTCTATTATATCCACGAGACTACCTGAGAATGCAAAGCTCAGGTCCGAAGTCAAGTTACGGTACTATTTGACCCTTGAGAAGGTCGTATTCTTCATGGTGTAGATGACCCCGTGGTTAAAAGGGTCGTCGCACTATGCAAGTTAGTTAGATTAGGGTAGCATTAATAAATCTTTGTTATTGGGTGTGTACACCTAGAACTGTATCTATTCAAAATATGTTTGTTAGTTAAGTTTAGTTAAGTTGTGTTTGTGCTAGCCGGAGACTATAAGTGACTTATTTTCTGTTCTGCCATTTTGGTTCATCGCCCACGAACAAAGTGCGACGAGAGCTATTACCGCGATTGGTCCATGGGCCGTTTAATTCCCATGGTGGCGCCCTTTGTACATAAGGTTATTTACTTTATATTTTGTTATGCATATGTAATTAGTCAAAGTTTTAGTTAGTAGCTCGTTCAATAAAACAATCGAATTTTCGTCTCAGTGTGTTTGTTTAATGAACCCCCCCTTCACCGACTGCTGCAGCTTGCGAGGCAACGTCCCGAAACATGAGGGTACGATGGTGTTAGAGGTCCTGTTATTTATTATTTATTGTTAATTGGATACCCTCATGCGGTAGGTAAATATTAAAATTACACTCTCACATGTTTATTTACTACTGATTAATTTTATTTTGTGTAAAATACGAGATGCGCACTTCATATCTAAAGTACTAAATTGTTCATATCACCTAATTGTTTGCTTTGAAATAGTAACGCTTAATTTATTGCTTTTGCTTGTTTGTACAGAATCCTTTATTTACTTTTTATTTGTTAATAGATAATCGTGGGCGACATGCTTTTTTTTGTTTTCTTGGTATGTAGTTGAATCCCCCCACTCTCCGCATTTGATAGTTAGCCTGGTATTTACTTTTCTTCCAGCTACGTCTAGGTACGTAGCGATACACCATATATAGTGTTCCATGTCAAAATAAATGTAAATGTGTTTACATTGGGCAGAGTGAATAGCACTCAGAGAAGCGACTGAACGGTCATAAATATGACCAAAAAAATGAAACCGCACTTACAAAACATGAAAAATAAGCTAATCATGTATTTGTTTTTGATGAAACTATTGTTTTAAAAACTGAAATTAATAAAAAAAAAGATAATGGTTAGAGATGGTATATGTTATGAAAATCCCAACAGCTGTTAATAATAAAGTCGATACACAAAAATTGAGTAAGTTATATAACAACATAAAAAAATAGTTTCCACACGCTAGCAAAAACGTATTAAAAGTCTAAAAAACTAATAGCATCCGGTAAAATACAGTTAACAAAAACAAAACAAAATGTTTAGATAAAATTAGTAAAGGAAACTAGGGTCGGTTAATAGAGGAAAACGATATATTAAACATGGAATTCCTAAACTAAAACATTCACCTAATCGATGTGCTCTAACATAGTTGAATTTATACAAAATTGTTAATAAAAGACGTATAAAATTAATTAAGGATGTACATTATATGTGGTGTTTAAAGGTTCATACTATTTAAATTGATTTTCGTTTTGAGGTAAGCAAATCTATATAATATGAATGCAATTTTTTTTATATTAAATTAATTGTAGAAAAGCCATTCAGAAAAGTGGCATAAAAGCGACGAAACGTTTGGAACATGAAGTAAAAATACTTTAGTAATTAGTTTCATTAACGTAAAAACGTAACTATTTTTGTAAGGAATAGGTAACCTATATGAGGTAGGAACCTATAAAACAAATATGCACAAAATTATATGTGAACAGAATGTAGCAACTTACATCCTAGTCAATCTTACAGAATAGAGAATTGCATACCTTGCATTGTCATCTTTAGCAACATCACTAATTACTTGTCGGCTTTCTTCGTGAATTTGCATCGTAATTGCTGGTCCCGAATTTAATTTAATTTCTGTCTCTAAAATAACTTTGTCTTCGATAATTTCACCTTGGTGTTCTCGAACGACTACTTGGTAATTGTTATTTGACCTCCATCGGCTTTCTTCCACTATATTTTGATTTAAATCACTCCACTGAATTTTGCTACTCTCGCTTTCGCCATTTTTTCCATACGTGTTGTAAACTTCACAGAGGATGTCAAAGTCCCTTCTATTTTTAATACTATTTAAATGTTTTTTAAAGACTTCATCTCCTATAACGTTTTTAATCCTAATCAACGATCGTAATGCAGCTTCTTGATAGGTGATTTGTACCATTTTATCAAATAATGCTTTTATAATATAAGAAATGGTGTCTTCTGCCACGTGTTTTAGAAAAAATGGCAAGGCGATTATTATTCCTACCACGATGCTAGCAGGCGCTTTGGTTTCTATTCCATCATACACTATTCCCTTTACTACGTTGTCGGAGTTTCTACTGTTGGCTAAATAAGCTCTTATACAGTCAACTGCTCCTTTTCTAACCGAAGGAGCTATATGTCCTAAGTTTAGTACTAAGTCTGGTAAAATTTTTTCCAATCTACTATCAATATGCGCTTCTGGTATCACAGGTATAAAATCTGTCAATACCCGAAGAGCATGTTGAACGACTTCTCGTTCAGGATTTTTCAGTCTCTCTAATATTGCTTGGAAGAAGATGTCCAAATTTAGATTATCTGAAATAAAGAATTAGAGTTAAAAATTGATAGTACATAATACTATCAGTTACAACACACCCGCTTCTTAAGATAGAAGCCCTATAAAAAAGGCAAAATTAATTCTAAATAGACAAAATAGATGTTGATGTACCCTGTATATTATGGTTTTACAAATAGAAGTGCTAATTAAGCATGAACCTTAAATTTTTTAGTTCTACAGCGGGAATTCAAACAAGAAACTTACCATAAAACTATAGTTATATTTTTGTACAATACATAGTTGAACGTGACTCAGGTAAATGACTTATTTCAAAACTTGTTACATGCCAAAATTAGCAATGTACCATTTTTAAATTTAGTTATAATTTCTAAAATAATTCCCGCGTATTTTTTAAATTAATAAAATTTAACTACTGTCGTCGCGGACAGTCGCGTCTGCGCAGAGTGAATGCAGGGAATGCGCGACTGTCAAAAGCGGGGACTAAGCCACGAGCCCTCGACGAAGGAACAACTATCTTGGTGTTGTGTGTGTTTTTCTTTTTAGGTATATGGGTTCCCTGTATCTTATTTTTTATTGTACCTGGTACCTTAATTCCGTTCATTCTCCCACGAGTGCAATAGAAGAAAGAACGGATGGAAATTTGAATTCAACATGGCGTAACGCAACCCAACCTACAAATCATCGTTGGACCCTGAGATTAATTTCCGAGATGCCACCACGTGAGTAATTTGATTTTATTTAAAAAGCGGTTGCATCACTCGAAAGCGTGGTCGGTAATATGTTATAAAATGGCGGGTGAAATATGCAACGCACGTAATTAAAACAATGCTGTCCAAAACTTTACTTTTTTCTTATTCCGCTGTCTCGTATCCGCCTTATTCTTCCTTCGGTAGACCTGTTCTTGTCCCGGAACACCCGTCTACCACATAAGAGTGATTCTTCCTTCACTCCGGACTACTGCCCACATTAGTTGGTTGAGTAGTGCTTTTCTATCCACCTTTTTCTATCGCTATTGCTCAATGCGAGCCCTTCTTCTATTCTCTTCTAGCTGGAAGTCACTAGCACATTCCAAAAATTCCTACCTCCCTCTTTTTACCTTTCCTACATGTCTATTGCCCTTTCATTTCGGCCCCACGTTGGGATTGTTATAGTTTTGGGCGGCATTGTTATAATTACGCGCGCCGCATATTTCACCTGCCATTCTATAACATATTATTGACTTTATATGTGATTTTCCAATGCTCCACCAGAAGGTACTACATTAGCCAGGAAGCGAGTTTTTTTTACCTGGAAAATTTGGAATTTTGCCGAACCCTTGCTGTTCCAAGCAAGGTAGGGATCTTTAACGTGCGTGACAACACTCACACACGAGACTTCCATTTTACCTCTCATCCGAACGAGGGTGTATTTTTGTGAAAAATGCTTGCCTAACATTTTTCAAGCGGACCGTGTCGGGATTCAAACCCGGGACTTTACGCATATTACCGAACACGCTTTCGAGTGATGCAACCGCTTTTTAATTCAAATTTGCAAGCATAATTTAAATAAAATCAAATTACTCACATGGTGGCATGTCGGAATTTAATCCTAGGGTTTAACGATGATTTGTAGGTTGGGTTGCGTTACGCCATGTTGAATTCAAATTTCCATCTGTCCTTCCCTCTATTGGACTCGTAGGGGAATGAAAGAAATTAAGGTACCAGGTACAGGAAACTTACATACCTAAAAAGAAAAACACACACAACACCAAGATAGTTGTTGCTTCGTCGAGGGCTCGTGGCTAAGTCGCCGCTTTTGACACTCGCGCATCCTCTGGATTTACTCTGCGCAGACGCGACTGTCCGCGACAACGGAAGTTAAAATGCTATTAATTTAGAAAATACGCGGGAATTAATTTATAAATTATAACTAAATCTAAAAATGGTACATTGCCAATTTTGGCATGTAACAAACTTCAAAACGTAAACGTGTTTCAATGTTACGCGTTACGAATCTGAATACAAAGCTGCATGAAATGTTAATTATCGTAGTTAGTTTGTGTTGACAGACTGCAAGAGTACATTTTTATAAACAAATCATGTCACTTTAAGAAAGTTTTTAGAATAATTAAGGAAGAAAATAGTGGGACTGATTATATTCATGTTTGATACAATTATCTCATAAATAAAAGCTATTACAATGTAGTTTAATTACTTAGATTCAGCCGACGACTTAGTGGAATTCACAGATATCGTGTTACAAATGACGGAAGTTAGATAGCTGACGGAAACAATTAGTAATTACTCGGGAGTCTGTGACCAAAACATAAGTAGAGGGTAACAGTTGATAGAGTAGTTGAGAAAATTCCTTTGACCTGTGAGATTAGCCAACGGGAGTTAACCGTGGTGGGATCCACGGACTATTCGAAAATGACCCGATAACAAAGATAAAAATATTTAGACGGATAGGTCCCAAACCAACAGATGTGGGAAATGATTAACCCGTCAGAAAGTGGATTCAATCTTGGCATAGTCACACGAAAATCCAACTATCTAGTTATACATATTTTTTGTTATGTTTTGTTGGTAGCATTTATGCATGAAGCTTGTAAAATTAGACATTGGTGGTATTATAAGGCGTCAACCATTATTGTAGGATATAGTGTTTAATTTATTAGATATTGAGGATATGATGCAGTGATAAAATTAGATAGTGTGTTGTGACTCGCCTAAAATGAATTGATCCCTATGATTTTAAAAGTTCGTGTCCTGTTTAGAGGAATTTTGTCATTATGCTTAAATTCAAATAGATTTAGGTGACGCAGTGAGAATGATGTTTTTGTTTTATTAAGAATCTAGAATTTGTAAAAAGAACTCCATTACACCAAGAGGGCGACCTAATCAGAATCTCCGTGGAAAGTTCGTCTTTCAAAGGATCATCTATAGACCAGACGAGTTGGCGCCCATTAATTTTGTACAAAACAAGCACCTCTCAAGCAAGTTTAGTGGTAACGTAGCTGCATAATTGTGAACATTCCACTCTACATTTAGCGTGTTTTTTTTATTCTTTTGCTTGTTTATATAGGAACTCACTTCAGCACCACTGAAGTTAGTTGATGCACCCACAATTTATTGTGATTAATCCCCTTCTGGGTAGTTTGAGGGTCGTTACGGTATTCCGTGCGAAAATAACGTACCCAACAAAAATATCGAGAACCGCAACCAAAAAAAATCCAAAGAATGCCGTGCTAGCTAGAAAGTCGTAGAGTGGGGTAGGTCACAAAAAAGGAAAAGAAAACCTTAAGAAAAATGTTATTTGCAAAACCTATAAAATACGTTTTACAAAAAGGAAAACCAACCAGCGCCGAAAACAATATTTATCCAATGTATTCCGGAGTATTTACACAGCACAGAAGTCTTTGTAAAACTAATTAATACCATCCTTAGTCATCTCAAATTAATTTTTAATCTCGATTCTAGTATTCACATAACACAGAAATTAACAAAAAATGTATATCTGGATTGTTCTCAGTTTAATACAATCTTTTCAAGGCTTTATATTCACAAAACAACATTTAAAAAGTTTACGTATACTTACATTGTGTCCACAATCACTTCTTAAAAACAACTCTTGATAGGTAGAGATCAAGACAATTACGGACCAAAACCATTTACTACAAAAAATGCATTTCGCAGCAGCGGTAAAGAGTTATGCAATAACGTCACACCTAAACAATAATGTAACTCTAAATTTTTATACCGAAGATCTGATAGACAGTCAATGCTAATCTTATTTTATAATTACTATCCAAACAATAAAAACTGCTGTCAATAGCATATTCATAACTCTAAACCAAAGCAATTAAAATTTATCGGAATGTTTCTACACAAATTTGTTTATCTCGGTGTGACTTGATAACTCGCTTAAACGCATTTTATATACCTAAACTACACGTAATACTTAGCTTAATTATGAAAAATTTCTCACACAACAAAACCAAATATAAGCAGCATATTTTTACATAACCTTCTCTAAAAAGGCCTAGAATGATTGCATGGTCCTAAATCAATTTTTATCTTAAAAAGAATTAAATATTTTTGTCTTGTAAATTCTAACATGACCTAAATAAATAAGGCCAACTAGGTAAGCGGACTTAGAGAATACCAACATGTCAATTCACCTGAAAAAAATATATACATATACTCGTGGTATTAATGCTCTCAAAAGGTGCACCTTCCGACATCTTATCTTCGTCTCAGGAGTATTCTACGACACTAGAACCATCATCAAAGGAATTCAGCAAAACTAACACCGCCTCTCCGACCATATGGTCGCTCATATTCTACCATATGTTTCGCAACCATGATCAACGATGTGTACAAGGACAGATTTTTAAATTTGTAGCTGTAGAAAAAACAATCCTTGTGTCTCTAAGCAATCAATAAAAATGAAACAGCCTAATTAATTTGTGTATAGCGATATTCACGTTCACTCACAAACGCATAAACTATATTTAAACCGGTATTAGAATGCGCCAAAATAAATGTTTGTAAAAATTGTAGAAGTTTAAGACATCATTTTTTACAACTTTCGTTATCTAGCAGTTAAATCATACCGGATCCGGAAATGTACAAAGTTGGGTTGTGCAATACTGTATCTGTATGCATACAAACCGATACAAAGTGCATTTAAAGTAATTCTTACCACGACAAGTCACAGGATTAAACTTTACTTTGCAAAGCATAACACAACTTTCCAATATTTGAAATGATGTGAACTGTATTGCTTGTATCACAGACAACAATAACCCGAATCCTAGCATTAGAAGCTTAAAACAAACTAGTATATCGCGTAACCGGACTTCGGAGAAAAAACATAATCATTTTATAGCAGAAAGCAATTCTCTTCAGTTCAAGCAAAGAGAGCAAGTACAATAATGGTTGCCTCAATTCAAAAGCTTCCTCGAAAACACCTATTTGTAGACAATCAATCACATGAATAGTATTTTCCTCAAAACATCTGTCAATCAAAGAACCAGAAAAAAATACTGAATTGCTCTTGTTTTGGAAAGTCCTTTGGTAAACTCGTACATCAACACGTATTATAGAATTTTAACAAACGGCATTACGACCAACAACGGCAACCAGTTCTCGCGTTCTAAACTACTACGTGTCTAAATACGCGACAAGAAACACACAACCAACATCATGGAAATCATGAAGGACGCATATAAGTAGTTGCTTAACTTTCCGTATCAAAATTATAGAAACATACATAAACTAATTAATAATTTATATAAATTAAGGTAAAAAAATAAGCAAACCAGACATTTAGGATTTGTGATTGAAAACAACCTTAATGAAACCAGTACATAAACTCAATGTAAATTTTAAGAAAAAACAGAAACCCCACATTTTTAATGCTACAACAAAACACGATAGATTTAAGTATTTTAAATTATAATTTGAAGTATTTAACGTAATTTGAGGTAATTAAATAGCAACCGTTTAGATTGAAAATGCAGTCGAAATGGTTAATAAATACTCATATGCCTGTGAATAAACTAAGCAATGTGAAATTTGATTCAGTAACAACAGAAATTTCAAGTGCAGGAGCTGCACATAAGACAGTCTAGCGATTCTTTCATTCGTAATACATTTGGAAAAATAACTAAGTTAATCGAGCTTTAGGGGAAGCATTTAAATACTTTATTTGATAAAAGGTACTAAGTTCTCGGTCTGATGAAATAATTAGAAACCATAATCGCTATAGCTGGCTTGCAAATAATTTAAGTTGCATTGCAAATTTATAGTTTTGTACTTGTACACAAATTCAACTTTAATTTCATAATAATTTTAATATTTCTGTATAATTTTTTATAGAATTTAGGGTTATTTGGTTTATTCAAACATAAATTTAGAGATACGAATTTAAAAAACTTTATTTTAGGCAGGTAACAACTTTGTGAGAACAACCATACATTTTTATAAAAATAGTAATATCATTACGCGCCAAGGCCACTCCACAAAAGATTGTATTAAATAATTATGTTAGAGAATTTTGATAAAATTAATTTAGGTATATTACACAGTTGTGTAACCTAGTTTGAGAAATTAGGCTTATGTGAAATACCCTGCGCAGTAACCATTTTTTATACCGTGAGAAAGAATTTGAAATATAACTTCTCAAGGTTTCTGTTAGACATATGTCGCTTTTTGGACCAATCTGGACAATGAACGAGGAAGGGTCGTGGTTGAGAAGTTGAATAGCCGCGCACCAAGTGGTCATTCTCGTCCCAACTGTTATATCATTAACTACCTGTGTGGCAGTAGAACTTTATAAATATTGTACCTATCCTTATTATCGCACCTTGTCTTATTCCTATAAATATTGTATGTAACATCACCGATTCCCTGGTAATATGAAAGCACAGGCATCGAGTATACCTCCGGTACGTATAACCATGACATATACAACTATTATTGGTTAACCCGTTTGCTACTACGCATTCATTTAGAAAGGTAAGCGAATTATTAGTAAATTTACCTTGTGAATTTGAAAAGTGAATCATTTTTCTTTGTTTGTAAAATCCGTGAACCTAGTATGCCCTCTATGCAAGTATGCGATAAACTACTGTCATTTATTAGTTCTAAAACAACATCGAGCAACCATTTATTTATCTATCAAAGAGAGTATTCCATTCCTTTTTGTTTCTGCAATGTGCAATTTCTTTTGATGGTTCAAGTAGATTAGCCTATGTTCTTTGGAGTCCTGAGTTTACAATATTTACAATATAAAAATCCTCCTGCTCGTAAAATTTTTTATATAAAAAGTATCTGACCTAATCTTTCTCACCATAGACCTTTTCGTGTCTGTGATTTTAACTACTTTACCTTCACATAATGCCCATCTTGGTAACAAGTTTTTTTAAATCGCAAAAATGTTCGTTGCGCATTTTTTATAATGAACACGGCTTGCGACTTTTCTTTGCTTGCGGGATGAATATTACGTAGTATTGAAAAGCAAGGGTTGGAGCGGATTTTTTTAATTCTTGATACGTTATTCAATCACTGAATAGGCATTATCAGGTTATAACACGTTCGCGATACTTTATACACCAACAAGATAAGAAAAAAAATTTAATGAACAAAATAAATGCACACATTCTGAATATTTAGACTTTAGAGATAGTTAGTGATAATTACGTATAACATGTAAATTTTTGATTTCTGTAAAAATAATTCAGATGACAAAACTAACATCCCAAAAACTATAACATTGTTTGTTCAACTTACGTTATAGCGCGGAATACTCGAGGATAATGGCTTATTGAAAAACCGCAAATGAATACCAAACTACAAAGATGCGAAGTATGCACATTCCATAGAAACATAATAAAATATACCGTTGTGTGCAAACTCATGTATCGTGTTCGCATTAGTTAGCATAGGAAAAAAAATTAATTTTGGACGGACAGAATTGAGATGAACGCACCCTGTATATCGAGATTATACGAACACTAACTATTAATTCAGCATGATGTTTTAATTCTTTTGTTTCTAGAAAATATAATTTCAAATAGGGCAAAAACTGTAACTAAAAGTAAGTACAAAATAAATTTTCTTAAGATAAATTGAGACACTTAATACAATGGTAGCGCATTGGTCATCAAGTAGGATAAACATTGCAACAACAAAACCGCATAAATACATAAACATATAAACCGCTGAAATGAAGGATTCTATAAAACATACAGTGTATGGTTCATTAATTGCATCGATATTTGTAATATAGGAATACGAAATATAAGAGACTAAAAATTATGATTGAAATAAAACACGCCTCGTGTTTTTCATCCAATAATTAAAATCATAGGGTATACATTGATGAAATAAATTAATGGGCGAGAAACGTAGAAACCGCTAAAATGCAAAATCTAGCACAGGCTTTCAAGGTTAATTGCAATACAATACAAAGCACGCAACCTTTACATAATTAGTTTGACAATAACCTTTTATTCAGCATGCATAGATATTTTGAATCAAGAGAACGAAATTGTAAAAGGAAAATGATATATAACAACTAAGCAACACTAGTCAAAAATGCAGTTCAGAATATTATTTTAAAACGATCAAGATGCTGTAATACGAGCATAAAGTTGACAGAAAGAGAGAATTTGATAGTAATACAGCTTCAAGATGTGAATATAGATTTCTACGCAGAGGAAAAGCACGCGGCGCACTACTTATTTATTCTGAATTACGTTTGCAGGTGTAAGGTATGCTTCATCAATTGTTCATTACGTAGTGACGACCAAAAAAAGGAGGTTAGGAACTTGACAGTTTACCCCACTTATATTTAGATTTAATTTTGCGTTAAGGGAGCTACTGTTGAAAAGAAACAAATAAAAGAAAGTTCATAAGTACACAGATATACAAACTAAATAGTTAAAATGAACAGTTTATGCAGTTTGAAGCACTTCGGAACTCTTCGGTAATCTTCGATAGTCTTTGGAAGGCTTCGTGGTTGCTCGTGGAATCAAGTAAGAACTTAAATACTAAGTAAACGAATATATACACAGTTAGGAGAGGTTTAGAGGTCTTCGGTAGTCTTCGGAACTCTTCGAAAGGCCTCGGGATTTCTTGGTGAGGCTGAGTGAGAGCTTGAATAACGATAGTTAGAAAGTATTTATAGTTTGAAGAGGTTCAGACGTCTTCGGCGGTCTTCGGAACTCTTAAGAGGGTTTCGTGTTTTACTTGTGGGACAACGTGAAGCTATAAAGAATTATGATCTGAACATAAGAACTATACATCCAACATAATATATAATATTAAGGGGTTCAAAAGGCTTCGGAAGACCTTGAAATTTACTGGTGAGGCTGAGTAAGAACTTGAATAATGATAATTAGAAATTATTTATAGTTTGAAGAGGTCCAGACGTCTTCGGAACTCTTCGGAAGGCTTCGTGTTTTACTTGTGGGACAACGTAAAGTTATAAAGAATTATAATATCAACATAAGAATTATACATTGAATATACAATATTAAGAGGTTCAGAAGTCTTCGGTAGTCTTCGGAACTCTTTAGAGGGCTTCGGGAGTCGTGATGTCCTAGGCCTCGTCAAGTGTGTTGCCACGAACTCTACGGGGGTGCTATCCCAGAAGTACAACTCGCAGACGCATTCGGCGTCACCACAATAAACGACCTCTCGAGACGTTATCGTCGTGGGGGCCGCTTAGATGGATACTCGCCGCAGCCCTTGTGAGTGCTGAAGATGGGCTGGTGAGGGCGGCATGGGTGGCAGGAGCTTCGGTAGCGGTAAGGTGTCCTGAAAGGCGCGTCGGAGAGCGTTCTGCATCTGCTTCCGGTTGGACGAGTGGGTGGAATGGGGTTTCTTACCCATACGTAATTAACTACTGATCTACGGAACGAATGAATGTGGCGTGCCCTAGCTACGGCGCCGTGCAGTGTAACTGGTCAGAATTAAGCAGGCTATGAGGAGCCCTGCTTGCTGAAGTGGTTAACAGGCTATCGTTAGTTGAGTTCTAAGGCTACGAAGAGCACTAAGTGTACTGAATCTGCTAGATTTGCAATCGTATTTATATGCTTTCTTCCCCTGTGCAGGGTATGTTAAAAAAAGGTAATGGGCATCCAATAGATTTACTACTTTTAGTGTAGCACAAAAAATTAGTTGGAGATTTTGATTTTCGAGGTCTTTGTTCTACGTTCAGCATGTGTACTTTGATATAGGGTAGCATACAAGTTCTCCGAAAGACACTTCTTAGTGCTCCCCATAGCCTAAAAACTCAACTGGCAGTGCTTTCCATAACCTGCTAACACTTCAGTGAGCAACGTTTCCCATAGACTGCTATACTTTAGCGCGCAGTGCTCTCCATAGCCCGCGTATTCTCTGACGATGACACTGTCCGCCGCCGTACCTAAGACACGTCACTGTAATTCATAAACCAATAGTTAATAAACTACGTATGGGCGTTAAGCTCCGTTCTATCCATCACCGACAAGTCGTTATTGTATTGCGTCTGTCAACTCTACTTCCGAAACAACACCCCCCGTAGAGTTTAAGGGTGACGCACGTGACGAGGCCTAAGGCACCACTACCACGACGCTTTCTGAAGGGTTCCGGAAATCAACGAATACCTCCAAACTTCTCCAAGCTGTACATCCGTCCACATCGTAATTCTTCATACCCTCACGTTGTCTCACAAGTAAAACAAGATGCCTTCCGAACAGTTTCGAGGATTTCTGAAGACGTCTGGACTTCTTAAAACTGTAAATATTTTATAGCTATCGCTGTTCAAGTTTTTACTGGGCCTCACAAATAAATTCCGAAGCCTTCCGTAGAGTTTCGAAGGCAACCGAAGACTTAAACCTCTCTATGCTTGTATATATAATGCTATAATAAGGGGGTTATTTAAGGGTTACTGAGTCGTGGTGGTCGCGCAATACCATAAAATAGTACTAGGAATTAGAAAACCGCATTTAATTAGCATGAAAAATACCTAATTCGCATATTATTCAAAGAACAAACATTTAACACCCTGTATAAGGACCGCAATTAACTTTAATCAATGCAAGTAAGCATGTCCTTCAATAATATAAACTTATTCAGCAGAGAAATAATTATACATGCAATTAAAAATTAAACAAAGTAATTAATAATGCCCGAAATAAACAGTACTGATAAAATTATGTAATAAATGTAATTATAAAGATTAAAATTATTTTAAAAAAATAACAAATATTATTGACACTTTAATTATTATGTTCTAAATTGTGCATCCTCAAACTTCGTTCGAGACAAGACCTATCATTAAACCAGATAAGTTCTAAGTATCAATCATGGTCAAATGTATAATTGAAATATAGGGATTGTCTCAGGGCTGCGAAGAAGACTTCTAAACGGCATCACTTTAATTCAATCGATGGTTGTGAATGGTGACCCGTTTGAAAACCAGGCATTTTGGTAGCCATGCCCCAAATGTATGCGTCTGAGGTGTGAGGTCATTGACGAGAATGTGAAGGATAAGAGATAGGTTCAAGTAAATCGTGATATGAATTAAATGCTTGGAAAATGTTCTTGAAGAAATTTAGACGAATTTGCGGCAGCAGTATGGCAAGGTTTCGCCGTCCTGCTGAAAAATTGAGTTTCGAAATTCTATTAGTTACGTGCACGTACAGAATTGACGTAGATCAGGGATAAATCGTGTCTAAAATTTAGTCTAGTACCTCTAGTTGATTAAGTGTGACTTGCCTACCATTCTAACAACTCGATAAATTTGATACGGACCAATGAAATTCCGTAAGTCCGGAAACAGCACACCAGACACTCACTTTTCACTATGTAAAGGAACCTCTTGAACCTCATACGGGTCTGGTCAAAGCCCAGAAATCGATTTGTGCGACAAGATTCACATAGCCTGACAAGTGAACATATGTGCTTTTCGTCTGAATTAACCAAACATTTTTCTTTAAAAATTCAGGATTTTCATACTGTAACGCGAGAATTTCTAAAGGCGCAAGTATTCCACTCTATCTGCGATAATCCGATTTGGATGTTAAGTTAAGAATGTACCATTTGAATCACATACGAAAATGTACCCAGCTCCTTCAGGGATTCTTTGAAAGGAAGTTCTTTTTAAATCAAGTTGTAACGCTGTCCTTGCCTGGTTTGCCATTTCGGATTTTCTAAGATTTGCTCAAAAACACGTTCATGGTTATTGTTGTTGTTAACTGTCCTGGGACGCCCGAGTTTCCTTTTCGTTGGCACAATACACTACCTGTATTTCTAAACTTTTCAATAACCTTCAAAATTACAGCATTACTTGGAGAACGTTTATTAAACCTTTGTGTGAATTGATCAGACACGTATAGCAAACTTGCACCATTATGTCGGCCGATTCCGTATGAACGAAAATAATGCTCTACCAGAAACACTTTCTCCTCTGTACTTAACACCATTTTTAACAATTAGGCCCTACTAATTACTTGTTTGAGGTTTACTTGACAGGTCTATACTAGCTAACTTGAGTGTGACAGCGCACGCATAAAAACACCGCCAACTTAGTTTCAGTACTGTTTATTTCGGGCAATACTGTAGTTCTAAATCAAGAAGCGTTCATAAATTATAAATAAATAGATACGCATGGAATAAGGTAAAAGCTAGTAAATCATCACGCAATATCTATTAAAATTAAGCATGCAATAATGAAAGAAGCGTTTGCTGGAAAACGGATAGAAATTTTATTAATTAATTTAGGTTAAATATTTATAATGTAGGGCTCTAAGTTGTACCAAGCAAATTCTAAGTTACGTCCAAGTTACCTCTAAGTTGCACTAAGCAAGCTCGAAGTTACGACAAGCAAATCTAAACAAAGCATGCAGTAAATTTTGAAAACAAATTAATGAAAATTATTGGTTCAAATTCACTTGAGAAAGCACAAGGCAGAGCATTGTTTTAAAAGAAGCTACTCGATTGAAGGTAATTAAGGGGGTGTTGATTCACAACACGTAGCAGCAGATCAAAGGGGAAAACAAAGAAGGACACACCGGGAGAACTACAGGTCAGAGCTACCTATTATTAGGCATTATTTCATTTTTTAATTTGAACAATGACTATATTTTCTATATTTTGTAAAGAATCAACAAAAATACTTCATACGTAAAAATTTACGTAAAAAGGGAAAAGGTCTTGAACGTTCTAGATTTTTCAGTAATAGTATCATTTTTGGTGGCTTTAAATTAAAGAAAGGGAGACACAATTTTAGGGATAAGTAATCTAAATATTATTACTTGGCTCAAGGGTTTATCTGTCATATAGTAAAACTGTGAAGTGTAGATATTATTTTCTTCTCATTATACAAATATAGATCGACTTCGTTTTATCATTCTAAACAGGAAACGTTTTAGGGAAAAGGGATAAATTATTTGATTATCGTAACGTTGTGCACTCTGTGTGAGATAAACTAAGCTAGGCGTGGCATAATTAAAATTAGAAAATTAGATAGAAACACAGCGGTGGCGGACAGCAGGAAACTGGACGTTTATTACATCGGCGTGCAGCGTTATCATATCAATATGTTCAATTAATAGTTTTAATTTTATATCCTAATTCTTTGTAACTTAATGTTGTCCAACAAATAAAACACGAACCCTTCCGAAGAGTTCCGAAAACCGCCAAAGACGTCTGAACCTTTTCAAACTGTAAATATTTTTTAATTACCGTTATTCAAGTTATTTATCGGCCTCGCCAGCAAATCGCGAAATCTTCCGAAGAGTTCCGAAGACTACCGAAGACTTTTACACCCCTTTAAACTGTATATACATTCCTTCAAGTGTTTAAATTTACTTTGTTTCCACAAGCAACCACGAAGCCTTCCGAAGAATTCCGAAGCTTACCGAAGACTTCCAATCTGCTCCAAACTGTTAAAAACCTTTAATTTTAACTATTTCACTTTTATTTTTATGTATTTATGAAACATATAATTATTTTTGCTTATACCTATTAACCATTCTGAACAGACCTGCACCTTGACGACGTTCTACAATACTAAAACAGGTAGAATGGCTAGCGCGTTTCAATGAGCTAAAGAGCCGAACTATAGGTTTAACCAAATTAGTGGGGTCTTTAGTGAGGAACCAGACTGACAGATCCCCGAAAGAAGGCAGCAGCTTTTTCGGTGCTTAGAGTGGCAGAAGCCATAGGTGTTGAAATGACATTCTAAGACACACTACTTCGATGTGGAAGGCAACGGGAAACCACCACATTATCTCCCAAGTACACTGCGTACAGAAATGATGACATCCTCTGAGGTAAAAAATTCCGGAGGTAAAATAGTCCCTCATTCGTATCTATGAGAGGGGACTACTTTGGGGTATGTGATCCGAAAGAATAGAAAAAGATCCGTGAACAATCTGCAAGTCGGAGCGTGTAATGTCAGAAGTATAAAACAAGTACGTAAGTTAGAGAACCTGAAACTCAAAGTGGATAGGTTAGCACTAGACATAGTAGGAATTAGGAAAATCCGATGGCCAAAGGCGGGGGATTTTTGGAATGGAGACTTCAGGGTAATTCATACAAGATCAGAGGAAGGAAATTCGGGTGTGGGGATAGTTATGCGAAAAAAGATAGGACGACGTGTAGAAAACTGCCTACAAAAGAACGAAAGAGTACTCAGGGTTAGATTTGAATCTAAACTAGTAAATACAGTAATAATACAAGTATACATGCCCACTGCTAGCTACAGTGAGGAAGAGGTAGAGGCGATCTACAAAGATATCGAAGACATATTAAAATACGTAAAAGGACATAAAAATTTAATAATTTTGGGGGATTTTAGTGCAGTGGTAGGTGAGAGTAGCGAAGGAGCGATAGTAGGTTTATTTGGTTTAAGCACGAGAAATGACAGGGGAAATAGGCCGGTTGAATTTTGCGACAAGAACAACTTAACCATCACAAATACATTATTTCAACATCATGCTAGAAAACGATACACGTGGAAGATGCCAGGAGATATAAGAAGATATCAAACAGATTACATTATTGTTAGACCTCGGTTTAGAAATCAAGTAAAAGACTGTAGAAGCTACTGGGAAGCAGATATTGACGCTGACCACAACATCGTAATTATGAAGGCCACACTTAAATTTAAAAATCTGAAAAAGAGGAACGGAAAAAGGCACTTTGACTTTGAGAAGCTAAAAGATTAGGATATCCACGAAAGGTTTGAAAAAAAGTCAAATGAATTGCTGAAAGATATCGGGAAAATTTCTGATACTAAGGAAGTAGAAACAGAATGGAATAACATTAAATCCAGCTTAGACATGGCGGCCAAAGATATTCTGGGGTATTCACAGAAAGAAAATAAGAAACCATGGATAACAAAGGATATCCTGAATTTAATAGAAGAAAGACGAAAATACAAAAATAGATCAGACGAAACAGGAAAACAGAGATACAAAGCCATAAAATGGGAAATTATGCGCAAATGCAGGAAAGCTAAAGAACAATGGATTGCTGAAAAGTGTAATGAGGTACAAACTAGGATGGAAATAGGAATGACAGACGAAGCATACAAATTAATGAGAATGAATTTTAGGGATATGAAACCATATAGCAAAAATATAAGGGATGCGGGAGAAAACGTCATTATAGAAAATGTAGAAACAGTAGCTAGATGGCAGAAATATAAAGGGAATTTATGTTCAGGAGAGGAATTAACAGCATTAAAACAGGAATCAGACATTAAAAAGGATGACCTGGGGTATCCTATACTAAGAGATGATTTTTCATTAGAATTAAAGAGGCTGAAAAATAGTAAGGCACAAGGTACAGGTAAGGTGCAAGTAGAAATTCTAGAAATCGCTGGACATGTAGTAACAGAATGTCTCTTCCGACTTGTAAGCTATATGTATGAGACAGGCGAGATACCCAAAGATTTCAAACGTAACATCATAGTAACTGTACCAAAAAAAAAAGAGGCACAAATAGATATGAAAATTTTCGAACAATAAGCTTGACAGCAAAAGGTTCAAAAATATTAACTAGAATTGTATTGTACAAAGACGAATAGAAAAACGAGCTGAAGAAATACTGGGAGAAGATCAATTTGGGTTTAGGAGAAACAGGGGAACACGGGAGGCTATTTTAGCTCTGAGGGTGATAATGGAGAATACAATAGAGAAGGGAGAAAGCGTATATATAGGGTTTGTAGATCTGGAAAAAGCATTTGATATTGTAAAATGGAAAAAAATGTTTGAAATACTCAAAAAGATTGGAATGAGTTACAGGGATAGTTGAATAGTGCATAGCTTATACAAAGAACAAACAACAGTAATAGAATTAGAGCAAAAAAGTAGAGAAGTAAATATTAGGAAAGGGGCGAGACAGGAATGTGCCTCATCCCCATTAATTTTTAACTTGTACATAGAAGAGGCAATGAATACTGTCAAATGCAAGAAGACATTTGGAATTAATATGCAGGGGCAAAAGATTGATATGCTTAGAGTTGCAAATGATATTGCGGTATTAGCATCTAACAAAGAAGAGTTAGAAGTTGCTCTTAATGAAATGGAAACAGTTCCAAAGGAAGGATATGATATGAAAATTAACAAAAATAAAACTAAGGTTCTAGTATGCAAAAGATGGGATAATAAATCAAAAACAAGAATACAAATAGCTAACAACAACTTACAAGAGGTTAAGGATTTATGCTACCTAGAAAGTCAAATAACGCAAGATGGGAAAAGCACTAAAGATATCAAACAAAGATTAGCACAAGGTCGTGCTACATTTAACAAGAAAAAGCAACTACTGTGTTCAAAGACCACAAACATAGAAACAAGAAAAAAACTGCTTAAAACATATGTGTGGAGCAAAGCACTGTATGACTGTGAAGCCTGGACAGTAGGAGAAGCAGACAAGAAAAGGGTAGAAGCCTTTGAAATGTGGTGCTACAGACGTATGATGAAGATACCATGGACAGACAAAGTTAAGAACAAAGAGGTACTAGAAATGGTAGGGGAAGAAAGAACTATGTGGAAAACAGTAAAAAAATAGGAGAGATAGGATGATAGGCCACATACTAAGACATGAGGGAATAGTGCGGAATATATTAGAAGCAGAGATAGGACAAAAGAGAAGTAGAGGTAGACCTAGGTTAGACTACTGCACACAGATAGAGAAAGATTTAGGTTGTGAGAATTTCAGGGAAATGTGTAGGCTAGATCAAAATAGAAATTAATGGAGGTACGTTTCTAACCAGCCGCAAGATGGAAAAACTAATGATAAAAATAATAACTGTACTTAAACATGGTGATTATTGTAAACAACTATAGATATTGGTTTGGAATACCCTCAACTTATGTTAATAGTGCGAAAGGATTTGTTTGAAAACTATTAATAAGGCAAATGTCTCAGTGTTGGGGGATCCTTGGCAGCCACAGGCAGCTTATCCCTCTTCGCATACCATTGAATCTCAGTGAAATAGGGCATATAATTAGAAAACAATAGAAGGGAATCGATCTGTATATCGGCTGTTGGAGGGAAAGTCGACTATCGACGCATTAGAGTTCGTTGTCGGGGAAATTAAGCAGGCGAGAGATGCAAAGAAGTATTGTGTCGTTGTTGCTTTGGACATTTCAAGAGCATTTGATGCTGCCTGGTAGCCATTGATTGTTTGCGAGTTGAAAAATAGGGGTTGTGCCCGAAACTTGATGTCTTTGGTCAATAGTTATTTCTCGGGGCGATTGGCACAGGTTGAAATTCCGGGGGAAGTTATGTCGCGCGAGGTGGAAAGGGGATGCCTGCAGGGGTCATGTTCTGGTCCCACATTTTAGAAGTTGTTGTATGAGAGCATCTTTAGGGTCAAGTTGCCCACAGGATGCTCAATCGTTGGGTTTGCGGATGATACGCTTTTAATTGTCAGATCGCGATTGTTAATGGATATGCGCACAAAACCGAACGAGGCGCTTAATAAATTACATGAATGGTTGCAGGCGGTAAAATTAAAATTTAACCCAGCGAAGTCAGAGGCGCTTTATTTCGGAAAGAAACCGGGATAGCGACCCCCTAGGCTAGAGCTGGGAGGGGAGAAAATACCGTTTAAGGAAGCAACTACATATCTCGGGTAAAGATTGACAATAAGTTAAATTGGAAAGCTCACATGCAGTACGTTAAAAGCAAAGGCAGCGAAATATCAAACAAAATGATGGCGGCGGCGAAAATCAACTGGGGTTTCAGGGGCGAGTCGCTGAGGACGATTTATGCAGGAGCAATTAAGCCGGCAATGCTGTACGCAGCTTCTGTATGGGCGGAATGTTGTAAAGTCCGGGAGAACGAGCGTACAACGCATAACCGCGGAAAAAGCGGCCAGGGCGTACAGGACCACCTCCACGGAGGCGGTCTTGGTGATCAATAGGACTGTCCCTATCGAATATGTCGTTAGGGAGACTAGAGATAGGAGATTGATAAATATAGGGAAAGGGCGCGAAATTATCGAAGATATTCATCTTGGTAATAGGGAGGTACAGAGAAAGATCGTTGTATCGGAGTTGGGGCACCCGGCCGATATTAGAGGAATCGAGTTTGTAGAAGGCGATGGGGATGCGACGTGTATCAAAATTTATACGGACGGTTCACGCATCGACGACGGGCAAGCAGGCGCGGCGTTTGTCATATTTAAGCAGGAAAGGGAGGCGTTTTGGTTTCAAACCAAACTCGCAAACTGGAGCACTATTTTCCAGTGCGAATTGGTAGCCATACGAGAGGCTATCGATTACGTAATAAAACACGCGGCAGAGATGAATATTATATAATCAGCGACAGTAAATCAGCGCTGACAGCTTAAACAAACATGAACACCTCGACAGACATCCAGGCGGACGTCTGGAGGATAGCGCATACGGCGCTCGAGTTTCGACGTTTAAAGTTTTGTTGGGTTAGGTCGCACGATGGTAACGTAGGGAATGATAGGGCTGACGAAATAGCTAAAGAGGCCGCGACGGGCGACTTTCGGATATCACATTCGTCGATACCGAGGTCCCAAATTAAAAGAAAACTGCGCGAAAAGTCAATTCGACAATGGGTAAAGAGGTGGAACAACGCTGCCACGGGCAGGTTGACCCACAAATTCCTACCGAGCATAGAGGCTAGAGGTAAGATCTAGGCAAAGCTCGACCATAAAATGGTGCAACTGTTAACAGGGCACGGCGCCCTGAAAGCGTATTTACAAAGATTTGGTTTAACCGATAATGACTGCTGCGAGTGTGGCGAGGGCGCAGAAAGCGCAGAGCACGTGCTTTTCGACTGTCTACTAGAGGTGGCAAATCGGGGGTTAGCTGATATGAAATTAGCTATCGCAGGGCTAGCATGGCCAAAGAGCCTACAGGAAGTCGGGAAGTGGCTTACCAAAAGGCGTTCTGGACCGCCTTCGAAGAATTTTCGAAGGGTCGCGAGATTGGACGGTGATAACCGCGCGTAAATCGGAAAGTGAAGAGTGGGCGGAGGGAGGATCGGAAAACTTTAACTTTGACTTGGCTTGAGAAATGATATGAGCATGATAACCATAACCTGTAAAAAAATAATAAAAAATATAATAATAATAATAATAATATAAAAATAATAATCAAAAGTCTAATACGCACGACGAACCCTCCCACACCACTAAAGCAGACGACCAGCTCCTCGGATGCTGGGAAAATTTAAAATATATTTATATATGTATTATAGTGTCAGTAGGAGCTACAAGGGTTCTAAGGGTTGTTTTGTGTTGAAGGTAGTGTATGCCAAATAAAGTAAGCCATATATCAGATCCCGTAATTTAAAAATGAAAATGTATGTTTGCCGTACTTTACATACGGTAAAGTATTTGAAATGTTAGTTGAAATGTAAGTGCCAAGACGTAAATTATAATGACTTGATGGCGTGATAAAACACACAGTATTCAAGGTTTTATACTGAGTTGTAGTTTAATAGGCCATTGAACGTACATTTGCCAACCGAAAACCGGATGCGTCTATGGATGTCCACTATTAACCACGCAGATCCAGGTTCATATGTGTAACATTTCGGCATTTATTTTTACTAGAATCAACCTTTGGACAAACATGTAACATCAAAATTACAAGTAATAGCAGTGTCAAATATGATTGAAGGGTTGTGCGATATTTAGGACCAATGATTGAACATTATGTATAAAAATAGGAAAGTGCAAAAGACAAAGTTTTAGGTATTAGTGACACGAACTTGGTGATACGACGTTATTGGATGGTTTTTTATATACAATGTAATAAAGAGTAGGCAGATTAATATTGTAATTATCACCTAGGATAAGTAAACAAAGGGAGTCGATTTCGAGATATTTTTGTATTAAGACGTGTTTATAAAACTGCGCTAAATTGTTTAAATATTTTTTTGGATATTAAATAAATGAGTTTGAATTGTACGAGCTTAATTTATAAAGGAAGAGTAAGGATAAGCAATAGTGAATGAATAATTGATAGCGGCGACGAGTAAAAGTTAAGATTGAAATTAGTGCGACAGCGAACCGGCGGAAAATAAGATTGAATTGGAACGAGATTTATATAGGCAGAAGGCATCGAATAGGAATTATAAGAGTGAAGAATATATTAGGATTGAATTGGATATGGTTTTATGTGTAGCGGGGCATTGAGTGGAAAATAGGAACGAGGATAGATTTGGAACGAGTGGTTTTAAAAAGGAACAAGAATTGATTTGGAACGAGCGGATTAAAAGCGGAAGTATTGATTTAGAACGAGAGAAGCAAAATTAGAAGACAGCGTAAGAGTAGCAAGTGGAAGTGTACGAGTCAAAGAAGAAATAACTCCGGAAGAATTAGCGCAGGGGAAGTAAATAAAAAAGGGTATGCTAAATTCTAAAATTTGGGTCATATTTATTTTAGATTTGGGCGCAGCAAAATTAAGGAAAAGATACCTGGAGGCTAGACGGCAGTTTTCAAAGTGATAGTGAAACCTTGTGAAGGCGCATACGGCGAGAAGGATTTTGAGCCAGCATTCAGAGAGGCCGTTAACGACGTATAGAACAGGTGAGTACTGTGTGATATAACGTTAAAGTCAGAAATTTTGTGGTAGTAAGTAATTTGGCACAAGGCTACGTGGATCATATAAAATTTGGCATATACAAAAGTAAATTATAAAAGGTACTAAAACAAAAGATAGTGCAGTTTGGTTGGGCATTGCACATCTACTTACCACTGAACCCACGGTAAGTAGGTGGATACCCTGGGAAGAAAGAGTTCATATAGTCGAGGCATATTTAAAACATTTTTGCTTTATTGACCAACCAAACGTTGCTAAAGTACGTAACGTAAAATAAATTTTTGCACATAATATATAAATCATTAAATTAATAAAAATAAGGCGCTAAAAAGAACGGAGTGCAGCATAAGAATATATATATATATATATATATATATATATATATATATTTTGCTGTGATAAGGGGTTGTTTAAGGGTGCACTTTATAGTAAAGGTCATTTAGGAATGAGTAATTATCATAGGCAGCAGAAAACGGCATTTATTTAGTGAAGAATTGAGACATAGACATAGTTTGTAAATAGTAGGCAGTCAACACCCTGTATATAAAGTATAAATAGTTTTAAGCGACGCAGATAAATATAGGAAGACGCATAGTTAGCGTAGAAACCAGGAAGACATTCATTAGGTAAATAGAAAATATTAAATACCCTGTAGATAAAGTTTTAGTTAATTTAGGTAAAGCAAGTAATGAAATTTTTCAGTGGAAGCACGCGTATATTTATAAATAAACGATAAAGTGTAATTAGACACGCATTCAAAAGGAGTTCCAGACGATTAGATTAATGCAGATAGAAATAAAGCTTTAGGTAGTTAATATAAATGCGTACAAATAGCTAACCATTCTTGATAAGAGAGCAAATTGAAAATTGCGTGAACAATATGTAAATATGAAAATTAAAAGTCGAGTTGCATCAGTTGTTTATGGAAAAGCAATTAAATCTATCAAAACACAGCATGTTGATAACGAAAGACAGCTGCATGCAGGTCACGATTATGGGGAATCGTGGAGCATTACATCAGAAACTGCTTTAAATGTAATTATTTGATTGGTCAGAAATAAGCGACGAGTTCTAGACCATACCCACTGATGGAGTGGGAAATGAAGAATATATTAGCAAGCACCGTGATAACGAAGTTAGTTTTGAACTCAACAAAGGCCGAAGTGCGTCGTTATGAAATAAAATAATACGTAAAGTTTAAAAATGAAAAAGAAAATAAGTGCTAATATGAAGATTATAATTGCCGATTAAACGGCTCTGAAGTCCGGGGGGGAATCCAGTAATACAAATCCTATGTATGAGGGGGTAAACTACAATTTGATGTTCGGGGAAAAGAAGAGTAATACAATTCTAAAGTACAGGGGGAAAATACAGTAATACAATTTTGAAGTCTGGGGGAAGAATAATACAATTCGAAGTTAGAGAAAATTGATTGATAAGAAGTAATAAGTCCGAAATGGAACGACAATAAATTAGGGTGTATAAATGAATAATAGTAGTCCATAGTGTAATGGCAATAATTTAAATGAATTGGGGAAGATAATTTTTATTTTAATGGAAGCGTCGATGTGAAGAAATAAACCAGGTCAGATTTTTAGTTATAAGACATTTTGTTTTATTTTGAATACTGAATTTGCTTAATATAATATGCTTGTGAAAAAGTCAACAAAAGAAGTTGCGTACAATGAGTAATATGATAACAGGTTTAGAATATTCTACACTTCGTTGATAAGGATAAAAGGTTTTTTTTGGTGATTTTGGGTTTTGAGTAAATAATAGATGATTGTTAATAAATGAGATTTATAACAGTAACTAATTGAAAAGTGTATTTCAAATAATTTACAAAAACTGTATGTACATAATATATTGGTTTCATTATACATAAAATCGAAATTAACTGAATTTTTTAATTCCAAATAAATGCTAGCCGAGGTCATATTTAGTTCAAGGAGGAGCTACGAATTGAATGGGAAATTGATAACAAGTAGGCGCTAACGTATCGAATTTTGCTATTGGCAGACAAGGTTGGTTCAAGATAAAATCCAGTTAAGTTGATAGCAATATTAATAAGACAGCCGGAAGAGGAGATAATTACAATCTTGTTTATTCATAGTAAATATTAAAAATGGTCGTCCAAATGATGGAACGCGAATAATTTAGAATACATAGTAAATTAATAAGGCGCACAACATAGGGGTTTGATAATTTAGAGAGTTCATAGCAAATAAATTAACAGCACAACGAAGGGGTTCGAGAATTCCAATATCATAGCAATATATATATATATATATATATATATATATATATTTATTTTATATTTATTTATTTTTATATTTTATATGTATTTGCATGATTTCATATTATTTTGGGCCTTGACTTGTTTTTTCTGACGTTCTGCCGCCATTTTTGGTGGCAGCATTTTAATAAGAAAGAAGAATGTACTAGAGAAGATTGTAATTATAATATAAATCACTTAGGGCATGATAGGGAAAGCTAGGGACAGATTTAGGCTAAATTACTTAGACCAAGGAGAACGAACTTGTAAATACATAGAGCAGGCAAAATAGCTGGATTCACTATTAAAATATTTGGCGAACGCTTAGAAATTTGAATCCCTTTTAATTACTTAGCTAACTTTGGATAGTTTTAAGTCGATCCCTCAGGTCGCACCGGAAAGCAGAGCTGGCGACTGCTACCCGGTATTACGGATCCCTCTTTTATTTTCGCGTGTGTCTTGTTGATCGGACACACTCCAAAATCAACGCTGCGGATACCTTTATTCAAACCCTATTTTTAGTTTTTGTTTCAGGTTATTAGATTTTTATTTAGGATGGATTAATTTTGAAGTTAGGTTTAATTTAAAGCACGTTTAAACTCAATGTAGTACCTTCGGGTGGAGCATTGGGGACGTGGCCGCAAGTATAGCGGCCCTTATTCAAATTATAATGTATATCGGCTGTAGTGAGAATTGCAGGGAACGGTGTAGGCTAGCATAGAACATAAATAAGCGGAGGTAGAAGTCCAACCAGTTTCAAGACGTAAAACCCATTGACGAAAAATAAGTGCTCTTAAATCTGATGATTATTATAAACAACTACAGGTTGTAAAATATTTTCAACTAATATGGATTGTGCGAAAGGATAAATTGGAAAAACTATTAATTCGACAAAGGTCCAGGTGCTGAAGGAACTTGGCAGTCAAAGGCTGCTTACCCCCCTTCATATACCACTAAAAATGGGGGAAATAGGGTATATAACTGTAAATTAGAAGGTGACCGAACTACATCAAACAAGAAAGAACAGCAGCTATGTTCAAAGACAATGAACATAGATACAAGAAGAAAACTGTTCAAAGCATAGTGTAGAGCACAGCACAGTACATCTCTGAAATAGGGGTAGTATGAAAAGCAGACAGAAAGAGATAGAAACCTTCTGGATTGTTGTGCTTCAGATGTATAAGGATGGCTGCATGAACAGACAAAGTTAATAACAAATTAGTTGTAGAAATAGTAGAGGAATAAAGATATCCGTGGAAAACGAAAAAATAGGAGAAATAGAAGGACAGGATACGTTCTAAGGCATTTCTGGGGAATAGTACGGGATACGCTACAAGCAGAGATAGGAAAAGAGACAGAGATAGACCGAGATCAGACTTTAGCACATAGTGTTAGATGCACACTGTGCAAATTTCAGGGAAATGTGTAGATTGGTTCAGACTAGGAGACAATGTGCGCGTCTAACCAGTTCTAGGACTGAAGACCTAATGATGATACTTATTACACATTTAATCAAGCTAAGTCTACATACTTTCAGATGTCGCCCACCCGAACGATAACAGTGTGACCATAATCTATTTTCAAAACAAAAAACATTTGAGAGGGCGCGGATTTTATCTAATGACGACTTGGTAAATGTGTAAAGTTGTATTTTACAGAACTACCGAAGGCATGTTCGTTCGAAAGCATAATGTTATTAGAAAAACATTAGTGCTAATGGATCTTATACTGAAAAATCGAATTGTGTCTGTTTTTAAACTAGTTATTGTTTTCATAATTAGCTAGATAACATAAAAACTCATCTAACTCCTCACCCTTTGCTGTTAAACTACTATAGGTGTTAAATACAGCTCTCGCAAAAATGTAATGATAAAGATGAATTGCAAATTTCAGACAATTGCAGTAAAAATCAATATTCAATTTATTAATGGTTTGCGTTCCCGTATCCATTATTAATCGTACAAGGTTTTTCTTTGGTTGTTCATAAATATCCTTAACAAATGTTCTCAAAATTTTCTGTCTATCGATGGTCCCGGCATTATTTTGCTAAGTAGCTGTATCTATAACCTAACTTAATCAAGATTTATATTACTTTAAAACTTGTTTCTTAAATTTAATACTTCAAGCCGAAAAAATTAATATGTGTCTTTATAACTCACCCGGAAGTGATTTTGTGCGTACAACATACTCCCACAAAGGTGTAAGAGATATTTTACCATCATTCGCTGACGCAATTCGATGTGTATCCATTGATAAGTTCTGATAATAATTGTTGTAGCTGCCAGATGTTTTCGCAGAATTTGATAACTGCATTGTGTTGTTTTTAAACATATAATGAATTATAAGAGAGCTTTATTTTTTCCTTTTCATTATGTGTAGGTAGTTTAAAAGTTGACTAGCGCATAGTAGAGATGACGCAGAAATAGTACAACGCAACGCGGAGTGATTCACTCACGTGTCTAACTTACCACAACAAACACACAACTGAAGTAAAGGTGTTCTAGCTGTGACTACCCTAAGCTGGGTTCTTGCACCGCATTGATTATGCAAATCGATATTTCTGGATTGTTATTACTCACCTGTATGTGGGTTATTATAATTATATTCGCATTTACGCTTTTCGGAGGACTTGTTGAGAAGCTCCTACCGAATATATTGCTATAAAACACGTTTTTTAACAAGAGTTACACCTGTCTGATAAAACTATCTTAACACAAATTAGTCGATTATATAGAAATTGTTAACTTTGTTAAGCGCTTTTTATCACAATTAACTTTATTCAAAAATTTATCTATATCGACGATTTCAATGTAAAACCTCACATTATATCTTTGATAATGGTTTAAAAATAAAACCGAAAGAACAAATTTCAACAGAAATTCTGGACACAACTGGGAATCTAGGAGAACACTTTACAGAAGCAACAGTGCAACCAGAAGACCCACGCCTAGACCAAGGGTACAGAGACTGAATAGCTCACCAGACATGGACAGGACCCAGACGACGACAGGTTGTTACAGGCGGAAAAGCTACTAAGTATATTGTTTTCATTAAAATTATAAAATGGGGGCGGTTTGTAAAACAAAAATTAAAGGGGGGTCACCGGCACTAGCTAGCGGAAGGTCGTGGATCATATAGAGGGTTAAAATTTAGCAGAAAGAGCTAAATTAATATATTTTATACAATAAAAAAATTCGGCACTTACTTTTATAAATATTGTGGCTTAATGACAATTACCAAGGGCGCCAGACAAGTCGAGAATGTCCAAATGTTCATGCAAAACCTTGAGAGACTTGTCATCCCAAAGAGGACAATTGTTTCTTTTAATCAATTCTTACCTTTTGACTACTTATGCAACTTTCATGATAAAAAAAATAAAAACTATTGACTTAGTCAACGGCAAACAAAAACTATTTAATCAACGGAGCAATAAACGTGAACCTGTAACATTATTTTGTAATGTTAACGAATAAACAGATTAATTAATTAATTAAAATTCAGTAACTTGCATATAGACAAAAATTTCACAATAAATTACTTTATATTTTAGTTAGGCTCCCTTATAATAAAATACCAAGGTTACAAATAGCTTCAGGCTAAACTATTAGAAATTCCAGCGGCAGGTCATCATAGTTTAAAGCTCTACCCTTGTAAATCAAATACAAAAAACTTAAAGCTTAGGTCGGTTCCAGATTAACGAATCTGATAAAATTAAAATGGAATAGTACCTTTTAAGGTAAATGAAAGGAAAGCAATTTTCTTTGCAAAGATTTAAAGCACGGGAACTGAGGTAGGACCTTAAGTTATCGCCAATTACTATGCTTTTATCGTAACTACTTCGTTTTATTTTAGGAAGAAGAATGGTAATAAACCAGTCTTCAAAACTGGGGGCATCAAGCCACCCACTTTTGGTTCTATTGTACCTTGTGCCCTCTGGCCCTCCAGTCCAAATATCCCACATTTTTTCTGATTTATAATTTACATATGGAGGACAAAGTTCTCCTTTAGCATTACCACACATCATAATAGAAACTGCCGCTTTTGAGGAATATTTGATGGCTTCTGAATATTTGCATCTTCTTTTTGTTAAAACAATTTTTTTCCGGGATCGTCAACTAAATTTGTTTCATCATAATTCTAAACTGCACCAGGATCAACATCTTCAAGCACATCTTGTAGATTGTCAAAATATGAGTTAATGATGTCACTATTCACAGCTGCTCGGCTTCTTTTTATATTGCTACAGAGACATTTAGACAATTGATGCTTTTGACGCCCAAGAAAACCTTTTACCCAACATTTACCAGGCAGATTATTATCAAATATTCATATTTCCCGCCTAAATAAGTCCCTGTCTAAATAAGTTTTAATTATATGCCGTAAATCCATAACCGTCTAAGGAAATGTAAAATCGCACATAACTATTATATACTGCACAAACGAATCCTCCTCCTCTTTAGTGAATTCACATTTGTGACCAGGCAGGTTAACAGAATTTGTTGTAATGGCCTTTAATTTTAAAATAATTGTACTACATGGAATTTTATAAAAAGCAGAAGCTTCCTGTTGTGACATATTTTGTGATTTAACATCATTCAAACATTGCTGCACTTTTTCATCAGCATACGGTTTGTAGGGCCTTGCCAAACATTCATTTCTCAAATTTTGAAAGAGACATTGTCTGAAACAAAAGTATTACAGAAATATATAATTAGGCCTACAACATAGTTCCAAAGGGAATTTAAATACAAATACATGTTTTACAAAAGTAGCACCCAACATTGTTCCGCTCATAGACATGGATCAATGTTGGGATGTAAGTGCAACGTTCCACGTGATAACAAATACATAAATAAAACATCACATTAACTCAATTCTGATGCATCTGTTATCTAAAGAAATTTGTCATGTTCAAAACCCTGCAAATAATTTTTCTACATTCATTTTTAAAACGCCCTAAAATTTCTCAACTAGCTCGATTTCCCGCCATTTGAATTAGTGTTATTTTATAAAATTTCTCAAGTAATTATCCTTTATAAAATTTTGCCTTATATTAATAACTGTAACAGCTTGCTAACAAGCAGATAACGCATTTAACAAAGGATTTTTAGACAAAGGAAAACAATTTTATTACTTTCAAACATCTTAACAGCTGCAAGATAACAGTATACTTCTAGATAACAAACCCATTGTAAGCAGATGTAGGCAGGTGGTAAGTGGCTTTATCTTTTAAAAAAAAAGCTTTTAATTAAAATGTAGTCACTGCAGGTGGTAAGGAAATATTGGAACTACTTTGTAACGTAAAGTTTCCTAAGCAGCTGTTTGATCTTATAAGGCAAACTTTTATGTAGAATAATTACTTGAGAAATTTTATAAAATAATACTGATTCAAATGGCAGGAAATTGAGCCAGTTGAGAAATTTTATGGCGTTTTAAAAATGAATGCAGAAAAAATTATTTGCAGGGTTTTCAACATAACAAATTCCCCCCTAACAAAACTAAAAGAGATAGGTATTTGGCTTTCAAAGATATCGCCAAAGAATCAAGTGTGCAGAATTCCCAGACAACAGCTGCTGAAATACAAACTATAATAGCTATTAATATAAGGCAAAATTTTACAGAATAATTACTTTTATTAAATAGCACTAATTTCAAATGGTATGGTAGGAAATAGAGCTTGTTGAGAAATTTTAGGATGTTCTAAAAATGAATGCAGAAAAAATTATTTGCAGGGTTTTGAACGTAACAACTTATTTGGTGATATTTAAAAGCATGCGATAATGGTAAAGATGAAAGTTTGCACAGGGCAAAAATACGCTGTATGTATAACAAACACGCAAATTCCTGTAGCAGCTTTATACAAATGACCACCGAGCTCTTGCGTTGCATGAAGTGGGGTTGGAACATTAAGGTAGTGCTTCCCGCGAGAATCGCTCTTTGGGGTATATTCTTAACGGAAATAAATATGTGTATCTTATAATGACACCGTTGGACTATACTTGTAAACCTGGACCATAGTTAGGGGATTTTATGGTACACAATTGATGAAAAACTTTGGCTCAGGTCAAAGTAGTGATCACCTACATATAAAACATGTGCCAAAAATATATGGTTACGAGTTACAATATAAACTGATTAACCATAGGACAATACAAATACAAAAATTTAAATAAACTGGACAAACACGTGAAGGCTTGCAATTTTCTATACAAAAGCTTAATTTTCTTAATACTTTCGTTGATTGACAGCGGGTTATAGAAAACGAAACATTATAAATAGCGAAAACTATTTCCAATTTGATTTGTTCAAAGATTGCAAGTAATTTTAGGTAGTCTGGAGACATCCACTGTATTTAAAATCCATTTCGGCTCAAGTGGGTTAACCGGTCTTTTGTTGACGGCAGACCACTGTCGCCATAGGTATGGTCCACATTTCAATAATTAAGAAATTCTTAGAAGATACAATATATTTAAACCCTGAGAAAAATAATTGCTTCCCTGACCCTCATCTAATAAGGGGTTGGATTTGGTTTCTAAAATCTTATTTTTGTGAGAGGCTCTGTTTAGTCATTGGATAACAGAAAATGACGTAGATAATGGTTAGAGTAGGATTTAATCTATATAACTTAAGGCTTTAGCAAAAAGACACAGAGTTTTTCCAATGGAGCTGTCCGTGGTCAAAAAGCAGAAAGAAACGTAGTTCAAGGGTAGCGTTCTCCGGCATCGCAGATATAATATTTCACTTAGTATCACAATAGTAAAAATGGGATAGGAGTGATAACTCTTCCAGTTCGCGAGGGTTATGCCCGTATGTTCACGGATTTATAGTGATACAAAATAAATAATAAAAAGCTTGTAGGCGTGTGACGTACAAGTTAAGTGATATTGTCAACAAGATCCTGCCGGGTTCGTGTGCCATTCAAATTTTTAAAAATTACAAACAAGAGCAACAAGCGAGATTCTCTCCCCCAATTTAAGAGCTGTTCTACGTTGGAAAGCAAGCCATCAAACAATGGACGATTTTTAGTAAGTTTTTATAGTTAAATAGCATGACCAATTTTTAGTTAATTTATTTGTTAGGACGTTTTGGCCATAAACCGTAGGATTAATTTAGTGTAAGATTTATAATATCAGTTTTCTTTCATATACAAGTGTTTGGGAATTACTTATGTACGCAAAAAATTTCATAATTCCATATTCACCTATTCAATTAAATTTCTAAATTAAAATCAATGAATGTAAGAGGTTCACGTTTATTGCTCTGTTAATTAAATAGTTTTGTTTGCCGTTGTTTAAGTCAATAGTTTTTTTAATTATTTTTTTTATCATGGAAGTTGCATAAGTAGTTAAAAAGATAAGAGTTGATTACAAGAAACAATTGTCCTCCTTGGGATGACAAGTCTCTCAAGGTTTTGCACGAACATTTGGACATTGTCGACTTGTCTGGCGCTCTTGGTAATTGTCTTTAAGCCACAATATTTATGAAAGATAAGTGCCAAATCTTTTTGTAGTATATTATAAATTAATTTAACCTTTTCTGCAAAATTTTAACCCTCTATATGATCCACGACCTTCCGCTAGCTAGTGCCGGTGACCTCCCTTTAATTTTTGTTTTACAGGCCGCCCCCCCATTTTATAACTTTGCTGAAAAATACATACTTAGTAGCTTTACCGCATGTAACAAACCTCTTACATTAGGAAATTCATTGATTTTAATTTAGAAATTTAATTGAATGGTTGATATGGAATTTTGATAATTTGATGTACATAAGTAATTTCCAAATACTTTATATAGAAGAAAACGTATCTTATAAATTTTACACTAAATTAATCCTACGGTTTATGACCAAAACGTCCTAACAAATAAACTAACTAAAAATTGGTCATATTAGCTTAACTATAACTTACTAGAAATCGTCAATTGTTTGATGGCTTGCCTTTCAACGCAGAACAGCTCTTAAATTGTGGGGCGAGAATCTTGCTTGTTGCTCCGTGTCTTCGTAACTATTCAATTAATACAATGGCACACGTACCCGGCAGGATCTTGTTGAGCTTAACTTAACTTGTGCATCACACGCATACAAGCTTTTTATTATATACTTTAATATCACTTATAAATCCGCAAACACACGGGCATCAACCCTCGCGAAATGGAAGAGTTAATTATTCCTTTCCAATTTCACTATCGTGATACTAAGTGCAATATCATATTTGTGATGTCGGATAACGCTACCAGCGAACTCTCTGGCTACGTTTCTTTCTATCTTTTGACAACGGTCAACCCCATTGGAATCTCCGTCTTTTGACTAAAGCCTTAAGTTATATATTTATTCCTACTCTAAACCATTATTTTACATAATATTTCTGTTATTCAATGACTATTAACAGAACCTCCCAAAAACAAGATTTTAGAAACTAAATCCAACCCCTTTCAAAATGAGGGCCAGGGGATAGCAATTATTTTTCTAATGGTATAACTATGTTGTACCTTCTTGGAATTTTAATACTGAAATTGTTGACCATATCTATTGGCGACAGTTGTCTGCCATTGACAAAAGACCGGATAGCCGAAATAGATTTTAATACAATGGTTGTCTCCAGACTACTTAAAATTACTTGCAATCTTTGAACAAATCAAATTGGAAAATAGTTTGGCTATTTGTAATGTTTCGTTTTCTATAACCCTTGTCAATCAACGAAAATATTAAGAAAATTAAGTTTAACAACTGAAAATTGCTTTTCTTTGCTTACGTTAAAAGGTATTATTCCGTTTAAATTTATCAGATTCGTCAATCTATAACCGACATAAGTTTTAAAAGGGTTATTGTATTCGGTTTCCAAGGTTAGAGCTTTAAATTATGATGACAGCCGCCGGAATTTATATTATTTAAGGGTACAGCTATTTCTAAACCTGGTCTTTATTATATGGGATGCTTACTAAAATATAAGGGCAATTTATCATGTACTTTTGCCTACACGTAATACAAGTTAATGAAATTTAATTAATTATTTAATATAATAAAACGTTGACATTTCAAAATAATGTTACAAGGTGTACGGGACAGTGAAAGGAGTGTTAAACCAGAAACGACACAAAGGACATATGCGGAAGTAGTTGAGGGACAACAAGGGCCCAGCTGAGAAAATCGAAACAGACAGGATTTTTAGACAGACACAAACCACTAGATTTACATGTGTATAAATACGAACATCCGCGAGAATTTTTAAAAATCGATGAAGGGGTGTACCAAAAGTAGGAGAAAAATTTTGTTTGTCAATAATAGATATAAAAATTTTAGATCATAATATAGGATCGTTGCTCGATTCCGAAATAGAGGCGAGTTTGATATCGAATGAATTCGTCAGCAAAATTAATGAAAAGGTGTGGGATAGGATTATGCCAATCAAAAGGAGCCATTTGGTAGCTCCGAATAAAAAAAGATTTGCTGTGGTGAATAACGTCGTGGTGCTGAGAGTAAAGATAGGTTCAGTAAGCTGTAAGCAGGAGTTTGTTATTGTGCCTGGACTGAAGGTTAAGGGTATTTTAGGTGTCGATTGTATGATGAAGTTGGAGTTAATAATAGATATGGACCGGAAGATAGATGGAAATAGGGACAGGATATCGCGCTGGAAAGCAAGTTATGAGGTCACAGAGGATGACACTGGTTTGAGTATTAATGTTATAAGATTAGATGAAGGAGAGGCTAAAGAGATCGACACAATTAAATGTCCAGAAAAAAGGTTAGAAGAAGTTCACGCCTTGTTAAATAAACATTCTAAATTAGTAGGTGTATAGAGGCGAGCACAGCGTTAGGTTACAAGTATGTTTTGGAAGTAGATAATTCTGAACCGTTTAATGCAAAAATTCATCCAATACCTGCAGCATATAAAGAACAAGTGAATCAAGCGTTAACTAGGATGTTGAACGATGGCATAATTGAGTTTTCTAACACATATTTTCTAAATCCGTTGGTTGTCGTGAATAAAAAAGATAATAGTATTCGTTTATACTTAGATGCAAGGAAGATTAATCAGTGGACGAAACCACAATTTTATTGTCCACTTTCCATGAACACGCTATTAACGAGACTAAGGGGCAAATTTATTTTTCGTAAATTAGACTTAAGGAATTCTTTCTGGTTAATTCCATTACACAAAAATTCTAGAAGGTATACAAGGTTTTCCGTTGAAAGAAAAGTTTATAATTTGAAGGTAGTGCTGTATGGTTTGTCTACGTCGAGTGCAGAATTAAGTAAGGCCAAGCAGGCAAGTTTAGGAGCAGATGAACAATCAGCGAGTCAGTACGTTAATGTTAGTTTAATTTTCCATGAAGTAGTTATGAAGATAGTAGTAGGGATAGAAGAAAAGACAAGGATGTAAATCATTAAATATGTAAGGAGGGTAACGCTGAGTATTAAGAAAAGAGTCAGATTTAAGTAGAGACAGGTGTAAATAGATAGCCATAGGTTAAATAGATAGTTATAGGTAAATGATAGTTGCATGTAAATACAAGTATAGGATAGTGTATAGGTATTAAATAGGGATAGGTAGTAGGAAAAATACATAGAAATCCTTCATATTTGAATGAAAATAAAACAAAGGTATTAGTTATCTTTGCATTCAAATAGGGGGATTGTACTGTGGATTTCTAGGCGTAAATAGATATGCATAAGCCAAAGAAGTATTTATTTGTAGGTACCCTGTATATAAAAATCAATTTTAAATTTAAAATGTTTCAGTATAATTAAATAGGAATAGGACAAGGGAAAATAATGTAGGAATAATTTTTATGCTTCAATTTAGAACTAGAATAATAATTAATTATTAATAGAAACGATAGCAAGGTTAGAAATAGGTGTATAAATGTGTTATTATAAAAGATTATCCTATTGCGTGTAGTGTAAATCGATAATTTACACGAGGAAGGTGAATCTCGTAAGGGTAATATAAAGCTTAAACATTTATGTAAGTTGTCAAGGTTTAATATACGAAAACAAGCTACAATGGTTATAAATTTCAAAGAAGTAACATACACACAAATAAAACGATTCCAGTAAAGCTTTAAAACGTTGAGAATATATTTCTACGTAAAAATCGTTAACTGAAAACAGGTCTATAAGAGGGAACAAAAAGCTACATGTATAAACAGATCGACACATGTGTTAGAAACAGAGGAAAGATATCATATGATCAGTTGTATTGACATTCAAACGTCTGCAAGACGAGGACATTTCTAAAGGCAATAAACGGGGTAAAGATACAGCGTATTTTCAGAAGATATTGATTTTCAAGGTGCACAGAAAAGTAGACACCACAACTGTGAACCAGGTGGTTATAGAGGGACAAGGTAAAAGAGATAGAAAACGTGGGGTAGACAAGGATACCAGACAAGTAGAAATGACATGGGAAAGTTAGGTAAGGAATGAAATGAAGGCTGGAAGATGTTATGATTCGAGTAGAAGTAAAACAATAGTATGTACACACAGATGAGAGCCGTGTTTTTAATAGTTTGGGGTGATAGCAGAAGTAAGGGTTTCAGAGAAAACCAGGACGGTTGAAAATTTTAACGAGCTTTTCGGAGTAAACCAGTTGTTTGCACTATAAAATTCTAAGTTTTAGAAGACGGTTGGAAAAGGGGCGGGAAACAACGACGGTTGTGTTGTGCACGGTAATTTTAAGAAAAGCGCCAGTCGTTAGAGAAATTTTACGGGGAAAAATGTATCAATTAAAATTGGGGTGAGATTTTCATAGAATGTTTGTGAGGGATATGTGCAACTTGGAAGAGAGTTTTGTATTATATAAACGTGCTGGAGGCGGCATTCGCTCTCTTAGTTTTTGATTCTACTGTACATCTTCTCCTTGTTTCAAACTACAGTACGCGACTAGTGCAGTCCGACATTTTATATTACAAGTGATTAAAGCAGAAGTTGATGCAATATTTAAAACCGGAGTGAAGCGTATACGATTGCTTTGTATAATAAAGTTGAACAGGATCCATAGACTGGCCTGTCTAAATATTACAAGGGCGATGTCTTCCACGCCCACTGCTGCTATGGAGACTCTCCTTGGCCTTCCCCGCTACACTTGGTGGTGGTGGGGAGGCAAGGCCTGCACTATATAGACTTAAAGACCTTCAGTCTAGGATTACTGAAGGGACGGAGCATACGAGATTGCTTGGGAGAAATTGGGGGCATCTGTGTGAGATGCGTTCGGACCAAATGACTCCCCAACATCCACCGGGTACACTCTTCAAAACTGTTACCTAAAATGTATAGTGGAAAAAATGAAAGGTATATTGTCTCCGGGCAGCATGATCTGGTACACGGATGGCTCTAAGGGCGAGACCGGATCCGGATTTGGACTCTTTAGGGAGAAATCGAAAATACGTCTAAGCGTTCCCCTAGGGGCAAACGCTACCGTTTTTCAATCGGAAATATACGCCATACTACAAAGTGTGCGGGAAAGTATAAGAGGTGCCTTTACTAAAAGACATATCCATATTGTGTCTGACAGCCAGGCTGCATTTAGGGCTCTAATAAGTCAGAAAGTGTCATCAAGACTGGTATGGGAATGTATTGAGGCACTTAATGGGCTGGCACAGCAGAACTCTGTTACTTTACGGTAGGTGCCAGGTCATCCAGCACTCAAGGGAATTGAACTTGCAGACGAACTTGCAAGACAGAGGGCGCAATGGCCATTTATTGATCCCAAACCTGCTTTGGGAGTCACAAAAGCTGTCATCCGTAGCTATATTAGCAAATGGGTGTGAACCAACACCTAAAAACTGGCAGAACAGACCAGAACCAACACATAGCAAGGCTAGTAAAAGAGCCTAAAAAATGCAAAACCCAGGAATTGCTTTGTTTAAGCAGGGAACAACTCAGAATCACTGTGGAGTTCCTGACAAGACATACTTCTGTCAAGGTTCACCTCCAGAGGATGTACAAATATCGGTGACCTCGAATGCAGACTTTGCTTTGATAAACGGAGACTGCAATGCATGTACTATGCAGATGTGAGGCGTTGGGTAAAACGAGGCAGCGCCTATTCGGGCAACCCAACGCCTCACATCTGCATAGTACATGTATTGCAGTCACCGTTTATCTAAGCAAAGTCTGGATTCGAGGTCTCCGATTATTTGTGCATTCTCTGGAGATGAACCTTGACAAAAGTATGTTTTGCCAGGAACCCCACGGTGATTCTGAGCTGTTCCCTGCTTAAACAAAGCAATTCCTGGGTTCTATTTTGCTAGGCCCCTTTACTAGCGTTTTGCTATGTGTTAGTCCTGGTCTGTTTTGCCAGTCTTTTAGGTGTTGGTTGCACATCCATTCGCTAGTATAGCTACGGATGACAGCTTTTGTAACTCCCAAAGCAGGTTTGGGACCAATAATGACCCTTGCGCCCCCTGTCTGCAAGTTCGTCTGCAAGTTCATTTCCCTTGAGTCCTCGATGGCCTGGCACCCACCGTAAAGTAACAGAGTTCTGCTGTGCTAGTCCATTAAGTGCCTCAATACATTTCCATACCAGTCTTGATGACACTTTCTGACTTATTAGAGCCCTAAGCGCTGACTGGCTGTCAGTGACAATATAGATGTCTTTTCATAAAGGCACCTCTTATACTTTCCCGCACACTTTGCAGTATAGCGTGTATTTCCGTTTGAAAAACGGTAGCGTTTGCCCCTAGGGGAACGCTTAAACGTACTTTCGGACTCTCCCTAAAGAGTCCAAATCCGGACCCGGTTTCGCCCTTAGAACCATCCGTGTATCAGATCATGCTGCCCGAAGGTAATATACCCTTTATTTTTTTCCACTCTACATCATGGGTAACAGTCTTGAAGAGTGTATCCGGCGGATGTTGGGGAGTCATTTGGGCCGAACGCATCTCAAACAAATGCCCCCAATTTCTCCCAAGCAATCTCGTATGCTCCGTCCCTTCAGTAATCCTAGACTGAAGGTTCATAAGTCTGTATAGTCCAAGCCTTGACTTCCCCACTACCACCAAGTGTAGCGGGGAAGGCCAAGGAGAGTCTCCATTGCAGCAGTAGGCGTGGAACTCATCGCTCCTGTAATATTTAGACAGGCCAGTCTCTAAATCGTGCCCAACTTTATTTTGGTGTTTGATTGTTCGGCCTTGGGCCACCATACCAAGGCTGCATATGTTATTGTTGGTCTGACCACCCTAGTGCACAACCAGTGTACCATGTTAGGTTTTAGCCCCCAGGATTTGCCGCAAGTGCGTCTAACTCTTACTAAAGAAGTTTCCGCCTTGCGTACGATCTTATCAATCTGCTGATTTCATGTGAGTTTGGAGTCCAGAGTGACTCCCAAGTAAACCACTTTGCCTGAGAGGCCGATTTCGGTACCGTTAAGGAAGAGGGATGTATTGCCCGCAATCTTCCTTTTCCAGGTAAAAGGTATTAAAGTGGACTTTTGGGGGTTAACTCTAAGGCTTTCCCCAGCTGCCCACATTTCTACTATTTTCAGGGCTTCTTGCATTCGGTTCCTGATAATACTATTGTATTTACCCTTCACTACGAGAACCAAATCATTTGCATATCCTAGCGGGGTACACCCTTCTCTGCTCAGCACTCCCAGCAGTCCGTCTATGACTAGGTTCCACAACAGGTGAGACAAGACCTTTGCCATCCGGACCGCCATGGTACTTCCAAGCAGTTCTGTGACTGCCACCCTTCCACTTAACATGCCGCCTATCCACCTGCAGCAAGTTTCCTCCATCCCAACTGATCTGGGTGACCGTCGAGATGGTGTTGAAGGATGTATTATCAAAGGCTCCCACGATGTCCAAAAAGGCACATAGAAGGATCTCTTTGTTAGCTAGAGTCTTTGCGACCCTGGAAACCAGGTGATGAATAGCTGACTCTGTTGAAAGTCCTGCTCTAAAAGCAAACTGGTTTGGGTGTAATGGGCTAGTTGCCAAAACACTCCCCTTGATATGCCTGTCAAGCTGTTTTTCCATAGTCTTAAGAAAAAGACATAAGACTGATGGGCCTGTAAGATTTTGCCTGTGAGTGGTCCGTACGATCAGGTTTAGCAATAAAGGCTACCCTAGTTAACCTCCAACTGCGCGGAATATATTGGAATGCCAAACTAACTTCAAAACTTTGCAGAACCAGCTCAGCAGAAGCTTTGATCTGTTTTGTAGCATGAGTAAGATGATCTCGTCAGTGCCGCGAGATTTATATGGTTTGAAAGTATTTATCGCCCAATTAATTTTTCGAATTGTAATCACCTTCTTCGCTACTGCCCAGTTCTCCTAAGATGCCTTGGTGTTTAAAACTTGTATCCGTGTATATCGATCGGAATCGGTTACCAAGCGTAAGCATTTATTTTGGAACCTTTGAATAGGTTCCGTTGCCGTTTCCGATATATTCCACCAGACACAACTGACAGTTGTTGTTATTGGCCTTAATAGAGCAGCTTGTTGATCGAATATACGGCTCAAGCGACCATGTCGAGCCGGACAAATTTGGGTTATCAATAAAAGCTTACGTGAAAATTAGTAGAAAGATAGGACAAGCTAGAATAGAATATAGAGCAAAGAATAACAGAGAAAATACAGCATGATAATAAAACTGTGCAGCTCTAAATGGTCACAAGAGGTAAGGACGAAAAGGGCGTCATGATGTATACACCGAAAAGCTAGGCGACACCAACACTTCTTCAACAATAGAGCGTCTTGGAAAATAGTACTGTGCAAACTACAGAATAAAAACATTAGTTAGAATCATTCAGAATTATCCGACTAACAGAATAGTTTAAAACAGAAATGTAGGTAAGAAACTGGCTGGAGGGTGTAACGCCTTGGCGTTACGTGAAATAAAAACCATATGAAAAAGAAGAAAATTGAATCTTAAACATATAAATTAAAATTGATATACCTTGTATATTTTAATTTCATAAATAATGTTCAATAGAAAAGATACAACAATCAAAGAGTAATAAACTTAAAAACCACTAAAAGCATAGTTTTATTCCTGTTAAACACTATTGGAACGGAACTTAGATTCATAAATTATTTTAAACAAACAGGATGATTTAAATCTTACTATAGTAAATTTTATAACAGAATCATATCATTTTATGGAAACTTAAAATAAATAAATAAATAATCGTAGGTTTCATGTCATGAGTATTCCAAACATAGAAAAACTTTTTACAAATTCAGTTAAATCGAATAGAATTAATATTACGTAGTTGCAACGCCAAGTCAACTCCAAATGATATCAATAATATACCCTTACAGCGTAGCAATTGCTTAAAACACAAACGCTTAAATAGTGAAATTCACGAATGTCAGGTTGCAGATACAATTTAATCATTTAAATACAGTACAGTGTATTTAATTTTTACTACTGAAGACATTTAAGGTTATACTAACTTAAGTAAACTATACGACATCATGCTTGATTTGCGCTTGATAAAAATTTTATACAATGAGATAACCCCTACACAAGTGAAGAGTAGGAGAAACATGCCAGACATTAGACTGTGGTGACAGAACAATAAATTAATTACTTGCGAACCAGTAACGTATAGATATTTAAAAGGTTATTACAGATCAGGGAAGTCAAGATCTTACATTTACACGGTAATTACAATTAAAAGTTCGATAAATACAACACCGGAAGCGGGGTACTAAACACCACCGGTAGTTGGTAGCGCTAATCTTATACAGATTTTGGGCGCGCTCATCCACCAATGACGTCACCAAGGCACAATTTATATTGCATAATAATCGGAAAAATATATAAAGTTCAGGCAATATATTCTAAAGCAACTACTCACATGAATATGCCTCGGGGTTAAAGTTGGCTTCTATTCCAAGTCCATCAGGCTACGGAGGCCCTGCTGAGGTAGATAAAGGTGATACGCCCGACGCTCTTCCAACGCGTTCGGACCAGCAATCAGGGCTCCGCTCCGAGGCGATTAAAAATGGTACTTGCTCCGGTGCTGTCTCCGGCTCATTCTCGGGTCGTGGAGTACGGTACGCCTAGGTGGCTGCAAAATTCTCCTACCTATGCAGGGATCGGATTAGGAAACAAGGTGAGGGCGACAAACAAAGATAATTAGGCAGGATATCTACATAGGTAAAGATAAGCACGATACGATACCTCAAAGCGTCCACTCCACTCGAAGATTCTGGCAAAACAGCCACGTTATAGAGAGAACAGGAAACTTGTCCCCACTTCTTGTCTTTTTCACGTCGGCGCGAAGTTATTCGTCCAACCCTCCCGCGTCGCGCACTCTGCGCAAACTCACTATGACGTAACGGAAGTACGCGCCTAGTCTTTTAAAATTCCGCGCACCGCGTCTTTTGAAATTATGGCGCGAAACCTCCGTACATCAAACTTAACCTAATACATGTTAAAGTGCCACTTTGGCACGTAACAAAGAACGCCGTTGGTTAAGAAATAACAACCAGGCGTTTGACATGGTGATGCACGGATAATTGACAAAAACGCAAGATCCAATTTGAACACGGTAACTTCATACCACTGTGGTAGAAAATCAAAAATAAACCTCTTTTAATGTGGATTCCAGCTGGTGAAATGAATGGCTTTAATTAAATTGGCACTTGGTTAAAAGGTTAGTGTAGAAATTAATAAATTGTTTTTTTTTTAATTTTGAGGAGGCATGTATTGATAAAACCTGTTTAGTTGGACATTAAGAGATAAAACCTTCTTTGGTATTGTAGGTTAAATTGTTTGCTGTATTAAATTTACAAAGCCTGAAGATTGGAATTAAAATTAAGCTGGCGGCTGATTTGGTTAAATGATCAGAATCACTGTGGGGTTCCTGGCAAGACATACTTCTGTCAAGGTTCACCTCCAGAGAATGCACAAATAATCGGAGACCTCGAATGCAGACTTTGCTTAGATAAACGGAGACTGCAATGCATGTACTATGCAGATGTGAGGCGTTGGGTAAAACGAGGCAGCGTCTATTCGGGCAACCAAAGTTAGACGCGAAGGAAGATACCCTTTCATCGAGGGACCTGTACGCTATGATTCTGGGTGTCAGTTTTGCAGACTGGGTATGATACTTAACCTGGGTCAGTACAATAAGCCTTTTAGGCTGCAGTGCGGCGGAGACGTTTGGCAGACGCACCCGCCAGGGGGAGTGCTTTTAGTGGGTATGCCGCAAGGAGAGTCCCACACTTTGGCTATAAAACCTTTCCACTCCACCGGGTTCGGATAACTATTAAAAAAAAACACCAAGGCAGGCGTTGAATACATGACAGCATGAAAGATTAGGTTTGGTTACGTAAAAAATATGAGATGAAGCACTGGTGGACAGATGGATACACCGACTTATCCCAAAAATTCAATCATGAATAAAAAATTAGCGCATGTTTTCACGGATTACGGTTGCTTAGAGAAGAACAGAATCGGCGAATACTGTATTGTGACAAAACGATCGATGACGCAAATTACGCCCTCTTTGTGTGCAATGGATGGAAAAGACAGCGGAGACTGATGACTGACCTGAACTCCCTAAAAGTATGTTGACACTAATGCTACAAACAAAAGGAAATTGGAATAATATTGAAAAATATCACTACAAAATCTTAAAATAAAATTTTTTCGATAAGCAATGGGTGTAAAAGTTCTTGCAATGGAATTTTCTTCAGATTGTTACCATCAAGATTTAAATAGAAGCATTTTGAGCAAAATGTGCCATCTTTCGATATGAATAATTTAATCTAGAGGAAAATGTTATATATTTATCTTCGGGTTCAACTGAAGATTATGGTAACTGGTGGATCAATCTCTAAACTAAATTCATAATACAGAAGTTGCCCTTAACCTTCAGTTAAATTATATTCCGATTGTTGTCGAAAGGTGGTAATACAAGGTCCTTCGCTTTAGTTCTTAGCTAATACTCTTCACTTATTTGCCAAAGGAAAGCACAGTATACTTAATTAAGCTTAGTATAAATTTATATCAAATATACCTCAAATATTTATTATACCTTAATCAGATGTACAAGACAATAGTCGATGCTTGTTTCAGTTTAATATTTAAGCATTGAATACCTCTTGTTCTAACTGATATAGAAGCAAGAGTTAAAATTTCTAGCTAATAACATTCCATAACCAAATCAAGCAGCTATAATTAAACATAAATCAATAACACATGTAGAATATGCTAAAATTAATGTTATTTTAAAGCTAACGTGTTAAATTATACAAAGTTGTGATATGTAAATGTATTTCAGCTATTTTTCATGTATAATATTCCAATTGATTTATCATGTTATGAAGCTTAAGCGCTCCATCTATTAACAAGAGTGAGCAAACGTAATAATGATGAGAGCGCTGTAGGTATTAAGTTAATAGGGGTTTTTGTACCAGAAGAGGGCGCATGCTTTATGAATGATTGAAACGTAATTTCATACGAAGGTAATTAGATAATTTAATCTAGTAAATCCAATGTTTAACCCTGGTTTAGAAGGGTCGTAAAAGAAAGATAGTTTCATTCATAGATGACATGGCAGTTGCAATCGTGTATATTCTTTAGCTAAGTTTTAAACCTTTACAAATGTACTTTCTGACGATGACAATGTATATGCCTATATATTAGAAAATTAAATCTGATAAACCCCATGATCGATCCCTTTTTATGGTATATTTAGATAAACCGATTAAATGAACGATAATTTCGTTCATAGCGAAGTGACAATGTAATGATTTGTAATTCTTAGCTAAGTCTTAAACCTTTACCATTTGATTCACGGGACTATTAAAATTTTGCTAATGGGTGGCGCTGCAAAGCTCCTAAACCTGTATGATTTCTAGTCTAACCTTTAATATTGGTAACATAATTTTAAAACGCTTATATTAAAAAACGCGTTACCTTTTTGGAAACAGCGCTTTCTAATAATATCCTCACATTAACGGATTTATTCGTTTTAACTCAACTTTCTAATTATAACTAGGATGATGTTTTAAAAAACAAAAACTTATGTAGGAGTATAACGTACTAAGTATATCCCACTCGAACTGTTACCACTATTATTAGAGATTATTAAGCTAAAATTTGGCAAGCAAATTCATATGAACAGTTGGACTTCACTGTAGTAACCCAAAAACCCTTAGGTGGGATTGGGGGTGCGTATATGTAGTTGTACTGAATCCAAATCAATCAATAATCTCTTTTAAGAAACGACCCTTACAAGAAAGGCAGTTTATGTCTATGGAAAAATTTTCCATTGTTTTCTATAGAGAGCACCATTGAACCCCAAAGCACCCCAGCATTCTTTTTATAGATGAATAGAAATCTTCTGACACCTGCATAGTAATTTGCCCCTCCACCTTACGGATTCCAAACGCTTTGCGATGAAGAAAATATTTGTCGCGAGTATGTATCGATTGGGTTGATAATGTTGGATTCAAACTAGTTCGTACTAGAGTGAGGTCGCACCAGGAAATAGTTTTGCTCTTCACTGTGCCCCCCAATATAAATTTATTCTGGCCAAGTAAAACCATTCTCCTCCTACTACTTGTGAAAAGGTGCTACGGAATCATTGTTAATTGTTTTCTAAACTGTAAGCGAGCTTAACGTGATGTCGACTATATCTGTCTTGCAAATCTTGTTACCTATTTCTATTTCGAGTTGCAGTTGCAGAGAGACCATCTCCAACATAGTCATAAACGCTAACAAGAAGGCAGGAGATAGTCGGTCGTACCATAGGTTCAATTTAATTACATCACAACAATTATCACAAACGTTTACTAGTTAATTGTATAGGAACGTCGGCTGAATAATAGGATAAACACACAACAGCAATATAATTACGTTTAAACTAAGATATGAGCGATGCAGTTGTAAATGTGGTTAATATGCTGAAATAAAGCCACTACACATGATAAAAATGTCAAATGAATTACAAATATCAAACATTATAAAATATGTTGGTAGCAAATACATACCCAAAAATTCCACAGCATAAATACAAGCCCAAATTCAGGTGCTAAATCTTTATATAAGTGCATGTTAGTTAAATATATTAACTCTAGTAAGCAAACAGTAAAAATTATTTATTATGATTGCATCGGTAAAAACGTACCTTTTTAAAAATTAAACACAGCGTGGCATTACAAATTACAAACAAAAAATATACACAACAATGTTGAGGTTAATTCAATTACTCTCTTAAAATCACAACAAATATAATCTAGAAATAGAATACTGTTCTTATTCAAATTTGCCCAATAATTTGATTCAATATTCCTAAAAGATGATGTTGGTACTAATTGCTCATAAAATCACAGTAAGGGTACATTTACTATTGGTTCTGCAATATGTGCTATGCAATAAAAGTTTGAACTATGTATTATATACTAAATAAACATTATTTCAAATAAACAAATATTAGTTTTACCTTGATTTAGATACTAAATGAACAATTCAGATAAATAAATATTAGTATTCAGTTGCTAAACCAAACCACACTTATTTATACATACAATAAAATCGTAAATTCACATATTAAACATCACAAGTAAAACAACCGGCAAGGCAGCATTGTATACATCAATCTCGAAAAAGCAACAGGTAATCATAAAAATATTTCCTTCAATGGTTAAATAACTATTGGTTTTACAATAAGTACCAACATCACATCCAAAACAAGGCTGGAATTACCAGATGTAATCAGATTACCTTAAATAGCAACTACATTATCAACATAAAACATTATCTTTAATAAAAATCCGCCAAGTGAAATCTTTCAACCTGCCATCTTGAAAGCTAAAAAAAACAAAAGTCGTTTAACCTTGTCGACTAGCGCGATCGTCCCTTATAACATAAATTCTGATATAGCGAAATGCGTTTAGAAACCTGCAAGTGGTTACAGAGCTATTCTAACAAATTCCTTCAAATATCCATATGTACACTATAATATTTTCAATAATTATCAACCAATGAGAATAGACTTAGAAACACTACGGAACACCACATTACCTATTTCTATTTCGAGCAGCAGCTTATATTTCGTCCACCATCCACATACAAATAACGTGGTTTATATAATCTTCATCTGCGTCGCAAAACCAGCATGCTGCTGTTTGTTCCCTTTTCATTATATTTAAACACAACCCAAAGCGGCCATGTACCAACAAAGCTTGTGTCGTATTATAATTTACTTTCGCATGTCTTCTTTTGATCCATCTCTCTGGCTGTCCATCTTCCTCTCCTTGATCATTGCTACCACTCCTTCCAAGCCACTATCGCTTCTTCTTTGTTTCCTCTTTTAATATGTTCATAGTTCAATTCTGGATCTTCCTCTCTCATTCTAGACTTTTCAGAGATTTCTTTTATAAGCAGAGGTAATGGAATTATATTTGCAATTACGAAGACTTTCTCACTAATAATAATCGATCAGTTGTATCGTGACCACGGTTGTAGTCGCACGCGTTTATGCAGTTGTTCATAATGAAGTACTACTTTTCAGCTGTGGGCTCGTTCCCAGAAGTTTTCGAAGTACATAAACAATTCGTATCTTTTCGGAGCCAAAGATGGCTTGGTTAAAGCCATTAAACTTTATTGTGTATAATTGTATAGAACTTCTAATGTTAAATAGTGCCATTTTTTAGTTTAAGTGTACAATGTGGATGATCAGTGCAAACAACGTGCCAAACTTTTAAAGACACACAACAATTGTAAGTTCTAGTTTTAGAATTAAGGCAAAGGTCATAAAACCTCAGAGATAATTGACAGACGTTTAAGTGCGCGATTATTTTCAGTGTTGACGTACAGAATATTTCTCACCGAAAATAGAAATGGATTAGATTAGATTTAATTGGGAAGGGCGACACATGTCACACGCACTTAGGCCTGCTAGTAGGCCCATTGTGCTGCCTTCCTTGCCCTAAGTTGGTCCTTCATTACTCAACCACCCGTCCTTACAGGTGAATTTGAAGATTTCAGACCAGAGGGTGTCTCAAATTCCGGCCCTTTCAGGGCAAAAATCCCCCAGCATGGATCCTCGAAGTCGGACGAGTGCCGAGTAGGTTCACAGAATATGCTCCGCCGTCTCATCCTCCTGCTGACAGCCGCGACAGGTGGGGTCGTCTGACAGACCCATCCTGTGCAGATGCTTCTTTAGTACGCAATGACCGGACAGCATACCTACTAGTAGTCGTAGTTTCTGTCTGGGCAAGCATATCACAAATTTTTCAATTTTGGTTATGGGAGCCCTTATAAACGTTTTTGCCTGTCGGCAGCTTATTGTACAAACCCACCTGTCTTTGTGACGGTGGTGAATAGATTTTTATGCCGATTTTGCTCTCTTTCGGACTAGATTTTTCGACGTTACGATTTTGTTTTACTGCCCTGTTTTGCTAAGTTTTCTTTCATTTTCTTAACCCGTGAGGATCCGGGAATAGAATAGCCCCATGGTACGACCTGCCTGTCGTAAGAGGCTACTACAGCGGTCCAACACAACACATACACACAGGCACACTTTATACACGCACAACATATTCCTCTCCTTCTTCCGGTTGCTGGTCCTCTTTGCTGTCGGTCTCTAGTCCGATTGTGTTTCGTCCATCCGCTCCTGTGGTAGGTGCTTTCTAGTCCGTTTTTCTTTCTTCGGAAACCACAACTTAGTCGTGGTCTTTGGTTCTTCGGTTTGGTTACCACAGTTAGTAGTACATCGTTTCCTTTTACCAGCGCTCTCCTTCCCTTCCCCTCGTTCTCTCTCGTTGTCCCTTTGTTTACTTGAGGCTTGACCTTTAGATCCTGTTTTGGTTTGCACTGTTGGTTTTCTTCCTCATTCCTTTTCTGATTTTGAGGTTAATAACCTTACTGTTTATTCTGAGAAACATCCGTCCTTTGACGACTCTGCAGTGCTGAGGCCGTTCTATCTTAGTCCTCCTTGATTGCTTATTACCCGTCTTCCCTTCCTTGCTTTTTTCTCTCTTTCTCTCTTTCTATTATTGGAGCTTCGAGCCGTATTCTGTTTGGTGTCTGTTTTTGTTTTCTTTTTGATTCGGAATCTGTTGTGGTCGGTCTTGTTATTATTTTGGAGCTTTCTTTTTTCTTTCTCTGTGTTAAGGCTTTATAAGTATTTTGTTTGTAGTTGTATTATGCCAATCACAATTAATTTAAGTCCTTAAACTATTCCCCAGCTAGAACCCCTTCATTATCCCTACCTTTAGTGCAACGACATAAATGGGTTAGTAATTTACGAGTGGACGACTATTCAACTTCGTGCTCGCTTCTGGCTTTGGTTCGTGATTAGTTCGGTGCATCGAGCATCAATAATTAGCAACAATTAGTGAACATTATACAGTCCATAATAATTTGATAGCAGTGCAAGTACAATCAACAACTACAACCAGTGAAAGGTAGGTGATATATTCCTTTAAAATTACCATTTCCTTTGTGTGATTGTAAATGCAAATTAACACTCTGTGTTTTTGTTTCCGTAACAAATGTTTTTGTAGTTTGAAGCGAATTTTCTTTCTTTTTCGTTTTGTTTAGGGTTTTATTTTGAGTACTGCCCATTCCTGGATTTTGGCCAACCTGTTAATTTTGCTGGGAGGGAGGAGATTTGTTACGTTTATTTTTCAACATAAATTAAATACCCTTTTTTCCCCTTGTTAATTCATTACCCGTTCGAATAAATTCCGTTTCTATTCCTAAATTCTCCAACAATACCCTATATAGTGCACCTGTTTCAAATAAGTCCGCATTTACATAATTTTAACTCAAATTCACTTTGCTTTTAAAACAAAAAATTATTCCATAAAATAAATAGTCAATATGTTGTTTTAGGTATCCGTTAATTTGTTAAACATTCCGATAACGTATAATTGCTTTCTCTTGTGCTTCTAATCTAAAGACTTGTAGGATCCTACTATTATTTGATAGCGTGTTTTCCAGTTTGCTAATCGCGCTTTGATAACGCAAGGATTTCAGTTCGAACTCGTGTTATTTAAACCAATTTTTAGTTTAATTTTTCAGCTTGTGCGTTGAAATATTTTCTACATTACTTGTCCCAGTACAAAAGCGATGCACTTTTTTTTGTTCGACAAGTAGGAGGTATCTTGCGTGTATCGGTGATTTTTCCCGCGCTTACCCTTCTTAATCAGATTCTCTTTATAGCTCTTAGCTGGAGGCCAAATTGGTTCTTTCTTCATGTAGGCCCAACTGTTCTTTGACGTAGACCAACTGCTTTTGTCTGTAGACCGCTGCTGCAGCTACGGTGGCAGGGTGAATGGATCCTGACTACCGTGGAGTTGCTGTGCTGACTCACCCCCAAAGACTTGTAAGATAAGCATCCTGACGCATAGACATGTGTGACTTGTTTTCTTTTATGCACATCGAGGATTATTATTTATCAGCGGTTGATATTGTGAAACCAGTTCACCATACATGTTTAAAAGCTAGCTTCTGGTTATATTTCTTTAATTCTTACTACAACTTGTTTTACATTTAATATTTTGATTTAACACACTTGCTATTGAGAAAATCTAAGCATTATACTTTCTTTTCAATGAGTTTTATTACATGTTAACTACGAAATGCGCACTTCATGGATCCATTATAAAACTTGTCCTTTACAATATAACTTAAATTTATTACTTTTCTTGTCTATGTAAAACAAGAAATTTTAATTTATTTTTATTGTTAATAGATAATCGTGGGTGACGTGCTTCTTTTTTGCTTTTTTGGTATTTAGGTGAATCCCCCCACTATCCGCGTTTGGTAGTTAGTCTGGTATTTACTTTTCTTCCGGCTACTTCTAGGTACGTACCAAACTAGTATTTGAGATGCTATATTAATTACTACCACTAGATAATTATAGATTATAGAAGATATATTTATTGTTGGTGATTACTAACTTTATACGTTGCAATCGTATAAAGTTACTTTATGATTTCCTTTACGAACATTTTACTAAGTTGTTATACTTCCTGCAATGTAAAAGCCAGAAAATATTTTAAATTCTTTTCCTCTAGTGAGCCAATTTAAAGTTACAAACCTTTGCCTGCGCCCATTGACAAGCTACCCGGTGCGTTCTAAACGCTCCACCCGTATATAATATTTAAATAAATTAGATTGAATAAGGACAAACATTTTATTCGCAGTCGTACTCCATTCGAACATACAATAGAATATTATATCATACAATACCAATCACTTAAGCTCTTTTGTACTGGAGACTTTCACACGTCAAAACCCAACGATGACACTCTAGTTTCCAGTCAACTGTAATAACGTCTTACTTATTCAATACGAAATACATTAAGAGATTGAATTGAGTGTTATATTTGTGAGAAATTTATAATTCATATCGTAAGGGTGACCGACGGTAACAAACGTTTACAATTTAATCGGATTATATTAGGTATATGATGGGGATTTTGGCATTATTTCTCGACAATACATCACTGCGTTTAAAACATCTGGAATTTTAATGTAGCTGGGTACCTGATGAACAAGATAAGCTTTTTGTAACTATCTCCTAAACACTATTTTTGTGCCTAAATCGTTAGGCACAGAGTGCGAGTCTAGGTTTTCTTTACTGATAGATATTTACAAAATATACATACATACAGGATAAAACAACTATAGACACAATATATTGCTATGATAATAGGGTAGTTTAGGGGTAGGTTAAGCCATGCGGGTCGTACAATAAATATAAACAACTTCCACTTCAAGAAAGGCACATAATTCCAGAAATCATAAGAGTAAAACGGTCACTCCACATATTGTTAATTGAGAGGACACTGTATATTAAATACACGGGATTAAATGCATGAGAACATAAAGATGTCTAAGTGTAGTTTATAAGTAAAGATAAGATTTTAAAACGCAACAAATTGCATAAAAATTAGATCACCGGGAAGCATAGATGAATAGATATTAATCAATTTAAGGGCGAAGTTGATATAAAGGGAGATTCTTACATTTAAAAACGGTAGTTACATTTTAAAAGTTCGATAAATACAACACCGGAAGCGGGGTTTACTAGACACCATCGGTGGTTGGCAGCGCTAATCTTATACAGATTTGGGCGCGGTCATCTACCAATGACGTCACCCATGCATAAATTTAAGACGTAATTATCGGAAAAAATATATACCTTTAAGATAACACATAATACAGCGAACAAAGTAGAAAATGAAGTACTCACATAAATATGTCTCTGGGTTAAAGTTGGCTTCTATTCCAAGTCCATCAGGCTACGGAAGCCCTGCCAAGGTAGACAAAGGTGATACGCCCGACGCTCTTCGAACGCGTTCGGACCAGCAATCAGGGCTCCGCTCCGAGGTGATTAAAGATGGTCCTTGTTTCGGTGCTGTCTCCGGCTCATTCTCGGGTCATGCAGTACGGGTTGCCCTAGGTGGCTGCAGATTTCTTACCTACCTATGCAGGGATCGGATTAGGAAAACTAGGTAAAGGCAACAGACAAAGACAATTAGGCAAAGGAAATCTACATAGATAAGATAAGCACGATACGATACCTCAAAGCGTCCACACTCCTTGAAGATTCTGGCAAAACAGCCACGTTATATCGAGAACAGGAAACTTCCCCACTCATTTGTCCTTTTCCATCGGCGCCAACTTATTCGTCCAACCCTCTAGAGTCACGCCATCTGCGCAAACTCACTATGACGTATCGGAAGTACGCGCCTAATCTATTAAAATTCCACGCACCGCGTCTTTTGAAATTATGGCGCGAAACTTCCGTACATCAAAACTAACCTAAAAACATATGTTACAGGGCCACTTTGGCACGTAACAAGATATTGATTATGAAATAAAATCTGTGGGATCTTCAAGCATAGGCGTTTCCCGGTCTGTAGTAAAACATTGGGGGCAACCGTGAAAATAACAGCCGTGAAACTTGAAGATTTGATTTGTTTCAGAACAATAACCATCTACCCGTACACCTGCCACAGTAATTTCTTTTTGCTTTACAGAGTGTTTTATGTTGATTTTTCGTCGCTGTTCTTCGTAAATTAACCACTGACTTGCTATCTTAGACTGGTTATTGGTATTTCTATAACCTTTCTTGGGAATTATGCCTATGGTCCTGGGTTTTAAAAAATTTCCTTAAATAAATTACTGCAGGCACCTGGTAAGGTAATTGCTTCAGTAAATGGAGAAACATTCCCCTCTTCCATAAGCATTTGATGAAATTTTATACAAGCTTGTGTAAGGATATTGCTATCGGAAATACAATATTCTACCATTTATCTTTGTAAATCAAAGAGTTTATTTTTATTTTCTTCATACCATTCTAGAAGAATTTGACGATCTGTAATTTTCATGCTATCAGGATCATAAAATTTGGCTGCCGGCATAGCCCCCACATAATTTGCGTTTATCTCAGTATTGAACAAATGAGGAAAATAACCTTTCCTTAATTCTGAAAGTCCAAACGCTTTGGGAAGAACAGCCCATTTTATGGGAAAAAAATTTATTGAATCTATAAATTTAATTTTTCCCATAGTCATCATCAGAATTTTGCTTCCTTTCATGATAACGATAGGTTTAAAATCTGTGTTCTCTAGGATGTATTTTAAAATAAACTAGTGATCGTATGCCTGACCGTTGTGCGCTATTACTATAACGCTCTTGAATTTTTTTTTACCTAGCGTAAGGATGTGCTGTACAAAAGAGTGAATAACGTTGTCATCTTTTATTACCTGCCTTCTTAACCCACATTTGTGACATTCTATAGTTTTATTATTTGCTTCAAAGCACTCATCGCATCTGTGTTCAAGCACACAAAGTACAGGTGTATGTACATTTTCCTCCTTCAAGGTTTTGTAATCTTGACGAGTTTCCAAATCATAAAAGACAAAAAGCGTGTCATTTACTTGTGGTCTACTGGTATCTAGCTGGATATGACAAAAGTGCCCCGAGTGTTGGTGCGATCTGCATACATTACAGAATATTTCCCCACACACATGCTACCGATTTGACTTTATAGTCTTAAGACATTGTTCGCAACTTTTAATACTTTCACATATGTTTTTAGTATTCGTTGTCGATGTTTTATGATTATCATAGCAACTCTGTCCTTTAAATTTTCTATTACAGTCGGTACACGCTATTACAGCTGCTACTTTTTGACATGGTGGTTCGCGTCTACATCCAGGGCATTGACCAGCACAACGGTGTTTGGCCTTGTGGTCATATGGGATATGGCACCGAACACAGAAATACTTTCAAACAAATGAGCCTGTGAGGGTGGTGATAACATTATAATGATTTCTGTGATGAAGCAGGTTGATTTTATAACGAGCCTCTGGACCTTCAAATGAAATATCCCGACCCTTGGAACTATAAGCGTAAACTGTAATTTTATAGTCCACTAAATACCGTTGAAATTGTTGAAGTTCTTTTATAGTAGCGCCACTTAAAGGAACTTTTACGTTTGCTTGTTGTATCAAGTTTTGGGTCTCTTGGTCTTGGCATTTGCCAATATTCCGCCTCACATGTTTTAAATTTGGTGCATTTAAAGCATAAGCTCGTGCTACAACTAGGGCTCTAGGAAGACAGAGGTTATCTTTATTATTAATTGCCACTATGCCTCTCCTTTTGTGACACTCCTCTTCGAAAGTAGCAAATGGTTCGCGAGTGCCTCCGGTACCTTTCAGGGACACAAAACTTGTAGATAAAATTTTGAACGTATCTCCCTCTACGGTAGCCTTGTTGCTTTGATGCAAATTATATAATAATTCCCATATCGTTTCAAATTTCAGATCGGAGAATGGTTTAAATGGAATATCAAAATCTGAATCCAGTTCGTCCGCTGTGAAAGTAATCCCCACCTTAGCATTGCAATCAATAATACTCTGAACGATATGCTTAAAAATTTGTTTGAATCTATTCTTCAACCACTTTTCTGGATTTTCAACACGTTTATGGCATGCGTTTAATTTAAATTCTACACAGTGTTGTAATAACTTATAACGCTTGTTGGTTTTCATAAAATCGTTTACTACTAAAAAGCCATGCTTAATTAAAAAATACACACTTCGATTTAAACAGAAACAGAGCACGATTTAAACAGAATCAGAGCACGTATTAAACTGCAAGTGATTCAGATGTTCCTCCGCTTAAATGCTGTTTTTACGACTCCATACAAGTCTGGACTTGCACACCTAAGCAAGGTTGTTTGTTGATTACATAAGCCGCAAATATCCGAATAAATACGATTTGACCTGCCAAGACCACACACATACTCTTCTATTATCATTTATAGTACAATAAGTTACTTGGGGTCATCAGAAACCATAACAGTAGTTTATTTATGACAAATTCGTTTTATATGCATTTTTATGCAACTACGTCTTTACTCTTTACAGGGTAATAACAGACCTATATTAGGAATAATATTAAATTTACATTCAGTGAATTTTGTGGTCCGCTTAGTGTGCAATGTTGTTAGTATTACATTCTTTAATAACAATACAGATTATAACCGTCGACGTTGATTCAATAATAATTATATTTGAAATACAAACCATTTCTAGAAACGAAAACTTCAAAATCAACATGCATAGAAGCAATATTTTTATCTTGTTATAACTAATTTAGTATTAGAATTTCCTCATATAAAATTATTTATTGCTAGTCTCGTTAAATGGTGCGGAAATATTTATGCGTAATGTCTAAATATAAGGAAAATGTATTAGTACCAGAATATGCATCATTCACTCATTGACTATCCTAGATAGCTTAGTGGTTAGCGTATCCGTATAGCATGTTGGAAGAGCCCCAGTTCACTCCTCGGTGGCGGCGTTGTCTTTTTTCCGATCTACACGGTGACACACCTTAAACGATAAATATGGTCGACAAGATGGGGGAATGACGTATGACAGAAAATAAAGTACAGCATCATTTACTATAGTTATATACAGGGCTGTTGTAAAATTGCATTTAAGTATACAATTTGTCAAAAGTTGTGGGTGAGTAAAAATTGTGACGTACTTGAAAATGGCGGATGTGTCAAAAGTGACAGTTGCTACGTCAGGAGGCGGAGTTATGCGATGTGACGTCGGAGTGAAGGTGGGGTTTAACGTCTGAAAAGTGGTAGCGTAAATGGGCGGAGTTATCAACCAATCAGGTTGTTGAGGCGGGGCTACAGACTAATCAGAAAACAGGGAGTGGGGCTTGGGCGGAGCCATCGACCAATCCGAAAAGTGGTGGGGTTGTTGGAGCGGACCTACAAACCAATCTGAAGACAGGGGGTGGGGCTTGGTGGGGCGAAGCCATCAACTAATCAAAACACAAGATTCCATGGACTATACGGGGGCCCCATCTACTGACACTTTATATTAATTGCACGGGATTAAATGCATGATAACATGAAGATGTCAAAGTGTAGTTTACAAGTATAGATAAGATTTTAAAACGCAACAAATTGCATCAAAATTAAATCACCGGGAAGCATAGATGAATAAATATTAATCAATTTGAGGGTGAAGTTGATGTAAAGGGGGATATTGATTATGAAATAAAATGTCCAGAAGAAATGAAAGATTGGGTGAAGGCATCAGTAATAAAGAATTCAGAATCAGAATCCATCCAATAGCAGCAGAGCGTGTGCATAAATCAGAAGTTGTAGACACGGAGCCGTTTAATGTAATTCCACCAGAACGCAAATCAAGAAAATATATCGGTTTTTATATGAAAGGGCAAATTTATAAGTGTGAAGTGGTGCCTTTTGGTTTGTTAGAAAATAAGGATGTGATATGGGAACCGTATGAAGAATTTGGAAGTGTTAAGTTAAAATTTAGAAAAGACTTTGAAAGAATTTTGTTGAAACTAAATTTTATTGAGAAAAAAGTAAACAAGAAGAAGTGTGAATTCTTTCAGGGGAAAACAAAAATTTTGGGATACGAAGTAGGATATATTAAACGAAAAAGCAATGCAAATAATGACTTAACTTTAGAAAATAATTTCGAAAAGGTAGTGAATATGGGAAATAAAAGGATAAAATAATTGCAGAGAAGAAACTTTTGATAATGGAGAAAAGTGTACATACTGTAAGATAAACTAGTGGAAATAGTGATATCAACATAAATTAGGATAAGTATAGACAAATAGGAGAATTAAATAGGGATATAATCACAAAATACGAAAGGTTAATAAGAAATTAAGATAGGTTTAGGAAAAATAGGAGTAGTATAGGTTGATGGAAAGGGGAAGAAATGTGTAAATAGAAACTAGTTTATTAGAAATATTCGAAGAAAAAAATATTACTAAGGGTTGATGTAAATGAGAAAAAGTAGAGGTAAATAAGTAAAAGTATAGATAAATAAATAGGAGTGGTTCTTTAAAAATATGAAGAGATGATGATACATGTATGAAAAATAAGAAAAGTATATGTAGACGGAAAGAATATAGATAAATGAGGATAGATAAACGGAAGAAATATGAAGAGATGTGTATAAAAAAATGGGAAAAGTGTATGGAAATGAAAAAGTATAGAAAAATAGGGAGTGAAACATTAGTAGAGTACAATAGGTAGTGTAAGTTTACGAAAAATGAGAAAAGTTTAAATTGATAGGAAATAGGGTTAAAAAATGTTTAGTATAGAGCCTTGTTTATACAAGGTTCTATACTAAACAATTTTTAACCCTATTTCCTATCAATTTAAACTTTTCTCATTTTTCGTAATCATTTTTCATAAGTTAAGATAGGTGTAGGTAGAATTTAGGATAACAATTTAGAGATAGGATTAATTAGACTTTCCGAACAAAAATAAAAATAGAAGAATTTCATCAATGGGGATTTAATTTACATTGGGCGCCAAAAATGGCATTGATCAAAAATTTTCTATTTTAATTTGGGAGAATAATGCTATGATAATAGGGCAGTTTAAGGATAGGTTAAGCCATGCGGGTCGTACAATAAATATAAACAACTTCCACTTCAAGAAAGGCACATAATTCCAGAAATTATAAGAGTAAAACGGTCACTCCACATATTATTGATTGAGAGGACACTGTATATAAAATACACAGGATTAAATGCATGAGAACATAAAGATGTCTAAATGTAGTTTACAAGTAAAGATAAGATTTTAAAACGCAACAAATTGCATCAAAATTAAATCACCGGGAAGCATAGATAAATTGCCATTGCAAACATTTAACAAATGCGTCGAAAATATCATCGTACACGCATTCTAAATAATTCATTATTAGAAAATCGCTACGTGACTGGAAGAAAACACATTTGTTCAAAAATCCATTATTCTGTAGAAATAAACAAGCACCAGGCGATTCAATTTGACGATAAAATTAACAAACATCCAAATACGTGATTTAATAAAAGTCAAAAGTTTGAAATTCTCGAATAATACTACGATATGCGGGATGCGGACGTGACAGACAAGGCATACATTGAAAGATTTAAAGTAAGTAATTGGTAATTCCAAGGTATGCGATATAAGGTACAAGTATCGTCCTAGAATGTCAACAAGCTAATGAAATCAATTGGAGGTAGGGCTTATATATACGACTATGTCAGATTGGTTAAACCGTAGCCGAGATCGATTACAATTAAAGAAAACTAGTACGATAATTTAAACTTCTGTACAATATATATCCAACAAAAGTGTTTTATTCATATACTATATGGATTTGATGTATTATAAGAAAAATCAAAAAATATTTTAGTCATAGAAATTTGGATTATGACACTTTCTTTGACATTTTATTGCAATTTTATAATATATGTCAAATCATGGCTACATTTTACAATACATATAAAATACTAATTTAAATGATAAAAATAGTAAGGAAATCCCAACGGATCAATGCTGCACACACAGAAAAACTTATTAAAGCAAAGGAATTAAAAGAAAACGAAATTATCATTAAAGATGAAGATGTAAAAAATCTTAAATCAAAGGAAAACGGATCCGTAATAACAGATAAGTTTCTCAAATGTCCTTTATGCAACAATAGTTTAAAAAATAGAGGATTGAAAATTCACATGACCAGAATTCATAATAACGAGTCTTCATACACAAAACCACCTAGAGAATCATATATTATAGATCAAAATTTTAATTTTGAAAAACGTTTGGCACTGTTTAAGAAAAATTCAATTATCATAAAAAGAATTACAAAGTCTGTGAGGGCATCTACAGCATTATCACTTACAAGTTTAATTAACGAATGTGTGGAAAAGAATTCTTTCTCATCTTGGTAAAAATTATTATTTTTTCCATACTGTAGTTTATTCATAAATAACCAAAACAAGAGTGAGAAAATTAACAACCTTTCTTCAATCATTAGACAGAATTTAAAAATTTTAGTTCCACCGAATATAACATCAAACAATAAGAATTTTAAATACCCTTTGAGTAAAAAAATAATCAGTAAAGTATCAGATGGAGACCTATCAGCAGTTTGATGTGTTCAAATGATATATTAGCAGAAGTCAATAACGACACAAATTCGGAAATGAATTTAAAACACCCCTCATACTGACAAAACAAATAGTTCCCTGAATTTACTTCTTTTAATATTTCCAAAATTACTTTCGAAGAAGTTATGAATGCGATTAGATCTTTTCACACTAGCTCTGCAGGTAGATTAGATTCCTTTAGACCGTCCCATATTCAAGATATGTGCAGCTATAGCGCTGGTTCCTGTGGCCAAAACCTTGTAAAAGCACTTACCGTCTTATGTAACCTAATGCTTTAAGGTAAAGTACATCACAAAATTTGTCCCATACTCTATGGTGCATCATTGTGTGCGCTTAAGAAAAAAGATGGAGGACTAAGACCGATAGCAGTGGGAACTTTCTACCGACGGCTAGTTGCAAAAATTTCTTGCTCTATGATAATAGGAAAAATCAAAGAAATTCTACAACCTCACCAATTTGGTTTTGGAATCGCTGGCGGAGCAGAAGCTGTAACACATTCAGCAAGAATATATCTCTGTAACATGAAAGAAAAATTTTTTTTAAAACTAGATTTTAAAAACGCATTTAATATGATATATCGAAACAAAATGTTACATCAAGTAGCAATTCTAACTCCATTCGTGGAACAATGTTATCGAACAGAATCATTTTTAATGTTTGGAAACCACTTAATGAAATCTCAACGCGGTGTCCAACAAGGAGATCCCCTTGACCCTGCTCTTTTTTGTTTAGCTATAGAATGTATAGTGGTATCTGGTATCTAGATGACGGATCAATAGGTTGGTAATGAAGAAGATATATTAAAATCTTTTAAAAATATAATATTCAATTCTCGCAATGTAGGTCTTGAATTAAATTTCCAAAAATGCGAAATTGTATTAAATCGATCAAATTCAACGTTAATAAGAAAAATATTGGAATTTGACCCTGGCATAAAAATATCAGCTACATCAAACTGGTTTCTTCTTGGTGCTCCGCTTTCCATTCCCGCCTTATCTACTTGCTTAAAAGAGAAATTGAATTCACTACAATTAATGTGTTCTAGATTGAATAATCTTCCATCACACATCGCCTTTTTTCTTCTGAAAAACTGTCTTGCGATACCTAAATTATTATATACTTTAAGATGCAGCCCGTCATGGCATTGTAACGAAATTCTTAAGGAAATTGATCAATGTTTAAAAACTGCTCTAGAACTAATAACGAATAACCAACTAGATGATAAGACATGGTTAACAGCTACTCTCCCGGTAAATAGAGGTGGTTTGGGCATCCGCTCAGTTTCATCTTTAGCACTACCCGCCTTTCTATCCTCTTTCCGTAGCACATCACACTTAATAAATATGATTTTACAAGATAGAACAACTGATAATTATTTCGAAGAAGAAGAAAAAGTTTGGTTTTATAAAACTAAGATGACTTTACCAGAAGAGTCAAAGAGACTTCAGAAAGCTTGGGATCAACCACTAATAGATATTTGTTGCGACTATTTATTTAAGACAGCTAAAACTCCTATTGTCAAAGCCCGTCTTCATGCAACAAGAACAAATGAATCTGGTGCCTGGTTAAACGCTATTCCAGCTGCATCTCTGGGTACTCTTTTAGACAACAATTCATTTAGGATTTCTATTGGTTTTCGTCTTGGAACAAATATATGTGTTGAACACAAATGTAGATGCGGATGTCTCGTTTCTAAAAATGGCATTCATGGTTTGAGGTATAAACTTTCCGCAGGCCGTCAATCACGTCATCACTCGGTTAACTATATATTGAAACGTGCACTAGGCCTTGCAAAAATACCAGCAATTTTGGAACCCCTAGGCATTGATCGAGACGATGGCAAGAGACCGGATGGAATGTCTCTCATTCCATGGGAATGCGGTAAAGCCATAGTATGGGATTTTACTTGTGTAGACACACTTGCTTCTTCCCATATAGCAACCACTTCAAAAACTGCTGAAGTTGCTGCCTTAACAGGCGAACGCTTAAAAAAATTAAAATACAAAAATCTTCAAAATAACTATATATTTTTTTCTATATATGTTTATTTAAAGTTGATACTCGAAATTCTTGTGAAAGTTTTATGGTCATTTCCATTGATACACGTAAAATTTAGTTCAATATTTAATATTTGAATAATGCATAAATGTCCTTATGATTTTCAAGGAGTTTCTATAAGATAATTTTGAAGTTACAAGGTTATATTAAAATGTTTGCATAACTAAACATGTGATACGATAAGAATTGTTTGCCAAATTATAGTGTATAACATATTTTGACAGTACACCTGAAATACAGCTTAATGCCGACAATAAGTATTTTTTGACTTTTGATCCATTAAATATATCTGTTAAAAAATATAGTTCTATAATTCACAAAAATAATTTTTGAACATTTAACTTGATTTTTGTAAACTGAACAGGATCCCATTCAAGTATCATGATTAAACTGTAACATAAAAATGAAAATCATATATTTCTTACAGAGAATTAATGTAAACCATGCAATTAAAAATGTCCCATAAATATTCAGAGATTAATGTTAAATTGTAATATAAAAACTGTTTTGAAAGTCTCCGTACAGATAACTTTGTACAAACAATGTATATATATATATATATATATATATATATTTTAAATTAATAGAAAGAATGATAAGTTGTCATAAAGCTTTCTTTCATTGAAGTCAACAGTAATTGTTCTATAGAAGTAAACAATCACACTTTGAAATTTTCGTATTGAACAAAGATATTATTGGTGTTGAATTTAAAAGTTTTTTTTTAAAGTATAATTTTGACTAGTGGATCTATTTATAATCTATTTTTGGTGATAAAGTGACTAGGCTCTAATGTAGCCCTAGTTTAAAAATGTTTAGATGTGGTTAAATTTTCAGATAGTACGAGATCGTCGTTCCCATTCCAGATTGCAGAGACAAAGGTAAGTATTTGTTTATATGTTGCTCGTCTAAGTTTTTTTTCTTTCGAAGATTTCCGTATCTGATCTTCGGATAGATTCTTATTATAACATTCATAAAGATACGGTGGCGTCCAATAAAATTTCTTTCTTTATCGTATACCATCCTACAACCCTAGCTTATAGCTCTGCCCTAAGTTGAAGAAACTTATGTAACGGGCATTTTTATAGCCTAACATTTTACGCTCCCTTTCTGTTAGCGTACTTAAAAATACATGGTTTTTTGGGATCGCTGTTTGTATAAAGGAAATACTTCAGAATAATTCAGATTTGTATGCAATTTAACTCGTGGGTATTACTTTAAAGATAGATAAATTGAAGATTGATTCTCATTAATAAATAATTCCAAGAAGTGAAGGTTGAACAGCTTGTAATTAATTATAGATTGCATCGTTCTTGTCTGGCCGTCGTATAAATTTAGTTCCTTATGTGAATATACAAGCCTAGATAATAGGCGATAAGCGGTTGTAATAACGACGGGTTGAATATAAACAGATTAGAGTGAACAGTTGTAGTTTGTTCTTCGTTGCTATATATAAATATATATATATATATATATATATATATATATATAAAAAGTAAGATGTATCTGTAAACAAACTCTTATGAAAATAATAAGAGCCATTGACAAATACAAATCGGGCTGGTAGTTATATAGCCATTAACAAAACATAAGCTTTATTACTTCATAGGGGAGGAAATATATATATATATATATATATATATATATATATTATTACGTTAAAATAGTGTTTCTTTGTTGCTTTACTAATTGTGTTTTTAGTTGTTTTTCTTGTGAAATAGAAGTTGTTTATTAACTGTAGAGCAGTGTAGTTCTGATTACATTGGAAGGAAGATGCTTTTATATGTAACGTGTTTGATTGACACAAGTGCGGTTTTAAGGTAATTGACTGACGGTTTTAGTGATACGCGTTGCTTTACTAATTGTTTTTGTTAATTTTCTGTTGGAAATAAAAGTGATAGAACTTGTTGACTCGACCGCACGTGCTTGTTTTACGGAACATTATTTTAGTGATACGCGTTGCTTTACTAATTGTGTTTTTTTGTGGAGTTGTCTTTTTTATACTTGAACTGGGTGTGCGATCTAGTTTCGTGGTCCTTTTCTTTTTATCAGAGTAGTTCATGCTTTGGATTATCCAAGTACAGTTGATACTGTAGTCTCTGAATTTTCTAACCCCAAAGAATCTACAACAGATCTTTACTTGCGCAAATTTCGTTATTTGCGAAATATAACAGAGTACCGGTTTACAAAGGTATTGGTTGAAGTTTCTCACTGCTTTTTGGATGTTTGTGAAGATAATATACATTTGGTCCCCGTTGAAATTAAACTAGTGCTACAACATATTTCGAAATTATTGCCTCAGGAAATAGAAGTAACAAGAAATTTATCAATGCTACATAGTTCCGTCGCGTGATAATGTCTGTTGCTAACACCAGTGAAATACGTAGGTGTGATTAGGGTAACGTGTGATAAGTTCCATCAACACCCTCCCAGAAAAGGGTGAAGTGCTTCGCTAGTGCAGGACCTCGTGAATCACACACTTCAAATGCAAGGAATCGTTCCTGAAGGACTTTTTGTAAGTTGAACTATTTCCTACTTATTATTACTTTAAATATCTATCCGTTGTTTTGCCATATCTTCGTCGTTCTGATACCTTTTACAATAGACTTGCCTGCGATTAAGAAAAAAAAAGAGAAAGTACAAAAAAATCAATACTGCTGAATTACTCCTATCAATTGTGTCTTACCTATTTATCTTTTGTTAATATTTTGTCTGATTTATGTTTAATTGGTGTGTGAGGAAACGTTTCTGCTACTCCCCAATATTACCTCACTTTGTACTAAAAATTTTTGTATTGCTTTTACCGTTGTTATATTATATAGATTATCTAAACAGTTTTTTTTACATTCTACCAAGTACTGAATAACTTAGACTTTGCATTGCAGGACTAATCTTTTTTTTTTATTTCAGGTTTGCTATTCTAATTTCTTTTATTGCAGGTACTGTTACTAACTCCTTACCGCCGCATACATCATAGGTCAGTCTGCTCTCTACAACCCCCCCTACTCTCCGATTGAGCCCGGTCAATTCTTTGATTTTCTTTGTGTTACGCACGGCTACGAAGAAACGTAACATAAATTTGGCGCCCAACGTGGCAGCCGCTAATTAACGTAACACTTAGCTGGCTGGAAGATCTCTTTAGAGGGACCTTTTTCTCTCAAAGCCATTTAACATCCTTTTTACCCTGGGCTTAAACGTCAAACAGGAACCCCTCGTAATCTATCGAGGCTCTGCCGCCAATAAGGTAGAGTAAACATACTATTTACCTTTTGAGGAATTTAGTATGTTACAATGTATATAAAATATCTCGTGTATAGTTAGTTGGTCATTACGTTTTGAAAGTCCTATAGTAAATATAAATTTGTGTTATGTGAACGTGTATATTGTACCACCAGCTTGTATATAAATAGACAAAAGTGTAATAAATAAATTATAGTAGTGTTTAGTGTTGCTAAGAAGACTTCTGGTTAAGGATACTAGTGCTTGTCAGTAGCATTAGTGTGATAGTATTTCATTGTTAATTGGACTGAAAATATCTATAAATAAGACACATACTGTTAATTAGACTTGTGAATAGTGAGTAATAAAGACTTGTTATAACTTGTTCTAAATTAGTGAAACGCGTTAGCGGTAGCCCGCTACAATATCAATCATATTTTTGGATAATGTAGTATGATTCAAATTTGCCGCCATCTAGTGATATTTTCAAGTTACCTTTTATAGTGTAAATCATAATTTTCATTCGTTGCTCTTAGTTTAAAAGACTATAGTATGTCCAATCTTTGTTTTAAGCAGTCGGAATTATGTGTATATTTATACAACACCAACCAACCTCAATCAACTAAATAAATAATGAGTAATAATATATAGGAAGCCTATTTTAATTCAATAAAGAACTCTATAAAGGGTGTCGGAAGGATAAGAAATCCGATCCTCGTCTGTATCTAAACAACTGCAGTCGCACAAAGAAGCCTGTAATCAACAAAATGCCGCCAGAATTAGCACTTCCACAGATTCAATTGTGCGGATTTCTACGTGTTTAATTGTATTGAATTTTGAATGTTGTACAACTATGAAGCAGATGTTCCTACGTTCCTCTAGTGTACACTGAAGGAAGCAAATTGCTAGATTATATAATGATTAAGTTATTACTAAGAATTACGGTTTTGTTCCGAAATATAAATTTGAAAGTACCTTAATTGCCGTTGTGATTATTTATGTGATTATTTGTCGATTGTATTTGGCAAATTGAGGATTCGCCTTGTAAGGCTTGGAAAGTATAATTCCTTGAACTATATCGAATATTATTGCTTAAAATTGTAGTGACAGAACTTTGGAATTTGAAACGTAAGTATACATAAAGAAATTTTACAATTTTAGAAGGTTGTTCCTAATTGTGCTACGAAGGGTGCTCGATATGTATCGAGAATAACAAAAAGCAAAACTTAAGGTTTGAAACTTCATTACTGTTTTAAAAAAAATTTCTCCACGATGATTGATTGATACACTTTTGCATAAGTTGGAACCAATTTTCATAGTATTTTTCCATTCCGATTGAGATATCTCTAAAACATGGAGTTTGAACACATCCGGCAGCTCCGTGGTGTAGTTGGTATGCGTGTGACTACTATGGCCAAAGTGCGGGGTTCAAATCCCGACACGGTCCACTTGAAAAATGTTAGGCTAGCATTTTTCACAAAAATACGCCCTCGTTCGGATAAGAGGTAAAATGGAGGTCCCGTGTGTGAATGTTGTCACGCACGTTAAAGATCCCTACCTTGCATGCAACAGCAAGGGTTCGGTAAAATTCAATATTTCCAGGTAAAAAACACTCGCTTCCTGGCCAATGTAGTACCTTCGGGTAGAGCATTGAAAAATCAAATGTAGGGGGGTTTGAACGCATCAACCACCTCTTCACGTGCGAAAAGAAAAAAGTGCCAAATCAGGAATATACGAAGGATGACCCATCAATTCGATATTTTGAGTGCTCAGTTAGCCACGTATTTGAACCGATGTGTGAGAGCTCGCATTGTTGCGATGGAAAATTTCTTATTTCTCCGAAAACTTGTGACAAACAAATGGTTGTATACCAAGCAGAGTTAACTGCTATACGATCCTCTAAAGCAACGGTCGTGACAGGTCCAGTTATTCCGAAAAACTGGCAAACATTTTCTTCGAAGTGCTTCGAGCGCGGTCAACTTTTGTTGGATTTCGCTTATCTTGGAAGACCCATATAGTCGACTGCTGTTTACTTTCGGGTTCACACGAATAAATCCAAGATTCATCACCTGTGTAGATGTGTAATGACAATTTACCGACGTAAACGTGACGTTTCAAATAGTTATAATTCAATTGTATGCCTACTACATGTTATGCTGTTTTCTTGGTTAATAAATACACAAATCGAATCGGCCAAGCAGCGGTATAAATCAACGCGCCTTTGCGAGAGAGATCAGTCTGCTTTGCCGACTCGTTCTGAAAGGTTAAAAACTCTTTTACTACCGTACCCATAGCCAGTGTTAACTAGTTAGTACCTACCGCACCGTGCCCATTGCCGGTGCTTCGAACCCATAGACGTCGTGTCCATACTCAACGTCTACCCTCTTTTCTCGCTGTGCCCAAAGCCAGCTATTGCCACTACCGTGTCCATAGCCGCATTCAGCATTCCCCCGGTCTCGTGCCTATTGCCGATGCCCGGTATAAGGTTTGCCGTGCCCACTGTCGGCGCCCTTATACCTTGCTTCACCTACCTTAGTTTCTCTTGTCACAGAGCACGTCGGTAGACCTAGTAGTGCCATGCCGGTGACTTAGGACAAGGTACATAACATTGGTCACCCCGACGAAGTAGAGCACGCTACCTAAAAGTCATTTAAATTGGCGATCTCAACAAAAAAAAAAAACGCGCACCAGACGGTTAACAAAATGATGATCCAAACAGAGAACATAACGCAAGGATAATTCCAACTCCGACAGAAAAGAGCACGCCATCACATTGGTGATCACGACCAAGTAGGTGACATAACCGAAGTCGCCACGGTCACTATCTCAACGACCACGACAAAGGTTAGCAAACACCATTTGAACTCGGTCAACACATCTATCACCCCGACCAAGAAATACACGCAAACACCCGACACAAGAATAACAGTCACTACATTTATAAACCGACGAACATGGAAACTAACAAACAGCACGCGCAGGCATTAACCTCCGTCGAAACAGTCAACACCCAAATTGGATTAACAGAGTTCTAGAGGGCAACACCGGAGCAATGATTTCTACGAACAAAAGCTTCATTTGCAGCTCTCGGTATTCGATCCGAACAAACATGATATCGATTGTTAGTTTGTTAGAGCAATTATCAGCTAAAATCACAACACTATCAGAAAAGCCAGAGAATCAGCCATATACTGATTTAAAAGTAGATATACTGCGCATATATGGGATCACGAAATAGGCAAAACTACGGAGGATATTGCACGGCTCGGCGATCAAAAACCATCACAACTATTGGCAACGATGCGACATCTGGCCGGCACAGACGCCACTGTCGAAATCATCGCAATGTAGCTACACGTGTAACGCATTCTAGCTGCATTCGATTCCGACACACTAGACAAATAAGCGTTGTTAGCGGATAAAATGATGGATGTCAACGACGAAACATACACCCATGCCGTATCAGAAGATCCAGTTAGCAGAAAACTGCATATGCTGACGGATCAAATGACACAGCTGCAAGACGTACTGCAGTAGTACATCGGACAAGTCGAGAAGACGGCTTTGCCGACGAAAGCGAGCTAAACAATACACTTGCGCCAACGTACTATTACCACTCTCGCTTCGAGACAAGCCTAAGCGCTGTAGATCACCGTGTTCAAGAAAGACACAGAGTTATAATCTAAAAAGCAAGACGTATCAAAGCTACAACGACAAACGTACGCCCCTATTCGGCAATAAGAGACCGCCAACGGCGAATAAGGACACCAGGCCAGCTTTTATTAGACAAACAATTAGGGGAGGAGTATTGTAATGGCAAGTTATCGACGTCAACATGACGTTTCAAGTAGTTATTAGTTAATTGTATGGCTACTACATGTACTACGTACCTAGACGTAGCCAGAAGAAAAGTAAATACCAGGCTAACTACTAAACGCGGAGAGTGAGGGGATTCACCTACATACCAAGAAAACAAAAAAAAAGCACGTTGCCCACGATTATCTATTAACAAATAAAAATAAATAAAGGATTCTGTACAAACAAGCAAAAGCAATAAATTAAGCGTTACTATTTCCAAGCAAACAATTATGTGACACGAACAATTTAGTACTTTAGATACGAAGTGCGCATCTCGCATTTTACACAAAATAAAGGTAATCAGTAGTAGATAAACTTTTGAGAGCTTTTGTCAAGCGTTTTGTTGTTAAAATTGCACCTAATACTTTTTGTAAAATAAACTAATCAGTAGGAAAAAATTAACGTGTGAGAGCTTTTATCCAACATTCTTTTAAATTGTACATATTACCGTTTGTAAAATAAACCAATCAGTAGAAAAGAATAAGCGTGTGTCTGCCAAACATTTTAACAATGGTACATCACACCTGTAAAGCGATAATATCGATTCGCAGCAACAAACAATAGTCCTATAGTGTCACGTTTCTTATCACGTAACTACACCAAACGCTGAAACGGAATATGCCATTGACATTTACAAAAGAAAACAAATTGTATACTTGTATGTGTCTGTATACTTAGCTTGCAAACCGTCGGGGGTGAGTCAGCACAGCAACGCCACGGTCATCGGGAACTATGTACCTTGTTACCGTAACGGCACTAGCGATCTACAGGCAACGGCAGTTGATCTGTGGCAAAGAACAGTTGGGTTTACATACAAAAAAGAACCAATTTGGCTTCCAGCTAAGAGCTAAAAAGAGAATCTAATTAGAATGGGTAAGCGCGGGAAAACTCACCAGTACACACAAGCTACCTCCTACTTGTCGAACAAAAAAACGTGCATTGCTTTTGAAGTACTGTGACGAATGATGTAGAAAATATTTCAACGCACAAGCTGCAGAGTCAAATTCAAAGTGGGTTCAAATAACATGAGTTCGAACTGCGATCCTTGCGTTATCAAAGCACGATTAGCAAAACTGGAAAACACGCTATCAAATAATAGTAGGATCGATCATTTCGGCAAGTCCTTAAATGGGAGACACCACAGAAAGGAAGGTTTAACAAATTACCTGATACCTAAAACAAGGCATAAACTATTTAATTTATCGAATAAATTTTGTTTTAAGAGCAGAGTGGATTTGAGTTAAAATTATCATAAGCGGGCTTATACTGAACAGGTACACTATATAGGGTGTTGTTGAAAAATTTAAGAATTGAAACGAAGTTTAGTCGAATTAACAAGAGAGAAAAATAGGGTAATTAATTCATGCTGAAAATAAACGTAACACATGTTATACCGCTTTTTTTGGTTAATAAATACACAAATCGATTCGGACAAGCAGCGCTATAAATCCACGCTTTTGCGAGTCTGCTTTGCCGACTCGCTCTTGAAGGTTAAAGACTCTTACTACTGTGCCCTTAGCCAGTGTTAAATAGTTAGTACCTACCTACCTGCCGCACCGTGCCCATAGCTGGTGCTCAAACCCATAGACGTCGTGCCCATAGCCGACGTCTACTCTCTTTTCTTGCAGCGCTCAAAGGCAGCTATTACCCCTGCCGTGCCCGTAGCTGGCATTCAGCATCGCCCAGTGTCATGCCCATTACCGACGCCAATAACCCCGGTAAAAGGTTCGCCGTGCCTATTGTCGGCGTCCATATACCTTCCTTCACCTACCTTAGTTTTCTCTTGTCACAGAACACGTCGGTAGACCTAGACTCGCGTAACAGAGCCAGTAGGTCTAGCAACGGCTAGACCACTGTAGTATCGCACTGGATACTAGTTAATGACCGTTGTCCACTGCCACGCCGGTGACTTAGGTCAAGGTACATAACAGATGTTATACACTGTGTTTGATGCACTGGAATCCTATTTTTTGAGCATTTCTATGCATCAATCAACACGAGTCTTTCTTGAGCGATAGTAAAATTATGTAGGATTCAACGCGCACATAGCTTTTTCACAGATAAAATGTTCATGTAATGTCGAATGTATACTTGTCATACTAATGCCTATGGATGTCTGAATCTCACAATAAGTCGCATCACGATCTTGCATTATCAAATCGCGCACAGCCGATTTCGAACGACCTTCTATAAATTCATCCTCTAGCGAATTACAAACACGATTGAATTCGCTATACCAACGATATACAGTGGTTTTAGTTAGAGCTTCTTCCCCAAAAGTGAAATAAGTTGATTCAGGCACTGTTATCAAGATAATCCTGAAAATCGTAAAAAAATATCGCACGAAAATGTTCACCAGTTAATTCCATTGTTTGGCCGAGACGAAATTTTCAACTCAATCAAAACAAAACAAATAGTGTTCATATGACAAAATGTTATAAGTATGTATACTGTCAAAAATGTCAAACGTTAGGTTAGAAACGTCAGATCGCACCTCGCAACACAAGTGTTGTCAGTTCCCGATACATGTAGAGCACCTCTCGTAACCTATTCTATCTCTTCATCGTTTGCATTGCTGGCAGGCATGTAGACCTGCACTATTGTGGTGGGTTGTGGCTTTGTTCCTATCTTTACTACTACAATTCTTCGTTATGTTGTTCATAATAACTGGCTCTCTGCTCTATTTCCTTTTCATTTTTGAACCACTCGCGATAGTCCTCTATTGAGTTTTGTGTTAGTAATTTTGTATTTTCCTGACCAAAAATCTTGCGCTTATTGCAGCGTCCTTACTAATCCCAACTGCATCTAACTCCAGCCTATCCATTTCCCTTTTCAAGTTTTCCAATCTACCACTACATTTCATACGCCTGATATTCTACATTCCGTCTTGTACAAAATGCTGTGTTTGTCCTTTGCAATGACTCCTCTCGAGTACTCCCTATCCGGAGACCCAAACGGGGTACTATTTTGCCTCCGGAATATTTTACCCGGGGGGATGTCATCGTCTATAAGCCATACAGATAGCTGTATATCCTTGCCAGTTAAGAAATATTCTAATTCATTTTTTGTCGGAAAAAGATGTGCAAATACAGTATTGCCCGAAATAAACAGTACTGAAACTAAGTTGGCGGTGTTTTTATGCATGCGCTGCCACACTCAAGTTAGCTAGTATAGACCTGTCAAGTAAACCTCAAACAAGTAATTAGTAGGGCCTAATTGTTAAAAATGGTGTTAAGTACAGAGGAGAAAGTGTTTCTGGTAGAGCATTATTTTCGTTCATACGGAATCGGCCGACATAATGGTGCAAGTTTGCTATACGTGTCTGATCAATTCACACAAAGGTTTAATAAACGTTCTCCAAGTAATGCTGTAATTTTGAAGGTTATTGAAAAGTTTAGAAATACAGGTAGTGTATTGTGCCAACGAAAAGGAAACTCGGGGCGTCCCAGGACAGTTAACAACAACAATAACCATGAACGTGTTTTTGAGCAAATCTTAGAAAATCCGAAAGTCAGCCAGGCAAGGACAGCGTTACAACTTGATTTAAAAAGAACTTCCTTTCAAAGAATTCTGAAGGAGCTGGGTACATTTTCGTATGTGATTCAGGTACATCAACACCTACATCCTCGGGATTATCGCAGTAGAGTGGAATATTGCGCCAGAATTCTCGCGTTACTGTATGAAAATCCTGAATTTTTGAAAAATGTTTGGTTTTCAGACGAAGCACATTTTCACTTGTCAGGCTATGTGAATCGTCGCACAAATCGTTTTTTGGGCTTTGCCAGACCCGATGAGGTTCAAGAGGTTCCTTTACATAGTGAAAAAGTGAGTGTCTGGTGTGCTGTTTCCGGACACAGAATCATTGGTCCGTACTTTTTCGAAGAGGATGGTAGGCAAGTCACACTTAATCAACAGAGGTACAGACAAATTTTAACACGATTTATCCCTGATCTACGTCAATTCTGTCGTGCACGTAACTTGGCATTTCGAAACCAATTTTTTCAGCAGGACGGGGCAACTTGCCATACTGCTGCCGCAATTCGTCAATTTCTTCAAGAACATTTTCCAAGCAAATTCATATCACGATTTACTGACTTCCCTTATCCTTCACATTCTCCAGACCTCACACCTCCAGACGCATACATTTGGGGCATGGCTAAAAATGCCGTTTTCAAACGGGCACCACAAACCATCGATGAATTAAAGGATGCCGTTAGAGTCTTCTTCGCAGCCCTGAGACAACCCTTATTCAATAACATGACCAGAAACTTAGAACATCGTTATGAAGTCTGTCTCGAACGAGGAGGTGCACATTTAGAACATATAATAAAGTGTCAATAATATGTATTTTTTAAATATACAAAACAATTACAATTTCAGTACTGTTTATTTTGGGCAATACTGTATTTAGCTGCTTATTGATCGAGATTGTGTCGAAATAAGATTTGTTTATTTCATTACCCAAAAGCAGTAGAACGTGCTAGTCAGATATAGTATTAGCCTGTTGACCACCACCCTTACCTATTTACTGGACCTGTTTGTTAGAGCTTCATAAATTTTTGGTTGGGATCTTTTTCAAATTTCTCTCCAGTTTTAATCCTTAATTACAAATTACATAGCCAGATGTCGCTTATTCATTCTGTTTTGTACAAATTTTTATATTTAACATCATCTTATATAAAATTTATAGCCATTTAACCCACCAATTCATAAAAAATACTTTAAACGTAGTATAATCGTATTCCTTCGGTTTTCAGAGACAAACTAATTAGTAGTTTGCATATATAAACATGGTCTATAAACATCAAAGGTGGTGTTATTTACAGGCATAATTTAACCGCTAATGTAGTGGTCTCTACCCATATAAGTGCTACTCCCTTAATTAGTTTTTCTGGTTCAATCAAAACATCTGCCACATATATTACATGCTGAGGCAACAGATACAAATGAAAGCAATTTGTAAACAATGTTAACAGTTTTATGGTTTCAGCTTGGACTTGATTTTCTGCAATTAATACAAAGTTATTTGGTGGAAGAGTAGCCAGTGCTACTGTTTTACCCATCAGAATAATTAGATGTCATTTTGTCAAATGTTAACATTAATTTATACCAACGTACAATATAATTTAGAATATTTTCTGGACGGGCGCTGTAAGTTTCTTGGTAGATGGTTTATTGTTCTAATTCTTCGTGTATCGTGTTCCTGTACATGTGTAGATAAGAACAGACAAGTTGAATTTGTAAAAATGCCTTTGGCAGTCAAAATATTGTTCTTTTATTATTTTTTAAGAATGCTTTCTTCTGTGAGGGACAGTATTATGGCTACCAAGCGTGCATTTTCAAAAATTCTATCTCCCAATTTCCATCCGCATACAATCAGGAAAACGATACAAAGGAATTAGAATAAAAACAAAACACAAAAATAGTTGTCGCGTCAACACGCTTGTTTAGTTCTTACAGTTATATTTGTTAAGGGAGGCGGAGAATAAAATAAATAGTAGTAGTTGTTGATTTTGATTGATGTCATGTACAAAATTTGTATGGTATCAAATTAAAACTTTAGAACATTAATTGATTATTTCAAAACCGACACAAAGCGGCGATCAACTTTGGAGCACTAAGAGAGCTAACACGGGTTGTGTTTAGTCTTGCTGGTGGAACATTTGGCGACCGTGACAGGACGACGCTTTGTGAAAGTTGTTTGAAATTTCTATCGCTACTCCGAACTAGGGAGGTCACCGATCAGTAGAGCTGAAGTAAGTACTATCCCTTATGGAAAAACTTGAGAAGTCTAGGTCGGTTTTGCGTGGTATTTTCACGAAAACTGCGAATCAGTTAAGATCACTCTTAGAAAGCGAAATATGTCCGTACAAGATTTGAAGGCAACATTTGACATGCTTCGGAAGAAACAATGCTCCCTTACGGAAGTTGACAGTAAAATTTACGACCTGATGCTAGAAGCTGACGTAAATGAGGACGATCTTGTACAAGAAGTAACTTCATCTGATGAATATTTGGCGACATTTACCAATTTATCCGTACGCTATAGCGATGCGATTGTACAAGAAGAAGCAAGATCTGTTGTCAAAGGCGAACTCTCTTCAGCTGTACAACTGTCAAGTCTTAAGCTACCGTTCATTTACATTTCCAATGCTCCACCCGAAGGTACTACATTGGCCAGGAGGCGAATTTTTTGTTGCCTGGAAATTTAGAATTTTACCGAACCCTTTCTGTTTCAGGCAAGGGAGGAATCTTTAACGTGCGTGACAACACTCACACACGGGACCTCCATTTAACCTCTTATCCGAACGAGGGCGTAATTTTTGTGAAAAATGCTCACCTGTCATTTTTTCAAGCAGTCGGCCGTGTCGGGATTTGAACCCGGGACCTTGGGATCCGTAATCCTACGCTTACTACATTGATCTACGGCGACGCTCAGTCTTAAGCTACCCCGAATTGAGCTCAAAAAATTCGGGGGAGATGTTCGTGATTGGTTGCCATTTTGAAGTCTATTTAAACAGATCAACGACAATTGTGACATTGATGCGGAAGACAAGTTTCAGTACTTAATCCAGGCAACAGTACCTCGATCAAGAGCTCGCGAGCTTGTAGAGAGTTTTCCTCCCGTAGCATACAATTACAAAAAGGTAATCGAGAGCTTGAAAGCGCGCTTTGGTCGTGATGAACTACAAGTAGAGGTATACGTACGGGAATTGTTAAAATTAGTGCTAAACAAATCCTTTTTGAAGGATGACGTTCCCTTGATTGGGTTATATGACAAGATCGAAACTCAATTAAGGGCGTTAGAGACCCTGGGTGTTACTACCGAAAAAAGTGCGGCTATGTTATATCCGCTGGTTGAGTCGTGTTTACCAGAAGAGCTTCTGCGGGTATGGTAGCGTTCAACATATTTTACTTCGAGTGAAAGTAACGAAACAACCAGCAAGTTGGAATGCCTCATGAAGTTCTTAAAAACTGAAGTGGAAAGCGAAGAACGCGTACGAATAGCGGCAGAAGGTTTTGGAGAAAGTTTTAGTACTGAAGGCTCCAAGAAAACAAAATCTAAAGGCTCTGGACACAGTGTCTCGACGGCGGCGAATTTAGTAAATACGCAGGTCGGACAATGTTTATTTTGTGAAGGCGTCCACAGCAGCGGAGATTGTTTTAAGGCTCAGAAAATGTTACTGGAGGAAAAACTAAATGTGTTAAAAGCCAAAGGTGCCTGTTTTGTATGTCTCAAATCACGGCATGTTAGCCGTAAGTGCCGTGCACGGGTGAGGTGTCACTGTTGCGGTAAGCGACATTTGGTTTTGTTGTTGTGTCCCAATCTGCCTAAAGAAACTTGCGAAAAATCGCCACTAGAAAGTGAACAAGGATTACCTGAGAAAGTTGAAAATATTTTAACGGTAAGAACTACAACCCACGTTTTCCTACAAACACTAAGATGTAAAATCAGAAATGGGTCTCAAGAACATGAAGTACGCGCGTTAATAGATACTGGTTCCCAATTGTCATTTGTGCTTGCATCAACAGCAACAATAATGGGTTATCCAGTTAAACGCAAAGAAGAGATTATGCATGCGCTCTTCGGCGGCACACATCCTGCTAAGGAAAGTCACTCTTGCTACGATATACGAGTTGTAAGTTTAAACGGAAGTTACGCTTGTCGTTTCGAAGTGTTTGACCAAACAACTATCTGCGACCACGTTTCTGTCGTGTATGATGGTAGTTGGATGAAGGAACTAGCAGCAATAAATATTCATCTAACAGATGTGCTGTTGCCGGTGAGACGTTACTAGGTTGGACGCTTATGGGAAAAGTCCCTAAGAGGCGGTGTCGGACAAGCTCGACCGTCATGACGGTTACATCCTTGCTTGTGAAAGAGCTGGATATTTCACAATTATGGAGGTTAGATGTGCTTGGAATTTCAGATCCGTTTGAAAAACAGTCGAGGAAAGAACTTGCAGAGTCAGTTAGCTTGAATTTCCTAGAAACTATTCAAACCGATGACGACGGAAGGTACCAAGTACGTTTAATTTCGCGGGATGGACATCCACCGTTACCTTCAAACTTTGCTATGGCGAACAAGAGACTTGAATCGACGTTAAAGAAACTAAACAGCGAAGGAATTGTTTCCGAATATCATGATACGTTTGAACAATGGTTAAAAGAGGGTATAATAGAAATCGTGCCAGAAAGCGAAATACGTAACCCAGGTCATTACTTGCCACATCGTGCAGTAATAAAGCGTTCAAGTGCCACAACCAAAATTCGACCGGTGTTTGATGCTTCAGCTCATGAAAAGGAGCAACCTTCTCGCAATGCTTGTTTGGAAAAGGGACCAAATCTATTAGAAAATATACAAGGCATGCTAATGCGTTTTAGAACTGCACGATTGGGAGTAGTTGCAGATATAAAGAAGGCGTTTTTACAAATCAACCTACATACTGACGATCGAGATTTTCTGCGTTTTTTGTGGGTTGACCGACATGGTCAACTGCTTACTTACCGGCATAGAAGAGTAGTTTTTGGAGTTTGCTGCAGCCCGTTTTTGTTGGGAATGACTATTTAATATCACTTGGAAAGGATGATGGGACGTTCTAGCTACTCGAAAGACGTAGTAAAGAAATTGAAAGACAGTTTCTAGTTGCTTATATTCGAGTATAGAAAGAGCATGAGAAACATTCTGCATTATACTAGTAAATACACCTTGATTTGTGTATAATTTCGTAACTTAAGTTGGTTGTTTTACAAAAAGAGATTCGTCCATCTGATGAGCTGCAAGAACAGCGAAACCGGTCACTGGCTTTTCTTTTTGCAAAATAACAAACAATTTAATTTGATTTTCGTTCCCTATGCTCAAATTACTTTCTCCATACTAGGAAAAATTATTTACGTATATATTATGTCTAATTTTCTTCTTGTAATTATTTAGGGCTGTAAGTGTAAGTTTGTAAGTAAGCATATACTTGTTATTTATATTTTAAGACTTGTCGTTACTGGGAAATAATCCCAAATTAATATTTGTTTAAATCTTATGTATACTTTCGAGTTATATTACGTTATATGCGAGTTGACGTTTTCGTTTAAATCATGTTTTAACAGAACGTTACGTAAACGTTCGTTTTAATTTTTGTAAATATTACTTTTGATACCACGTTTGTTAACTAATTGTTTGTAATAAATCTACTTCCTAAGGTTTCCTATTTTTCTTTCTGTGCGACCCACTCCGCTCTACGACGTTTCAGCTAGTGCGACATTAATTCTTTGGAGTTCCATTGCTTTGTTGCGGTATTCGGCGTGGGCGATATTTTGTTGCTTACTTTGCCTTCTTTCTTGTCTGCACGGAATACCATAACAATTTTTTTTACGTTATGGTAGCCTTACTTATTCATCATCATCATCAGGTCTTTAGTCCTGGAACTGGTTAGGCGCGTACCCTCATTGCTTTCTAGTCTGAACTAATTTACACTTTTCCTGAAATTTGTACAGTCTGCATGTATCACTATCTGCGTGCGAAACTCTGATCTTGGTCTACCTCTACCTCTCTTTTCTTATCTCTACTTGTAATATATCATGTACTATTTCCCAAAAATGCCTTAGAACGTATCCTGCCCTTCTATTTCTCATATTTTTTTGTTTTCGACAGATATTTTTATTTCTCTACAATTTGTATAACCTATTTGTTATTAACTTTGTCTATCCATGCTATCATCCTCATACATCTGAGGCACAACATTCTTGAATGGTTCTATTTCTTTTGTTTGCTTTTCCTACTGCCCCTATTTTATAGACGTACTTGCTGTGCTCCACACATATGCTCTCAACAATTTTCTTCTTGTTTCTATGTTTGTTGTCTTACAACATAGCCTCTGTTCTTTCTTGTTAGATGTAATTCAGTCCCCTTCTATTGTTTTAAATTATATACCCTATTTCCCCTATATTCAGTGGTATGTAAAGGGAGGCGGCTCCTTGACGTAGTTGGTATGTGTGTGACTACCACGCCCAAGGTCCCGGGTTCGAATCCCGACACGGGCCGCTTGAAAAATGTTAGGCGAGCATTTTTCACAAAAATACGCCCTCGCTCGTATGAGAGGTAAAATAGAGGTCCCGTGTGTGAGTGTTGTCGCGCACGTTAAAGATCCCTACTTTGCTTGCAGCGGCAAGAGTTCGGCAAATATCAAAATTTCCAGATAAAAGAAACTCGCTTCTTGGCCAATGTATTACCTTCGAGTGGAGCATTGGAAAATCAAATGTAGCGCACGTGAAGGTGGTTAAGCAGCCTCTGGTAAAATGGAGGTACCGTGTGTGAGTGTTGTCACGCACGTTAAAGATCCCTACCTTGCTTGGAACAGCAAGGGTTCGGCAAAATTCTACATTTTCCAGGTAAAAAAACTCGCTTCCTGGCCAGTGTAGTACAGTCGGATAGAGCATTTTAAAATCACATGTAGAGTATGTAAGGGGGGGATTTTTTTGCTGTTTGCTGATCAAGCTTTGGGGTAGGGGATCGATGAATATATTCTGCGAGTTCAAAAACGTCGTTGCGATATTAATAAAGTTATAAGCGGGAAAAGTGTGTGATTTATGATGAACAAGTGTTAGTTCTTTAATTCAACATGTCAAAAGTTAAGACATTCTAAGAAACTAAGAAATCTCTAACGTTCAACCCTCTGGAACAAAACCAAAAACTAAAAACGAATGATGGCAAACCAGGACAAAAACGACCTATGATAGGGTTTATAACTGAGTGTGCAAGGGATGACTTTTATCCATATAGAATAAGCGTTAATGAACTAATGGAGTATAGAAGAGTTCTTGAATCAATGTTCAAATATTTGTCCTCAAACGTAACTACAGCAGTTAATCTCATACGTAAAATACGCGTAGAAATTTCAGCTGAAGAGCCTTTAACAGCGGATTGAAGTCATTTAGTTGCCAGTTACAGAATGTAGAAGTGTTTGGGGTTGTAAGGAGTATTGAAGAGAAGCGTTCTGTTGAAATTCGAAATGTCATGAGAGCTATGGGTGCTACAGTTGATGAAACATTTAGTCCCACATTATCCATGTTGTATTTCAGATAAGTCTATATATTAAGGGGTGATAAATCAACGGTCGGCTCTGTGGCGTAGTTGGTATGAGTGTGATTACTATGCCCAAGGTCCCGACCAGGTTCAAATCTCGACACAGTTCGCTTGAAAAGTGTTAGGCGAGCATTTTTCACAAAAATATGCCCTCGTTCGGATGAGAGGTAAAATGGAGGTCCTGTGTATGAGTGTTGTCATGCACGTTAAAAATCCCTACCTTGCTTGTAACAGCAAGGGTTCGGCAAAATTCTAAATTGTTCAGGTAAAAAAAACTCACTTCCTGGCCAATGTAGTGCCTTCGGGTGGAGCATTGGAAAATCAAATGTAAGCTATGTAAGGAGGACTATGCCCAAGGTCCCGAGTTCAAATCCCGACACGGTCCGCTTGAAAAATGTTAAGCGAGCATTCTACACAAATATACGCCCTCGTTCGGATGAGAGGTAAAATAGACGTCCCGTGTGAGAGTGTTGTCACGCACGTTAAATATCCACACCTTGCTTGCAACAACAACGGTTCGACAAAATTCAAAATTTCCAGGCAAAAAACTCGGTTTCTGGCCAATGTAGTGCCTTCTGGTGGAGCATTGGAAAATAAAAAGTAGGGTATGCGAAGGGAAGGCGGGTTCGTGATGTAGTTGGTGTGCGTGTGACTACTATGCCCAAGGTCACCGGTTCAAATCCCGTTACGGTCCGCTTGAAAAATGTTAGGCGAGCAATTTTCAGAAAAGTACGCCCTCGTTCGGATGAGAAGTAAAATGGAGGTCCCGTGTGTGTGTGTTGTGTGTGTGTGTGTGTGTGTGTGTGTGTGTGTGTGTCTGTTGTCACGCACGTTAAAGATTCTTACCTTGCTTTCAACATCAAAGGTTCCACAAAATTCAAAATTTTGAGGTAAAAAATTCGCTTCCTGGCCACTGTAGTCCTTCGGGTGGAGCATTGGAAAATTAAATGTACGGTATGTGAAGAGGGTTAAGCAGCCTGTGGTTGCCAAGGATACCCCAACACTTAGACATAGAATTAATAGTTTTTCAGTAAATCCTTTCGCACAATCAACATTAGTTGAAAATATTTCACAAGCAACACCTGTAGTTATTTATAATAATCATTAGATTTAAGTGAACTTATTTTTTCCTCATTAGGTTTTCCGTCTTGAAACTGGTTGGACGCGTACTTTCACTTATTAATGTTTTGAACTAGCCTACACAGTTCCTAGAAATTTCCACCACAGCATCTATATACAGCTCGGTTCCTCTTCTATTGTTTCTAAATTATATGCACTATTTCACCGAGATTCAGCGATATGTGAAGGGGACTGAAGGGCCCCATGGCGTAGTTGGTATGCATGTGACTATTACTCCCAAGGTCCCGGGTTTGAATTCCGACACGGTCCGTTTGAAAAATGTTAGGCGCGCATTTTTCACAAAAATACGCCCTCGTTCGAATGAGAGGTAAAATGGAAGTTCCGTGTGTGAGTGTTGTCACGCACGATAAAGATCCTACCCTGGTTGGAACAGCAAAGGTTCGGCAAAATTCAAAATTTTCAGGTAAAATACTTGCTTCCTGGCCAATGTAGTACCTTCGGGTGGAGCATTGGAAAATCACATGTAGGGTATGTGAAGAAGACGCGGCTTTGTAGTGTAGTTGGTAAGCGTGTAACTAATATGCCCAAGGTCCCGGGTTTAAACCCCGACACGGTATGTTTGAAAAATGTTAGGCGAGCAGTTTTCACAAAAATACGCCCTCGCTCGTATGAGAGGTAAAATGTAGCACGATCTTGTGCTACGTGCCGAAAAATCGGCCGTAAACATTTCCAAATTTAGTTTCAATTTGTAAGGATTTCGCGCCAATAATTTTAAAAGACATGTGCGCGTATTTGCGTCACTTCAGACAGTGCGTTTGTGCAAAGGATTACGCAGACGCGGAGTGTGGGAGAAAGTGGTGAATTTCCGGACACGTAGAGACTGGGGAGGGAGACGTGGACGAGTGTGGTTGTCTTTGTGCCGTGTCTTGTCTTTTTTTTTTGTTATGTAGGTTTCCTTTTATCTACTCAATTATCGTTCCTTATACCAGTTTCCTGTCGCTCTCTATATAGGTAGAAGAAGTCAAATTTTGACTTTGGATTCGACCAGGGGCAACGAATTACCCACGCCCACAAGGCTCCATGAAGCCCAGCTGCCGTTATACCAGCGCGGTGCTGTAAAGAGTCTTACAGTCATGTAAGTACTTTTCTCGTTTTTTTATGTGATAATAATTTGAACATTTATATGACGTAATATTTTATTTGCCCGTCATTATGCAATTATTTCTCATTGCTACCAACTACTGTTGTGGCTCGCGTACCTCACCGTTGAGGGTATAATACTTGCGCTAATCTTTGTTATACATCTTTTGTGCTTTTTCATCTTGCGTAATTTGACTTCCTAGATATTAGAAACCTCTTTGTATTCTTGTTTTTGATTTATTTTCCCCTCCTTTGCTTACTAGAACTTCAGTTTTATTTTTGTTAAGTTTCATACCGTATCTCTCTGTTAGAGCTGTTTCCATTTCATTAAGGCAGCTTCTAACTCTTCCTTGCTAGATGCTAATACCGCTATATCATCTGCAAATCTAAACTTATCAATCTTTTGTCCCTGCGTAGTAATTCCACATTATGTCTTCCTGCATTTGAGGAAATTCACTGCCTCTTCAATGTACAATTTAAAAATTAATGGGGATAAGGCACATCCCTGCCTCACCTCTTTCCTAATATTTACTTCTCTACGTCCTTCTCTAATTCTATTACCGCTGTTTGCTTTTTGTATAAGCTATGAACTATTCGTCGATCCCTAAAACGCATTCCAATCTTTTTAAGTATTTCGAACTTTTTTCCATTTTACATTGTCGAATGCTTTTTCCAGATCTATAAACCCCATATAAACGCTTTTCCTCTTTTCTATTGTTTTCTCCATTATCACCCTCAGAAGTAAATAGCCTCCGGTGTTCCCCTGTTTCGCCTAAACCGAAATTGATCTTCTCATAATATTTCTTCAGCTCGTTTCTCTATTCGTTTTTGTACAATTCTAGTTGGTATTTTTGACACGTGTGCTGTCAAACTTATTGTTCGAAAATTTCCACATCTATCCGCACCTCTCTTTTTTGGTATCTTACTTATTCACCGCTAAAATATTTGTGTCGTATTTACAATAGTTTAACCAAAAATTTAAATCAGACTTTTTCCGTCTCCTGAAGGCCTAACCTACCCTAACGCAAGAAAATATAGAAATGAAGAACGTAATGTACTGACAATTTCTGTCTTTCCGGTCGTGCGGATTGTAAGTCCATTTACGGTCGCTTTCCAGTGCTCTGAGATTTCTTACGGTATGGTATATCCTCCACCAAACATGATACATAAATTACAGCAGTTTCGATTTAGCAAACAATATTATTAAAACACCTTTTAGGTATATTACTGGAATTATGTTGTCATGTAACGTAAGCTGTAATTTAATTGTCAGTTGTCATCACCAGATAATAACTTTGTTTTATTTGATACTACCGGAAAGACTTCCATACTTGTTAGTTTCGCCTTCGCGTTTTCATGCTTCCTATTAGTCTAATTTACATGTATCGCAGCCATCATGCTGTCATTTACATTTCTTGTATTACAAAACGTTTCCCGTCTTCCATTCAAGAATATTTACATAAGTTTACCTGCGTTCACCTGACATGTATGGTTGTTGTCTAAGCAAATTTTAATGGCGTGTCTCTTAAATGACTAGTGATTTATGCTTAATTGGTACATAATGGTGTTGTTTAATCGTTTGCAATTGCAAGACTAGTCACTGCAATAATGAGTGTATACGCTTTCTTTAAAAAGAGGTCATAACAGGTTTGCGATGGATGGGACCCACGACCTAAACCTATGATTTATAATAATTGTTAAAGCTGTTCTGTAAAAGCTGTTCGTTAAAAATTATTGCATGTACTTTTTTTTAAATTAGCAGAAAGTACTCATGATTGGTACAGTTGATTTAGAACATTCGCCATTTATAAGTGGAAAACTGCTTTCCGTGGATAATACTGTTACATGAAGGAAAATTAAAAAAAGTATATTTCATGTTTGGTTCTTATAAGAGCTTCTAAAGAAATCTTTGTCAAAAGTACGTACTTGTGGATAAATTTTAGTACAACAAAAGCTACTGACATTGTAATGAAGTAATCTCTTCTTAACTTTCTTTCTGTTTAAAGTTGCTACGTTATACAGCGTAGCCTAACCAAAAAGAAGTCAACGAAAGAAAATAGTCGGGCTCAATCGGCGAGTGGGCGCGGTATTATACATACAAAGAAAAAAAATAAAGAAAAGCCTGAAATAAAAATAAGAAATTAATAGTGCTTATTAATAAGCATAATTATTCTAATTAACATTTTGGATAGACATAACAGTGCCATAAAACCACAGATACAAAAAAATCAAATCAAGACTAAATACATGTCAGCCAAAAAAACCAAAAGAAATCATTTTTTAAATGGCGAGCTGCAGTTTTAGGTTACTCCCCAATATTAATGATAAAACAAAACAAAAAAGTGCAACATTACCACACTAAAACCAACAGCTCTAAATGATCATGGTAAATCTACAATTAAATATACAAGTAAATAGATAAATTGGCCACAGTTAATACAATATTAACAACAAAGTGTGTAAATTATTTTTAAAACTCATCTAATAATAATTGGTCAACAGTCCTGAAACTGGATGGACGCGTACCTCCATTGTTTCCAATTCTAACCTAACCTGCCCATTTCCTTGAAATTTCCACAGTCTGCATTTTTCACTATCTGCGTGCATTAGTCTGATCTAGGCCTACCTCTACCTCTTTTTTTCCTATCTCTGCTTGTAATATATCCCGCACTATGCTTTAGAACATATCATGCCCTTCTATTTCTTCTATGTTTTTTTGTTTTTCACATATGCTTTTAACAATTTTCTTCTTGTTTCTATGTTTGTTGTCTTCGAACACAGCCGCTGCTCTTTCTTGTTAGATGCAGTTTGGTTCCTCTTCTATTGTTTTAAAAATATATACTTTATTTTCCCGTTATTCAGTGGTATGTGAAGAGGGTTAAGCAGCATGCGGCTACCAAAATTCCCGAACACTCGAACATTTGCCGAATTAATAGTTTTCCATCAATATATCCTTTCGGACAATGTTTTTCGTCTTGACACTGGTTGGACGCGTACCTCCACTTATTTCTATTCTGAGCTAGTCTACACAGTACCCTGAAATTTCCACAGCCTAGATACACTACATTTGATTTTCCAATGCTCCACCCGAAGGTACTACATTGGCCAGGAAGCGAGTTTTTTTTACCTGGAAAATTTGGAATTTTGCCGAACCCTTGCTGTTCCAAGCAAGGTAGGGATCTTTAACGTGCGTGACAACACTCACACACATACCACTACGCCACGGAGCCGCCTACACACAGCCTAGATACAGCTCGGTTCTCCTTCTGTTGTTTTCTAATTATATGTCCCATTTTACCGAGATTCAGTAGTATGTGAAGGGGGTTAAGCAACCCTTGGGCGTCGCCGTAGATCAATGTAGTAAGCGTAAGACTACGGATCCCAAGGTCCTGGGTTCAAAACCCAACACTGCCGACTGCTTGAAAAATGGCAGGTGAGCATTTTTCACAAAAATTACGCCTTCGTTCGGATTAGAGGTTAAATGGAGGTCCCGTGTGTGAGTGTTGTCACGCACGTTAAAGATCCCTACCTTGCCTGGAACGGCAAGGGTTCGCCAAAATTCTAAATTTCCAGGCAACAAAGAACTCGCCTTCTGGCCAATGTAGTACCTTCGGGTGGAGCAATGGAAATGTAAATGAACAGGTAAGCAGCCTGTGGCTGTCAAAATCCCCCAACACTTAGACATTTGCCGAATTAATAGTTTTCCAGTAAATGCTTTCGCACAATTAAGATTAGTGGAGAATATTGCTTATAATCAGGTATAAGTACAAATATTTCTTTTTCGCCATTAGGTTCTCCCTCTTGGAACTGATTGAACGCGTACCTCCATTGATTTCTATTCTGAGCTAGTCTACACATTTCCCTAAAATTCACACAACCTACATCTTTCACTATCTATGTACAATAGTCTACCCTACATCTACATCTACCTTTCTCTTTTCCTATCTCTGCTTCTGGTATATTCCGCACTATTCCCTCATGCCCTAGAATGTGGCCTATCATCCTATCTCTCCTATTTCTTACTGTTTTCCACATATTTCTTTCTTCCCCTACCATTTCTAGTACCTCTTTGTTCTTAACTTTGTCTGTCCATGATGTCATCATCACACGTCTGTAGCACCACATTTTAAAGGCTCCTATCTCTTTCCTGTCCGCTTCGGCCACTGTCCAAATTTCACAACCGTACAGTGCTGTGCTCCACGCATATATTTTAAGAAATCTTTTCCTCGTTTCTATGTTTATTGTCTTTAAACACGCTAATCGCTTTTTTTTTGTTAAATTTGGCACAGCCTTGTGCCACTCTTTGTTTTATATCTTTGGCGCTTTTCCCATCTCGCGTTTATTGGCTTCCTAGGTAGCAGAGTTCCTTACCCTCTTGTAAGTTCTTGTTACCTATTTGTATTCTTGGTACATGATAAAATTAACGGTCTATGATTTGTATATTTTTTAAAATTAGCAAAAAATGCTCAACATTTTCAAAGTTTATTTAGAACAGTCACACAAATTGAATGCTGAAAAGGGTTTTTGGATTGATAACTCTGTTCTGAGCAGGGATAGGGCTACAACAGTCCAGCATAGTTGGATTTTAGTAGTTGCAGACCACCGTTTTATTATTGCTACTTATTACTACTGTTATTTATAAATCAGAAAAGTAGATGTAGACGATTTTTTCTCATCATCATTAGGTCTTCAGTCCTGGAACTGGCTAGACGTGTACCCTCATTGTTTCCTACTTCAAACTAACCTACACATTTCCCTGAAATTTGAACATTTTGCATCTAACACTATCTGTGTGCAAAATTTTGATCTCGGTTTACCTCTACTTCTTTTTTGTATCACTGTTTGTAATATATTCCGTACTATTCCCCAAAAATGCCTTATAACGTATTCTGCCCTTCTATTTCTCCTTTTTTTTGCTTTCCACAGATATATTATTTCCTCTACTATTTATATAACCTATTTTTTATTAACCTTGTCTGTCCATGCTATCATCCTTATACATATGAAGCACAACATTCCAGAAGGATTCTATTTCTTTCTGTTTGCTTTTTCTATTGCCCCTACTTCATAGACGTACTGTGCTGTGCTCCACACATATGCTTTGAACAATTTTCTTCTTGTCTCTATGTTTGTTGTCATTGAGCATATCCGCTTTCTTGTAAGATGTAGTTCGGTCATCTTCTAATATATTTCCCCGATGTTCAGTGGTATGTGAAAAGGGATAAGCAGTCTGTGGCTGCCAAATTCCCCCAGCACTTGAACATTTGTTGAATTAATAGTTTTTCCAATACATTATTTTTCACACTAACACTAGTTGAAAATATTTCACAACCCATACCTGTTGTTGTTTATAATAATCATCAGACTGAAGTGCACTTATTTCTTAGTCATTAGATTTTCCGTCTTGAAACTAGTTGGCCGCGTACCTCCACTTATTTATGTTCTGAGCTAGCCGACACCGTTCCCTGAAATTCTCACAACAGCTTATATACAGCTCGGTTCCCCTTCTAATGTTCTCTAATTATATGTTCTATTTTACAGAAATTCGGTTGGTATGCGTGTGACTACTACACCTAAGGTCGCGGGCATTTTTCAGAAAAATACGCCCTCGTTTGGATGAGAGGTAAATTGGAGGTCCCGTGTGTGAGTGTTATCACGCACGTTAAAGATTCCTACCTTGCTTAGAACAGCAAGGGTTCGGCAAAATTCAAAATTTCTCAGGTCAAAAGAACACGCTTCCTGGCCAATGTAGTACATTCGGTTGGAGCACTGAAAAATCACATGCAAGATATGCGTGCAGGCTGTGGCTGCCAAGGATACTTCAACACTTAGACATTTGCCGAATACTTTCGTACAATTACCATTAGAGAATATTGCAAGACCAATACCTGTAGTTGTTCATAATAATCATCAGGTTTAAGTACCATTATTTTTTTCGTCATTAGGTTTTCCATCTTGGGACTGATTGAAAACGTACCTCCATCGATTTCTATCCTGAGCTAGCCTACACATTTCCTTGAAATTCCCAATCATACGTCTTTCACTATCTATGGGCAATAGTCTAACCTAGGTCTACCTCTACTTCTCCTTTTTCCTGTCTCCGCTACTAACATATTCCACACTATTACCTCATGTCTTAGTATGTGACCTATTATCCTATCTCTCCTATTTTTACTGTTTTTCACATATTTCTTTCTTCGCCAACCATTTCTAGTACATCTTTGTTCTTAACTTTGTCTGTGCATGATATCTTTATTATACGTCTGTAGCAACACACTTCAAAGACTTCTACCTTTTTCTTGTGCGCTTCTCCTGCTGTCCAGGCTCCACGGCCGTACAGTGCTGTGCTCCACACATATGTTTTAAACAATCTTTTCCTTGCTTTTATGTTTGTTGTCTTTGAACACAGTAGTTGCTTTTTCTTGTTACATGTAGCACGACTTGGTGCTAATATTTGGTTTATATCTTTTGTGCTTTTCCCATCTTGCGTTATTTGGCTTTCTAGGTAGCAGAAATCTTTAACCTCTAGTATGTTCTCGTTACCTATTCTAGTTTTTGGTTTATTTTCCCTCCTTAGCATACTAGAACTTTAGTTTTATTTTTGTTAATTTCATACCGAATCTCTCTGTTAGAACTGCCTCCATTTCATTAAGAGCAGCTTCTATCTCTTCTTTGTTAGATACTAATATCTTACATGTGATTTTTCCAATGCTCTATCCGAAGATACTACATTGGCCAGGAAGCTAGTTTTCTTACCTGAAAATTATGAATTTTGCCGAACCCTTGCTGTTCCAAGCAAGTTAGGGATCTTCAACGTGTGTGACAACATACACAACGGACCTTCATTTTACCTCTCATCCGAACAATGGCGTATTTTTGTGAAAAATGCTCGCCTAACATTTTTTCAAGCGGACCGTGTTGAGATTCAAACCCGGGACCTTAGGCATATTAGTCACACACATACCAACTATGCCACGGAGTTGCCTATAGATGCTAATACCATACATGTGATTTTTAATGCTCTACCCGAAGGTACTACATTGGCAAGGAAGCAAGTTTTTTTTTACCTGGAAAATTTGAAATTTACCCCTAACCTAGCCTAACCATGAGTACTCTATCATTCTTTTGTAAGTAGTTTTCTACACAGTGTCCTATCTTTTTTTGCATACTATCCTCACACCAGAACTTCCTTCTTCTGATTCTCTATGAATTACCCTAAAGCCTTCACTCCAAAAATTTCACGTCTCTGGACACCGTACTTCGCTGATCCCTACTATGTCTAGAGCTAACCTATCCATTTCAATTTTTAAGTTCTCTAGTTTACCTACTTGCTTCATACTTCTGACATTCAACGTTCGGACTCGCAGAATGTTCCCGATCCTTTTTATAAGTTTTTCGATCACATCCTTCGAGGTAGTGCTTTCCCGGAGATCCGAATGGGTGACTATTTTACCAGGTGGCTCCGTGGCGTAGTGGTATGGTCCCGGGTTCGAATCCCGACACGGTCCGCTTGAAAAATCTTAGGCGAGCATTTTTCACAAAAATACATCCTCGTTGGGATGAGAGGTAAAATGGAGGTCCCGTGTGTGAGTGTTGTCACGCACGTTAAAAATCCCTACCTTGCTTGGAACAGCAGGGGTTCGGCAAAATTCCCAATTTTCCAGGTAAAAAAAGAAACTCGCTTCCTGGCCAATGCAGTACCTTCGGGTGGAGCATTGGAAAATCACATGTAAGGACAATTTTACCTCCGGAATCTTTTACTTCAGAGGATGCCATCATTTTAAATACAATTTCGTACGCTGTGTACTTAGGAGGTAATGTGGTGGTTTCTCGTTGCCTTTCACTTCGCGGTAGTGTGTCTTAGAATGCCATACGGATCTCTATGGTCTCTGCAATCTAAGTACCAAAAGATCCGCTGCCCTCTTTCACACAATATTTTTAAACGCAAGATGTTCGTAAAGGTTTGTAAAAATGATGATTTGTTTAATCTTTTTCCAAAAAAAATATTTTCACTCAAATATACGTAGTTTTAATATAACAAAAGCTTACTCACATTTTAATAATAATTTTCCTGCTTAACTTTCTATCTGTTTGATTTGTGATAATTTTATTTTATTTACAATCATCAAACAATAATCATGATTATTGTATATGTCATTAGTTCGAAAGTGTGACATTTCAAACGCCATCTAATGATAGAAGTGTAATAATATTTCAGGTCGGGAAGTGGATACTTTCCGGCCTCAAAAGTAGGTCGGAAAGTGACTACTTTCCGACCTCTTTTTCTAATCTAATTCATTTAAATTGTTTCACACCAGCAGATTTCTGTGCCCAAAAGAGATTATCCTATTTTGAATTATTTTCAGAAAATAATTTAATACATAGAACATATGGTTATTATCTTGATTATTAATATTGATGTTTAAACTATGTTGGGGTTCTGGTCGCTCTGGACATATATTGAACCCTTTATTTGAAGTTGACGCCTTAGGAAAAGTGGATTGAACCAATGATTCGTATACTTCGGATTTAGTGGTTACGGACAACGTTTGTGACCCTCCAGAGAATTTTGACGCAACCTTCAGCTGCAGAACTAGATTTCCAACCACTCAACTTCTTTAACTGAAAAATGTCGCCTCCAGTATTAGCAAGTAGAGTAGCTGCTGTCTGTCTAAAACAATGTCCGGTATCCTTGTCAGCGTCTTTTAACTTTAAAAACATTGCTATTTTATTGGGGAATTGCGCGATTGAATTATGTCCATAGGGTTGTCAGGTAACTTTTCCACGACGTACTTGCATAAAAATTTTTTGGTTTGCTGCATGTTTACATTAATTGGTATATTCTTTTACTATCGCAATCCATTTTAGATCCGTTATTACAAAACTTCGAAGATGGTACGTTTTTGTGTTTGGAATTATGATAATGATTCGTTCTTCAGTCATTTCTATATCATTTATTTTCATTTTAAATAATTCTTCATCCTCAAAGCACCAGAAATCGCAATAATTAGAGCAGTCTAAAATATTTAAATAGTACTATTGGTGCAGTTAATGACATCCTTAGCTTTTGTGGAAGAAAATCCAAGGGGGCGCAATCCAAAAATTTATCGTTATCTTCCTTATTGAAGACATTTGATTTCATAAGGCAGTAACCAATGTTCCGTTTTTTAGAATGCTAATAATCTCGAAAATTTTGAAATATCGGTATTGTCTTAAACGTTTAATGGATTTCGTAGCATTGAATTGGTCGACCATAAGGTTGATGCCTTATTGATGGAAGCCAAGTGACTAAAATAAGCTAGAACAACACTTTCCGAGCAGATATTGTGAGCTCCCTTTTCCTGACACCAGGACTTGTACACTACATGTGATTTTCCAATGCTCCACCCGAAGGTACTACATTGGCCAGGAAGCGGTTTTTTTTTACCTGAAGAATTTTGAATTTTGCCGAACCCTTGCTGTTCCAAGCAAGGTAGGGATCTTTACCGTGCGTGACAACACTCACACACGGGACCTCCATTTTACCTCTCATCCGAACGAAGGTGTATTTTTGTGAAAAATGCTCGCCTAACATTTTTCAAGCGGACCGTGTCGAGATCACCAGGACTTGTACAGGATATAAACCGTTCCATACCTTATCCTGATGTTTTCTAGCAACAAATTCTCTGTTACTTGTTACGCAGCTTTCTTCAATTCAGGAGAAGTACATTCTATTTCAGAAGCGCTAGTTTGAGACATTTTTAATACAAACACAAACCGCAGACGCTACTGTGACGTTTGCTTTTTGACATAAGAGTCTTTAATTTTTACCTACTTGATAAAAACATAAAATACGCTTTTGAAAATTAATTATTCCTATTTCGTATTGGTTTTTAGCTACCTAACAGGGATGATTGTAAATAAAGTAGTGTACAATCTTTGGTGTTCGTTGCTTCACATTACCTGGGCTTATTGATGACCGCTGTGCTACGCGCCTTGATCATCAAACTTCGCCTCGGTAATGAAGCACCTTCCATCTGGGTATGTAATCTACTATTGAAAACACAAATCATAATAATTGGTGTATGACAAAATTAAAGATCTGTGATTTATAAACCATTCCAAACGATACTGCACCTAGAAGAAGTTCTAGAATAATAAAACGGATAGAGTGGCCTGCGTGTTTCAGTGGGTTTTAGTGAGGAGCCAGGTCCTCGACAAAGAGGAGCAGCTCTTTCGGTACTTAGAGTGGCAGTGACCGTAAAGGTCGATATGGCAAAGACACACTACTGCTATATGGAGGGCAACGGGAAATCACCACATTACCTCCCAAGTATATACAGCATACCAAATCCGTTTTAAAAAATAACGGTATTTTTTGGGGTAATAAATTTATGAGTTAAAATAGTCCTTTATTCGGATCTCCAGATCGTGACTACTTTGAAGGTAGTGATCTGAAAGATCAATTAGAAGAAAAGAAGAACCAGTAACATCTTGCGAGTCGGGGTGTGAAATGTTAGAAGCATGAAGCAACTAGGTGTGCTAAAGAATTTGAAAATTGAAATGGATAGGTTAACATTAGGCTATTAGGCATAGTAGGGATTAGCGAAGTTCGAATGCCTACGACGGAGGATTTTTGAGGCGGAAGCTGTAGGGTAATTCATACAGAATCAGAGGAAGGGAATTCGGGTGGGGGAATAGTTATGCGGTAGAACATTGTATAGAAAACCACTTGCAAAAGAACGAAAAAGTACTCATGATTATATTAGAATCTAAACCAGTAAATACGGAACTGATATCAGTTTAAGTAGATACAAAGATATCGAAGACTAAATTTCGTAAAAAGGCATGAAAATTTAAAATTACATGAGATTTTAATGCAACGGTAGGTAAATTAGGGAAGGCGCCGTAGTAGCTTTATTTGGTTAACGAACGAGAAACGATAGAGGAAATAGGCTGGTAGAATTTTATGACAAAAGCAAAGCATCACAAATACATTATTTTAACATCATGCTAGAAGATAATACGCGTGCAATACGCCACGAGACATAGAAAGATATCAAATAGATTACATTCTTATTAGACAACAGTATAGGAATCAAGTAAAAGATTAGGAAGTTACCCGAATGCAGATGTAGACACTGACCACGCCATAGTAATTATGAAAACCGCGCCTAAATTTACTAATGCGAAAAATAAGAAAGGAAAAAGGCACTTTGACCTGAGAAACTAAAAGATAAAAATTCCCACAGAAGATTTGAAAAAACGTCTAACGAATTGTTAAAAGGCATCACGGAAATTTTTGATACTAAGGAAGTAGAAGCAAAATGGAATAACATTAAATCCAACTAGACGTTGCGACCATAGATATTTTTGGGTATTAACAAAAAGAAAGTAAGAAACCATGGGTCACAATGGATATTATGAATTTAATAGAAGAAAGGCGAAAATACAAAAACAGACCAGGCAAAGTAGGAGAACAGAGATACAAAGCCATAAAATGGGAAATTATTCGCAAATGCAAGATAGCTAAAGAACAATGAATTGAGTAAAAATGCAAAGAGGTACAAACGAAGATGAATATAGGAAATACAGACGAAGTAAACATACTAACTAAAATGAATTTTAAGTATAAAGGCCGGATTATAAAAATATATGGGGCGCGGGAAGAGATATTATGGAAAATATAGAGAAAGTGAAAAGGTAGCCAAAATATATAGAAAATGTATATGCAGGAGAGTAACTAGAAGCACTAGAATAGGAATCAGACATTGAAGAGGACGACTTGGGATATTCTATACTTAGAGACGAGTTTGAATTAGCATTAGTCTGAAAAATAGTAATTTGCCAAGTACAGATACAGTGCAACCAGAAACTCTAAAAGCTGTTGGACAAGCAGTAACAGATCGACTCTTCAAACTTGTCAGGCGAGGTACCCAAAAATTTCAAACGTATCATCATAGTTACATTACCAAAAGAGTGCAATGGTCCGGATAGATATGAAAATTTTTGAACAATAAATTTAACGGCACATGTGTCAAAAATATTAACTAAAATTGTACAAAAGCGGATGGAAAAATGGGCAGAAGAAATACTAGGAGAAGATCACTTGCGGTTTAGGAAAAATAGGGGAACACGGGTGGCCATTTTGGCATTAAGGGTGATAGTGAAGAAAATAATAGGAAAGGAGAAGGCGTGTATATAGGGTTTGTATAGATCTGGAATAAACATATGACGATGTACAATGAGAACTAATGTTCAAAATACTAAAAATGAAAGAAATGAGTTATAGGGATAGACGAATAGTACATACCTTATACGAAAAGCATACCGCGATAATAGAATTAGAGAAGAAACGTAGTGAAGTAAATATGCGGAAAGGGGTAAAACAAAGATGTGCGCCATCCCCATTAATTTTTAATTTGTATATCGAAAACGCAATGAATACTGTCAAATCCATAAAAATATTTGGAATTAAAATGCAGGGACAAAGTATTAATATGCTTAGATATAGTGGTTTTATCATTTAAAAAGGAAGAGTTAGAAACAGCTCTTAATGAAACGGAACCGTACTAACAAGAAAATACGGTATAAAAATGAATAGAAATGAAACTAAAGTACTAGTATAGAAAGGAGGGGTAAATAAGTCAAAACATTGATAGAAATAATTAACTCTGAGTATATAAAAGGAAACTTCCCAGCGGTGAGGAAGGAAGGGCGACTGGTACTTATACCAAGACCAAAGAAACAATAAGACGTGACAGAAATATATATCCAGCAGTGTGCTGCATTCAACGAACAAACTATATGAACAACTGTTAGCGAAGTTCCTCTCCGAGGCACTGGAAAGCAAGCTCTCGTAACACCAATACGGGTTTAGAAAGGGTAGCTCCACCGTAGACAAGCTAGAGCAAGTCCAAAAAGAAATGGAGGCAAACAAGATCGCAGTCATAAGTAACAGAGAATGTGTCTGTTGGTAACAATGGACAGCAAAAGCGCTTTTAACACGGTCCACTGGGATGAAGAAGAAAAGGCAATGGAAGGCGTTATAATTAACCCGAATATAAGTAAGGATATAATGGGATATTTGAACAACCGCAAACAAAGAGGAAATGGAGATAACATGTGGAATCCCACAAAGTTCGATATTGAGACTATTTTTATGGAACCTATACTATGACGAGATTTTGCAAGTGGAAATGCTGCCCGGAGTAAAAGTTGGATGTTACTGCTATAGTGGTAACAAGCAAAACAAAGAAGCAGCTGGAAATTAAAGGAAATACAGCATTACAGCTGCTCAAGAATAAAATCAAGGAAAAAATCCTTAAGATAGCAGAAGAGGAAACAGGAGCAGTCATCTTATACGAGGGAAGGAAAATGAAGAACAACACAGTTAACCCGGGCAATGTTACAGTTTCATCCCAGGAGGAAATAAAATATCTCGAAGTATGGCTGGACTGTAATTATCTGATAGAGGCCCATATAAAGCACAGCACCACAAAAGCAGAGAAAAGCATTGCGATGTTTATAAGATTGACACCTAATAGAAGTGGTCCGTCAGGGGAAAAAAGGAGAATGCTGAGCACAGTAGTGCACTCGATCCTGCTCTATGGGTTCCAGTTATGGAACAGACCCCTAAAATTCCAAAACACGTCAACCTACTGGAAAGGCAACAAAGAAAGATGGCCCTAAGAATAGCAAGTGGATATCGCTCAATCTTCACGGAAGCAGTACTGGTGATAGCATTATTGATACCCATAAAGCTACTGGTAGAACAGAGAAATCGCTCATACAGACAAGACACTAAAAAGAAATAAGAAATAAAAGAAGAATTTACAAGAGGTTAAGAATTTCATCTACCTAGGAAGCCAAATAACGCAAAATGGGAAAAGTGCAAACGATATAAAATAAGGATTAGCACAAGACCGTGCTGCATTTAACAAGAAAAAGCAATTACTATGTTCGAAGGCAACAAACATAGAGACAAGGAAAAGATTGATGAAAGCATACGCGAAGCACAGCACTGTACGGCAATGAGACGTACACAGTCGGAGAAACTGACAGGAAAAGGTGGTGCTTAAGACGTATTATGAATATATTGTGGACAGACAAAGTTAAAAATAAAGCAGTACTAGAAATAGTATGAGAACAAAAAAATTTGTTGAAAACGGTAAAAACTAGAAGAAATAGGACGATAAGACACATTACTAAGGCATCGAGGAATATTGCGGGATATATTAGAAGCACAGTACAAAGAGTGGTACAGGTAGACCTGTATTGGACTACTGCACACAGATGGTAAAAAATGTAGGACTTGGAAGTATCAGAGAAATGTGTAGGTTAGCTCAGAGTAGGAAACAGTGGAGATACCCGTCCAACCAATTCCAGGTCTAAAAACCTAATGATAATGGTTTATAAGCTCGATTAAACGTATTGTGAGCTAAATAAGAATTACAATAGTTTATAAATTTTGTAAAATTAGAAAAAAAAAATAAAATTTACAAGGTATAGTTAGAAAAATGCAGATAATTTAATCATATCATACAATACAAAGTATTTGTTTATATTGCTGGAGATATGAGAACGTAACGTTAACATAGGTAAACCATATGGCATCACGCATCTTTCGCGTGTTTGCTTCCATGCGCTCAATAAGAAAAATATACCATGACAAACTCTCCACCTTACTCCTCAAATACATTAGACATATGAAAAATTAAATAAGTCGAAAATTCTCATATGCTATGGATTAGCAACGACGTGGTGAATCCTCGGATAAATCGGTAGGAGCCCAGTATTTAAGTGGATAGTTTAACTCCTTAGCACCTTGTTAGAAAATTAAATAATCCTCTTTCAATAAGGATTTCAACTAGTAAAATGGATAACATAATTAAATTGTAAGTTGTAAGTTTAATAGAAACTTATAAATTTTCTGTTGTTTTGTGGTGGCATGTATGTTTGAAACCTGTTTAACTATACTTGAGTTACGTTCAAATATGTATTCTACAAAAAAAGACTATGCTTGTGTGGTTTTAAATTCACTACCTAAATTTCCTTTTATAGAACTAAAAATTTGTTGAAATGTTATGCTTAATAAATACTAGTATTCATAAAATCAAAATATACAAGGTATATTAATATATATTATAATTGTTTAAGATAAATTTTCGTCTTTTTCATTTGGTTTATATTTATTGCAATGCCAACACGTTTCACGCCTTAATAACTCTTCCTCGAAAAATGGGTTGAGATACTGGTATCGTTGAATAGATGACAGATTGGAGTTTCTTACTATAACATTTCCGCAAAGTTCGTAAAATCTTTAAAATAGTCTTGGATCTCCCCTAGAAATAAGAAGGCTTGACGGTAATTTTGTTGCGACCTCTACTGATATGGAAATAGTTGGGTGTTACTGCAGAAATAGCGGAGCAGAGTTTAGTATAAACCGTTTTTAGCATGTAGTAGTTCTTTTATTCTGCTCCAATGCCATCATCTTTTGTAGTTTCCATTACTTGACTAAGAAATTCAAAGAACTGGTCGAAGGAGGATTGTAGATCTACAGGTTGGCCGGGATGCACTTTTACATGTTATTAGCATAGGGCTGTTAGACACGTTAGACATGTAGATAAACAAGTGCTATGAATGCAAAAGTCTATGTTAACATTTGTTATGAACGACATTTAAACTATGTACCCACAAATGTTATAGATTCATTGTTCATTTATTGAAACAACGTTTGTGTGCATTTCTTTATTTTCGGGGCAAAGGTTGATGCGTCGCCATGTTCTTGTTTTTGTCCGTTGCAGCATAAAAGAGGCGAGCCTTTGGAATACTATGCGAACTTCGTTTTTCAGCTGATCGTTGTTTACGTATTGTTGTTTACGAACCTTTTTTTTTAATATGCCCCAGAGTGCATTGTCCAATGTGGTAAGGTCCGGACTTCAAAGAGGTCATGGCAACGGTAGAGGAAGGTCTCGTGATCCATGTCCAATCCAGCTGTTATAAACAGTTTATTCAGCTGCGTGCGGGCACACGGCAAAATGTGGTGAAACACTATCCTGTAGAAACGTGCAATATCATCTATTTCTCTGGCGGTTAATTCGGGAAGCAACCACGTGTGAATTATGTGCGAGTAACTGTACTGGTTCACAAGACCATGTAAAGGATATGGTCCAAGCAGATGGTCCGATCTCGTCCCTGTCCAAATCATAATATGTGGAGGGTTACCGTTCGAGTTCTTCACAAAATGTGAATTGTCTCTTGCCCAAAAAGATATTACGATTTTGCACACAATATTCTTTTATTGTTGGCATGCGGGAAGCGTGTGAACTTTATTTCATATGCATGTAATGCATGTACATATTGCTTCAAGTGATTCACTAAGGAAGATCGAAAAAATGCGGTCTTTTGATCATTTGACGCCTAATTTTGCCTTGACCTTATTGACGATTATAAAGTTGATTCTGCCACAGCAGCACAAGTCTCCGTGAGGGGTCTTACCCTTCCCGCTACGTGGTGCATCATCAACACTTTCCCAAATGAATATCATTGGTCGCAATGGCGGCGGTTTTCCAAAACGCACAACAAAATCCCTTACAGTTTCTTTCATTTATTTCTTTGTGTATTCTGGAGTGTGTGAACCTACACAAAAGCCACCAAACGCCCCTTAACACGCTCATTAAGTACTCATTAGGTTGTAGATATAAATTTAAACAAATTCGGTTAGTTCAACGAGCTTTCATCAACGATAGCACCTAAAAATTTACTAACACGGCTATTTCAATAAAATATTAAATTAAAACAAATAAATACACCACATTGCATTTAAAACATTTTTATACAACTGGTAATAAAAACCAAAATATTGCCGTCCACAGTAATATTTGTTCAAGATACTACAGAATCATAAAATTAACGCATTCATACGGACTGATGACAATGCACCCGACCATAAAAACAGCTTTAGACGCATAAAGTGTAAGAACGGAATTTTTAAGGAAAGGGTAAAATTGAATATAACAATTAAGTTCGGAGTTAATAATTTAAGAACGAAATTGTGGTTTAGTAATAGTCGGCGTGTAGGCCATATGTCCATTCGGTTGGTGTCCGATAATGAATGGTTTTGAGCTTTGCTGCTTGATTACGCGAGAAAGCTTAAGCAAGCGTGTTAAGAGCGGAATTTAAATTGCGTCGGTGGTGCATTAAAGGAGTAATAAATGGAGTTTTACTCTACAACTAAATGTTAGAAATTAAATAGTTGGAATGGGGGACCAAACCTGCCCAGGAAGTAAAAGGTGAATAAGTAGAGTTAACCTGAGAATCCTTAGATTTTTAACACCGTGGGTACTGTTTAAGCTTTTCTTGTTATTTTTGTCTACGCTTGATAAATATGTACATGCGAACTTGTAAATATAAATTGTAATTGGTTCGTAGTACGACTGAATTAGCTGGTTCACATTTTATAATATATTTGAAAAAAAAGTTCGGAATTTTTGAAACGCTAAGAAAGATGTACGTACGATGAAAGTTGGTGTTGCGCTGTTTCTCTGTATATTGTTGTTAAGAACATTTCCAAATAAATGAGATTTAAAACGTATAACGCAATCTAGGAAACTAGGACAATGAAATGGTAGTATTATTAACGGATTACGTTTTTTTTTATTAAGGAGTTAGTTACATATCACCATTTAATATATATATATATATATATATATATATATATAATTATTATGTTTTAAGAAATAGAATGTTACATTGTTTTTGGAAATAAATGTCTTTTTAAAAAAAAGCTCACAAAAGCCCAAAACCTATCTAGTTCTGTCAATAATTCCTGACCGGCGTAGGTAGATAGATTTTTAAGATCAACGTACGTACAATTATATATTCGAAATTTACTGTTAATAAAGTTTAAACTTGGATAAAATTTTATTTGGGTTTATTATAAAATAGGTCAATGTGATCATTGTAAAAGGATATCCAGCCGCCCCAGTAATGACGCCATATTTGAAAAAGGCCGTTTTTTTTTAAAATTGTTTTAATTTGACAAAAAGCCTAAGCGGTATTTTTAAGGTATGCTTAAGAACGATAAAAGAGGAAGTGACGAGAATTTAGGAAAACCAAAAGCACGGAGACCTATCCAGAATAACAGTCTTTCTGGTAGTGGAAATATCGAACAAATTGCTGGGGTGAAACGGATTGGTAACTTTATTTTTGACAATTAATAAAGTCTTTCAAGTGGTACTTGTAAAGTAATTTTTATTTTGGCCATTTTACATTATATAATTTTATTATTTTTATCATTCTTTCCATATGAACCCACTCTCGCACCGCTGTAGTTAGTCGGTAATGCACAAAATTTTACGAGCTACCGCCCTTCTGGGCAAATGGAAATTCATAACATATTGTCATTTTTATTCGTAGCGGTTTTTCTTTTCTTCACTCTCGAAGTGTACGTATCATACGCAGTTTATCTTCATGTCTAGCTGTCCTACGCTAATACGGCTAGGGTGTAAGTAATGTGGGTTAAATGAGGGATAAACTGATGCCGCATCATTGGTAGCCCTAATGGAAAGGCTATATACTTCCGTTATCCGCTGGGCAAATATATATATATATATATATATATATATATATATATATATATATATATATATATATATCTTTTGTACTCTAATGCTATAAAGAATTTAAAAACTCTTCGTGTTTGCTATACGGCTATTGTAAGAAATTTAAATTTCGGATTTGTTTACTAGAATGCGCGTTTTTTTTTGGATCCACCTTTAAAAGAACAATGTTATGTATATCCGGCCCGAAGGGCCATATGCTTGGGTAGCAATAACGCAGCGCAGAAAATGTACAGCGTAAAATATTTGCTTTGATTAAAGTTGGGCAACCGTGCGTTGATCGACTACCAATCCCATTTTACCTTGGTTTGTCCCTGTCAATGTATTTGTTCTTAAGCCGTTTGACATTGTCCTGACTTGTAATTCTAAATGTATAATATGACAACTGCCTATTTCGTAACCTTTACAAGGTTTTCAAAGTCAAATTAATAACATCAATTACAAAAACGCTATAAATACTAAAATTAAGGTAAAACTAGAATTACAGTAGATTTCTATAATAAGCCGATGAAAGTTTCTAGAAATTTGTGTACAGTTTTAATATTTAAGAAAGGAAATATCTAATATGCCTTCACAAAAAAAAGAAACGAAATAAAAATAATAACATTTAAACGCATCATTAATTAATCTTCTTCCTCAAACAAACTGCATAAATCACTGGATATAATGATTGTTCCAAAACACCCGATAACTGCTGAAAAAAGTTCGGTGGGCCTAATAACAAACCACAAATAACATCATCAAAGTTCGGTGTAATTTTATAGCTTTGATCGTGGTGTGATGTGTAATAATAATGTTAGTTATGCTAATTTTCGGCGGTGGCCATTGTTGATTATTGCCACGTCATCAAGTACAATGCAGAGCTCCCAATTGTCAGGAAACACCGTACCTTATAACCTATTATTAACAAGTTGATTTCTGTACAATAAGTGTTAGACTGTGAAAGCTTTTCTTATCGGAGGCTTCGACAAGCATATTCTAAGTTGGAAATTTATTAAAAATCTAGTAAACTTGTAATTACAAGCGTACGCCGACCATGTTGTTTTTAAAAACCAGCCAAGTCCTTTTTAATTATTTGTTCGTATTATTACTGTCGGTGTACTGGTGTGTGGTGTCTATGACATGTCAGTTTCTTTTTTAGAATACAATAGCGTTAACGGGAATAATAGAAAGATTAGTATTTTATAATTACTATTACTTGCGTCAAACCAACGCTATTGTTATGTGTTATTACATACTTTCATCGGAGAGAATAGGATAGTCTTTCGCAATAGATTCGGAAAATGGTATTTGCAAGTAGTAATTTTTGTGTAATTTAGAATAATTTAGTATTTGAATATGCGATGAGATTTTTTCCGTACTGATTAGAGAACTACATATGGATTATTTGTAATATCACGTGGCTTTTGATTAATGCGTCACAATGACACCATAAAGCTTGCCACCGTTTATAAATTCTAGTAGATGAGTTATTCACAGCTATGTGAAGTTCCCACCGCAACGTAGGTGAAATTTGGTGGCGCCTAAATGCGTCCTTGAAATTAACTGCATAATATTGAAAATAAAAAGTATAAACAAATTAAAAAAGTAATTGTCTGTCATATTTAAGCACCTCACCGAGCTATCTGAGGTACAAAGTTCTTCAGAATGTACACCTGCTGCATTGCTGCCAGACATCCATAGTAAGGTTAGGAAAAATATCTCGATTGCAAGCGATCGAATAAAGACCAGATATGACATCAAGGCGTAGAAGTCTAGTTTTCAAGAGGAAGACCATACTTAGCTATACCACCCTAGACGGAGACATAGGTTGTCGCCAAAGTTACAAGGACATTGGGAGGGTTCTTACGAAGACGTAAAAGGGATCAACAACGTGGTATATCGGATTCGTAAGCCCCCTAAAAGGAAGAATGATAGTGGTGAATGTTAACCTGTGAGAATCCTATTATACTGATGACGCCGATAATGTCAACGAACGTCAAGCAGTGATACTAACAAACAATTATACTCGCGATGATGAACAAAGGTCTGAACCGAGCTCTGATTAGCTTATGTCTCTGTACAGGGCACAAACATAGCACGATTTGGGGTCATGGAAGACAGTCAGAATGATCTATTCGACGTGCCATCAGAATACTCCCTTGATATGCCCGCAGGACTGCTCGAGTGCTTAAAAATAAATTTAGTGGTCTAGATCAACTTCGCCGACAACAATCAGAGGTTGGAAAGTACAAACACTAAAGAACCGACATCTTATCTACTACTCGATGACTAAGCGACATACGTCTGGTAAATCGGATTATAAAGATCTATGGAAGACTTTAGTATACCTCAAGGGCCGGATGATCCAATTTTAAGACAAAAAGTTGACCATACGCAAGATCGGTTGTGGTTTGATGGGTTGGACTGGATGGTGTTACGAAATATACTATAGATACTGCTCCAGAAAACCGGGGTCCAGTTTTTGGTGTGTGGTCACAATTCAAGTTATATGTAGCATGCTATGGAGAGTGTTGATTTCTACTTCAACATGGTAACTGCAGAAATGGGCCGGTCTCTCCTTACAACCACGGGTTCTTCAAACGTCAGACTCACATAGTGTTTGGGACAGAACAGCTTTAAGGGGAGGGGCAGTGTAGCGCCTATAGTTACCTGAATAATTATATTAGAACATAACGCGTCATTTGTGCACAAAGAATGGTCGATTGTCCCTTGCGACGTTACGCCTTTCAAATGAATGATTTACGGGTACAAGAGTTTGCACTTAAGTGTTATTTATATTACAATAGGTACATTTGAGAATGTAATTTGATAATATTTTCGTATATTGTAGATTATCATCATCATTAGGTCTTCAGTCCTCGAACTGGTTAGACGCGTACCATCATTGTTTTCTATTCTGAACTAACCTACACATTTCCCTGAAATTTTCACAGTCTGCATCTATCACTGTCTGATCTAGATCTACATCTACCTCTTTTTTCGTATCTCTTCTTGTAATATATCCCATATTATTTCCCAAAAATGCCTTAGCAAGTATTCTGCCCTTCTATTTCTCCTATTTTTTTCCACAGATATCCTTGTTCACCTACTATTTCTATAACCTACTTGTTATTAACTTGGTCTGTCCATGTTATCATCCTCATACATTGGAAGCACAGCATTCCAAAAGGCTGCTGCCGTTTTTCTGTCTGCTTTTCCGACAGCCCGTATTCCATAGACATACCTGGGCTGTGCTCCACACATACGCTTACAACAATTTTCTTCTTATTTCTATGTTTGTTGTCTTTCATCATAGGCGCTGTTCTTTCTTGTTAGATTCAGTTCGGTCCCCTAGTATTGTTTTACAATTATATACCCTATTTCTCCGACATTCAGTGGTTGTGGAGGGGGGTAAGCAGCCTGTGGCTGCCAAGTTCCCCCAGTACTTGAACATTTACCAATTTAATATTTTTTCCAATACATCCTTTTCCATAGTCAACATTAGTTACAGATATTTCACAACCAACACCTGTAGTTGTTTATAATAATCATCAGATTTATCTGCGCTTATTTTTTCGTCATTAAGTTTTCCGTCTCAAAGCTGGTTGGACACGTACCTGCACTTATTTATATTCTGAGCGAGCCTACACAGTTTTCTGAAATTCTCACACAGCCTGTATACAGCTCGGTTTCCCTTCTATTGTTTTCTAATATATGCACTATTTCACCGTGATTCAGTGAAGGGGGTTAAGCAGCTTGTGGTTGCCAAGATCCCCAACACTTAGACATTTGCCGAATTAATAGTTTTTTAGTAAATCCTTTCACACAATTAACATTATTAGAGAATATTGCCCAACCAATACTTGTAGTTGCTTATAATAATCATCATGTTTAAGTACAGTTACTTTTCCGTCAATAGTTTATCCATCTTGGGACTGGCTGGATGCGTATCTCCATTGATTTCTATTCTGAGCTAGCTACACATTTCCCTGAAATTCTTACAGCCCACATCTTTCACTATCTGTGTGCAGTAGTCTATCCTAGTTTTACCTGACCTTTTCTTTTTTCCTATCTCTGCTTCTAATATATCCCGCACTATTCCCTCATGCCGTAGTATGTGGCCTATCATCCTATCTCTCCTATTTTTTTTACCATTTTCCACATATTTCTTTCTTCCTCTACCATTTTTAATGCCTCTTCGTTCTTAACTTTGTCTGTCCATGATATCTTCATCATACGTCTGTGGCACCACATTTCAAAGGCTTCCTACCTTTTTCTTGTCCGCTTCTCCTACTGTCCAGGCTTCACAGCCGTACAGTGCTGTGCTCCAAACATATGCTTTTAGCAATTTTTTCCTTGTTTATATGTTTGTTGTCTTTAAACTCAGTAGTTGCTTTTCTTGTTAAATGTAGTACGACCTTGTGCTAATGTTTGTTTTATATCTTTTGCGCTTTTCCCATCTTGCGTTATTTGGCTTCCTAGGTAGCAAAAATCCTTAATCTCTTGTAAGTGCGTGTTACATATTTGTATTTTTGTTTTTGATTTATTTTCCCCTCCTTTGCATACTAGTACTTTAGTTTTATTTTTATTAATTTTCATACCGTATCTCTCTCTTAGAACCGTTTCCATTTCATTAAAGGCAGCTTCTAACTCTTCCTTGCTAGATGCTAATACCGCTATATCATCTGCAAATCTGAGCAAATCAATCTTTTGTCCCTGCATAGTAATTCCAAATGTCTTCCTGCATTTGACAGTATTCATTGCCTCTTCAAGGTACAAATTAAAGGCACATCCCTGTCTCATCCCTTTCCTAATGTTTACTTCTTTACGTTCCTGCTCTAATTCTATTACTGCTGTTTGCTCTTTGAATAAGCTATGTACTACTCGTCTATCCCCATAACTCATTTCAATCTTTTTGAGTATTTCGAACATTTTTCTCCATTTTACATTTTCCAATTTTTTTTACAGATCTACAAACCGTATATACACGCTTTCCCCTTCTTCTATTGTTTTCTCCATTATCACTCTCCGAGCTAAAATAGCCTCCCGTGTTCCTCTGTTTCGCCTAAACCCAAATTTATCTTCTCCTAGTATTTCTTCAGCTCGTTTTTCCATTCGTCTTTGTACAATTCTAGTTAATATTTTTGACACACGTGCTCTCAAACTTATTGTTCAAAATTTTTCACATCTATCCGCGCCTTTTTTTTTTGGTATAGTTACTATGGTTACGTTTGAAATCTTTGGATATCATACATATAGCTTACAAGTTGGAAAAGACGTTCTGTTACTGCTTGTCCAGCGGCTTTTAGAGTTTCTGCTTGCACTTTATCTATACCCGGCGCCTTACCATTTTTCAGACTCTTTAATGCTAATTCAAACTCATCTCTAAGTATAGGATATCCCAAGTTATCATTTTCAATGTTCGATTCCTGTTCTAATGCTGTTAGTTCCTCTCCTGCTTATAAATTCCCTATATATTCTTGCCATCTGCCCACGTTCTCTACATTTTCTGTAATGGCTTTTCCCCCACGCTCTTTATATTTTTGCTATACAGTTTTATATCCCTAAAATTCATTCTAATTAGTTTATATGCTACATATGTCTTTCCTACTTCCACCTTAGTTTGTACCTCTTTGCGCATTTCATCAATCCATTGTTCTTTAGCTTTCCAGCATTTGTAAATAATTTCCCATTTTATGGCTTTGTATCTCTGTTTTCCTGTTTCGTCTGATCTATTTTTGTATTTTCGTCTTTCTTCTATTAGATTCAGGATATTCTTTATTATCCATGGTTTCTTGTTTTCTTTTTGTGTATACCACAGAATATCTCTGGCCGCCATGTCTAGGCTGGATTTAATGTTATTCCATTTTGTTTCTACTTCCTTAGTATCGGATATTTTCCCGATATCTTTCAGCAATTAATTTGACTTGTTTTCTAATCTTTCTTGAATATCTTTATCTTATAGTTTCCCTAAGTCAAAGTGCCTTTTCCCTTTCTTTTTTCAAATTTTTAAGTTTAAGGACGGCCTTCATAATTACGATGTCGTGGTCAGTGTCGATATCTGCTTCTGGTAGCTTCTACTGTCCTTTACTTGATTCCTAAACCGTTGTCTAACAAGAATGAACTAACCACCAAGCGGGCAAAAACGCGTAACCTAGGCGCCGCTATCAACGCGCCTCGGGAGAAATAAGAGAACAACGGAGAATAGAATACATTCAAAGTTTCTGCGAATAAAAGATATTAATAGAAGAAACGCGAAAAAAAAATTCAAATAATTCTGCACGCGAAACTCAGAGATAAAAACTTGGGGAACCGCATACCGCGTAATAAGGGGTAAACAACAAATCCTGAATATATGGAAGGTTTTAAATCTACGGCGGAATATTTATTAGAGAAATTCTTCCCTTCGGATAATCCTTAGGAGGATGAGGGGTGGCACGATTTAGTACATCAGAAAGCTACGGAGGCGCAAGGAACAGGTGCCGATAAGGCAATTCTAGTTTACGAGGTCGTCTCTTAGGAGGATGAACCATAAGAAGGCACCGGAGCATGACGGAATCACTACAGACGCTGCTGTGAAGGCGTACCTGCTAGCCCCGTGTATGTTTGCCGGGTTGTTTAATCTTTGTCTAGAAAGGGCGTCTTTCCGCGTTGCTGGAAAGTCCAGAACGTGAAATTCATACATAAACCTAAAAAGGCGGATGCGTCAGACCCGGGCAGCTATCGTCCAATGAGCTTGCTAACGGTGCCGACGAAAGCTTTTGATTGCGTTATTACTACCCGAGTTGAGCATTTAGTGCGTGACAGCGGCGGTTTTAATAACCGACAGTTCGGTTTTATGGAAGAAAAGTCGACTATCGACGCATTAGAGTTCGTTGTCGGGGAAATTAAGCAGGCGAGAGATGCAAAGAAGTATTGTGTCGTTGTTGCTTTGGACATTTCAGGAGCATTTGATGCTCCTGGTGGCCATTGATTGTTTGCGAGTTGGAAAATAGGGGTTGTCCGCGAAACTTGATGTCTTTGGTAAAGAGTTATTTCTCGGGCCGATCGGTACAGGTTGAAATTCCGGGTGAAGTTTTGTCGCGTGAGGTGGAAAGGAGATGTCCGCAGGGGTCATGCTCTGGTCCCACATTTTGGAAGTTGTTGTATGAGAGCATCTTTAGGATCAAGTTGCCCACAGGATGCTTAATCGTTGGGTTTGCGGATGATACGCTTTTAAATGTCAGATCGAAATTGTTAACGGATATGCGCACAAAACCGAACGATGCGCTTAATAAACTACACGAATGGTCACAGGCGGTAAAATTAAAATTTAACACCGCGAAGTCAGAGGCGCTTTATTTCGGAAAGAAATCGGGACAGCGACCCCTAGGCTAGAGCTGGGAGGGGAGAAAATACTGTTTAAGGAAGCAATTACATACCTCGGGGTAAAGATTGACAATAAGTTAAATTAGAAAGCTCACGTGCAATACATTAAAAGCAAAGGCAGCGAAATATCAAACAAAATGATGGCGGCGGCAAAAATCAACTGGTGTTTTAAGGGCGAATCGCTGAGGACGATTTATGCCGGAGCAAATGAGTCGGCAATGCTGTAGGTAGCTTCTGTATTGGCGGAAGGTTGTAAAGTCCGGCAGATGCGTCAATTGACGAGCGTACAACGCATAACCGCGGTGAAAGCGACCAGGACGTACAGAACCACCTCCACGTAGGCGGTCCTGGTGATCAGTAGGACTGTCCCTATCGAATATATCGATAGGGAGATTAGAGATAGCAGATTGATAAATATAAGGAAAGGGCGTAAAATTATCGAAGATATTCATCTTGGTAATAGGGAGGTAGAAAGAAAGATGTTGTATCGGAGTTGAGGCACCCGGCAGATACTAGAGGAATCGAGTTTGTAGAAGGCGATGGGGACGCGACGAGTATCAGAATTTACACGGACGGTTCACGAATGGATGACGGGCAAGCAGGCGCGGCGTTTGTCGTATTTAAGCAGGAAAGGGAGGTGTTTCGGTTTCAAACCAAACTCGCAAACTGGAGCACTATCTTCCAGTGCGAATTGGTAGCCATACGAGAAGCTATCGATTACGTAATAAACCACCCGGCTAGAGATGAATATTGTATAATCAGCGACAGTAAATTAGCGCTGACAGCTTTAACAAACATGAACACCTCGACAGATCTCCAGGTGGACGTCTGGAGGATAGCGCATACGGTGCTCGAGTTTCGACGTTCAAAGTTCTGTTGGGTTAGGTCGCACGATGGTAACGTAGGGAATGATAGAGCTGACGAATCAGCTAAAAGAGGCCGCCGCGGGCGACTTTCGAATATTACATTCGTCGATACCGAGGTCTCAAATTAAAAGAAAACTGCGTGAAAAATACAATTTGACAATGGGAAGAGAGGTGGAACAACGCTGCCACGGGCAGGTTGACTCACAAATTCATACCGAGCATAGAAGCTAGAGGTAAGATCGAGGTGAAGCTCGATCATAAAATGGTGCAACTGTTAACAGGACAGAGCGCCCTGAAAGCGTATTTACAAAGAGTCGGTTTAACCTATAATGACTGCTGCGAGTGTGGGGAGGGCGCAGAAAGCGAAGAGCACGTGCTTTTCGACTGTCCACTAGAGGTGGCAAATCGGGGGTTAGCTAATATGAAATTAGCTATCGCAGGGCTAGCATGGCCAAAGAGCCTAGAGGAAGTCGGGGAAGTGGCTAACCAGAAGGCGTTCTGGACCGCCTTCAAAGAATTTTCGGGAAGGGTCACGAGATTGGACGGTGATAACCGCGCGTAAATCGGAAAGTGAAGGGAGGGCGGAGGGAGGATTGGAAAACTTTAACTTTGACTTGGCGTGAAAAATGATATGAGCATGATAACCATAACCTGTAAAAAAAGATAAAAAAGAAAAATTATAAAAATAAAAAATAATAATAAATATATAAAAATAATAATCAAAAGTCTAATATGCACGGCAAACCCCCACACTACTAAAGCAATCGCTATCCCACCATCTACGCGCGGAAAATCGGTAATAAACTAAAACAAATAAATAATAACAAACTAAATCACTAACAGACGACTATACAAAATCCTCATTAACACCACGAGAAAACAGCACTACCTTGACATAATTCACGATCAACACACAAATCCCTGGAGTACGTACCGTAAACTAATCAAACCTCCTTCCACACACATCCTTACAGCCATTTCAACTACAATCCCTTCCACATTTAAGCAAACAATGTTTACCCTCTTAGATACAGCAATACCTTCGGCTCCTCTTGACGTACCAACCCAACGGCAACAACGCATAATTGGCAACACTCTATCCCTACCAGACACGGACCCAGACACAGACCTAGAACTCTCCCTCTTAGATTCCTTCGTTAAAAAGCTAAACCCCATAAAGCCTCCGGCCCAGACCTCATCACCAACCTGATCCTACAAAAATCCTGGCCCTTCATTAGAGAATCCACACACCTACTATTCCAAAAATGCCTCTCTCTGGGATTTTCCCTGACCCATTTAAATATGCTTCCATCTCCCTTATACTCAAACCCAATAAACCTCCCGAAGACCCCAAATCCTACAGACCTATTGCACTCCTTCCAACACTTGGCAAACTGCTTGAACATACCATCCTATACAAACTAAACTCACACATACAACGTCATTCATTACTCTCACCTAACCAACACGTCTTTCGCTCTGGGCATAGCGCCGAACGTACTATCCGCTCCCTAATTCAAACAGTCCAAACATCCCTTTATACATACGTAGTCTCCTTATTCCTCGACTTCCACTCAGCCTTCGATCTCCTTTGGTGGCCCAACTTTCTCAATCAACTTAAACAAGCCAATTTCCCTTGCAACCTTTACCTCTTAATAAAATCCTTTCTCTCATCCCGAACAGCCATCCTAACCTCCAATTTCCACTTGGTTACTAAACCTCTCACCCAAGGATGTCTACAAGGTTCCCGTTTTTCACCTACCCTATGGAACCTCGCAATCAATCCTTTCTTAGACCTCAATAACCCAAACACCTCCACCTTCGCTTACGCCGATGACGTAGTTTTCTTTATCCACGGCAATACTCGTGCCTCTATTGAATCCACCGCTTCCGTTCTAATTAATTCAATTGAATCCTGTTCTTCTTTAAACAGACAACCACTCTCCCCATCTAAAACAAAAATGCTCTTGCTCAAAGGCTACCTCAGCCCAAACCGAAATCCTAAGATTCACATCCTTAACACACCAATTTCCCTCTCAATAACAGCTCCCTACCTTGGACTCCACATTGACACACGCCTAAAAATGAACTCCAATCTCTCCAAACTTCGAACCAAAACACAAATCATACTCCATAACATAGTTCACGCTCTCACAAAGTCAGTCCATCTCACCAATCCAACACGAGCACTAATCATTAACCACATCATAATCCTCATCATCAGATACGCAGTAGAATCTGGGCTCCCACTTACACCCCCCTCTTCCAGACGTACGCTCAACACGATCATAAGACCTTTCCTACTGTACACCTCAAGAGCGTACAGAACCACCTCCACAGCGTGCTTGTATACCCTGCTTCAAATCCCTCCGATCGAAATCCAACTAAACTCCTCACTTCAAATCCGAAACCTTAAACATAACCTACCAATCATCCTACACGACAGAACACTTCACAATGATGAATACCGTACTCTCCCTAAAACTGACATAAAATCCCGAATACATAACTCCCTACACCATTCCTGGCAAGATCTTTGGTCCCGCTCTACCACCGGCAGATATACATTTGATATCTTCCCTGATATCACAAACATCCCTCCACATATTCCTTTCTCTAATCCCCCTACAATACAATTTCTGTCCGGCCATGGAAACTTCCGTAATAAACTACATAAATTCCATTTAACTCCTTCTCCTCACTGTCCTTGCAACAATCAATCTCTAGAAACCCGACAACACCTGATATACTCCTGTCTTTTAACCTCTCTACTACAAATCAACCTCAAGCAATCTACAAACTTTGACCCGTTCTCCCCACTTCCAAACATAAACTTCCTAGTCACTAACTACCCTCAAGAATTAAACCATTTCCTAAATGAAATCCTTTTAACCAAACAGACCACCGACAACCAGCGGCACTAACACACTTAATATACACTCTTGCAATTCACTACCACATCACACTTACACTTGCACTATGCACACAATCAGCCCCACGTTACGTGCACAGTCGACGACAAAGGTAGGGGCACAAATCCCCTTCACCAAATCTTTAAGAACCCCGGTTGTCAGGAATTATGAATTCTAAGGACTTAAACACATGTAAATAATATAATGTACGGCTAGTATGGGCTCTGGCCTAGGTATAGTCCACAATAAAGTATTTTATCTATCTATCTATCTATCAAAGTAAATCAGAAAACCTCATTAATTTAAATCAGTGTAATAAATAAAGAAATAAAATAGAGTGAAACCCGCATCCCCCCTTCCGACTTTTAAAGTGATAGTGATTGTGACCTCCCCCCAACCCAAACGTAGTTTCTTCGGGTGGAGCATTGGGGACGTGGCCGCAAGTATAGCGGCCTTTATTCAAATTATAATGTCTAACAAGAATGTAATCCATTTGATGTCTTCTTATATCTCCCGGCATCTTCCACGTATATCGTCTTCTAATATGATGTTGAAATAATGTGTTTGAGATGATTAAATTGTTCTTGTCGCAAAATTCTACCAGCCTGTTTCCCCTATCATTTCTTGTGCCTAAACTAAATAAACCTACTACCGCTCTTTCCCTTCCCTCACCTACCACTGCATTAAAATCCCCCGTAATTATTAAATTTTCATGTCCTTTTATGTATCTTAATATGTCTTCAATATCTTTGTAGATCGCTTCTACTTCTTCGTCACTGTAGTTAGAGGTGGGCATGTAAACTTGTATTATTACTGTGTTTACCGGTTTAAATTCTAATCTAACCATGTGTCCTCTTTCGTTCTTTTGTAAGCAATTTTCTACACAGTATCCTATCTTTTTCCGCATAACTATGCCTACACCCAAATTTTCTTCCTTTGCTTCTGTATAAATTACCCTGAAGTCTCCACTCCAAAAATCCCCCGCCTCTGGCCACCGAACTTCACTGATCCCTATTCATTTCGATTTTTAGGTTCTCTAGCTTACCTATTTGCCTCATACTTCTAACATGCCACGCTCCGATTCGCAGAATGTTCCCGACTCTTATTCTGAACTATCCAATCGCATCCTCCGAAGTAATCCCCAACCGGAGATCCGAATGGGGGACTATTTTAACTCCGGAATATTTTACCCCAGAGAATGCCATCATTTTATTATAATTTAGGTACGCTGTGTACTTGGGAGGTAATGCGGTGGTTTCCCGTTGCCTACCACATTGCGGTAGCGTGTCTTAGTCTGCCATACCGACCCCTATAGTCTCTGCCAATCTAAGTACCACTGCCCTCTTTCGGGAACTTGTCTTAGTCTGGTTCCTCACTAACGTCCCTACTAGTTTAGTTAGACCTGTAGTTTGGTTCTCTAGCTCATTAGAACACGCAAGCCATTTTACCTGTTCTAGTAATCTAGAACTTCGGCAAGGTGCAGGTCCATTCGAAATGGTATTGTAGATTAATCTAGATCAATTGAATAAGGTATAAATTACGATTAAGGAATTCTGCAGTTCAGTTCCGATTATTGCTTTGATTACTGTATGCTCTACTTTAAAGCTTTGAAAAATATATACAAATCACTGTCGATATAAATTACACTAGTGTTGAGATAAATTATTATAGTGATAATATAAATTAGTAATTAATGCTTGGATGGTTAATTGTAGAGTTTCGATAGTAATTTAGACGATAGTATCGTAGTTTAAGAAGATTATACTGGTACTTACTGTTTGAAGCTAATACAGAAATTTTATTGTAGCTGGGAGTTGTTGAAAATATTTCTATACTCAGTTAGATTTTAAAGAGCTGTTTTTGTGCAAATAAAGTTTTCGTTGCAATATAAATGTTATATGCAGAGGTTTTTTTTTTTATAGCAATTGCAATTTCTACAATAGAAAATGACGCGGCGTATATATTTTACACAAGGGTGGCTAGTAGGTCAGGAACGCCGCTGAATATATTTGTTGGAGGTCCAATTTGCCTTAAGCTTCTTACCGCTACCGTCGCGTCGGCAAGTTTCATCTCAGTCAAGTATCCGATAGATTGACATAATCAGCTTAAAACTTCTAAAACCTAATCTGTTTATCCTTTTGGAGCAGATTCCAATAGCAGATTAAAGTGGTTCTGACAACAACATATTTGTAAATATTTTTCTATAATTTCTCGTCCTGTTTGGGTTACTCATTTTAAACGAAAATAAAACTGTATCATAGAAATTATAACTGGTTTTGTCGAATATCCAGGTGTGTTTGTCAGCCTTTCTGTGTATAAATTTTATAGAAGAATTGAGATCTGTCGGCGGTGAATTCCACAAAGTGGCTTTGAAAGGATTAAATAACGCGCAGACGTTTTACAAAAGAAAAATTATTTATGTAAAGACGGAAATTCATTATAAAGAATGCTGAGGTGACGATGGTGGGACCTAGATTAAAGTATTTTTTTGCAATTTTGTAAGCAGTAACTAAAGCTAGGAGTTGAAACACTTTTACGCAGATAGGTCTACTTATTATAATAGAACCAACTGAATAGATCAAAAAAAGAAGCGGCTACATATGTAGAGGAAAATTGGATATTGTCGATTATAAGCCGAAGAAAGAAATAAGCCTTAAAATCCAAGGCATATCACCTTTTCTGCTGTTTAAAAATGAACTTTTAATTTTTCATTAAGATATTTTAAAATTAGGATTTGTCATTCCACGCTAGAGTAAAATGACCATCATGAGGAGTAAAAATTAACAAAAAAACCCAATCAAACTTCTTTATACCAGCATACGTAGAGCGTTCTGCATATGCTATCAAAACTAGCACGCACAACAACAAATTCAGTCTTCTTGAGGAAGATAGGGCTCAGGAATATCAGTACAGTCAGTTGCTAACTGCATCGACGTAGCCTAAAAAAGAACAGGGAAAAAAGAAAGAAAATGACCTGGCTCAATCGGCGAGTAGACGGAGTCGTACTAATACCAAAAATATAGACAGACCTGAAAAATAAAAGAAAAAAATGCACTCACTCATGCACAACTTACAACAAAATATACAAAAAAAGAAACCTCTAATAAAACAAAATATGTACAAAGCACAGTATTCCCCAAACCCCAACAAAAAAATTCAATAACCCCAATACACATTTATCCGGCAGAACAAACAAATTACTTCAAAAATGGCGAGCTGCAGTGTTTAGGTCGCTATCCTTCTGAAATAACGATAAAAAAAAAGAAAAAAACCCCAAGTCAACACTAAAAACCACAGCTTGTAATTCCCACAGTAAACCTAAAGTTACATACCTAAAATTCTTAAATAACCCATATCCCTTAATTAACCCAAACTTACAAATTTAAAAAAAAACAGTTGGAAATCCCTCCCCGTAAACATACAATTAACCTATCCAATTGTCTCACAAACGAAGAAAACCCAATTTCTAAATAGTTACAGAATACCAACCCATATCTCTTAATTAAAAATCATTTTGCTACTACCACTCTGAGTCATTCAGCACAAAAAGCAATACCTCCACATGGCGGCCATAAATCCTAACATCATTCAGTAATGTTTATAAAGATATATACGAACCAATCTGGTAACTACCTGGAACCACGCCACGTGTGCACCCTCCTAAACCAAAAAGAGGCAGCAACTCATCAGACCGTCATGTCCAACGGCGCAGACACACAGTGGTGTCCTCTCATAACAAAAAAAGCCAGCAATCCCACGAGTAATTAGGCCCACCGAAGAAAGAAGCTACAATAATTACGAAAAAGATTAATTTATTTACGCGGAAAGATACAGATTTATAAAACCATCATTAAGTACCACGCTGTAGGGCGTGTGCGAAATTTTCATAAAGAAAAACGGAAACAAGCAAAAATTCAGCAAGTGTTTTCGTTGTGTAAATCGAAAAGGAAGTTAATATTCATTTCGTTTAACTAATGATCAGAGCTCAAAGTAATATTGTTATCAAGACGCGATTAAGAAGCTGGAAAACACGGTTTTATCGGATAGTGCGCGACCTTAGTTCGACGCATCTGTTTACTGGAACAATAGAGAAAATCATTATACGTTATCGGAATTGTTACGTTAATCGAGGCAGCCACGTTGGGCGCCAAATTTATGCTACGTTGACTCGTAGCCGAGCGTAACACCAAGAAAATCAAAGAAATGACCGGGCTCAATCGGAAATTAGGGGGGGTTGTAGACAGCAGACCAACATATAACGTACGTGGCTGTAAGGAATTAGTAACAATACCTGCAATAAAAAAGTCAGAATAACAAACCTGCAATAAAAAAAAGCATAGCATGCTGATCGAGCATAGATTGTTCAGTACTTTGTAGAATGTAAAAAAAAACTGTTTGGATAATCTATATAATATAACAACGGTAACAGCAATACAAAAAATTTTTAGTACAAAGTGAGGTAATATTGGGGAGTAGCAGAAACGTTTCCTCACACACCAATTAAACATAAATCAGACAAAATTTTAACAAAAGATAAATAGGTAAGCACAATTGATATGAGTCATCCAATATTGTTGATTTTTCTTTTTTTTTTGTTTGTTTTTTTTTAATAGCATGCAAGTCTATGGTAAAAGGTATCAGAACGACAAAGATATGGCAAAACAACGGATAGATATTTAAAGTAATAACAAGTAGCAAATAGTTCAACTTACAAAGGGTCCTTCAGTAACGCTTCCTTGCCATTGAAGTGTGGGATTCACGATGTCCGGCACTAATGAAGCACTTCACCTTTGACTGTGAGGGTGTTGATGGAACTTATCACACGTTACCCTAATCACACCTACGTATTTCACTGGTGTTAGCAGCAGACATTATCACGCGACGGAACTATGTAGCATTGATAAATTTCTTGTTAATTCTATTTTCCCGAGACAATAATTTCGAAATATTTTGTAGCACTAGTTTAATTTCAACTGGGACCCAAATGTATAATATTTTCATAAACATCCAAAAAGCAGCGAGAAACTTCAACCAATACCTTTGTAAACCGGTAATCTGTTATATTTTGCGAATAACGAAATTTGCGCAAGCAATGTTCTGTTTTAGATTCTTTGGGGTTAGCAAATTCAGAAACTACAGTATCAACTGTATTTGGATAATCCAAAGTATGCACTATTCTGATAAAATAAAAAAAAGGAACCGCGAAACTAGATCGCACACGCAGTTTAAATATCAAAAGACAAAGCACCAAACAAAAAAACACAATGAGTAAAGCAAGTGTATCACTAAAGTAAGTCCGTCAACTATCCATAAAACACACGTGCGTCGACCCAAACACGTTCGCCTATAAACCATACTACTTCAATCGAAATTAGCACTCCACTCTCTACAGTTAATATACAACTTTTATTTCATAAAAAAAACAACTAAGATCGTGCCGTGCTTGTTCAGGAACAATTCGAAAATTGATCCCGCATTAATGCTCACTATTGTCAAAGCAAAAAGAAACAGTATTTTCAACGTAATTAATTTATAGGAACGAAGAACAAACTACAACTACTTATCTGTTTATATCAACTCGTTGCTATGACAACCTCTTATCGTCTCTTATCTAGACTTGTATATCCACATAAGGAACAAAATTTATACGAACGGCAAGACAAGAACCTTGCAATCCACTCAATATAATACGACGCATTCGCCAACGAGTTAATAAAAATAAAATATAGAAATAGTAGTTACAGAAATGTATTTACGAATTGGGTAGTGTAAAATGTTGAGCCATAAAAATGCACGTTACAGACTGTTTAACAAATTAAAGGATACCTAAAACAAGGTACTGACTTATTTAAGTTTTATCATAAACTTGTCGTTTCCAAGCAAATAGATTTGCTTTAAAAATTATTGTAAAGCGAAATTATTTTAAACAGATAAAATATATATAGAGTGTTGTTGAAGAAGTTAAGAATAGAAACGAAATTTATTCAAACGGTTAATGAATTAACAAGGGAAAAGGGGGTGTTTAATTTATCCCGAAAATAAGCGTAACAAATCCCCCCAGCAAAATCAACAGGTTGTGGTAGTGAAGCAAAAGTACGGGAGTGGGCAGTACCAAACAAAACACAAAAAAATTCGCTTGAGAAAAAACTAAAAGAAAATTCGTTTACGAAAACAAAAAAAAAACCAAAAAAAAGAAACCCCAAAATAAAAAAAAAGAAATCTCACCTGGCTCCAAGAACCAGTATACCGGACTAAGTCAAGAAGTTTAAATGACTTAAGGAAAGGAAAAGTAGAAGGTAGCAATTATCGAGGACAAAGGTAGAATTGTGTTAACACTAAGAAAGTCGTCAAAGGACGGATGTTTCTTCAGAAAAAACAGTAAAGTCCTCAACCTCAAAAGAAGAAATTGGTTTCTCGCGAAAAACCAAAGTAAGAAAAGGAACGAGGAAGAAAACCAATAGTATAAGCCAAAACAGAACCCAAGAGTCGAGCCTCGAGTATGCAAAGGAACAAGAAGGGAGAATGATAAGAAGAGAGGAAGAGCACTGGTAAAAGAAACGATGTACTATTTGGAAACCAAAGAAAAGAATAGCTAACTAGACCTAAAGTCGACTAAGTCGTGGTTTCCGAAGAAAGAAAGTTGATGGACGAAACCCAATCGGTATAGGGACCGACAACAAAGGAGACCAGCAAAAGGTTAGGGAGAGGAATGTGGAGCGGAAGGAACGAGAAGAAAGAAAAAAACAAAAAGAATAACACACACCAGTACAAGTACCAGAATCAACAAAAAAACCTAAGAATCGTACAAAAGAAATTAAAATAGGATCCCAGTGTAGTTATGTATGAGTATGTGTGTGCGTGCGTGTGTGTGTATGTGGGTGTGTTGTTGATGTACGAGTAGGTGAGTGCATGTGTGGGTTTTATGAACTGTGTGTGTGTGCTATAAAGTGTGTGTGTGTATGTGTGGACCGCTGTACTCGTTTCACACAGGCAGGTCGTACCTTGGGAATTATTCTATTCTTTCATTCTATTCTATTCGTATCTATTATATTCTATTCTATTCTATTCTATTCTATTCTATTCTATTCTATTCTATCTCTATTCTATTCTATTCTATTCTATTCTATTCTATTCTATTCTATTCTATTCTCATTCTATTCTCATTCTATTCTATTCTATTCTATTCTATTCTATTCTATTCTATTCTATTCTATTCTATTCTATTCTATTCTATTCTATTCTATTCTATTCTATTCTATTCTATTCTATTCTATTCTATTCTATTCTATTCTATTCTATTCATTCATTCTATTCTTTCATTTCTATTCTATTCTATTCTATTCTATTCTATTCTATTCTATCTCTATTCATTCTATTCTATTCTATTCTATTCTATTCTATTCTATTCTATTCTATTCTATTCTATTCTATTCTATTCTATTCTATTCTATTCTATTCTATTCTTTCTATTCTATTCTATTCATTCTATTCTATTCTATTCTATTCTATTCTATTCTATTCTACTCTATTCTATTCTATTCTATTCTTCACGGGTGAAGAAGAAGAAAGAAATCCTAGCCAAACAGGGAAGTAAAAAGAATCGCAAAGTCCAGAAATCAAGTCCTAAGGAGTGCAAAGTCGGCATAAGAATCGGGGGCACGAGGACTAGATGAGCTTAAGGCGTTTACGCCGCCAGAATGGAAATGAAACAAGATCAAGGACATTAGACTTTGCCAACATACCTCTTCAGGTTCAGAAGGATCATAGAATAATGTCTACCTCTTTTTGGCAGCTTTCTGCCAAACAGGAACAGCAGGGGATGTAGCAGTTGTAGCACGCGTTTTAGGAGATGGCGAGGGTAGTTTAGAAAACTTAAAACGCGACATAGAAGGATGTGTGTTTGTAGAATTGTCGGTGAGAAAGTCAACGCTAGAAAAAGAAAAAGTATTGTCTGTAAAAGAATCAACCATACGAAAAAAAACACAAGTAGAGCACACTTCAGTTACGTGAGATAGAGGGACAGAAGTTGATAAAATTTCAACAACGTAAGATAAAGGACTAGAAGTATCACAGTTGGGAAAGAAAACAGCATTGGCTGTAAGAGTATCCACCTTAGGAAAAGGATCAGAATCTCATAACACTTCAACCATATTACATAAAGGAACAGAATCAGATAGAAGTTCATCAGCGTTACAAGAACAAACAGCATCAGGAAGAACTACATCCACAATAGATAAGGAAGCAGAATCAGGTTGACCTTCGTCAACATTAGATAACAGGACCTCATCTAAGATTTCACCAACCTTAGTTAAAAGAACAGAAGCAAGTAGCAACGGACTAGAAACAGACAAAACTTCAGCCACAATAGGAACTGATTCCTTAACAATAGTAGATAACGAAACAAAATCAGGTAAAACTTTGGCGACAACAGCAACAGGCATCACAGCTACGGGTTCACTAACTTCCACAGGACCTTCTCTATCTGTATTAGTAATTACCTTCACTTCAGCTACGGCTGTTATTACCGGCACGATAGAAATTTCTTGAGTAGAAGCATTTAAGAAAGCTGGAACCTGTAAAATTTTGAGAGCAACAGCAACAAACATTAAAGATATAAGGTCATGAACTTCAACAGGACCTTCTCTGACTGAATTATGAGTTATCGTCACTTCAGCGACATTTGTCTTTGCAGACATGACAGGAATTTCGTGGGTAGAGTCATTTAAGAAAGTGGGAACAAACTCTTGAGAAGCTAGCTGTAAGTCACTAATTCGAAGTTTGGGCTGCACTGGTGTTGCAGGCACAGTCTGAGGTGAGAGTAAAAAAGTAGGGCGAGCAGAAGGAAGAGTAGAATAGGATGTAGAACTAGAAATAAAAGAAAGTTTGTTCAAAGCTACATTTGCAGAAGAAGGGTATGTTTTGATAGTAGGAGCCGGAAGACCTGAATGAGGGACAGAAGAGAACGTAGAGTGAGAAGCAGAAGAAGTTTGGCTCTTAGTGCTGAGAACAGAATTGGAAGTATGATTTGAAGCCTTATTACTAGTATGATGGCAGTGTGGACAGTTGTGGCGAGAAACTCCCTTATATCCACAACCATGGCAATAGAGTACTTGAGGACGAATACTGCGAATCGAAACACAACCAGGTTTGTCGCAATTAAAGCATATGATCTGACGAGTAGAAGCAGAATTAGTAAGAAAAACAGTAAAAAGTAAGGAAGAAGTATCGGGTCTACCGGTAAGCATTGGAGAAATCCTAACAATTCGGTCATGTAAAGTAAAAGTATTTTCCTCAATGGTAGCAAACATAAGCAAAATCCGGAGGTTCAAAATGTTGAATCAGAATATTGGACAACGACTTCCAGCCATAAAACCTATGCCGATTACCACAATACCAAAGTAACGCTTTAGTCTCGAACAAGTCCACTGCAGACTCAAATAACTGCAATTCTGACACATGTTGAGTTCATCGGAGTTCTTCGACCCGTCCCAAAAAGTCATGTACGGTAAGAGTGTTTGGATTACCAGAAAATTTCAAATACCACTCCCACACAGGAAGACCTTGGTGGGAAGCCGAAAAAGAAGTCATTTTTAATACGAGCAAAAAAGAAATTGATAGAAAGTAAATAAATAAAGGTTAACCGAATCGAAAAGAATGTGAATATTCATTTCGTTTAACTAATGACCAGAGCTCAAAGTAATATTGTTATCAAGATGCGATTAAGAAACTGGAAAACACGGTTTTATCGGATAGTACGCGATCTTAGTTCGACGCGTCTGTTTACTGGAACAATAAAGAAAATCATTATACGTTATCGGAATGTTTAACAAATTAAAGGATACCTAAAACAAGGTATTGACTTAAGTTTTATAACAAACTTGTGGTTTCCAAGCAAATAGATTTGCTTAAAAAATTATTGTAACGCGGGCTTATTCTAAACAGGTAAAATATATATAGGGTGTTGTTGAAGAAGTTAAGAATAGAAACGGAATTTATTCAAACGGGTAATGAATTAACAAAGGAAAAGTGGTATTTAATTTATCCCGAAAATAAACGTAACACAGTACAAACAATTTCTTGTTTCTGCTTCTTTTTCCTTTCCCTTTTAGGATATCTTCTTTAACTTTTTTTATTTAGAATGTTTTCTTCTTTCTATTTTAGCACTTTTTCTTTTTCTTCGGGGGCTATTTTGACACTCGCAGTAGTCTTTGGTCTCAAGTGCTATGTTGTTATTCAGTCTTTGAAATTGGTTAAATTTTTGGAAGTAAACCTATTTCGTCTACGTTCTCGTTGATGCGGAGAGGTCCAACCAAGTATTGGCTCATGTTGATCAGCTAGCTTTGTTCGGGATTGCAGTTTCGGGAATCAAAGATGCAATTTTTGTTGTGAATGTGGAAATTTTACATGGAATTTTGTTGTATAATTGTTTTTTGTATTCTACAAGATTCGTGATCTGAATCTTGTATGTCAGCAGGTATTGGTAGCTATTGGTTTAGCTGTCAAAAATTCTCTGTTTTCTAAAAGGAAAGAGTTAACTGGTTCTATAACGCATTCCTTAACTACTGACGCTAACTGAGCTGTCGTCGCTGTACTAAGATACGCTTTAAAAACAGGCCGACCTCCAATCAGTTAGTCAGGGTTATTGACAAGGTGGGCGTCACACTAGGTATTCATAGAAGAAGACGCGCAAGTGATCAAAAATAAGTCACAAAGCGGTCTAAGCGTGTGCGGTATATATAGTGAGACTCCTAACACTATCACTGCGATTTTTAACACAAATCGACAACAGTTAGTGAAATCTGCTAAGAGTGAATTGCCAATTGACAAAGAACGCGAATTTCCGGTAAAAAATAACGAATTTTCAAAAACGTTCCAGTATTTTACAAAAAATTTTATTTTCATCAATCTATTTTTTAAGAGGTGCTGTCTGAATCGAGTACAGCTCCTAAAAGTAATTCCTTAGGCCATCTACTTGCCAATCGATCACGGATAAAGGCAACCTCTCCGTGATCCTAGACTGAACAGAATATGAGAAAAAGATTAGCTCATCACTCTAGACAGAAGCCTATACTTTTATAACCTGAACTTCCCATACCATCAAACTTGAACGCGAAGATTCCAACCTCGTTAAGTTGTCTAATATTTCAAGGACGTTCAAGAACTTATTATTTCCAATGACCCTACACCACGAATTTGTATGGCTTCCAAAAATTTAAAATTTAGGACGTCCTACTCTGTTTAATGGTAAGCAAAGTACAAAGTTATTGCAAACTTTGTTGACAATAGACAATAACCCATTCCATATTTTAAATTCCATCTATTCTATAATTAATTGCAGAAATCACCTTTGATCCCCATGACATATTAGTCAGCTTGATGTGATACTCTCTCTGCAAAGCATTCATAACGGGTTTTGCCACCGGAATAAAGCTACTTAACCGCTGAACAACAAACCTGGTCACATGAGTACTCTTATAAATGAATGTCTACCATCCAGTGACTTTGTCTTTGACGGACTGGATTACAAACTAACTCTGACCCATTAATAAGTTCACCCCTTTCTTCTATTGTGGTGAACATGTTTATGGAATCATTTCAATCCACAACATTACTATAAAAATTAATACCAATGAAACTTTACCATTAAGCAATGTACTTATCGGTCAGCGTAATGGGCTGTTAGCGCATTCAAGAAGTAACACGTTCGCTTTTGTTAAATAATATAGCTTTTTGCTAATCGCACGGTCTAGCATAAATGACAAAATTTTCAAATGCCTTCATTGCCAACTGTTTATAGTAGGTTGTGCGCCTCGATGGTTGTAACAAACAAAGGTCCAATTCCAGAGAGAGTTTTAGAAACAGCTACCACATTCAAGGAATGCAGCAGGCGCCTAAATTATCCACTCATGGCACAAGGAAATAGTGCCGAAAAATAACGATCCTAGGTTCCGCAACCGGAATGAAGACAATGAAGGAGTGCGAAAGACATTATAATTTGAATAAGGGCCGCTATACTTGCGGCCACGTCCCCAATGCTCCACCCGGAGGTACTACATTGGGTTTAAACGCGAGAATAATCGTGCTTCTAATTCATTCTAACTTCATAGTTAATCCACCCTAAATAAAATACTAAATAAAAATCTAACAAACCTAAAAATCTAACAGACCTAACAAACTCTAACAATCTAACAAACCTAAAAATCTGACAAACTGAAACAAAAACTAAAAACAAAAACTAAACTAACTAACTATCTAAAACTAAAACTAAAAACAGGGTTGTAAATAATGGTATCCCTAGCGCTGACTTTAGAGTGTACCCGATCAACAAGACACAAGCAAAAATGAGAGAGGGAGGGATCCGTAATTCCGGATAGCAGACGCCAGCTCTGCTTACCAGTGCGACCTGAAGGGTCGTCTTAAAACTATCCAAATCTAGCTAACTAATTTAAATCTATCCCTAGCTTTCTATCATTCCCTAACTGATTTATATTATGATTACAATCTTCACAACTCTACTCTTCCTTCCCAAATATATACTGCAACCAAAATGGCGACAGAACGTCAAACAAAACAAATATGCCACAAAATGCTACAATACATGCTAATAAATATAAAGTGTAAATATAAAATATAAATAAATATAATTATATAAATATATAAATAAATGTCTAATAAGCGTTAAGCATAAAGCAGTGCACAAAAAAGCAAAAGCATCACCCTATTTATCAGGTGCATTCGCCCAAGCATTATGTCGGCTAGCGCCATTACGCACAAAACGTGCTTGTTAAATTATATCAAAAACTACTAATTAATGTAAATCAATGCTTGTGCGAGTACAGCCGCCACAATTTAAGTCTTACCTCGATAATAAAATTCTCCAGCATCCGAAGATCTGGTCGTCTGCCTACATCTAACTGTAACTTACTTCTAAGGGAAAGATGGGGTGCACTGCTAAAGTCCTGGTGGGTATGCACTAAATGTTCTTGGGGGGGATCACAATCACTATCACTATCACTTCACTTTCAAGTCCTGGGGAATGCGCGGTTTCACTCTATTTTATTATCTTTGTTTATTTTATTGATTTAATTTAATGAGGATTTCTGATTTATTTGTTATTGTTTATTTGTTATTATTTATTCTCGATTTTCCGCGCATAATTATAAAGATAGGCAGTGATTGTATTAATGGTGTGGGGGTTTCTCGTGCATATTGAACATTTGGATATAACTATCATGTAATTTTTTGTTTATTTTTTTTAAATCAGGTTTTGGTTCGTTACTCACGCCAAGTCAATCTAAAAATTTTCAATCCTCCCACCAACCCCACCAAATTTTACACGCGATTGTCGTTGTCTAATCTCTCGACCCTTCCCGCGAATTCTTTTAAGGCTGCCCAGAACGCCTTCTGGTTAAACACTTCCCCGACTTCCTCTAGGCTCTTTGGCCATGCCAGACCTAGGATAGCTAGTTTGCTATCAGCCAACCCTCGATTTCCCGCCTCAAGCGGGCAGTCGAAGAGCACGTGCTCTGCGCTTTTCGCGCCTCACTGCATTCGCAGCAGTCGCTGTTGGTTAAACCTTTGTAAATACACCTTCAGAGCGCCGTGTCCTGTTATCAACTGCACCATTTTGTGATCGAGCTTAACCTCGATCCTACCTCTAGCTTCTATGCTCGGTATGAATATGTGGGTCAACCTGCCCGTGGCAGCGTTGTTCCACCTCTCTTCTCATTGTCGAATTGATTTTTCGCGCAGCTTTCTTTTAATTAAAGACCTCGGTATCGACGAATGTGATATCCGAAAGTCGCCCGTCGCGGCTTCTTTAGCTAATTCGTCAGCCCTATCATTTCTTACGTTACCATCGTGCGACCTAACCCAACAGAACTTTAAACGTCGAACCTCGAGCGCTGTATGCGCTATTCTCCAGACGTCTGCCTGGAGGCTGTCGAGATGTTCATGTTAGTTAATGCCGTCAGCGCTGATTTACTGTCGCTGATTATATAATAATCGTCTCTGTCCGTGTGATTTATTACGTAATCGATAGCCTCTCGTATGGCTACCAATTCGCACTGGAAAATTGTGTTCCAGTTCGCGAGTTTGGTTTGAAACCGGAACACCTCCCTTTTCTGCTTATACACGACAAACGCCGCGCCTGCTTGCCCGTCATCCATACGTGAACTGTCCGTGTAAATTCTGATGCCCGTCGCGTCCTGATCACCGTCGACAAACTCGATTCCTCTAATATCGGCCGGGTGCCCCAACTCTGATACCACGATCTTTCTTGCAACGTCCCTATTACCAAGATTAATATCTTCGATAATTTCGCGCCCTTTCCCTATATCTGTAAGTCTCCTATCTCTAATCTCCCTAACGACATATTCGATAGGGAGAGTCCTACTGATCACCAGGACCGCCTCCGTGGAGGTGGTCCTGTATGCTCTCGCCGCCTTTACCGCGGTTATACGTTGCACGCTCGTTAATTGACGCACCTCCCGGACTTTACAACCTTCCGCCCATACGGATGCTGCGTACAGCATTGCCGGTTCAATTGCTCCGGAATAGACCGTCCTCAGCGATTTGCCTCGGAAACTCCAGTTTATTTTCGCCGCCGCCATCATTCTATTTGACATTTCTCCGCCCTTACTTTTTACATACTTTACGTGCGCTTCCCAATTTAATTTATCATCTATTTTAACGCCGAGGTACGTGATGGCTTCTTTGAACGGGATTTTCTCCCCCCCCCCTAACTCTAGCCTGGGGGGTTGCTGTCCCGATTTCGTCCCGAAATAAAGCGCCTCCGATTTTGATGTATTGAATTGTAATTTTACTTTCCGCGACCATTCGTACAATTTATTTAGCGCCTCGTTTGGTTTGGTTCGCATGTCCATTAATAATCGCGATCTGATAATTAAAAGCGTGTCATCCGCAAATCCAACGATTGAGCATCCTGCGGGCAACATGACCCTAAAGATGCTTTCATACAACAACTTCCAAAATGTGGGACCAGAGCATGACCCCTGCGGGCATCCTCTTTCCATTTCGCGCGACAAAACCTCACCCGGAATTTCAACCTGCGCCAGTCGCCCCAAGAAATAACTCTTGACTAAAGACATCAAGTTCCGCGGACAACCCCTACGTTCTAACTCGCATACGATTAATGGCCACCAGGCAGCATCAAATGCTCCTGAAATATCCAAAGCAACAACAACACAGTGCTCTTTAGCATCTCTTGCCTGTTTAATTTCCCCGACAACAAACTCCAACGCGTCGATAGTCGACTTTTCCTCCATAAAACCGAACTGTCGTTTATTAAAACCGCCACGGTCTCGCACTAAGTGCTCAACTCGCGTAGTCATGACGCGATCTAAAGCATTCCCCAGCACCGGTAGCAAGCTAATTGGACGATAGCTGCCCAGGTCTGACGCATCCGCCTTCTTGGGTTTCGGGATAATTTTCACGTTCTGGATTTTCCAGCAACGCGGAAATACGCCCCTCTCCAAACAAAGATTAAACAACCCGGCAAAGACACACGGGGCTAACAGGCACGCCCGCAGAGCTGCGTCTGAGGTGATTCCGTCATGCCCCGGCGCCTTCTTAGGGTTCATCCTCCTAAGAGCCTTGACAACCTCGTGAACTAGGATTGCCTTATCGGCACCTGTTCGTTGCGCCTCTGCAGCTTCCCAACGAACTAAATCGTGCGACCCTTCATCCTCCTCGGAATTATCCGATAGGAAAAATTTTTCTAATAAATATTCCGCCGTGGTTTTAAAACCGTCCGTGTATTCGCCATTTGTTTTCTTTATATTACCGAGCGCGATTTTTTGTTGTTTTTCTCTAATTACGCGGTATGCGGTTCCCCATGGTTCTTTCTCTGAGTTTCGCGTGCAAAATTCTTTAAATTTATTCGTACGCGTTTCTGCTATTAATATTTTATATTCGCGGTAACTTTGATTATATTCGAGTCGCCGTTGTTCTCTTATATCTCCCGAGGCGCGTTGATAGCGGCGCCTTAGGTTACGCGTTTCTGCCCGCTTAGTGGTTAGTTCTCGTGTCCACCAGGGTACGCTATCTTTAAATGCTTTCTTTGGCGGCATGGAGTACGACGACGCGTCTACCACCGCGTCGTTTAATTTTACCGCGAGTGTTTCTATTCCGTCTGCCTCTCGGCAGTTTAATAGCTCATTCTCGAGCGATGGGATGCTTTCGCCGAATTTTTGTTTAAACCGCTCTCAATTTGCTTTTTTATTGCAGAACCGCGGAAAGATAGTTAGTTGCTCGTTTTAGCTCTCCTCGGCATCAATATCCCACGTAATTAATTTGTGCTCAGAGAGCGTTACCTCGTCCGACCTAAGTTCCCAATTATGAATTTTCCCTAACATCTCGTGCGAGGCTGCAGTAATATCTATAAAACTGCTGCCTCTATGCCCCTCAAACGTAGGTGAATCATTAGTGTTTATCACACTAAGATCCCATTCCGTCAAAAGATCGGCAACCTGCGAGCCTCTATCGTCTTCGATAGGACTACCCTATAGTGGCGACTTGGCATTAAAGTCTCCCCCGATTATTAGTTTTTTATTCCTTCCAATTTTACGAAAATTGCCTTCGATTTGGTTTATTAAGTCCTCGGTTTGAGGTTTTTCCCGTCGAGAATCGACCGGCAGAAAATACACGCTAATCACATAAAACGTATTTAACCCCGTTTTTATTTCGGCCGTCGTTATAAAATCGCCTGATAAATTATTTAAAATTATTCCGGCGCACGTCCCGTTATTTATTATTATCCCGCTACGCGGTCGTTCGCTGTTTGCGTTTAAAACGGTAACCCCCTTCCCAAAACCTGTTATTTTGTGGCTATACAGGTGCGGTTCCTGTATAAGCCTGATGTCGATATTATTTTCGGAGAATAACTTTACGAAGTTATTTGTAGCCCCTTTACCTTTCCCGAGATTTAGTTGCGCGAATTTAATCTTCTTGCTTCTTTTAAATCTTTCTTTTTCTTCACGGTCCATAATCGATGTTCCGTGTGATTGCGTTCTTCAATCTCAGCATCGTGGGCATCTACTCGACTTGGCGTCGTGGCGCGTATCGACCATCGCGCCACCGCCAGTTCTGTCGTTTGCCCTAGCGCAAACCACACAGCAGGGGACTGCCCTCCGGCAATTCTTGAACTCGTGGCCGACTTCGGCACAGTTACCGCAACACTGTACCTTCTCCCTGCACTCCATCGATCTATGGCCGTACTCGTAGCACCTGTAGCACTGGGTCATCGAGAAGTGGTCCCGGGCCCAGACTCTTCACCACCTGAGGTTTATAGCATCGGCTAATAAACGCCCTCGAAGTGTGGGGGTTACTTCGAAGACTACATTGACGAAGGGATCCCCAGGGCCCTTTCCGCCAAATCTAAATTTCTCCTTCAGGTGGTCTTCGATCTTCAAATCGCCGAAGCGGGGATTCTGGCTCGCGATCAACCGCACCAGTTCTTCTGCCTTCATCCCCGCTTCGACCCCCGGAAGAACGACCCGTGGGCGCTTCTTCTCCATGGTCTTCGCCACGAGCTCTTTGCAGTGACCGCCGACCTTCGATTGCAATTTCTTAGCGTCTTCTCGACCTACACATTCAACTACCACACCGCCCTGCGAGTCCTACGAGCTCCGACCACGACAAACCCATCACGAGCGGGATCGACCTTCTTCTTCAGGGTCGACATGACGTCTTCTTTCTCCCCTGACCTGGCGTCAACCCTAACTGCAAAAGTTGGCGTAGCACCTGCGGCTGCTACAGCATACGACGCCTTCAGCGGCATAGGCACTCCCTGGTTCAGGGAACACTGCTGTCCTAAAACAGAAGTTACCACCGCTGGACTTCCCCGACAATATTAGCTCTCCCAGAATCACTAGCCACAAGCCGCAGCGCCCTAACCATACCTATAAGTTGATTTGCCGCGTCGAGGAAATCATCCACGGCGTAGCGAATCCGCTTCCTATTGTCTACGACGATAGTGGCAGAGGTCGTCGGCACCCTCCCGAAGATGGCCGAGTGTGCCTTCCTCACCCTCAATCTCAAGAGGTCCAGCTCATCGAGGTCGCTAGCAGCAACGCTAACGTCGCTGCTAGTCGACATCTTTCGCTGGGCTCCCGAAGTTGAGGGCGATTCAGGCGCCGAAACCACCCCAGGGGGCCCCGACACGACCGCCGCAGACACAGACTCCTCTACCTCCTCCTGAATCCCTAACATAACATCCTTTAACACTACCTTCAGCTGTTTCCCCCCAACAGCGCCCTCAGCCACCGACCTATCAGACTCCGACCGATCTCCCTTCTTCTTCCTGGGCAACGGCTCCTCGTCGCGGTGGACCACCATGCTGACAAAACTCACAAAAAATGACGCCTAAAACGCAGCTTAAAAACGGCTTGACCGTTACGACGCTAAAAGAACGACGCTAGAAGAGCGCAAAACGTTGGTCCAATAAAAATGTTTTGTTTAAAGGTGAACCGTAAGCAACCTTGTATTTATTTAAACTTCAAACCGCCCAATTAAATATCAAATTTTAACAAAAATACAACAAGTACTAAGCGTCAAAATAACAACTAGAATCAAATAAATTCCCTAACGCAATAAAAATATCTCGATTCAAAATGTACCGTCAAGAATACTATTTATTTATTTTGAATTTTTTAAACCGCCAAATCAAATTTAAATAAACTAATTAATTCAAAATATTAAAATATCTAATTTATAAATAACAACACTTTATTTTTAAATGTGTATTTAACAAATGAGGTCGAACGCGATCGGTATGCGATAACCGGAAATGACCTTTCATTTAATTACTTGGTAACTAGCACGACCTTTAACTGTTACACCGCTTAATTACACCAAAAATCGATTTTAAAGAAACTTTTAAGTACGCGTGTACTTAAACTACGGAAAATTTATATTAAAATTGTTTTAAAATTTACCGTTTTTAAGTTATTTATTTGATTTAAAAGGGGCTAGATTTTTTTTTTGGTTATTATTTGATTATACGCGCACTATTAAAAATTCACACACTTTTTGGTTGTTTTACCCGGTTTTTTACTCGATTTACGCGGTTTTTATTTTGAATTTTATATTAAAAATGCCTTTTTAAGTTATTTCGAAATTACTTTTGAGTATTAGTTTAGTAGATTTTTGTTTTATTAACCCGAAATTTAGTTAGTCTATTTTAAAACGCGGATTTGGTTTAAATCACAAAGAAAACGCGATTTATTTAGTATTTATTTAATTTAAATTCTGTTTTAAAATTTTTATTTTACTGCCCTGTATTTAAAATTTGATGCCACGCAATTATAAAACTAAAACACAAAAAAAATAAAGCTTCAAATAAAATTAATTAAAATTAAATAGCAAAAACCCTAGATAAAAACTTACTTCTTAGTTGCTGAAGCGGAGCTCTGCTAAACACGTCTGCTCGCTTCAAGCGGTAACTAGAAAGTACAGTGCGAAAGACAGCAGGATACGGTTACTCACTATATAGAAGAGTGGTAAGGTTAAGGCAAAGGTCCTGGGTTTGGTTATCTGAGGCAAAGAAGAATTGCTCTCTCTTTCCTATTCTGAAATGCTATTTTTTGTTAGGAAAACAGTTGGAGGGTGGAAAAGAAAAAGTGTAGGGGAATGAAATAGTGACGTTAAGGGGAAATTTTAAGGGTTGGTAAAAAGGTGAATTAACCTAGTTAACTAGATAATTTTTACTTATACAGCTAGCACATGTACATAGTTCCAACTAGAAACAGAAAAGTACTTTTGCAAGTATAAATTCAATTGAGGGTACGTTCGCTACGAGTACGTAGTCGTGCATATTCTTAAATCTAAACACATTTTTCTGAACGCACGTTCTAGTATAGACCACGCCGCTCTAGCACAGGCGATTCATCTGCCTTTGCAACTGTTGATAGTAGTTTATGTGCATAATAGTTATAACGGGTAAGAGTAATCAAGGTTTGATTAAAAAAAGGAGTATGAGAAACGGCCATAACATTCAAGGAGAACAGCAGAGGTAGTGATGAAAAATAACGATTCCGACTCTCTGTACTTAGGAGAATGTGAAGGGTATATGCGGTTACACCTAGAGTCCTAGGCTTGGAAATCTTAATCAAACGAGGGTTGAATTTTCATACCTGGCCTGATATGGTAACCTTCATTAGGAATACAGATAGGTTTGAAGATTGAGAAGTGGAACGATGTAGAACAATTGAGCGTATGCGAATAGCGGGAGGTTTAAGAGGTAGTAAAAAGGTTGAATTGAGCTATGATTTTAGTCCTTCCTCTTTTTATACACTGCTACTATACTACCCCGTGTTATCGTATAAAATTTAGGTATGCACCAAGCATGTTGATGTAGACTTTTCCATTCTATTATAAATTTACAATCGCTTTAAACTCAAACCGAACGATCTCAGCACCCAAATTTTTTTGTCTAGCAATGGTTGATCTTGCAAAAAGATATGGTTGTCTTAAAGATTTAGCCATGTATGTCTCAGTACAAACCAAATTAAAGTAAAACCACAAAATCTCAATAATTCGGTTATTGTACTTTAGAGAGTATAAAGAATTACTGTTTCCATTCTACTTGCTAGCACATGCCTACAGTTCCGACCGGCAATGGAAAATCAATTGACAGCACATTCTCCTGTAGGTAAGTCATCATATAAATTGTTGACTCAAATAACTTTCTACCGATGGCGCAGTCTAACACATGCAACGGAATCTTTCAAATGTCTGCTCATCAGTCGTCGATAATAAGTATTGCACCTCCAAGGTTTTAATAGGTAATGAGGAATCAAGGTTTGATTCCGAAGAAGGAGTCTGAGAAACGACTATAACATTCAAAGAAGACAAGAAGAGCGCAAATTACTACTCCCGTTGCGGAGAAGTAGTAAAAAAGAAGTAACTATATGAGACTCATCCGAACCCCGTAATCAGACTGATAACAATGCGAGATCGCTGAAACGTAGCATGAAATTGCTGCTCACTGTATAGGTGATGGTGAAGGTTATATGAGCTTAAGAAAGGCATAGAGTTCTGAATTTGGTTACCATAGTCAAAAAAGGGTTGATTTACATTGCCTGGCCTGACATGTTAGCTTTCATCAAAAAGACAGATAGGTTTGTAGTTGAAGGCAGATGCGGTACGATGTAGAGGAATTGAGTGGTGACGACTAAGGAGATGGGTATGGCTTAGAAGAATATCAATTGACCTAGTCATTTATTTACTGTAACGTTCTGCAGCTAAAACATGCACCCAGTTCCTACCAAAAACGAAAGAAGTACTTTTGTTAGTACAATGTCCAACGACAACCCGTTGCTGTTAATACGTCTTCGTACAAATTGTTCAACCTAAATAACTGATAGCACGATCCAGCACAGACGACCCATCTGCCTTATCAACAGTCTATAGTAAGTTCTGTGACATATAGTTTTAACGTATAAGTACAATCAAAGTTCGATTCAAGACAGGGAGTCTGAAAACGGCTACAACACTCAAGAAATGCAGCAGAGGTAGTGGTACAGAGATAGTAACGATAAATAACGATACGAAACTTATCTCAATGACAATAATAAAATTGCTGCCCACTATATACAGGAGAATGCAAAGGTTCCACGCATAGAATCCTAGGTTTCGGTGTTTTAGGTAAAAAAGAGCTGATTTCTTTCTTGGCCCGATATGTTAGCTTCAATTAGGAAGGCAGATATGTGCATGTATGTATTGAATTGGGAAGGGTGGCTATTGCTACGAGCACTTTGGCCACAGGGTGGGCCCGTTGTGCTGACCTCCTTGCACTTGTATGGTCCTTCTTCAATCAGCCACCCGACTTGACAGATGAACTTGAAGGTGTCGGACCATGAAATGCTGCTAAATATGGTCGTGTGAGGTCAAAAATACTCCAGCATTGATCCCGTAGTTTGGCGAATGCCGGACAGATATACAGAATGTGCACGGCCGTTTCATCCTCTAGGCGACAGCAACAACAAGAGTCATCTGATAATATGCGCAGGTGCTCCTGTAAGGTTTTGTCAATCATGTCCAAGGTGTTTTCACTAATTGCATTTTTAGTATCAATAAATACGCCTAAAGCTGGCATATTGTTGCTGACATACTTCTCGATCCTTCCTACAAGACGTTATGTTGATTGGACGATAGGATTTGGCTAGGTTTGGCCTGCTTTGGGAACGAAGATCACTCTTATTTTCTCCAGATTCTGGGGATGTATTTGAAAGTAGTACAGGCCCTAAAGAATTTCGCTAGAAATGGAAACAGCCTTTCTCGTCCCCACTATAGCAGCGCAAGAAAAGTCTAAGCAACTTAAAGAGATGGAAGGTAAAGATGGTGCCTGTTTACTTTCTCATTGTCTACCACCCGGTGCGATACTGCCCAGTCCGCTCCCTTTAGGGCTGATGTAGTGCGGTCCATCCCGAGTGTAAAGAGCAGAGATGCGCTTCCTGGGAAGTGGGTGTTAGCTGGTAGGTCCGCTGTTTCTGCTTCATTAAGAGTATGCGTACCATCCAAACGACTCATGGTTGATATCGAGGATCTTCGACAAGAACTTGTTAATCCGAAAGTTATCCTTGACCGACTCAACTGAATTGCACAAGGACTTCCAAAAATCCCTCTGTGGTCTTCTAATTTCTGGTCTATATAGTCTCTGATGATTTTATAACCTTCCAAGTTAACCATGTTTCCTGTATCTTTTGCCTTATTGAACAGTTTGTCTACAGTATGACTCAGCCTCTGGAGCTTGTCGCGCCACCATAGAGTGATCGAGTAAGTTGAAACCGACCTCATCGAGCAAGGCTGTTCAAAGATTCTGTAACAGATGTTTGAAAAAACAGAATAACTTTGCAGCACTTCAACTGTTGTGATATAGCTACACTCTTCTAGTGATGAAAGACGGCCAATCCCACAGTACATAGATTGACCAGTTGGTTGCTTTACGATTCCTATATTGTTTGCAGACTACATTTGCTATCTTTACTGTAAACGTCACATGCTGTGAAGTGACAGATTTGCTTTGGGCGACACTTGCCAATTCGATATGTGTCTAGAGATGACTGTTGAGGTCAGGGTGAAGTCCGTGATCATTTAGCAGCGAGCTGTCACAAACGTGGCTATCCTGCCCCAGTCTAAGATCTCTAGATCTGTGCTCGAAATATATTTAAGTAGTGTTCTATCACGAGGGTAAGTTTTAGCGCTGCCCCAAACCCTGTGTTGCGCATTAAAATAGCATTCAATAAAAAGAAGCTGTGTGTGTCTTCCGCAGTGATCAATGGCAGATAGGTTTGCTGTTGAACGGTAGAAGCAATAGGGGAAGTGTGGAGATTTTTAACTTTTATATTCGTTGACAATCAAAACATTCCTGGATTTTAAGTCATTCCCAATTGTGAAACCAACGGTAATTTGCATTCACAATTCATAATAGATGTATAATCTATCATATATAAACAAGTAAGAAAAAAATGTTTCTTCTAGTTGGAGCGTTGGTGCCCTTACTACTATCGTAGAGTCCACGTAAGAAGCGGAGAGACGGAAACATTGGTGGGAATTTTGGGTGATGGGTTTGGCCATAGTGTGGAAGTTTGATGTCAGTGTGGCAGTTTGGGATTTTTTTAGCGGAATAAGTTAGACGCGAAGTTGAAGTGTTTGAGGTGATGTAGGAGGTTAGGCTACTATGGAAGATCAAAAGCAGAGTAGAAGTCAATGAAAAGAGCTACAACGCATTTAGAAGGAAATGATTGAGTGGTTCTGATTAATTATTGGCTATGACCGCATCCGAAACCGTGTTGGTTCGGGGACAAGTTTGAGTTAAGTTCAATGTGAGAGCTTAGTTTTAGGAACATTATTTGTTCGAGGAGTTTGCCTAAGTTTGGTGGAAGTGCTATGGGCCTGTACAGCCTGGGTCATCAGGAGGTGTGTTTGGTTTAGCACTCGAGATATTGTGGCGGTTTTACTAAAATTGGAAAGGTTCCTGTGGTCAGACATATCAGGAATGGGGGATTCTTTTATTATGATCCAGAATGTTTGTATGATAAGGTTCCTTATTTTATCAGGAGCAGGAGCTTTGCGCAGGTTTACCTTAAAGATTATAAAATGTAAGAGAGTAATGTCAATTTCAAAATCTGGGTCTGTAGGTGATGGTATTTGAAATTCGTCTAAAAGTTGTTAATGGGAGAAACTGGGTTTCTTCAATGTTTACAATGGGATTACTGCATCCAGTGCGGTATTCACTGTACTTACGTGAGATGAGGAAGTTGAATTTTTAAAGAAAATTAGGATGTAAAATTGACGTAGTTTAATAAGTTTTTGGTGTGTTTTCCAGGGATCTGAGTGTTGTTCTTTCGGTGTGGTTGTAATAGCGTTGTCTTTTGCCTGATGTGATCTGTTCTTTGTACAATCGTATTGTGAGGGTGTATATGCAGAACATGTTGTTAATTATGTTTGGTTCCACGTTGATTCTTCGTGCTCTTTGAAGACTATGTATGGCTTGTGTGAGAGATTGTGTTGTCTGCGTGAGTTCTGGGGTTCGCCATGGAGTCGCTTGTGGGATATAATGTTTCCTATAAATAGTTGCGGAGTCGGCGATGATGATATTATTTGAGATCGAGAAGGCTATTTGATGGGAGTCTAGGTCAGCAGGTGGCTCCGTAGACAGGTTTGCGTATGATTGCTGATATACCCACTAGACACCACCTTACCCACACGACAATCTGGTGAAACTCCTTGCTTGGTGATATCAGAAGACGGCTTAATATCATTGAGATGTAGCGATTAAAAAGACACGCAGATCCTAATAACTACCATCTTACAGCACTTGTTTAATCATCGGCAGCTAAGAACAACACTTAAGAAGGCAAAAAAAAATCTGCAAAAGATCATAGACTATCCCGGCGGTGATCCTTGGTAAACCTATCGCAGAGTTAAATCCCCTACAGCTCACATCCTAGCAACTACAACACTTTTACAAAACCCCATCATTCAGAACACCTTGATGTAACTTCTAAGTACAGTTGTCCCTCCCGCCTCTATGTACATCCACACCCTCCTACAACAACAAAGAATAAATAACGTCTTTACGCCTCCAATCATACCCACCAACGATTCCCTTGACGCCGTTCTCCTGGACTCGATAGTATCCAAATTTAACCTTCGTACCCATGTCCTGATCATATTACCCACTTAATATTACAAAAGGATTGGGCCGCAATCCGTCATTCCATCCATGTCCTGTTCCAAAAATATCTAAAACTGGCATCTTTTCTGATAACTTCAACATGCGAACATCATCTTAATCCTGAAACCCACAAACACCCCCGAAGATACGCGCTTTAATAGACCGATTGCCCTCCTTCCAACCATTGAAAATCACCCTGGGAAACTGATCCTGCACAAACATCAACCCACATCGAAAATAACGCATTGATTTTCAGCAGTCAACACGGTTTCCGCCAAGGTCATAACACTGAACACACCATCCACTATTTAATATCAAAATCAGGTCTTCACAATTTAAATACGCCCTAACAATTTTCCTAGACTTTAATTCTACTTTTAATTTCTTTTGGTGACCCAACAATCTTAACCAACTTAAAATCCTAAACTTTACTTCCAATATCTATAACATTACTAAATCATACTTATCCTCTAGAACATCTACCCTTGAAACAATTTTTTTCGGCTACTACAAACCTAACAAAGGCTATCCCCAAGGGTCTGTTCTATCGCCCACCTTGTGGAACTTATCCATCAACCCTTTCGTTGATCTCAACATGCCTAATCTAGATACCTTTTCGTATGCAGATCACTTCACGTTCCTCATAGAACTCCCGACTCGAACTACAATCCACAGCCAACACCCTATTACAGCACATCAAAACATGGTCAGTCCTAAATAAAGAACTTATCTCTCCTATTAAATCCAAAATGCTACTCGACCTCCACTGCAGTCCAACAAATTAATATTCTGGAAACACCCCTTTACTTCTCCGAATCCGTTTCTTAGCTTGATATTCATCTCGAAACCCGCATGAAAATGCAGACCCATTTCCAGAAAATCCGATCCAAAACCAAACTTATCCTGTGCGATATTAAGCAGCCCTTCGCAAAATCCCCAGTTAACTCTAACCACAAGAAGGTTAATCTTGAACAATATCATTATCCCTACCATCCACCATGCTGTTGATTCTTGGTATCCTCTTACAAACCCCGCTCACGCAGAATTTTAAACCCGATCTTACGACTCTACCTCTTATAACCCTTTTTGTATATTCCGTAGCAACTCCACAGCAACTTTATATACCATTCTTAAAATACTCCTTTTAGAAATACAGTTATACCATGGAGTACATACCCGCAACCTAAAATTTCTTCGACGCATACCGTGCAATCCCTACCTCTAATATTAAATTCCGTTATTGCAACTCCCTCCTCCATTCCTGGCAAACATTTTGGTCCCTCTCTGATTCCAGCAGATACACTTACCAGATATTCCCCAGTATCGCCGACATTACAACACACATAGCAAACTCCAGCAGAACTACCATCCGATTTTCAACCAATCACGGCAAATTCAGTTCCAAACTATATTCCTTTCATTTTATTCACCCTCCGCTATGTTCTTGTAATCAAAACTGCCCAGAAGCTCCTGATTATCTACTTCAACATGGCTCCGCCCTAACTCACCTTGAAAATAAAGTCAAACAAACGGTACTCTAGACCTATACTCCCCACTGCCCGACTTGATGTTCTAGTCACTTACTTCCCCTACCTCTACATGACTTTCGACAAGATATCCTTGATACCAAAGTTACTATACCCTCTCCATGATGCGATTCAATAAAATGACTGCATCGGAGAACGAGAACTTCCACCTCCCTTGACATAGAGCAACTTCAAAACATTTTCCCGATAAAAGCAAGTCTAGCGAAAACCACTCCTGAATTATTGAATTAAATTTTGTTTTAAAAGCTAGGATGGGTCAGTGGCCTGAGTATAGACAAAAATAAACTCAATTCAAAAACAATACATAACAGCTGATCCCAATGTCCCAGATTCAATTCCCGACACAGTCCGCTTGAAAAATGTTAGACGAGCATTTTTCACAAAAATATTCTCCCGTTTGGATAAGAGGTAAAATGTAGATCCCATATATGAGAGTTGTCATGCACCTATCGTGCTTGGAATAGTAAGGGTTCGGGAAAATTTTAAATTTTCCAGGTAAAAAAACCAATTTCCTGTCTAATGTAATGATTTCGGGTGGAGCATTAGAAAATTAAATGTAAGGTGTAGGTTAGCGTATATGATCGATAGGAATGCTGGTATTTGCCTGGCTAGAGTTTGAGGTAGGGCGTCCGTTGTTTCTTTATTGTGTTGTGTATTTGGATGTTGCAGTCAGTTCTGGGGGACAGATGCGAAAGGTCTAGGGAAAAATCACCCCCTGAATTATTGAATTATATTTTGATTTAAAGGCTAATATGGGCCAATGGCCTGGGTATAGCCAAAAATAAACCCAATTAAAATACAATACATAACTGTTGATGCCAATGTCCCAGGTTCTATTCACGGTACAGTCCATTTGGAAAATGTCAGGCGAGCATTTTCCACAAAAATATGCCCTCATTCGGATGAAGGGTAAAATGTAGGTCTCGCTCTGTCCAATGTAGTGCATTCGGGTGGAGCATTGAAAAATTAAATGTGAGGTCTGGGTTAGCGTATGTGGTCAATAGAAATACTAGTATTTGCTTGGCTAGAGTTTGGGGAAGGTTGTCTGCCGTTTTTTTGTATTGTATATTTGCAGTCGGTTTTGGGGACAGATTTGGAAGGATAATGAAATTGTGGTAGCTGGATAGGTGGGTATTCGATACTGTCGAAATTGAGATTTCCAAGTTTTGGGATTAGTGACCGGGTGTTCTGGATGTAAAATTCTGTTGGTATATAAAGTTCGCGAGTACCTCTCCTTTCTGGTCTGCAGTGTCATTAAACCATTAAATGGATTTAAGGTTGGCGCCAGCTGCAATGGTGGTAAGTTCGTTATTTGTGACTGTGAGTATGCGGTCTAACTTATGGAGTAATATGTCGATCATGGTACTAAATTGGAAAAAACAGCAGATATGAGTAGTACATTATTGGTGTAATCAGCACCTCATTTCCACCAGCATCCTCATTTCCACACACATCTGGACCAAAAAGTTTTCTTCGACTAACCATTTTTCATCTTTCGAGATAAATATATCTTAAGTTTTTCATCTTTCGAGATAAATGAGCATCCACATTTCCACACACGAGATAAACCTATTTTTAAGATTTTTTTTACCGCTAACATTCTGGACCAAATAGTTTTCTTCGACTAACCATTTTTATCTTTTGAGATAAACCTATCTTGTTTGGTATCAATTAATATTAGAATTTTCTGAGCTACCCGAATCTCTAAGAATTTTTTAGATATCATCACCCTCCAGAGAGCTACTCTGATTTTAAGATTTATTACCTGCAGCGACTTTTGAGCGTCCTTAAACATTTTTTTAACCATGCGATACATCTTGTTAGTCTAGAATTTTACGCAAAATCTGAATCTGCAAACAGATTTGAAATAGGATCACGCCCTGCAAAGTTACACTTTAAGCTCCCAAACCTCTTTAAAATTTTTGCTTGTATATATTTAACTCGATTTTTAAAACCTTTTTCGCTACCCAAGACATATGCTTTAACCAAAAATCTAAAACGGCGGGGATTTTAGAAATATGTCCTTTACACATTACCACCTCTTCTATTAGGATCTCGATTGGGGTAACGGTAGCAATTACAGATAATGCTTCCGCGGATACTGCCTTTTCCTTTTAAAAAGATTTGAAAAATATACAACACTTGTACAAATTTGTTAACAAACACCTATATATTTAAATCTATTTACATTCAAATTTTACGGTTGAACAACACGCCCTGTATATAACCTTTTTAATACCTTAAACAGTTATAGATCTGATATATCTTAGCATGAAAGTATAGGAATGCTTGCGTTTTTAGACTTAACTCTACCCCAGGCTTCTTCTTCTAAAATTTTATCTGCTCGGTGTCTGGCTGGAAGATCGTCGGGGTACTTGGAGTATGCAATGTCGTGGTCTTTACACAATTTATCTAATTCGTTTATTCCAGGATCACCTCTTGCTAAGCGCTCATTCAACTTTGTACCAGGACCGCAGTACTGATAACCTGGAATATGCAGCTCAAACGGTAACCTGTTTATAGCGCTGTTGATTAAACCCTCTCCAGAACAGATAATCATGTGTTTACTCAAAAAATCTCAAACTATACTAAATAAATAAACAACAACAAGTCTATTTATACTTTTTCAAAAAATTTACAATATATTTATAATAACAATACATTTACATCCACGTCTCTTGGGCTGTCTTTTATAAAATACTCTTTCTAGTTATCACCATAACCAGAATCTTCAGATTCCGACAAATTTAAACGTCTAAAAATTTCCACTAATGTTCTTGTACGTATCACGTCTTGCACAAATATATCCGGAAAACATATAACCAGCTCCAATGCATTTAGGGCGCTCTGATTCAATTCGTTGTAGAATAAAATATCACCAATTCGAACTTCACCTTCAATCAAGATTTTAATTCGTTTCTCCCCTTCAGTCAGAGTATTAAACCGATCGCAATCATTTAAATTGGAATTAGCAACAAACCCTACTAATTCGCTGTATAATGCTGGGAAGTCACGACTTTTCAGCTGCTTAAGTTGATACTCAAACAGCTCTCGCATATGGAATAGTTTACGGAACTCCAATTCGTTTATAATTATTATTTTTAACTGGAACGTTTCGTCCTCGGTTGATCCAGACACTGGTGACAAAGTGATAAAGAACGGAGCTTCTAGTTGTATGTGTAGATCTTCCATTTCGGGTGCACCATTTAATCGAGTGTTTAGCACATCACGAGAAAATACGTTGATTTGAAATTCCACTTGAAAATTTGTAAATGCTAACCAATTTTCGTATGTCAATTCCAGAACATGGTTACCACAATATTTCTTGCCACACACCAATCGTAATACGGGTTTTATTCTCTGGTTTATAACAAACCCAATTTCCACATTATGAGGGTGTTCACCCAATTCACTTAAACTATACGTAAACTTATTCATCAGATTTTCGGTATACGAAACTTGTGCATTATTAGCATCTACAGACTCCATTGCTTTGCACTGATTTCACCGAGATGACTGAGAGGGATCCTATGCAGATCGTCTCTTTAAATGTTTCAGAATTGTTGTTGCGCATGCGTAAATTGTACTCAGGTGACTTAGAATGCGTAAGCAAGAAGCTAATTTGATTTTCACCGACACGAATAGACTGGTCTGTAAACAATTAGAGTAGAAGTGAAAGTTAAAGTGATACATCCGATAATTATAGATGTAGTGCTTAAGCAAGAAGCTAATTGATTTTCACCGACGTGAATAGACTGGTTTGAAATGTTACTCAAGGTTAAACGACGCTGGGTTTCTCCTAATTTTAAAGGAAACTACCTAATTATACCAACCAGGTATAAAAGCACCGTGCAATGCAATATGATTCAGTTTCAGTTTAGTCTTTGACTAGTTACAACTGTTAAAAGTCTTTGACCAGTTTTAATTTCTTTATAGAAAATGGCTTCATTTACTTGTGATGTCTGCGGGGCTTCCTTCTCGAGAAGCGATAGTTTGAAGAGGCATCAGATCCAGCAGCATGGATCGGTGCCTGAAACGAAAAAAGGTTTGTTTGCCTGCGAAGTGTGCCCGGCATCCTTTTCGCGGAGGGACAATTTGAAACGGCACAAGGACATCAAACATGGTGTGGTGGAACCAGTTGCCGGAACCTCTGGAGTCAAACGACCTGCTGCGTCGACGGTTGAGGGACCTGCCCCCAAGAAGTCGCGGGTGTATTGAGTGTGATGTGGACGTCACCAACTTGGCAGTCCACCAGCGATCCAACGTGCACAAGACTGCTGCTAGTCGCGCCTTGGAAGGGAACGATGCTGTGGTGGTTGTAGCTACCGCTTTTAAAACAAGAGTAGCTACATACAGAATTATAAATGCTAATACTAGTGGTATGTATACTTTTAAAACATTGAATGAGTGTTTAACCTAATTATTTCTAGACATCTCAGAATTTTTGCGTCGGCAGAAAGAGAGGTTCATCGCATTAGTTGGTGAGAAATTAAAAGATCACCTATCCCTCAAGGTTAACTTGGAGGTGTTTGGCGGCTACACTAAGATGGACAGTGTTGAAGATGTTAAATCTTTCAACACTCGAAATGTTGTGGTCACCTCCTCCAGTAACCTAGAGGAGATCTACAATTCCTTTGTGGAAAGAATGTCGGCAAAGTCTGAGGAGTTCCAAGAGCGTGATTCTGGTTAGTTTCTACAATTATTAATTTTTTCTAATTTGTAAGTTTTAGGATGGAGTCTGAAACAGGCGTTGTACTTGGAGATTAATGTAAACAAGTACAACCCTTTGCGTGGATCCTCATACATCGAGCTCCCCAAATGGCTTCGAAACACCAGAGCTGTTATTAATTTACAAAATGAGGACAACGCATGCTTTGCCTGGTGTGTTGTGGCTGCGCTTTACCCCGGTGCTCGCAATCCGCAAAGGATCGGTAGCTACCCCCATTACAGCGCCATTCTCAATTTGACAGGACTGCAGTTCCCGATATCCATAAAGGATATACCCCGGTTCGAGGAGCAGAATGCTATAAGCATTAATGTTTTTGGTATAGAAGGCAAGTCGATTGTGGGACCGCTTCACTTTACAGCACGCAAGAGGGATCGACATGTCAATCTTTTGTACATCCAGGAAGGAGATACTAATCATTTTTGTTTGATCAACAATTTAAGCGGGTTGGTTAAAACTCAGCTATCTGCCCACGCAGGACTCAAACTGTTATGCGATGGATGCCTGATATATTTTCATTCGGAGGAGGAGTTACACCGACATACAGAGCATGAATGCAACCATATTGTGACTACAATGCCGACTGCAGCTAAATGTGTGCTGGAATTTGTTAATATTCACAAACAAATGACCGTACCGTTTGTGATATACGCTGATTTCGAGTCGGTGCTAAAACCTATTAGTACTGCTACTCCAGATACATCTTCTTCATTCACCAATAATGTGCAGGAGCACACACCTTATAGTTTCGCTTATTATATTAAGTGTGAATACGATGATAATCTTTCAAAATTTGAAATATACAGAGGACCCGATGCTGCAAAGGTGTTTATGCAGAAGTTGAAGGAGGAAGCCCGACGATTGGGTAAAATCCTTAAAACCAACGTTCCGATGACACCGCTTGAACCGTTAGACGAATTGTTATTCCACATGGTTGACGATTGTGGGATATGCAAGAAGCCTCTTGGAGCTGACAGGGTCCGTGATCACAACCACCTAAATGGAAAATTCCGCTTTGCGGCTCATAACGCATACAACATTAATTACAGAGTACCCCATTTCATCCCGGTGGTGTTTCATAACCTAAGCGGATACGATAGCCATTTTATTGTGAAGGAGTTGGGGTATGATAAAGAGAGAGTCACTGTAATCCCTAATAATAAGGAGCGCTTCGTATCGTTCACTAAAAATGTGAGGTTATATGGTGAACAACCAGAGGAGTGTGATGACGAACCTGAAGAATCTGACAATGCAGCAGTGCAGCTCAGGTTTATAGATTCGTTAAGATTCATGGCTTCATCGTTGGACAAGTTGAGGCAGAATCTTGATACTACTCAGTTTGTGGAGACTCGCAAATGCTTCCCCGATGAGCAAGAGTTTGGGTTGTTGACGCGGAAAGGTGTTTTTCCATACAACTATATCACCGATGCTGTAGTACTGAGCGAGACATCATTACCAACGAAAGAAGCCTTTTTTAATAATTTAACATCTACGGATATCAGCGATGCGGACTACGAGTACGCACAGAAGGTGTGGAATACGTTTGGCGTTTGCACGCTTGGGGAGTATAGCGATTTATACCTGAAAACTGATGTGCTACTACTTGCAGATATTTTTGAAAACTTCCGCTCTGTAAGCAAGCAGACGTATGATCTGGATCCTTGCCAGTACCTGACAGCTCCAAGTTTGAGCTGGGATGCAATGCTTAAGCATACTGGTGTAAAACTGGAGCTGTTGATGGACATTGGCATGCATAATTTTATTAAGGCTGGAATCAGGGGAGGCTTGACTCAATGCAGCCAACGATATGCTAGAGCGAATAATAGGTATATGGAGGATTACAACCCTGACGAGCCATCCAAGTACCTAGCATATCTGGAAGCTAATAATCTTTATGGGCGGGCAATGAGACAGCACCTGCCCATTGGTGATTTTAGATGGATGGATGCTAAAAAGATTGCTCTCCTGAAAGAACTAATTTTGAATATACCTGAAACCAACGAGAAAGGTTATATTCTAGAAGTAGATCTGGAGTATCCCGAACATCTACACCATTCCCACAACGATCTACCCTTCTGTCCTGAAAACATGGTACCTCCATCACCCAAATCAAAGACGCCTAAATTGTTAGCAACTCTGTCGGAAAAGAAAAACTATATTATTCATTATCGGAATTTGCAACAGTGTATGCGATACGGTCTCAAACTAAAAGCAATCCACCGGGTTTTAGAGTTTACTCAGTCTCCATGGTTGAAGGTGTATATCGACCTTAACACCGGGTTGAGGATGTCGGCGAAAAACGCATTTGAGAAAGACTTTTATAAATTAATGAATAATGCGGTGTTTGGGAAGACTATGGAGAACGTGGATAAACGTGTAGATGTGAAAATCGTGACCCGGTGGGATGCCTCTGGTAAATGGTTGTGCGCGAACAAGCTAATTGCTCGACCTAACTTTAACAGTTGCTTAGTGTTGGGGGAAAATCTGGCGATTATACAGATGAATCGTGTAAAAGTGAAGTACGACAAGCCGATTTATGCAAGATTGTCAATTTTAGACCTATCCAAAACGCTAATGTATGACTTTCACTACAGTACCATGGTTCCTCTGTATGGTCCCAGATTGTCTCTGCTTTATACAGCTACAGACTCCTTAGTGTATAATGTGCAAACTGAAGACTTATATAGTGACATTAGTGCAAACATTGAGCATTTCGATACAAGTGATTACCCTCTAAACAATAAGTACAGTATACCGCTTGTGAACAAAAAAGTTGTGGGGAAATTTAAAGACGAGTTTTGTGGCGATTAGGTGTTGGAATTTGTAGGTAGTAGGGCTAAGTCCTACTGGATTATTAGTGAAAAGGATGTTGTTAAAAAATTAAGGGTGTTAGTTGTAATGTGGTGGCGGGAATTAGTGTAGACAGTTTGGGGGGGGGGGTGGTTAACAATGATGATGCCCTCATGCATACGATGGTATCAATCCGGAGTAAGAAACACCAACTTTACACTCAATTAATTAATAAAATCAGTCTATCGGGCGCAGATGACAAGTGTTACGTCATCCCCGGAAGCATATCAACCTACGCATGGGGGCATAAAGATATAAGATAGTTGTTTATATTTGTATATATTTTATTGTGTATATATAGTATGTAAGTTAGTTATAAGACATACCTACCATCCCCATCCTTAAAATTTCCTTCGCTCCCGGCGACATGTGTTTACCTCCACGTGGTGTCGCTGGACGGTAAAACATATTGTTAGATTAACAACAATATGTTTTATTGACCGAAAACACGTTTCCTCTTTTTTACATTAATCTCTTTTTATTACAGGTCTATTTTAAACAACACATTAATTTCTATTTTTTTGTTACAGGTTAAACTACTTGGATTCGGCTACACACAGGAAATAATGTTATACTTTGTAAAATTGCATTCTATAAGTTTATTAAACTGTAAATGGGATAAAATAAATTATTAAAATTTGTGTGCTTATTTCTTTGTATTGGTTAAAGCATATGTCTTGGGTAGCGAAAAAAGTTTTAAAAATCGAGTTAAATATATACGAGCAAAAATTTTAAAGAGGTTTGAGAGCTTAAAGTGTAACTTTGCAGGGGGTGATCCTATTTCAAATCTGTTTACAGATTCGAATTCTGCGTAAAATTCTAGACTAACAAGATGCATCGCCTGACAAAAAAAAATTTATAAGAACGCTCAAAAGTCGCTGCAGGTAATAAATCTTAAAATCAGAGTAGCTCTCTGGAGGGTGATGATATCTAAAAAATTCTTAGAGATTCGGGTAGCTGAGAAAATTCTAATATTAATTGATACCAAACAAGATAGGTTTATCTCAAAAGATAAAAAATGATTAGTCGAAGAAAACTATTTGGTCCAGAATGTTAGCGGTAAAAAAAATCTTAAAAATAGGTTTATCTCGTGTGTGGAAATGTGGATGCTCATTTATCTCGAAAGATGAAAAATTTAAGATATATTTATCTCGAAAGATGAAAAATGGTTAGTCGAAGAAAACTTTTTGGTCCAGATGTGTGTGGAAATGAGGATGCTGGTGAAAATGAGGTGCTGATTACACCAATAATGTACTACTGATATGGAAAAGCGTTCCGGTTTTTCTGTGTAATTCAATCGCAGTGATTTGCGGGTGGATAGAGAAGCAAGATCCGTGGCGTCTTTTAAGGACTTGATGGTGATGATAGCTGATGTGTAGTTTGGAATTTGTAGTGAGGGTGGGTATATTTTCTGGGTTGAGGGAGATAGGGGAGTTTATTATGGATAAGCTAAAGTTCCTGGAAGAGAGCTATATGAATAGTGTTTGTGGAATGTGGAATTGTTCAAAAGTTTCGGTGCGGAGTGTTGCAGGGTTATTATTGATAGAGGTGGGAGAGGGGGATGTATGAGAAGTAATTTGTGTGTGTGTGTGTGGGCGCGCGCGCGCGTGTGTGTGTCTCTTCTTGTGAAATAGAGCGAGTATAGATGTTAGTAAAAAGAGTCGATTGACCTAGTTGCTGAACGGTTTCGATCCCTTTTATTTCTACAACTACTCCTCTTGTCGGCAACCTCACATTATCGTACAAAATTGAGGTTATGCACCAAATCTGTGGATATACATTTTTCAATCTTATAAATTATTAATGTCTTCGATCGCTTTGAACTCGAACCTAAAAATCTCAGCACCGATCTTGACATTTCTTGCTTTGACTAACAAAGCACCCAGCCATAAATTTTTAACCTTCTGGGGTTTAATAGTAGTTTGTAATAAAATTAAGGGAAAATATCATCAAAGGTATAAAATAGAAAAACTTGCGTAAACAAAATTAGGACACAACCAAACTTCATAAAAGTATAATTGTTTACTTGCTATTAATTAGGAGTTTTCGATTGTTCAGCGTAAGTAAAGTTTGTTGAGAAAATAATGTAGTTATTTTACCCAGAATACTCTTTATTGATTATTGTATATTGGTTGTTTGATAAAATATTTGTATCTTCATGAATCGCACAAAGCAAGTATAACCACGTGACCACATACATCACTAACCACCAACAAAAAATTCTTTCAAAAAGTTTTTGGTAACAAACATTTTCTTTTATATTGTCATATGAATCTCTAGAACTTTTATACTAGATCCATCACACGTGACAGGAAACAAGATTTTAACCGTTCAATCATTCAGAATCTATAACCCTTCAGCCAACCAGAATTGTCACCTTTTATATTTTAAATCTGATTAAGGTTTAGATTCCATTGGCGTTTCGCAGCATTAAGTAATATTGTTGTGTGGTTGAATGCACCTTTGAAAGCTTGGGTAGAAATATCTGTTGTAAGAAATATTTTGTGGATTCTTCAGCGTTTAGAGATGAGTTGAAACAAAGTTTTCTATGAACTACAGGATATCACGTTCTTATAAATTAAACGTTTAACGATTTCGGTTTATCCTACTTAAGGAGTACGGTTTAGCACAAACACGGTGGCAAAGCTGACGAGCATGCACGTTTTATTGTGTAACAATCTTTTTGAAAGGAAAAGTTGTTGGTTGAAACAAATTAGAAATCTATAAAAAAAATTGAAAAAATCTGTCCAGACATCTTATTTATAGCAATAGGTCGATCCTCAATTTTTAGTAAGTCCTTGGTCCCATATAGAAAACAACAAGCTTATTATTTTCCAATTTGATTCAATCACAAGGGTAAGTTTAACAGAATACAATACAGCTGTTATGAAACCTGGTTTGTAAACTCAGAGAAAAAACAATTTAATCTTTCAAAAGCCCGTGTAAACACCTTATGGTTCAGGAAATATTTCATAGTTTCAAATTTTTTTTTATATACACGACGCGAGTTACCTTTCGGGCCTTGGGAACGGTGTTTTAAAAACTTTTTCCAAAACTTCGTAACAATTTATTTGGTTCACACAGATATTAATATGGAATTTTGACAAACTTGATTAAATATACTTTAAGTCGCAAAATAATTACTAATTTGTAACGGGCATTTTTGTAGGTTAACATTTTACGCTTCCTTTCTGTTAGAGTACTTAAAAATACATCGTTTCTTTGGGATCGCTATTTGTATAAAGTAAATACTTCAGAATAGTTCAGATTTGTATGCAATTTAACTTGTGTGTATTAATTTAAAAGTAGATAATTTGAAGATTGATTTTCATTAATAAATAATGGATTATTCGTAAATTACTTTCCAACTTCTCGAAAATGATAAGAGCTCGTAATTAATTAGTAGATAGGATGGCTGATTTCATTTATTGGATGTTCCTTATGTGGATTATACAAGTTTAGATAATGGTCGATAAGAGTTTATGGGAACAACGAGTTTATATTAACTAGAGGAGTGTAGTTTGTTCTTCGTGCCTATATATATTAATTACGTTAAAAATACTGTTTGCTTTTTCTGCTTTGAAGACAGTGCGAATGAATGCGGAATCAATTTCGAATCGTGTATGAACAATTACGATACGCTTTTAGTTGTTTTTCGTGTGAAGAATTATGCTTGATATGTAACGTGTTTGACGTGCTTGTTTACGGAAAGTGCAATAAACTTGTACAGAATTTTTAAAGGAGACACTTTAGTCAGGCTTTAAACTCCCTAAAACATTTGCAAAACGAAATTGCAGAAGTGTTTAACTCATTCCGTATTAATGATATGTTAAATTTACCTTGCATTTAATAAGTAAATAAAATATGAACGTACATTCTTTTTTTTAAAGACGAGATTGTGAGAGCGATCGTGCTTTTAAATGTTTCACCGTATTCAAACAATGCCTGTACCAACTGAAATTAGCTTCAGAAGTTGACGAAGTTCTTTCTGCTGAAGTAGATCCGCAATACGGAAAATTCTTGACGGATGGTTGGATCGGAACTATTCTAACTTTAATTGTTCTTAGTTGCGTGTGTTGCATGTGTTCCTGTCTGTTGTACCACAACTTCCACCCCCGCGAATAGACTGTGAATCTTTGCCAAGCTACACTAGGGCATCCAGCTTACCAAGTTTCAGGTTGATGGTGGGATGGAACCATGGACACCCCATACTCCACCAGCTCCAACTGCAAGGCTATCAGTAGCCGAACTGGTACAATTCTATAGAAACTCTTCCTGTGCTCCTGGTTGTGTAAGTTGAACTATTTCATACTTGTTATTACTGTAAATATCTATCCGTTTGTTTTGCAATATTCTTCGTCGTTCTGATACCGTTTACAATAGACTTACCTGCTATTAAGGAAAAAAAAAAGAAAAAAAACAATCAATACTACTGAATTACTTATATCACTTGTGTCTTATCTATTTATCTTTTGTTAACTTTTTGTCTGATTTATGTTTAATTGGTGTGTGAGGAAACGTTTCTGCTACTCCCCAATATTACCTCACTTTGTACTAAACATTTGTCTGTATTGCTTTTACCGTTGTTATATTATATAGATTATCCAAACAGTTTTTTTTTTTACATTCTACAAAGTACTGAATAATTTAGACTTTTCATTACTGCTATACTTATTCTTTATTTCAGGTTTGCAGGACTAATCTTTTTTATTGCAGGTTTGATATTCTAATTTCTTTTATTGCAGGTACTGTTACTAACTCCTTACCGCCGCATACATCATAGGTCAGTCTGCTTTCTACAACCCCCCCTACTCTCCGATTGAGCCCGGGCATTCCTTGGGTTTTCTTTGTGTTACGCACGGCTACGAGTCAACATAGCATAAATTTGGCGCCCAACGTGCTGCCACGAAAAAAAAAAAACGTAACGGCTAGCTCAGTCGGTAGAGCATGAGACTCTTAATCTCAGGGTCGTGGGTTCGAGCCCCACGTTGGGCGCCAAAATCTCTGTTACGTTTTTTTTTCGTGGCAGCCACGTTGGGCGCCAAATTTATGCTACGTAACACAAAAAAAGTCAAAGAAATGACCCGGCTCAATCGGAGAGTAGGGGGGGTTGTAGAAAGCAGACAGACCTATGATGTATGCGGCGGTAAGGAGTTAGTAACAGTACCTGCAATAAAAGAAATTAGAATAGTAAACCTGCAATAAAAAAAATTAGTCCTGCAAACCTGAAATAAAGAAAAAGCATAGCAGTAATGAAAAGTCTAAGTTATTCAGTACTTTGTAAAATGTAAAAAAAAACTGTTTAGATAATCTATATAATATAACAACTGTAAAAGCAATACAAAAATTTTTAGTACAAAGTGAGGTAACATTGGGGAGTAGCAGAAACGTTTCCTTACACACCAATTAAACATAAATCAGACAAAATATTAACAAAAGATAAATAGATAAGACACAATTGATATGAGTAATTCAGCAGTATTGATTATTTTTTTCTCTTTCTTTTTTTTCTTAATCGCAGGCAAGTCTATTGGGAAAGGTATCAGAACGACGAAGATATGGCAAAACAAACGGATAGATATTTAAAGCAATAACAAGTAAGAAATAGTTCAACTTACAAAAAGTCCTTCCGCAACGCCTCCTTGCAACTGAAGTGTGGGATTCACGAGGTCCTGCACTAGCGAAGCACTTCACCCTTGATTGTGAGGGTGTTGATGGAATTTCTTACACTTTACACTAATCACACCTACGTATTTCACTGGTTTTAGCAGCAGACATTATCATGCTGATGGAACTATGTAGCATTGATAAATTTCTTGTTAATTCTATTTTCTGAGACAATAATTTCGAAATACTTTGTAACACAAATCAACAAAAAAAATGGTAATAAAAATTTAGAATCACGGACTTTCAAGGCACGATGTATTGCATTAAACTAACAGGAACGTGAGGTGTTTTATTTGCTACCTATGGTAACAAAGAAAAATCTAATGTTTTTGAATAACGAAATTTGCACAAACAGTTCCATTATAAAAAGATAAATCAACAAAAAACACCATTAGTAAAGCACGTGCAAACACTAAGCAAGTCCGTCAAATGTTCTTCGTCCAACATTATACAAGAATTAAACACCTAGGAATATAATTAAATAGGTTATGATTACCAATTCAAACTCCGCGCCAACCACATAGACATTTAGAACGACCTCGTAAAAACGAAGATAGGTTCACAATAAAAAGAGCGATTTTGCAGATTTCACATTGGGTACCACGAACGAGTAAATATTACTAATACACAAAACCACTTTAAATACACATTATAAGCACTTTATAACAAATTATATACCGTTCTTTGTATTTTATCACCGTTTATTTAGTGAACAACGAGCTTGGCTTTAACAAACAACATCGCATTTTTCAACACTCTCTTCAAAGCAAAAGCAAACAGTAAACAGTCTTCTCAACGTAATTAATATCTATAGGAACCAAGCACGAAAACTAACAACTCTAAACACCATTACAACCGCTTATCGACTCTTATCTAGACTTGTCTATCCACATAAGGAACAAAATTTATATCAACGGTTAGACAAGAACGATGCAATTTTCATTCATTATAATACGACGCATTTTATTTAAGGATGTGTCACAATCTCGATCACCTAACCACACTATCGAATTGTAGAGAGTCGATACTCGCGTAATATAATATGAAGGGATTATTCGCAAACGAGTTAATAAATTCAAACATAGAGATAGTAGTTGCACAAATGTGTTTACGAATTGAGTAATGTAGAAAGGTTAAGCCATTAAAAATTGCCCGTTACAATTGAACTAATATGAGTGAGTAACCTAAGCATACTGCAATTTTCAAGCTGAAAAACTTGAGACTGACTGACTGGTCTTGGGGCTCCCGGGGTATTTATGTTGTTCCTGTCTCTCACATGTCTGTGGGAACTTGCAGAGCTCACGTCTTCTTATTTCTTAATTCTATTCATTATAGAATGTAACAATCTTACTTTCTAGGTAATCACGGTTCTTAACCGTCTGTGACCTGCCACCTGCAGTATCACTATCGCCTGGAATACAATGTATTGCATCCGTTTTCATACCTGTTAATAACCTTTATTTAATTATCCTTGAATTACATCGTTGCACTTGACTTAATAATTTCTTTAACAATTTATAATAATTTCTAATAACTTCTATTTTATTATACATATATAGATTGGGGATACATAACCCCTCCCGAAGTAAATGAAAAATTAAGGTTTTCTATGCTTAATTTTTAAATTCATAAAAATTCATGATTTAAAATTCATTGTTTAAAATTCATTGTTCCTAAGGATATATTTGTTTCTCTATTTACCTCCGTTTCCTTAAGTCTAAAATTGTTTTCTTTATTCTTATATCTAATATACATTTTGTAAAATACATATATAATTAGAAAAATTAGTAAAATGATTAATAAAATTGTCCAAGCGCTTATATTTTCATAGTGTAACTTGGGCACTTTTAATTCACTTGGGTGGTCTTGCTAATTTTCCATTAATTTCATGGCGTGGTTGTATTCGTCTAAGTCTAGAGGTTCAGGTTGCATGGGTTTTTTGATTATTTCTTCCTCTTCGGTTTGCGTTGTCTTGAATTGTAGCTCTGGTAAATTTGCGAGTTTTTTGGTTGCTATGGAATCTTGATAAACTCTGATGATTTCGTTTTTCAATTTTAAATAACAGTTTTTTAAGGGTGATTAATTTGCTTACGGTTAATGCTAGATTGTTCTCGTCTTGATTGCAGTGGACGGTTGCTATTGCTTCTGTTGGAAAAGTGGCAATCTATTTGTTTTCTGTAATTTTCTGAATTTTTATGTTGGTGATTTGTAATGGTTCGGCTTCACAGTTGTCGTAATGATTTGAAAATTTTAGTAATTGTATTTCTTGTATAGTTTTTGTTGTTAAGGATTGACATAAATATTGATTTAGTGTTACTTCGTTACATTTTTCGTTTGTGTAACCATATCTGACTTCATTTAACGATAAGAACTTGGTTTTGGGTATGATAACTTGATACGTGCTAGTAATTCTCATTGGATAAGCAAATAAATGGTAATAATTATTTATTTATTTATTTATTGGAAATATACAGGCGTACGCCTAGTTGCATATTTCCACTAAGCTAATTATAAATATTATGGTTTATTAATTTTTATATAATCCTTCCATGTAACGAAATTATACTTAATTGTAATGAATATTTTATAAATAAACATGACATAAATAATAATAATAAATAATAAATAATTGGATTTACAAAAATGCACCTTGTGAATAATAAAAACTGAAACTACTTATATTTACAAATTATATATATATGTGTGTGTGTGTGTGTGTGTGTGTGTGTGTGTGTGTGCGCGTGTGTATGTGTGTGTATGTTTGTACCTGTATTACGCAAGTACTTTTAAATTAATTGATAACTTCATACATCGTTTTCTTGAAATTTCGCAATGATTTTTCAAATAAAAGTATATTTGAGCTTTGTTGTAAATTATTGTATAGAAATAACATTTTTATGATAGGAGAATTTTTCCTAAGCTCTGTGTGATACTGTGGAATATGAAATAACTTTTTTAGTCTACCAGAATGGAAGGGTACATTGAACCCAATCTTACTCAAAATAACGAAGCAGTCAATGAGATTGCTGATTATTTTATACAAAAAAGTGAGTTTTATCACGGTGTATAATGGTTACTTTTTACTATTGGGATTTTTATTAAAAATGTGATTTTGTTGTTCTTTACATAGCCTTTCGCTATAACTATTTTTTCAAATATGAGAAGGTTTGATTCTATTACTTTGAAGGGTAATTTACTATTAGTTATAAATGATCTAATTCTTAATAATTCCTTTAATAAGTCAGTTGGTTTTATGATACTGGAGTGTAGTGTATTTAATTTTGCAAATGTTACAGCGTTTTCTAATGTGGCTATAATTTGTTGGATTACAGTAAGGGTTGATATTATTTGAGTGAATATTGTATTGAATCCAATTAAGTCTCGCATTCCTAACATGGTGGTTTGCATGTTAGTTTCAAGGGTTTGTATTCTGTTGGTTATACTGTCTTGATTTCTTACTAGCTTTCTTAACGCATCGTTGAATTTAATTATAGTTTATTGGGTTAGAGCTATTAGGTTTCTAACAATAGTTTTTATGTTGTTTTGATTTTCAATTAACTGCTGTATTGTGTTGTCATAACGTTCTGCGTCTTGGTTATCTAAATTGCTTGTGATAGCTTTTATTATGTTACCTAGTCCGTTAATTAGTCCTCATTTTTGTCTTGTTATTTGTTCTGTGGATATTAATCTATCAAATTTATCTTCTATGTTCCTTAAAATGTTTCCATTATGCTGTTGTAATTCATCATTTCTATTGCGTATTCGTTTCCGAATTTGGCTATATCCATTGATTGTTTTAATTTATAATAGTTAACTTTGATTTTGTGAAATTCTTGTTTTAATTCTGTTAAATCGAATTTTGGTGCGAATCTCTAGTAATCTATTGTATTATGCATACTTCCCAATTTTATTGGTAGTAAACTGGGTTTGTTTTTTATGTCTTCAATTAATACGTTGTTGTCCATTCTACCTGGGCAGAGGTTGACGGTAAGGGGGATGGCTGTCCATCTGAAATTACAGTGTCTTAAGTTTTTCAAATAAATGTACTTTACTATCTTGCCGTTGTCTACTACGGCTATATTTTTGTCTGATTTTTTTTTTTAAACGGGCCTAAGTTTTTGGGTGCCGTTGTGTATCGTTTCCTTTGGAAGTTTTTCTCGTACACAGTTTGTCTTATTGACAAATTTATTTGCGTCGGTATTTTTATTGCGGGTTGTAGTGATACGTTCTTTGTCGTTATCTAATCTATCTTTTACCTTATCGTAAGTTATTTTTAGTTTCTATTTATCGTGTTTAGCATATTGCTGCTACACTTCTTTGTTGTAGTGTATGTCGTAAGGGTTACGGGAATCTGAATGTCCTAATGTTAATTCTAGGGGTGTTTAATTTGTTGATGAGTGAATTGTATTGTTGTAAGCGATTAGTGCTAAAAGGCTTAGTTTTCTAAGATAAGTAAATTAAAAGTTTTAAAAAATTCATTCCAATAGGGTTTCTGTATCTACACTAAAGCACCCTTTTTAAAACTTGCTAGATACAGTGGCGTACAACTTCACTTTATGTACTTTCAGTTTAACGAAAAATATTTGAACCTTGCCATTTCTCATTATCTCCCAAGAGTAATAGTCAAGCTAGCGGTGGAACCGGTAAGTTTTTATAGTTCCAACTTCTCATTATTTAATTATCCTACATTAACGCTTAAAACGAAGGGCCCGAGTTGGGGAAGAATAAAAATAACCCATAATATTGACGTCCAATATTTATATAATAAATTTGCTACATTAGCGCTTACAACGTGGGGCTTGAAGTGTGTAACAACTTTGGCTAGCTATAAAAATTAACCCGTTACAATTTCAATTGGAATCTTTTTAACGTCGGATAACGTCTTTATTTCAAAACAACCCCTTTAAATAGTTGAATTAATTATTTACTCTTAATTTTTGTGACGGAAAGTCGAAAAGCAGAATTCGGAGTATTCCTCGCATACGCACACAGACAGAAACGCGTATATCATGTAATCGAACAAATAAAAGCAGTACAAATTAGCCAAAACTATAGCGCACTTGACTTTTACTTAAACGAATCTACAAATAAAGGAAACAACTGTCATAGAACACGCATTGTAATTGTTTCTATATGGACTATATGTGTGTGGAAGCTATATAGGCATACATTAACCTAGTTGACTACAGCAGCTTGTCTGTCTCACAAGCCCTGAAGACATTTTTATTAATTTGCTTTTTTAGTACGCCACTGACATAACAACTTAATGTTATCTCACATTAACTTTGAACAGTAATAGCATACCATGGCAAATTATTTCACAATATTAGCAAATGTATTCTTTAGTTACGCATATTGTAAATACTTTTCTTCCTCCCATTACATACATACTGACAAATCTTTCTACAGTTTTAGCATCCTAGGGTAAGCCATGTTACATAATATTAGCACAAAGTAATCTTTTAAGCCTTTCAAATAACATTTACCAATATGCATTATTTTTACGACTCTCTAATTTTAAATAGTATACTTGCCAAAATTAAATTTTTATAGAAATGGCTTCAGTACATTTTGCAATTTGTTACAGTTTTACAAAATAAAGCGTGCCAAAGAAACAACGCTTCACGTTGTGAGCATCAACGTAAGAGTTTTTAATAATACGAATGCTAGTGTATACAATTTAATCAATTCTACAAATTTTGTGTTATAAAATCAAACAGCTGCTTAGCAACCTCACGTTACAAAGTCACTAAAAATGTGTTCACCACCTGCAGTAAATACATTTCCTCCACAGCTACATATAAATTCATGGCTTTCGTTTAAAAGGTAAGGCCGCTTAACAATCTACCTAGTAAATGAACACTTGAATGGGTTTGTTATGTATGCCAGGTTTATACTCCATCAGCGGTATCCTTGATTTTGCAACTGTGCGGGTGTTCAAAGTAATAAGATTGTTCCCCTTTGCTAAAAATTCTTGATTAACACGTTATCTCCTTGTTGGAAAGTTGATACAGCTGGTAGATTTTTGCAGCTGCCGTCTGAGACTTTTTCACACGTGATCCTTCGGCAATATTTTGGAAAGCCAAACACTCAATACCAAATATTCAAAAAGATTGGAATGAGTTTTAGGGATAGACCGATAGTACATAGCCTATACAAAGAGCAAACAACTGTAATAGAATTAGCGCAGAAATGAAGAGAAGTAGATATTAGAAAAGAAGTGTGACTGGGAAGTGCCCCATATTTTTTAATCTTTAACTTGTACGTCGAAAAAGCAATGAATACTGTCAAATGTAGAGAGACACTTGTAATTATTATGCAGAGACAAAAGTTTGATATGCTTAGATTTGCAGATCATATAGCTGTATTAGCATCTAGCCAGGAAGAATTAGAAAAACTCTTAATGAAATGGTTCTAACAGAGAGATACGGTATGAATATTAACAAAAAAATATAGTACTAGTATGCAAAGAAATGGAAAATAAATAAAAAACTAGAATACTAATAGGAAACGAGAACTAACAAGAGGTTCAGGATTTCTGCTACCTAAGAAGCCAAATAACGGAAGATGGGAAAAGCGCAAGAGATATAAATCAAAGATTAGTACCAGGTCGTGCTACATATAACAAGAAAAAGCAATTACTGTGTTCAAAGACAACAACCATAGAAACAAGGAATAGATTGCTGAAAACATATGTTTGGAGCACATCACAGTACAGCTGTGAAACTTGTACAGTAAGACAAGCGGACAGGAAAAAATAGAAATCTTTGAAATGTGGTGCTACAGATGTATGGTGAAGATATTATGGTCAGACAAAGTTAAAAATAAAGAGGTTCTAGAAATGGTAAGGGAAAAAAGATGTTACGCTTATTTTCAGCATAAATTAATTACGTTTTTTTTTACTTGTTAATTCAAGCCTGCTTTACCATAATTTGGTTAAATCGATTTCGTTTCAATTCTTAAATTCTTCAACATCATCCTGTTTACAATAAGTACGCGTTCTACAAATTTTCAGTTTGAACTTATTTATTTCGAAACGTAAAGTTTATGTTATAATTAAATAGTTTATATCCTGTATTAGGTATCCGTGACGATCGCGTATAATGGTTTTCTCTATTGTTCCAATGTAAAGACTTGTTGAAATAAGGTTGCGCACTATCCGATAAAACCGTGTTTTCCAGTTTTAATCGCGCTTCTATAACGCGATAATTTTGCAGTTCGAATTTGAATCATTTTTGAATTTGATTCTTCAGCTTGTTCGTCGAAATATTTTCTACATCATTCGTCACAGTACTTCAAAAGCAACGCACGCTTTTTTGTTCGACAAGTAGTAGAAGTCTTACGTGTATTGGTGATTTATTTCGTGCTTACCCATCCTAATAAGATTCTTTTTTTGGCTTTTAGCTGGAGGCCGAATTGGTTTTTTTCTTTATGTAGGCCCAACTGTTCGTTGATGTAGACCAACTGCTTTTATCCGTAGACCGCTAGTGCCGTTATGGTAACAGGCTGAATAGATCCTGACTACTGTGGCGTTGCTGTGCTGACTCATTCACGACGGATTGCAAGCTAAGTATCCAGACACATACACGTATACAACTTGTTTTCATTTGTGTATATCAATGGCATTTTCCGCATCAGCGTGTGGTGTAGTTACGTGATAAGAAACGTGACACTATAGACCTACTGTTTGTTGTTGCGAATCGATATAATCGCTCTACAGGTGTGATGTACCATTGTTAAAAATGTTTGACTGACACACGCTTATTCTTTTTTACTGATTGGTTTATTTTACAAACGGTATTATGTACAATTTAAAACGAATATTTGCCAAAAGCTCTCACACGTTAATTCTTTCCTACTGATTACTTTATTTTCCAATAAGTATTATGTGCAATTTTAAAAACGCTTGACAAAAGCTCTCACATGTTTATTTACTACTGAGTAATTTTATTTTGTGTAAAATACAAGATGCGCACTGCGTATCTAAAGTACTAAATTGTTCATACCACATAATTGTTTGCTGTGAAATAGGAACACTTAATTTATTGCTTTTGCTTGTTTGTACAGAATCTTCCATTTATTTTTATTTGTTAATATATAATCGTGGGTAACGTGTTTTTTTTTTGTTTTCTTGGTATGTAGGTGAATCCCCCCACTCTCCGCGTTTGGTAGTTAGCCTGGTATTTACTTTTCATCCGGCTACGTCTAGGTACGTAGCAAAGAAATATACGGAAAATAATAAAAAACAGGAGATATAGTATGATGGTCCACATATTCAGATATGTAGGAAATAGTGCGGAATATATTAGAAGCAGAGAGAGGAGCAAGGAAAGGTAGTGGTAGGCCTAGATTAGACCATTGCAAATAGATAGTAAAAGATGTAGGCTGTGGGAATTTCAGGAAAATGTGTAAGCTAGCTCAGAATAGAAATCAATGGAGGTACGCGTCAAACCAATTCCAAGTCGGAAATAATTGTACTTAAGCCTTATGATTATTTTAAGTAACTACAAGTATTGGTTTTGCAATATTCTATTGAAAATGACGTTGCTCGCTCTTCAGATATAGATAATATCGTGACAACTTTTGCAAAATCTAAAACAAAGAAAAAATCTTTTCCTAGTCCTATCTGTTCTATGATGATTTAATGTATAGTTCTTGTTTTATTAAAATTTTTAGATTTTTTTATAATTCGTTTTTTCTTTTCTAGTTTTATTTGCTTATTTATTTAAGTGTTTTTCTTTTTTCTTTGTTATGTTATGATTAGATTTTATTTAATTTTCAGTGTCTTACTTTTGTTAATTTGGTATTTTATTTTTTATGTATGTGTTTTCTCTAACTTTCACCTTAATTTTCTATTAATATTATGAATTACATTTAAAATTTAGTAGTTTTAATTCTTTTAAATAATTTTCTCTTAATAAACAGTACAGGTGGAAGGGTGGTCCGCGGGGATTTTGGAACACAGGCCTAAAGCTGGGGTTAATACGCCACTAAGGTGATATGATATCATATATTAATATATGAAGATGTTCATAATAAAACTTGTCCTATTCATTTTGTAAAATTTTACAGGAGAGCCGAAAAACTGTTTTCTCGCGATTTTTAACACTGGGGCAATATTTTGCTTTCTTAGCTGGGAATTCCATGTACCAGGACCCATGGGAATCTTAAAAATCAAATCGTAGAAGTCAGCGTAACGATTTATTTGACTTTAAATTTGAGATAAGGAGAGTTTTATTGTGACACTACGGATAAGGCGAGTTTTGTTACGTACTGGGGAAATTATTTAAAAAAAAAAAAGCCTGTCGATATGTTTCGAAAGCTATTTATTACCAAAAATGAAAAATGATGACATGAATCAAAATTACAATACGATAAGAGAAAGAACTAACATTGTTTAAACATACATTTCTTTTTCGATAATAAAATTATTTTCCGCTTCTTTCCTCTCACAATAATTATTATTATTGTTATTTTCGTACTTTACAGACTCAGTTTCCTCTTCGTGCTGCATCGACAAGACATTTTTAGGATCACTAAATAGGTTTCTATAAAATTTGCATTCCTCAAATGCTTCCCAATTTTTCCCAAAGTGTTTTTTAGCAACGTTTTTACGTCATTAATTTTTGTTTCTCTCATCGAAACTCCCTTTTTTATGTATTTTGCTTGTAAACTTTTCATAGAAAACGCCCTTTTAAAAATACTCATACCCATGTTTATGTCGGAATTGTAAAATGGGTTGCCCCTGACTGTAACAATAGAGGAACCCGGTTTCCTTTCAATCAAAAGCCGTTTCACTGCATTAAACTTAGTGCCAATTTCATGTACCCCTGAAGCATGTCTTCGCCATGCTTTTCCAATCATGCACCCCGCAGTTTTCCAATCTCTCCACCATTCCATGTTTACTAAATACGGCAAAGTATTCTTCAGGATTAATAATCACTGGCATTTTCCTTAACTCTTTTTCTATATTTCCGAATACTCTATAAGACGGTAAAAAGCTGGCCTGTTAATGGAAATATCAGTTCGATATGCTTAATGTTTTGAGGAGCGATTTCGTGCAAAAACTTAACACCCATTGCTACAATGGTAGAGGTGCGATTCTGTCCACCACAGCTGTCAGCGCATAGTCTTATGCCAAAAAAAGCGGATCAATTTATGTTACTGAGCCGGTGGAAAACCGCAGAAGCTATGTCGTTGGAACCTTTGTAGAACTCATGTTCCATCCATGTGTATATAAATGTATTAACCTTTGTGAGGTGTTTATGCGATGAACCCTCGATAATCGTGAAATTGTACGTATATATTTGACGCGAATAATACGCAATTTAATCTGGTACCTTAGGATTTACCAAGTTTTTTTGGCAGTCATAAGATAGTCTCAGTGTCTTTTCATCCTCGTCCCGTAATTTATCAAAGAATGCTTTTGCCCTAAGCTTATGTACTTGTTTCTCAATGGTTAGGTTTTTTTTCTTTTCGGGATTCTTTTCTTTGCGAATGCGCAGTTTCAGTTCTATGCACTTTGAGCAAGCATCTGTAATAGGTGTACCAAAACCAATATTGTATTCCGTACAGAAAATCAGTAGGAGGAATATGGCAAAACTGGAACCTCATTTCCACCAGAATTCCTCATTTCCACACAGATTTACATGTAAATCCCCATAAGGTGGAAATGAGGAGAATCCCTCATTTCCACACACATTTACATGTAAATTTCCATAAGGCGGAAATGAGGAGAATCCCTCATTTCTACACACATTTACATGTAAATTCCCATAAGGCGGGAATGAGGAGAATTCCTCATTTCCACACAGATTTACATGTAAATCCCCATAAGGTGGAAATGAGGAGAATCCCTCATTTCCACACACATTTACATGTAAATTTCCATAAGGCGGAAATGAAAAGAATCCCTCATTTCCACACTCATCTGGACCAAATAGTTTTCTTCGACTATATGTAAATCCCATAAGGAGGGAAATGCGGAGATGAACTCCACATTTGCACACACAATCCACATTTGCTCCCACATCTGGCGACAGTAATAAATAACATTACCATCTTAAATTTTGCACAATAGTTTTCTTCGAGTAGCCATCGTATCTTTCGAGATAACCCTATCTTGTTTGGCATCAATTAATATTGGATTTTTCTCAGCTACCTGAATCTCTAAGAATTTTTTAGATTGCATCATCCCCCAGGGGGCTACCCCAATTTTAAGATTTTCTGCTGGTAGCGATTTTCTGACCGTCCTTATGAATTTTTTGCCATATGACACATCTTGCTAGTCTAGAATTTTATGCAGAATGCGAATCTGCAAACAGATTTAAAATCGGACCATCCCTTACAAAGTTACACTTTTAAAAACTCTGAGCCTCTAAATTTTGCTCTTTGCTCCCACATCTGGCGACAGTAATAATTAACATTACCATCTTAAATTTTGCACAATAGTTTTCTTCGAGTAGCCATCGCATCTTTCGAGATAATCCTATCTTGTTTGGCATCAATTAATATTAGATTTTTCTCAGCTACCTGAATCTCTAAGAATTTCTTAGATTGCATCATCCCTCAGGGAGCCACCCTTATTTTAAGATTTTCTGCATGCAGCGATTTTCTGACCGTCCTTATAAATTTTTAACCATGTGATGCATCTTGTTAGTCTAGAATTTTACGCAGAATGCGAATCTGCAAACAGATTTAAAATCGAACCATCCCTTACAAAGTTACATTTCTAAAGTCTCAAACCTCTTTAAATCGTTTTGCTAATCTATAACATATGCTTTAAACAACCATTATTCGAGAAAATTTAAAACCGCAAGTATTTTAGAAACGAGTTCTTTATAAGCCATAAGTGTATAATATTTAAAATCGTTTTCAAACAGTAATGTTACCGTTTTTAGAATATCGCAAAAACCAATGACTTTTAAAATTTTTTCTGGTTTTAACATTGTTAATTACTACGTCACAAACATAATTACATGCTAAATAATTAGAAAATACGTAGACGAGGACAAACTAATTCTTTGTTAAAGTACAAGTGAAAGTAGCCTTTCTTTTTGAGGTGGTTAAATTTTCACTTTAAAACTTACAATTTAGTATATATTCGATTTGAATATCTGCCAACAGTTTTATAAACCCCATGTCCTCGATTATTTCCATAAAATCATCCAGATCCTCAGGCATTGCTAACACAGCAGTACAGTGCTGTATTGCTTCCTCGTATGACTGACACATAAAACATTTTTCTCCTTCTATCGAAAAGCGTTGCCTACATTCTGCTTTTTTTACTCGTAGAGCATTGCGAAATCTTCGAATAACCTCCCCAAAGTCTTTATACATATTTGTTATATCGTCTCTTTAAACTGTACAATCAACAAATGATAAATTTTACGCGAACAGTCCTTTTATATGAGCTACTCCTATCCGGATATGTACTGATTGTACACGATTTGTGTGCACGCACGAAACAACCGGTAGGCTAAACAGAAACTGAATTATATTGTATCGCACGGTGTTTTTATACCTGGTTGGTATAATTAGGTAGTTTACTTTTAAATTAGGAGAAACCCAACGTCGTTTTGACCTCGAATTACATTTCAAACCAGTCTATACGTCGGTGAAAATCAATTAGCTTCTTGCTTACGCACTACTACTATAATTATCGGATGAATCACTTTAACTTTCACTTCTACTCTAATTGTTTACAGACCAGTCTATTCACGTCGGTGAGAACCAAATAACTTTTCGCTTACGCATTCTAAGTCATCCGAGTACAATTTACGCATGCGCAACAACAACCTCGAAACATTTAAAAGGATGATCTGCATAGAATCCTTTCTCAGTCATCTCAGTGATACCAGTGCAAAGCAATGGAGTACGCAGATGTTAATAATACACAAGTTTCATATACCGAAAATCTTATTAATAAGTTTACGTATAGTTTAAGTGATTTGGGCGAGCACCCTCATGATGTGGAAATTGGGTTTGTTATAAACCAGACAATAAAACCTGCATTACGATTGGTGTGTAGCAAGAGATATTGTATCAACCATGTTCTGGAATTGGCATACGAAAATTGGATAGCCTTTACAAATTTTCAAGTGGAATTTCAAATCAACGTATTTTCTCGTGACGTGCTAAACACTCGATTAAATGGCGCACCCGAAATGGAAGATCTACGCATACAACTAGGAGGTCCGTTTTTTATCACTCCGTCGCCAGTGTTTGGAGCAACCGAGGATGAAACGTTTTAGTTAAAAATAATAATGGGTGATAGCTCGATAGTTATAAACGAATTGGAGTGCCGTAAACTATTCCATATGCGAGAGCTGTTGGAGTATCAATTTAAACAATTGGAAAGTCGGGACTTCCCAGCATTATACAGCGAATTAGTAGGGTTTGTTGCTAATTCTAATTTAAATGATGGCGATTGGTTTACTACTCTGACTGAAGGGGAGAAACGGATTAAAATCTTGGTTGAAGGCGAAGTTCGAATCGGCAATATTTTATTCTACAACGAATTGAATCAGAGTGCCCTAAATGCTTTGGAACTGGTTATACGTTTTCCGGATATATTTGTGCGAGACGTGATGCGTACAAGGACATTAGTGGAAATGTTTAGACGTTTAAATTTGCCGGATTCTGAAGATTCAGGTTATGGTGATAACTAGAAAGAGTATTTTATAAAAGACAGTTGTAGTTATAGTAAACAACTACGATCACAGCTCAAGAGATCTTGATGTAAATATATTGTTTAAATAGTTTGTGAAACTATAATATATTGTAAATTTTTTGAAAAAAGTATAAATAGACTTGCTGTTGTTTATTTATTAAGTATAGTTTGAGATTTTTTTGAGTAAACACATGATTCTCAGTTCTGGAGAGGGTTAACCAACAGCGCTATAAGTTCTTCGCCATATAGTCTCACATGCTCTTGTGAAAGAAATGAATCCCCATGCGCACTGCCCATGCGCACCCCTCTCTGTGCGACTGCTATTTCGGGGTAACGTCACAGCTTTTTATAAATAAAGAACAATGTTATATAATAATCAAATAATAGATGTCTGTCGAATTCCGAGGCGATGTTTAAATTTTAAACCATAGCTTTTTGGAGAAATTTCTGTCGCTATATTCCTGCATATTACAGTTTATTTTCTTATACGTTTCTAAACTGTTGTACTTCAACTACAGATATAGATCGAATTATGTTAAACTCGATCGGTTTTATATTCACTGGCTACAATATTATTACTTTAGTTTATCTCGGATATTGAACCGTAAAGCATTGTAACTTGAAAATGATTTCTAGAAAAACGCATACCAAGGAATGTTTGCAAGAAGCTCTTAATGAGGTTAAACGAGGTGTTGCAACAATGTACACTGCTAGTAAGAAGTTTAGGATTCCAAAGTCGACATTGCGCGACCATCTCATACGATGCAGAGTAAAAGAGATAAAAGTGTAGACAGTTACATCTCTGATATACAAACAACTAATTTACAAACTGCGGAAATGTGCACAGGAAGTACTCTAAGATGTACATGAGGGATTCTCCTCATTTCTGCCTTATGGAAATTTACATGTAAATGTGTGTGGAAATGAGGGATTCTCCTCATTTCCACCTTATGGGGATTTGCATGTAAATCTGTGTGGAAATGAGGGATTCGGGTGGAAATGAGGTTCCAATATTGCCATATTTCTCCTACTAAAATCTTTCTAAAAAAAAGTTGTTTTAACTTTTAATTGTGTTTGTTCGTTGTACATACGAAACAACTTTTCAATGGAGAGGTCACGCGGTAAGTACTGCCTAGTGCTTTTTCCTCTACAGTAGTGTTACTCTACACACGACAGTTTTTCGATGAATTCCTTCACATAAAGCCTCTTGGTTTGAAAAATAGGTTTTTGATGGTTACCACCTCTCTTTTCTCTTGGCATCTCGGAAAGGTTTTACCATTCGCTGTATTCTGTCTTTTGAAATATGTAGAATGTTAGTGAAAGCTTTCTGACATACCTGAATCTTCCAGTTCTGTGTCCCATTTACTTTTACAAAATACTGACAGGAAATACCTTTTCTGCTGGAAGCTTCCCTGGTTTGTCTGTCGCGTTTAGGTTTGTGCACCTGTATGTGCTTGAGAATAAAAGCGTCCTGGATTACCTTGTCCGTTGATGCGTAGAATGATTTATGAAATTGCTTGATGTCAATCATCTTTAGAGATGCGCATCGATATGTAGGCCCACTATGATTGCATTGGAGAAATAGCGGCAACTGCTTGGGAGAATGCCTGTGAACAGAAAATGAGGTATGTGTAACGGGCATTTTTTGATAGCGTAACATTTTACGCTCCCTTTCTGTTAACGTACTTAAAAATACATCGTTTCTTTGGGATTGCTGTTTGAATAAAGGAAATGCTTCAGAATAATTCAGATTTGTATGCAATTTAACTCGTGTGTATTAATTTAAAAATAGTTTAATTGAAGATTGATTTTCATTAATTAATAAATTGCAAGGAACGAGTTTTAAATATGATTATTCGTAAATTGCTTTCCAACTTATCGGAAAGGATAAACAGCTCGTAATTAATTAGTAGATATGATGGCTGCATTCATATAAATTTTGTTCCTTATGTGGATATACAAGTCTAGATAATTTACGATAAAGTGTTGGAATAGCAACGAGTTTTATATGAACAGATTAGAGTCCAGAGTTGTAGTTTGTGTTTTGTTCCGATAGTACGTTAAAAATACTGTTTCCTTGATGCTTTACTAATTGTGCTTTTAGTTGAGTTTTCTTGTGAAATAAAAGTTATTTATTAACTGTAGCAGTGTAGTTCTCAGGCGATTGAAGGAAAGATGCTTTATAGGCGAACGTGTTTTACTCGACCGCACGTGCTTGTTTACGGAAAGTCGACGGACGGTTTTAGTGATACGCGTAGCTTTACTAATTGTTTTTGTTGCTTTTCTGTTGGAAATAACAGTAGTAGAACTTGTCGTGTATTTTACGGAAGATTATTTTAGTGATACGCGTTGCTTTACTAATTGTGTTTTTTTTGTGCAGTTGTCTTTTTTATACTTGAACTAAGTGTGCGATCTAGTTTTGCGGTCCTTTTCTTTTTATCAGAGTAGTTCATACTTTGAATTATCCAAGTACAGTTGATACTGTAGTTTCTGAATTTTCTAACAACAAAGAATCTAAAATAGATCATTGCTTGCGCAAATTTCGTTATTCAAAAGCATTAGATTTTCTTTGTTACCATAGGTAGCAAATAGAACACCTCACGTTACTGTTAGTTTAATGCATTACATCGTGCCTTGAAGGCCCGTGATTCTAAATTTTTATTACCATTTTCTTTTGATTTGTGTTACAAAATATTTTGAAATTATTGTCTCAAGAACTAGAATTAACAAGAAATTTATCAATGCTACATAGTTCCATCAGTATGATAATGTCTGCTGCTAACACTAGTGAAATACGTAGGTGTGATTAGTGTAAAGTGTAAGAAATTCCATCAACACCCTCACAGTCAAGGGAGAAGTGCTTCGTTAGTGCAGGACATCGTGAATCCCACACTTCAATTGCAAGGAAGCGTTACTGAAGGACTTTTTGTAAGTTGAACTATTTCCTACTTGTTATTACTTTAAATATCTATCCGTTGCTTTACCATATCTTTGTCGTTCTGATACCTTTTACAATAGACTTGCCTGCTATTAAGAAAAAAAAAAGAAAGAAAAAAACAATCAATACTACTGAATTGCTCATACCAATTGTGTCTTATCTATTTATCTTTTGTCAACATTTTATCTGATTTATGTTTAATTGGTGTGTGAGGAAACGTTTCTGCTACTCCCCAATATTACCTCACTTTGTACTAAACATTTTTCTGTATTGCTTTTACCGTTGTTATATTATATAGTTTATCTAAACAGTTTCTTTTTTTTACATTCTACAAAGTACTGAATAACTTAGACTTTTCATTGCAGCTATGCTTATTCTTTTTTTTTTCAGGTTTGCTTAACTATTTTTCTTGCAAATATCGTCACTAACTCCTTACCGTCGGGTACATTATATGTCAGTCTGCTTTCTACGACCCCCCCTACTCTCCGATTGAGCCCGGTCATTTCTTTGATTTTCTTGGTGTTACGCACGGCTACGAGTCAACGTAACATAACTTTGGGCCCAACGTGGCTGCCACGATTACCGTAACATATGTAATTGAAAACTGTAGGCAGTGGGTACGCTTCTTTTCACACTTTGCGTAGTACTTTGAAAGAACAATGCAAAATTGTGTTTGGTTACAGCAAAGTACTATGAACAATGCAATAAACTAATAACAAGACTCGCCTTTGCTTTTTAGACAAACTTTGCTTCCACTTTGCATGATTTGACAACTTCTTTCTGCCTTTTCCTGGTACCCCGGGAGATATGCAGTCGCCTTCTAAATCACTTGCATTCATTTTAAACAAACTATTCGCCGTAGGGAAGCAGTAAAACAATAATGTTTGAGTTACAGTCAGCTAGGTAGCTTGTGGAAAGATGAACAGCTCACTGTCAATGTCGTACGATAAAACAGCCTTTCATTAGTTTCTTGGATTGGACGAGTTTTGTCGTGACATTGTCACAGGATATGGTGAGTTTTGTTATGACGGTGGTTTTATTAATCAAGATTTACATGGTAAATATCAAGTTTTGAAGCGACTTCACGTGTTAAAACTATATACCTTCTATAGGAGAATAGATTAGTGTCAATATCTAAGTTTGTACAAAACACGGATAAGACGAGTTTTGTTATGGAGGTCCTCATTTTCTCTTAATAAACAGTACAGGTGGAAAGGTGGTCTGCAGGGATTTTGGAACACAGGCCTAAAGCTGAGGTTAATACGCCACTAAGGTGATATGATGACAAAACCGCAGAAGACTGTAGATATCATATATTAATATATAAAGAAATCAACGACCAGTTAAAAGAGGAAATTCGGGTTTATAACAAAAAGAAGTTATCCATTTTGTTATATATCGTAGATCAACGCAGGACGGTGTTATATTTAAGAGAATAAAGGCGAAGATCAACGGACAGATAATAATATAAGTAAAATGCAAAATTAAAAAGTGTTGACTAAAACGATCTTCCTTTCTAAAACCCATTCGCATCGACCCCTTATTTTTATATTACTGAACATTTAACAGGATTGCGTTTGCTTTTATTAGCTCTACTAGTATTCTTTTCTATATGACGCCTTTAATAATCTACGGCGATTAAGCCATTCAACCAAGCTGACCGATAAATTACAATTATCTTCCTTAGCGACTGTCCTGTGGTCGACAGCCGCCTTGCTAAACAACAACTTTATTAGTACACACTAATATACATCCACACAAATAAAGAAGACCAACATTTGCATATTAGTATGCTATTACCTTAGGATAAACGTCGGAGGACTTGTATTAATGCGTGTACTAGGTATTAATAACAAAGTTGGTGACGTTTGTAATTTATTAAAAGGCCCGTGTTGTGTGGATGTTTTGAACGCATGTGGTAAGGACCCTTTTGTATACGCATTCCAATGCAGAAATCTTTTTAGCAAAACAGTAATATGTGGTGATAAGTAAACAATAGCTGGTTAAAGAGTTGCTAAACAGATAAAACTCTGAAAATAAATTTGAAATATGCACAATTATTTATACGGTACGTGAGTTAAGGTTCGGGCCTTTGGAGCGGTGTTTTAAAACAATTCCGAAGACTTAACAAATTTTATTTTAACTTAAAACAGAAATTACAATGGAATTTTGAATAACTTGTAAAATAACTTTAATTCAAAAACATTTAATTAATTGTAATAAGGTGAGTAGCTTGAACAACGAAGTATGGAGTTCGAAGACTGACTGTCGGGCCTTGAGCTCCCGGGCTTTTTATAATAACCTGCCCCTCACACAGCTGTGGGAACTTGCAGATCTCATGTCTGCTTTTCTCTTAATTGTACACTTTATTACAATGTAACAATCTTATTTCTAAGTAATTGCAGTATGTTAACCGCCTGTGACCTGCCACCTACAGTATCACTGCCCTCTTGAATGCAAAGTTGCATGTCCGTTCTCATGAACTGTCGATAACCTCTCTGGGTTATCCTTGTATTACAATGTTGCAATGAAATTATACTTTATTTAACAATTTCTAATAATTCCTATTAGATTCAATATATTCAATACATATAGATAATTGGGGGATACATAACTCCTTCCACCGTAAATGAAAAATTAAGGTTTTACTTAATTTTTAAATACATATAATTCATTATTCAATTTTATTTAAAATTCATTATTTGTAAGGGTATACTTATCGTTTCTTTATTTCTCTTTGTTTCCTTAAATCTAGAACTGTTTCCTTTATTCTTATATTTAAGATACATTTTGTAAAATACATATATAATTACAAAAATTATTAAAATGATTAACACAATTGTCCAAACGCTTATATTATCATAATGTAACTTTGGCGTTTTGAGTTCACTTAAATGTTCTTTGTAACTTTCCACTAATTTCATGGCGTGGTTGAGGTCGTCTAAGTCTAGATGCTCTAGCTTCATAGGTTTCTTGATTATTTCTTCGTCTTCTTGTTGTTCTATCTTGAACTGTAGTTCTGGTAGGTTTGAAATTCTCTTTGTTGCTATGGGATCTTGATAAACTCTGATTACTTCGTCTTTCAATTTCACATAACAGTCTTCTTTGAGAGTAATTAATTTGCTTCCGATTAATGCTTTGTTATTTTCATCTTGATTGTAGTGGATGGTTGCTACTACTTCTGTTGGGAAAATGGCTATCCATTTGTTTTCTGTAACTTTTTGAATTTTCATGTTAGTTATTTGCACTTGTTTGGCTTCACAGTTTTCGTAATGATTTGAAAATTTTAACAGTTGTACTTCACAAGGGCTGTCTTCTTGAATGGTTGTTGTCGTCATCGATTGACATAAGTATTGGTTTGGTGTTACTTCAGTACATTTTCCGTTTGTATAACCATATCTCAGTTCATTTAGGGATAGGAATTTGGTTTTGGGTATGATAACTTGGTATGTACTAGTAACTTTCGTTGGAAAAGCAAATAAATGATAATAATTATAATTGTTACTTTCTACTATCGGGATTTCTATTAAAAATATTATTTTGTTATTCTTAATGCAGCCTTTGACTATAGCTATTTTTTTAAATATTAGAATGTTTGATTCTGTTACATCAAAAGGTAATTTACTGTTAATTATAAGTGATCTAATCCTTATTAATTCTTTTAATAAATCGGTTGGTTCAATGATACTAGAGTCTAGGGTATTTAATTTTGTAAATGTTAATTGGGTTTTGCATACTGCCTAATTTAATTGGTAGTATACCGGGTTGTTTTTTATATGTTATATCATTATTTGGTTGACGGTAGGGGTGATGATTGTCCATCTAAAATTACAGGGTGTCTTAGGTTTTTCAAATGAATGTACTTTGTTATTTTACCGTTGTCTACTACTGCTATATTTTTATCTGATATTTTCTTAATTTTGAATGGTCCTAAATTTCTGGGTGCTGTTTTATGTCGCTTGCTTTGAAAGTTTTTCTCATACACGGATTGCCCTATTGAAAATTTATTTGCGTCGGTATTTTTGTTTCGGGTTGTGGTGATACGTTCCTTATCGTTCTCTAATTTATCTTTTACCTTGTCGTAAGTTATTTTTAGTTTTTCTTTGTGGTCTTTCGCATATTGTTGATATACTTCCTTGTTGTAGCGTATGTCATAGGGATTTCGTGAATCTGAATGTCCTAAGGTTAATTGTATGAGTGTAAAATTTGTCGATGAGTGAATTGTATTATTATAGGCGATTAGTGCGTATGACATTAAATTGGTTATATGTTCCTTTTTATAATTTATTCTTAATAATCGAATTTGTTTTAACAAGGTTAAATGTAGTCGTTCAATTAGTCCGTTTGATTCAGGGTGGTTTTCCGTTATGAAATGAATTTTTATATTGTGAAGTTCTAAAGTGTTTTGTATTGTCTCATTTTTAAATTCGCTACCATTGTCTACAGTTATTGATTTGGGTGTTCCATAAAATGTAAAATATTGTAAAAATCCTTGGGTCACGTCGATGCTATTTTTGGATGTGATTGGTATTGCTTGGCCTATTTTTGTGAATGCGTCTACAATTGTTAAATAGTTTTGCGCTTCTACTACTAGAGTATCGGCATGTAGTTTTTGAAATGGTTTGTCGGGTGTTTTGGTTAACATTAGGGGTATCTTTGGGGGTTTCCTATCGTATTTCGCTTTGTCACATAGTTCACATTGGTTAATGAAATCTGTGGTCAATGCCTTCATGTCTTTAAAATAATAACGTCTTACAAGTTGCTTTATTGTTTCGTTAATTCCACGATGGTTGGTTTTTCCTTCGTGTTGATTCCTAATTACATCGTTTATTTCGTCAGGGTCGTCTAATGTTATTAATTTTCTCGTACATCTGATGAGTTCAGGGCCAGAGTTATTGATTAATTTGACGTATAATTCTGAAAATCTTTGGTATAAATGTTCGGTGTTGAAATAAAAATAAAATCGTTTTTTCTCGGGAGTGTATTCTTTTAGAATTTTAATTATTTGTTTTTCATTGTCATCTTTGGTTATTTGAATTTGGTATATTTTTTTATTGTCTACTTTTGTATATTTTACTGGGTTGGGGTTATTTAAAACTTCGGTCATTATAAATTGGTTGGGTTTCATATCGATTGCTTCGTTTAAAATTTTAATCGCGTTTTTAGGTTCTTCGTATTGTGTCGAATGTATCGTGTTGATCTCGTCTGGATTTTCCCTTATTTCTGCTTCGTCTACTTTTCCTATAATGGATTCAGTTTCTAATGCATTGAGCTGGATTCCACTTAAAAGGTCTGCGTTGTTGTTATAAATTCCTTTTTTATATATAATTTCGTAATCGTACTCTTCGAGTCTGATTCGCTATCGTTGTATTTTTGAATTCGGTTCTTTCAGTTTGCATAGCCATACTAATGGTCTATGATCGGTGTATATGTAAAATTTTCTTCCGTATAGGTAAGGTCTAAAATATTTTGTTGCCCAAATTATGGCTAATAATTCTTTTTCTATGGTGCTATATTTCTGTTCTGTGTCATTCAGGGTTCTGGATGCGTAGCTGATGGGTTTATCGCTACCAACTTTTCCTTGGCTCAATACTGCGTCTAATGCTACATTCGATGCGTCTGTCGTCAGTATAAATGGTTTTTAATGTCAATGTTGGCTCCTACTTTTCTTAGAAGGTCCATTCCGATTAAGCCGTCATATGTGTCGTTAAATTCGAATACACAAAATTTATGTTTCATTTTAACATTAAATGTTCTCGGTAAGGGTATATTAGCTACGAATTGATGTAGTGTTGTTTGATGGGCTCTTTTAATTTTAAATGGTTCTCTTTCTACATAATCTAAATAATGTTTTTTCACGGTTCTGGAGCTAATTAATGTTTTTGAGGATCCGGTATCGATTAATAGTTTAAATTCGGCGTGGGGTATTTCTATGTATGGTAGTACTAAGTGATTTATGTTATTTAAGTTTATTAAGTTTGTTCGGGCCTTTGAAGCGGTGTTTTTAAAAACAATTCCGAAAACTTAACAAATTTTATTTTAACTTAAAACAGAAATTACAATGGAATTTTGAATAACTTGTAAAATAACTTTAATTCAAAAACATTTAATTAATTGTAATAAGGTGAGTAGCTTGAACAACGAAGTATGGAGTTCGAAGACTGACTGCCGGGTCTTGAGCTCCCGGGCTTTTTATAATAACCTGTCCCTCACACGGCTGTGGTAACTTGCAGATCTCATGTCTGCTTTTCTCTTAATTGTATACTTTATTACAATGTAACAATCTTATTTCTAAGTAATTGCGGTATGTTAACCGCCTGTGACCTGCCACCTGCAGTATCACTGCCCTCTTGGATGCAAAGTTGCATGTCCGTTCTCATGAACTGTCGATAACCTCTCTGGGTTATCCTTGTATTATAATGTTGCAATGAACTTATACTTTATTTAACAATTTCTAATAATTCCTATTAGATTCAATATATTCAATACATATAGATAATTGGGGGATACATAACTCGTGTTATTACATTAGCAATTCAGACGCTTTTGCCTTAGTTTTCAAGAAGGGCTTTTAGCGCATCATGTCTTGATTACCAAGGGGTAGGGAACAGTTTTTAGGGATGGACTCGGGCTCGGGCTTTCGGGCCGGCCCGGCCCGGACCCGGCCCGATTTCGGGCTCAAATCCGGGCCGGGCCGTTGACTAGTTTATTCGGGCCGGGTTCGGGCTGGGCCTATCTTTTTTCGGGTCGGCCAGGGCCAAACGATTCGGGCCGGCCCGAACTTTTCGGGCCGAAAAACGCACGAGTGGATATTCCACCGTCGTTTCACTTCTATCTCACATTGAGTAAGTAAACGTTCTTAATTATATTTTCACGAAGTGTCTTCATGAACCCCTTAATAATCAGTTTTTCATCTTGTTTAGTGTAAAGGAGACGTGATATTATAACTCACTTCTTATCCCGAATTTTTTTTCTAGTTCTATTTAATGTTCTTTATGTTGTACTTTAGCAAGTTGAAAATGCTCAGGAACTAGGTGATTTATTCATAATTCAAAAGTTTGCACGATTTATATTATGTATATGTGTATACTTCAAATTTCCATTATGCGGCGAACGTCGATATTATCAATCGTGTGTATAGTTCATGTCTACCGCCTAAAACACTAGAAAGTTATTGCAATGTTCATTTTACTAATTTTTTAATAAAGTTGTCCCTTATTTGACATTTACACATGCACAATTAACACACCTTTAATGTTTGTACTTTATTAAAATGCAGGACACTTTTATTTAATTTAAATACAGACAAGAAATGCTTTTATTTAATGCGCCTTAATTTTGACATATACCAAATTCCTAACGTACAAACTTACATTTAATTGTCTGCTTTCTGTATGAATATTGTGAAATTAAATGGCTTTTTGTAGTGTTATTTTCGTAATTAAATTTAGAGATATAAGGTCCAAGTTTATAACACGAAAAGTTTATAAAACGTCAACGCTCTAAATACAAAGACGCTGTTTTGTAATTCTTTTCCTCGATGTAAAGTGTAAAAATCTTTTTAAAAACATATATGCTATATGCTCGGGAAGAAGTAAAAAACAGTATCTTGAAGTAAACTCGAAGAGTATTCCGCGAAAACATTTTGACGACACATACAAATGTTATCGAATCAGTGGGAAATGAAAGACTCACATACTAAAAAAGGTTTATCTTTATGTGAATACAATTTTTTTTATCAATATAGTTAAACATGTATTATAGGTCACTTTATCACAAAAGAGATTAATTCTTTACTCATTTTTAAAACATAACCTACAGATGTAGAATATTAAACACATATGTCAAAATAAAGAGTAAAGGAAAAACGCTTGCAATAACACTCCTTTAAATTGGATGCAACTTTTAATAAAGGATACTTTATTTTAAGATTCTTTTAATAAACTCTACTTGAAATGAGTTTGCAAAAACTCTCCAATATCAAGTAGGTAATTTTAGTAAAATTCTTTGAAGTAGGAACGAGAAGATAATGCAGACGCAAATTTATGATAAGATTATAAGGTACATTAAGCGTACACATAATTTAGATAAAAGTCCAATCGATGTCAATGCGTTCTTGCAACAAATTTCTATTTCCGATTTATTGTAGGATTTACTGTCGACCCTTTTTTTAAAAATTGGCTGTTGATTTACTCACCCCATAAAATCATACGCCTGTTTTATATTTTTATATACGCAAATTTTGCAGCCACTTGTCTTTAATAGCTTTCGTAGTTTAAATTTAGAGTTTTGTAGCTACAAGTTAAAAATGTGGTAAGGTTGTTTAAAAACATCGCGTATCTTCACTAAATTGGTAGTTTGCCGAAAAGCTGGATGTACCCATTCCTTATAATCCCTCATACTTTTTGTTCATAATATTTTCAGTGCAGATGCAGGTCCGTGTCGAAAACAGTTGGTTTTTATGGTAATTGTACTTCCTAGAAATTGTTTATTGGAGTTAATTACATATTTTATTCTTTGCAAATTAACAGTTGGCATATACTTTTTATTGCTTGAAAAATTTAGGAAAGCAATCTTTGTAGGCATATATGCCAAAAGTAATATATGCGCTCACACCTATTCAATGACACAAATTTAGAATAAAAGCAACAGCTGTTATAGCTTTTCCGAGGTGTCCAACCCTTTAGGTCTCAGGTAGATAATAGTATTTCTTCCATATAACATCACAGGGATTATGATGCAGATGGTGGTACTATGTTTGTTGATTGAACTTTCCCAATTGTATTTAATGAAAGTGAAAGTTTATCTCACTAAAATTCCAAATAGATACTTACCTACACCAATTTGTACCCGCACATTTGTTCCTTTCGCTTATGCTATTCAACCGCCAGAAAGTGATTTACTACTTATTCTAATTTACTTGCTTGAGCAGTTTCCAGTTTGTTTTAGAGAACTCTTATTTAAAAAACTAAAAACTTTTATATTAATTTTGATTAAGTTTTGTTAGGGTTTTCCCTGTCGATCCACAAATAAAGTTTCAGACCTCTCAAAATTATATGTTAGAATTCTTCGAAACTTTTTGCAGAATTATACAAGATGATTAAGATAAATTTAAATACCATTAATTCTAAAACCTAAAAAACTTTCACTTAAAACTGATTCAAAATGCGAATTTGTAGAGATTCCTCACCGATACCAATAATGCTTTAAATATATCTACTATATTAGATTAAATAAACATCATAAGAGTTACAGTGTTTATGTTGGCTGTCACTAAAATTCATTACGAAATAGTTACTTGGACACAACTGAAACAAGTATCTATCTTCTCATTCACTGAATGAAAGTGGGGCCGGCCCGAAATTTCGGGCCGGGCCGGGCCGTCAGTTTTCATTTTGAGTCGGGCCTCGGGCCGGGCCAGTCACTTTTCTACGTCGGGCAGGGCCGGGTCCATCCCTACCAGTTTCTATAAAAATTTTAATCCTTGTCACACTTTGTAAAAATGTCCATCTTTTTATACTGTGTCCAAAAAATACATAAACACTTTCAAGAAAGTTGTAAAAATTTCTTATTTTATCAACACTTTTAGTAGAATCGTTAAGAACTAGATTCAGATTATGTGCAGCATAATGTCCATAAGGTGTAATACTTGATATTATAGCTTTAATGTGTTCCTAGATATCGTTCATATTCGCAACGCCATCATAACCTATGTCCTCGAAGCTTTTCTCTGGGCAGTTGATTGTCACTTAGTATGTCCAATATAGAAGTACTATGGCTTTTGCCAGTTTGGCTTGAAACTGGGACAAACCCACGAAAAAATTCGTATATCACAATTTTTGATGGCCTATTATACTCATAATCAGTAACCATATATCTAACATTAATACCTCATCATTATTAAGTGTTCAGTCTTCGAACTGGTTAGACGCGTACCTCCACTGTTTTCTATTCTAAGCTAACTTACACATTTTCCTGAAATTCCCAGTCTGCGTGTTTCACTATCTGCGTACAATAGTCACATCTAGGTCTACATCTACCTCTCCTTTTTCCTATATCTGCTTGTAATATAGCCCGCACTATTCCCCAAAAATGTGTTAGAACGGATCCTGGTCTTCTATTTCTCCTATTTTTTATTTTCCACAAATATCTTTATTTCCCTACTATTTCTATAACCTCTTTGTTATTAACTTTGTATGTCCTTGTATCATACAGCTGAAGCATTACATTCCAAAGGGTTCTTTCTTTTCCAGCCTGCTGCTCCTACTGTCCCTATTTCTTAGGCCTACAGTCCGGTACTCCACACATATGCTTCCAACAACTTTTTCCTTGTTTCTATGTTTGTTGAACATAGCCGCTGCTCTTTCCTGCTAGATACAGTTCGGTTCCTCTGCTATTATTATGTAGATCTATACACTGTTTCACTTATATTGAGTAGTGTGAGGAGGATTAAGCAGCCGGTGGCTACCAAGATTCCTCAACATTCGAACACTTATCAAATTAATAGTTTTCCAATAAACTTTTTCGCACAATCAGGATTAGTTGAAAATACTGCAGAACAAACGCCTGTATTTGTTTATAGTAATCATCAGGTTTAAGTGAGACTATTTCCGTCATTAAGTTTTCGTCCTGGATTTGGTTAAACGTGTACCTCCACTGATTTTTAGTCTGAGCTAGCCTACACGGTTCCCTGACATTCTTACAGCCTAGATATAGCTCGATTCTCCTTTTATTGTTTTCTGAATATATGTCCTACCTCACCAATATGCAATGATATGTGAAGGGGGTTAAGCAGCCTGTGGCTACCAAGATCCCCAACACACATATTTGCCGAACTAATAGTTTTCCAGTAAATTCTTTCACACAATTAACATTAGTTCAGAATATTGCAAAACCAACACTTGTAGTTACTTATCATAATCATCAAGCTTAAGTACAATTATTTTTCGTCTTGGAATTGGTTTGACGCGTACCTCCATTGATTTCTATTCTGAGCTAGCACACATCTCCCTGAAATTTCCACTATCTGTGTGCAACAGTCTAACCAAGGCCTTCCACTACCTTTCCTTGTTCCTCTCTCTGCTTCTAATATATTCCGTACTATCCCCCCCCCATGTCTGAGTATGTGGACCATCATACTATCTTTCCTGTTTTTTATTGTTTTCCATATATTTCTTTCTTCCCCTACTATTTCTAAAACGTCTTTGTTCTTAACTTTGTCTGTCCATAATATCTTCAGCAAACGTTTGTAGCATCGCATTTTAAAGATTTCTCTCTTTTTCCTGTCTACTTCTCTTATTGTCCAAGTTTCACAACTGTACGGTGTTGTGCTCCACAGATATGTTTTTAGCAATCTTTTCCTTGTTTCTATGTTTGTTATCTTTGAACACAGTAATTGTTTTTTTTGTTATATGCAGCACGCCCTTGTACTAATCTTTGATTTATATCTCTTGCGTTTTCCCATCTTCCGTTATTTGGCTTCCTAGGTAGCAGGAATCCTGAACCTCTTGTAAGTTCTCGTTTCCTATTGGTTTTCTAGTTTTGATTTATTTCCCCTCCTTTGCATACTAGTGCCATATTCTTTGTTAATTTTCATACCGTATCTCTCTGTTAGAACCATTTTATTAAAGGTTTTTTTCTAACTCTTCCTTGCCAGTTATATGATCTGCAAATTTAAGCATATCAAACTTTTGTCCCTACATAATAATTACAAGCGTCTTCCTACATTTAACATTATCCATTGCCTCTTCGACGTACAAGATAAAAATTAACGGAGATAGAGCACATCCCGGTTTTACTTCTTTTTTTTCTGTTCTAATTATATTACAGCTGTTTGCTCTTTGTATGGGCTATGCACTATCGGTCCATCCCTAAAACTCATTCCATTATAATCTAAGGTATAATCGTTAAAGTCGCGGCGTAATTGATAAGAGCCACTACGACAGTTGGCAACATAATAAACACGTACATAATATTGTGCAACAAGGTATTACGCCAGAATTGCGTCTCAAATTGTATTACATACAAAAAATATTTATTGGGATATAAGATGAGCGTTACAGGAAAAGATAAAATGTACTCACGTAAAATGTGGAGCTCTTTTTCGTGGATCTCGGTGTTGGTTGGGCGTGGGTCGGCCTTCGCTCTCGTTGAAATCCGATTTGTTTTGTCTTCACTCTTCTTTCTGTAGCGGTACGATAAAGGATCAACCAGGTAAGGAACGATAATAGGTACAATTGAGGAAACCTACATTATCTGAAAGAGAAGACAAAAAAGACACAGATAAATCTTACTGTTAGACGTCTAGTTGGCTAATCCCGTCGTGTCGGAAAACGCACACTTCCTTCCCCACTCCACGTTTGAGCATTCTTTGCGCCGACGCAACTGTCCCAAGTTACGGAAATGCACAAGTCCTTTTTTAAAATATTGGCGCGATTTTAGTCACATATTTAAAACTAAAATCAAAAATGATACATAGCCGTTTTTCGGCATGTAACAATCGCGACAAAGCCATAAAAGAAAAAATATCTTTAAAAAAAGAAAATGACCGTTAGCACGGTAAAAGCTCAAAATCTAAATCCTAACTAACCTACAAAAACCCTAACTTAAATTCTAGAAAATGTTTATTTTAGGCGCCACCAGGTTTTTTCGACCGATAACACGTCTTACGATTTACCAGGAAACGGAATGTGTAGCCCCATTGTTTATAAACTACATTTATAAATGCACACACGAGTCTTTAATGTGGCGCAGTTATAATCGACAGCACAAATTTGTATGAGAGCGCAAAACACTACTAAAACTACAACAAATGCGACAAGTCGCCTAACCTAAATACTATAACTAAAGCTAACATTACAGTTTTTAAGTGCAGACGCACATAAGCATTGCACCTAAACTGTTTCTACTTCGGCAAGAAATGCCCAAATTTTAAAATGTCCATTCTGCACCTTAGCAAATTTTTTTTGTACTGGTACTTTGGCTTAATAAACAATACACATCAAAACTTGTTCATGACATGATTGTGAATCAACAAATTTACCAACAGTACCATCTCACTAATTTTTTACATTACTAACCTAACAAATTACATGGCTACCATGAGGTTAGCTTCTTCACTCAATATCCAAAAAGAATTTCTACGTCTGATCGTAAATACCAAACCTTAGGAAGATAAAAAAAGATAAGACAAAGTCTCAAGTTATTATCGAAGATAATAGGTAAGATAACGATAATAAGTTTAAGTTATTATCAAAGATAATAGGTAAGATAAAGATATTAGCTCAAGTTGTTATCAAAGATAATAGGTAAGATAACGATATTAAGCTCAAGTTATTATCAAAGATAATTGGTAAAATAACGATATTAAGATAAAACTAGATAACAATAGATGGATCCGAAACGTCCCAGCACACTAGGGCACGCTACGACGACATACATTAAAGATATAGCGTAGAATTCCCCAGCTCACCAAGCCGTTTCGTCATCCATCCCAAAGATACAAAATAGAGTGGCTCCTTGAATCCGTTATATAGATAAGATAAGACATAAGTTACAAAAATTTCTAGGCTCTAACGAGTGCATCCACTACGATAAGAAAATCAGACAAAAGTTGAAACAACAACTTAAAAATATCACTACAGATACTTTCACACAAAAACCAACTGTTGCAAGGTTATTTTTAAAAACGGTAACGCCATAAACACACAACAATGCTTAAATATAAACAGCTTAATACAGACACACTGTCCCAATATGCTAAAAACAACCGAAAGTTCGATAAGATATCAATAAAAAGCGATAGCACCTCACCACAAAGTTCAATAAAAGCAACGAAAAAATGTTTATATATTATGATGAGTTAGTAAAAGGAGAAACAAGTAATGATAAAAGATAAAGTGGGCGACTGTAATAATTCAGGATAAAAACGCCTGGAATAGAAACTCCTAGTTTTTTGCAACTGTGAACATGGACTATTTCTTACAATGGCATAGGCCGCGTCTCCTATGTGAGCCCAAAAAAAAGCATCCACTCAACATCAGCTGAAACCAAACATAAAAATTCAATGAGTTATTACAACCAAAGTTATGACAATCAGCACAAAATTAAACGATATAAGATATATGCTGAAAACAAAATAATATGTTGTAGAAAAGGTGCCAAGATTGATTAAATGAAGCGACAGAGTTATACTGGTGGACCTAGACAATAAACAGATATATGACTAACAATAAATTCAAGGAAAAGTACAAGAAGTAGCAAAAAGATAGCTAGTTTAAAATAAATAAGTTAAACGTGTAGAAGGTAGGTGCTGTATAAGAGAAGGAATGAGTAAATGAAGTTAACTAATTCATAGTAGGGACAGAAACATTAGCTAAATCGTTAAAGAAATGAAACGTAAAAAATTTTGGATATACGCAAGGTTAAGCGATTTTAAAGATAATTTCCTGCCACCTAGTGTGGTTTGAATCGATACATGAAGAGATAGCAGTAATTAAAACTCGATTTACTAATAAAATTGTTGAAGAACAGAAAGATATCTAACAACGCATATAATTACTAGAATGACGAGCCCTCCTTTGAGCTTTACCTAGACTAATAAAGAAAAACTCCAACATCATTCTTAAAAAAATGATTCACAAATTGCTAGAGCAACAAACTTACCCCGAGTCTCGTCTAGACTTATGTAATGCTGTGCAAACAACTTTTCCTGAGTCTCGTCTAGACTTACATACAGCTGAGCGACAAACTTGAACGAAAAATCTCGCCTAGACCAAATAGATCTTAAAATGCTGCGTGGAATATCGATATTTCTAAAAAAATATGCTATCAAAACAAAATCATACTCGCTACACAAAAGTAATATTCTACGATACATGTATAGAAAAAACAGTATTCCTAATTATTAAAATATTATTTTGATATCGAAAAATTTATCAACAACCATCATAGGGTAAGGGAATAATAGATGAAGATAAATGCAAAACATTATCATTAAACTCATTATTTTAATATTTAAGAAAGTAGATATAACGAAATCAGGTCTACTATAGCGTTTTAAAAGGTAAAAGATATACTAAGAACTCAATTGCGTTAGCTTTATTTAAAATCAAAATTTTCTTTAAAAAGGAATTCGTAACTTATAATTGATTATTTAAGTTACTAAAGGAACACCTTTAGAATCATAGTGAAGTAAGATTATATATGAGTAATCTAAACGACGGTTTTTTAAAAAGTTAACCCAAAAAACAAGTTAGAATAGAGTAAGAAAAATTTCAGAATTAAAGTAATTATTTTAACTGAACTTAGTGTCATTTTAATGGATTTTTTTTCCTTTTTTTAATCATAATGAATGGTAAATAAAAGCTTTTTAACTATAACTAGAATACTTACATAAAAAATTAATAATCCAAAAGTACATGTTCCCACGTAGAACTGAGGTTAAGGTAATTTGCTAAATACATTTGAAAAGTATACACTTTAATTTTATTTTAAATTAGATTAGGTGTTTATTTAAAATAATTTAGAATAAAAACACACTATTTTATAAGGGAAAAGCCAATTAATTAAATTTAGCAATAACATATATGAAGTAAACAAATACAGTTTAAACATGGCTGTCTAAATCTCAGATTGACACATCAGCTGTCTTTAATGTCATTTCAACTTAAGATAGATGTTGCCAACTTGCAATGTTGCCAGATTACATTTTTTCTATTTAAAAGGTATTAAAAATTTTATTTTTGAGTGAAAAATCCAATTGCTACAAATATATTGAAAACTAGCACTGTATAAGATACACAAAAGGTGAGGACAAATTTCAACACAACGTTAGGCGCGCCACTGTTATAATCACGCGACGAATAAAGTTTCAGGCGCCACTGCTTTAATGCATGCTACTATTATAGTCTAAGGTATAACCGTTAAAGTCCCGGTGTAATTGATAAGAGCCACTACGACAGTTGGCAACATAATAAACACGTACATAATATTGCGAAACAAGGTATTATGCCAGAATTACGTGTCAAATTGTATTACATACAAAAATATATATTGGGATATAAGATAAGCCTTATAGGAAAAGATGAAATGTACTCACGTAAAATGTGGAGCTCTTCTTCGTGGATCTCGGTGTTGGTTAGGCGTGGGTCGGCCTTCGCCCTCGTTAAAACCAGATTCGTTTCGTCTTCCCTCTTCTTTCTGTAGCGGTACGATAAAGGATCAACCAGGTAAAGAACGATAATAGGTACGATAGAGGAAACCTACATTATCTAAAAGAGAAGACAAAAAAAGACACAGATAAACCTCACTGTTAGACGTCTAGTTGGCTAATCCTGTCGTGTCAGAAAACGCGCACTTCCTTCCCCACTCCACGTCTGCGCATTCTTTGGCGCCGACGCAACTGTCCCAAGTTACGGAAATGCACAAGTCCTTTTTTAAAATATTGGCGCGATTTCAGTCACATATTTAAAACTAAAATCAAAAATGATACATAGCCGATTTTCGCCATGTAACAATTTTACATTGTCGAATGCTTTTTCCAGATTTACAAACTCTACATACACGTTTTCTCCTTTTTCTATTGTCTTCTCCATTATCACCTTTAGAGCTATAATAGCCTCCCGTGTTCCCTTGTTTCGCTTAAACCTAAATTGATCTTCCCATAGTATCTCTTTAGCCCGTTTCTCCTTTCGTCTTTGTACAATTCTAGTTAATATTTGTGACACGTATACTTTGAAACTTATTGTCCAAAAATTTTCACATCTGTTCACTCCTCTCTTTTTTTTGTATAGTGATTAGGATGTTACGTTTGAAATATTTGGATATCTCGCCTGTCTTATACATATAAGTTACAAGGTGGAAGAGACGTTCTGTTATTGCTTGTCCAGCAGCTTTTAGAGTTTCTAGTTGCACTTTATCTGTACTTGCCCAATTGTGGGACTGTTGACATTTTCTACACGACCAATCCAATTTACAATTTTTCACCGAATGTGAAGTATTTAAACATCTAATACAAAATTTTTTAACCTTTATCACCTTAAATCTTTTTTGAGGGGTTTTATCGAAAAACTGCTTACATCTATAAATAGGATGCGCAGCTTGAGACAAACTACAATTTTTACCATCATTGATGGTACCAACTAAAAAAGTTTTAGCCGAAGTGCTAACGAACTTTTCTTTTTCCCCTTGTTTCACGGAATCTCAAGATTTTAAACATGTTCCTGAACCAATGTCATTTATTTCCAATACGTTACATTGTTTTTCAGTGTACGACCTTAAATCTGTGAACGAGGAAATCTCGTCTATTTTCTAATTCGAAACGCTTTAAAACGTTTGTATTTAATTTTTTCGCTTTAATGCAAATATATTTTCATCAAAACAACTAATTAATTGCCGGAATTCCGTGTGCGAGTCTGAGGAACTTACCTTAGGGCATTTTTCGAGAGCATTAAAATATGTTGAAAGTAATAACCTCTTGGACTGAAAACGATTTGTAATGATTTTATAAGCTTCATCGTATGCACAATCGTTTAATGGCAAATGTTTTATTAACGCACGAGACGAATCATCTAGTGTATCTACGAGATAGCAAAATTTTTCCACAGGGGACAAACTGCCATTATCATGTAGCAATCGCTTATAAATTGCAAGAGCACTTTTAAAGCCCGAAATACGACCTGAGAACCGCGGGGCTGATAGGTGTTTCAAGCGAATACCACTACATATCGACAAAGGATTATTTATATTTTCCACCTGCGGCTTATTTCTACCAGATCTAATTCACATTGTTCAGCGAATATACGAATATCTAATAGATAATCATCGATTTTCATCCTAAGAGCCAAGAATTTGTACAATTGTTCACTTTCTTCATCAAAGAAAATATCCTTGCAAAAAAACTTGAAATGAGTTTCAATTTGCTCGACACTTTTCATTGATGCTCCAATTATGGCAATCGATACATTTTCCTGTATATATGATCCAACTGTTTTACTACAAACCTAGGTTTAGAATAGCTTTATCAATTGATATAACTATATTTGGTTAATGAACGACAATAAAAATTAACGTAAAATCAATGCGTACCCCAATACCTTACGACAATAATTAATCTACGAAATTAAATTACTAATCGACAAATGCAACTAATTACAAGGCTCGCTCGACAAAACGTTTAATGTTTCAAAATAAATGTTAACAAATAACCCCTTTGTTATACTATCCAATAAATTGGATGACCTGAGTGGTGCATCAAACTTTGGTCGACGAAAAATAAGGTAAGAATTTAAAATACAACTCTTATGAAATTTCTACAAAGTTTACATAAAGTACACTGACCGACCATAAATCCTTGCGACAAAGAAAAAGGGATGTATTATAAATCTACAGTTATACCCAAAGGTTTCTACTATTAAATATGCTTTTTGCAACACGCCCAAGCATATCAAAACTACGACAATTATTAAATTAAAAGTATTAATGAGGAACGACAGGAATAGGAACTAATTAATTAATCAAATAATCTGGCTTACGAAGGCCCATTTTGTTAACGCGCGAGGGGTCTTATAATGTTATGTATCGACTTACCTCAACCGTATTCTATTGTTCTATAAGTGTCGTTTCTATTCTTCAACGAAGTGAACTGTATGACTGTTTATTGGACGTGTTACGTATGCACTATCACTGTTTTTTAGGGTTTATCCATTAAATCACATTTAGAGGCACTAATGGCTTAAGTTACTTTTCCGAACCAACAACCGTTTCTCTTCGATGTCTATGACCAAGTGTCTATCACTACCCCTTTTTTCAATTTAATTTCCACAGGCACAAAGGAGGTTTTATGACAGGATATAACGGGACAAGGGATGACAGCTTTGCTATTTGATTTACAACTACGAATTTACAACGACTTAAAATTAAACACGAAACAGTGCGACAAAACGCCCAACAACGTTATTTATTTAATGTTACAATAAAACTTTAGAATAGCATTGCCGATTTTTATTTTAAAAGACCATGATAAAGTATAGTGTTGTGGATTTTTCACCTATATGATGGTAAAATAAAAGATGTTTGTATAAAATATATGCATAAGAATGTAATACGTTGTAAATGTATGTATAAATTATCTAATAAATTTTAAATTTTGTTTATATATTGCTTTATTTTGATATATTGTTATGCCTAATCATTGGTGTTGGGAAATGTAAACAAACTTTCACACGCACACAACATATGACCAGAATGGACCTGGCTCGTTCTTATAGAGATTCTTATAGTGGGTCAAAAATTTGCAAGATGCGCCTTAGATTTTCTCCATGTTAAATCCCATAAGAGAACCTATTTTTGTGCTCGTATATACATAGCTTATTACGCCGTGAGGAGGACGGCGCCCTGTCGTCGGTCGACGGCGAACGGCGCAAAGTCAAAGTATCTGAAAAGGGCTTTTTCTTACAAAGATTTTTAACCAAGTAGACAGGATACATTTATCTGTCAGAAAAATATATATTAGATTAGCCAAAATATTGTGTCAAAGTCAGGGTTTCTTTAATTTAATTCCACGTTAAATTACTTCTTTAATTGGCTGAAAATAAGATAAATACAATTTATACCAGTTTATATTAGAAAACTTCAGCTTGTTGAAATATTTATGAAAATTTATATGGATATTTATCCAAATTAAGATGTCAGCTTTCATTAATATTTAAATTAAGATATTTAACTAATAAGCATTTTAATTTGGAACAGAATTAGCAATCAATCTAAAATATTTAGACATTTACGTCAAGGTAGAAATAGTAAAAGGTACGAACCTGATCGTCGTCTTATAACTTTCCAAAGAATAAACCGCCGCGCCGCGCCGCTTTATTTCTTCTACACAGAATAATTTACATCATAGTGTTCGGTATCTAAAAGGCTTAAGCCTTAATGGATTGACAATTTATAGTAATCGGCTCGTATGATTTTTATTAAGGCGGTGGCCTAATGTTACCTGAGAGCTCTTTTATATCGCACAAAGCTTTTAATAGAAAATGAGCAACGATTTTGAGATACTCTTTGATTGACCGATTTCAAAAGGTTGATCGATATTCGATCTTTATCGATTATTTTACGTGTGTGTGTAGCTTGTAATAATGGTTTCAAAAACCGTTAGTTCTTCTACAAATCAAACCTGTTATTTTAGTCAAACGCTTCATAAATATTTAGGTTTTAAATTAACATTAGCTACCACAAGTTGAATGATTAATAACAGCGGCATCACTTTGTTTTAAAATATTTCGGTAGTGTTTGTCGGGTTTGATTAGAGACGCTGGAATGGACAGCATTTTTAACAGTGTTAAACAGAAAATTGCCGATTACTTTCGGTTGTTGATTTCGGAAAGCGTGTATTAATTCGTCTTAAACGAAGAGTTGTTTTTTTATATAATTTATAAAGGTAGAAGATAACTGTTTTGGACGTTTATTTATAAGTTTTAATAAAGATTTAAGGCAAGCGATATCTTGCTGTGACGTTGCATGCTTATTTAAATAAATGTATACTTATTTATCTCCTGATTGTCATACACTATGATAGATTGCCTGGATGCGTCGGCAGGTCTTTAATAATCATGTTAATTAGTATACACTTCGTTGAACATATGGAATCACGTGTGTCTAAACCTTTAAAGGTGAATTTTCAATGTTGCACCTGATTAATAAGATAAACTGCAATGAAATCCATGCGAGTTACCTGCAGGTTTCTTTATTGTGTAGCCTTCATTGTTTTGTCTGAGTTTTTCTCTACCATATAAGCGGCAGAGTCACCACACAATAAAGGAGGAGTTCCTGTCTAAAGTTCAAGCCCAGGATAAAATGTATGGAAAGCGGCTTTTCGTACAAAAGGACGCTCGAATAAGATCTTCCAGCCAGCTAAGTTTCTTCAACTTAGGATAGAGCTATGAGCTGGGGTTGTAGGTTCAGAGATGAAATGGATCATGAGTAGTGCATAATTGGGGCTTTTGGACCCACATTTCCTCCAGCATCCACATTTCTTCACACATCTGGACCAAATAGTATTCTTCGACTAACCATTTTCATCTTTCGAGATAAATGTACCTTGTTTGGTATCAATTAATATTAGATTTTTCTCAGCTATTCGAATTTCTAGGAATTTTTTAGATAGCATCACTTCCTAAAGCTACATCCCAATTTTAAGATTTTTTTACCGCTATCATTCTGAACCAAATAGTTTTCTTCGACTAGCCATTGCATCTTTCGAGATAAACCTATCTTGTTTGGTATCAATTAATATTAGAATTTTCTCAGCTACCTGAATTTCCAGGAACTTTTCAAATTGCACATCCCCCAGGGAGCTACCCTCATTTTAAGATTTTTTACCGGCAGCGATTTCTGACCGTCCTTATAAATTTTTTAATCATGCCATACATCAAATTAGTCTAGAATTTTATGCAGAATCCGAATCTGCAAACAGATTTGCAATAGGACCACCCCTTACAAAGTTACACTTTAAAGCCCCCAAATCTCTTTAAAATTTTTGTTCATCTTTATTTAACTCCATATTTAAAACCCTTTTTTCGCTACCCAAGACATATGCTTTAACCAAACACTTAAAGGTATTAACACAAAGAAATTAAGCACACAAAAGTTTAATAATTTATTTTATGCTATTTACAGTTTAATAAATAACTATAACAAAAAGGGATTAATGAATGTACTGTTTAATATGAGCGGAAACGTGTTTTCGGTCAATAAGACATATCGTCGTTAATCTAACAATATGAGAATAATGTAAAACATTCCAATGTAATGTGTTTTTAATATGTAAATGGAAAGGTCAAGTTTAACGTAATCATCGCCCGAATTATATGTGAAAGTGGTGTATAATTTCTTTTTAAAAGTGTATATCTTATCCAAACAAATACGTTAATTACATGAGGAAAGTACACTGAATGCAAGTCAATTAATAGCAATTTAATACTGCTTACTGACCTACCTTAATTGTTTGTACAAGGAAACACAATAAAATATATACAAATATAGCAACTATCTTATATATTTGTGCCCCATGCGTAGGATGCTGTACTATTAGGAATGATGTACCTTTTTCCGTCCTCGCCCGACAAACTAATTTTATTAAGTAATTGGGTATAGAGTTGGTGTTTACATGGTTTCGTCTAAGACCTCGTACATATTGTCTAGATTACTAGAAGACGTTATAACCATATTTTTTGTGTTAAAGGATTTCACATCGGTAGTCTCTTCTCCCATTTTGGTGTAAACGCCGTAGAGTTTGTAATAGACTTTTATTGCTGTATGTTGTATTCTTTTTTTCATTAAGTAATCGAATAAACCGCTCTTTCGGCTTCCAAAGAAACTAGGACACTCCATCGTCGACATTGGCGTTCTTTATGCTATAGCTAGCCATACGGTTGTTAAACGCTGTGCTAACCATTTCTACGTCATCTTCGTCAGTAGCGGTAACTGCGCCATTTTTATGTCTGTTGCTTCTCAAGTGTGCGTCATAGGTAGTCTTTTCCATTTCGAAATCGCATACTTTACACATAATTCGTGGTTGTTTCGTACAAGACCCTTTAACAGCTGGCAGAGCTGAACGTTTACGGCTTGACATACCATGCTGTTTTTCCTTGTATCGCTGTAAGCTGTTCATTCTCACAAAAGCGATACCGCAAGACATACAGTTTAAGTACTTTGTTGCAGACGGATGTATAAGCTTAACCCTGGACAATGTTACACCACAACATTTGTTCTGGTGCCGTTTGAGAGCATTTTTTCAGGTATAGGAAGCACCGCAAGTGTTGCACTTAGAAACGTTTGCAGGTACCATTTTAGTACAAAACAGAATCCGCACTATAAGACTTTGGTTAAACTTGTAAACGAACTAACTTATAACTAAAAAACTTACTCTAGCGTACCTGATATATGTACCCTATAGAATGCAAACCGAACGTTTCCGAATACAGCCGAACGAAGTTGAGGATTCAGCGGAGAATTAAATGACGTCATCTTCTGCCAATCCTTACTACTCGTCCAGTACATTTAGCACCAATGCATGCACCCGGTTTGCATCGTCCATGCTGCGAATGCAGTCAGTAGAAACATCGGAAACGTCTTCCATGTTATACGGATCAGCAATCGCATCGCGTGCATATTAGAAATTCTAAAGGGTGGTAGCACACGCACACAAATTGGTAGGAAGGTGTGCGGTGGAAGATGCAGTGCTACTATAAACAAAAACTTAATAACACACTTCAAACCTTTACTAAGGGAACACCAAACTTGTTGTCTACAGAATACTTACTAATAAAGCAATTATCGGAAGAAAGACCTCGAATGCATTAACAAACAAGTTGAAAATGCAAGGCATTGTCGCAACGAACTTCCAAATGTAGACTTACTTTAAAACAATTTAAAGAAATTAAAATTATTATGTTGTAATAATTATAAGTATTCAGATAAAATACAAAAATTTATAAACAACAAAAGAGACATTTTAATATATTTTATTTTATTGAATAAATATTTTAAAAGTTATATATGTGTGTGTATGTATGTATGTATGTATGTGTGTTTGTGTGTGTGTGTGTGTGTGTAAATAAGGGGGCATCATATTTCGATTCAGTTTTTTCAGAGGATTCTAAATATGTATCGCACATTAATTTTGGACCTATTTGAAATTTTTGATAAAAATTAATTCCCCGGGGGGTCGGGTATCCGTGGTCAGATTTTGTGGGGGGTACCATATTTCGACTCAGCTATGTTAGGGGAGTCCAAATATGTATTGCACATTAATTTTGGACCTATTTGAAATTTTAATTTTCCCGACGGAATATCGCGGGGGCACTGCGTCCCCGTGGCCCGATTTCAACTGACATCAAAACTTAAGCTCAGGACACCGAGCTGAATCGATTGATGTATCACACATTGATGTCCGACCATTAGAAAGGCCTCGGACGGACAGACGGACAGACAGACGGACGACAAATCGATTTCATAAACGAACGAAGTTCGTTGAAAATTCCTAAATCCTATATGTGTTCCATACAAAGTGGAACTAGCAGATGTTAGGTTGGAAACTTTATTGGAGGAACTACCAGATATATTAGACTAACTCGAAAAAGATTATTACTATCGTTTTGAGAGGGATGTAACCCAAGGTTTTGCTGGCATGATTAGCGAGATGGAGATGTGTAATTATTTAACTACAAACCATATAACTTTTGCTACAAGGGCGAATACGAAGAAAAGTGCAATTTTATAGTTGACAACGATAAAACTGTGGGAATCGATTGTTTAACATGGCTAAAAACCAATGTAAGAATTAAGATATACTACAAATTTGTGTGTCAGATAACAAGTCCTTGTGTTAATAAACAACTTGGCAATCATATACTAGATTTTTACGTTGTCCGAATGCACGTTTAAGGGAGACATTTGCGTCTACTTTGGCCAAAGAACATGGTATTACGCGATTGGAAGTGACAATATACAACTGTACAATTGCTAGCTATGTCAATGCGGAACGGGTGTATAATCCCTTAAAAGACTATTTAACCTTATTGGAAGATAGTAAGTTATACTTCCTAAAGGCGCCAATGTACTCGGTACCACTTGCCAAAATGTGGAGTAAGCTATCGGACAAGCTACAAAATAGCTGCTGTTTAGTGTATAATAACCTACTACAGTACGTGTATTGTAGGAATGGCAATACAAAGAAATTGACGGGGTTGGAAATGAAGTTGTCCGAAAAACCAGAGGAGAGGAAAAATTGATAAAGTATGTGCTTTCGGCTTTTAGTTTTAACTATTTAGCTGTAAATTATTTGGAGATTGTAGGTGAGTAAGATAGCCAAGATAAAATAAAAATCTTACACAAGTGCTACATTAAAGCAGGTAGTACATATTTTACACAATCTGAAACACCATATTCTACAATTCCAAAAAAAATAGTCATTTCGGAATTGGGGTTGATAAATACGCCTAACATTCGTCCAGAGGTTGTACAACAACGCATAAATATTGGCAGTAAACTCTATCCGTTTACGCTAAAGGAAATTGCCCCATTATGCCAGCCATACGCTGTAAGTGGAAGAAAAAGACAACTGGAATTATAGGAAATGAATGCCAAAAAGCGAAAGTTGGACTACATGGAAAACACTGCGACAATACGCGAGCAATACAACGATGTGTTAGACAAAGAACATCTTATTAGAGAAAATGAGGAAGAATTAAAAGATTATTTTATGTGCCGATGGACTGACTTAGATACATCTGGTTTCTACAAGTTGTATGCATTTGTTGTTAGTAAAAAAGACTCTTTTAATTATGTAAGTGTCTTTGCGGAAAAGGATGGTAATAAATCCGTATATTTTTTAAAAGGTTATTCTAAAAACGTATTTATCGAAATGGTAGATAACATAGACGACCTAAGGAAAGCGGGTTTCGTAACCTTGGCGTACACGACACGCAAAGGGGTTCCGCTAAACATATATGCCTAGAAAAGAACCTTTCAGATCATTTAAAACCGAGGGCCCTACAACCTATAACGACCATATATTCCCAAAACTGGTGGACATGCAACTATGTAATAGTGAGTGGGAAAATAAGGACCCCCTCCAATACCGATAAGAAGAAGTCGATCAAGCTAAAGAGATACGTATGCAGGATATACTGGGAAAGCTGCGATTAAAAGATTGTCATAAGCTGCAAGAATTACCCGAAGGAATGGATCTGGTTGTCGGTGGAATCAAATACTTTATATATAGAGACAAACTTCGGTACATTTTACAAATCGAAAACCTAGACGGTCATTATGTATCAAACTATTGCCTAGAAAAGGAGATAGAGGACTTGGGTGTTGATTTAAATTTTAAGTTGCGAATAAAATTAGATAAAATTAAAACCGCTCTAAACAAACATAAAGAAAGGACTGTCTTCTGTGGATAACTTTGTATTAAAATTAAGTTTAAATGGTTCCATGCTTGGCATTAAATTTTTTTAAATTTTGTTATGTATAATGTCAGAATAAAAATTTTAGAATAGTATTACATTGTTCTTTATTTATAAAAGGCTATGACATCACCACCAGGGATGTGTCTGGGGCGTACACGAGGGAAGCGGAAGTTAATAGTCACCAAGCATCTAATTCTTTATTTGGTATGGAGTACTTGCCGGTGTATGTATCCGGAGTAAAAAACACGATTTGTACACGCAACTTATTAATAAAATTAGTTTATCGAGGGAAGATGACAAGAGTAACGCCATTCCTAATAGTACCGCAATCTACGTGTTACGTTACGTAATTCGTGGCAGTCCCTGTTCGGGTGCCAAAGTTATGCTACGTTGGCTCGTAGCCGTGCGTAACAAAAAGAAAATCAGAGAAAATAAAATGACCGGGCTCAATCGGAGAGTAGGGGGGGTTGTAGAAAGCAGACCAACCTACCATGTACGCGGCCGTAAGGAGTTAGTGATAATACCTGCAATAAAAAAAATTAGTTAAGCAAACCTGAAAAAAAAAAGAATAAGCATAGCAGCAATGAAACGTCTAAGTTATTCAGTACTTTGTAGAATGTAAATAAAAGAAACTGTTCGGATAATCTCTATAATATAACAACGGTAAAAGCAATATAAAAATTTTTAGTACAAAGTGAGATACTATTGGGGAATAGCAGAAACGTTTCCTCACACACCAATTAAACATAAATCAGACAAAATGTTAAAAAAATAAATAGGTAAGACACAGTTGATATGAGTAATTCAGTAAATAAATAAGTAAGACACAATTGGTATGAGTAATTTAGTAGTATTGATTTTTCTTTCTTTCTTTTTTTTTTTTTGTTTTAAAATAGCATGCAAGTCTATTGTAAAAGGTATCAAAACGACAAAGATATGGTAAAGCAACGGATAGATATTTAAAGTAATAACCAGTAGGAAATAGTTCAACTTACAAAAGTCCTTCAGCAACGCTTCCTTGCAACGGAAGTGTGAGATTCAACGATGTCCTGCACTAACGAAGCACTTCACCCTTGACTGGGAGGGTGTTGATGGAACTTAGCACACGTTACACTAATCACTAATCACTGGGGTTAGCAGCAGACATTATCACGCTGATGGAACCAGGTAGCATTGATAAATTTCTTGTTAATTCTATTTCGTGAGACAATAATTCCGAAATATTTTGTAACACAAATTGTAAAGAAAAATAGTCATAAGAATTTAGAATCACGGGTTTTCGAGGCACAATGTAATGCATGTCATCTGAGAAGTTCTTGCATTAAACTAACAGTAACGTGAGGTGTTTTATTTGCTGCATATGGTAACAAAGAAAAATCTAATGCTTTTGAATAACAAAACTCGCGCAAGCCATGATCTATTTTAGATTCTTTGTTGTTCGAAAATTCAGAAACTACAGTATCACCGTATTTAAATAATCCAAAGTATGCGCTACTCTCTTAAAAAAAAGGAACCACGAAAACTAGATCGCACATACAACGTTCCAAATATAAAAAGACAAATCAACTAAAAAAAACAATTAGCACAGCAAGGCGTAATCACTAAGTCAATGTTCCGTAAAACACGTGCGGTCGAGTAAACACATTCTACAGTTAAAATACACCTTTTATTACACAAGAAAAACAACTAGAATCGTGCCGCGTTTGTTCATGAACAATTCGAGAATTAATCTCGCATTCATTCTCACTATTTTTAAAGCAAAAAGGTATTTTTAACGTACTTAATCGATAGGAACACAGAACAGAACTCCACAACTCGTCGCTATTATAACCGCTTATCGACTATTATCTACCTCGCTAATAACATAAGGAACATATAAAACATGAATGTCAGAATCGTATCTAACAATTAATTACAGGCTGTTTATCGTTTTCGATAAGTTGGAATTTATTTATTAATGAGAATTAATCTTCAATTTATCTATCTTTTTAAAATTAATACACGCGAGTTAAATTGCATACAATTCTAAAATATTCTGAAGTATTTCCTTTATACAAACAGCGATCCCAAAGAAACGATGTATTTTTAAGTACGCTAACAGAAAGGGAGCGTAAAATGTTAAGGTACGAAAAATGCCCGTTACATACGCATGGGGGGCATAAAAATATAGGTCTAAGATAGTTGTTTATATTTGTATAGATTTTGTAAATCTATTGTATATATTGTTTTCAAATTCCATAATTTTTGAGTTCCTCGCCCATCTTCCAAATCCTTCCTGCTTCTATCCTGGTTGACAGAGTATGCGTGTTATCTCCACGCGGTGTTCGCGAGACACAGCGGTTTTAGATTTCTCGGAAAATAGATGGTTAAAGCATATGTCTTGGGTAGCGAAAAAGGGGTTTTAAAGATGTAGTTAAATAAAGATGGGTAAAAATTAGGGATTTGGGTCTTTAAAAGGCGTGACTTTGTAGGGGGTGCTCCTATTTAAAATTTATTTGCAGATTTGGGCTCCCTAAAAAAATCTAATATTAGTCGATACCAAACAAAATATATTTATCTTAAAGGAGTGACAACCCCGCGGATAGTAAATACAATATACGCTTGTCAACAAAAAAGTTGTAGGGAAATTCAAAGACGAATTTAATGGGGTCTAGTATTATAATTTGTTGGTAGTAGGGCTAAGTTCTACTGCATTGTAAGCGAGAATGACACGATTAAAAAGATTAAAGGGGTCTCACACAGTGTAGTTAAGTAAAACCGAGGGTCCTACAACCTATACCGAGCATATATTCCCAAAAGGGGTGTGTATGCAACTACGCAACAGTGCGTGGGAGACTAAGAATTCTCTCCAATAAGTAATTAAAGTTTTCATGTACGTAGCACCAGTCATTGGGAAATGGTAAAAATGTTAAACCTATAAAGGCGATTATTAATTGTGGTTTAGAAAAATAGTAGTTATCTTGGACTGAATAAAATGGCTTAGACTGATTAATGTATATGGTTGCATATTCTCGTACACATCCTCAAACATCTGCTTACGTCCACATATGGACATGGAGATGCCGGTAGTTTTTGTTTAACAAATAGTAGGAAAGATACGTTTGGTGTTAGTGTGGAAGCCCATAGGATCGTTGGATTCAAAAAGAACGATGCGGCGGAATGCATGGTAGCTCCCGTTAGAATAATCGAAAGTGGTTAATCGATTGTATTAGATGTTTAAATATGCGAAAGGGTAAAAGCCTACATAAGCAAAATTTAATTATCACACAAAAAAGTGCGCGATGTGCTATACTTATAAAGAAAGTATAGAAAGGTGCTTTGCAGCGGTCCTAACAGTAAAAAAACCGACTGACTTTTTCAAGCAACTACACGAATAGCAGTAGCGCAGAGAAGGGGTATGCATGTATTATACAGCGCTCTGTTACTATAAAATCTGTTAGTTTACGGGTAGCTCGAACGTGTAATTGATTACGACTTATAGATCTCTCAAAAGGTTTAAAAATTCGGAGCCCATTGTCGTTTGAAAAATGCTTGGAAATTATCAGAACTGGAGCGGGTCGAAGTTTAAGTTAGATAGATGATTGACCGAGTTTTTTCTACCTTTTACGAGGGAATCGTAAGTTGACAGACATCGAGCATCTAATTCTCTATTTGAACGATATCGAGTACTTACCGGTTCTAGAAATCATTACGTGCAACCGACCGCTATGCGAAAGGGTAAAAGCCTACATAAGCAAAATTTAATTATCAGACAAAAGAGTGCGCAATGTGCTATACTTATAAAGAAAGTAAAAAATGGAGCTTTGCATAGGTCCTAGCAGGAAAAAAGACGACTGCCTTTTTCTAGCAACTACAAGAATAGCAGTAGCGCGTAGAAGGGGTATGCATGTATTATACAGCGCACTGTTACTATAAAATATGTTATTTTACGGGTAGCTCGAACGTGAACAAATTAAATTTTAATCCATAATTAACCGCGGTCGTAAAAATGGGAAATTAATGGTTAATTTTAATGCCGCTAAGCATATACTTTCGCTTGGTGATTCATTTAGAAAATATGTAAGCCTACCATTTCTGAAAATATGACGTAGAAGTTATTTAAAATTAAATTGCATTATTAGTAAGTATTCAGTAGACAACAAGTTTGGTGTTCCCTTAGTAAAGGTTTAAAGTGTTTTATTAAGTTTTTGTTTACAGTAGCACTGCATCTTCCACCGCACGACTTGCAACCAATTTGTGTGCGTGTGCTACCACCCTTTTGAATCTTTAATATGCACGTGATGCGATTGCTGATCCGTATAACATAGTAAGACGTTTCCTATGTTTCTACTGACTGCATTTGCAGCATGGACGATGCGAACTGGGTGCATGCATTGGTGCTAAATGTAATGGACGAGTAGTAAGGATTGGCAGAAGATGATGTCATTTAGTTCTCCGCTGAATCCTCAACTTCGTTCGGCTGTCTTCGGAAACCTTCGGTTTGCATTCTATAGGATACATAAATCAGGTACGGTAGAGTAAGCTTTTTAGTTATAAGTTAGTTCGCTTACAAGTTTAACCAAAGTCTTATAGTGCGGATTCTGTTTTGTACTAAAATGGTACCTGCAAACGTTTTTAAGTGCAACCCTTGCGGTGCTTCCTATACCTGGAAAAATGCTCTCAAACGGCACCAGAACAAATGTTGTGGTGTAACATTGTCCAGGGTTAAGCTTATACATCCGTCTGCAACAAAGTACTTAAACTGTATGTCTTGCGGTATCGCTTTTACAAGAATGGACAGCTTACAACGATACAAGGAAAAACAGCATGGTATGTCAAGCCGTAAACGTTCAGCTCCGCCAGCTGTTAAAGGGTTTTGTACGAAACAACCACGAATTATGTGTAAAGTATGCGATTTCGAAATGGAAAAGACTACTTATGACGCACACTTGAGAAGCAACAGACATAAAAATGCCACAGTTACCGTTACTGACGAAGATGACGTAGAAATGGTTAGCACAGCGTTTAACAACCGTATGGCTAGCTATAGCATAAAGAACATCAGTGTCGACGATGGAGTGTTCGAGTTTCTTTGGAAGCCCAAAGAGCGGTTTATTCGATTACTTAATGAAAAAAATAATACAACATACAGCAATAAAAGTCTATTACGAACTCTACGGCGTTTACACCAAAATGGGAGAAGAGACTACTGATGTGAAATCCTTTAACACAAAAAATATGGTTATAACATCTTCTAGTAATCTGGAAAATATGTACGCGATTTTAAACGAAACCATGTAAACACCAACCTTATACCCAATTACTTAATAAAATTAGTTTGTCGGGCGAGGACGGCACAAGGTACATCATTCCTAATAGTACAGCAACCTACGCATGGGGCACAAATATATAAGATAGTTGCTATATTTGTATATATTTTATTATGTTTCCTTGTACAAACAATTAAGGTAGGTCAGTAAGCAGTATTAAATTGCTATTAATTGACTTGCATTCAGTGTACTTTCCTCATGTAATTAACGTATTTGTTTGGAGAAGATATACCCTTTTAAAAAGAAATTATACACCACTTTCACATATAATTTGGGCGATCATTACGTTAAACTTGATTTTTCCATTTACATATTAAAAACACATTACATTGGAATGTTTTACATTATTCTCATATTGTTAGATTAACGGCGATATGTCTTATTGACCGAAAACACGTTTTCGCTCTTATTAAACAGTACATTAATCTCTTTTTGTTATAGGTGTTTTTAAACAACACATTAATTTCTATTTTTTGTTACAGGTTACTTTCAACTGCTTGGATTTGGTTAAACGAAGAAAATAATGTTATACTTTGTAACAATTGTATTCTATTAGTTTATTAAACTGTAAATAGCATAAAATAAATTATTAAACTTTTGTGTGCTTAATTTCTTTGTGTTAATACCTCTAAGTGTTTGGTTAAAGCATATGTCTTGGGTAGCGAAAAACGGGTTTTAAAGATGTAGTTAAATAAAGATGAACAAAAATGTTAAAGAGATTTGGGGGCTTTAAAGTGTAACTTTGTAAGGGGTGGTGCTATTGCAAATCTGTCTGCAGATTGGGATTCTGCATAAAATTCTAGACTAATTTGATGTATGGCATGACTAAAAAAATCTTAAAATGAGGGTAGCTCCCTGGCAGATGATGCAATCTGAAAAATTCCTGGAAATTTGGATAGCGGAGAAAATTCTAATATTAATTGATACCAAACAAGATAAGTTTATCTCGAAAGATGCAATGGCTAGTCGAAGAAAGCTATTTGGTTCAGAATGTTGGCGGTAAAAAACCTTAAAATTGGGACGTAGTCTTAGGAAGTGATGCTATCTAAAAAATTCCTAGAAATTCGAATAGCTGAGAAAAATCTAATATTAATTGATACCAAACAAGGTACATTTATCTCGAAAGATGAAAATGGTTAGTCGAAGAAAACTATTTGGTCCAGATGTGTGAGAAAATGTGGATGCTGGAGAAAATGTGGGTCCAAAAGCCCCAATTATGCACTACTGTCATGGGTTAAGTGGGTCAGTGGGTCCAAGTGGTCACTTTTTTGTTTGGGTCATCGGGTCAATGGGTCATGTGTATCGACCTAAATTGACCCGGCGACCCAAATTGTCCCGTCTACCCAAATTGACCCGGTAACCTAAATTGACCCAGTGATCCAAATTAATAGAGTGACAGATTGGCTTTCTCTAGGTAAGGCCATAGTTTAGTGAACTTTCAGGTCAGTTTATTAAGTACGTTCGCAAAATTATACATAAAGTTACTGATTCAGTTAGTTACTTGCACTCATTTTATAAATTTGAAGTAAGCGCCAAAATAATTTATAATGCGATAAGAGTACGGTTCCTTTCTTTTAATATGAAAATGCATTGTTAAATTTTTTCAAAGAAACGTGCTATGGCACACAATGCGGTGTTATAAACTTATAAAATGTTATATGTTATAATCTTAATAAATTTAAAAATTTGTGTTTCTAGCTTCTCTTCCCACTATTGTAGCAATAATACTATAAGATTTCAAAATTTGCATCATTCTGGATTGTAGTTGGACTTAAAAAAACAATGACAATTAAGAACTAATATCAGAGTTAGTAATCGTCATATTTAGGCGTGACATTTTTTTGGATTGAATCAAAGGACGGTTTGTGGAGTTTATGCAGGTGTATGTATGCTTGTAAATCCTTCCCTCAAAAAAAAAATTCAGAAAATATTGCGTTTGTTTTAGATACTGTATTATTAGAATGCAATTCTAATAACAACAGATTGCGGTAGTAATATTATAGCTGTCACCAATTAAAAGTACGTGTAGACTGTGCGTGTCATAGACTAAACACCAGCATACAAACTGCTTGAAAACAGTGTAGACAGTTAAATAAAAATATCAATCTTCTCTATGAAAGTTCGAATGCACTTGTAACGTATGCGAAGAAGACAACAGACATCCAATCGGAATTGCCTCGATCTCTGAAACATGGTGAAAAAACAAGGCCCTGGCGGTCATTACTCAACATGTTTAGTTTGATTAGTGAAAATCTGAATGTAACCGATGAACGGACAGTTTCAGTATTAGTTTTTCTCTTAACGACACGAAGACGCATCGGTTTGATTGAGTGCATTGATCGTCAACTGCTTAATGATGTGTTAAATTTTTTAAATCATGTTGAACAAATGTTTGATTTTCTTGAACAGTCTCTCCGATGCACCCTCCAAAACGTCTTACCTTCGTTTTACTGTTTGCGAAATATGTGGGAAATTCAAAGTCCACAAGATCCCGCCGAAATTAGATTATTGAAGCGAAAATTTGTTGAATCATTGGACGAAAAGTTTTGGTCTTCAATAACAACCTTGCATTTGATGGCAACATTTCTGGATCAGTTATTAAAAGATTTTCTATTTGTCAACAAGAGTGAAGATAAAAATAGTTTGTTACAACAACGGCGACCGCGTTCAGAGCCACTTCTGCAGTTGGCAACACTGATATTATCCACGTTCACACTATTGCACAACAAAGATATTACGACATAACTACATGTCAAATTGTATCACATGCCAAATATGTTTACAATGATACAAGTTGCACCTAAAAAAAGATAAAAAGTACTCATTTAAAAATGTAGAACGCTTTACGATTTTGCGGGCATCCTTGCGCAGGGGCCATTCTGATTTCCGGGTATCTCGTATGTTTGGAGTTGTTTAGGGTGGGTTATGCCATGCCCTCGTTGAAACCAGATTTAGCATTTTCTTTATTCTTTGTTCGTAGGCAGGACGAAAGAAAAAACCAGGTAAGGAACGATAAGAAAAAACCTACATTTTCAAAGAGAAAAGACAAAAAGGACATTGGCAAACGTCACGTTTGACGTCTCGTTGGTTAATAATATCGTGTCACACACACCGCGTACTTGCGCCATCACTCCGCGTCTGCGCATTCTTATTGTGCAAACGCAACGGTCCAAAATGACGAAAATGCACAAGTCTATTTTAAAAATAATGGCGGGAATTCACTCACAAATTTAAAAGTGTACATGTCCAAATTTGGAATGTAACAAGTTATTACATGCAAATTCACGAAGGTTTGATAGAGTATAGAATTTCAGTAGCTAAAGAAACAAGTCTTTTCAACATAAATTCTTCAGGAGATAAGAAAGTCCAGTTGCAATTTACAGAAGCAAAACCATCCCGGGTAATATTTTAATGTATTACATAGTTTTTTATTTCGAATTAATTTATTAAAAATGTAAATTTCATAGTTAATTTATTTAAAATGTTTATGGTGAATTGTATAAATTTTACAGAACAGTGGTTTTATTATCTGTTCCTTATTTTTCATTGCTTTTCGAAGTTTAATGTAACATTACGGAAAAGCAATGCCGATTTTATGCCTTCTATGGAATTCTTGTCTAGGGGTCGCAAGTTTTCATAAAATCTATTCTGTTGAAACAAGTTGTTTTTTATAGAAATCAAATTAATTTGTTTAGAAAGCAAAACCAAATCTTTTCACAACTTGTACTCCTGGAACACAACGAGAAGGTATGTCTTCTACATCTACGCGCACTTTAAATTTTAAACAGCAGACCGAAGAAGAACTGCGGAATTTTATAAGCAACGAAGAACGCACTTAAAAAAGTTTAATTGGTCCCTTAAATAGCGATAAGGATAATAATTAAGCACGATTTGATACATTAAAATGGGTGGGTGTTGATAAAAAGAAGTACCCACTTCTAAGCAAAATTGCCAAAAAATGCCTAGTAACTCCAGCTTCATCTGCTGAGTCAGAGAGACATTTTACTGGTGCTGGAAAAATAACACGCAAAGATAGGGCACGACTCAAGGCTGATGCCGTAGAAAGTCAATTTATTGTTTCAGAATATTAAAAAAACGGAATTTTAAAAATATAGTTAGTCATCATAAATTCATAAGTGATGTAACCTTCTTTTATTACATAGGTTTATAAGATAATTTATATTTATATATTATAATTCTTTCTTATTTTTAGTGCTTTTGTTTATATTTTAGGTGATTATTTAAAATTAATAAAGCAATTTGTTGATGACAATACTTGATAAGCGTAGACGTAAATTATCTTGGGTCCATGTGTCAATTTAGGTCACCGGGTCAATTTGGGTCAATGGGTCAATGGGTCGTGGGTCACATACCTATTTGGGTCACTGGATCATGGGTCACTTTTTCGGTGACTCATTTCATCTCTGCGTAGGTTGGTACACGATAGAAAAAGATAATATTATGGACGCCACCGTATCTTAATAATAGCTGTAATGTCTAACAATCCGAAGATAAGATACGGAAACCTTTGAAAAAAAATATATCTCCTGAGCAACCAAAACGTATAAACATAATACTTACTTACCTTTAACACTGCAAGCTTAAATTGGAACGATGATCTCGTACTGTCTGAAAATATAACCACATCAAGAAATTTCTAGAACTAGGACTTCACTAAAGCGTAGTCAAATTATCACAAAAGATTTCAAATATTAGCAATTCAAAAATATAACTTTAAAATGTCTTACCGAGAGAATGCTAATGGCTTTTCTTTCTATATTGATGAATTTTGTAAATTTGCTTGTACCAACTTTGAGAAACTATGATCAACTTCAATAAAAATAAGATTTAGAATAACATAATCCCTTTTCTATTTTGTTAAAGAAATATATATATATATATATATATATATATATATATATATATATATATATATATATTCTACTGTCTCACCCACCCCCCCTATTTACTTTTATTATATTTATTTAAATTGTAAATTATTTTACACTACTCTACTTTTGTCGTCGCGCCTATTTTTATTATTCAATGAATGACTTTTATATAATGTGCTTTAGCAGAGTTTGGTTGGTTATCTAATTAAAATGTTTACTATTGTTATGCCTCGACTATATGAACTCTTTATCTCAGGGTGTTCATCTACTTACCGTGGGTTCAGTCGTAAGTAGATGTGCACTGCCCAACCAAACTGCACACTCTTTTGTTTTACTACTTTTATATGAATTTACTACTGTATATGCCAAATTTTACTGATCAACGTAGCTTAGTGCCAAATTAATTAATATACACAATTTCTGACTTTTTGTTTGACGTTTTATGATATTGCACGGTACTCACCTGAATTATACTTCGCTGATGCCCTTTTTAAATGCTGCTGGCTCACGATCTTAGTCGCCGTATGCGTCTTTACATGGACTCACAATCACTATTGAACTTTAGTATCGCCTCCAGGTGTCTTAGTACAATTTTGATGACCCCAAATCTGAAATGAATAACCCGAATTTTAGAATTTTGACAAACCGTTGTAATTACTTCCCCTGCGCTAATCCTTCCGTGTTCCTTTTTTTTCGTTGAATCTTCCCCTGCAATTGCTGCTATCCTAATTTCCCTCTTCGTGCTCCAATTAATCCGTCCGCCTTTTCGTATTCAATCCCAAATCTAACCGCCGTCCTGTTCCAAATAACTCAATGCCCTGCTATAAATTCGATGTCCCACTCGTTGTCCAACTGCCTTCAAATCTCTATCCAAATCAATCCCAAATCTATTTATATATTCGTTGCTTTCCCGTCGCACTATAACCACTCTATATCCTTCTGCCTTTAAACCTCTATCCAAATCCAATTAAATATTCGTTGCTTTCCCGTCGCACTATCACCAATCTTTACACTTCTTTTAACGTCGCTGTTGCTTATTTAACCACCGATGCTTCTTGTACCTCCACTTTAATAAATCAGACTATTTAAATTTAAACACATTTATTTTTTCAAAATATATAACAACTTTAACGCAGGTTTGCAAAAACACGTCTTTTCTAAATTTAATCGAAAAAGAATCTTCTTGTTTACTCTCCTAGGCAATAAGCACAACAAAACTAGCTTACTTAATTACATTTTACGTAAATAAAAATATCCAATAACAATTTGTCCTTTTCTTGGTGTCACAAATACCTTCACTATTGTCTTTATACACATTCCTAAATTCTATCATTGGTCCTAAACACTTCACAATTCTCCAATTATATTTGATATTGCTATTAACTTATAATTTTGAATTTACAAATTCGTCCAAAAGTTGATTCTATTTAAATAAAAACCAAAATAATTCACACAAGACCTGGATGCTTGGTTGAGAGTAGACATCCGTAGACGCATCCGGTTTTCAGACGGCAAATGTACTTTTTGTACTCTGCATATATTGTTATAGTAATTAGTAGGCATCCTACAAGGACTTTAATTCTGGATGCACATTAAAATGATAATAAATTTAATTTTGAAATTTTCCGATATTAAAATTTATGCTGAATATTAATTTTGAAATTTTAATGTAGTGTGAATATTGATGTAAATAGAGTTGACGTTGATGTTTGTGGTAGAAAGGTGTTTGTTTTTTTATGTATGAGGATGAAAGCTATCTAGAGGAGCAGCCAAAGCGATTAACAGAAGAAAGTCATTGGACCAACACAGTTAAGGTAATGAATAGCTTTTTGTAGGATTCACAGCATTCTTGACATCCAATTCGTAGGGGCTCGATTCGAAAAGCGGAGTACCCGGATTTTAGTGGTATCACAGCAAATTTGGCGCCCAATTCGTGAGGCTCGATTTTAAAATGGTATCACAGCAAATATGACGCCCAATCTGAGGGGCTCGAATGTTTTTTTTTAAGGGCCAGTTCCCGCATTCAAAGGAGCATTACATAGCATAATCTGGACGCCCAATTCGTGAGGCTCGACAATAATACAGGGAAACACAGCAATATATATATATATATATATATATATATATATATATATATACATATATATCGTAGTAGATTTAAAGGGTTAAATTTTGAGGTTAACAAAGCAATTTCCTAACACCCTGAGAAAGGAACCATTTATATACGCGAAAAATTAATTTCATTTATTTAATTTAAATTAACAAGTATTGACATAATTTTATAACTAGGGATTAGAAGGTAATAGATTCGCAAAGAAAATCAGGTTTATAAACCAACAGAAATTATTAATTAATTTAAATTATTTTAATTTAAGGGATTATAACGTCAGAGAACGCATAAGAGCATGAAAAATCAATAATACTAAGGCGAAAAGCTTTCTTAACAAACAGACAGACGTCCGTTATATAAAAATACTGGGAAACGTAAACTCCTAGAAATGTTATTTTATACGATCATTAATTAGGCACAGCTGCACGTTGGAAAGGTCACCTTTCCCTTGTTTCTGTAGATAACAGAGCGAGCTTTAAGGAAATATTGTGTAAACGTCGGTGGTTTCGTTATAAACACCAACAAGAGCTTTTTAAAGAGCAGAAAGGATGCACAATTAATAATATGTTACAGAATGAGACGGGCATAGAAGCATACATTTTAGTAGGCACGTATTCAATTCACGTGGGGTCGACATAAGACGCGGGCAGCTATATCGATTTTCTACCACTCAAGCAAGGTTAGAACGCGACATTCAATATGCATAAGACAGGAATAGAGATATTACAGGCAGGGTTATAAGACGTCAGTGAAATGTATGATTGGTCGAAATAAGTAGTTTTAGAACAGAGGAACATGTGGTAGTTTTGTCGTGAATAGCGTGGTTGACTCGGGGATATTTCTAGAAGTTTAGAACGGTTACACAAAATTTGAAAAAATGTTATTTTGAAATTAGGTATTTCGAGTAAAGTGTGGCAAAGTGGGCCTGGTTTATGATATAAATAAGCTAGGAAACTTAATAGCTTTCTCTTTTATTTAGCATCGCTTACGACGTACACGGAAATCTACTGACGAGGCTTGTAAGTATTAAAAATCTGTAAATTCAATAGTACAGTATTAGATTGTTGTGACCTTATAGTTAAAACGCGAATTGTGTCGAGTTTATTTTAATTTAACTAAGGTCAAAAGAATACTTTAACAAGCTCGTAAATTAATAATGCGATAATAAACAAGTGTAATATACATGGATTTGGATATTGAAATTGATATTGGATGGGTAGGATGAAGCGCAGCTTAGATGGTGTTCATCTTTAAACATCTAGTGGAGACGCACGCAGAACCACTATGCCGAGGGGTTCAGGAACATAATACATCGTCAACGGAGATGGAATCTTCAGGTTTTTCCAGGTAACGCATTAGAATTTGCTGTTTTTATAAACTGTAGAATTTTTGTGATGTGTGAGAGTGAACTTTGATGGTATTTTTTGTTATTTTTCGTATTGAAAAGAATACGTATAACTGACTATTATTATGGTATTTTGAATATAAAACAAAAGGTGTACGTAAAGCTTATTGAATTGCTTGATGAATTTAAATTTAATTGTTAAGAGTACATAGGTTTTTTTAAAAGTTTGTAGTAATAGTATGCAAAGTGGAAAGCATACGTTGATAAACTGGGTTATCATGAGCTCACCATACTCCAGTGTGTAGTAAGAAACCTAGTTCAGGTATTATTTGGGGCCCATTTACTCCTGTTGCATTAAATGTGTTAGAAATTTTCATTTTAAAACTTGGACTTTACAAAGATAGCATGTATTAAGGTGTAACTTGAGCACCAAACTGTAAATAACTTTGAATTATTATTTGTAAATAGTGGTTAATAAATATTGTATGATTGTTGTATTATTTTGTGATTTTATTGTATGGTGTGTGAACGGTAAAGAGAATGAGAGTAAATTTAGGTATACGAGAAGAAGCACAGCTGAGCTAGTCAGGGAAGCTGCTGAAGAAATAATTCGATAAAGCAGAATACGGGTAAGAAAGTTTTTGTAAAATTTTTATGTTTGAAAATAAAGAGGCTTCTACGGCAATTTATGACGGCCCAACGTTGGGGCTCGTTTTTTTTACTCTGGCGAGGTTTTTATGGGGTTCCACGGCAATATATATATATATATATATATATATATTAAAGAATGAAATTTACATATTCTTTATATATATATATATATATATATATATATATATATATATATTACATCTTTTATGCAACTTTATATACACTATTGTTTCTACAATCAAACAATTAAAGTATTTATACGTTATCTCTTATTACATAAGTGCATTTCAAAGATCTTAATTATTTATTAAAGTCCTTTAAGCAAAATATTGATTATTTAATTATAAGTAACAACTTTTAATAATCACCGAAAAAGGATCCTGTTTTGGTTTACAAACAAGTGTGTAAAGGATTCGAACTTATTTTATGTAAGATTGAATTTGGATATTTATAAAATTTATACTTTGAACGAAAAATCAAATAACCTTATGGTACAAAAAAAACTAGATCATAAAATGTGCCAAACAAACGCTAAACTGTAACGTGTTAAGTTACAAACAAATTCTTGTTTAACCTTTTCGATTATCCAAAATTTATCTGTAAATCTTCAACGTTCTTATGAATATTTATACAAATCAACCTGTTGAATATTGAACAAATAAAATATTCACACCAATTTAAACTACTGTATAAATTTACTAAAAAGAACAACCGCTATATTTCCTGTGGTTTCTTTGTTTAACGAGAACTGAATAAAGAAATCACTCAGCACTGAAGTTTGCATGACCTCTACCGAACTCCGGTAGCAACTATTTACCAAATTATTTGAAAATGAACTTTGTACCATCGCCCATCAATTTTTGCGTTCAACTCCAACAACATATGCGCGTCCTTTTCTATATGTTTAAGACTATGAACTTGTGTTCCATTTGACATTGAACGCTTAAATTCTTGTTTGTTCACAACAGGGGCACCTAAACATTTCAACTTTGAAATACTTAGTTGCATAAACTTGCATGTGATGACGTTGCATCAAAACCATATAAATCATCTCAGTGGTCAACTAATCAAAGAAGAATACTAAACAAAAATTTATTCACGACTTTCTAGCATCTACCCTATTGATGGTTTCTACTTCAAATCTAAAGGATTTTTCTTTTCCAAGCCACGTGCCCGTTGGACTCCATGACTTCAGAAAACTGTACTCGACCAGGCGTCGAAAACCTGTCTGCTGTTTACTTCCTCAAATTAAAATAGACTAAAGTATATTGCTTTGCGAGCAAGCGCAGTGAACCGAATTCTTGCATCAACACGTTCGCAAGTATCAGGGAAACCGAAATGCTACATTTATTAACACAGATGGAGTTCTACAAGATAACGAATAAATAAAACTAGTGTTCTAATTTATACTTTCAATACCATAGAATATTAATAAACGAAAATTATAAAGAAGCGTGAATTAACTGGTAAGGAAATCGTATTCGTTACAATTGGTGGGTTGAATGTTAGTCTAAGAACTGAAAATGCCCATTTAGTAATTAATATTCGGTTCCCAATATTGGCAAAGGCAAAATAATTACTTGGTGAAAAGATTCTGCCAACGTCAATTCCCTTTTGCTCAAAAGCAGTGATGGATTCGAGCCGAGTCGAGACGAGCCTAGCTTAAGAAAAGCAGGAAGGAAAGTAGTAGTCTCGAGTTCAGCTCGAGAAATTTTCCTTAAGCTAGGCTCGAATTCGAGCCGAGCCAAGCTAAGCTCGAGAGCTGAATGGTGACTTCTTTTCTTTCTATTGGTTTAGTGTAACTTTTTTAATCCAAATTATGATACTACGGTTGCACGGCGCATGAAACTTGAATCTTATAAGTATTCGTAAAAAACTATAAAATTATCAATATCGCATATAATGACAATAATAGAGGATAACTTACAGTTGTACATTTTTTTTGTGCTAAATCCGACACAGACGAAGAGGAAGGCTGGACGAGAGTCGACTGCAACAAGAAGACACTGAAGCGGTTACTGCACCGACGTCAGTATGGACAGCGCTCTCGAGAAACGTGAAAAACGAAAACGCAGACGATCCACGAAAACCAAGTCGACAAAAAAGACGACACCGACTACCACCACAACGCCTACAACAGAACCTCGCACCACCGTAAGGACTGCTCCAGCTGCCCCAGCACCTGAAGCAGTCACGCCACAAACGAACACCAACCAGGACAGTAGCATCAACGGACTACTGAACAAAGCACTACAGTGGACGCAAAGACTGATATCGACCTACATGGCTGGGAAAACTGTTATTCCGTTTCTCCTGAAGGCACTATACGACATCTTCACGACACTTAATGGATAATCATCAAACACGACGACAACTGCGACTACTCTCTTGGAACGCCAACGGAATTAAACGCAAACTAACTGAACTACGACACTTCTTGACCGAATTTGACATCGACATCGCACTACTTGGCGAAACGAAACTTAACCACAACCACGCACTTAAGATTGCAAATTACACCATTCACAGAAAAGACAGGACCATCGAACCAGGACAAATATCATATGGAGGAGTAGCCATACTTATTCACAGACGAATTACACATCACGCACTAGACCTTCCACAAACACAGCTAGATGCTGCAGGCGTGAAAATCTACGCAGACGGACGACTACTCAGACTCATCTCTGTATACCGTAGCCCAACCAGAACACTATCTACGCAAGACATCGACAACCTAACACTAGGAGACACCGCTACGATAATCATGGGTGACTTAAACGCTAAACACCATATGAAATTCCAGAATTAACAATCGCGACGGACTGACGCTCTTCACTCACGCACTGGGTAAAGACTTCGACATCACTGGACCAGACACACCAACAAGAATACCTCCAAATCCAGATCATCAGCCCGACGTACTAGACATAACAATAGTAAAAAAACAACTTCACGACAGAAGTGATAGAAGACTTGAGCTCCGACCATCTACCGATACTAACTACGATTCACACATCGCCACATACACAAGAGACGAATAACATCGTGACATCAACAAACTGGAGGAAATTCAACGAGTACTTACAACACAGAATAACATCTGGAAACCCGACCGTCGACACGCACGAACAGATCGACGCAGCCACAGAATACATTACTAATACGTTACAAGAAGCACTAAATCGCAGCACAACGACAAGAATCCGCAACACTAACAGACCACGATTCTTGACTACCTCCGTGACATCACGAAACAGAAAAGGAAGTTAGTCCAGATGTGGCGGATAACGAGTGACCCAGCCATCAAAACCCAACTGAACGCAACACAAGCTGCACTTAAAACCCTACTAGACGAACACAATACCCAGCAGTAGACGGAACACATCAACAATGTTCTCGAGACTGAGGGGAACTTACACCGACTCGACAGAGGACTCATAAGAAGACACCAACTATCCAACACACCACTAGACGGACCAGACGGAAAAATCTACAACGCCCGAGAAGAGGCAAACATATTCGCCACAACACTACAAGAAACATACTCAACGAACCCGACAACACACCAGCAATACGAAACACAAGTTAACGAAACTTTGGAAAAAATACTACAAATGAACCCAGAAGACCACATACCACTTATAACACCGAAAGACACAAAACAAACCATCCTCAGCAATAGAAAGAGAAAAGCACTCGGAAAAGACAACATCACAAAACAAGCACTCAAGAACATCACGAAACGCACACTAGCATACATCACGAGACTGTTCAATTGAATACTTCTACAACGACATTATCCCACAACATGGAAGACTGCAATCACAGTTATGATTCACAAGACAAGAAAAAACAAGGACAAACTCATTGCAATACCGACCGATATCGCTTCTTAGCGCGTTATCAAAAATATTCAAACGACTACTACTACAAAACTGAAACATCACCTACGAGACCGACAAGAACAATTTGGCTTCAGGAAGATCACTCGACCACACTACAGGTAATACACAACAAAGCTCACGTCACGACAGCAGTATCTCTGGACATACAAAACGCATTCGACAAGGTTTGGCACAGAGGACTCCTGTACAAACTAGCGACCACACGCCAAGTACCTACTACAATACATACAGGTACTCAACAGCTACCTCACAGACCGAAAACTGCAAGTACAAGTAGACGGACAACTTTCGCACGAAGTACCTATCACGCATGGAGTTCCGCAAGGCGGATGTCTCTCAGCAGCACTGTTCAACGCCTACATACAAGACATACCTTGCAACGACAAAGTTAAATGCAGACTATATGCCGACGACACTTTATTCATTACAACAGCACGTCACCCCAGACTAGCCACGCAAAGACTACAACGCCAACTGGACACCCTACCCGACTGGTTGGGAAGATGGAAAATACAAATCAACGTAGACAAAACAGAAACTATACTTTTCTCACGACACAGACCACACCTACATCCTCCGCCAACGTTTGAAGGGCAGCAACTGCCGTGGAAGGACACAGTCAGATACCTCGGAGTGACTATTGACAGAAACCTCTGCTTTCACAAACATCTAGAGGAGACGCTCAAAAAAGCAAGACAAACCAAAGGCTACCTACATCCGATGCTGACATTTAACAACAAACTACCGACAGAAACACGGACCAGAATTTACAAAACGCACATAAGGCCGATCATCACCTACGGATCATAAGCATGGCTGACATACTTATCCAAGACAAACTTACGACGTTTAGAAGCATTTCAGAACATCATCCTTCGACTGATTACCAGCGCACGGTGGTTCGTCATAAACGATACAATACGAAACGACCTAAGCATTCCCACAGTACACGAATACTGTAGAACAAACGCCACAAAAACATATCAAACAATAGACGATTCACCACGCCCATCCGTACGAGACGTCGCACCGCTACAAGGCACGCGACAAACAATCAAAAAACGCCCACGCCGACTACTAGATGTGTAACCTACCATCAGGCAAAAGCACGCTAGACCGTAACTAGTTGGCTAAATAAAAAAACAACTAGGACACAACACAAGATCCAGACCACTAGGTGGGAAAATAAACACCTAGAACACTCGCACGACAAAACGATACAGACAAGACAGCAAAAACCACTGGATTAACGCTGACTACTAGACGCGCCCTAAGAGGGCAGGATCAACCAGGAGAAATTAAAAACTGTTCCAACAAAATATCACAGGAAATTACCGAAACCTATTTTATAATAGTATATTATGCAATATGCGTAATAACCTAAATTATTAACTATTAATAGGAAAAAATTTGAGGAGCGATTTAGTGCGTAACACAGAATATACTTTAGATATTCCCATAGAAAATGTAAAACCGGTTTCTTGTGCTCGTGGTAACCTTAAATATCAGCTGGAATTGGGAATAATTTTGATACGAAGAAACCTGCTTTCAAGTTCGTGAAAATCATGTTTTTGGAGGTCTTAGGAGTAGAATAGTCCGTTGGTGAAGACGGTTTATTTTTGTTTCCAGATGGATTAGATCCAAAAGTGCCAAAACGCCGATTGACTAATGGCATATATTAGAGATATGGAAAAATGACCCTTAGAGTTTATATTAGTTGAGAGTCTGATTGTTGATATCAGTTTCGTCTCATAATGCAAGGGCAGCAAGATATACTTTCCGCAAAAGTCGAAAATCCTTTTTTTATTAAATTATTTGCAATCATATTAGAGTTATCATATTACAAAAGCGAATACTACAAATGTCAGTTACAATACATTTGTATATCGCTTGCCGTACAGAGAGCGTAATCTGTGTCACATGAATTTACAGAGAATATTTTTTAAAACATTTGGAAAATGGTCGCGAGTTAGTTAAACTATAATCAACCTTACCTTTTGTGCAATTAGATAATTGTTAAGGTTCAGTCAATTACTGAATGTTTGTATTAAGGCATTTGGCAAGACTGAAACACCATTGATATTGTTATTCGTCTATATAAGAAAGGTGGGGGATCTAAATCATTTTCTATATACAAATCTAGCTGATAGAGCTCCTTGTTTACCTACAACATAAACGAACAAGACCAAGTAAAAGATACGATACTAGGAAAGGTATAGAAATTCGACAGGTAACGCCCACCACTATTTATACAGCATCTACCATTTCTTGTACGCGAGTTAAGGTTTGTGACTTCGAGCGGTCCTTTTTAAAAAGACTTCTTTGAACTTTAACAAATTTATTTGATTTAAACAGATTTGAACAATGGAACTCTTGAATTATTATTCTAAGTCGAAAATTAATTACTTAATTGTACAGGTGAGCTATCTACGAAATGCAATGTAAAAGCTGAACGTTTGATGAACTGACTGCGAGTGGAGCTCCCTACCCCCTCACAGTTCTGTGGGATCTTGCAGACCTAATGTCTGCTTACACTTGACTCTATTCATGATACATAGTTGATATCTTAAAAGCTATTCATAAATACTTTGTTGCGAGCTTACTTCTGCGTAATCTCGGTACGTGACTTCCTACGACCGTCTGTGACCTGACATCTGCAGTGTCACTTATCCTTGTGCTATTTTGTAGCGCTTCCGTTCCCATGAACGTTTCCTAATATTTCCTAATAACTTCTTAAGTATTAGTTTTATATTGATACAATAGGTGGGGGATCACATAACTCGCGTCACCGCTGTTTGGTCGAAACAACGACGCAATCTCTTCAAATCGCAGAAAACGTCTACATCGCAGAATACACAACAATAAATAATTATTATAATTAATTCCCCGAGCCGTGTTGGGAACTCAAAACCGCATAAACAAAAACTAATCCAAAAAGCCTCGAGTATAGTCACACGATCTACTTTCTAACTGAATTACCATGTGCAATACCCCTAGATGCTAAAACTATTTTGATCAACTATGTGTAATGACTTTATATGAATAATCAGAAATCCCCTAAGATTATAGGTATTGAAATAAAATCGTCGTGAAGCCAAATGAGGCGTAACAATCGCTTAACATGCACGAATAAAACATGCGGCATTTTATTATAGTTATAAATTATAGCTAAATTATTTCACATATAAGGTTATAAATTTCGAAATTAAATTAATTTTGATTCTATAAAAATTTAAATATTGGTTTATTGTCTAAAATGCAAACTTACTGAAAATTACTGGCGCATGCAAGGCTTAAGAGACCTAACTAAGACGTTTTATTTCGGAGAGGCCAGCGTATAAATTATTGAGCCTTCAGGCTTTTTTTAATGTACAAACACTTTGATGTAAATTATTTTGAACCGCAAACTATTTTTATTTTGCTTTATTTATTGTACAGAAATAAACTGTTGACGTAAATAGGCTGGTTACTAATTCTATACCGAATTAAAATGTTTATTAGTTAAACACTTCAATCTAAGAATTAATGAAACCCGACATCCTATTTGTATAAACACCAATGTAAATCTTCATAAATAATTCAATAAGCCTTAGTTATCTTGTAATAAAATTTGTGTTGAATGTGCTAATCTTAATTATTATTTAGGTGTAGCAGTTAAATAAGTAATTAAATATCGTATTAAATTGCAAAGACCCTGGGTTTGACACAATAGTTTTTGCTATTCTCTCATACATTCTTTCTTACAAACAAACTTTATTTTCTTTAAAAAGATTTTTATTTACACGTTGTGGTCAGAGCATTTTAATTTGATATTACATGTATTCGGTGTGTATTTAAAGTGGCAGTTTAAACCCTAGAAATGAAGTATTTTTGGAATTAAGGACAAAAGTACTGTATGACATGTATCTGTTTGAAAGTAGTCTTATAAAAACTAAAAATTAAAATATTGTGACCAACACTTTTTTGTAATAACAACACTTCTTCATTATGAGTTGGTTAGACAAGCTTTCTTACTCGTAGCTATAGGAAAATTTTAAAATTCCCACTCAGGACGGTTTCTTTCCAGGTATTTGCTAACAGTACAAATACTAACTTCTTAAAGCTACAACACTATCTTCTTAATTACTATCAAAGCACAATGATTAACTATCAAAGCAGTAAGTGTTAATTTATATCAATCACTACAATAATTTATATCACATAGAGTTATTTATTTTAACGCTGTGTTACGGTATTCCGCGCAAACACAAAAGAAAACAGTAAAAGCAAGTAAAGAAATGTTTACGCCGAATACCGCAACAGAACGGGGGATAGAATGGTAGAATTTGGGCTAGCTCAAAAACGTCGGAGAGGGGCGTGGGTGAAAACAAAAACACATTGAAAACCTCTGAGATACTCTATTGATAACATCGTTTCTTGGAAGATTATTTACAAAGCAATAAAATAAATAAGTTGCGTAATCGTGATTGTGTCATAACATAAAAATTGGTAATCAAATATAACATCTTATAATCTAAATACTTACTTAATGGTTTACCTTATATGCATATAAAAGAAAATTAAGCTTAAACTGTACAGTAAATCTAGAAAAAGAAATATACCTAAATTATATGTACATGCTGCTTTGTGAAGTGCACCTCCTTAGAAAGAATATAACATTAACATTAGACACCCTAACTTAAATTAATCATATATTAAATACTTTTAAATTGAGGCATAAGTTCATAAAGACAAAAGAAACATAAAACGGACTCCAACATAAACATTAATTGATTATTTTTAATTTATAGAATAATAACCTAGTTGTTCGTGCATTGTGCATGCAACTTTTGTAACGAGGTGGTGCCAATTTATCGGGTAATTATAAGCAATAGCAGCAAATGAAAAGTCTATTCTTCACAGCAGCATAAAAGAATTACGAAAAGAGAAACTGTACCTTGAATAATCAGCTTCATGCTGGTCTCATCTTAAGGCTGGAAAAATGCGGCTGCATTTCTGTATGGGCTGGCTGCATGCTGGAACCACCAACTTTACTTATACAAGCACAGAAAGCATTTTTAATAGTGCAACTTTACATCATGTATCTTTTCGGTAATGCTCTCTTTCAAAGCACGGTCTCTATTTTATAAGGCCAGAATCATGTATTTGATTTTCAAAGATATCGCCGAATTACTATGTGTGCAGAATTTCCAGACAACAGCTGCCGAAATACAAACTGTAGCAGCTTACCAACAAGCAGATAACGCAATTATCAAAAGATTTTAAGAGGAAGAAAAACAATCTTATTACTTTGTAACATCTTAACAGCTGCAGAATACCAGATAACAAGTCCATTGTAAGCAGATGTAGGCAGGTGGTGAGTGGTCTTATCTTTTAGAAGAAAGCTGCAGCTTTTAATTAAAATGTAATCACTGCAGGTGCTAGGAAATATTACAACTACTTTGTAACGTAATGTTTTCTAAGCAGCTGTTTGATTTTATAAAGCAAACTTTGTATAGAGTAATTACTTGAAAAATTTTATTAAATAATATTAATTCAAATGGCGGGAAATCGAGCTTGTTGAGGAGTTTTAGTGCATTTTAAAAATAAATGCAGGAAAAATTGTTTGCAGGGTTTTGAACGTAACAGCTGTATTACAACTAATTAAGTTCACATTACGACTTTATAGCCTAAGAGTCGAATAAGAACTAGTACTATAATCAAAGGTTACATTGAAACTATAATCTAATGTTTGTGAACGGCAATTTATATATACAATCAATAATTCTCGACTATTTTAAGGACGTACTAGAATTGTGCAGAAAACATCTAGAAGGTTCTTATTGTAGGCTTAGTAAAGTTCTTAAATGCAACCTCTAGTAAACTATCAATCAAGTCCATCAGAAAATATGACGCCACAGGGCGGCTATCAATTACACTTTGTGAACAGATGCGTTGTGTACGTTCAATTGTATTATTCTGGGTAAGGTTAGACTAAGCGACGCCTCGTTACAAAATTAATAAGATACCCGTATGTACTGCAGCATACTGTGAGGAGTAGGAAAATACACTTTCTTCACTTGTATAATGTAGGCCTTATTTTACTGATAATTGAATTTGAAAATGCTTACTAATTTGTTTTTGAAATCGTTAGGTTAATTTTTAAAAATTTTGAATTAGCCATTGTCATAGATTCTTAATAATTTGCTGGTTTTGGAAGAACGCAGTACAAAGGCATGACGTAATCAGAATGGGCAAATTTCTATCCACATCTAACTTCTGATGTCTACGTTTCGCAGCCGTATAGTATTATGTGTAACGTTCGTTTTAATTCAACGTTTAGTATTATACAGTTCACTTTAGCAAGCATATTAAACATGCCGATTTGTGATAAAGGACAGTCAAGTAAACTGTACACTTTTTCAAAATTGCGAAGAAGGCTAGAAAGTGACAGGAGGGGGATTGTGAAATTAATTGAAAAGTGTCGAGTCGCGTTTTACGTTTGGTGTGTTTAATTAATCTTTTGTAAGTCCACTCTACCATCCGATGTTATATACCGTCATTGTTATGCCTATAAGATGCCAATTCATATTAGGAGTTTATTTGGATGAAAGAAAAGCGACCTCAGATTACATTTGCCGTACGCTGTAATCAACCGATTTAGTCGGGAACCTGATGAATTAACACACACCTATGATAAAGTTAGTTGGGCTGTTGCATTATACCGACACCCACTATCCTCGCTGTGTCTATAGTCACCTGATTCACCCACACACCCTTCAAGGTAAGCGTTACACTGTAGTAGTTACTGAGTGACTAAACTAGTTCGCACACTGGTATTGGGATATTTTACCCTGAACTATAAAATGTCCTTTTGCATCTACCGTCGGTGAAGCTAAAAGTAGATAGTGTATTTCGCCCCGTATTTACCTACTTTCACTGTAGTCAACCGTGTAAGACAGAAAGCCGCTTGTGTGCGCATTGTATATTTATTAGTCCGTAAAAATGTTAAAGCTGCGATACTTTTCCAAATTGTACAACATGTTTCGTAACGTAAGACTGTACCAGTTGTAGCGCCTAGATAGTTCAAGTAGACTTACGTCTACCGTCCACATTGATACCGGAGGTTTGCATGCACCCGGTGTAACACGCGTGATTTTTCGGGCTATAGTTTACACTCTTTTGGCCGTCAAACCTAAGAACCCGTACTGCCGTGAGGCCCAGGTGCATTCAACCCTTACCCCACCTTAGAGATAAGTGTACTCACAAGTATATCTTTGGTAGCCCTGGCCAGTGCAAACTTACACCTAGTTGTTACTTTTGGTTAGCTATCCTAATTAATTTGATCGTAGTTGTGGCGTAGTCAATATACGCCGTACCTACATTTGCTTATATATACCTTTGTTTATGTTACTTACTGTGCCTAATTAATGTGTTCTTTTCAGCCATGCGTTTGTAAATAGAGTTAGTTAAGAGTATAATCCAGGTGCATTATTCTGTTGTAGTAATTTGCGTGAGTAGGGTGAATCAGTACATTCTACACCGTGAGTTTTCCTTATTTTCCTATTTTCTTATTATAACAAGTGCAGGGGTGTTTGCTCGACCAGTAACGAGACCCCGGTTATATCTAACACAGTGACATTACTGGTGGTGCCCACTCAATTTTGCCGTCACTCCCGATTTTTGGCATACTACCAAGTTGACGCCCCACTATAATTGTTATCTTAGGGCGTTTAGCAATCCCGACCTACGACTTTCATCATACCCACCCCTCACCGGCTAGAGCTAGGCCGCGCACGGATTCAGATCCGTCCCTTGGTGTCGTAGTGCTGAATTGGCCCGTAACATATGCTCCAAAAATTAACATCCAAAGTTATTCTAGATTTTAGTATCGTGTCCAGTACCCCTACATTTGATTGCCCAATACTTCACCCTAAGGTACTACATTGGCCAGGACGCGAATTATGTTTTACGTAAAGATATTAAATTTTGCCGAACCCTTGCTATTCCAAGCAAAATAGAAATCTTTAACGTGCGTGACAATACTCACACACGGGATCTACGTTTGACTTCTCATCCGAGCGAGGACGTATTTTTGTGAAAAGTGCTCGCCTAATATTTATCAAGCAGTCCGTGTCGGGAATCGAGGCGGAAACCTTAGGCATAGTAATCGGATGCGAACCAACTAAGCCACGAAGCCGCTCGTATCTAGTCCCACAAGGGTTTTCCTCCCTTGGGCAATTTTTCTTTTAAGACAAAATGAATAGCAAGTAATAAACATCCACTTCTGGGGCGTATTTAAGCTAGAAGATCGCCAAGCTATGTGGACGCAGATTGATACTGGGAAAACAGTAAATTCGCTAGGTCAAGGAATTTCATACCATTTGCCAATCCTACATGCTTTCACAGACGTTAATACCACTAGCAAAATTGCCACGAAAAAGTCATTGACCCAAATAACTCTTGGACATCTTGGCAATGGATCTACATTAACTGCCGAGCAATTCGATTCTTTAAAAAGAAATGTTCACAATTTTGCTTGCTAACGAGAAGTTACTACCGACAAATTCCACCACGAATCTATATGCAAAATATTAGGTTTTAGCTAGATTAATGTGTCAAAAATACCTTGTACTTCTAATGCATTATCTTACATTGTTTAAGGGCATCAGCTCAGACGTACCTGTTAACATAATCTCTTAATTTGGCATTTAAGCAACAAGTGTCATATGTTGTACCTCTCTATACAAGCAGAAGTATAGCAAACAAGTTGTACTTCATCATAAATTTTGAAGGGCATAAAACGGTTTTCATTTTAATTTCAAATAACATTTCCTAGTAGTGGTATTTTATATTAAATGTTAAAAAGTGCATAAAGGTTGAATTTGTGTTAACCATTAATTTAAATTTTATTTTTACTCAGAAAATTTCATAATAAAAGAAGTTTAAGATAGAAATAAAATATGCTTCAACAATTTAAGTTCTTGAGATTCATTTGTAAGAATAATATATTTAAAGCGGCAAGAAATGTCTAAAAGAGATAAGAGATTATGATTAGCAGAAATGTGATAAGGGCAGAAACGCGCTTGTACATAGTAACTTTGGAGAGGTGCAAAGCTAGCGTATTATAAGTTAGAAAGAGTAAATATATTAAGACGCTTTATTATGTTACCGTGAAAGAGGAATAGTTATTTGAAGTAGAAGACTAAAAGCATTAGAAACGTTTGGGGATTTTAAAAATTTATGTTAGGATTAAATAAAGGTGTACGGACAATCATAATGAGTATCAGTTCTATATTTTTAGAAGATTTTAATAATTTGTAAATGAAATTAAGTCGACGTACTAGTGTTCGAAATTTATAGTCATGCATAATTTCTTCAAGGAAGTAACAAATCTGGTTTGTTTAATTTTAAGGTGTTAGACAACTAATTTTAATTAGGACTTCTATGGAGTGGAACACTAGCGTGAAGTAAAATCAACTCCACTTAAATAGTATAATAATCATGGTGGCAAATGGAATTTAATGCGACAATTTAAGCTTCATAGTGTATTTCGCCCCGTATTTACCTACTTTCACTGTAGTCAACCGTGTAAGACAGAAAGCCGCTTGTGTGCGCATTGTATATTTATTAGTCCGTAAAAATGTTAAAGCTGCGATACTTTTCCAAATTGTACAACATGTTTCGTAACGTAAGACTGTACCAGTTGTAGCGCCTAGATAGTTCAAGTAGACTTACGTCTACCGTCCACATTGATACCGGAGGTTTGCATGCACCCGGTGTAACACGCGTGATTTTTCGGGCTATAGTTTACACTCTTTTGGCCGTCAAACCTAAGAACCCGTACTGCCGTGAGGCCCAGGTGCATTCAATCCTTACCCCACCTTAGAGATAAGTGTACTCACAAGTATATCTTTGGTAGCCCTGGCCAGTGCAAACTTACACCTAGTTGTTACTTTTGGTTAGCTATCCTAATTAATTTGATCGTAGTTGTGGCGTAGTCAATATACGCCGTACCTACATTTGCTTATATATACCTTTGTTTATGTTACTTACTGTGCCTAATTAATGTGTTCTTTTCAGCCATGCGTTTGTAAATAGAGTTAGTTAAGAGTATAATCCAGGTGCATTATTCTGTTGTAGTAATTTGCGTGAGTAGGGTGAATCAGTACATTCTACACCGTGAGTTTTCCTTATTTTCCTATTTTCTTATTATAACAAGTGCAGGGGTGTTTGCTCGACCAGTAACGAGACCCCGGTTATATCTAACACAGTGACATTACTGGTGGTGCCCACTCAATTTTGCCGTCACTCCCGATTTTTGGCATACTACCAAGTTGACGCCCCACTATAATTGTTATCTTAGGGCGTTTAGCAATCCCGACCTACGACTTTCATCATACCCACCCCTCACCGGCTAGAGCTAGGCCGCGCACGGATTCAGATCCGTCCCTTGGTGTCGTAGTGCTGAATTGGCCCGTAACATATGCTCCAAAAATTAACATCCAAAGTTATTCTAGATTTTAGTATCGTGTCCAGTACCCCTACATTTGATTGCCCAATACTTCACCCTAAGGTACTACATTGGCCAGGACGCGAATTATGTTTTACGTAAAGATATTAAATTTTGCCGAACCCTTGCTATTCCAAGCAAAATAGAAATCTTTAACGTGCGTGACAATACTCACACACGGGATCTACGTTTGACTTCTCATCCGAGCGAGGACGTATTTTTGTGAAAAGTGCTCGCCTAATATTTATCAAGCAGTCCGTGTCGGGAATCGAGGCGGAAACCTTAGGCATAGTAATCGGATGCGAACCAACTAAGCCACGAAGCCGCTCGTATCTAGTCCCACAAGGGTTTTCCTCCCTTGGGCAATTTTTCTTTTAAGACAAAATGAATAGCAAGTAATAAACATCCACTTCTGGGGCGTATTTAAGCTAGAAGATCGCCAAGCTATGTGGACGCAGATTGATACTGGGAAAACAGTAAATTCGCTAGGTCAAGGAATTTCATACCATTTGCCAATCCTACATGCTTTCACAGACGTTAATACCACTAGCAAAATTGCCACGAAAAGTCATTGACCCAAATAACTCTTGGACATCTTGGCAATGGATCTACATTAACTGCCGAGCAATTCGATTCTTTAAAAGAAATGTTCACAATTTTGCTTGCTAACGAGAAGTTACTACCGACAAATTCCACCACGAATCTATATGCAAAATATTAGGTTTTAGCTAGATTAATGTGTCAAAAATACCTTGTACTTCTAATGCATTATCTTACATTGTTTAAGGGCATCAGCTCAGACGTACCTGTTAACATAATCTCTTAATTTGGCATTTAAGCAACAAGTGTCATATGTTGTACCTCTCTATACAAGCAGAAGTAAAGCAAACAACTTGTACTTCATCATAAATTTTGAAGGGCATAAAACGGTTTTCATTTTAATTTCAAATAACATTTCCTAGTAGTGGTATTTTATATTAAATGTTAAAAAGTGCATAAAGGTTGAATTTGTGTTAACCATTAATTTAAATTTTATTTTTACTCAGAAAATTTCATAATAAAAGAAGTTTAAGATAGAAATAAAATATGCTTCAACAATTTAAGTTCTTGAGATTCATTTGTAAGAATAATATATTTAAAGCGGCAAGAAATGTCTAAAAGAGATAAGAGATTATGATTAGCAGAAATGTGATAAGGGCAGAAACGCGCTTGTACATAGTAACTTTGGAGAGGTGCAAAGCTAGCGTATTATAAGTTAGAAAGAGTAAATATATTAAGACGCATTATTATGTTACCGTGAAAGAGGAATAGTTATTTGAAGTAGAAGACTAAAAGCATTAGAAACGTTTGGGGATTTTAAAAATTTATGTTAGGATTAAATAAAGGTGTACGGACAATCATAATGAGTATCAGTTCTATATTTTTAGAAGATTTTAATAATTTGTAAATGAAATTAAGTCGACGTACTAGTGTTCGAAATTTATAGTCATGCATAATTTCTTCAAGGAAGTAACAAATCTGGTTTGTTTAATTTTAAGGTGTTAGACAACTAATTTTAATTAGGACTTCTATGGAGTGGAACACTAGCGTGAAGTAAAATCAACTCCACTTAAATAGTATAATAATCATGGTGGAAAATGGAATTTAATGCGACAATTTAAGCTTCGGAAGTTGGACATAACAGATAGAACTTCAGTGTAGGGTAATGAATGTTTGAGGAACCAGGTGAGCTTGAAGGCGTCTTTCAAAATCAGGTAGTACCCATTAGACTGTTTGTATTATTATTGTCTATGTGATAAAATTGAATAAAATGAGTTTTTACGGGAAGCTACGTTATTGAAAGGTGTAAATATTTGATGCATTAATAGATAAGGAGCGAGTTACATATCCTCCAAATAAATATACATGTATCATTAAATAGAATGACTAAAACTTAAGTTAGATGCAACAGTATATAATTGAAGGACAGATTACAAAAGGTTAATGGAAGCTCATAAATCAGACATGAGAACGGATGTAATACATTGTATTCCAGACGTAACTTGACACTGCAGGTGCACGTCACAATAGACTGTATGAAACTTATTGTTAGAATTAAAATTATTACTTTGTATTGTATAAATGAATAAAGAAAATAGCAGACATCAGCTCTGCAGTTCCCACAAGCAATGCGAGGGGCAGGGACAACATAAATACCTTCGAGAGCCCAAGATGGCCAGTCAGTCTCGAGCTTCAGAACTTTAACATTGTTGGTTGTTCAAGCTACTCAAATTTAGTTTAATTAATTAGTGAAAGTAATTTTGATTGTCAAAAGCGTTAATGAATATAACGCCACCATTTGCTAATTTCCATTATAATTTCTGTTTTAAATAAATTTGTTGGAAGAGTTTTTGAAAGAAGCCTTCTTAAAAGCCGCTCCAAGATGCCCAAAATTTTACTAGAGTCCTTGTTAAAATATGGTTGTCTTTTAGTGTTTCTGTTTCATTGTTATTATAAGTGTAAATTTGATATGCGTAAGATACTAGTAAGAAAATTATAAATACGGAGATTAATTTATTGTGAAGGTCAACCCATTTTAGGATTGGATCATATTAAATAATTTTAATTTTACCAGTATTCTACTACGCTGATCAGTTGGTACCATAATGAGCTTATTACTGAAAGATTTAATGGAAATAGGTGTGGCGACTTATTAAATAAAGCAAAAATAACTTCAAAATATTTTGATCATGTTGATTTATGAAGCGAGTGGAAAATATGTTTTTTTTAGTAATAGTAAAATGAAAAATTTCTATATAACTTTTAATTTGAGTTTGAAATTTATTGGTTGTTAGTAATCCACTTGGCGCTTTTTAATTGAGTCTCGTAGTTTTTGTGGTTGAATCCTTTTTGTGGTTTTATTCCACACACATTGGAGCAGCACTTACACAACTTAGGCTGAGCTAATGGGGAATGGCGTACTCTATTACAGTTTATATCAGGAATTATCATGAACACTGCTTGATTTGGAGTTTCATTTTTTTTCTCTCTCTTTATATATATATATATATATATATATATATATATATATATATATATATATATATAGACAAGTTATTTGCAGTCCGCAATAAGAAATAGTATATAAAGTAAGATGTATCTGTAAACAAACTTTTATAAAAATAATAAGGGCTATTGACAAATACAAATCGGACTAGTAGTTATATATATATATATATATATATATATATAAATATATATACATATATTTTATGTTTTATAAATTAGTTTTATTGATGAAAAATTGGGATGATGTAGTCCAAATCTAAATGCAATATTGTATTTAGCACAACATTTAATTAAGACCTTACGTTTCGGCAAAGGTTTTTGCCTTTTTCAAAGGTACTGCAAAAAATTGACATACAGAATGACATTAGTGAAATATTAAAAATACTTACTTAAAAGTTGTTAATGCAGAAATACATATATATAGGTAAACACCACCAGAATTGAAATGGTGAGGTCACAAATTAAAATAACAAAATGGAGCACTCTCTAGGGTGTAAAAATCATTCTAGTAGAAGATTGTCATTAATACATATTATAATGTCAAAAGACAAGTAATGACTGAAACAATTTTGAAAAGAATGCGTGAATCATATGTAGCCTATTAAGTTATAATAAAAAGCTAATTAGATGATATTCGGGTTGTTATTAAATGTTTGGTAATTTCTTTGAAATCCTGTATAAATTTTCGTATATGGGATGCAAATTTTGTGTATCTTGTCTGAAGTTAATGGCATTAAGTTCACTGTATATATAGTAAGCCTCTAAGAAAAGTCTCATTTTATAATTAGTTTCAGAATCCAAGATAACTACTTCTTTATAATTTGGAGTGTGAAGGGTGTTACTAATGTGTTGAGACAAAGCACAGCTTCTTTTATGTAATTTTGCATCAGACCTGTGTTGAATAATACGATTCTTTAACCATTGGGTGGTGTTACCGATATAGGTTTTTCACATGAACAAGTTATTTTATAAATAACATTACTTCTAAATAGTATGTTAGTTTTGTCTTTTAATTTTGTGAAAAGTTTCTCATTGATTTTTCATAAATATTTACTATTGAGAGATTTGGTTGACGTAAAATTCTTGCTAACAAAGGAGTTAAAGTTTGTATAAAGGTAATTTTTATAAATCAAAGTGTTAGGTTTGGGTTCAATATTGCCAAAACGTATGTTGGTGTAAACTAATTTTTTAACCAGTTGTTTGGGGTAACCATTATTGCAAAGGGTCATTTCTAAAATTTGTAGGTTTTTCTTTATAAACTGTGGTTCTGCGATCATCTGTATCCTGTGTTTTAGAGCAAGTGCAGTATTAATCTTATGGCCAAAAGAATGATAGGAGAAATAATTTATGTACCTTCCAGAGTTCGTGGGTTTTTTATAACAATCAAATAACAGTTTATTTGCTGAATCTCGAATGACTAGGGTGTCTAGAAATGGAATTTTACTTTCAACTTCCAGTACATGTGTAAACTTCAGATGTTGATTGAAGGTATTGAAACAATCTAAAATATGTGGTACTTTTCAAGTGGAGCTGAACATAAGATGTCATCCACATATTTTACAAGAAAAATCATTTTAAAATTCAATTTAGGTATGACAGAGTTTAGCAAATGATCCATTATTATTTGGGCAATTATGGGTGATAATGGGGAACCCATGGGGTACCAAACTTTGTAAATAAAAACGTCTTTGAAAACAAAATAAGTGTTATTGAAAATTAGTGTAATAGATGCTAGAAACAATGATTTTGAAAGGGTGGTATGTGGTTTGATGTTATCCCATTTATTAGAAATTAAGTTCAATGCCATGTCTAAAGGTATATTAGTGAAGAGGGAGGAAACGTCCAATGAGAGTAAAATGTGATTTTCAGGTAATTGAAATCGACGGAATTGTGCAACAAAAGTAAAAGTATCTTTTGTATTATACTCTTGAAGAGGAAAAGCGGTTTGAAGAATTTTTGCAATAAATACTGCTAATTGATACGTTGGAGTGTTAAGAGTGGAAATAATTGGTCGTAATGGACAACTATCTTTATGAATCTTTGGAAGGCCATAATATTTTCCGGGTACAGAATTAGTTATTGTTAGCTCCTTTTTTTGAGAGACTGAAATCAGATGTTTAGAATGTAAAATTTTGATATGATCATTAACTTTTTTTTGTATCATGAAAGTAGGATCTTTATGAATTATTTGATAAATGTGATTATTATCAAGCAACTCTAAAGATTTTTTTATGTAGTCTTTTTTATTTAAAATTACAGTGACAGCTCCTTTATCAGCCTTTGTAATAATAATGTCTGGATTTTCCTTGAGAAACTTCTTCACTTTTAAATACAAAATTGAATCTACATTGCAAATGTTTTTGTTTTTTGGATTACTGATGTAATTAGTGATACAATTGGTAACTCTAGCTCGTAAGTTGTTTTTTTCTTGTTGCGAAAGTTCATCATTGTCCAAAATGTTTTCAACATGACCCAACATTTTTCCCATATTAATGTCACTAATATTAGTCTTTAATATAAATTTTGGTCCTAGTGACAAAAAATTAAGGATATCGATAGGCACTAATTTATCACTTAAGTTCACTATCCATTTATCGTTATTATAAAATAGTTTATTACATTGAGTATTTAGTTCTTTTAATGACTGAAATTTTTTAAACAAAATTTGTTTGTGTTTTTTTAATAGCTTTTTGAAAGAAATAAATTGTCTTTTGCTGAATTCGAAAAATATTTCTGAGGTTAAAGATGCTTGAAGGGAATCTTTTATAGATGTTAATCTTCTTGACCAAAAGTTAATTTTAGAATGTGTAATTTCAATTTCCAAATTTAAAAGAGTAATACTAGACCTGGTGATAAAATTGTTAACCCTGGTATTGAAACGGTGGTTAGAATGTGTTAATAAATCTCTCCATCTGTTAGTTCTGTCGGTGATGTGACGAGGAAGAATTTTTTGTTGTCTACATTTAAGTAGAAAATGCCTCTTGTATGGAGTTTTGCGGTAATCTTAGTAATATTACTCCATTCTTTTAATGCTTTTACTGTAGGTGTTCCATAGTCAATATTAATACGTTGATAAAATCCATCTTCGTAGTTTAAAATATAAGCTTCACTCTTAGTTAATGGACTGGTCTAATATTTTATGTTTTATAAATTAGTTTTATTGATGAAAAATTGGGATGATGTAGTCCAAATCAAAATGCAATATTGTATTTAGCACAACATTTAATTAAGACCTTACGTTTCGGCAAAGGTTTTGCCTTTTCAAAGGTACTGCAAAAATTGACATACAGAATGACATTAGTGAAATATTAAAAATACTTACTTAAAAGTTGTTAATGCAGAAATACATATATATAGGTAAACACCACCAGAATTGAAATGGTGAGGTCACAAATTAAAATAACAAAATGGAGCTCTCTCTAGGGTGTAAAAATCATTCTAGTAGAAGATTGTCATTAATACATATTATAATGTCAAAAGACAAGTAATGACTGAAACAATTTTGAAAAGAATGCGTGAATCATATGTAGCCTATTAAGTTATAATAAAAAGCTAATTAGATGATATTCGGGTTGTTATTAAATGTTTGGTAATTTCTTTGAAATCCTGTATAAATTTTCGTATATGGGATGCAAATTTTGTGTATCTTGTCTGAAGTTAATGGCATTAAGTTCACTGTATATATAGTAAGCCTCTAAGAAAAGTCTCATTTTATAATTAGTTTCAGAATCCAAGATAACTACTTCTTTATAATTTGGAGTGTGAAGGGTGTTACTAATGTGTTGAGACAAAGCACAGCTTCTTTTATGTAATTTTGCATCAGACCTGTGTTGAATAATACGATTCTTTAACCATTGGGTGGTGTTACCGATATAGGTTTTTTCACATGAACAAGTTATTTTATAAATAACATTACTTCTAAATAGTATGTTAGTTTTGTCTTTTAATTTTGTGAAAAAGTTTCTCATTGATTTTTCATAAATATTTACTATTGAGAGATTTGGTTGACGTAAAATTCTTGCTAACAAAGGAGTTAAAGTTTGTATAAAGGTAATTTTTATAAATCAAAGTGTTAGGTTTGGGTTCAATATTGCCAAAACGTATGTTGGTGTAAACTAATTTTTTAACCAGTTGTTTGGGGTAACCATTATTGCAAAGGGTCATTTCTAAAATTTGTAGGTTTTTCTTTATAAACTGTGGTTCTGCGATCATCTGTATCCTGTGTTTTAGAGCAAGTGCAGTATTAATCTTATGGCCAAAAGAATGATAGGAGAAATAATTTATGTACCTTCCAGAGTTCGTGGGTTTTTTATAACAATCAAATAACAGTTTATTTGCTGAATCTCGAATGACTAGGGTGTCTAGAAATGGAATTTTACTTTCAACTTCCAGTACATGTGTAAACTTCAGATGTTGATTGAAGGTATTGAAACAATCTAAAATATGTGGTACTTTTTCAAGTGGAGCTGAACATAAGATGTCATCCACATATTTTACAAGAAAAATCATTTTAAAATTCAATTTAGGTATGACAGAGTTTAGCAAATGATCCATTATTATTTGGGCAATTATGGGTGATAATGGGGAACCCATGGGGGTACCAAACTTTTGTAAATAAAAAACGTCTTTGAAAACAAAATAAGTGTTATTGAAAATTAGTGTAATAGATGCTAGAAACAATGATTTTGAAAGGGTGGTATGTGGTTTGATGTTATCCCATTTATTAGAAATTAAGTTCAATGCCATGTCTAAAGGTATATTAGTGAAGAGGGAGGAAACGTCCAATGAGAGTAAAATGTGATTTTCAGGTAATTGAAATCGACGGAATTGTGCAACAAAAGTAAAAGTATCTTTTGTATTATACTCTTGAAGAGGAAAAGCGGTTTGAAGAATTTTGCAATAAATACTGCTAATTGATACGTTGGAGTGTTAAGAGTGGAAATAATTGGTCGTAATGGACAACTATCTTTATGAATCTTTGAAGGCCATAATATTTTCCGGGTACAGAATTAGTTATTGTTAGCTCCTTTTTGAGAGACTGAAATCAGATGTTTAGAATGTAAAATTTTGATATGATCATTAACTTTTTTGTATCATGAAAGTAGGATCTTTATGAATTATTTGATAAATGTGATTATTATCAAGCAACTCTAAAGATTTTTATGTAGTCTTTTATTTAAAATTACAGTGACAGCTCCTTTATCAGCCTTTGTAATAATAATGTCTGGATTTTCCTTGAGAAACTTCTTCACTTTTAAATACAAAATTGAATCTACATTGCAAATGTTTTTGTTTTTGGATTACTGATGTAATTAGTGATACAATTGGTAACTCTAGCTCGTAAGTTGTTTTTTCTTGTTGCGAAAGTTCATCATTGTCCAAAATGTTTTCAACATGACCCAACATTTTTCCCATATTAATGTCACTAATATTAGTCTTTAATATAAATTTTGGTCCTAGTGACAAAAAATTAAGGATATCGATAGGCACTAATTTATCACTTAAGTTCACTATCCATTTATCGTTATTATAAAATAGTTTATTACATTGAGTATTTAGTTCTTTTAATGACTGAAATTTTTAAACAAAATTTGTTTGTGTTTTTAATAGCTTTTTGAAAGAAATAAATTGTCTTTTGCTGAATTCGAAAAATATTTCTGAGGTTAAAGATGCTTGAAGGGAATCTTTTATAGATGTTAATCTTCTTGACCAAAAGTTAATTTTAGAATGTGTAATTTCAATTTCCAAATTTAAAAGAGTAATACTAGACCTGGTGATAAAATTGTTAACCCTGGTATTGAAACGGTGGTTAGAATGTGTTAATAAATCTCTCCATCTGTTAGTTCTGTCGGTGATGTGACGAGGAAGAATTTTTTGTTGTCTACATTTAAGTAGAAAAATGCCTCTTGTATGGAGTTTTGCGGTAATCTTAGTAATATTACTCCATTCTTTTAATGCTTTTACTGTAGGTGTTCCATAGTCAATATTAATACGTTGATAAAATCCCATCTTCGTAGTTTAAAAATATAAGCTTCACTCTTAGTTAATGGACTGGTCTAATATTTTATGTTTTATAAATTAGTTTTATTGATGAAAAATTGGGATGATGTAGTCCAAATCAAAATGCAATATTGTATTTAGCACAACATTTAATTAAGACCTTACGTTTCGGCAAAGGTTTTGCCTTTTCAAAGGTACTGCACTTGCTCTAAAACACAGGATACAGATGATCGCAGAACCACAGTTTATAAAGAAAAACCTACAAATTTTAGAAATGACCCTTTGCAATAATGGTAACCCCAAACAACTGGTTAAAAATTAGTTTACACCAACATACGTTTTGGCAATATTGAACCCAAACCTAACACTTTGATTTATAAAAATTACCTTTTATACAAACTTTAACTCCTTTGTTAGCAAGAATTTTACGTCAACCAAATCTCTCAATAGTAAATATTTATGAAAAATCAATGAGAAACTTTTCACAAAATTAAAAGACAAAACTAACATACTATTTAGAAGTAATGTTATTTATAAAATAACTTGTTCATGTGAAAAACCTATATCGGTAACACCACCCAATGGTTAAAGAATCGTATTATTCAACACAGGTCTGATGCAAAATTACATAAAAGAAGCTGTGTTTTGTCTCAACACATTAGTAACACCCTTCACACTCCAAATTATAAAGAAGTAGTTATCTTGGATTCTGAAACTAATTATAAAATGAGACTTTTCTTAGAGGCTTACTATATATACAGTGAACTTAATGCCATTAACTTCAGACAAGATACACAAAATTTGCATCCCATATACGAAAATTTATACAGGATTTCAAAGAAATTACCAAACATTTAATAACAACTGAATATCATCTAATTAGCTTTTTATTATAACTTAATAGGCTACATATGATTCACGCATTCTTTTCAAAATTGTTTCAGTCATTACTTGTCTTTTGACATTATAATATGTATTAATGACAATCTTCTACTAGAATGATTTTTACACCCTAGAGAGTGCTCCATTTTGTTATTTTAATTTGTGACCTCACCATTTCAATTTTGGTGGTGTTTAACACTATATAGCATTTCTGCATTAACAACTTTTAAGTAAGTATTTTTAATATTTCACTAATGTCATTCTGTATGTCAAGTTTTGCAGTACCTTTGTAAAGGCAAACCTTTGCCGAAACGTAAGGTCTTAATTAAATGTTGTGCTAAATACAATATTGCATTTTGATTTGGACTACATCATCCCAATTTTTCATCAATAAAACTAATTTATAAAACATAAAATATTAGACCAGTCCATTAACTAAGAGTGAAGCTTATATTTTTATATACATATATATACTATATATATATATATATATATATATATATATAAAACATGCAAATAAGAAACGAATTTAACCGTCTTAATTATCCTGGAATATTTTAAGATAACGTTGAACAAACAACAACAAATTCTAATCAGGGTTGGTTATTGCTATCAATTATATTAGATTTATAGCTCAGGTGTGGATATAACTGGGATCGTTAGAAGTTCAAATTGCCAACGAGAAACAAAGAGGGTGTAAAAATGAGTACTAGTGAGATGAGGATAACACGTGTTAGGGTAATGAAATTATAACAAAAAGGTGACAATACAAACTGGAGTTGGTACAAAGCTAGGAAGAGGTGATGTTGAAGTATATGTTAGAGATAGATAGATGTTAACCTCGTTAACCAACGTGGCCTTTATTACCATGAAAGATTCGCAGAATTATGGCGACCCAAACGTGAGGGACTCAAATTCTGATAATTAAAAATTATTTCAGGAAATTGACGACCTGGAGATTAGGGGTTAATTGTGTTGAAGTTTTTGTGGGTGCTTTTGTTTGTGTGTATTTGTTGTATATGTGAATTTGAGTTTTGTTTTTGCACGTATGTTGAGAAAAGAGTGGTTGAGGAGTCAAGGGAAGTTGAGATTGGAAGTAGTGATAGTGCTTTATTTGATAAGCCGGAAATAGACATGGAGGCGGCAGGAGATAGTATGGATCAGTCAAAAACGGAGTCAGGAGATCAAAGGAGTGAAATGATTATGAGAATGCTAAAAAGAATGAGTCCGGAATCGAACAGGAAGTTTGAGCAAATGAGTGAGGAGTCGAACAGGAAATTAGAAAGAATGACTGAAACTTTAGGCGAAACAATAGAGAAAGTCGACCAAGGAATACAGTGATTTTAAAAATGGTTTGACGATAGAATTGGAGGAAGTCGAAATGCGAGTGAGTTGAACGGAATAAAAGAAATATAGTAGGGATCAAACATGAAATAGGGCAAATAAAAACGGAAGTGAAAGTTTTTTGTGAGGAAGAAATCAACAATAAAATCACAGAAGTAAATGATTCATGTAGGAATCGGTTGGGGAAGTTTGAATGGGAAATACGTCGAATCAAACTAAATGCGAACGCTTTAACGGGTGATGGACCGCGATTTTATACAAATAATTTGTCTTTAGATCGGCACATGAAATTTTATGGGAATAATCGGGTAGACCCGCAAATTTTTTATCAATACTGTGCTAGCTTTGGTACATAATTTATATGATGAGCAGGCGAAATTGCATGTGGTAAAGGCTTTGCTTAAACACAATGCAGAAGCATGGTACAATCTGGTTGGACAAGACATCGAGTCATATTTAGACTTCGGAGAAAAACTTTTGAAACATAATTGGGGAAACCATAAACAAAACCAAGTGCGGAATGATTTGATTACAAGGAAATATAAGAAGGAATTCGCAGGATCTTGGGAGCAGTATGCTATAAGAAAATTTAGCATAGCCAAGCAATTAAGTCCGCCATTGATAGATAGGCAAATTATTAATTATCTTTTTAGACATTTTGAAATAGAGGTTAGACAGCACGTAGCGCTCCAGAACATTACTGAACTGGAGACATTTTTAGAATATTTACAGAAGTACGATGACGTGAGTACTGGGAGACCTAGAGAATATAGGAACAGAAATGTAAGTCAGGTTCGATTTGAGAATAGGGGGGATAATTTTTATAATAGAAGAAGGATGAATTTCAATAGACCGCAGTGGAGAAATAACTGGAAGCCCAGAGGAAATTACCATCGAAGTAACAGCGGTACGAGGAGTACAATTCAGGGTCCGAGTGTGCTACGTCAAAATAGCTCACCAGAAATATCTAGAGCGCAACCGAGTACCGACACCAGGAATAATGAAATTAGGGGTAGATCTGAAGGTAATAGAACGTATGCCGAGGTAGTAGAGGGACGAACAGGATCGAATGGGGAAACGCATGGGACACAGGATTTTTATTATAAGACAAGTCACTAGAATTAGCAGTATGTAAGTATGAACATCCACGGGAATTTATGACGATTGAGGAGGAAGTTGAGACAGAAATAAATGAGAAAGTTTGTTTATCGATTGTAGACGTAAAAATTTTAAACTATAAGGTAAGATCGTAGCCCGATTCAGGATCAGAGGCGAGTTTAGTGTCCGAAGATTTTGTAAAAGATATTAGAGAAAGAAATTTGTGATAGGATTGTGCCAATTAAGAGGAGTCATTTAGTAGTTCCGAATAAAAAGTTTGCTGTAGTCAATAACGTTGTTGTGTTAAAGGTCGAGATAGGTTCTTTAAGCAGTGAACAGATATTTGCGATTGTTCCTGGACTAAAATTTAAAAGTATCTTGGGGATGGATTGCATGATGAAGTTAGGTTTGATTATAGATATGGAGAAGCGATTAATAAAAGTTAGGGATATGGAATTGTTCTGGAAGGATAGTTATGATGTCACAGAAGATGACGTGTGAATTTGATAGAGATAGATGAGAGGAGAGTAAATGAGTTCGATACTATTAGATGTCCAGAGAAAAAATTAGATGAAGTTAAGACACTGTTAAAGAAACATTCTGAATTAGTGGGTGTAGAGGCGAACACAGCGCTAGGGTATGATCATGTTTTAGAGGTAGACAATTGAGAACCATTTAATTCAAAAATATGCCCGATACCAGCAGCATATAGGGAGCAAGTAAATAGCGAGTTAGCAAAAATGTTGGAGGATGGCATAATTGAATATTCAAATACGCATTTTCTAATCCCTTTAGTGGTGGTCAAGGAGAAAGATAATAGCATTCGTTTGTGTTTAGACGCAAGACAGAATTAATCAAAGAACTAAACCGCAATTTCATTGTCCACCATCTATCGACACACTTTTAACTGGGTTGAGTGGTAAACTAATATTCAGTAAGCTTGATTTGAGCAATTTTTTCTGGTTGATTTCGCGACATAAAAATTCTAGAAGGTACACAGGATTTTCAGTTGAAGGAAAAAGTTATAATTTTAAGGTAGTACCGTATGGTTTGTCTACGTCTTGTGCTGCATTAATTAAGGCCAGTCAGGTGAGGTTAGGGGCGCATGAACGAGTTTTAAGTCAGTACGTCGAAGATATTTTCCGTGAAACAGTTAGTATAATAGTCATTGAGGTAAGAGAAGAGTTGAAGGTCCATATATAAAGTACGTACGAAGGATGACTGTACGTATAAAGAAGAGGGTACGATTCAAGTAGATATAGGTGTAAATAGATAGTAGTAGGTAAATAATAGTTGGTAATAATAGGTGTTAATAATAGGTCTAAATAATAATGGTAAGGAATAATAAATAGTTGTACATAAAAATATAAATAGTCAAGTAGCAAACGATTAAATTTAGGGTATATTTGAATTCAAGAAAAAATTCAAAATTAAATTTTTGTTTGTATTCAAATAGGGGGAATATTCTGTGATATTTGGGTTTTTAAAACAGCATTTGTATTCAATTTGGTAATTATTTCAGGATTCTGTACATAAAATACAAATAACAAGGTGAAACGCTTTATTGAAGAGTGAAAATCAATAATTGTACTAAATAATTTCAGTCAGCTAAAAGTCAATTAGTATCATTAGCATGTTGAGAGTGTAAACTTAAGTTTTTGGAGACAATCGGTGTCGGTTGGGAGTGATATTCACAGAAATGTATACTTTAGCTTGTGTTGTGAGACAATATTTCTAAGATTTTGTTGGCCGTTGGAGTTGTTGTTTCTAGAATTTGTAGAAAAATCTAACCGTTGAGATTTTAAAAATTGAATGTTTGTATTGACGGTGTTTACAAGCTTTAGAGGGGCAAACGATATATATATATATATATATATATATATATATATATAAAGCCCAAACGAATGGTGGTGGAGCTCTCGCTCTCTCTCGAAGCTTTCAACTAGTGTACGTCTCTTTAGAGTTACACTGGTAGTTACAACCAGCTAACGGCGCCAAGTATTAAAGTTCTGTAAGTAAAATTGTTACATTTTCATTCTTTACGAAGTGTTTTTTGTATACAATTGCGAATGGAGTAAGAGATAGGGTTTTGTCGTACTGGTTGATTACCTACACATTATAGAAGAGATTTGGGAGTTAGAATGCAGATTGAGTTAGAAAATGAGATAACCCTTTGCTGATATGGTGCAGTTAGCAATCGTTGTAATTGCAATCTATATTGGATGTTCCTGTAGGCAGCAGTCGTTGATGGTACGGTGTCAGTCCTGGGGGCAGTAATAAAATCCAGATAACTGTTGTTTTGTTTGCATATGTGTATAAACAGGTATTTTGTGCTTTCTGGGTGCACTGTTATGATCTAAAAAAATAAACTTGGGAAGTATTATGAATTGAACTTTTCCTGTTGCATTATTGCACTTAATTTTTGTGTAGAAATTTAGGTTTAAAAAATAATTGATGATATTAATAATTTTTGGTATGTACAAGGTAAAAGGTACTTTTGGGAATTAACGTGCTATATTTGCACGAGGTTTAAGGATTATTATGAGCTCGTACTAAACTGGAGGTTAAGTAAAGACCTTGAGAAAGTCCTGCTACTTTTGTTTTGTAGATAATAAAATTATAAATATTTATTTGTGTAATTATGGATTTCAAAATGTATTGTGGAATGTGTTATTTTAACAAAGAAAATGTACATTATGTATAATTAATAAGTGAACAAAGAGTTTTATGTTGTTCTGGGAGTGTCTTTGTCTATGAATATGTTAACAAACATAGGAGTTTTTACTGTAGCAGAATTTTTTTTGTAGTTAGTTTTGTTTTTCAGAAAAGCAGCTGAGCAGCCGTGGCATACTTCGTTGCGAAGCAGAGTTATTGTAAGTTTTTGTAGGTATTCAAGCAGCGTCGAAGGTTTGTAGGATTTTTGTATTTATAATAGACAGCAACTTTCGCAGCAAAAAGCGCCCGAAGGTGGTGCTTTTTGTATAGGCAGCTTTCGCAGCAAAATGGAATTAGAGGGCAAATAAGTCCAGGTTTTTTAAATTTTTTCAACTGTGTATATAGAAATAGGAGCAAATTATTTACGCGCCAAATTAATTAATTTATATAGTGAAAACAGACGGTTATTAAGATGTTTCTCTAATTTTAAATTGGGATGTTAAAATTGCATAAGGGAAGAAGCTTTTGAGTACATAAAAGCTCAAGGATACGCATAAATATATATTAATTTTAAATCAAACGCATGGAAACAAAAAGGGAGCTTGCATGTATAGAAAATCAATAATTTTAAACGCAAATATTTCCATACATAAAAGCCAATGTTCGTTAAGACAAATACTAAGGGAATAAACTAAGAATTGTTATGTTTAAACGGTCGGTTGCTTCGAAGAACACCTGTTGGTTATATGTCAGGTTCATGGAATCTTAAACAAACGTTAACACAAAATTCTATAGAATTATGTTTACAACGGTCAGTGTATAAGCTGCTACAATAACAAATTCCTTGAAGACTGAGTGCAATAAACGATCTATAATGTAAGACAGACAGAGAAAAGTATAAAGAATGCGTTGGGTATAAGTCACGTACGAAATACACGGGTAAATGTGAAGGCCAACTACAATATCGATTTTCTGTAACTTAAAAGGGTTCTAAAAGAGACAACAAATATGCGTGGAACGGAGATAGATAGCTGATAGGTGGAGCGTTGTGACGAGGGAAAATTATATTATTGGTCGATGGCAAGCAGTTTTGAAGGAGAGCGCGTCCGTAAAGGCTATCGAATAAAATTCTATGTAACAGCACGACGAACGGAAGATTTTTCAAAAGTTACAGTTCGTTACGTGCAAAATTTTAAGAATCAGTTTAGAACATAAGCTTTTTTATAGAAATAGGTTCTATAGGGGGTTTAGAAAATATCATGTAATACACGGAGAAAAATATTAAAGCTCTCTTTCCTTTGAGATTTGAGATCGTGTTTAGATCTGCAACGTAATAATAGTAAATGCTTTTACGGGTATTAATTATTGTGTATTCGGTCAAGTTGCATATAACATCCTGTTTTGAAATTATGAAAGCTGTAGTAACGTACCGCAAAAGTTGTAAAAGTGATATTGCACGAGTTGGTTGGTTGATGCTGTTGTTTAGATAAAAGGTGCCGTTACTACAAAGACTCGATTAAATGAAAGGATGGTATTTGGGTAAGCGAAGCCTAAAGCGTAACTTGTATGCATGAAGTATATTTGGTATGGAATGTTACATTTGAGACAAAGCTAATATCTGGGAAGAAGAATAGAGGTGGTGGTCGAGATCTGGATGGTGGAAGATCAGTTGGATCCTGGCACAATCGAAGTATATGAACACAACGACGAGGGTTTCTGGTAACCATCTTCAGCGGTGACGAGGAACGAAGGCGACTCCAGGTAAAGAAAATTAATTTCCTGTTTTTGTATAAACATTTGTGTTGATATTTTTTGTGTTTTGACTTATTGGGGGTGGATTTATTACCATAAAACTTGTTTAAAGAGATATATGTGCAGGACAATTAATTTTGAATATTAAAAAAGCGTTTATTGATGATATATAAAGGTGTATTCATGCTATAAAATGCTGTTGTAAGGAGTAAGCGGGTCTTTAAATTTGTTTTAATAAAAATGCAAGGTGTAAAAGCATTTACAGAAACTGGGTTATAATGAGCTCAAAATAGACCAGAGTAAAGTTAAACTAGGGTTGCATGTGGGGCCCATCTACTCGTATTATATAGAATTTGTTAAAATATATTAAAACCAAGGACTTTAAAATATTTAATGATTGAGCTGGTAGCAGTTGTAACAAACTGTCTGTGCCAAGGTGTAAATAATTTATTAATAATGGAAACTTGTTAATATGTGTAAATAAAAAGGTTGTATGGTTGATGTATTATTTGATTAGTAATTTCATTTGACTGTGTTAAAATGGTAGGTGTTCAAGAAGAAGCCGATTGCTGAGCTAGCTAGGGTGAGCAGAAAAATACAAAGGAGTTCAAAAGGTAGGGTAAGAATTTTTTTTTTTTTTGAAAATTTTATGTTGGCCCAATTCGTGGGGCGAGAATTTTAAGAGCATATAATCTCCGCTTCCACGGCAATATATATATACATATATATATATATATATATACATATATATTATATATATATATATATATATATTACTCAAATTTAGACCAGGGTAGAAAATTAATTAACGACATCAAATAATTTTAATCACCGTGTATAAGAAAGCTTTGGGTAATAATACGCTTCATTTAAAGGCATATTGGATAAATTCGTCATTTACTTCTAAACATAGGGTTTATATTGTTTAGATAATGTTAAACACCGTGTATATTAAAGCAGTGGAAAATAGTACGCTTAATTAAAAGCCTACTGTGTAGATTTAAATCATTCAATTAGAATGTAGGGTTTTTGTATATAATCATAATCAACGTTACAAAAGAAGTAATGTAGGATTTCATTAGATAATACGCGTTATTAAAACCGTGAAGCATAAAATTTAATCTTTCCAAGTACTAAAACTATCGAGAAATTATAAAGACATGGAAAAGGCACGCAAAAGACTTCGGCGTATTAGAACTCAGGAATACCTGCAAAGAATAACGATGTATATGATAGTTGATAAGCTTTAAGCTATATGAGTGCAAGTAAGAAAGCGAGTTTGTGGTTTAAAGACAAGCGAGATGGAATGCATTAGCAGTTAAATGAGGGGGAAAATGTGAAACAAGCGCACAGGTTTTAGATAGAACGAACAGACTAGATTGGCGATTAAGGTTAAAATAAGATGCAAACATGAGAGGGGAAGCATATCAGTTGGTGTGTAAAATTAATTAGTTGTTCTCGGACGTGGTGCGATGCGTGTGGAAAATTCTTAGATTTTCAACTCGGACGAATGCAAATTTCAGTAGAATCATTGTGCCGAGCCACCGGAAGGAAAAATAGAATGCGAATTTCTTAAAATCGTCCGTCGCGGGACAAATTCGACTTGCAAGCGAGCCATTATATAAACCCGGGCTAATATGAGTTTCGCTCTCTTATATTTTTGATTTCATTCGATACTTCAAACAGTTTTGCTCTTTATTTTTTGATTATTCGATACTTTAAGTAGAATACGTGGTGATTACGTGCTACAATAAAAGTTATTAGTACACTTGAGAAGATAAATAAAGGTAACAAAGTCTAGTTATATTTGCGGGTATTACTGTACCAATTATCCAAATTAATAACGATAAATAAATAAATAGAAGTAGGCAGTTTTTGGTATAGCGTGAAAGAATTATGAATTTCAGTGCTATGTTTCGGGAGTGTTAGTAATCAAATGTTATTCGTAAACGTGATTGGATCTACAAAACAAGATTTCGATATACTTAGATGAGTTCCTGAGAAACCCTGAAACCTTTTAGACGAATGGTGGTGTAGAAAAATTTTAAAGGCGGCAGAAAGCCGAAGAAGTAAACATAAACCAGCTGGAATGGTGGGATTAGCAAGTCCGATGTACATTGAAGACACGAGTGCATTAACCTTCAGGTAAATTATGCATTTTTGTTTGATCTTAGATATTTTGGTGTGTGTTGAATATCTTTATAATTTGTTTGATAAAAATGGACAGTAGTAAATTTGTATAAACAACAAATTTTTAATTTTAAGGTAAAATTTTCTTGTATAAGTAGAAAAGAGTATTTATCAGGTTTATGTTTTTGATTATGGTAAAAATGTGGGTCTGTCTTTGAGCTCAATTATACTAACCTGTTAAATTAACGTAAAGGGGTGGGAGATGCCCCCTTTTATTCAGACTCAGGTCTGCAAATATTGTTTATTTAATTAGTATGCATCCTACAAGGACTCTAATTCTGGATACAAATTAAAATGAGGACAAATTTTAACTTGAAAATTTATGATGCTGCAATTTATGCTGAAATTTAATTTTGAAATTTTAATGTATTGTGAATATTGGTGTAAATAGAGTTAACGTTGATGTTTGTGGTAGGAATGTGTTTTATTTATGAATGAGGATGAAAGTTTTATCTAGGTGAGCTGCCGTGGCGGAAAGAGTCAAGAGGCGATTATCAGAAGAAAATCAACGGACCAGTTAATTTTGAGGGGATCACAGCAAATCTTGACGCCCAATCTGTGGGGCTCGAATGTTTTTTTAGAAAGGACCAGTTCCTGTTGACTGAAAGGATGAATCACAACAATCTTGGCGCCCAATTCGTGAGGCTCGATTCTTATAAGGAAACACAGCAATCTTGGCTCCCAACGTGGAGCCATTCACCGTAGTAACGAGGATCATAGCAATATATATATATATATATATATATATATATATATATATAATCTTCACGTTTTATTTGCTGAATATTAATTTAAAATAATTCAATTTATTTGGGATTGCAGCAAATTAAGAAAGTCTACTCTTTTTTCTTTAACTCAAGCTTTCGAGATTTTATTTTTCTCTTCCTCAGGAGTAACTAAATAAATACAATGGTAAACAAATAAATAAATTTTAAAGTTAAATACTTACGAATGTGAGGTTTGACTTAGATTTAAAATATTAATTTTAAATTACAAAATATGTTTCAGAATTTTGAAGGTAAAGTAAGTGTCAATGTCAATGGGTACTACAAAATTAAAATTAGTGATACAAAATAATAATTCCTTGGATAAATTTTAAATATTAAACAAGTATTAAAATAATTAATTAACTAACAAACATAAACTAAAACGCAAGAGTATGTACGTCTGTATGAGAAATTTGTACAAGTAGTAGGAAGACGTAGAAGCAATAGAATCACATTCATTTTATCATATAAACATATATAAATGTATAGAAATACATATATGTGTGTGCATGTACACATGCAAACAATTCACATACAAAAAATATAAATAAAACAAAAAAGAAAGAACATGTGCAAGAATACACGTAAGTATAAACGTAAACATACAACCAACAGACACACAAACGCCAACAAACAAACACACAACACACATACACATACACAGACACATAAACAAAACAAAAAACAAAGCTAAGAATATAAGCACTAATGAGATTTAGTAATTATGTCTGTGGTACAGTTCTTGTTCTTATTTTGGTGTCTATTTCCAGTAGATACGCGTATATGCAGCTAAGATTATCTATATCTTTTTTTAAATTTAGTGCTTCTGGTTCTTGTGCAATTCTAACCATTTCTATGAATTTCCTTTTTGTAGTGTCCTTTTCTACATCTAAAATTACTGCATCAGTATAGTTCATTTTGTGGCCTGTTTCTATAACATGCGTTGAAAGTGCTGAAGAATTAACATTTCTTCTGGTATCACTTTTATGTGAAGTAATTCGTTGATGGAGCGTCCTTGACGTTTGGCCAATATAACTTTGAATACAGTTACAACAAGGAATTTTGTAGACTATGTTAGATTTTAGTTCTTTTGAAGTAACATCTTTGATTTTAGTGTAAAGACTTCTGCTTAATTTGACATTTTTTAGTGCAATTTTAATTGTAGGGTTTTTGATTATAGATGTTATTCGTTTCGTTAGATCTCTGATATATGGTAAGCTTACGTATTTTGAGAGATTATGAACTTCTGTTAGGTTATTGGTTTCTTCTTGTTGTGTATGCGGTGTTGGATGTTTTGATAGGTGTATTATATAATAGTTTTGTTAGAAATCTTCTAGGATAACCATTCTTTTGTAATATTTCATAAAGGATTTTAAATTTTTATCGATAAAGGATTGATTTGATAATTTCAGTATTCTTGTTTTAAATTCAAAATAGTATTAATTTTCATAAACATGGGATGGTATGACATATAGTTTAGGTATCTTCCAGAGGATATTGGTTTCTTGTACCAGTCTGTTACGATGGTTGTATCGTTTCTTATCACTTTTAAATCTAGAAAAGGCACAGAATTGTTTGTTTCACTTTCAACTGTGAATTGTATATGTTCATCGTAGGAGTTGAAAGTAATTAGTATGATGTCCTGTGCATTTTCGATTCAAATTATTTTTCATTCCAAGGCAGATTTTACAAACAAATTACAGGCACACCTATGGGATCTATTATATCACCCATAATAGCACAGTACGTCATTGATGAATTATTAGACACCTGTTTAACCAAATTACCGTTCACTGTGCCATTTTGTAAGAAATTTGTTGACGATTTGATTTGTGCCATACCATACAATGCACAGGACATCATACTAATTACTTTCAACTCCTACGATGAACATATACAATTCACAGTTGAAAGTGAAACAAACAATTCTGTGCCTTTTCTAGATTTAAAAGTGATAAGAAACGATACAACCATCGTAACAGACTGGTACAAGAAACCAATATCCTCTGGAAGATACCTAAACTATATGTCATACCATCCCATGTTTATGAAAATTAATACTATTTTGAATTTAAAAACAAGAATACTGAAATTATCAAATCAATCCTTTATCGATAAAATTTAAAATCCTTTATGAAATATTACAAAAGAATGGTTATCCTAGAAGATTTCTAACAAAACTATTATATAATACACCTATCAAAAAACATCCAACACCGCATACACAACAAGAAGAAACCAATAATCTAACAGAAGTTCATAATCTCTCAAAATACGTAAGCTTACCATATATCAGAGATCTAACGAAACGAATAACATCTATAATCAAAAACCCTACAATTAAAATTGCACTAAAAAATGTCAAATTAAGCAGAAGTCTTTACACTAAAATCAAAGATGTTACTTCAAAAGAACTAAAATCTAACATAGTCGACAAAATTCCTTGTTGTAACTGTATTCAAAGTTATATTGGCCAAACGTCAAGGACGCTCCATCAACGAATTACTTCACATAAAAGTGATACCAGAAGAAATGTTAATTCTTCAGCACTTTCAACGCATGTTATAGAAACAGGCCACAAAATGAACTATACTGATGCAGAAATTTTAGATGTAGAAAAGGACACTACCAAAAAGAAATGCATAGAAATGGTTAGAATTGCACAAGAACCAGAAGCACTAAATTTAAAAAAAGATATAGATAATCTTAGCTGCATATACGCGTATCTACTGGAAATAGACACCAAAATAAGAACAAGAACTGTACCACAGACATAATTACTAAATCTCATTAGTGCTTATATTCTTAGCTTTGTTTTTTGTTTTGTTTATGTGTCTGTGTATGTGTATGTGTGTTGTGTGTTTGTTTGTTGGTGTTTGTGTGTCTGTTGGTTGTATGTTTACGTTTATACTTACGTGTATTCTTGCACATGTTCTTTCTTTTTTGTTTTATTTATATTTTTTGTATGTGAATTGTTTGCATGTGTACATGCACACACATATATGTATTTCTATACATTTATATATGTTTATATGATAAAATGAATGTGATTCTATTGCTTCTACGTCTTCCTACTACTTGTACAAATTTCTCATACAGACGTACATACTCTTGCGTTTTAGTTTATGTTTGTTAGTTAATTAATTATTTTAATACTTGTTTAATATTTAAAATTTATCCAAGGAATTATTATTTTGTATCACTGATTTTAATTTTGTAGTACCCATTGACATTGACACTTACTTTTACCTTCAAAATTCTGAAACATATTTTTGTAATTTAAAATTAATATTTTAAATCTAAGTCAAACCTCACATTCGTAAGTATTTAACTTTTAAAATTTATTTATTTGTTTACCATTGTATTTATTTAGTTACTCCTGAGGAAGAGAAAAATAAAATCTCGAAAGCTTGAGTTAAAGAAAAAAGAGTAGACTTTCTTAATTTGCTGCAATCCCCAATAAATTGAATTATTTTATATATATATATATATATATATATATATATATATATATATTGCTATATCGCCTTTTATTACAATATTTTGTTAGTACTTCTTACGAATTTGTCAGGATTTTCGAATTTGGGTGTGCTCCCGGTCGGTAGTGGTTAATCGATCAGTATATAACATGGCGACATACGGTTATATATGTGCTTCATATTTGACACAAAACAGAAAATGCGTCTTTCGGATTTTACATACTCCTCGCCCACTACGGCCTGCACTATAATTGTTTGCAACATAAATGACAAAGCGTCCCAAGGCAATTTCCTTCGCTTACTGCTTAGAGTCACTTCTGGCCGTCCCGTTTCAATTCCAATTACAGCCGTGTCTTTTTATATAAAATTTATCATTAACAAAAGCAACATCTTTATAAACGTCAGTATTTTAGTCTGTGATTATATAAAAAACAACGGGAAAATATTCAAAGCACTCTTATACCGCCGCTTTTATTTTGAACATATGTATGAAGCACCGCGTGATATTGACGTGTTAATCATTTTATAACCAGAGGTACCACAACAGTGCCTAAATTTTAATTAAGACAGAAGAACTGCTATACCCATAATATGGAATATCTAAAACAAAATTTGTATAAATATTCTGACACTAATAAAACTTAACTGCGGGTTAATCAAGAAGCTAGAAAAAAATATCTTTAATGATGTTTTTGGCCACTGGTTTACTCGCAGGAGGTACATCTGAAACCACAGGCGGGTGTGATATAAAGACGTGTTAACACCACATTAATTCGATTGAACATGGCAACACGAGATTCCGCAGCTAGGCCACTTATTATTTCTTATAGCGTCAATAGTTTATAGATCTAATTTGTGCACCCACGCAAGGTAGGTCTCGAATGCGGAGATCACAATTTAAATTTTGACGATCAACGAACTTGAAACTGTGCTTTATAAAATATTTTATGTAAATGCAAATTTGCTATTGCATGCTTTTATCGATTTTGGAATAATTACGCCGTGATTACAATTAACTTCACGTAACGGGACGCGAAGGGACGTGAAGTGAATTTTACGTTTGAGGTTTTTTTTAAACTACGATCGCCCTTACGTGTCGCCGTGAGGCAGTACCAGCTTATAAATTTAATTTTGGGCGGATATTTATATCTGCAACTGCAAAAGAGGAAACCTATACGAACTATGGGCGGAAAACTATTTTCCGAAAATGAATACAATTTTATGACGAGCTTAATCTTGTGGAAGAATTTCATTTGTGTGATTAGCAACCCTTTCTTATTTACACAAGAATGAATGTCGAAGGGCAAAGGATTAGTGACTGTCTGGCAAAAAATATAATCATTTGTTACGAGTGAATGAATCTTTAAATTGTTAAATTTATAATTACCCATAGGAAGCAGAAATCCTATGTCAAACTGAGGGTACTTCCGCTAACCACAATGGCACAGGAGTGAGTTCCTATAGAAACACATAAATAAATGGAAAATGCAGTTGCAAGTTATGTTAGCAACAACACTTACCATGAAAGGCTCTTTTGTACTAAATTAATGGGCGCCAACTCGTCTGGTCTAGGAATGATCCTCCGGAAGACGAGTATTTCTAGTGGATGCTGATTATTTCGGTTCACTGGGTAATGGAGCCCTTTTTACAAAATACTAAACTATATTTTTAAGCAAAGAAAACTACCACATTCAGCTTACTACGTCACCTAAATCTATTTGAGTACAAACATCATAGCATTATTCCTGTCTACAGGTACACACACAGATTTATAAAATTACATAAATCAATTCCTTTCACTTACTCATAACGATCCGATTATATTAATTTAAAGCACGTCCTCTAACTCTCAAATAAAATTGCAATTTCCAAGTATTGTATCTCTAATAAAATTAACTCCATATCTTACACTGATGGTTGATGTTTTATAAATTCGTCAATATTTAGTTTAACAAACGTTATGGATAAATACCACCAACAAAACCATGAAAAAAGTTTATAACTAGCTAATAAATTTTAAGTTGTATTTTATGCGGATAAAAAATTTCATAGAGCCAGGATTAACTTCACATTCCGTCATGTCCAACGTCCGTTGGTTTAGAACCAGTACGTCCCAAATTCTATCTGAGTTATTAGGTTCCGTCGAAAATTTGCGGATATCACCACGTTTAACTCCCATTTGCTAATCTCATAACCTAAGAGACTTACACGATTATCTTCTCAACGATCACCTTCACGTGTGTGCTCATCTCCGGTTCGCAAATAATTAATTCCCTTTTTCTGTTGGGTATCTAGCTTTCGTTTTTTTCTCCCACTTACCACGCCTTTTATAGCGGTTTTCATAGTAAGCATACTTGTTTCAATTGAAAAGTGCGTGATTTGATTTGATTTGATACGTGATTCCGATGTTAGCAATCTGTGAATGGGTACATTGCAGCCTTAAACTTTTATTGTATTTTATGTCTGGTTAGATCATCTGTAACATTATACTTATAAGGTTTATTAAGTTATTGTCTGTATCTAAATGATTTAACGACTTTGTAATGTTATAAATTTCATATTTTCTGGTAGTTATTTCGTATTACAGCTACACCTCTTTTCCTGTAACGTTGATTAGCTCAATTCTACTGAAAATTGTAAAAGGCTCTCCTATTTTAGGAATAATTCTATATAAAAGAAATTGATAATTCCGCTGCTATATACCTCTTTAATTATTTTAAAAGCTTTCTTAATGTAAAATGATTACATTATAAAAATTTACTATTGTACAGAGCCCGGAGAAGGAACGTCCCCCACTCGGAAGCTCATAGAATTAAAACCAATTGAGATAAAAAAAATAGTTGTATTAGAGTAAAGTCTACGTAACGGCATTTAATTCAATGTGTTTTTAACAATACACGATGTACGTTTCGGCCACCATTGTTGATGCACTGATTAACCTTTCACGGTAATTGTTCACGACTATTAGACTAAACATCCTAATCACGAGAAAAAACCTATTCTAGTAAGATCGAGCGAAAGTTTCCATACAAATGAACTATTATCCTTAATATTTTGATCTCATGGAAACCTTCCCGGCAGATGCTGAAAGATAAAACATGTAGTGACCAGAAATAAGTTCTATTGAAATTTGAAAATACTAATGCGAGCACAACAGATGGATTTTGGTAAACAACGACTTAAAAAAAGCGACAGAATATTTCAATGTGCATGTAGGAAACACACCAATAGCCAGTAAGAAAATAGAGACTTACCCAAATATAATAATAAAGACCTATCAAAAGACAAGTAAAAAAGTTAAGGTTAATAGTGACCCGAAGCTTCCATATTAGTGAAGTCCAACACTAACTGGAGATGTCGGTTAAAAGACGCCGGCCTTTCAAAGAACAACATGAGGGACAAAGGAAAGAGAAGCTCAATACGCTATACTCGAAGATAAAAATCTTTTAAAAAACACAATAACTGACTTGTAAAGCAAGAAGTGGCGAGAATTATGTGATATGCTAGACACGGATATCTTCGATGCGGCATACAAGATCGTAAGATGCTAGGAAAGTTAGCAATGTTGTAAGAGAAACTTAGGGCGTTCCGCAAACTATTTATAGAGAAAGAAGAGGGTGTAGAATCGCCAGAAACCTTACATTTGATTTTCCAATGCTCCACCCGAAGGTACTACATTGGCCAGGAAGCCAGATTTTTTACCTGGAAATTTTGAATTTTGCCGAACCCTTGCTGTTCCAAGCAAGGTAGGGATCTTTAACGTGCGTGACAACACTCACACACGGGACATCTATTTTACCTCTCATCCGAACGAGAGCGTATTTATGTGAAAAATGCTCACCTGGCATTTTTCAAGCTGACCGTGTCGGGATTAGAACCCGGGACCTTGGGCGTAGTAGTCACACGCATATCAGCTACGCCACGGAGCCGCCTAATGGCCAGAAACCCTAGAATTATTTCAGGGTTTCCAACCGTTTACTACAGAACAGCAGTAACATAAAAATGGGAAAGGCACTTGGACCGGATGGCATGCCCCCGGAAGTTACGAATGCCATAGTCAAAAGTAACACGGGGCACTTCAGAACTTTGTTCAACGAATGTCTGGAGAACAACTTATCATCCGAACGAAAACTGGTAAAACTGGCACTTAAAGAAGAACCGAAGAAACAAAACGGACCTGTAAAATAGAGCCAATATGTTTACTTAGCATGTTTAAAAAAATATATAAATATATTCTAAATAATAGGCTCCAGAAGGAAATTGAAGAACGTGGGGGTAACCAAAGATCAGTACAGTTTTGTAAAAGACAAAACTACTGTTGACGCGGTACAGAAAGTTCCGAGACAGTAAACTGAAACAATAGGGTTGGCAGAAGATGAGGCGGTTTAGTTTTAATAGATGTGAAAAACGCACTCAATATATTCTTGTGAGAGGTGATAATAAATAAGCTGTAGAAACGAAACATATCTAGCGTTTACTGAATATTACGCACTACCTCCATGGTAGAAAGACAACGGTAGGAAAAGAGACCTGTCTAAAATTAGAGAAAGGTGTTCGACAGGGATCGGTTTTGGCCTACCCTGGAACATTGTGTACGACGACGCCATGGCAGTGAAGGTCCGGAGGGCATAGACCAATTTTGTTACGCGGATGAACTGGTAAACGTAACTGCAACATGAAAGCACCTACAACCCAAACCACTGGTAGATGAAAGCTTGAGGAGCATCGCCCAATAGATGAGATAAAACAAGCTAGAGTTAGTATCCGGAAAGAACAGCCACAACACTAAATCTTGGACGGAAAGCCAAACAAAGCACTTTCAAATTAGATGGGCATTTGATAACCCAGTACAAAACTGTAAATTATTTAGGAGTACTATAGATTACGGACTTACCTCGCTCGGCACTTGGGGAAGAGAACCACTAAACCCAAGGACATTATGGAGACCCTAATCATATGGATGTCCATTATAGGTGGACCGAGGGCACAGAAAATGAAGGTACTACAGATACAATTCGATCAATAGTGCTTGGGGCACCCTCAATATGGCATGGAGCATCACCAATACGTAGATGCAAAGAAGGTATTCAAATGTGACAGACAGCAATGGCAGTGAGAGCATGCAATGCTGATTGCACTGTCTCGACAGTAGCACTGACAGTGGTAGCAGGTTCCGCCCACTAAAAATTCTAGTCGAAGGGAGATACGGGATCTATGAAGCCATTAAATAAAAAGCAATAAAAGACACCAAAGAAATTAAATTAGACGCCAGAAAAATAACCACGGATAAATGTCAAACACAATAGGTGCAGACATCCAAAGGCAGATGGATCGCTAGGCTCATATCGCAAGTACAGCCCCGAGTAGAAATAAAACACGGACTTATAAATTACAACCGCACCCAGGTTCTGATGAACCGCGGTTGTTTTGGCGCGTGCCTGCATAAGAACAAGAAAACAACCACCACAGCGCGCCGATATTGTGAATGTTATATGGACGACTTCAATCACACACTATTTAAGTGCAAAGGGTGGAATAAAGAAACAATAGCGCTAGCAAGGTCCATATGACAAAAGTTACTGCCAATCAGATGACAAAAGAGATGTTAAACTCACAAGCAAATTGGAACAAAATGAACACCTTATCAAAGGAGTATTAAGCGCAAAAGAGAAGGACGAACGACAAAGATAGCTAAACAGATAAGCTAGGTAAAAAGGAAAATAACACTCCTAGTGTGGATGCCATTCCCGTGGTTTCGGGAAGTACCCTATCAATAGAGGGAAGGGGAAAAAAAGTTTAGTGTGTATCTCAACTTCCACCGACAATAGATGGTCTTAAGCCAGCCGGAGAGTAAGACAATAGAAGCTTCTCCGACCTCAAAAAAAAAGTTTGCATGGAGAGCTGCATCAAACCATTCTGCGGACTGAAAACTTTACAACATTCAAGCAGGCTACTGTCTTAGTCTTTGTCAAATTAACTACGAAACTTTAGCAATATTTGACAGAGCCACTGTCAAGACGTCGCAGCTCCTCAGGGCGTCACAGCGAACACTTTGGGAATCCCTGGATTAGATAAAAACCAGGTTCGTTTTAGGGCTTGCTTTACATGGAAGAAAGCAGAAAATGGACTTTTTAGATTCCCTAGTTAAAATATACCTGCAGTAGTTGTAAAGCTTTTTGAATTTTGAAAAATCATATGCTTAGAAAATCGAAGCAACGGTGCAGAATTTTGTAAGAAAAAACTTTGGTCGTGCGGCAAAGATTTTCACCTGGCTCGCTCTCAGTTCAGAAGTTCCGCTGAAACTGATCGAATTAGTGATGCATATTTATTTCCGACTAAAATGACAGTATTGCTTAATTTTTTGGAATGCCTCTTTGAAATGTTTTAACTATCTAAAGAATCAACGCAAATTGTCTAGAAATACTTTCGCTAGGCACCTAGAGAAGATAACCTCTAAAACCAAGAACATTATGAACACCTTACCATATTGATGCCCAATATAAGTGGACCGAGGGCACAGAAAAGATAACTACTACCGATGCATCCCAATTAATAATGCAATATGAAGCCCCAAAATGGCATGAAGCACTGGGGATACACAGATGCAAAGAAGATATTTGAAAGTGCCAGAGAGCAATGGAAGTGAGAGCGGGCACTGCTTATCGCACTGTCTCTACGGAAGCACTGCTAGTGATAGCAAATCGCCAGCCACTAGAAATTCTAGTGGACGAGTGAGACAGGATCTATAACATCATCAACGAATACCAGAAAAGACAGGAAAGAAAGTTTAGACGCCAGAAAAATAACTACGGATAAATGTCAAAACTAATAGGAGCAGACACCCAAAGGCAGACACATACCGTGAGTACAACCCTGAGTAGAAAGGAAACGCGCACATATAATGTCACCCAGGCGCTACTGAGGCACGGTTGTTTTGGCACGTACTTGCATACGATCCAGCAAGAAGCCACAACAGCATGCTGGTATTATGAACATTATGTGAAAGACTCCAACCATACACCGTTTGAGTGAGGTGGTGGGATAGCGCCAGAAAGGTACACCGGACATACAGTTACTGCAAATAACGCTGCGAAGAAAATTTTAGCCTCACAAGAAAATTGGAACAAAGTTGAACACCTTATTGGTGAAATACTAAACGCAAAATTGAGGAGCGAATTACAAAGAGTACTAACCAGACAACCTAAATAAGAAGAGAAAACGCACACCCATGCCTCTCGAGCTCCCGTGATGTACAACACATACCAGTGGTTCCAGAAGAGACTACCATTGAAAGAGTTTAGTGAGTATCTCAACTAATAGGAGCATTCCACACTCCCGCAAACAATAGATGCTTTTAAGCCGGCCGTAGAGTAAGGCAATATAAGCTTCTCCAACCCCTTGGAAAAAAGAAGCACAGCATGGAATGCTGCTTCAAACCAGTCTGCGGACTGAAAACTCAACAACATTCAATCAGACTACTGTATTGGTCTTTGTATAAATATTTATTAAACTTGTCCAATATACCACAAAGCCTCCCTCTGAGGTTGTCGACGCTCCCCTGCGCCACGGCGCCTAGTTTGGTAACCACTAGATTTTTGTTCTAGGTTTTGCTTTACAGGCGGAAGAAGGTAGAAAATGGACTTTTTAGATTTCCTAGTTAAATTTTAAGCTTTTTGAATTTTAAAAAACTATATCCCCAGAAAATGGAGGAAATGGTGCCGATTTTTTGTAGGGCAAGAATTAGATTTTACCTGACTCGCTACTAATTCAAAAGTTCCGTCAAACTGATCTAATTAGTGATGAATATGCATTTCCTACTAAAATAAGAATAATGCTAAATTTTTTGGAATGCCTCCTTGAAATGCTTAAACTATTTAAAGAATAAACGCAAATTTCATAGAAACACTTTCGCTCGGCACATAGAGAGGATAACCTCTAAAACCAAGAATATTATGAAGACCTTACCATATTGATGACCAATATAGGTGGACCGAGGATACAGAAAAGACAACTTTGGATGCAACCCAATCAATAATGCTATATGCAGCCACAAAATGGCAAATAGCGCTACGGATACACAGATGCAAAGAAGAGATTGGAAAGTACCAAAGAGTAGTGGAAGTGAGAGCGTGCACTACTTATCCCACTGTCTCTACAAAAGCACTATTCGTGGTAGCAAGTCTTCACCCACTAGAAATTTTAGTGAATGAGTGAGACAGGATTCTATTACGTCATTACCAAGAAAAGACAAAAAGAAATTACATTAGACGCCAGAAAACTAACTATGGATAAATATCATAACCAATAGAAGCAGACACCCAAAGGCAGATAAACCGCTATACTCGTACCGTGACTACAACCTTGAGTAGAAAGGAAACACGGACTTATAATGTCACCCAGGTGCTAACGGGGTATGGTTGTTTTAGCGCGTACCCGCATAAGATCTCGAAGAAAGTCACCATAGCATGCTGGTATTGTGAATGTTATGTGGCCGACTCAAACCACGCACCATTTGAGGCGGGATGGAAAAAGAATAGCGCTAGAAAGAAACCGGACAAAGTTACTCCAAATAACGTCGCGAAGAAAATTTTAGCCTCACAAGAAAATTGGAACAAAGTTCAACACTTTATCGGTGGAATATTAAGCGCAAAATAGAAGAACGAATGAAAAAGAGACCTAACTAGACAACCTAAATAAGAAGGAAAAACGCGCACCAATTCCTCTCGAGCTCCCGTGATGTAGAACACATACCAGTGGTTCCAGAAGAGAGTATCACTAGAGGAGCTTAGTGGGTATCTTAACTAATAGGAGCGTCCCTAACTCTCACCAATTATAGATGCTTTTGAGCCAGTCGTGTAGGGTAAGGCAATAAAAGCTTCTCCGATCTCAGGAAAAAGAAGAGCAGCATGGAATACTGCCTCAAACCAGTGTGCGGACCGAAAACTCAACAATATTCAATCAGTCTACTGTCTTGGTCTTTGTCTAAATATTTATGAAACTTTTAGAATATTTCTCAAAGCCCCCTTTGACAGCGTCGCGGCTCCCCTGTGCGCCACGACGCACAGTTTGGGAACCACTAGATTTTGTGGTTTGGCAAATTTATATATAAGCAATTATCGCGCGCATAAATTCGTACTACAATTTTCTAATACGGCCGGTTTTGGAAGTTGATAACGCTCCAAAAGATAAATCGACCAGTCGTAGTAGAAAAATGGAAATTCGTTTGGAAAACACTCGCCGGTCAGTTAGTACGCGCTCGCTGTGAGTTAACATATAGAATCGCATATCTCTGCAACGCAAGTGCCCATTAATTTGAAAATTGTGGTATGTTTTTTGTGTGTTTGTTTTGCATGTATTTAACTTTGTATACCTAGCTACCAGCCGCTTAAGTCAAAATTTTAATCCCTTACCCGCAGGCAATTTAATTCGCATTTTATTTATTTATACGCTATACCTAATACAGTCCACACCACTTTGCCACATCACTGCTTATTTTGGTCTTTCGAGCCGAATTTGAACCAGCGGCCTAAGAATCGTGTGGCAAAGGGGTGTGGACTATATTAGGTGTAGCGTATAAGTAAATGAAATGCAAGTTGAATTGTCTGCGGGTAAGGGATTGAAATTGTGACGTAAGCGGCTGGTAGTTAGTTAAACCAAGTTAAATACATGCAAGACAAACACACAGAAAACTTACCCTAATTTTTAAATTAATGGTCACTTGCGTTGCAGATATATGCGATTCTATATGTTAACTCACAGCGAGCGCGTACTTACTGGCGGGCGGGTGTTTTCCAAATGAATTTCCATTTCTCTACTACGACTAGCCGATTTATCTTTCGGAGCGTTATCAACTTCCAAAACCGGCCGTATTAGGAAATTGTAGTACGAATTTATGCACGCGATAATTGCTTATATATAAACTTGCCAAACCATTTTGGTTCTAGGACTTGCTTTACAGGTGGAAAGAAGTAGATAATGGCCTTTTTAGATTCCCTAGTTAAAATCCACCTGCACAACTGTTAATTTTTTTAATTTTGAAAAATGGCGTGCCCAGAAAATGTGGGAAACGGTGTTGATTTTTTGTAGGGTTTGTCGTACTGCAAAGATTTTCACCTGCCACGCTCCCAATTCAAAGTTCCGCTAAAACTGATCTAATAAGTGATGAATATTTATTTCAGACTAAAATGACAGTAATGCTTAATTTTTGGAATGCTTTTTTGAAGTGCTTAAATTATTTAAGGAATCAGCGCAAATTGAATAGAAATTCTTGGAACAATCTTTGCTGAATTATTAAAGAACCTAAAATCAATGTACAGGGTGTCATTTAATATCGTGCAGATAATAGCATCAGGTCTTTGATCGTACGCACTTCACACAAGTTAAAGTATTTAATTGTGGGAACCTCCAGCAGTGAGTAGTATTTGTATTCGCATGAAGTAAATATACCTGGTTGTTTTCATAACTATTGGGTAGTTGTTTGGCCACGTTAAAAGGTCGTGGGAGTTAAACAGCTGTCAAGCGGAGTCTCTTATTTGCTTCGGATTCTAATTTAAATATTTCAACAACTGATTACTGTCCTCTGACCGCAAAAACAATTTGGTATAACAAGTTGGTGTATTTTAAACGATCAGGGTATATTGTAATAATATGATCGCTGTATTACGTGAGTTATACGTACTTGAAAACCATACATATTTCATGCAGTTAAAAAGGTTAATTGCATGTTTGAAAGTTTGTTTAAGATGAGGAAGTTTTTAATAGTTAGTAGGTTTTGTATGGGAAATTAACAGTTGCTGTTATATATTAGAATGATGGACAATGTCACACAATTAAAAATTCTCTAATACGGATATAGAAGGGTGTTAAAAAATTATTGAATTAATACTAGATAATGTATGATATAATTAGGCAACACAATTGATAATTACAGCCCATAGCAATAAACAATAAATATTTTATTGCCAATCAATAAATCTAGCTTATTGGCGTGCTTTCAATTTCTAAAAAAACAATAGGTCCTATATAAAATATGTAACCGGTTTTTTTAAAACAGTTAAACAATCGAAAGAGTGATTACTTTCATATAAGAAAGAAGTCTGCAACTAAGATTTAAATTTTGAATAAGCTAGGGAATGGAGTTAATCGCAAGACGAATTATGTGAAATAGGTGTATATCACAACCCAGTTCAGGAAATAGCTTTTGCTGCATAGACCAAACGAGTCTAACTGCATACTTATGTTCATCTGCACCTAACGAAAACTGAGAGCTGTCACCACATTCAAGGGACGTTTATTTAAAAACCATTTTAATTTGTTAACAATTTGATTGTGTTAACATGCACACAGCTGCATCTCAAGTTCCCAAATATAACCATTATCTTGAATTTTTATACATCAGGATTTATTTTAGGAAAACCCAAAATCCATACAATTAAAATTATTTCTACATCTTTCTATCAACATCTGTTTTGTTGCCTATTAAACGGTTATTAATTTCAAACTCTTACCTTTGATTTATTTCTTGAAAATTTTACCAATTTTATTATAATATACAAATACAATATTCCGATGATTGAAATTCTAAAAATTTTATTATAGAGTAAAATTTCTATAATTGTTATTTTGTAAAAAAGAAATTTTAAAATAGTAACTATAAATGCGTACAGTTAATGACTCATCCACTGTATATCAATATCGTAGCATTTCAGTTTTCTAACTCTATTTACAAGCAAAATTTGATGTACATATATATATATATATATATATATATATATATATATATATATATTGTTGTGGATTCAAAGGGTTAAATTAGTGGGAAACAATAAAATTTCAACAACCCTGTATATATAAAAGAACAAATTATTTACGCGCAAAATTAATTTAAGTCATTTAGGGAAAACGGACGAGTATTAACGTATTTTTGTAATTAATAATTGGAATGGTAAAATTACATTAAGAAAAAACAGTTTTAAAGCAAATAGAAGTTCAAGGATACACATAATTAATTTTAATTTATTTTAATCTAACACGTATAAGAATAAGGAAACCTGCTTGCGTAAGAAAATCAATAATTCCAAGGCAAATATATTCGTTTTAACAAGCAAACATCAGTTTTAAACAGTAACGAAGAAATATAAAGTCTAGGAATTGTTATGCTAAACGGTCGATAATTAACAGAAACACCTGCGTTTTAAAAGGTTACACTCGACGAAGTCGAGAGCATGTTACGATAGGATTTCATAGAAATATTTTCAACCGTCAGTTTGGATAAACTACAAGGCTAACAAACATCTTAAAGAGCGAGGGAAATGCACAATCGGTTATACACAACAGATAGAGACAGATATAAAAGCGTTGGGATTAAAAATGCACGTACCTTATCTACGTGGAGATGAGATGTTATCAATATCGATTTTTTGTAACGCAAGTGGGGTTTTGAAAGAGACAGCAAACATGTATCAAACAAGAATAAAAAGAACTTAGGTGGAGTTTATGACGACAGAGTTGAAAGTGGACAGTGTTCCGAACGTAGACACTCGCGAAGGTGAAAGCAAATCGGGGTGATACAGTACGTAGCACGTTACAAAATTTCACGAATTTCGACACGGTTATGTTCAAAATTTTGAGAATTAGATTTGAAAATAAGCTTTTTGCTTGAAGTGCGTCCACTTAGTGGGTTTTCAAAGCACATAAATACTCAACCTAGGTTATTGAGGTCCTCCTATCTTCTCTTCGCTTTTATTTTAATTTACTTCGATAAAGTACTGAATGCCGACCACATTAACAGTAAAGCGTATTGTATGTGATAATATTACCGTAAATATAAAGGTTGAAAGTGTAAAACAGTAGTAGCGGCAATCCAATTATTGCCGTGAAGTACGTGTAGTGCATATTAAATTAATAAAGGTCCGGCTACTACTATACAAAACACGAAAATCAATAAATGGAAGCATGATATTTGAGGGTAAACATCACAAATAATCAAGTTTGTATGCATGATATATGGAATGGTACTGTGAAACTAGGCATAGCTCGCAGAGGTGGGAGACGGTGGAGGCCTGTGGATCCGCTGAGTAGCACGGTGAATGAAAACGAAGCCGAGGTGTTCTGGCAATTATCTTCAAAAAAAAGAAAGCCTGAAGAATTCTCCAGGTTTGAAATTTTTGTTGTTTGATAAACATTTGTGAAATTTTGTGCCGTGTGTTTGACTTTTGGGGCATATTTATGGTTGTAGAAACTTATTAAAAAGGATACATGTACTGGACAATTTATTGAGGTTAAATATTAAAAAGGGGTGTATTTAAAATATTCAAAATTTTATTCAGGATATAAATTGAATTGTAAACGGTAAACGGGTCTGTTAATTTTGTTTTAATTTATGCAAGATGTAAAAGGCATATACAAACTAAACTGGGTTATTATGAGCTCACCATACTCCAGTGTGCAGTCAATTTAGGGTAACATGTGGGGTCCATCTACTCATATTTCATTGAATTTGCTTGAAAATAATTAGAAAAATCAAGGACTTTAAAAACTTACCATATTTTGAGTTTTATAATTAGTGTATCAAACTGTTTTTAACACATGTGAATATAATTTATCTGTTAATAGCTGTAAATAAAAGGTTGTATGATTGTTGTATTATTTGGTGATTTTATTGAATGGTGTGCGAGTGTGAAAGAGGTATGGTTGTAAATTTAGGTATTCGAGAAGAGGCACAGCTGAGCTAGCCAGGTAATCTGAAGGAGTTTGAAGACGAAATAAAAGAGTAAGAAATATTTTTTGAAATTATTGCTTTTTTTTTAAATTATATGTTGGCCCAAGGAGGGGGCACAAATTTTACGAAGGTTCCACGACACTTTTATGACGCCCAATTTGTGGGGCGCGTATGAGTTAGGTGAAGGAACGATGTTTTAACGAAGCTGGGACAAAGCTTTAGCTTTGTCCCAGCTTCGTTCCCGAATTTTTGTAAGTTCCACGGCAATATATATATATATATATATATATATATATATATATATTATCGTGTAAATTATATGTAAAGAGGAATAGTTAAGTCAAGAGAGTAATATTGTAAGGACCGTGTATATAGAAAACAAGAATAAATTATTTACGCGCCAAATTAATTAGTATTGACTTTAAAACAAACGGATAACAGCATACATGAGTATTAATAAACCGTCATGTAAAATTTGCATAGTGTGGAAGTTTTGTAGAATGTAAAACTCAAAGATAATACGAGTATAATTAGTTTTTATATTCGAAGGTTGTAAATTGTGCATATCAAGTAATAAGGGAGAGCTTTTGTCTATATAAAATTGATAATGTAAACGCATATGGTTATTTAAACTAACAAAGCGTGCGCTAAAAACAAATCCTAAGAAATCCACAGGTTAAACAACTTGGGAAAGTACAATTTCAAACTGGCAAACAGTTCATAGAAAGACAAACAGACAAATAAACAAATTCCAGAAACCAGAATGTACGTTAGAACAAAATTCTTTAGAAATTTTAGTTAACGGTCTAGGCGAAGGCTGTAAAATAGCAGGTGGTTTGAAAGCAAGTAGAGACGATACCAATAGCATAGGGAAAACAAGAATGACAAATAACAGACGTTGGATAAAACACCCGTCTAAATCGCGCGATAATTTGTAGAGGCTTACCACAATATCGATTTTATGTTACTGTAGTGAGATTTTAAAGAAAGACAAAGAATATGAGTTAGACGAGGATAACATAGTTGGATGTTGGACTTACGACAGGGGAAATGGTCGGGATTGGCTGATTGTAAGTGGAATGAGAGAAATTTCTCGGAGCATAGTGACCGTTATGCTATTATAGCCAGTGTTTCGTGAACGTGAAATGCTCAGTTTTGAAAAGATCGTTATAGTTTAGATTTTCGGAATCAAGTTACGGTGGTGGTAATTTCAATGAAAACGGGGTACTGGAGGTAGGTTTTCAACGCTTATAAATACAATAAGGGATGTAGTGGGGCTTTCTTACTTCTTCGGTTCGCTTCAGATCTACATGGTAACATCTACGTTAATAAATTTTTAATCGGTGATAAGTGCAGTCCGTTTTAATTTAAATTAAAAGTATTTGAAAGCACAAGTAGGTGCTAAGTTAAACGGTGCTGTAAGTAAATACATTCGAATAACGAATAAAAGATGTTACTGAGGTAAGCGAACATAGTTATTTTTCTGAACGAGGGTGCTGATTGTATGGAATATTCAGAAGCTGACTAACATGTTTGGACAAGTACATGGGTAGCAGTATCGAAGGCGTCTGCATAGCTTTTGATGAGTTTGATGTACATGTAGCAAAAGGAAGTTCAATGGAATGCAACGACGAGATTGGTTGGACGACATCTTCAGAGGTGACGGTGCAAAAGGCTTACGCCAGGTAACGAAATTTGTTTCCTTTTGTTATTGCTTGCACATTTTGTGCTGTTATTTTGTGCTAGAATGATTTGACACATTGGGAAATTTACAAATTTAAATCGTGTACACAACTATACATAAACCTAACTTTCAATTACGTTTGGCATTTTTGTCAATCATATCTGACATTGTCAAGTTTCTGACTTATGTCATTTATAGACAGGAAGTTACACTCGAAATTACGGCTATACGCCAAATATTAAATATATAAATATTTCAGATAGTTAATTACATAAGATAAGTTGATATATACTATAGTATTACAGTGAATAAGATGAAATAATAACTTAGACTTTTATGCAAAGCCCAAATGATCATTTCAAATCAAGCTAGTAATTGAACGATGAAAAATATAAGGTCTTGGACAGGACTTGAACCTGTATCCTGGTTTTGCCGGAACAATGCGTTTACCAATTACGCCACCGAGACCGATTTAAATTTGTAAATTTCCCAATTGTGTCATTGGTCTCGGTGGCGTAATTGGTAAACGCATGGTTTCGGCAAAACCAGGATACAGGTTCAAGTCCTGTCCAAGACCTTATATTTTTCATCGTTCAATTACTAGCTTGATTTGAAATGATCATTTGGGCTTTGCATAAAAGTCTAAGTTATTATTTCATCTTATTCACTGTAATACTATAGTATATATCAACTTACCTTATGTAATTAACTATCTAAAATATTTATATATATATTATTCCACCACCCTTTTTCTTCTTTTAATACTTTTTTACTTTATTTTGTAAACTTTAAAAAATGTGCACACCTAATGCACGCCCGTACTTGCACTGTTTGGTTGGTTCTAGTATTAACTACTTATTGCAATGCCTCGACTATTTAAAACTCTTAATCTCAGGGTATTCAAACTACTTATAGTGGATTCGTTATAAGTAGATGTGCTACGTCCAACCAAAGTGCACTCTTTTGTTTTTCTACTAAATTTGCTACTCTACTTTTGTATATGCCAAAATTTATAAAATGATCAAAGTTGCTATGTGCCAAACTAAATTTCAACCAAAATTAAAACGACTAAATTTTACGTATTAAAAATGATTTTAAACACTCACCTGGTCTATACTTCGTTGATGCCTCGGTGAATCCTGGCACAAAATCCTAATCCTCGTATGCGTCCTTACAATGGTATTCTCAACTTTTCGTGATGTTTCCAGGTATCTTCTAATTTTTAACTGTTCCCCAATATCTGAAATGATTAACCCAAATTTAGAATTTTGAAAAAAACTAGTGCTATAACTTCCCTCTGTACTAATCTCCACTTCAAATCCTTGTTTCCGCTCAATGCTTCTGCTGCCTTTAACCCGCTCCAATATCCAACTCGTATCTTTGTTTCCGCTCAATGCTCCTGTTGCCTTTAACCCTCTCCAATATCCAACTCGTATCTTTGTATAACCACTCTCGATAACCTTCTAACTTTAAACCACACTCCAATATCCACTTCAAATCTGTATAACCACTCCCTATGACCTTCTAACTTTAACCACTTTCCAAATCCAATATTTTTCCGTCGCACAATCACTACTATTTACTTTATACTTTCGCTTATTTCTTTACCACTTTTTCAATGAAACTCATTTTAAAACAATTACCTTTATTTTCTTTTTCAAAATATTAGCACAGTTCTGAAAACACGTCTATTACAAAAATCTGTTCGAAAATAATCTCTGAAAACACGTCTTTTACAAAATCGTTTCGAAATATTCTATCTTGTTTATTCTCTAAGGCGACCATGTTGATTCTATACTCGCCCACTACATCCTAAAGTTCATCACAAATAGTCAAGTCCGTGTCGCACATACCCAAGTTCATGTCTTTATACAATTTCATAATTACACTAAATTCTAATATATGTCCTAAATCTTTACATTCAACCAATCACATTTTACGATGTTTTAACTAATAATTTTGGTTTTACAAATATTGTCCAAAAGTCGATTCTATAGAAAATGAAACCAAATAAATTTATACTTGACCCTGGATGCATGTTGATAGTGAACATTTACAGACGCATCCGGCTTTTGGACGGCAAATGTACTTTCAAAGGCTTTTTAAAATTCAACTCGGTATAAACCCTTGAGCATTTCACATCTCAATACGCCACTTAGTCATTTTAATATTGCCTTTTGGCACTGAATTTCAACTACTATATTTGAATGGTATTTTAGTGTACATAAAATACGGTAAACATACATTTTTAAGTTTATGTGATCGATTATGTGGATTATTTTTGTTTGGCATATACTATCTTGTACTAAACAACCCTTATACCTCTTAGTAGCTCCCTTAGACATTATATTGGCCCCACTGATTTTGAATGAAATTGGAAATTGCGTCGGCTTTACTCTTTCCTGGTGTGCATAATTTCTAGTTTTATTTAAAATCAAAACCCTCTTACCTTTCTACACCAACCTCTTTTCGGATCCCTACCTATTTTAATTATTCAACCCCTATTTTAATTCTCAATATGTCTGCCTAACTATGCTACATACTAACCTACCTTATAAACTAAAACAAAACTAAACCAAACTAAAACAAAACTAAACCTTCCATCGCATGAACTATATTACAACTATTCTACTAACCCCTCTTCCTGTACAACCTTTGTACAACAAATTATCCAACCCCTGCGGTTGTTCATACTGCGGTTTCGTAATCGAATTCAACTTCCTCGCATCCAAACAAATCCTTATATCCCTTTTATTGGGTTTAGGAACAATAACTACCGGGTTCACATATTGAGTTTTTGCTGGTTCTATTATTCCATCTCGTAACATCTTGTTAATCTCGGCTTTAACCCTATTTCTAATAGCAAACGGAATTGGATACACCTTTGTATTAAACCCGTTGTCTTCCGTGACCTCTAACTTATGCATGTATCGCCTCGCCAATCTTGGCTCTTCATTAAATAACCCTACATATTTATTAAATAATTCTTCTAACTTCGCCTTTATCTCACTACTCACTTTTCCAATCTGTTCATCCTTAATTAATCTCACAAACATATTACATAATCGTACTTTAACCTGTCTATAATCACTTGTCCTATCCATTCCTAATCCCGACTTATCTATATTATCTCCATTCCTATATTCCTCACTAACCGTAGACACCATCCATAACTTATCTTTATCAAAAATTCGAATCGACCTATCTTTACCATCTATATTCACTCCAAAATCCTCTATAAAATCCATTCCTAATATGAAATCTATATGCAACCCCTTTGTAATTAAAAATTCTGCCTCCCCTACATTTTTATCCCCTACAAATATTGGTACACGGATGATCCTATAAATCGTAGTTAACTTTTTATTCATAGCCGACCATAGATTAACCCCATCAATCGCTTCTATTCTTCCTTTTAAAAATCAGCATGTTTTATCACCACCTCTCATCTACCAGCGACAACTGTGAACCACTATCAATTAAAGCAACATATAAACACTCATTTAAACTAATATTAATGAACAAAAGATTCTTTTTTTTCAAATTATAATTATTTACTAACAAGTCTTTTAAACTATAAACAACGTCGACCTTTAATCCTTTACATTTGTTCTCCCAAAAATTTGCGTTTTTTTTTTTCTAAGGGTGCCTCGTGTATCTGCACCACTTCAATTTGGTCCGTGTCCTGAGTCCTTGCGTTGGTCGTTATATGGTGGACATTCGCGTCCCTGTCCGTCCGGCTATATCCGTGCTGTGTACCGCCCCCTGTATTTCGACCGTCATCCGCGTTGTCATCGCGCTGGTACCTGTTTTGTCTTGGTATGTCGTTCTCCCGGTGTTCCCTATTGTAGTATGGTCTCCTGTTTCCGTCGTGTCCCCAGTGATTTCGGTTTCCGTGGTTAAAATAGTCCTGTCGGTAGCTGGGTTGATGTTCGTGATGGAAATTGTCCTGTCTATGGTTGGGTCGCTGTTCGTGGTACATATGTCGTCGGTTGTCATCCCTATACCCCCGGTTTTGATCCCAATGACTAGTCCGTGTTTTTGTCTCCAGAGCCGTTGCCAAATCGAAATTTCTCATAACGCCTAAAAATTCCCGCAGTGTTTTAACATTGTGGACCACAACCATTTTAGTCACTTCCGGCTCCATGTGGCCCGCAAGTAATAGTATGATGTCGTCCTCGTTTAACTTTGGTGTCAAGTGCTGTGCCTGGTTGAATTTGTCTATCGCGTATTCTTCGCGAGTCCCGTGTGTCCGACTGTAGTGTCCCGTAATCAAATTTGTACGTATGTCCGTCTGGTGCGTGTTGCTCCAGAACTGTTCCATAAATAGTCGTCGAAATTCCGCGTAGGTGTCGTACTGTCTGCGTATGATATTGTGCCACTTTTCCGCGTTCCCTGTCAATGTCGCCCCTACTATCTGTAACTTAGTTCGTTCATTTTCGGATTCGACAATCTCGTCCAGTCTGTCTAGAAATCCCATCGGCTGTTCTGTCTTCCGTCCTTCAAATTTAGGTAGCGCGTCCCTGTTCAATTTGATGTGCTGTCCGTAGTCCAGTCCAATGCGCCGTCGTTCTAGGTCGTCCAATTTTTCATGTATTTGTCTTACGTCGTGTCCTACCCGGTTTTCTAATACTGTGACTTTGTCGTCCAGTTTTTCGTCCAGTTGCGTCTTAGTGTTCATATTTTCGGTCTGTATCGTCTCTAAGGTTTGTCCTAAATTTCTGTAATTTGTCAAATGTCTTTTGTCGCACGTTTGAATTTCGGAATGTAACGTCGTAAAACCACTGACCATTGTCTCCTCCACTGTCTCTACGCGTGTCTTGATTTCAGTCCGTAGGTCCGTTTTTGTCGCGTTCAAGTCTCCCTGAATCTGTACCCGTGTATTGTCTAATTTGTCGTCTATTCTGTCAATCTTCTCGTGTACCTCAGTCCTTATGTCGTCCTTTACGTTTTGTATTTGTGTGAGTAGATAGTCCTGTGTATTATTCAATTTAGCCGTCAGTTCCGCGTGTGCCGTCCTAAACTCGTTTCTCAGTTCGATGTGTGAATCTTCAATTTGGTTTGTTAAAGTCGTTTATAAAGTCGTTATTTTATTATTCAAAAGCGTATTTGCCTCTTTTTGTTCAGTGTGTGATGTTTCAAATTTGTTCGTTAGTTCCGTCCGTGACTCTTTTTGTTCCGTACGTAAATCTGCCATTTGGTTTGTTAAATTTGTCTGTGCAGTTTTAAAATCGTTCTGCAAATTTGTTTGCAAGCTCATTATGAGTCGTATTAGGTCCTGGGTTCCGGCGATTTCTGCTACCCTTACCTCCGGTGCCGTCGGCTGGTCCGTGTCCTTGTCTGACGCCTCCGGGTCTGTCTGCCTTGTCTCCGTCTCTTGGATGTCTCCTCCCGCGTCTAATTCTATGTCCTGTGTCCTATGTTCATCGTTTAGTGTCGTGGTTTCTGCTTCAATTCCGTATATCAGTCCCGATCTCGTAATCCGTTTCATTTCTGGGTCCGTCATCTCTGCAGCCTGTCTTTGAATTTGTATTCCTGAAAATATCTAACTACTGGCCCCACCTAATCTCAAGCTCCCGTGTCCTACTACTATTTCTGTCTATTTTCAATTCAATCTAGCCTTATTTCAGCCTCACGTTGGGTTTGCCACATATATTCCACCCCCCCCCTTTTTCTTCTTTTAATACTTTTTTACTTTATTTTGTAAACTTTAAAAAATGTGCACACCTAATGCACGCCCGTACTTGCACTGTTTGGTTGGTTCTAGTGTTAACTACTTATTGCAATGCCTCGACTATTTAAAACTCTTAATCTCAGGGTATTCAAACTACTTATAGTGGATTCGTTATAAGTAGATGTGCTACGTCCAACCAAAGTGCACTCTTTTGTTTTTCTACTAAATTTGCTACTCTACTTTTGTATATGCCAAAATTTATAAAATGATCAAAGTTGCTATGTGCCAAACTAAATTTCAACCAAAATTAAAACGACTAAATTTTTACGTATTAAAAAAATGATTTTAAACACTCACCTGGTCTATACTTCGTTGATGCCTCGGTGAATCCTGGCACAAAATCCTAATCCTCGTATGCGTCCTTACAATGGTATTCTCAACTTTTCGTGATGTTTCCAGGTATCTTCTAATTTTTAACTGTTCCCCAATATCTGAAATGATTAACCCAAATTTAGAATTTTGAAAAAAAAACTAGTGCTATAACTTCCCTCTGTACTAATCTCCACTTCAAATCCTTGTTTCCGCTCAATGCTTCTGCTGCCTTTAACCCGCTCCAATATCCAACTCGTATCTTTGTTTCCGCTCAATGCTCCTGTTGCCTTTAACCCTCTCCAATATCCAACTCGTATCTTTGTATAACCACTCTCGATAACCTTCTAACTTTAAACCACACTCCAATATCCACTTCAAATCTGTATAACCACTCCCTATGACCTTCTAACTTTAACCACTTTCTAAATCCAATATTTTTCCGTCGCACAATCACTACTATTTACTTTATACTTTCGCTTATTTCTTTACCACTTTTTCAATGAAACTCATTTTAAAACAATTACCTTTATTTTCTTTTTCAAAATATTAGCACAGTTCTGAAAACACGTCTATTACAAAAATCTGTTCGAAAATAATCTCTGAAAACACGTCTTTTACAAAATCGTTTCGAAATATTCTATCTTGTTTATTCTCTAAGGCGACCATGTTGATTCTATACTCGCCCACTACATCCTAAAGTTCATCACAAATAGTCAAGTCCGTGTCGCACATACCCAAGTTCATGTCTTTATACAATTTCATAATTACACTAAATTCTAATATATGTCCTAAATCTTTACATTCAACCAATCACATTTTACGATGTTTTAACTAATAATTTTGGTTTTACAAATATTGTCCAAAAGTCGATTCTATAGAAAATGAAACCAAATAAATTTATACTTGACCCTGGATGCATGTTGATAGTGAACATTTACAGACGCATCCGGCTTTTGGACGGCAAATGTACTTTCAAAGGCTTTTTAAAATTCAACTCGGTATAAACCCTTGAGCATTTCACATCTCAATACGCCACTTAGTCATTTTAATATTGCCTTTTGGCACTGAATTTCAACTACTATATTTGAATGGTATTTTAGTGTACATAAAATACGGTAAACATACATTTTTAAGTTTATGTGATCGATTATGTGGATTATTTTTGTTTGGCATATACTATCTTGTACTAAACAACCCTTATACCTCTTAGTAGCTCTCTTAGACATTATAATATATATATATATATATATATATACATATAAATTGCCGGGGATCTATGCTCTGGTACTATCTAAAAAAACATTCGTTTGAGCCCCTCGGATTGGGCGTCATAAATTGCCGTGGATCTTAGCTTTGGACCTCGCCAGAGACAAAAACAAATTTATTTTCAAAATTATAATATTTCACAACAACTTCTTACCCGGATTCTGCTTCATCAAATTAGTTTCTTCAGCAGCTTTCCTGGCTAGCTCAGCTGTGCCTCCTCTCGGATACCTAAATTTACTATCATTCTCTTAACCATTCACACACCATTCAATAAAATCACAAAATAATACAACAATTATACAATATTTATTTACCACTATTTACAGATAACAATTCATAGATATCTACAGTTCGGTGCTCTAGTTAGACTTCAATAAATACTATCTTTGTAAAGTCCTTGTTTCTCAAAATTGTAATTTCAAACACATTTAATGCAACGGGAGTAAATGGACCCCAAATAATACCTTATCTTTATTTATTACTGCACACTGGAGTATGGTGAGCTCATGATAACCCAGTTTATTAATGTATGCTTTCCACTTTGCATACTATTACTACAAACTTTAAAAAACATCCATGTACTCTTAACAATTAAATTTAAATTCATCGAGAAATTTAATAAGCTTTACGTACACCTTCTGTTTTATATTCAAAAAACCATAATAATAGTCAGTTTTACGTATCTCTTTCAATGCGTTAAATTACCAAAATTAACCATCAAAGTTCACTCACACATCACAAATAATTTCAACAGTTTATCAACAAAAACAGTAAATTCAAATGCGTTACCTGGAAAAGCTTCAAAATTCCATCTCCGTTGAAGATGCTTTGTATTCCTGAACCCCTCGGTTCCGTGATAATGCGCGCTGCTCTACCAGATGTTTATAGATGAGAACTCAGTTTAAGCTGAGTTTCGTGTTACCAATTAACATCAATTCCAACATCCAAATCCATTTATATTACACTTGTTTACTAATTAACTATTAATTTACGAGCTTGTTAAAGTATTCGTGGACCTCAGTTAAATTTAAATTACTCGCCACTTTTTGCGTTACTAACTATAAGGCCTTAAACAATCTAATACTATTTTACAGAATTTTACAAATTTTTAATACTCACAAGCCTCGTCAGTTGATTATTATACGTCATTAAGTGATGCGAAATTAAAGAGAGCCCTATTAATTTTCTTCCCGTATTTATACAATAAAACCAGACCCCTTTTTGCCACACTTTACTTGAAAAATTTAATCAAAAATAATATTTCCGCAAATTTTGTATAACCGTCTTAAAACTTCCAGAAATATTCCCTCGTCAACACGCTATATCATACAAACTATCACACCCACCTGTCGCGTGTTCGTCTGTTCTAAAACTGTCTATTTCGACCAATGATACAGTTTATTGACGTCACAAAACTCCGCCTGTAATATATTTATTCCTGTCTTATGCATATTTGATGTCGCACTCTAACCTTGCTCGAGTTGTAGAAAATCGATATTGCTGCCCGCGTCTTATGGACTCCACGTGGATTGAATACGTGCGTTCTCAATCGAATGCTTTTATACCCATCTCATTCTGTAGCATATTATTGATTGTGCATCCTTTCTGCTCTTTAAGAAACTCTTGTTAGTGTTTATGCAAAACCACCGACGGTTTAACAATATTTTCTTGAAGCTTGCCTTGTTATGCTTACAAATAAGCCAAAGATGACCTTTCCAACATGCAGCTGTGCCTAATTAATGATTGTTTAAAATAACAATTCTCGGAGCTTACATTTCACAGTATTCTATATAACCGACGTCTGTTTGTTGGTTAAGAAAGCTTTTCGCCTTGGATTATTGATTTTACATGCTCTGATGCGCCTTCTGACGTTATTACCCGTTGAATGAAACTCAATTAAATTAATTAATAATTTCTATTGGCTTATAAAACTGATTTTCTTTATGAACTTATTACCTTTTAATCCCTAATTATAACAATACGTCAATGATTGATAATTTAAATAAATAAATGAAATAAATTTTGCACATAAATTTATGTTCCTTCCTCTACACAGAGTGTTTGAAATTGCATTGTTTATCCCAAAATTTAACCATTTAAATCCACTACATAATCCCCTATTTCATTTCTAGGAAAACTACTCAATGTTTTCTGAATTTAAATATCTACTCTCTAATTTAATCTTACATGCTATTTCTATACACCTATCTACTCACCTAACACTACCTATGCCTATTCATTCAACCTATCACTACTTATCTATCTATTCCTATCTGTTTCTACACCTATCTTTACTTTCTACCTAACTACACCTATCTTTATTTCTAATCACCTATTCACACCTATCGCTACCTTTTACCTAACTATTTATATCTATTACTAACTCTTTACCCTTTTATTTCAGTCTGTTTCCTCTTGTTAATTCACCCTTTCGTCCTTTATTGACTCTTTAAGTACCTCTTTTGTACTTTTTTCTCTATCTCCACTCTTCATGCATTTTAACCCTACAACCTATCACTATCTATATCTTATCCTAACTATACAGACTTAATTCTATATCTACATCTAACTATCTCCCATATTTATCCTATACCTAATTTTATTTCTCTATAAACACCTACTTCTACTTTTCTTTATACACCTATTTCTATCCCTATCTATTTAAATTTTACTCTATTATACACCTATCTTTACTTTTCTATATACACCTATCTCTATCTCTAACTATTCTACTTCTACACTACCCTTCACCTATCTTTATATTTTTGTCAATTAAACCTCATTTTCTTATTTAAATCTAACTTTTTTCTTGATCCTCCAAGTCTTTCTTCTCACAATCCTTATACTCTTCATCCCTATTTCTCTTCCTTCTATTTCTATACTTGTTATCCCTATTACTTCACATAAAATAAAATCATTCCTATTATACTTACTCTTAAATATTGCTTCTTCTTCAGTCACTACACTTGTCTGTTTCTCATTTATTATAATTTCCTTTTCTGCGGACAAACCAAACGATACTACCTCGACATTTTTATCTTTCCCTCTATACAAAACTTTTCATCTCTTCTAGACCCTTCATGTACAATAATCATCTCAAAAATCTTTTAACTTCAAATTCAAATTACCAAAATTATCTTTGCCCCTTAACTCACTTATGCCTACATTTACCTCTTGTGTGTCACATAATGCTGTTTTTACTTCTACCTTTATTACTTATAACTCGTTATCTACTATTAATGCTGCGCTTGACTTTACCTCTATTTGTTCAGCCTCTTCATTCACTATCAATTGTACCTCTTCTAACTTTTCCTCATTAGATTCACCTGAGTCGATCTCTTTCACGTCTTCTTCATCTCCTTCTATACTATTAATACATAACCCCCTGTCATCTTCTGTGACATCATAACTTGCCTTCAAGGGCAATATCCTATCTCCAATCCTAACTATTTTCCTCTCCATATCAATTATAACCCCTAACTGCATCATACAATCGACCCCCAATATCCCTTTAAACTTTAACCCAGGTACAATTATAAATTCTTGTTCACAGCTAACTGAACCTAACTCTAATTTTAAAATAACCACGCTATTCACAACCGCAAATCGCTTTTTATTCGGCGCAACCAGGTGACTTCTTTTTATTGGCATTATCCTGTCACACACTTTATCTTTAATTTCATTGACGAATTCCTCCGATACTATACTCGCCTCAGCTTCTGAACCTAATATTGCTCCTAAATTTTTCTCAAAAATTTTAATATCAATTATGGGCAAACAAAATTTTTCTATTATTTCTGGCTCAACTTTTTCCTCTATTTTTAAAAATTTCCTAGGATGTTCGTACTTGTACACAGTGATGTCTAGTGGTTTGTCCTACTCTAAAAATCCTGCCCAGGTCTGGTCTTCCTACTCGGTCCTGGTCTTGCTACCACTTCTGCATATGTCCTTGGCGTCTCAACCCTATTTGTCCTGTCTTTGTTACTTCCCTGCTTGTTGTTGAAGTCCCCCTCATGTCCGGTGAACTGTTCTGTCTCGTTGGTCCCGGTCTAGGTGCAAGTCCCCTACCTACACTGTTGCTCCTGAAAAATGTCCGTCGAGGTTCCCAATTTTGTCTCTGGTATGAAAAATTATTTCCCCGTCTTGCGTAGTTGTCCCGTCGTTCAAATCTTACTGCATTGACTTGTCTTTCCCTACTTTCTCTTGGTCGTCCACTATTAATGTCATCGTACCTTTGCAGGTACTCAAAAAACATCTCCCTGTCCACAATATTCTGCAACGCTACATGTTGCCTCACCTCAACCTCAAAATGTCGTGATAAGTATTTAATTATCTGTCTGTCCGTCAGTGGTGGGTTAAGTTGCTTAGCTATGCTATACTTTCGTATAGCATATTGCTCCCTACTTCATGAAAATTCCCCTTTAAATTTACCAGTGATCAGATCGTCTCGTACCTGTCTGTGGTCACTCCAATAATGTTTCAGAAACCTGTCCTCAAAGTCAGTGTAAGTGTCAATTTTTTGTCCAATTAAATTGTACCAAGCTTCTGCATGGTCTTTTAGGAAAGCTTTGACAACATTAAGTTTCGCCTGTTCGTCATATAAATTATTTATCAAACCTCTAATGTTATTTATGAATATTTGAGGGTTTACTCTACTATCCCCATAAAATTTCATGTGTTGCTCCAGCGACATATTACCTGTTACAAATCTTGGACCATCCCCCATTAAAGTTGCTACATTTTGTTTAATCCGTCACTTCTCTCTTTACCTTACGTAACTGATCCTTACACGAGTCCGTTACCTCAGTCATTTTAGCATTAATCTCCTCCTCACAGAAAATCCTTACTTCTGTCCTTAATTGTTCCATTTCCTGATTTAAACTTCTAATATCACGCTAATTTTTATCTACCCTATTTTCGACTTCCTCCATTTTTATCGTCAAGCTATTTTTGAATTCAGAAACTTCTTTATTCGTCTTATCTATTTTTCCACTTAGGGTTTCCCTAACTCCTGTTAACGTCTCATTCATTTGATCAAATTTCCTATTGGATTCTTTATTCATTCTCTCTAGCATTCTCAAAATTAATTCATTTCCAGCTTCTCCCGATTCCATCCTCGACTGATTCCTACTACCTCCAGCTTCCTCCATTTTCTTGCTTTATCAAATAAGGCACTATCGTCACTTCCAATTTCCACTCCTTGGCTTCTTAACCACTCCTTTCTCTGCATACGTTCAAATCACTCCCACACACACTCAAAATAATTCTTAAATTTATACAAAACAGACTCTCTTTCTCAGATCGCCAGTTTTCTGGAATAAAATTGCTAAAATTCTATTTGAAGCTCTTGCCTCACGTTCGGGTCGCCATAAATTGCCGTGGATCTTAATAATTTATGCTCTGGTACTATCTAAAAAAACATTCATTTGAGCCCCTCGGATTGGGTGTCATAAATTACCGTGGATCTTAGCTTTGGACCTCGGCAGAGACAAAAACAAATTTATTTTCAAAATTATAATATTTCACAACAATTTCTTACCCGGATTCTGCTTCAACAAATTAGTTTCTTCAGCAGCTTTCCTGGCTAGCTCAGCTGTGCCTCCTCTTGGCTACCTAAATTTACTATCATTCTCTTAACCATTCACACCACTCAATGAGATCACAAAATAATACAACAATTATACAATATTTATTTACCACTATATACAGATAACAATTCATAGATATCTACAGTTCGGTGCTCTAGTTAGACTTCAATAAATACTATCTTTGTAAAGTCCTTGTTTCTCAAAATTGTAATTTCAAACACATTTAATGCAACGGGAGTAAATGGGCCTCAAATAATACCCTATCTTTATTTATTACTGAACACTGGAGTATGGTGAGCTCATGATAACCCAGTTTATTAATGTATGCTTTCCACTTTGCATACTATTACTACAAACTTTAAAAAACATCCATGTACTCTTAACAATTAAATTTAAATTCATCGAGAAATTTAATAAGCTTTACGTACACCTTTTGTTTTATATTCAAAATACCATAATAATAGTCAGTTTTACGTATCTCTTTCAATGCGTTAAATTACCAAAAATAACCATCAAAGTTCACTCACACATCACAAATAATTTCAACAGTTTATCAACAAAAACAGTAAATTCAAATGCGTTACCTGGAAAAACTTCAAAATTCCATCTCCGTTGAAGATGCTTTGTATTCCTGAACCCCTCGGCTCCGTGATAATGCGCGCTGCTCTACCAGATGTTTATAGATGAGAACTCAGTTTAAGCTGAGTTTCGTGTTACCAATTAACATCAATTCCAACATCCAAATCCATTTATATTACACTTGTTTACTAATTAACTATTAATGTACGAGCTTGTTAAAGTATTCGTGGACCTCAGTTAAATTTAAATTACTCGCCACTATTCGCGTTACTAACTATAAGGCCTTAAACAATCTAATACTATTTTACAGAATTTTACAAATTTTTAATACTTACAAGCCTCGTCAGTTGATTATTATACGTCATTAAGCGATGCGAAATTAAAGAGAGCCCTATTAATTTTCTTCCCGTATTTATACAATAAAACCAGACCCCTTTTGGCCACACTTTACTTGAAAAATTTAATCGAAAATAATATTTCCGCAAATTTTGTATAACCGTCTTAAAATTTCCAGAAATATTCCCTCGTCAAACGCTATATCATACAAACTATCACATCCACCTGTCGCGTGTTTGTCTGTTCTAAAACTGTCTATTTCGACCAATGATACAGTTTATTGACGTCACAAAACTCCGCCTGTAATATCTTTATTCCTGTCTTATGCATATTTGATGTCGCATTCTAACCTTGCTCGAGTTATAGAAAATCGAAATTTGCTGCCCGCGCTTTATGGACTCCACGTGGATTGAATACGTGCGTTCTCAATCGAATGATTTAATATACTCATCTCATTCAGTAGCATATTATTGATTGTGCATCCTTTCTGCTCTTTAAGAAACTCTTGTTAGTGTTTATGCAAAACCACCGACGATTGAACAATATTTCCTTGAAGCTTGCCTTGTTATGCTTACAAATAAGCCAAGCATTTCCTTTTCTGCGGACAAACCAAACGATACTACCTCAACATTTTTATCTCTCCCCTCTATACAAAACTTTTCATCTCTTCTAGACCCTGCATGTACAATAATCATCTCAAAAATCTTTTAACTTCAAATTCAAATTACCAAAATTATCTTTGTCCCTTAACTCACTTATGCCTACATTTACCTCTTGTGTGTCACATAATGCTGTTTTTACTTCTACCTTTATTACTTATAACTCGTTATCTACTATTAATGCTGCGCTTGACTACCTCTATTTGTTCAGCCTCTTCATTCACTATCAATTGTACCTCTTCTAACTTTTCCTCATTATATTCACCTGAGTCGATCTCTTTCACTTCTTCTTCATCTCCTTCTATACTATTAATACATAACCCCCTGTCATCTTCTGTGACATCATTACTTGCCTTCAAAGGCAATATCCTATCTCCAATCCTAACTATTTTCCTCTCCATATCAATTATAACCCCTAACTTCATCATACAATCAACCCCTAATATCCCTTCAAACTTTAACCCAGGTACAATTATAAATTCTTGTTCACAGCTAACTGAACCTAACTCTAATTTTAAAATAACCACGATATCCACAACCGCAAATCGTTTTTTATTCGGAGCAACCAGGTGACTTCTTTTTATTGGCATTATCCTGTCACACACTTTATCTTTAATTTCATTGACGAATTCCTCCGATACTAAACTCGCCTCAGCTCCTGAACCTAATATTGCTCCTAAATTTTTCTCAAAAATTTTAATATCAATTATGGGCAAACAAAATTTTTCTATTATTTCTGGCTCAACTTCTTCTTCTATTTTTAAAATTTTTCTAGGAAGTTCGTACTTGTACACAGTGATGTCTAGTGGTTTGTCCTACTCTAAAAATCCTGTCCAGGTCTGGTCTTCCTACTCGTTCCTGGTCTTGCTATCACTTCTGCATATGTCCTTGGCGTCTCAACCCTATTTGTCCTGTCTTTGATACTTCCCTGCTTGTTGTTGAAGACCCCTCATGTCCGGTGAACTGTTCTGTCTCGTTGGTTCCGGTCTAGGTGCAAGTCCCCTACCTACACTGTTGCTCCTGAAAAACGTCCGTCGAGGTTCCCAATTTTGTCTCTGGTATGAAAAATTATTCCCCCGTCTTGCGTAGTTGTCCCGTCGTTCAAATCTTACTGCATTGACTTGTCTTTCCCTACTTTCTCTCGGTCGTCCACTATTAATGTTATCGTACCTTTGCAGGTACTCAAAAAACATCTCCCTGTCCACAATATTCTGCAACGCTACATCTTGCCTTACCTCAACCTCAAAATGTCGTGATAAGTATTTAATTATCTGCCTGTCCGTCAGTGGTGGGTTAAGTGCTTAGCTATGCTATACTTTCGTATAGCATATTGCTCCCTACTTCATGAAAATTCCCCTTTAAATTTACCTGTGATCAGATCGTCTCGTACCTATCTGTGGTCACTCCAATAATGTTTCAGAAACCTGTCCTCAAAGTCAGTGTAAGTGTCAATTTCTTGTCCAATTAAATTGTACCAAGCTTCTGCATGGTCTTTTAGTAAAGCTTTGACAACATTAAGTTTCGCCTGTTCGTCATATAAATTATTTATCAAACCTCTAATGTTATTTATGAAATTTGAGGGTTTACTCTACTATCCCCATAAAATTTCATGTGTTGCTCCAGCGACATATTACCTGTTACAAATCTTGGACCATCCCCCATTAAAGTTGCTACATTTTGTTTAATCCCTGTCATTTCTCTCTTTACCCTACGTAACTGATCCTTACACGAGTCCGTTACCTCAGTCATTTTAGCATTAATTTCCTCCTCACAGAAAATCCTTACTTCTGTCCTTAATTGCCCATTTCGTGATTTAAACTTCTAATATCACGCTCATTTTTATCTACCCTACTTTTGACTTCCCCCATTTTTATCGTCAAGCTATTTTTGAATTCAGAAACTTCTTTATTCGTCTTATCTATTTTTCCACTTAGGGTTTCCCTAACTCCTGTTAACGTCTCATTCATTTGATCAAATTTCCTTTTGGATTCTTTATTCATTCTCTCTAGCATTCTCAAAATTAATTCATTTCCAGCTTCTCACGATTCCGTCCTCGACTGATTCCTACTACCTCCAGCTTCCTCCATTTTTCTTGTTTTATCAAATAAGGCACTATCGTCACTTCCAATTTCCACTCCTTGGCTTCTTAACCACTCCTTTCTCTGCATACGTTCAAATCACTCCCACACACACTCAAAATAATTCTTAAATTTATACAAAACAGACTCTCTCTCTCAGATCGCCAGTTTTCTGGAATAAAATTGCTAAAATTCTATTGGAAGCTCTTGCCTCACGTTCGGGTCGCCATAAATTGCCGTGGATCTTAATAATTTATGCTCTGGTACTATCTAAAAAAACATTCATAAAAAAACAGTCATAAATTACCGTGGATCCTAGCTTTGGGCCTTGCCAGAGACAAAAACAAATTTATTTTCAAAATTATAATATTTCACAACAACTTCTTACCCGGATTCTGCTTCATCAAATTAGTTTCTTTAGCAGCTTTCCTGGCTAGCTCAGCTGTGCCTCCTCTCGAATACCTAAATTTACTATCATTCTCTTAACCATTCACACACCATTCAATAAAATCACAAAATAATACAACAATTATACAATATTTATTTACCACTATTTACAGATAATGATTCATAGATATCTACAGTTCGGTGCTCTAGTTACACTTCAATAAATACTATCGTTGTAAAGTCCTTGTTTTGCAAAATTGTAATTTCAAACACATTTAATGCAACGGGAGTAAATGGGCCCCAAATAATACCTTATCTTTATTTATTACTGCACACTGGAGTATGGTGAGCTCATGATAACCCAGTTTATTAATGTATGCTTTCCACTTTGCATACTATTACTACAAACTTTAAAAAAACCCATGTACTCTTAACAATTAAATTTAAATTGGTCGAGAAATTTAATAAGCTTTACGTACACCTTCTGTTTTATATTCAAAATACCATAATAGTCAGTTATACGTATCTCTTTCAATGCGTTAAATTACCAAAAATAACCATCAAAGTTCACTCACACATCACAAATAATTTCAACCATTTATCAACAAAAACAGCAAATTCAAATACGTTACCTGGAAAAGCTTCAAAATTCCATCTCCGTTGAAGATGCTTTGTATTCCTGAACCCCTCGGCTCCGTGATAATGCGCGCTGCTCCACCAGATGTTTATAGATGAGAACTCAGTTTAAGCCGAGTTTCGTGCTACCAATTAACATCAATTCCAACATCCAAATCCATTTATATTACACTTGTTTACTAATTAACTATTAATTTACGAGCTTGTTAAAGTATTCGTGGACCTCAGTTAAATTTGAATTACTCGCCACTATTCGCGTTACTAACTTTAAGGCCACAAACAATCTAATACTATTTTACAGAATTTTACAAATTTTTAATACTCACAAGCCTCGTCAGTTGATTATTATACGTCATTAAGCAATGCAAAATTAAAGAAAGCCCTATTAATTTTCTTCCCGTATTTATTGATTTTATATGCTCTGATGCGTTGTTTGACGTTATTACCCGTTGAATTAAACTAAATTAAATTAATTAATACTTTTTATTGTCTTATAAAACTGATTTTCTTTATGAACTTATTACCTTTTAATCCGTAATTATAACAATACGTCAATGCTTGATAATTTAAATTAAATAAATGAAATAAATTTTGCACGTAAATTTATGTTCCTTCCTCTACACAGGGTGTTGAAATTGCATTGTTTAGCTCCAAATTTAACCGTTTAAATCTACTACAATATATATATATATATATATATATATATATATGCTGTGAAACCTACAAAAAGCTATTAACTTAACTGGTCCGTTGACTTTCTTCTGTTAATCGCCTCTTTACTCTTTTCCGCCTCGGCTGCTCACCTAGTTAAACCTTCATCCTCATTTATAAAAAAAAACAAACACATTCCTACCACAAACATCAACGTTAACTCTATTTACATCAATATTCACAATACATTAAAATTTCAAAATTAAAATTCAGCATAAATTTCAGTATCAGAAAACTTCAAGATTAAATTTGTTATCATTTTAATGTGCATCCAGAATTAAAGTCCTTGTAGGATGCCTACTAATTAATATAACAATATATGCAGATCTGAGTCTGAGTACAAAGGGAGCATCTCCCACCCCTTTACGTTAATTAACCAGGTTCGTCTAATTGAGCTCAAAGACATACCCAAATTTTCATCATAATCCAGAACATCAATACTAAATACTCCTTTCTACTTAAACAAGGAAATTTCACCTTAAAGTTAAAAATTTGTTGTTAGTACAAATTCATTACTGTCCATTTTAAGTAAACAAATTATAAAGATATTTAACACACACCAAACATCAAAAATCGAACAACAAAGCATAAGTTACCTGAAGGTTAATGCACTCGGGCTCCAATGTACATCGTCCTCCGTTAATCACACCATTCCAACTGGGTTATGTTTAGGTCCTCGGATTACTGGTCGTCTTTAAAATTTTCTACACCACCATTCATCTAAAGTTGTTTCAGTGCTTTTCCGGAACTCATCTGTATTTATCTGTATCTTGTTTTGTGGATCTAGTCACGTTTACGAATCATTTAATTATTAACACCCCCGAAAAATAGCAAAGAAATTCATACTTCTTTCACGCTATACGCCAAAACTGCCTACTTTTGTGTATTCATTTGTCGTTGCAAATTTGAATAATTGGTACAGTGATACTAGACTTTATTACCTTGCATCTTCTTTTCTAAGTGCACTAAATTACTTTCATCGTAGTACGTAAAGAGCAAACTGTTTTAAAGTATTAAATAATCACCAAAATATACAAGCAAACTGTTTAAATTATTCAATCAAAATCGAAAAACTAAGAGCGCCCCACTCCTATCAACACGGGTTTATATAATCGCTTGCCCGTGCGTCGCTTTTGTCCCCAAAACGGACAGTTTCTAGAATTTCGTCATTCTATGTTCCCTTTTCGATCGCTCGGCACAGCTTCTACAAAATTTGCACACGGCACGCAACGTCTGAGAATAACTAATTAATTTTTATACCGAAATGTTATTTTTACCTCTCATGTTTGCCTCTTATTTTCAACCAATCGCAAACCAGTGACGTTGCTCAACCCACGCCTTTTACTATATGTGTCTCTGTCTTGTGCATATTATCTGTCTCTATCTACCCTGTTTTGAGTGGTACAAATTGATATTCTTTAGTATCGGTTATTTTCAATCCACGTTGACTGTGAAATAACCCACCTTATTAGCATTTCCCGTAAATATTAAGCGACGGTTTCTCCAACATTCTCTGTAACCATTTGTTATCTGCAAAATTTACGCAGAACGAGACTTTTAAAAATACGCAGGTGTTGAATCGTCCTACTTCTAACTAACACTTCTACGATTTGAATATTATTGGGTTTTTACAAGCTTTTATGCATATTATATGTTACTAATGGTTCAATTAACTCCAATTAAAATAATACCCTTTAATTTTTAGTAAATCCTAATTAAATATTCAATTTTTATCTGTACATTTTGTTTAATACTCGTTACCCAAACTTGAATCAATTAATATAAATTTTGCACGTAATTTCCATTTGTTTCTTTACTCGGAATAATTACATTACACGTTGAGCATTTTAATACTGCTTCTTTTTATAGAAAGCGTCTTGTAAATAATTAAATCTCTTATTTTTAATGAAACGAATGAATTTTTATTCTCCACGGTTTTTTAATAAAGCGTATTATCTAATAAAATTCCTTATACACGGTGATTAAAATTATTTGGTGTAATTAATTAATTTTCTACCCTGGTCTAAATATGAGTAATATATATATATATATATATATATATATATATATATATATATATATATATATATACACAGGGTGGGAAAAACTAAACAATTTACAATATTTCGGCCATTTTAAAAGAAAAGTATACAATGTGGTATATCAATGAATTTGTAATTTTTCTCTTTATTTAACACTGCAAAAATCCAATATGGCGTCTATAAAAAATAAAAAGTTGACAGTCGTATATCTGAATACAGAAGGTTTAGAAAAGTTCTGATTACTTCGTTGAATTCCTACTAATGACCTGTGTAAATGAGCCAAGTTTCACATTTATAGCTATAATGGTATAAGAGTTATTAAGCATTTTCGAATTTGGTAAATTTTGGTTTTTACGCCATATTTTTAGAACGAACAGAGATACATATATTTTCGTTTTAGTTTTAAATTGATTATAATTGCACACGTTTTTTTCCATTTAACCAACTTTCTAGCGCTTATAGTTTCCAAGATCCCCATACTGCACATTGAAATTTTACCCACCCTGCATATATGTACATCAAATTTTGCTTGTAAATAGCGTTACAAAACTGAAATGCTACAATATTGCTATACAATGAATGAGTCATTAACTATATGCATTTATAGGGGGCTTCATTAAAAAGTCACTATTTTAAAATTTCTTTTTTACAAAATAATCAATGTAGAGATTTTACTCTATAATAAAATTTTTTAGAAGTTCGAAGTTGAAAACAATTGTCGGAATATTGTATTTGTATATTATAATAAGATTGGTAAAATTTTCAAGAAATAAATCAAAGGTAAGAGTTTAAGATTAATATCGTTTTAATGTGTAACAAAACAGATGTTGATAGAAAGATGAAGAAATAATTTTAATTGCATGGATTTTGGGTTTTCCTAAAATAATCCTGATGTATAAAAATTCAAGATAATTGTTATATTTGGGAACTTGAGATGCAGTTGTGTGCATGTTAATACAATCAAATTGTTAAAAAATTAAAATGGTTTTTAAATAAATATCCCTTGAATGTGGTGACAGCTCTGTTTTCGTTAGGTGCAGCAAATTAAGTCAGATGAACATAAATATGCGCCCAATGGGTAACCAACCACATGGGACGAGCGCGGTTTAATACCAATTGATCCTTACTAGTGGGGCTGTAACAACATTTTAGCCAAAGAAAATGGAATTCTAAGAGTGGCGGATAAAGTAAAGTTTATGCCAAAATAAACGGGTAGCTTATCGCCGACACGCTACAGCACCCTTGTGGTGATATACGAAGCAATAGAAGGCTAACCCGTTTTGTACAAACTTGACGAAAGACTAAAACCGACAAGATATCTTTCTAGAGCTTCGGGTAGAAATCAAGCTATGGAATAATTATTCCAAATATTCTTCTACCCTTTTTCGCAGAATAACGCCCAGTTTATTTCTGCTATAACACGGTAATGTAATTGTTTTTTCTGTTCGACCACAGCTTCTTGTAAGCAAACAGGTGAAATAAATAAAAATATCGAAAAATTATTTTGTCTAATATAATGTTCAATATAATTCTGTTTACAAAGTTTTCTTGTGTGTTTGAAATAAACATAAAGGTGTATATTATAATCCATTGCGTAATTAAAAAGAAATTGAGGCTTTGAGAAAAATTTACATAAGGGCGTTATAGGCGCTGCCTGTCCCCACACCCTTACAACATCCTCGCACGTGGAACCAAATCCTGTTCTGCGCTATATAATGAAACCGAATATACAGAATTTAAAGAAATCAAAATAGAAACTTTTCAAATCTAGTTGCTCAAAAGCAAAAAATATTGGTGCAATTTTAGGCAGATGGCGTAAAAAGGTTCGTTACTGCCTGAAGATTTCCCACTTATTTACGAAATATTACGTGTTCAATTGCAAGTTGCTTAAAATTTCATATAAATTGACAGATGTTCTTCGGCGATAAATATTATATAAACACATCACCCAACATATTAAGTAACAAACTCCACCCTAACTGAAAACCACACCCGTTAACTTCAATGGGAGCGGCGTGTAACTTCCAAATCGAATACTAAATTCACTAACGATACATAGGATTGGTTTCGTTAGTATGGGCGTGCTTTGAATTTATTATAAGGTAGAATTTATACATCATAAACTAAGTTTACCCTCTACAGTAGCTTAGCTCATCTTAATACGATGACGCTTCACACTTCTATAATTAGTGATGGCAAGTCGATTAAAGTTGTTAACGGCATTCTAAACTGGTTATTATATAGGAAATTGAGATTTTCAGTCGCGGACGTTTGGTGAGCTTAATTCCGGAAGTGTTCTTTTAGTTAATTATGATATACAGGGTGCGAAACAACGCCTCTAATCTAACCCCTTTTTTAAACATATAGAAACATCAAAGAAGCTTAAATACGGAGTCAATTATACCATCTTCTTGAAGAACTACCAACCTTTATGTTTCGTAAGTGCGAGGGTCGTTCAATAAGTCCTTAGAAATAAGTAGATTTTTAAATTTTTCAACAGCTCTATATATTTTTCTAAGCGTTTTTCCAAATTTTTTAAACCGTCCAAAACATAGAATTTTGGAAGCTCCTCAAAATAGACATTTGTTTGGGCGATGACCTCCTCGTTGACTGTTCTTTTGTCTCAGGAGTGTAGTGATCTATCCATGTTTCGTCGACAGTTATGTATCGACGCAGAAACTCCTCAAGATTGCGACGGAAAAGCGCCAAAACAGTCTCAGAATCGACCACACGATTGCGTTTATTCTTCACTGTGAGCAAACGCGGCACCGATCTTGCCGAGATTTTTTTCGCAGCCAATTTTTCGTGCAAAATTGAAGCGACTGTGCCTTGCGATACGCCTGTGGTCTCAATTATTTCGCGCACTTTTATTCGTCGACTATTTAAAATCATATCGTGGATTTAAAATCATTGTTACACTAGCTATTAAAACTACGCCTAAAGGGTCAAGAAGCAATGATAAGGAGGAATTTAAAATAAGAGGGTTTGGAGCCAAAGAAAACTAGTGCATGCACAAGGCAATTTATCCCAGCTAGCAGGGTATCGGGCGGGGTTCGACAAAATAATAATGTGGACCTACGTGGCTGTGGTCGTTTCGTCCTTTGTATGAATTTTGGCGCCAGCAATCGTGTCGCAATCGGAAACGTAGTCCCAAAATAACCTTACCTGAGAATAACTCACCCTGGCGTCTTCTAGAAGAAGGGAGGATCAGCCGTCAGGATGTTTACCGGTGAAGGTAATTTTCTGCAGCAACCTTGCTGCGTTTTGTGTGAATATCAGGTGTAGTGATCAGTAAATACTTCTTTAACAAGAATAATAGAATAACTACACCATCAACACTTCCACAATTCATACAATGACACTTGATTAGCACTACAAAAGTCTTTACTTAATCTATGACGAGCTTACATCTAGTTACAACCTCATCCAATACTCACAGTTTTGGGTCCTTATAACCTATATTTATACTATCCGTCCATCTATCGGTCCTACACCTGGGTTTTTTAGATGGCGAGAACAACTTCCAGCCAACTAAACATCTCTTTCAGCAATGACAAATTCCACAACAGTGAATCGGGCCTCCAGCTCCTAAAATAGCTTACGCTCGGAAGCTCACAACAAAACTAGGGTGCGGGGTTAATTCTCTAAACATAGAAAGGCTTACTAACTTGTCCCTAATAAATAGGCACCTAGTCCACTAATTTGAATCACTATCTGGAGTGTTTCTATTTCACCATGTTGTTACTTGGAAGACTCGGATCGAAGTGACCGGGAAATGGTGTTTTTCTCCTTTAAGAAAACTCGCTCATTTTCCTTAAAAACCCCCGGCAGTATCTCTAAAAAAACTTACTGTTAAAATTAATGCCAATCAAGCAATTGTCGAAATTAAGACTTATACGGCAGTTGCTAGAATATAACCACATGAAATTTCGTCTAATCTAACATAAGGTTAGAAACTTAAAATTATAAATCGGTCAGGACTAATGAGGAATAAGAATAAAAGAACCGCCCTTTATTTAACCAATAACAATTCTGTCTTGGAACTGAATTTAATGAAACTGAACCATGAATGATTAGCCCAATATTAAAGTGAACTAGTTTAAAACATAATGTATTAAAAATACATTACATCATATCGTGGATTGTATCAATCATTTCGGGGTAGATACTTCCACAGGGTATCTGGAACGATGTTCATCTTTTGTGAATGTACGGCCACGTTTAAACTCATTCACCCAATTGTAAACAGTTGCAAACGCAAGAGCAAACGCCATGAACTTCATAATTCAGCTTTGATTTTTTTCGCCGGTAACCCTTTTAAATACAAGTGTTAAATCACTGCTCAAAACTCCCTTTTATCCATTTTTATAATCAAATGAAAGTTTTTACCTCAATCAGCAACAAATATGAAACTACGTGTTGGATACGGCTGAAACTCTGACAGCTGACTAGTTAGGAGTGCTGCTCACTGTGATAAATGTATTTTCGGTCTTGGACTTTCTAAGGACTTATTGAATGACCCTCGTAACACCATATGAAATAAAATACACCTAGGAGATTAAGACCACGAGGGTCAAAAGTCATTCTCGTACCACTTCATTATTTAGTGCCCTGTAGCAAATGAGTTAGATTAGTACACAAAAATTGTTATACTTTGGTCTACCAAAAGAAGGTATACTTTTAAAGTCCCGGCGGTAATGCATGAGAGCCACTACGTCAGTTGGTAACACAAATAAATATTTGCAAAATGTTGCGCAAATAAGGTATTACGTCATATAAATGTTTTAAATTACTACATCACATGCAAAAAAAGATAAAGGTACTCACGTAAACTGTAGGACTCCTCACAACATGACGGCTATTTTGGCGGCAGCTGGGCGTCGTTGAGCATTTTGGGCGTGGGTAATCCTTTTGCCCCCGGTTGTAGTCAGATTAAAATTTGTTTTCTCTTCTTGCTTAGAGGGACGACAGGAATACAGGTAAGGAACGATACATGGCAGAGATAAGACAAGGGAACCTACATATCCTGAAAGAGAAGAAAAAACACACAGAGATAACCACTCGGTTCGGCGGCTGGCTGACTAGTCCCGACGTATCGGAAATCACCAATCTTCTCTCACTCTGCGTCTGCGCAATCTCGAGCGCCGACGCAACTAACTAAAGTGATGGAAATGTACGCACAAGTCATTCAAATTATTGGCGCGAAATCGCTTACAAATTAGGAACTTAGAGAAATGTTTAAATGCCGAATTTCGGCATGTAACAAAATATGAAATTCTTTAAACAGTTAATCATCAATTAAAATAAATTAAACTAAAAGATTTTTTAATCATATTGTTAATATTAAAAAGTAGATAATCTACTTTCGTTCTGGGTCACAAAACCGGGTTTTTACATGTATTTCCTTATGGAAAATTTAAGGTCCATTTTGCAAATTTTCCTACCTTTCAAGATCATTCATTTGAGGATCACGTGTCGTCATCATGGACAGCTTTTTACCATTCAAATGCGAAGTTGAAACCTACACCACCTAACCATTCTCAAATCCACCGTTGCGTCTTTAACGCTTTCGAATTGGTGACTTCAGGATTTAAACGATAAACCAATTTTTGATACCTTCTACAAAGAGGAGCTTAGGGTTGCGAACTCACCAGACATTTATTTAGTTGAAAACGTTTTAAAGAAGAAAAATTAATGCCGAAAATTATGGATTAAATGATATGGATTCTAACAACGTGGAAAACAAGGGTAGCATAGTTATATGAGGCTTTATTTCAAAGTTTACTCATTTATGAATTAGCTCTCAGAGAGGTAAAATGGTTTTTATCTTGGACATGCAAGGTTTTTAATTTAGAACCAGCGATGTTTTTGTGAAAGATATAACCCTTCTCAATGTTGAGACCGACGAGTTATGGCACAAGATTTTGGATTTACCCTTGACGAATTCGAACTCAAATGAGGAGTTTCAGAAGCATAACCCGCGGGTGACCAAGTATTTGCATATTTTACGCTGTGATTTATCTTCTACCAACGAATTAAAGACTACATTTTTGAGTTTATATTTACAAGAAATGATATCTATGAACGCAGTAGTATACGTTAAAAGATTGCAGAAAAAACATAGTTATCTCCAAGTGCTAGCCAGCCGACGCTGTGGCGAATATGAAAGAACTTGGCATTTCAACAACACCCGTACTAAATCGTTTCGTCGTATTTAAACATCTCACTCCAATAACGTTCTGCATATATCCATTCCAGCTGACGAAAGTTACCGTTTAAACTACGCCTATCTTGACATTTGTTAATAGGGTATTATCGCAAGTACAACGCTAAATGCCACGTAATGTTTTAGATTAATGTATTTTGTATAGAAACATAAACTAGAGTTATCGCCTCCTAGTATTTTACCGTGCGAAAAACCTAACCTCGAAAGTGTGACAATTTATTTGCAATTTACTAAACTAACGTCAAACAACACAAATAGCGTCCGATATTTTGTACACGGTATTTTACGAAAATAGCGGACCGCTGTTATTTATTTATTATACGTAATATGCGCGCATGCGCATTTACTAAATTAGCAGAAATAGCGTACGATAAATTTAGCAGTGGTGGTGCGATAACTCTCCTTTTTCATCCCACTTCTGCATACGCGCTGGAAATCGCCTATCTCTTACTTTGTTTTCAATCTCCGTTGTACAACAAACAACTGCTACCCCCTCTAATAACCTTGTGTATTCCTCCAAGTCAACAAACACTAACCTTCAAACTACGCATATCTTAACATGTTTTATTTTCATCCCACTTATACGCATGCTATCGAATAACCTCTCTCTGTTACCTTGCTTGCAAGCTTCGTTTGTAACGGACAACAATAACCCACTCTAACTCAAGTTTCATATCGTTTTCAAGAAGCTATAAATTTCTTTAATTGACGTCGAAACTAATAATTCCCTTGAATTTGCTGTTGTTTGTGCAGTCATAATCTACCCTATACTAGGAAAAATCCAACGGTTACATTTGTTTATAACTTAATAATACTAGGAAACTAGCTTCTTCCAAAACACGTTTAAAAGCTTCTATTTGATAATATAACATATAACTGCCAACTACTTGTAAACTAAAAGGTTTGAAATAAAGCCAAAGCTTTTGAAAATATTCCTACAAATTAAATATGAAATGCCATGCTTTTTATCTATATGAGTAATTATCTGTAAGAGTTAAGCTAAATTACATTTTAGCTTCTTGAAATTTTTTTAAAACAAGTTAAATTCTGAAACTATTGGCTTTAAAAACACGTCTCAACGTTGTTTGTTATTTTCACATGCTGAACCACGAAATAAATTACCAAATAAATAATAATGCTCTTTTAACCCCTAAATATTACAGTAATATATATACATATATATATATATATATATATATACGTATATAGTGATGCGAGAGGTCGCTGTATGAAAAAAACCCTCCAAAGAAAAGAAGACCGAAAAAATTAAAATTGTCCAATAATTAATTTTCCTATCCTGTATAAATATCAAGCGTAATTATTTGATAAAGTAAAAAAGCCCTAATTAATTATGTAATTAAATTTCCGTGTATTGCATTTTGGCTGAGTGTAAAAAATTCATGAAACGAATATAAACTTAGTAGTCCCATTTTTAAATCAATTCTTTTCAGTTGAGTGAGATATCTTGTGCAAATAATTCTTCTCTACTTCGTAAAAATCAGTTTTCGTTATATACAAAACCATTAAATTTATCCGCGTTCAAGCAAAGCACATATTTTCGTGTATAGATATTTCTGCACATTAAAAAAGACACTTTTAAAAATACTAAAATCCGTATTTTATTAGAAGACAAATTGATCATTGAGAGATACCTTAAAAACGAGCCATTCATTTCATTACCATTAAAATAAAAAGCGTATTACCGTGTGTAGATTTTAAAAATATTAATTTTTGTTAACGATACCTTAAAACGCATTTAAAAATACTGAAATCCGTACTATATTAGGATTTACATTAATCGTTAAGGATGCCATAATAAGTGTTATAACCAATTGCGAGCTTTACTGCATTTTTGTAAAAGCAATGTATATTTTCCGTGTATACAATATTTGCTAATACAAAACTTATTGGATTTACAAAGCGTATTTTCCGTATGTAGATTTTATAAAATATTCATTCTCGTTAAAAATTACGCTTTTTGAGTTTTAAACAAAACATTAATTCTAGAATTTTTAAGTACTTAATAAGGAAATACGCCATTTTATAAGAAATGTTGTAATAGCTAATTATTTTCTGTAAATGGGTAAACGTTCCGATTCAAGGAACTCACGCGGATATTAAAATGCCATAAAATAGATAAGATAAGCAAGGTTTATAGTTTTAATTGCTTTGCCTATTACAATTAGAAAGAAGGAGACCGCCAACTTTAACTTTGTGCATTAGAATAGAATAGACCACACATTGTACAATAAACATAAATCATGACTGCCGCGACAGCTTTATACTAATTAGACCATTAAATGCCGATATTTTCGTAAATATTACTTCGCCCAGAGTAACTAGTTCTTCCAAATAAATCTGGAATACTCTCGAATATGACGTATTGAGTAACATTTTGTATATAAACATGAATTAAATTAGAACCATTCACCATTCTTTCTAAAGCCAAATAACATTCAAGATTCAGTATTCAGCGATTCATTGTCCTTTCGTTTTTGAGTAAATCGAACATGCAAAGTGACATGTTTTAAATTACTATGCGGCATGAAACAAATACTTTAACAAGAATAATTTGTAATCAATCTCATCGGCGTTCCACAATTAACAATAAAGATGCACTTAGCAAACTAATATTCTGACTTCAAATGAATATTTAAAATAATATGAATAATTTTGTAAACTGGAATTTTAACGTCAATTTAGGACGGAATCAGGAAGTATTAAATACCGTTGATGACTAGAAATCAGGTTTTGATAAGCGCCATTTTTGCAAGTATAAAAGTTGAATTTTTTTTGTTTGTACCTGATAAGAATATTTAAATAATTTGTAACTTAAATAAGAATAAGTTCCTAATCTTATAAACATTTTTTTTATAAAGCGGATAATTACTAGTAAAATTTTGAAGTCGGAGTTCGAAGCATTTAGACCTTTAATAAATGGTATTCAACGTTACTGGCCAATCACACTCTCGAGTGGGGTAATAAAAGATAGGTGAATTATCCACAATAAAATTAAATGAAATTTTGAACTCACAAGAGAAAAGATATGAGTTTTGTAATTTTTAACAAAGATTAGGTAAGGATTTTTTAGTAATAACTTAGGAATAAATTTATCTATGAACTTAAACTGCAAACTGTTCTATATTCTTTTGTATAAAGGAAAATTGTTTTTAAATGCATAGATGTATCTTGAGATTTCTGTGATTCAATTCATTTTCAAAAATTCAACAGTGTGATTTAGGTTGAGCTAGTCAGGCAAAAGAACAGGAAGGTAAGATAGTAATTAAATTTTTTCTAATGTATTCTCATCAATTCAGTTCGCTATACCTGAGTCACAGCAAAATCAGCGGCGCTCCTACCAACATTAGGTTTAGTCACAACAATGTTGGTAGGAGCGCCGCTGATTTTGCTGTGACTCAGCTATATACATTGATGTGATAAAAAGATTACGGGGATCATTGAACATCAAAATTCTATGAAAAACCCCTCCAAAAAGGAAGAAAACGAAAAAATTAAAATTTTACGAATATTTAATTTCTTTACCCTGTATAAATATCAAGCGTAATTGTTTGATGAAGTAAAAGAATCCTTATTAAATTGTATAATAAATTTTGCATGTGTATAAGTAATTACGTTTGAGAGATATCTTTAAAACGACGCTCATTTTATTGTCATTAAACTAAAAAGCATATTGTCGTGTGTAGATTTTAAAAATATTCATTCTTAAAAGATACCTTGTGTAAATAAAGTCTTCTATTCTTAGTACAAACGAGTTTTCATTTTAAGATATGCGCGGTATTACTGAAAGATATATTGCATTTACACTCATTATGAAAGCAATTAAAGCTTTAATCAATTATGTAATACACTTCCGTGTGTAGACTGTTTAAAACGAGAAATAAAATCCCAAACATTCTCCGTGTGTAAAATATTCAGTCACCCTAAAAAAGAAAATCCTATTGCATTTGCAGAGCATAAGGAACGCAATTGTGAGCTCTTATTATGTAATTAGTTTCCGTGTGTAGATCTATAAAATATTCGTTCTCATTAAAATAACGCTCTATGAGTTTCAAATAAAACATTAATTACAGAATCTTCTTTATTAATTGAGAAATACACAATCTTTACTAAGAAATGTTTTTAAAAGTAACTAAATAACTTGATTATTTATATCAATGAATAACACACCCCAATTCAAGAATCCCACGACTATAAAGCCATACAAGGTAAAATAAGAACGCGGTTCAATAGTCTTACGTATTACCGAGAATGAAACCGCCAACGTTAACGTCGTGCATTAGATAATGATAGAACACACGCTCTACGAGGATCATAAATCATACATTGATACTCAATAAATCGTTATAACGCAAAATCGGTGTACATTCTTACATCAGACGTGACTAATTTTCGAAAATACACTAGAATAGATTGGAAAAAATGGCAGCTAGATTATTTTGTATATAAAACATCGAACCTGTAACTTTGAGTACAGATTTGAACGTATAAGTTCGAGCAATTTATAATTCATATTACAAAACGCAATAAGTAGCTTTGCACAATTATGAAACATAATTATGTTTATACTACAAAATTGAACGATCTTCGACATAAATAGTCCAGATGCAAGAGCTATTGCTGAGTTTAATCGATTGAAAGTAAATGCACTTTGCAAACTAATATTCTAAATGGGGATTTAAGTTATTATGGATAATCTTGTAAACTGTGATTTTAGCATCAATTTAAGATAAAACCATAATGTATTTATACCGTTTATTCATGTTGTAAATGAGATTTGAATAATTGCTCTTTGACAAGAAATGTAACAAGTGTATAATTTGGATTTTTTTGTATGTTTCTGATAAGAATATTTAAATAATTTGGAAGATAAATTATACTAAATTCTTAATCTTATATAAATTTCCTTTGTTATGAGAATAATTACCAGAAAATTTGAGGTCGGAGTTCGAAGCATTTTGACCTTTCCTAAATTATCTGTGTAACATCATTGGCCAATTATACTCACTTAAATTGTAATTAAAATAATGGCATACTCTGCGGTAAAAGATTCCAAAGTTAAAAAAGTTCCCCATTCGGATCTCCGGAAGGGTACTGCTTCAGAGGTTGCGATGGAAAAGCTTAGAAATAGAATCGGGAACATTATGCGAGTCGGAGCGTGGTATTTTAGAAGTATGAAGCAAGTAAGAAAGCTAAAGAACTTGAAAATTGAAATGGATGGGTTAATATTAGACATAGTAGGGATCAGCGAAGTTCGGTGGCCAGAGGCTGAAGATTTTTGGAGTGGAGACTTTAGGGTAATTCAAACAGGATCAGAGAAAGGAAATTCGGGTGTGGGGGATAGTTATGGAAAAATTATGGGAAACTGTGTAGAAAACTACATACAAAAGAACGAAAGAATACTCATGGTTAGATTAGAATCTAAACCGGTAAATACAGTAATAATACAAATTGAAACGCCTTCTTCACTCTTACGAACCTTGGTACATACCCTTCCATGATAACAATTGCCTCGGTCTAACCAGTCGGGAAGTGAACAAAAAAATAAGTAAATTTAATACCCTTATTGATTAATGTAAACATGAAATATCTCTCTTCCACTCGGGCGTGTAGAAGTATTGAAGGAATTGAGAAATAAACTTAATATCCAACCAGGATTAAATACAGCGAAACGAAGAATATGACGTTGGTAATAAAGTAAACCACATAATCTGCGGTTTGCGAACAATGCTACAACTCTACTTAGTAATCAGACTAATATTACTTTATTAATATTACAAATCCAGCACCTGTATCTGCTGGCAACGCGAACAATACAACACGCAACGCCATCTATCGGACTGGGAATACCCGTGTTCTCTTTCCAAGCGCTCAAAGCAGTCTGTTTTACACCTTCCCGCGCATCATACACTTAGTTATGGGTCGCGGCACCAGTAACGCAGTACAAAGTATACATGACCACCTCTAGCTACAGTGAGGAAGAGGTAGAGGTAATCTACAAAGATGTCAAAGACATACTAGGATACGTAAAAAGACATGAAAATTTAATAATTACGGGGGATTTTAATGCAGGGATAGGTGAGGGTAAGGAAGAAGCGGCAGTAGGTTTATTTGGTTTAGGAACGAGAAACGACAGGCAAAAAGGCTGGTAGAATTTTGCGACAAAAACAATTTAACCATCACAAACACACTATTTCAACATCATACTAGAAGACGATACTGATACACGTAGAAGATGCCAGGAGATATAGGAAGATATCAAATAGATTTCATTCTTGTTAGACAACGGTTTAGGAATCAAGTGCAAGACTGTAGAAGCTACCCAGAATCAAATATAAACACTAACCACAACATCGTAATTTTGAAGTCCGCTCTTAAACTTAAAAATTTGAAAAAGTAAAAAAAAGACATTTTGATTTGACAAACTAAAAGATAAAGGGAAGGATTTGAAAGAAAGATACCGAGAAAATTTCTTATACTAAAGAAGTAGAAACAGAATGGAATAATACTAAATCGAGCTTAGACATGGCGACCATAGATATTCTGGGGTATACACAAAAAGAAAATATGAAACCATGCATAACAAAGGATATCATGAATTTAATAGAAGAAAGACAAAAATACAAAAATAGATCAGACGAAACAGAAAACAAAAATGCAAAGCCATAAAATGGGAAATTCTTCGAAAATGCAGAAAAGCTAATAAACAATGGATTGATGAAAAACGCAAAGAGATACAAACTAAAATGGAAATACGAAAGACAGATAAAGCATACAAACTAATTAGAATAAATTTTAGGGATATAAAACCGATAAGAAAAATATAAGGGCGCGGGAGGAAAAGTCATTATAGCTAATATAGAGAAAGTGTTTAGATGGCAAGAATATATAGGGAATATATATGCAGGAGAGGAACTACAGCATTAAAACAAGAATCAGACATTGAAAAGGATGACTTGGGATATCCTATAGTTAAGAGATGAGTTTGAGTTAGCATTAATGGGTCTGAAAAATGATAGGGCTCCGGGTATAGACAAGGTACAAGCAGAAACTATAAAAGCCGCAGGACAAGCAGTAACAGAACGTCTTTTCCAATTCGTATGGTATATGTATGAGACAGGCGAGATACCGAAAGATTTCAAACACAACATCAAAGTCGCTATACAAAAAAGGAGGCACGGATATATGTGAAAATTTTCGAACAGCACACGTGTAAAAAATATTAACTAGAATTGTACAACGACGGATGGAAAAACGGAACGTCGAAATACTAGGAGTAGATCGATTTGGGTTTAGGCGAAACAGAGGAACACGGAAGGCTATCTTAGCTTTGAGGGTGATAATGGAGAAAACAATGGAAAAATGGGAAAGCCTGCATATAGGGTTTGTAGAGCTAGAAAAAATATTTGCCAATGCAAAATAGAAAAAAATGTTCAAAATACTGAAAAAGATTGGAATGAGTTTGTAACAATTACGATTTTCTGTTATTTAAATATACAATTTTGTTCAATACACCTAGTCAATCAATATTAAATTTCTATTGAAACCTTTTATTATGAATTCATACATAGTACGCCATCTACATTAGAATAGCCAAAGTAAACTTTAAGTGAACTTCTATTTGCTTGTATCTTGATTCAATATCCCCCTTCCCGGCGCATGCTTGGATAGCTAATATTACCTCGTGGAAAAAGCCATTTTGATATCAGATGTAATCCGAATACCAGTATTATCCAGGGCCTGCAGGTTTTTAATTAAACATGCCGCCCCAACGAATAGTCAAGTGGAGTCAACGTATACCATGAGTTTAGTTTTGGTGGTAGGTTCGACCTAAGATGGTTGTAAATATACTTTTACGGTAAGAAAATATTTCGCAAGCTTACCTCAAAATTCTATTCTCTCGTTTGATTTCAGCGCAAGTTTTTATTTAGTTTAGAATTTTAAGGAATAAAATACCAATTATTGAATATGAAGACAATTTTAATTCCGAGTTTTAAAATATTAAATTCAAGTTACACGTAATTAAGCAATGGAAATTAAGTATTATAAAAAAAAACAATCGTTAACCATAAGGCAAGCACGAGACTGAGAGGCAGCTTCAATTGTTGCTAGGCAGAAAATTGGAAACCCCCACATGGGATTGGTTTGTATGAAGGTCAAATCCGGACCCCTGCGTCAGCCACTTTCAACTATAAGAGTAGGGACGCAGATGTTTAAAAAAAAAATTTAAAAGAAGAAGAACCGGCTGCCAAACAGATAGCCAGCGGTGAGTCATCCTCCATTTTTATACCTATACTTTTTTCAAGAAACTTTCATTTAAAATGCACAAATAATTTTTGAAGAAGCTATACATAAGTTTGTTTAAAATTAATTCTCGAAATTTTGCAAAAGTTCATAGATCAATTAATTTGTTTCACGTAAAATTTAGTTTGAAAATTTAGTATTTGGCTAAGGCATAATTGACCTTAATATTTTCAAGGTATTTTTGTAAGATTATGTTTGAAGTTACAAAGTTGTATTAAAAGGTTTGCTTTACTAAACATGTGATATGATAAGAATTGTTTGCCAAATTATTGTGTATAACACATTGTGATAGTACACCTGAAGTATAGCTCAATATCGACAATAAGTATTTTTCTTTGACCTTTGATTTTATTAAAGATAGCTATTAAAACTATAGAGTCATAACGTGCAAAAACTTTTTTTTGAATATGTAATTTGTTTCTTGTACACTGAACAGGATCCTATTCAAGTAGCATGAAGTCACTGTAACATAAAATGAAATTCATATACTTCTTGTGGAGAATTGAAGTAATTTATGCAATTAAAAAAAATATTCCACGAATGCTTAGAGATTTATATAAAATCGTAATAACGGAACTGTTTCGAAAGTCTCCATATAGATAAGTTTATATAAACGATGTATATATACATATTTTTTTAAAAAAAATCAATAGAAAAAATATTAAGTTGTCATAAAAATTTTTTTCTTTGAAGTCAGCAGTAATTGTCCTACAGAAGCAAACAGTTTACAAATATGAAATTGTAGTATTGAAGAAAGATATTATTGGTGTTGAAGTTAAAAGTTTTTTTTGAAAGTATAATTTTGACTAGTGGATTTATTTATAATTTTTTTGTGATAAAGTGACTAGGCTCTAACGAAGCCCTAGTTTGAACATGTTTAGGTGTGGTTAAATTTTCAGATAGCACGAGATCGTCGTTCCTATTCCAGATTGCAGAGACCAAAGTAAGTATTTTTGTTTATGTTGCTCGTCTTAAATTTTTTTCTTTCGAAGATTTCCGTATCTGATCTTCGGATAGTTTCTTATCAAACACTCATTAAGATACGGTGGCGTCTAATAAAATTTCTTTTGTTTTATCGTATACCATCTTACGACCCTAGCTCATAGCTCTGCCCTAAGTTGAAGAAGCTTAGCTGGCTGGAAGATCTCTTTAGAGGAACACTTTTTTCTCAAAGCCATTCAACATCTTTTTTACCCTGGGCTTGACCGTCAAACAGGAACGCCTCGTAATCTATCGAGGTTCTGACGCCTGTATGGTAGAGCAGACATATTATTTTCCTTTTGAAGAACTTAATAAGCTACAAGTTTTAGGAATAGACGGATAGTACATAGATTTTACACAAAGAGCAAACAACAGTAATTGAATCAGAGCAAGAACATAGAAAAGTGAATATTAGGAAAGGGAAGAGACAGGAATGTACCCTTTCCAGATTGATTTTTAACTTGTACATCGAAAGAGACAATGAATACTGTCAAATGCAGGAAGACATTTGGAATTATTAAGCAGGGACAAAAGATTGGTATGTTTAGATTTGCAGATGATATAATGATATTAACATCTAGCAAGAAAGCTCTTAATGAATTGGAAACCGTTCTAACAGAGAAATACGGTATGAAAATTAACAAAAATATAAATAAAGTACTTGTATGTAAGGGAGGGGAAAATAAATCAAAAACTAGAAAACAAATAGATAACGAGAACTTACAAGAGGTTAAGGATTTTTGCTACCTATAAGAAGCCAAATAACGCAAGATGGGAAGAACGCGAAAGATATAAGGTCGTGCGACATTTAATAAGGAAAAGCAACTACTGTGTTCAAAGACAACAAACATAGAAACAAAGAAAAGATTGGTTAAAACATATGCGTGGAGCACAGCACTATATGGCTGCGAAACCTGGACAGTAGGAGTAGCGGCTGGAAAAAATTAGAAGCCTTTGAAATGTGGTGCTACAGACATATCGTGGACAGACAAAGTTAAGAACAAATAGGTACTAGAAATGGCAGGGGAAGAAAGCGATATGTGTAAAACAGTAAAAAATAAAAGAGATAGGATGATAGATCACATACTAAGTAAGGCATGAGGGAATAGTGCGGAATATATTAGAAGCAGATATGGGGAAAAAGAAAGTAGAGGTAGACCTAGGTTAGACTATTGCACACAGATAGTAAAAAATGCAGGCTGTGGAAATTTCAAGAAAATGTGTAGGCTAGTTCAGATTAGAAATCAACAGAGGTACGCGTCCAACCAGCTCTAATGACGAAAAATTAACTGTCCAAACATGTGTTACGTGCAATTTGCACTTAAACATGTTTTTAGGTTAGTTTTTTAATACACGGGAGTTCGCGCCATATTTTCAAATACGCGAGACGCGGGAATTTTTAAATAGACTAGGCGGTGCTTCCGATACGTCAGAGTAGTGAGCTTGCGCAATGTGCTTATCCCTAGAGGGATAGAGCATTACTAGACAAAGGGTGGGGACAAAGTGGGGAGAGGTTTGGGTGACGCCCTGAATCGTGGCTGTTTGCCCGGAATTTTCAAGGAGTGAAGTGGTCACCTCGGAGGTATCGTATCGTAGCTTTTACCTATGTAGATTTCCCTTGTTAATTATCTTTTGTTGTCGTACCTTCTACCTTTTTTTCCGTCATTCCCTGCGTAGGTAAATTTATAGCAACCTTCGGCAATGGACCCTAGACGACCCTGATGTCCATGCTCAGCCAACAGCACCGGAGCAGAGGCCTACCGTAGCGCGATTTCCTGCCGGATGCCTGATTTTTGATGTAAGTAGATTTTTAGCTAAATTGTTTGCCTTTATCGTGTTTAATTTTTATATTGCTAATTATGGCGCAATATAAATTATCGGTGACGTCATAGTGGATGTGCGCGCCAAAATCTGTAAAAGGTTTGCGCTTTCCTCCGCTAGAGGCGTCACTCGCTTTATTCATTGCGTTGCGCGATGTATTTTGTGAACCTTGGTAACTGTATTACCGACTGTTAGAAACTTTCACCAGGAATAGTGTAATACATGATGATTATTATAAGCAACTACAGGTATAGGTTTTGCAATATTCTGAACTAGTTTAACTGTGCGAAAGGATTTACTGGAAATGTCAAAGTGTTGGGGGATCGTAGTAACCGTAGGCTGCTGAACCCCCTTCACATACCGCTGTATCTCGGAGAAATAGGGCGTATAATTAGAAAACAGTAAAACCGGAACCGAGTTAAATGTAGGATGTGGGAATTTCAAGGAACCGTGTGGGATAGTTCAGAACAGAAATAAGTGGAGGTTTGCGTCCATCCAGTTTCCAGACGGAAAACTTAATACCAAAAAAATAATTACATTTAAATCCGATGATTATTATAAACAACTACAGGTGTTGGTTTTGAAATTTTTGCAATTAATGTTGATTGTGCGAAAGGATTTACTGGAAAACCATTAATTCGGAAAATATTCAAGTGCGAGGATCTTGGCAACCACGGGTTGTTTAACCCCCTTAACATACCACTGAATATTGGGGATATAGGTTATATATTTGTAAAACAATAGAAGGGGAACCGAAGGGCATCTAACAATAAAGAGCAGGGGCTATGTTCCAAGAAAACAAACATAAAAACAAGGAGCAGATTGGGGAAAGCATATGTGTGGAGCACAGCACAGCACGTCTATGTAATAGGGATAGTAGAATAAACAGACAGAAAAAAGGCAGAAGCTTTCTGGAATTTTGTGCTTCAGATGTACGATGATGGTAGCGTGAACAGACAAAGTTAATAACAATGAAGTTATAGAAATAGTAGGTGAATAAAGATATCTGAGAAATACAAAAAAAAATAAGAGACATAGAAAGGCAGAATACGTTATTATGCATTTCTAGAGAATAGTGCGGAATATATTACAAGCAGAGATAAGGAAAAAAGACGTAGCGGTAAAACTAGATCAGACTGTTGCAGGCAGATATAGAAAAATGTAAACTGAAGAAATTTCAGGAAAATGTGTAAGGTTATTTCAGAATAGGAAACAATGACGGTACACGTCTAACCAGTTCCAGGACTGAAGACCTAATGGTGATGAGATGTATCTTGAAATTTCTGTATTTCATTTCATTTTCAAAAACCGACAGCATAATTTTCGTTAAATTACCCAGACAAAGAAAAGAAACAGGAAGGTAAGATAATAATTTCATATTTCCTGCTTTAATACTGTTAGCTGTACCTGAGTGCCTGAGTCATAGCATTAATTAACGGCGCTACTACTCACAAAGACGAGTCACAGCAATATATATTTAGTTATTCTCTCAAGATTAAGATACAAACGTTTCTTTCATAAAAAGCAATATCAAACACTAGTTTAAAAATAAGTAATTATACAAATATATATATATATATATATATATATATATATATTGCTGTGAAACCTACAAAATCCGTGAACTACGCTTTTCGAATCGAGCCCCTACGAATTGGATGTCAAGAATGCTGTGAATCCTAAAAAAAGCTATTCATTACCTTAACTGTGTTGGTCCATTGACTTTCTTCTGTTAATCGCCTCGGCTGCTCCTCTAGATAGCTTTCATCCTCATACATAAAAAAACAAACACATTCCTACCACAAACATCAACGTCAACTCTATTTACATCAATATTCACAGTACATTAAAATTTCAAAATTAAATTTATTATCACTTTAATGTGCATCCAGAATTAAAGTCCTTGTAGGATGCCTACTAATTACTATAACAATATATGCAGAGTACAAAGGAGCATCTACCACCCTTTACGTTAATTAACCAGGTTCGTCTAATTGAGCTCAAAGACATACCCTAAATTTTCATCATAATCCAGAACATTAATACTAAATACCCCTTTCTACTTAAACAAGCAAATTTCACCTTAAAATTAAAATTTTATTGTTAGTACCATTTCACTACTGTCCATTTTGAGTAAATCAATTATAAAGTTATTCAACACACACAACAATATCAAAGTTCAAACAAAATAGTATAATTTACCTGAAGGTTACTTGCACTCGTAGCTTCAATGTACATCGTCCCTTTTTTAATTACACCATTCCAACTGGGTTATATTTATGGCTTCTGATTCTCAACGCTTTAAAAATTTTCTCCATCACCATTTATTTAAAGTTGTTTCAGGGCTTTTCCGGAACTAATCTGTGTATATCTGAACCTTGTTTTGTGGATCCAGACACGTTTATGCACCATTTAAGTATTAATACCCCCGAAAAATAACAAAGAACTTCATACTACTTTCACCAATATACGCCAAAACTGCCTACTTTTGTGTATATATTTGTCGTTGTAAATTTTACCAATTGGTACAGTGATACTAAACTTTATTACCTTGTATCTTCTTTTCTAAGTGCACTAACGTACATTCATTGTAGCACGTAAAGAACAAGCTGTTTTAAATCACATAATATTCGAGCAAACTGTTTAAATTATTTAATATTAAAACCGGAAAACTAAAAAGCACTGTTTAACGCGTTCAATCAAGTCGAAGATCTAAGAGAGCTTGTTTATATTAACCTCCGTATATATAGCGGTTAGCCTGTCTGTCGGTCTGTTCTCCAAAACAGACAGTTTCTAGAATTTCGTCATTCTATGTTCCCATTCCGTAGCCTGGCATGCGATTTTTACGAATTTTGTACTCGCCTCAGTTAAATCTCAGAAAATTTCCACACGGCACGCAACGTCTGAGAATACCTAATTAAATTTTATACAGAAATGTTATTTCTACCTCTCAATTTTGCCTTTTACTTTCAACCAATCGCAACCCCATGACGTTGCTCTACTCACGCCTTTTACTATATGTGTCTCGGTCTTGCGCATATTATCTGTCTCTATCTACCCTGTTCTTATTAGTGCAAATTGATATTCCTTATTATCGATTATTTCAGTCCATGTGAACTATCTGGGTTAAATAACCCCGTATCGCACCTTCTCGTGAATATTAAGCCACGGTTTCTCCAAGATTCTTTGTAACCATTAATTATCTGCAACATTTTCGCCGTACGTGACTTTTAAACTACGCAGGTGTTCAAACATAATATTAATTCTCAGAGCTTTATTTTATTGGGCTTTTACAAGTTTTTATAGATATTATATGTTACTAACGGTTCAATTAGCTTCAATTAAAATTAATACCCTTTAAATTTTAGTGAATCCTAACTAAATATTAATTATTATCTGTACGCTTTGTCTACTACTTGTTACCCAGAACTTAAATCAATTAATGTAAATTTTGCACGTAATTTGTCTTTGTTTCTTTACTAGGAATACTTAAATTACACGTAAAGTTTTCTAATACTGCTTCCTTTTATATAAAGCGTCTTATAAATAATTTAAATTTCTTAATTTTAATAAAACGAATGAATTTTTATGCTTCACGCTTTTATTTAATAACGCGTACCTTTTCCAAAAGCTTCTACACGGTGATTAAAATTATTTGATGTGATTATTTAATTTTCTACCCTGGTCTAAATATGAGTAATATATATATATATATATATATATATATATATATATAAACAGATTTAGATTAGATAAAACGTTTTCCAAACCAAAAATGTTTTAAGAATCTTTAGGTAGAAGTTAGGTTATGATAAAAACCCCGTAGCTAAATGGAAAGAAAAGGAGTGATAGAAGGATTGGACGTACCTTGAGATACATAGAATTTCTTAACTTAGGATTAGAAGAATATGTGAGGGTAAAAATGGTATAAGCACACCGAGTTTTCAATATGATAAACAAATTCAGATGGATGTAGGATGTATACGTTGTGTATCAATAAAGAGATTAGCTCAGGATAGATTGGCAAGTAGAGTTGAATAAAATCAGTCTACGGAATAAAAATCTAACAACCTAACAACCAACGATAATAAAAATTCATTTTCGATAAAATAATGACAGCGTGATATTGTTGTGTCCGTATAATCCCGTTTACAAATACAGGGTGTTTTGAAACATCGTTTAAAGATTTTAAGGACATGTAGTACGATCGAAAATAAGGTTGGAACTTATAATAAACATATGTCCACAAATTAACTGTTTACGAGATAATAAATAAGTAAACGATAACATATCCCAATAAATAGGTGCTTATCAGCTTTTGTTTTATGACAGCTTAATTTGACGTTTTGTGCAATTTGTAGCAATTACAATGGTTGCGTATTCTAATGCTGAAATGAGCGATATGGTGTTCATGTACCGTCGTGCTAATAGGCATTCTCTACAGTCTACAAGTACGTCGCTTCTATACTGAAACGTTTCCTGATCGCCAACTGCCTTTGCATGTGATGATTCAGACACTGTTTCAACGCCTAAGAGAAACTAGGTTCGTTTGAGAAGTGGTCTTAGGATACTGGACGGCAGAGAATAGCATGTACTCCACAGATAGAAGATTGAACGTTGAATATTATTGAGGAAAATCCCAAAACTAGTCTTAGAAAAATTTCGACTCAAGTGGGTGTAAGCAGCTATTTAGTTTTGGAGAACCCTTTATGAGCAACTTCTATACCCCTACCATATCCAACGGGTACTAGCCCTTACTGCTCCGGATTATCTAGCGAGAATGACTTTCTGTGAGTGGTTTTTGCGAACAGCTGCAAGATTTCGCTGATAACATCCTTTTCACTGTGAAGCTAGTTTTACTAATAATGGAATATTTAATTTCCACAACAATTACGTTTGGTGTGACGAGTATCCTCATGCTATCGTTAAAGTCAGACACAAACAACGTTTTTCGCTAAACATCTGGTTAGGTATGCTAGGGGAATGGTTGTTAGTACCGATTGCTTGCCACAACGCTTAACAGGTCTTGCATATCTCGAGTTCTTGGAAAATACTTTACCTAAACTTTTGGAAGATTTATCTCTAAATCTGAGACTGAACCTCTGGTTTATGCAAGATGAAGTTCCACCGCACTTTACGCTTGCTGGTAGGGAACATCTTAACAATGAATTTCCTGAGAAATCGATAGGGCAATCAGGTTCTATTGCTTGTCCTCCAATATCTCCCGATCTAAATCCGTTGGACTTTAGTATCTGGGGTTATTTGAAAAGTTTAGTGTACGCAACACCGGTAAACGATCTTCCAGAGTTGCGCCAGTTAGGCTTTGGGCCTCTTGGAGCGATTTTTTAAAAAGCTTTTCCAAAAAACTTTTAACATTTTTATTTTTATACTGAATTACAATTGAATTTTAATTTACAAGTTCGTTATATGCAGTAACGTATGAGATCGAAATAATTCTAAGTTGAAATTCACTTTAATTAAATAATATAAACTTACGGTGAGTAGCTGAACTAACAACAATGTTAAAGTTGAGAAGTTTTAGACTGACTGGTCATCTTGGGATCTCGAGGGTATTTATGCTACCCCTGCCCCTCACATTGCCTGTGGAAACTGCAGAGCTCACGTCTGCTTATTTCTGTATTTAATACAATGCAACAATCTTAATTCTAATAATTGCTGTCTTATAACCTACTGTGACCTGCACTTGCAGTATCACGTTACGTCTGGAATACAATGTCTGTTTCCGTTCTCACTGTCTGGCCTGTTAAACTTTCATTAACCTTTTTATTATGTTTTCAATTATACATTGTTGCATCTAATTTAAGTTTTACTAATTCTTAATTCTTAATAGTTCCATTAATTACATATATATTCTAATTCAGGGGATATGTAACTCGCCAACGAATAGAACACTGTTGCCAGATAATTCGAGAAAAACTCTTGTTTTTTGAAAGAGTGCGCGCTGCCTTTGAAAGATGATGTAGATTCTGTGTCGAAATGGAAGGACGTCATTTTAAACAACTTCTTTAGTTATAATCTATTTTATGTTAAAATTCAATAACATCTTAATAAAGCAAACTTATTCTGCAATTGCGATAAAATCGCTGTTTCTCGTAAACAGTTATTTTGTGGACATATGTTTATTATGACTTTCAGCCTTATTTTCGATCGTACTACATGCCCTTAAAATCTTTAAACGATTTTTCAAAATACCCTGTATATGGGTTCTCATACTGAAATAATATGATACTTACGTTCTACAGGTATACGAAAACAACGTATAACAACGGCCAACCATATCTTGTTTTCCTGTAAAATTGCATAAATATTTGTATGCATTTAAGGCCTACATTTATAACAAGGACTCGCCATATTTTAATCCAAAAACAAATAAATCTATTTATACATCGCTACCATTATGGAATGAGAGAACCCTTTAGGCACTGCATATCTTTGAGCAAATGGTCAACGGCTTCTATTCTTTACATTCTTTAACACCAAGAGAATAAAAAAACATAATTTACAAAAGCAATGAACCGCATAAACAAGACTTCAAACATTTGGTCCTATTTTTAAAGGAAACAAAATCAATTCATAATATAATATGCACTATGCTGGAGGTCTCCAGAACTTATTTAAAAATGTCGGCGCTGTTTCATGTTGACAAAATGTTTGCAGGATTACTTGTAAAAGTGTCTTTAACCTCTCTGGCACCTTAACTCCTCTTTGCGGTTTCTAATTATTTTTCTTTGTTGGTTGAAAATGATGACAGTTTCTATTACTATAATCCCTAAATCTGCTTAGTATTCTTATACAAAACACTATGGGCTACCTGAGTCCAGGGTTGACCATTCTTCTAAAAAAACCTCTAGTTTACTTGCGTTTGCAAGCACATTGCATTTTCTGAAGGAACTTTTAAGTGA